>CM034147.1:274605423-275872090 GCA_019776745.2 Taxus chinensis | reverse complement strand
ATTTCAGTGGAGAGTTTGATGAAAAGGCTTGCAACGTGTTATCTTGTAAAATTGATAAGGGCAATTTGTAGGTAACTATACCAAAATTTTGTTTTGGCCCCTAGGGAAGTTTGATAACGTTTGAAATAACCCAAAAATCCCTTTCAAAAAATCAAGTTGTTTCAGGACTTAGCCTTTTTTAGCTAATCTTTCGGGCAAAAATTTGTGTGTCGACATGGCTAAAATTGTGCCCTTTTACACCGGGCAAAAATTTGTGTGTCGACATGGCGAAAACTGCACCCTTTTACATCAGGAAAAAAATTGTGTGTCGACATGGCTAAAACTGTGCCCTTTTACACTGGGTAGAAATTTGTGTGTCGACATGGCTAAAACTACTCCAAGCCATAAAAATCTCCTGTAGCCTACTGTAAACTTGCGCCTTGCGCCCTAAGGCTTAAAATTGCTCGTTGTTCCTTTTACATGCTAAACTTAACTGTTTTCTCACGCATTTGAAGGTGTTTTCAAACTTTCATCATGAATAACATGGCAGTTGACATAACTCTTCTATGTTGGACCTTCTTGCTACTTCTAACAGAATAATGACATCTGTTCTTGAACTCACATATGTCAACATCAAGCAATGATCGGCAAGTTTGTTGAATATCGAGCGTAGTGTCACCTCTAATCTCCTGATCAAAAGCAGGATACTAAGTTTGAGCAAAGCAATGACGAAGAGTAGTTTCTTCTTTCTAGGATACATTGGTCTTTTTTGTAAAATATTTAAAAAGTTTTGTTGGCATATAAGATGACCTCATCCATGTTGCACCATGGGATGTTGCCATCCAAAAACTTTCCCAAGTCAACTGTTGACTTTTTAGATATTTTCTAGATCTTTTGTAAATATCTTGTAAGATATTTTGTAAGTTGTGGGTTTGCTTTTGTCTTCTTCCCTCCTCTCCTTCTATAAATACTAGAATACTTGTATTCTAGGTGAACATTTTTGTATAAAAAAAAGATAAGTGAGGAGAGAAAGACTTTGTGTTTTCTTCCAACAGAAGAAATATTAATACACATATTTAGACTTTGTGCTTAATGTGCATGCTATTTGCATCATATCTTTCTAAGTTAGGTCTATGTTTTTATTCTATTAGATTCATTCCTACTATTGTCATATGTTCATCAATATTGCTTTAATTGTTTATGCGAGTAATTTTGGCTATGTTTACTACCATCCCAAAGCATAAACCCTATGACCTTTCCGTCTTGGAATTCATTTCTTTTCTTCCTTCAGATCTATCCTCCTCCATTCCTTCCTTCCTACCTTTCTGTTTGTAGTTGGAACTACCTCTAGTGGGATGAGATCCCAAAACCCCCCTAAAGTTAGAATAGTGTAGATTTGCACAGATTCCTGCTTGATAGATTAGCAATAAAATAGTTTCACTTCGCTTTCTCGAAGAGGGGATTTTCCCTGCACACTGTTGGCCTATTTCCCCATGACCTACCTAGCCGACAGATTTTCAAACCAACAGTTTTTGGTGACTCTATTGGGGATCAAACTAAGGAAATAACTTAAAAACTGTACAAATCTTTACCAGATTGCAAATTGTAGCCCTTTGTTAAAAATCAAAATTTTTGCATAAGTGATCAAAAATGAAAATTTCCTTATGAAAATCCATAGATTTGGACTAGATAGAAACTTTTAGTTTGCTGTTTTTTTACAAAAACTTCTATATTTCAGTAGATCTGAGATTCTGACATTTCATGTTATTTTCAAAACCTTGCAAATTTAGGTCAAAGATCTGAAAATCAGCCTGCTAAATAGACCCACTTTTATTCTTATTAATCTTTGTCAGAAAACCGCAATTGGTTGTTATTAAAAAAGGGTAAAATTAAATATTGAAAAAAGTACATGCTGCTGATTTTTGCCAAAAAAAATAGAAAATCAGCAAGTATAAACAAAAAGATTGTTCTAAATCTACTCCTAATTGTTGCAAATCTAAATGGGTACGCTAGCAGGTGAACCATTTACTCATAGCAGAAGAGCTCATGGAGAAGTTGATCCAATTTTCGATCTACTTTGAAGGCACAATTTTAGTATCACTGTAGCACGATTCGCATCACTGGGTTTAGCAGATCAATCAGCAAGAAGTGCCTCGCCTCCACGAAAGAGCTAGATTTCACAGGGTGTCTTGACATCAACTTGCAGTGCTCTTTTGCTAAATGAAACCACACTCCCTGCTCACATTCTTTTTCCTACTTTTCAAATGGCATCAAACCTACCTGTACCATGGGGAAACGCCATGGGTCCTCTAGCATTGCCGCATCCAGTCAACCCCCTTTCTCACGGAAATCGCAAGAATTTCCTAAGATTTTATGGGAGTGGAAATCAAAGCACGAACGCGCATATATCTACATTTATTATGTCATGCAACATTCTAGACGTGACTCATGAGGATGTATCGGTACGTCTCTTTTTGGAGACCTTGCAAGGGCTTGCAGCAGAATGGTTCCAACACTTACCTGCTAGATCCATCACCAATTGGGCCATATTGTGGACTACATTTGAAGATAGATACAAACCTTCAAAAGACACATTTTTGTTATTGTCACAAATCACTCACATGAAGAAGGAGACCAATGAAACCATGTGTGATTTTATCACCCGATTCAATTCTCTAATCAACCGTGTACTACTTGTTATGATGCCGACATTAGAGAATCAAAAGTGTTTCTTCTTGAATGCAATGAGTTTGAAAGTAAGTTTCTTACTTTTATAGGAACAGATACCCACCTTGGCTCTTGCTCAAGCTACAGCCATTCAGATAGAAGACAACCTCCTTATATCCGGTGAGTTAAGATGGAGGCCATCAAAATCAAAGGCTCCAATTTCTTCTTAGGCTACCTCATCAGATCCAGCATTCCAGAAGATGGCGAATGACTTGCTCTCATTAAAGAAGCAATCGGCTCAAACATCATCTACTACTCTGTACCGGGATATCCCACGGAGGAACTTCACTCCCAACAGCACCACCCAAAGGCCACGTTTGTCTGCTACTTCTATGAGGTTAGCAATTGAAGCACCTCCAGTAAACACTTTGGTTGAAATCGAAGAAGATGAGTCAAATTATGAAGAACCTTTGTCGCAAGGTGAAGATGATCAAGATGTCGGTGAAACGATTGACGACTCTACTATTGGGTATATGGAATTCTAAGAGGAAGAATCTGATGAAGAAGAAGGTACCTGTACGTACCCAAAATTGTAAGGTACTGTACTGCGGAACAGTGTAATAAATGCCCCAATGATGATACAGGTCTCCTCGCAGGGTGTTTGGGATCCAGAAAGAGCTCTTCGGATATGCGTTAACATCCCGCATACCCCACTTAGCCCCCGTGTCCTTTGTTTTCCCCTTTTTCCCTCTTTTCTTGCCCCTTTTGATCTTAAGTGATGAAACCACTGCCCTGAGCAGGGCGGCGGTCCTGAGAGCATTTTCCAAAACGCCCTTTTGACGTGACCCACGTGAAATATCATGTTTCACCAACTTTACTTGCCGACTTGAGCATGCATTTATGTTTCTGGTCCCCTGGAATAGTGTTTTTCCTTTGTTTATTGTTTAGGAGTTCAATTTGGTTTTGGTTCTTGGGTGTTTGAATTCCTATAAATGCATGGTTTGTGCACATGCAAAAGGGCCACCATTTTTTGTTAGAGTCTTCTAATTTTCAGTGGTTTGGTCTGTCAGCTTGCTTAGGATTGATAGCATAGTTCATTTCTTACTTGGTTAGTATTGCTCAGCTGTTGGTAAGCCACAGACCCATCTTGTGCAGGCAGTGCTATTGTTCCATCCAATCTGGTTAGGAGCTTGCCTCTGAATTTCTCTTTGCTGTAGATTTGTTTTACTGTGACTTAGAGTTCTTAGTTCAATTCATTATATACCTGGTTAGCTTTATTCAGTTGTTGGTAAGCCACATATCCAACTTGTGCAAGTAGTGTCTTTATTTTGGAACGAAATAGCTTAGGAAGCCATTAAAGTTGCAGGTTTTGCTCTTCGTGTAGGATAGTTAGAAGTTCTGGTCACTTCATGTTGCATGACTTGCAGTAAAATCCTGCTAGGAATCGCATAAGCCAAGCTCTGTACTCTTGCGCTATCCCTCTCCTACTCGCATTCTCGGTCTGCATTCTGAGCTGTCCTTATCCCAAAATCTACTCCTATCGATGCTAGCATCACACGCTTTTCTGGATCCACGTGAACACGAAAGAACGAAGAGACCATACTGAGGGGACGAGATCACATGCACACCATCGGATACGCAACTGTTCTACGGAATCCAGGTTTTAAATTTCAAAGTTCTAGTCAGAATCATATTAAATAGAGTAGTTAATCACTTTATTTCATTTCATTCTATTCTCGATATTGCCAGGGAAGCTGTGGGGATTGATAGTTTCTGAGAAACTATGATTCACTCCTCACTTCTGAGGTAGGATTGAGAATCTTGCAGATAGATTAGACCTATTTAGAATTCTATCAATTCACACAGGCAAATAACTACACTCGGTTATCTTGTCTGTTTTAATTACTATTTAGTTATTATTTCTAGATACGTTTAAAATAGTTTGCTTCCCTTAAAATTATTAAATATTTCATAGAAGAATAAAGGTTATATGCAGTTAGATTTACTTCACGTAGTTAGAATTTGTTTCATTATAGTTAGATTGCATTTTGTTTCGTATGACCGTAACAGGACCGCAACAACCGAGAGTTTATGGTTGTGATCCACAGATCCCACAGCCTAACGAATCCATAAGAGAATTGGATATAGACACTGGTCTACGCACACTAGTATTTTAGTCTACTCCAATTCCACCTATCATCATCCAACAGTTATCCCTACTGGACATAACAGCTAACAAAGCTAGAGAATTCTGGACTAGGCTAGAGAATCGTCCATAGAGTTGACTATATTCACCATATGACCCTATCAGGAGAAATACACGAAACCATCCCGGGTCATTTCCCACGCATTCCACAACCCATAGATCGAATCATGCCAGAGCTCGATATTGATTGGAGCCTTCGAGCAGTCATCCTTGCTGATCGATCTATCACACCGGTCCAGGTTAGAAGGGTCTTCTTTGCCTTAGATTCGCAGATTCCATTAGTGCATGTCGAAGATATTAGATTGCCTAACTAGTCTATCCGTATACTACCTGTATTCCATCTCCACCGGCTGTCTCGGCACGACCTCGGGAGGTCGGGTACGCGGAAGAGTCACTTGTAGATTCTCACGCTCGCTTGTCGCTTTTCCGACGTACAAAATTGGTGAACCCAACGTGAAACTTACAATTGCTTCACCTTCTCTCTGAGAAGTTTCATCTTATCCAAATCACCTTCGCTCCTTCCCATTATTCTGCGGGTATTCATATACCCCCCGAATATGTCGGGATTCAATGCATATGGTAGACCCCTCCTGGGTCTTGAGGCATATTATGCCCAACAGAATAGACAGTCATCACCCTCACTCTCAATGTGAGGCGACAACTATTCAACTAGTTAGTTGTCAACGCAAACTCCAAGGACTAGATATAACTCGTCCTTCCAAGCAGAGGGGTTGGAACAACTCGCTCAAACACAAACAGAGCCTTCAGGCTCAAACAATATGACATTTACTGGAGAATCTATTTCATCTCCTCAGATGCTACTTAGACCACATATTAGTAGACAATCAGACCCATACTCGGTTCTAGATGACGAGTACTCAACGCGTTATTCCCGGAGTGAACAACGCTCTCAAGGTATATACCCACCTGTAGGAGGTTTTCAAATACAGCCCGAGAAATCTCCTCAAGAAAATACCTCTATGCCATCACATATAGAAAATACTCTCAGAAATGCTTGGCAAGATAATGATCAGTTCATAGCAGGATATCACATACCTCCGCAAAACCATAGCATACAACAAACGCCACCAAGGCACGATATCGTGACTTCACCAAACGAAGTCATTTCAACTCTAATAGAGAAGGTTAGAGGATTAGAACTTGCCCAAGCAAGTCAAAATTTAAGATCCATACAAACAGGGAGTTCCAATCCTCCACACCATCCTAGCCAAGTAAATCTCCTCACAGGAGCAGGCACATTAGGTATGACTCCTCAGTATTCACAACAAGTGCCAACTAGACCCACTATCGCTAGCACTGTTCCTCTAGGTCTAGTACAGAGCAATCCATTCCTGGATAATACCCCTTCGTACTTAAACATGTATTCAAAATCGCCACAAGGGGATATGTTCTCCTCTCCCGGCATGTTTTCCCAAATACAGGGGTTGCCTTATGCCCCTGCCAATGCGTACGTTATGCCATATCAACAACCCATTCCGCCACCGCCTCCTCAATAGACACCATCAATGGTTGAAACATATGCGATAGGGACTTATTCAGAATATTTGAAGGAGCCCTTAGATTTCACCATACGAAGCGTTATGCTTCCAAGGCCTCTTCCTGATTTGCCCAAGTTCAAGGGTGAGGGAGATCCAAACGCGCATATCAAAGCTTACGCTACAGCCATTCGAGAATTACTCCCCTGGGATGGGGTTGTTGGTAAAATATTCCCCAAAACCTTGGAAGGCATCGCTCTTGATTGGTATTATAGAATACCTGAAGCTTCCATACATTCGTTTAAACAACTCGTGTCAGAGTTCATCAAATCCTTTGACATGAATAAACTAGTGAGAACAAGAATCAGGGAATTCTTGCATATCAAACAAGAACACAATGAATCTGTCACTCATTTCATCCAGAGGTGGCGTACAGTTCTTTATTCGTCAGCAAGTGCTCCAAACGTGGATCAGATGGAACTATGTGATTGATTCCTTCATTCTCTCAGCAGAGAAGTGAAGGAAGAAGTCCAAAAGTTCCCACTAAGGACTTATGATGAAGTACTTGAGAGCACTCTACGAATAGACCAGGCAGCAATAGATAGTGGTTGTAAGACGTATGGAGCAAACGGGGAGGTTAATCACCTCTACTCAAAATACTACAACTACCACAAACGTCAATCAAGGACCCAAAATCCTTAACAAAAATCGTGGGGGTAACAACAGATGGGGTAACCGACCAGCCCAAGAGGGTAAATGTTGTTAATACTCCGTCACAAACAAACAATCAACGAAACAATAATTTTACCCCAACGGTCAATACAGTGGATTTTAATCATCCACAACAACAACAACAATGGCAAAATCCCATGCAAGGACCAAGCCAAAACTCATTTGGTTATCAAAACTAAAATCAAAACCAGAAACAACAAAACTTTAGTCCTAATAGGCAATAGTTTGATCAGAATTTTAGGCCACAATACACACCAAACCAACAAAACACGAATTACAATCCCAATTCTTATTGTGGTTTCCATAAAATTCAGGGTCATGACACTGGAATGTGTCATGACTACAACAAGTTCAAGCAACGTTTACTGGAAGAACAAAGACAATTCTTCACATATTTGTTTTTGGCAGATCCTGCACCATCACCACCCAATACGATTCACAGGGGCAGTTTCCCCTCAAAATGCTCCTCTCAAGATCTTTAACGATCCACTCCCAAATCACAATAATAATTGACTAAATTCAACGGGAGTAAACAAGGGTGCAATAATAGGAAACAATGACCATGAAGCCTCGACTTCGCTAAATCCGTCAGTTGCACCACAGTTAGGGAGCTCAACCAAGACCTAAGATAGTTAGTTTGGTAGAATTAGACGCTGAACTACCTATCGAAGTTGTAACAAGAACACGAGATTATTTCTCTCAACCGAGCCCAAGTCACTCTGCCAGAGACAGATAACAGTCCAGCAAATTACATTGACAAAACCCATCGGTGCCTATGATTTAATTAGTGACCTAACAAAGACCTTTTCACACATTTCGTTCCTTGGACTTGCTAAAGAATTCTCCCTGCCTCACAGAGCTGCTCTTTTAGAAGTGCTAGGCTCTAGGCCATCTAATTAACATCACTCCACCTCCCGAAACACAAGTAAATCACGTAGATTTTTATATCCACCCTCCGGGACAGGCCGATACAAGGATGTCGAATTCATCTTTGAAATAAGTAAAATGCCCACAGATGCTGAGATCGCACGCCGAGGTGACCCAGCCTTACACTTACAGGTGTGGGTTTGTAATAACTATGTAAAACGGGCAATGGTTGACGACGGGGCTGCGTAGTTAACATAGTCCCTTTCTCTTTCCTCCAAAAACTTGGATATGGAGAAACGAACTGTTCCACTAGACGAAACACCTTGAGAGGCTATGATAGCCTTAAAGCCACTTCGATAGGAACTATAATATTGCCAGTCACCTTAGGACCCAAAACCATCTTGACTGAATTTTATATTATAGATCGGGAAACTAACTATAATATGATCCTCGGCTGACCTTGGATACATCGAATGAAGGCAATCCCTTCCACGCTATTTCAGGAAGTAAGATTCTTGCATCTAGGAAAGGTATTTATAGCCAAAGGTGACCCAAAACCATTTCGATTTGCACCTAGCTGATTTAAAGAAAAGACCAGGGGTGCACTCAGAATTCGAACTGCCAACAAATCAACTTAATAAACCCTCTGACCCAAAGCCAGAGGAAAAGCTGATACCTACGACAGATCTTGAAACTACCAACATAGCCAAAACAATTCCAACCCCTAAAGGTAAAATTAAAGAAACAATATCATTAGGGGACTACTGTGAAAATCGTTGAGTTGATAGAACAAAATTCACCAATGTTCTTACCATTTGATTCAGTAGGCATGGGATTTTCCCTAGGTGTTGGTTCCTTGCCAGCAGAAGACCTCTGTATGGTAGAAGTAGAGTGTGCAAACGCAGCAGATGCCCCAACATCTATACTCTTGGCTAAGTATTGGACTCTCCATTTCGATGGAGCTAAATGCCGCTATGGAGCGGGGGGCAGGTATAATTCTGTACCTCGCCCGAGGAGAAGGTCCTCCCATTCTCTTTTAAGTTAAACTTTGAATGCACAAACAACAGCACTGAGTACGAAGCTCTCCTCCTTGGCCTTACCTTAGCCAAAAGAATTGGTATTGATAACATCAGAGTCCTCGGAGACTCACAATTAGTAACAAACCAAGTTTATGAAATATATGAAACTAAAGCTGAGCACTTGCAACTTTACAAAAATTTTGTTTTAGATTTGAGCAAAGCATGTTCAACTTCATATCTATTGAAGCAATTCCTCGAGAAAAAAATCTTCTCACCGATTCAATAGCAACCTCAGCATCACGTTTTACTCCAAATAATGAGCTAGAAGATACTCACTTCACAGTATCCATTCGTAACGAACCATTGATAAAAACAATGACAAATCCTCTTTCAAGTGGAAGTGAATCTACCGTCCTAGACCATGTTGGAAATGATGCGGCTACTTTGGATTACTTAAATGCCTATGCAGCATTACATCTCTCTTATCACATGTTAGATTTATCCCTGATTCCACATTCGTCTTCCTACTTCGGAAATCTCGTAACAAATCTTCCCTCACAAAGGGAACCTAGCATATACGTAATAGAAAATGGGGATGACTTGGATTTACCTCTGGCACCACCTGAGTTCAAAGAGGGTAACGCCTCCTTAATCGAAGAAACGATCGATGTCAACATTGGAACGGAGGACGAGCCGAGAATCTTGAAACTAGGATCTTCGTTAACCCTAGAAGAAGTGGAAATACATACTCAAGTTCTCAAAGAACATCAGAAGGCGTTTGCATTAGTTACAAGGAGATGACGGGAGTCGCACCCCACATTGCGGTGCATAACCTCGTCACTAGATCAGATGCAAAGCCAATTAAGCAAAAATCAAGACCTATGAAGCCCAAGGTAGCCCTCATGGTAAAAGAGGAGGTAATAAAACTCCTTCAGGTAGGATTCATCAAGCCAATTGACTACTCCCAATGGGTATCTAACATCGTTCCCGTTCTCAAAAAAAAATGGAAAGATACGCATTTGCATAGATTTCTGAGACATCAACAAAGCATGTCCTAAGGATGACTTCCCATTACCATCTATCGACGTCATTGTTGATGCAACAGCTGGGTTTAAGATTTTGTCTCTCATGGATGGATTCTCAGGATACAACCAAATCAGAATATCCGAGCAAGATCAAGCTAAAACCACGTTTATAACTCCTTGGGGAACCTATTGCTACGCTGTTATGCCATTCGGTCTTAAGAACGCTGGTGCTACTTACCAACGGGCTATGACATACATATTTCACGATGTAATTCATAAAATCATGGAATCTTACGTGGATGACTTATTGGCTAAGGCCAAACAGCGCTGTGACCACCCTGAAGTACTCCGCATCATTCTTTCACGCCTAATAGAATACAGAGTCACGCTAAACCCAGAGAAATGCGTCTTTGGTGTAACAGGAGGAAAGCTCCTAGGTTACATCATATCGTCACGAGGGATCGATGTTGATCCAACCAAAATTTGGGCTGTCCTCGAAATGGTCCCACCTTCTAGTGAATCTGGAATCAGATCATTTCTCAGAAAGCTGGGTGCAATCCGGAGATTTATCCCGGACCTAAGCTTCGTTGTTCATCTAATCAACAATTTACTCAAGAAGGATTATAGCATCGATTGGACCGAATATTGCAATGAAGCTTTTGATGCAGTTAAGTGTTTTTTGTTATCACCACCTACGCTAATGCCACCTAAGCTGGATCACCCGTTGATCTTATACTCACAAGCTACCAATGTTTCCCTGGCCTGTATGTTGGCCCAAGAAGATGATGACAAGAGAGAACGTGTGATTTATTTCATTAGCCGAACATTTCTCAACTATGAAACACGCTATACATAGGCAGAACGGGAATGCCTTGCCATAGTCTTTGCTACTAAATGTCTAAGACATTACATGCTGAATCAAGAAATGAAGGTCATGGTAAAGACAGACCATTTACGGACTTTTCTCACACAAGGGTCCTTGTCCAAAAAAGCTGGACGTTTTATAACCTTAATGGGAGAGTTCGAATTAACATTTGTAAATCAGAAGTCGATAAAAGGACAAATCATTGCGGATTGGTTAGCTGATAATCCGTTGGACGGGGGAGGTCTAGTAGATCTAGATTTTCCCGATGAATGCGTATACTACGTCGAAACCTGACCTGCTATATCTGAGTGACCTTGGTACACTGATATCATTAGCTATATCATGGACCATAGGTATCCAGAAGGAGCTACACTGCAACAAAAAAGGTGGTTACGCATTAGCATAGATAAGTACGTTATTATAGAGAAAATTCTCTATCGAAAGGCGTTCGATGGAATGCTTCTAAGGTGTGTCGACACAGAAGAATCCAAGAAAATTCTCTATGAATCTCACAGCGGTATATGTGGAGGCCACTTCGGTGGCCATGCCACTGCTCGAAAAATACATCGAATGGGCTATTTCTGGCCCACTCTAGAACATGACACGATAGAGTTTACACGTAAGTGTCATAAGTGCCAAGAATTCTCTCATGAGATCCACATGCCAGCACAAGCTCTGTAACCAATCGCTACAACGTGGCCCTTTTCTACATGGGGCCTGGACTTGATAGGGAAGTTCTCTCCCTCATCTATAGACAGCCACAATTTTATAATTACGGCCACTGAATATTTCACCAAATGGGTAGAGGCCATGCCTCTTACCACTGTACCTGGTTCAGTAATCGCCAAATTCATTTTGAACCAAATCATTTGTAGGTATGGTATCTCGCAAATCATTATCTCAGATAATGGAACTTCTTTCAAGAGTGAAGAAGTTCGTGAATTGTGCAGTAAATTCAAAATAAGCCACCATACGGCTTCCTTGTATTATCCCCAAGCCAATGGGCAGGCTGAAGCAACAAACAAAACATTGAAAGTCATTCTCCTTAAAACGGTAAAAGAAAACAAACGGGATTGGCACTTAAAGTTATATCTGGCCTTGTGGGCCCACCAAACCTCAATAAGAACACCAACGGGAGCAACTCCTTTCTCACTAGTATTTGGGGCAGAAGCAGTTCTCCCACTTGAGGTTAAGATACCCAGTCTCCGCATTTCACTACAAGGGATTCTGGATGAAGACGCTTACAGAGAAGCACATCTCTCCCAACTAGAAAGCCTAGATGAAACTAGGTTAGATGCCGAGCAACGACATAGAGTCTATGCTGACCGGATGTGCTGGCAGTATAACAAAAAATTCTATGAACGTGATATATACAAAGGTGATCTAGTTCTAAGACTAGACAGTCGGATCGACAAGAAGACCGGCGAAGGAAGGAAATTCCAGCCCAAATGGTTGGGCCCATACCGAGTCATGAAGGACTATGGAAATGGTGCATACCTCTTATGCATGCTAGAAGGTGAGGAGTTTGGTGAAACAGTCAATTCCCTCCACCTCAAACGTTTCTATGCATAAGCAGCAAGCACTGCCTATATAACTATCTACATTGCATTTCCATATAGATTAGGATCATTTTGTCCACTTGTTCTTACACAAATTGTGATCAAGGAATCTATTCTCAAATCAATTTATTACAAACTCATGATGTTTCTGGCATAAAGTTCTTTAATCATACCTCTCCATCTTCGTATCATCAAGTCATCTTGGAATCTTTTATCAAATAAAATCAAACATGACGAAGTCCTAACGGTAACCATACCAAGATCTGCAAGTTTGTTCTCGCTTTGATTTCTTCTTAGGATAAGTGTCTTGCCTATGGTCTGTTCTAGAAGCTTCATGGTGTCACATCTATCCCATATATACATCTCTTTGGAAACAAGCATATACTGACATTTTACTCAAAAAGACAAGTCAAAAAGTGATTAAACAAAAAATTTTATTTTTACACATTTCCTTGCCCCACCAACCTTCGGTGATGAGCTTGCATCTCTTACTAGTGACGTAGGGTTGGGAAAGGATGGAAATGCGCTTACTCGCCTACGCCTTGCCCACGGTGATAAACCCACGCTTCTTACTAGTAGCATGGGGCAAAGTGTAGGGGGTCCTCCAGACAATGCAAACGTTAAAAGGTCATAAACAAACTATTCAAACTTTGAGTCAAAAACAAATGAATCAAGTGTTCAAAATTCCAAGAGAGTTAAAAATCCTAAAAACCAGATTTTGTCTACTATGTGGCCATCTACGGGTCTAAGTCTGGATAAACAGCAAAGCAAGTTGCACCCAAAACTATGAAGTCATTCAGGTAGAGTAAGCTTGTAGCTTCCAATTTGGTTCCACCAAAGCTTCGTCTGTCTTTCATCACTATCATTTCCCCATTTCTCATAAACCTGCGCCCTTCTTGGCTCTTGGTGATGAGCCCTCGCATCTTACTGGTTGCGTGGAGTTAGGAGCGGGGCAAGTTAATCTATTCATCATACTGGTTATTATCATCACTTTGCCAAAACAAGCATGAGTTATCCAAATTGCTAACAAAAGTTAAGATTCAAGATCACAGTATATCTACAATATCATGTATCAGCATCATGAAACACAAAAGGAAAGCAAACATTTGCATCATCTGTTTTCCATTGCATACATTCTAGAAAGCATATAAAACATACATCGTAGTATACACAAAGCAGTTGGAAATAGAAAGGACACACATGAGTGACAAGCTTTTGATCCAAAAATCGACGCATATATATAAATAATCAATGTTTGTATACAATGCCATCATGCACTAGGCATGGTCAAAATGCTCAAAGAGCCCGTAATACACAAAAGAATCTATAATACAAAAAGTGCATAGGAGCCAAGTGGCCTCTCAACCCCTACGTGATCCCGCTGAAGGTGCGCGCCCTCGCCTAGGACTCCAGCTATGCCGGCGCTCTGCACGGACGGAGGGCTCAGGGTCCCAAGGAGCAACCGTGGTCTCGCCATGAGAGTGGCTCCTCATAAGACGCTCGGCTGTCCTATAGCCTGCCAACTCTGTACGAAGAGTCGACACCATCTTGGCCACATGCCAAATGGGAGCAAAGACATCGGTGTGCCTGCCGGCTGTTGAGGGCTCCCCGGCATCTGCAGATAGCTCCGCACGGGTCTTATCCATAGGGATCCTTAGAGAATCAGTGCATACCCTACGGATTAGATCCCGCCACTCGTCGACAGTCTCTGCAAAACAAAGAAGAAAGACGAATTAGAAACTAGGCAAGAGGATAAAATATACAAGATACAAATATAAGGAGAGATAGCAGTTAAAACAAGTCCTAAATCAAACTAACACTGAAAGGGAAAGAGGATAACTTACTCGGATCACCGGGCCTCCAAGATGGGTCACTACGGCCAGCACCTACCGTTGATGCCGCTGCTAACTGAGGGGCTGCTCCTGTGGTAGGGGCAACATGACGCCCTGCGACGGACTCGTCCTCTCCACCACGGCCCTGAGAGAGTGGTTCCTCTGAAACTAGAGTCTCTCTCTCTCTACACTCTGCTCCTCCCTCTCTGCCTGCATGATATCCTAGGTGTCATGCCACTCAGGATCACTATCATCCGTCTACTCCTCTGACCCTCCCTCTGTGGACTCCTCAGAATCAGAGTCAATATCTATAGGGTCATCGCTGCTATGAGCAGGACCCGCAGTAATCCGAAGTAAAGGTGCCCGAGGCACACCCACTCTCCCTCTGGCCCGAACAATCCCCCTGGCTGCAATAGGAATACCAGGGGTGACCACTGTCCAACCACGGCCTCTAGGCCCCCCTCTAGCCTCCCGGACTGATCTATAGACTGGTGCCACTGGAGGAAACATGCCCACATATGGGAGGGCGAACTGCTGAGGGACCCTGCCGAAAGGATGTACCTCCACCCATCCCACACGGTCAATAAGCTGCCCTGTGGTGGAGCAAGAGATCAATGTGAGAGTCTCCTCTCCCCAAATGCCGGCCATGAGCTGGTACAGTGTGGCCTCCATATCTGCTGTGGTGAGGGAAGCTACTGGCTAGTGAGGTGCTCTAAGCACTGACATATCTGACCACCTGGCTGCCCTCACAGCCCCAGGATCTGCCACCTCCACGCCTCTGCCATAAGGAATAAAATGCTCATACACCAAACTCATGACTAGAGTTGGGTGGCTCAATGACTGTCCCTGTAAACGGACCACCCTATATAAGTCGTGATAGGTGGTCCCCAAAATGTCTACCCCCCAGGTGTATATCCGGCCATGCCCGTCTATCTGTGCAATGACGGGGGCCCAGCAGTATAACAATGTATCCCCTCCCTTGTCCCCGATTAGTCTCGAGGCAAGGATCCCCATGATGGCCTGTCGAAATACGGGGATGGGAAAAGAAGGAATGGATCTAACTCTCACTCCCTTCTTCGGCCTCGTGGAAATAGCTGCATCCCCCATATAACCTGCCCACTGTGCAATCTGTACTCTGGACCCAGCTGTCTCCAGTGTGAGTCTCCTCCCGATGATCGGGAACCCCAAGATACGGTAGACATCCTCCAGAGTAATAGTCCACTCACCACGGACACCTGGCAGTCGGAAAGTGTTCCGATCTGCATCCCAATAAGAAAATAAGTCACAAAGGATGTGACTCGATGGCGTAACATGGGGCACACGCGATATACGCAATATGCCGGCCCTCTGCAACGTGTCCTCCTCGTCTGGCGAAAGGGCATCCAATACCCCGGGCAACCAATCACACTCTCTCTCCCGGCTCCATCTAATGTACTCCTCCCTCGCCTGCATACACCCAAAAACACACAAAACAGAGCAAGTTAGTATCTAATCAATGCCGGGAGAATCATAAAAACGTACAGAAATGCAAGAAAATATAATTATAAGTCTCCAAAACAAGCTCTTTTGCATTCTATGCAAAACCGCCGCCCTGAGCAGGGAGGTGGTTTTGTAACCGCCACCTTAAAGGCGGCGGTCTTGTAACCACCACCCTGATCAGGGCGGCGGTCATGTAACCGCCGCCCTGGCCAGGGCGGCGGTCGCGGTCTGAAAACCCACGCGGGTTTTTAACCCTAAAAAGTCCAAAAAATGCAAAAATAGACCATTTTAGCTAAAAAAAGAGCCTACCCAATAGGCGCCCCCCCTAGACGGACCTTTTGAACCAAACATTTTCAAAAATAACCCCCCCATTACAAATAATTTGCCATTTCAAATTTGAAGGGGGAAAAATGCAAAATTGAAGAAAACCAACCTGTGATCTCGCGGGGTGGCATTTCGCACATGGAGGCATGATCACGATCTCACTGCGGACGTTTCGACTATACTCACGCGAGAAACCGTCACCGTGGGTCCCAGAGCTCAAAATCGATCAAATCAACTCGCGCAAATGAATAGGAAAATGGGCCCACTTTCATATATATATTGTTCTATTTTTGTCTTAAAAAGACTTTTTCGCAGGTTTGGAGCGCTGATGGAGGTAAGTTCCTATCCCCGCACAAATGGTACGTCCTCTTTCCCTGTTATTTTAGCATTTATTTTTCAAATTATTGTATCTATCTGCACTTGAGATCTCTTTTCATTTTGCAGGTAGCGGGAATTTCGGATGGCGCCATTTTGACACACGGACGTGTAAGGTATAACTTCTAAAACCCCCATTTCAGGACTGTCATACTCGGACCCACCGTTTTATGCCCTTTCATGGCTAAAACGCTTCTCCGAGGGGGCAATATGTACGTACCCAAAATTGTAAGGTATTGTACTGCGGAACGGTGTAATAAATGCCCCAATGATGATACAGGTCTCCTCGCAAGGTGTTCGGGATCCAGAAAGAGCTCTTCGGATATGCGTTAACATCCCGCATACCGCACTTAGCCCCCATGTCCTTTGTTTTCCCCTTTTCCCTCTTTTCTTGCCCCTTTTGATCTTCAGTGACGAAACTGCCGCCCTGCAGGGTGGCGGTCCTGGGCACGTTTTCCAGAATGCCCTTTTGACGCGACCCACGTGAAATATCACATTTCACCAGCTTTCCTTGCTGACTTGAGCATGCATTTATGTTTTTGGTCCCCTGGAATAGTGTTTTTCCTTTGTTTATTGTTTAGGAGTTCAATTTGGTTTTGGTTCTTGGGTGTTTGAATTCCTATAAATGCATGGTTTGTGCACATGCAAAAGGGCCACCATTTTTTGTTAGAGTCTTCTAATTTTCAGTGGTTTGGTTTGTCATCTTGCTTAGGATTGATAGCATAGTTCATTTCTTACTTGGTTAGTATTGCTCAGCTGTTGGTAAGCCACAGACCCATCTTGTGCAGGCAGTGTTGTTGTTCCATCCAATCCGGTTAGGAGCTTGCCTCTAAATTTCTCTTTGCTGTAGATTTGTTTTACTGTGACTTAGAGTTCTTAGTTCAATTCATTATATACCTAGTTAGCTTTATTCAGCTATTGGTAAGCCACATATCCAACTTGTGCAAGCAGTGTCTTTATTTTGGAACGAAATAGCTTAGGAAGCCATTAAAGTTGCAGGTTTTGCTCTTCGTATAGGATAGTTAGAAGTTCTGGTCGCTTCATGTTGCATGACTTGCAGTAAAATCCCGCTAGGAATCGCATAAGCCAAGCTCTGTACTCTTGCGCTATCCCTCTCCTACTCGCATTCTCGGTCTGCATTCTGAGCTATCCTTATCCCAAAATCTACTCCTATCGGTGCTAGCATCACACGCTTTTCTAGATCCACGTGAACATGAAAGAACGAAGAGACCATACTGAGGGGACGAGATCACATACACACCATCGGATTCGCCACTATTCTGCGGAATCTAAGTTTTAAATTTCAAAGTTCTAGTCAGAATCATATTAAATAGAGTAGTTAATCGCTTTATTTCATTTCATTCTATTCTCAATATTGCCAGGGAAGCTGTGGGGATTGATAGTTTCTGAGAAACTATGATTCACTCCTCACTTCTGAGGTAGGATCGAGAATCTTGCAGATAGATTAGACCTATTTAGAATTCTATCAATTCGCACAGGCAAATAACTACACTCAGTTATCTTGTCTGTTTTAATTATTGTTTAGTTATTATTTCTAGATACGTTTAAAATAGTTTTCTTCCCTTAAAATTATTAAATATTTCATAGAAGAATAAAGGTTATATGCAGTTAGATTTACTTCACGTAGTTAGAATTTGTTTCATTACAGTTAGATTGCATTTTGTTTCGTATGACCGTAACAGGACCGCAACAACCGAGAGTTTATGGTTGTGATCCACAGATCCCATAGCCTAACGAATCCATAAGAGAATTGGATATAGACACTGGTCTACGCACACTAGTATTTCAGTCTACTCCAATTCCACCTATCATCATCCAACAGTTATCCCTACTGGACATAACAGCTAACAAAGCTAGAGAATTTTGGACTAGGCCAGAGAATCGTCCATAGAGTTGACTATATTCACCATATGACCCTATCAGGAGAAATACACGAAACCATCCCGGGTCATTTCCCACGTATTCCACAACCCATAGATCGAATCACGCCAGAGCTCGATATTGATTGGAGCCTTCGAGCAGTCATCCTTGCTGATCGATCTATCACACCAGTCCAGGTTAGAAGGGTCTTCTTTGCCTTAGATTCGCAGATTCCATTAGTGCATGTCGAAGATATTAGATTGCCTAACTAGTCTATCCGTATACTACCTGTATTCCATCTCCACCGGCTGTCTCGGCACGACCTCGGGAGGTCGGGTACGCGGAAGAGTCACTTGTAGATTCTCACGCTCGCTTGTCGCTTTTCCGACGTACAGTACCCAATGGTATGCGAGCGGACAATCATATGTAGTTTTCACTCGCTTGCAAGGAAAAGAAGCAAAGGTTGTTGCTAAAAAACAAAAGGAAAAGGCTGTGGTAACTCCTCCTCCAATTATCATTAAAAGAGGTAATCCCCTCCCTACTCAACCTCTTGTTAAACCTTTTGTAAAGAAATCATTTCCTCCCATTTCTCCTCTAATTCAGCGTTTCTCCAGTCCTATAAAGACCAATAATCATCCTCTACAAACGTGAAATGAAGGACCCATTCCTTCATTAGTGCAACCCTTGGTCGTATTCGATATAGTTGATCAAGCCAAAAAGACCAAGATCCAGATGTCTGAAGCTGAGTACCTTCAGTCCAATCTAGATCATCTTATAAGATTAACTAAGTATATCCAAAGTCAGGTTGTCGTCCCTCCTCCTATTTCCCCAAAAGGAATTCTTCCCATGCCTCCTATGTCTCGCATAAACATTACCTCGACTTCCGCATCAGGGAAAATTGAACCTTTTTACCTATCTCTCTTGATCAATGGTCATAAATTAAATAACTGTATAATTGATTCTGGAGCTTCTGATAATGTTATGCCAGCAAAGGTCACCCATGCTTTGGGCTCACACTTACTAAACCTTTTGGCAGATGCTACTCCATGGAAACCAAGTAGGTACCATTGATCAGTCAAATCAAGGATGCGTAGTTTGCATTCGCGGCATTCCCTGAGAAAAGGATAAAAATGACTATTCTCATAGCTGATATTCCAGCAGCATACGAGATATTGCTAGGGAGGAGCTTTTATAAATAAGCTGGTGGGGAAATTCATATGGACTGGTCCAAAGCCAGGATTCCTGTCAAAGGAGTGATGCAAACATTGGAACTAGAGTCACAAAATAAATATCTAGTCACCAACTCTGATGACCCTAAGGCTAAGATTCTTTTCAAATCATCAAGGATGGGAGACTATTTATTTTCCACTGACTATGATAGGATGGGATTTTTTGTCTAAAAGGAGGATCTTAACAAAGTATGGACATTATAGTTTGATGGCAGTTGCACGACAAGTGGAAGTGGTGCTGGAGCTGTTCTAATATCTCCTGAAGAGGAGATTTTCACTTTTTCTTTCAAGTTGTAGTTCTTCAATACGAATAATATTTCCGAGTATGAATCCTTATTACTTGGCATGCAAGCTACAAAAGAAAAGGGAATCAAGAATCTGAGAGTGCAAGGTGATGCTGAGCTAATTTTCAATCAGGTAAAAGGGATATATCAAGTAAAAAATGACCATCTCAAACACTACCGCAATGTCGTATGGGATAGCATCAAAGAATTTGATGCTTTCTTGATCAAAGAAGTTCCACGAGATCAGAATGACATGGCTGATTCATTGGTCATCTCAGCCTCTCTCATGCTCCCTCACCCAGGGTTAAAAACAAATACATATACCATTGAGGTGGTTTTTCACCCAAGTGTGCCAGATAATTCACAACACTGGCAAGTGTTCAATGATGACAACCAACTTATCATTTTTTTAGAGAAAGTTGACAATTTCAAAGAACTCCATTTCTATGGATCAACTTCTATGTGTCAAGAGTCTCTTACCGATCAAGCACATGAATATGAAAAAGATACAGTGATACAACTCAAAGGAAATAAGATTTTGAAAGGTTTGGTTTCCTTAGAATGATTATTTGATAACCATGACTATTTTTTTATGAAAAAGTGATAGGATGATCCTTGCTCTTCTCCAGAAACTGAATCTGTTAATCTGGGTACTGTGGAACATCCTCGTTCTGTGAATATCGGGAAGTGTTGTATGCCCGAGGAAAAGCTAAAATTCATTAAGTTGCTGAAAAAGTACATGGATGTGTTGGCATGGTCTTATGTTGATCTGAAGTCATTCAAGCCAAAGGACATTCAGCATGGCATTCTACTCAAGGACGATGTCAAGCCTTTCCGTCAAAAGCGAAGGCATTACAACCCCAAAATCTCAGGTACCATCCAGGCTGAAATTCAAAAGGTGTTGGATGCAAGAATTATTTTTCCAATTCATCACAGTACCCGGGTTGCAAATATTATGCCTTTGTGGAAGAAGAATGATGAGATACGCATATGCGTAGACTTCCACAACTTAAACCGGTCATCCTTAAAAGATAACTATCAACTGTTGATAAGGATCAACTCTTACAGGCAGTAACTAGTTTAGAAATGTTATCTATGCTTGACAATTTTTCAGGTTACAATCAAATTGAATTCACGCCTGAAGATCATTTCAAGACAACATTCACCACTCCTTGGGGTACCTTCACCTACAACAGAATGTCGTTTGGTTTGATCAATGCCGGTGCTACCTTCTAATGAGCAATGGAATTTAAAGGTATGATGGAAAAATTCATCGTGGTTTACCTAGATGACCTAACCATGTTCTCCAAAATATGAATTGATCACTGCGATCATTTGAAACAAGTCTTGATCAAGTGTCGAGAGCACGGAATTTCACTAAATCCCAAGAAGTCAGTTTTTGGGGTCACCAAAGGAAAGTTGTTGGGACATGTCGTCAGCAAAAAAGGAACTAAGATAGATGTCAAAAGAGTCAAGGCTATTCAAAGCCTTACTTTACCTACAAGGAAGACTGGCGTTCACTCTTTCTTCGGGAAGGTAAATTTTCTTAGACGCTTTATTCTTGATTTTGCTGAGAAGACTCATCATATATCTAATATGATGAAAGGGTCCCAAACATTCCAATGGAGTGAGGAAGGTAAGACATCATTCAAAGACGTAAAAACCTCCATCACTTACGCTCCTGTTCTAGTGTGTCCTGACTTCAGCAAAGACTTCATCATGTACAGCTATGCCTCTGTGCATAGTGTATGAGCTATCTTGATGTAAAATAACTCCGAAGATATTAAATCCCCGATTTCTTTCATGAGATCTCCTCTTAATCCTCATGAACTGAAGATGTCACAATTGGAAAAGCATGCCTTTTCCATGGTCAAAGTAGTCAAGAACTTCTACTACTATATTCTGAATTCTCATATAGTAGTGTTGGTTCCTGACACGGCTGTTAAGTCTATCCTGACTCAACAGGAGTTATGGAGCTTATGAGGGAATTGGATCACAAAGGTCTAAGAATACAATCTAGACATCAAACCAACCAGGTTGGTAAGAGGTAAGGGCCTGTGTCGGTTGATGGCCGAAAATAAATACCCAAAGGTACCTAAAGAGAAAGTTGATCACATTGATGGAGAACAAGTTGAACTGGAGAAAGCGGATTTTTTTCCCATGGTTCTATTTGTCGCCACCAATGATGAATGGTATTCTGACATCACATTCTTTCTCACCTATGGCAAGTTCCCAATTCACCTAACCACAAAGGAAAAGCACACGATGAAGCTCAGAGCCGCGAGATATGTCATATGGGATGATGGATTTTATAAACATGGAATTAACGATGTTTTTTTACGATGTGTTAACAAGCCGCAACAGGTAAAATTGTTGGAATTTTTTCATGACTTAGCCTGTAGTGGTCACTTCTCCTCATCCATGACAGCACATAAAATCATTCGGGCTAGGTACTACTAGCCAACGCTATTCTAGGATGTAGCCACATGGGTAGCAAAATGTGAACTTTTCCAACAGTTCGTTGGCAAACCAAAGCTGGTTGTGTTTCCCCTCATGTTTGTCATCATTGACAAACCATTCAAGAAATGGGGAATTGATTTCATTGGAGCACTCAATTCTCAATTGAGTGTTGGACATAGTTACGTCCTAACAACAATGGATTACTTCATGAAATGGGTGGAGGCCATACCTGTCAAGCATGCCACTTCTGAAGTTGTTTACAACTTCATTAAGTAGAATATTATTGTGCGATTGGGCATTCCACACAAAATCATTGTTGATAATGCTTCCAACTTCTCTTCACGGGAAGTAATTGGTTTTTGTTATGGATATGGAATAACCTTAGCTCATGCTTCTGATTATTATCCTCAAGGAAATGGTTAGGCAAAATCCAGCAACAAGAACCTGGTAACTATCATACGGAATTTAGTTGACAAAAACTAGCGGTCCTGACACAAATCATTATATGATGCTTTGTAGGTGGATCGTATCACTCCAAAGAGGTCTCTCGGCATGTCACCTTTCCAAGTGTTATATGGGATCGATGTTGAAATGCCTATCTCTATAAAACTTCCTGATTTGCGCTTGGCTCGAGCAATTGAAGATGAAACTTTTCATAATTCTCTTGAAAAGAGGATTATATACCTAACGAAACTTGAAGAAAAGTGAGTAAAAGTGGTCGACAAGATCACTAAACATCGTAATCAAGTTAAGAGGTTGTTCGACAAGAAAGCTAAGTAGAGAGATTTCTAAGTGGGAGATCTTGTTCTTCTATGGGACAAACAAAGAGAACCGAAAGGTATGCATGGGAAGTTTGACTCTCTTTGGAGAGGGCCATACAAAATCAAGCAACTCAACAGAGATAATAGTTTCTATCTCTCATATCTGGATGGAACCAAGCTCTCACTTTCCTACAGCAGGCAGCACCTGAAGATCTTCATGAAGTAGAGCTTGCTCTCTTCTTTGTACAGTTCTCTTGTTCGTTGTGTGTTTGCTTCATTGTGTGTTTTCTTGATGTGTGTTCCCTTTATTTTTCTTTTTGTTTTCCCTCTAGTCGCCCTTGTTTTTGACTCTCTATAACCCAATGGATAGGCACATGAAAAATCTGGGATTCTCTACCCTTAAGTTTCACTCAAAGATAGTCCCTAGAAAGAGCCAGCTGTTATCCTGCAAAATTGACAAGGGCAATTTGTAGGTAACTATACAAAAATTATATTTTGGCCCCTAGGGAAGTTTGATAACGTTTGAAATAACCCAAAACTCCCTTTCAAAAAATCAAGTTGTTTCAGGACTTAGCCATTTTTAGCTAATCTTTCGGGTAGAGATTTGTGTGTCGACATGGCTAAAACTATACCCTTTTACATTGGGCAAAAATTTGTGTGTCGACATGGCTAAAACTGTACCCTTTTACACTGGGTAGAAATTTGTGTGCCAACATGGCTAAAACTATGCCCTTTTACACTGGGTAGAAATTTGTGTGTCGACATGGCTAAAACTGTGCCCTTTTACACTGGGCAGAAATTTGTGTGTCGACATGGCTAAAACTGCGCCCTTTTACACTGGGCAGAAATTTGTGTGTCGACATCCATAAAAGTGTGCCAAGCCATAAAAATCTCCTGTAGCCTACTGTAAACTTGTGCCTTGTGCCCTAAGGCTTAAAATTGCTCGTTCTTCCTTCTACATGCTAAACTTAACTATTTTCTCACGCATTCAAAGGTGTTATGTTATTCTTCAAACTTTCATCATGAATAACATGATGGTTGACATGGCTCTTCTGTGTTGGACCTTCTTGATACTTCTTGTAGAACAACGTCATCCATTCTTGAACTCACATATGTCAACATCAAGCAATGATCGACAGGTTTGCTGAATATCAAGCATAGTGTCACCTCTAATCTCCTGATCAAAAGTAGGATACTAACTTTGAGAAAAGTGATGACGAAGAGTAGTTTCTTCTTTCTAGGATGCGTTGGTCATTTTTGTAAAATATTTAAAAAAAATTGTTGGCATATAAGATGACCTCATCCATGTTGCATTATGGGATGTTGCCATCCAAAAACTTGCCCAAATTTAACTATTGACTTTTTAGATATTTTCTAGATATTTTGTAAATATCTTGTAAGATATTTTGTAAGTTGTGGGTTTGCTTTTGTCTTCTTCCCTCCTCTCCTTCTATAAATACTAGAATACTTTTTGTATTCTAGGTGAACATTTTTGTATTAAAAAAAGAGAAGTGAGGAGGGAAAGACTTTGTGCTTTCTTACAACAAAAGAAATATTAATACACATATTCAGACTTTGTGTTTATTGTGCGTGTTATTTGCATCAAATCTTTCTTAAGTTAGATCTATGTTTTTATTATGTTAGATTCATTCCTACTATTGTCATATGCTCATCATTATTGCTTTAATTGTTTATGCGAGTAATTTTGGCTCTTTTTACTACCAGCCCAAAGCATAAACCTTCTGAAATTTCCATCTTGGAATTCATTTCTTTTCCTTCCTTTAGATCTATCCTCCTCCGTTCCTTCCTTCCTACCTTTTTGTTTGTAGTTGGAACTACCTCTACTGGGATGAAATCCCAAAACCCCCCCTGAATTTAGAATAGTGTAGATTTGCACAGATTCCTGCTTGATAGATTAGCAATAAACCAATTTCACTTCGTTGTCTTGAAGAGGGGCTTTTCCCTACACATTGTTGGCCTGTTTCCCCACGACCTGCCTAACCGATAGATTTTCAGACCAATACAATTGATATGAAGTATACAACTCTATGAATTCTCCAAGAAGAGTGTCGATTATGTAGTCTTCCACCTATAGACTGAATAAGGTCCATCTACATAAAATAATGTCTCCCACTTCGTAAAGGAAACTGAAGGTAAAAATATAAATAAATTTGAATCTGGTCCACTGAAATGTGACATAGTTCTGGAAAGTAAGTGTTCAAGAACTGAGGGTAATGCCAATTAAGTATAGCTTTAAGATTATGAGAGGGGAAAGTTTTCCAAAAGAATTTCGATGTGAAGTGAAGGCAAGACAATAACCCCCACAATAGTAGAAGGAGGATCCACAAGAGCAGGTGGATCAGTGACGGTCTCCAAAATAGTGGAAGTGATGAAGGTCCCAAAAGGGGCACTCCCAAAAAAGGAGATGAAGAAATGTTCCAAAACACATATAAAAGGAAGAAAAACTCCTTGTACTGCAACACAAGTAGGAAGTGTAATGTTGCTCAAAAAATAGAAGAGTAATGTCTTAGATGTGTGAATCATCAAAAAAAGGAGTGGAAGAAGCCTCACACACTAGATGTGGAATGAAGGAAAATGCAATGAGAGTATGAGGTTGTGAACAATTCTTTCTTCTGTATGATGGGAAAAAAGGAGGTTCAACATTCTTTGGAAGGTGGCTAGGAGGAGGAGAGGAGTCCTCATTAGGACTCTCATCATCAGAACTAGAAGAACAAAACTCATCATCAGGAATATGGACATGCAAATCTATGTTAATAGAACTATCATCACAAGAATTAGGTGAGGAAATAACTATATTAAAAGAAACAACAATGATAATATTTGAAGGGTATCCAAATAAGTACTGAAGAATGCTCCAAATAGTGTGATGACACTTCATGTGCACCACATGAACGTGGAGATGCATGAAAATGTACATCAAAAAATGAATAATTACCATGTTGCAAAGGTCAAGCTAGTATTCAAGATGATTAAGATAACTGGGGGCAGGTATTTGTCCATACAAGAGTAGGTAGAGGCCATTATGAATGAGAAAAAATTATATGCTTAAACGCCATAGTGTATAGTTAGCCCCTAAAAGAAGAAAATGAGGAGGCTTTGATGTAGTAACGTACCTATGAAGCATAATTCTTGAAAAAACATCCTCCACGATGCATCCACAAAAAGAGAAAAGAGTGCAGAAGAGTCACAAAGAAAAACACGCTCTGCTGGATGTTGTACTCAGCCAAAAATTCATCCAAAATGCAAGAAAATAAGGGTGTAAAAACACATACAAGGTTGTAGGACGTCAGACTTAACCGAGAATGCATCTTCATGCGATTAAAACACCCAAGAAAAATGATAAAACCTTGTTTGTGGAACTTTATAAACAATGTGTTGGTTTCAATAAGGTTTGTTTGTGCGATATGAAACAATTGACCATTCACCTTATAGTAGGCAAAAAATTAGACAAGAGTGGAGGCCACAGTGAGTTTCAGTCAAAATTAGTGAGCAACATCATAAACAAGCACACAAGGGAAAAAAAGGAACAAAGGGGACAAAACAAATTTTAGTGTGATAAAAATCATCGCAAGTTACATCAGGGGCTCCCTTTCTGCAAGGCTTTGGCGGTCACGCTCACTATCCTGCAAGCAATAAAAAGAAGACTACAAGAAGAATGACTCCAAAATGAGTCAAAAGGATCTAAAATGCCAAAAGTATCCCAAAATACAAAGGCAACCTCCAAAATGTGTAACAAACCACCTGAAAATATCAAAAAGGCTCCAAATGAGACCTACACACCTCAAAAAATGCAACACACTCCCAAAAAATGTCAGTGGAAAAAATGCCCAGTAACCCTAGTTTTTAAATAATTGTCACCCAATTTTAATTCAATTTCCAAAATGTAAATTGAAAAAATTAAAAAAGGGTTTAGAAAATTAAAAATAGGCTACTAATTAGTTGACCTAATTAAAAATTAAAAACTAGATCCTAAAAAATTAAGACCTAATTAAAAATTTAATTGACCCTTTAAAAATAAATTCTTTCCCTTCTGAAATTAATTATGCCCTAATATAAAAATTATTAAGATAAGGTATGAATAGATTTATAAACTATGTTAAAATAAACACAAGGCTTAGTAATTTGACAAAGGGAGGGAAATAAAGGTTGGACAAATGGGCGATCCCTGTGGTGGTTCAATGGGAGGGCCCGAGATGGAGGTCCTGGATTCAACTCGGGTGAGTCAAAGGGAAGAACAACGAGGAGCTCATGAGTGAGCTCCATATGGAGGGATGACAGCTCGGTGGTTCGAGTGAGATGTTTGAGGAAGGTTGGGAGGATGGGCATGGTGGGCCAATTGAAATAACTTGGGGCATCGCGAATCCCAGGAGATGATGGTTACAAGGCCAAATGTGGGTCAATGGTTTTCTGAGGAAAAGGACACATGGTTGAAATAGAGAGTAGGGTCCCAAGGGATGCAACATGAGGTGACACACACACAAGGTCTGAGAAGGATCTTAACACAGGGTAGTGGGTATGGTGATGAATGAGACGAGGTTAAGGTAGGGTGAGAGCTCCCAATAAAAATCACACAAGGACCAAGACAACAGGGCCAAAAATACAAACAACCAAAGAAACATGAGCAAAAAAGAGGAGGGTGAAATGACCACATCGGTTGACACATAGAAACCATAGTAGGGGTAATGCAGGAACTTACTCAAGAACACATGCTGAATGAAAGCGAGAATAGGTCAAATGCAATATAAGATGATAAAAACAACAAAACAAATGAGAAGGGGAAAATGTATCCATGATGAGCTATGAGGGAATTAACATGGCTAAGTAAAATAAATAATGAGATGAACCGAAATGAGGTAAATAGAGATATTAAAGGAGGAAATCAATGGAGGAGAAAGGAAATTGATAGACCTGAGATGATCGGGAGGAGGCCAAGCTTGAGGTGGCTTGATTGAGATGACTATAGAGCTTAAGGAATGCTAAGATTAGAGAAGATACAACTTGACGAGATGGGTAGGGATCTAGAAAGGAGCTCGGGGGGAGAATAAGGAGTTGGGGTAGAGAAATAAAATATTATAGGGGTGAAGGAGTAGGAATAACAAGAGGAAGAAGGTAGAAATGAGGAAAACCAGAAAAATTCCAAAAAATTGAAAAATATTTCCAATAAAACAACACACACCATAAATACCTCCAACCAAGCAATTTCCATCAAATATGGTCGTAGATAAATATATTTGGTGAGAAAACTCCTGAAAGACTCCAAAATCCAAATTCAACCTTCACATGCACAAAAAATAACACACAAACCAATAGAATTCATGAAAACTAAGAAAACCCCAAATAAGAGCAAGTAAAGCACAAATCGAAAACTAGAATAAGAATCTTACACAAAAAAAAATAGTAAAACCAAAAAATTAGGATTAGTAGGAAACTGAAAAGGGTGAGCGAATTAATTCCCAACAACATTCCCTAATGCCATATGAGGGAATGTGAGAACAAGGATCAAGCAGGATGACACACACATGAACCGAGTTGCACTAAAATGACAACGTGACAGAGTTCCATGTAGTAAGCACGAATTCAACCACCATGAAATGTGCATGAAAAAAAGGGTCTACTCATTCTCATATATCATAAAAATATTACAAATAGGAGTGTTGTGTAGCTCCTAATGCATGACCAATCATATCTCCTTAAAGGAAAAGTGAAGTTATGTTCCAGAAATGGAAAGTAACTCCTATATGACACACTAACACACACTGACACATATGAAAAATTATAAGATGGAATCTATCATACCTCCTAATAACACCTAACACCTATGATCTCACCCAAGTGAGATGAATCACCAAGTGAGGTGGAGAATTCCCCAAGATGAAAAGGAAAATACCTCACACTAACAATAACATGTCAACACATGAATATATTATTGATGATGGCATGCCAAATCCAGAAGATAATCCTCATTTTAAAATTCCTCTAATGGAAGACATTCCTAATGACGAGATTCAAATAGTACAAGATATTTCCAATTATCAATATCATGAAATAGAGACTCAAGTTGAAAATTCTAAACAAAAATCTGTGTGAAGGAAGAAAACTAGTTAAACAATTGGGAGGTCATTTAAGGTGGAGTAGGAATCCAAATATCCATTCATTGAAGCTATAAAGCCAGAGAATGATAATGATACTTGAACATAATGTATATGTATAATATGTAATTGGAAACTAAAAAATACCACATATTACAACTGAATGTGGATACAATTGAGAAACATAGTGGAAAATTATATGTGAAAGTCACATAGAAATATGGAAAAAAATAAAGACACATAAATGGAAAATTGTAAAAGATTGCTTGCATGTAAGACATGTGACCAAGTATGAAAATGAGAAGAAATGTCAACAACTTGTTGAGATAGGGGGAACAATAAATACATAATTTTGAAAAGTTATGAATACTAATCTATAGGCCAAAAATATATAGTTCTCTACTATATTCCACATTCTTAAAAATTGCAGACCAATTTCAGATTTTGTAGATTATAAGGTTTTGTTTCAATACAATGGATTTATCAACATTCCATAATCACATTTGATGGAGAACAAAGCTTAGGAAATTGAAAAGTGTCTAACAATAATTGAAATGGAACATTTGAAAGAAAAAGTAAAAAACAATGTTTATCTCATTGTCCATCGATGAGGTTAGAAAAATTGACAACACATCATGGGTTTGTATGCACATATACGCTTTTGAGAATCATTCAAGGTAAAACTTTTTGTTAGCTATTAATAAAATGGTTGAAAATTGTAATGCTGAAAACCTTAGTGAATTGGTTATTTATAATTTGAGGAATTTAGCTAGGATGGATGACTATGCAATTGGTACTAATTTGGTGCATGCCGGTACCGATGGTGCATCGGTAATGTAAGGTCATAGAAGTGGACTTTGTGTTCACATACAATTTTTTTCCCCATATATGATTCCAATTCATTTTATGGCTCATAAAATGAACCTTGCATATAAAATTGTTAGCACACTTGAAAATGTTTCTAAAGTGGAAGATCTTATCGGTGACTTGTATGCTTACATGACAAGGAGTTCAAAAATATTTTTAGCATTTCATAAATTTGAAATTGGATTTATTGATGGTAAAAATCTCCTTAAATATGTTGATACAAGATGGATTTCCATGTATGATCATATATGCAATAATTTTGAAGAATATTCATCTTTAGCAGGTTTCATGTTTAAATACCGCAAGGAAGTTAACAAAGAAAAATATTTGTTGTACTATTTAAAATATTTTGAAACATTATTGACACTATGTATTACTCTCCCTATCTTGAAGGAAATCAATTTCTTAATTAAACATGCTCAAGAAAGATCCATATATATTTCTTATTTCATAAGGTTGAGAAAACATGTATGTATATCTCTTGATATGTTATACAAATATGAAGAAATTTTTAAAGGACCAATTTTCAGTAGTTGGAAAACTTTAAAGATATAAAGGATCTGAAAAGATATTTGAAATTTAATATCAATGACCATATTTGTATTTTTGTTAATGAGATGGAGATTTCAATGCACACTTTCCAAAAAAGTAAAGATACCACAACAAAGTATCTTAAAGAAGTACCTGTAACACGTAATTTATATGACAAGGTTATATATGAAACACAAATAAAATTTTCAAAAAGCTTATCATATGAGATAAAAAGAACATTTTAAAAGGGATTCCCTACTCGAGGCCATGACAGTGGTGTATCCTAATTTTTGGAATCCTGATAGAGGTAAAAAAGGCATAAGAAATTATTTTTACAACTTTCTGGAAACTATCATTAAGAATTTTAGTAAATCTATATATTTCTAAGGATTTTGAATTAAATGTCTTCTGCAGAAGGAATTACTTACGTCTCAATCATCTCATTTTACACTCACAATGATTTATCAATATAATTGTCTAATTGAACCAACAAAAAAGGTGCTATTACATGGATATGGAAAAAGGTGTATCCTAGTAGCATCGTGCATGAAAGTATTAGTGAATATTTATGATTATACGAATTGTGTCAAACAATGATATTGGGCTCAGTGGAAAATGAAATGTTTTTTATTGCATTACCATTTATTAAGTCAAAAATCTGAAATAGATTGGATACAAATTTTTAGACTTATTTGAGATTATGTTTCATGATATCCTGTGGACACATTCCCATATGAAAGAGCACTGGAAATATGGAGTTATCTTATAGATAGGAGATGGGTATTTAATATAGCCACCAGAAGAGAAGATATGAACATTTATACTGAATATGCCTCTGAGACGTTAGATATGATTGCGAGTTATGAAGAACAAGTTAGTGAAGGTCCAAAAATGTTTCAGCTACCTGATTTTGACTAATGATTTAAGGACGTTGTATTTATAGAACTAAAATATCATATAACATTGTTACGTAGTTGACATGTTGTGTTCTTTATTAAAATACAATTTCAGTATCACTGTTTACTATTTTTATTTACAAATCTACGAATCGTTTAATATTTTCCATTGTCTTTCCTATTTAAGTTTTGACTCGTAAAACTTACTATATGATTGATTTGACTCTTGAGGTGTGTTAAAAATAGTAACCCATCATATCACTAATTAATGGAAAAAATAAATTTTAAAATTCCACTACATAAAGAACTAAATCATATTGATCACAAAAATAGTTTTTCATAATTCTTAAACATGGAAAGAATACAACACATAATATTAATAGAAACTACCAGTTTATTTAAACAATCGTATACAAAGAAAATAAAAGAAAAATTTCTCCAAGTATAAAAGAAATCATTTTCTTGATTTTGTTTCTTAGAAAAATGTTTGTCCAACATTTTCTCCAAGTTATAAAAGAAATCATTTTTCTCAATTTACACCAATATTATAGTTTCTACTCCTTTCTCTTTTATAGAAGCTACCTCCTTTCCTTGGGATTGACTGGAATCTTCACTTAATATTCCTGATTGAATCAAATACTTCACATTAGCATTTATATTAAAAATTATTTCACGTTCTAAATTTTTTGCATCCCCTGGTGAAGCTAAATTAGGATCTGTTGTCGGCCCCGAAATTCCCCTCTTTTGAAGTTGAGTTTCAAATTTTTTTGAGTCTGTACCTTGGAGTATTGAATCCCATCGAGCCTGGCATTGTTTGCAATTTTTATATTCATGGAGAACAATTTGAAAGTCAAGCGTATGGTGAAGTTCCTTTCCTTCTTTTTATTTTCTTCCCGCAGTCGGGAATGAAGACATATTTTCCTCATTTATTTTTTCCCAAAAGTCCACGGGTAATACGTGAATATCTTTGATTGTATGTAGTTTGGCCATATTTCAAGGTTCAATAGAAGCCTCCATGTGTCCAAATGGCATAACTTTAGGGGCAGGGTCCAAGGGACAGTCCTCAAATAAGCGAGGATTTATGTGTGTCCCAAGTGCAAAATGAAGACAGAACAAGCTAAAATTGGATAAGTATGGAAGGTTCAGCCGAATACTTAGGAAAAAAATTATGTTTACATCATGTGGATAATTCCAATACCTTTCCATTGAGTATTTTGTGAGTGTTTAAATCCTCTCATAACTCTCAGAATCTCCCGAGTAAGTTGACTTTCTCTGTTAGAGCCTTCATTCCTTGTGCCCAGAATGACCCAATTTTGCTTAAATTGTTCCCAACATCAACTATATCCATACATTTTTCCTAAAATACCTTGGAAAACTTCATTTCTATCTTGAAAAACTTATATATGGTTTAATTATTCCCTTCCAACTTCTAAAGGATGTCTATATTCTACAATATGGTTAAAAAACTAATTTAGTGCTTTAGAGAACATTATTTGATCTTAGAGCTTAGCCTTATCATCAAATGAAACTAGAATCATTTCCCTACACATGAAACACACTTGAAAACCATTTTATCACTTTTCTCTTGGATGGAATGAGGGTGAAACACACTTGGAAAGGTTGTGTGAGCCGATAAGATGGCCAAAGGAAGGGTTCACAATGACCAGGAGATAGGTTTTCAAATGGTGGGATTAGTTGTCATGACCAAAATTTTAAATTTTTCATGCTATATATTTAGCATGACAACAATAATATAAGTTTGAAATTTTTTACTTTGTAATATATCTTGTTAGAAAATAATTCCTACGAAGGAAGATGCATTCATTGAGGAAAAATGAGGGTGACTTGGTTAAAGAGAACCTCAATTCCTTCAACACATTTTAAAGTTATTTATTATTTAGGCAAATAAAAATATATTATGAATATATGATATTATGCTTCCATGCTCTTTGTTATAGTCTTGGGATAATCTAGTGATGTCATTTACAAGTAACTTACATAAGCTTTAAAATTGTTGATATTGTTGTAGCTTTATTTTAAGAAGAGAGGGGAAAGTCCACTAAATATCACCAAGGTGATGTATTGGTTATGTGAAGGAGAGAACAAGAAAAATAAATTGAAAATTACGGGAAAAACATACAAATTTAAGAGGCATATATAAGACTCTAGAGAGACCTTTAAAAATGTAATAGAAATGTGGCAAAATGGGGTAGTTCAAAAAGGATTATAGAGTGAAGGTAGACAAGAGAAAACAACTAGATACTTCATCTTTATATATATAAATGGTAAATTAATGATAATAGAAATGTGTACTATTAATATCTGGGTGTGCATGCATGCAATGAGTCATGTTTGGTCAACAATGGAGCATCATACCACATGAATTCTCATAGGGACTATTTTTGCAAATATGAGGAGTATGATCGTGGTAATTTAATTATGAAATATGATTCTAATCTCTAGATTATGGGTCAAGGAATATTGAAGATAAGGTTCCAAGATAGGAGAATCAAGTCTCTCATTGGATTTCTATATATACTAGGTCTTGCAAGAAATATTGTTTTTGTTAACAATATGTACGATGTAGAAGTGCATGTGTCATCCACAAAGGATGTCTATAAAATAGAGCACAAAGTGATGGGAGTGTCAAAAGGGGTATGTACTATAGTATTTTCTAGAATAGGTGCAATTAAATTTATTGGTTCTTGAAATGACACTATTTTTCTTAAGGCCAATGAGTTATATGAGAAAAACAACATGCTTCTAGTAAAGAAGACTATTATTTGGCATGAAAGGCTAGGTCATGCTGGAAAGAAGGGATTACACACATTGTAATATAAAGGAATGTAAAAGGGGATCAATGAGGGTTCCTAGGAATTTTATTTCTATAATCATTTTTATATATGGTAAGAAGAGAAAAGTCAAATTTCCCATAAGCAATGTGCACACAAATGAGATCTTACAGGTTATACATAGTTATGTGTTTGGACCAGTGAAGATCCCATCACTTAGGAAATTCATGTACTATGTATCATTCATAGATTGATTTTCCAAGAATACATATAGATATTTTCCTAGAATAAATATGAGTTTTTAATAAATTAAAGTTCACAACTATTTTTGGAAAATGATCCAAAAATAATCAAGTTTTATCTACCTAATCTTAGACCCTTGTAGGATTTAAATATTTTCTGAAAATTTTCTCCTTTTAAGTAATCAATTTAAAATTAATGCAATAGAATAAAGACATTTGCACAATGATTGATTACGGAGTTTGGTAATTGCCTAGATCTCTGGGTTCTTTTGAACCGTTCTACTAGCCAAAACTTATAAGCTACAATAGTACTTTCACAAGGAAACCTAATGAAATTTCACTTGCTTATCAGTAATTTAGTTATTTGAAGACTTTTGATGATCAGTCAAATCATTCTTCACCTTCCTGATGCACAATCTCCTTCAGCTTCGATCGGCCTTCCCGACGCTATCAATGAGCCCTCCAACACTCCGGTCGACAATTCAGGATTTGCAAGTGATTAGTGTGGCTCAATGGGCCTATTGGGTAGTTTACATGTTACTCCCAATCACAAATATTCCATATACTATTGCCTAAAATAATAGGCCAATAAACAATATTTGTCTAGAGTAATTTTAGGAATTTAATATAGTTTACAAAACTATATTAAAATTTCCCTATTACTAATTTTCTCGCATCCCACAAATAGTTTTAAAAAATAATAAGCTTTTTAGGCTAATGTGTGTGTCCACCTTTTCGAGATCTAGGAATGAGCTTCTCAGTTGTGCCGGTGTGTCCATTACATAGAAATGGGTTCCCTATTTATACAAAAATTAGGGCCCTAAAATAATGGATTAAAAATTATCTTAAGGCTAATTTTAGCCTAGCCCGTACATGAAAAATGGGATAAATTCCCCATGGTGATGGATTGCATTTAAAAAGGGATAAAATCCCACATTTGGTGGGTTTGATAATGTTTGTGGCTTTAATAAGCCTTTCCCCATGCAAACATAGTGGTCTTGGGACCACTTGAGGCTAACCGCCCCCCACCTCCTTCTCACGTGGAAGCTTCACACATGGCATTTGCATGCCCCCTACAACCACTTCATCTCCTTCACCATGTGGACTTGGAAAATAGATATGGGGTTGGCAGCTTATGTGGGCTAAGTGGTTGGCAATTTGATCACACCATGTGGCGAGTTAGAGATTGATGGGATAATATAGACCCCATGCAATATTGAAGAGCTCGATCACGTGGATAACTTGACGAGCTAAAATGTAACTCGACCATATAGTGCACTTGTAAATTCTCAATAGAAAAATAGAACTAATTTGATTCATGGTGGCAAGCCATGTGGTGGCTTGTGGACCCACCACATCGGTAATAATACCATAGTCCACACGGCGATCGGGCTCCCCTCCGTAATAAAAGTTGAGCCTCTTGTTCCAACAAGCTATCTTTTTACAACCATCAAAGACTAGAGATCGAAAACCCACATACGACTCCCTTTTCCTTTTCGCAACGTGTCACAGTGCCATTGGTCCAAAATTGACTAGTTGACCAGAGTTGACTTTCCTGTTGACTGAACTTTGACCGAACATATCTAGAGCTCCTGATGTCCGTTTGTCACGTTCTTATAGTTGTTGGAAAGCTCTCAACATGATATTATGCACTAAATCCATTTAGGGATGTTTAGGGAACTTCAAAAATCATCCCCAGATCAGAAAACCATAAGGAGAATAAGATCAAGGTGCTACACTTGGATGATGGGGAAAAATTCTAAAAAATGAGAAATTGAGAGATAAATGAATAATCCATGCATGCCTTAAGAAAATGGATTTTTAGAGTAGATGAAAAGGATATAGATGGATAAATCCTTGAGTATGGTGTGTGTTTAGAGTATAAATTTTAGGTTTAAGTAGTTATTACTGCTTTTTACTTAGTGAATCACTTGTCATCATCAACACTAGAAAATAATAATTAATAAGAACATTGGACTAGTAATAAACCATATCTAAAACACCTGTGAAATTTTGGATGTGATCCACATGCCCATGTTCCAATGGAGAAGAGGAAAAATATTCATTATAAGTATGATAATAATGTCTTCATTAGATATGGGAGTTGTATGAAAGATTATAAGTTATGGAATAGTAAAATAGAGAAGGTGTTCTACAGGTTTGATTTATTAGTTAAATAAATATTTAAATGATTGAATAACATTGTTTCACAAAGTATGTGTGCATTGGTGAAGCTAAGATAGAACATATGAAGGAGTAATTAAAATAATATACAAAAAGGGTGTGGGTTGATTAGAACTAGAAGAGTGTGTATATAAATATGAAGTTGTTGATTAAGAAGAGGCCTCAAAGAATGTAGAAGAACCTAAAAACCTTGCACAAAAAATATAAGAATGGGTGTCTAGAACACTAAAAAATTATAGTCCTGATGGTTTATGTTTTGCATTGCCACTTTTTTCAATTGATGGTGATGCTCTAAAGATAATGCACAAAAAAAATTGTATCTGAAAATGGGACATTTTGGAATAAATCCATGAAGGTGGAGAATGAGTCTCTAAATAAGAGTGAGACTTCAAATCTAGTGAATTTATCTCCTAGAAGAAGAATTGTAGGTTGGAAGTGGAATTTCAATAAAAATTACAACATGTAAGGAAAGTTGGAGAATTATAATAATCCACTGGTTGTGAAAGAATTATTTCATCTATTAAAACATACATGATTTGGAGATAGATCAAATGGATGAAAAAAGATGTTTTTCCATGGGAAGATTAAAGAAGAAATATAATGATGCAACATGAAATTTCTATAGTTAAAGGGAAATATGAATTGGTTTTCTACCAATAAAAATACTTATATGGATTGAAACAATCACCAAGGATGTGGAACTAAAAGTTTTATAACTATGTGCACAAATTTTGTGCAGTGAGGTTAATCCTTGCATGTAATTCAAACAATAAGGGAAGAAATTTATCATCATAGTAATCTATGTGGATGACATGTTATTGATTACAATTGAAAGATAATGTTCTAAAATGTTATGTCTCATATGTTTATGTAGCTTGAAATGAAATACTTTTCTTTTGTAAAGTTTATTTAAGCATGGAAATTTCACAATATCATCCAAACAAGAATATATGGTTAATTTATAGGAAGTATGTTGTGATAGTGTTAGAATAGTTCAATATGCAAGAAAAAATGTGCGCATACCTTTCCTAATTAGTGAAAAATATCTCAACTAGAAAATTACCAAAGACCCAAGAGGAGTTGGAGGATATGGTTTAGGTTTTGTATATGAGTGAAGTGGGAAGCTTGATGTACATGATATTTATTACAAGGCCTGAGATAACATATGCATGAGAATTATTAGCATATATTATCCAATAAAAGGAAAGATCATTGGATTAAAAAACATTTAAATATTTTTTCATAACATTTTATCATGGTATATGGTATCGTGAAAGTCTTCGTGAAAGTAATAAATTTAATTAACATGGTTTTTTGGACTCAGGATAGGGAGGAGATTCGGATATGTAGAGGTATACTAGTGGGGAAACTTTTAACTTATTTTGTGGAGAGGTAATTTGGATGAGTAAGTGTTAATAAAGTGTCGTGATATTAACTAATAATAAAAATAATATGGTAGTCGCTCACAAAAGCAAGTAGTTTGGCTTCATACACCATGTTCTAAATTTGGGTTTTGTAAAGAAATAATGAAGATAGATTGTGATTATTAGAGTGTAATACAATAACCTTGAGTATCACTCTCACATTAATAATATCGGTGTGTAATATCATTTTGTAAGGAAAATGATGGTGGAAAAGAGGATACAACTAGAGAAGGTAGAAATTAATCTAAGTGTTGTAGATTCATTGACTAAGAAAGTGGTGATTGAGAAGTTTTCTTTGTGAAGAAAAAACATGGTCTTGTATGCCCTCATCTACTAAATAATGTTTCTATGATCCCTTTATACAAATTTTAATAAGTGCGAGACTATTAAGAATTTTTAAACTTTGCACACCATTTTACAAGGTTTATTATATAGTGATTGGTGTTGCATAGGATTGAACAACACACATACATAAGGAAAGTTTTCACATAGGAATGTATGAATGTGTATGTGTACATGGGAATTACATAAAACTTGGAAAATTTTAATTATAATTTTGGAAAAAAACTATGATTTGTTCAAGGATTATAAACGATGAATGTGTATAGTGGAGGCTTCATTATGGTGTGCAAAGGTTTTTCACAACATTGGAGTGTAATGGTGATGATTTTTCAACAATTATATGAATATGATGGAAGATTAGAGGTGTAAAGTGATGTGCTAGAGAATATTATGACATGGATAATGGAATAATATATTGTATTTAAAGACTAAGAAGTAAGTAGAGAGAATCTCAGGATTATATATGAGTAAAGTCATGGATTGATTTAAAACATGAAACCAATTTTCAAGCATATAATTTTCTTGCAATAAAACATGGAGAAATAATTGTAACAATCATTATGGTTGTTAGATTTATATGTTATATATACTAATCTTGTCTGGGAATGTAATAATTGAATATATCAATTAATAAGATAATTATTATAGTTGCATTGTTTTTCGTATAGGATATTGAAGTAATATCAAATATATTCTTGTTAAAATATTATCAGGTTCTTATTAATGTAATAAGAAAGACTATTTTTGACGAGTTTTTACCTGATAGGGTTTTCCTAGGATAAGCCTATCTCTACATCTTGTTTGATTTTTTTATGTTATTTAGATTTATAACTTATTTTCTTACATAATCTCATGATAATAGATATATAAAATTCTATTTAGGTTGGCCATATTCCTATTATTGAGTATCACATCTTGGTTTAGAGTGCATATGATATTTGGAGTAACTCTATAAATGTGTGTAATATGTGAGTAAGTCTCTATGTTATTAGAAATATTTTACAAGTAGATATGTTTGGAATTATGAGAATAGATATTGAAAAGCTAAATGGATAAAATTTTGAGTTATGAAAGCTCAAGATAGAAGATCTCTTGATAAAAAGAGATCATTGTGTTTTTGTGTCACAGATAGGACTTGGATTAAAGAAATAGGAATGAGATAATATTGATAGAAAATTTAGAAGTTATAACTAACTTTACATATCATATTCAATATTATCAAATGTATTTGATGAAAAACAAAAAAAAGGTTTATGGGATAAACTGGGAATGTTATCTTGAGAAAAACATTTGGTCGATAATTTATTCATATAGACATATAAAATGTCAACATAATTAATTCTGATTAATTTGCACCACAAATATCATAACATCATAATTATATAATTAATCCCTTTCCTATAAAATACCACATATACCCTTTAGCCTAATTAAATCATTTATCTAATATCCCATCTTATCATTAATCCCTTTAATTCATTATTATATCCCATTATTCCACATTAATCCTTATTATTATTTTCTAGGAGTTTAATATTCCTGCACCTACCTACCTACCCACCTATTCCACACCTACCCTACACCTAACCTCTCAATGTAATCACATCCCTAATCGTCCTTTATTAATATAATCTAATCCTAAAATAATCATATGCCCTACCTCTAAATCTAGAGGTTTTTATTTCTAGAAGCCTCTCTTAACTTCTTCTACTCTCCATTGAATTTTAAATTCAATGGAGGCTTCTCACAAAATCTATAATTCTCCATTCTAGAAATTTCTATAATCTTCCAATCTTCTCCTCAATTTTCATCCATTGATCTTCATCCCACTTGGATCAATCCTCACCATCCATTCTCCCAAACACAAACTATAAATTTAGCTCTCCTCCTCCATGAGAGACATACATAGAATCCATAAAAAAATCTCTGCCATTTTATCTTTCCTCAATCATCCACAATCTTCAACAAATCAATCCACTCTATCATCCATTCATCCTTCATCAATCAATCCAAGCTAATCAAAAGGAGGTGTTGCTCATTTGTCTCCACAAAATCTGAAGCAAGCAAATCCAATCAACACATCCTTGAGAAAATCCAATATAACAAAGGAGGAGTATTACATTTTATTAGTAAGTGCAAGTATTAATTATGTCCCCCTTTTTATCATTGCTCAATCTGAGGTATTGTTGAAAGGATTAGTATAGGAAAGCAATTTGTTTTGTTTTCTTATAGTCACTAACTAATCTTTCCTACATTACATTTTTGGCACCCACTGTAGGGCCTTGCCCCAATTTTTAATTTGCTTTTAGTTAAATATATTAATTAAAATAGGTTGTGTAAATTTGTTAAACATATAACCTTTTTTGTATCAATAATTTTTATATTTCATGCTTAAAAACCATTCCTAGATTTGAAGGGTGCTTATGCCATGTGTTTTGGCATCTATGCTATAAGGTTTAGCACCTTTTCCTTAGATTACCACCTTTATTTTAGGTATTAATATTTTTTGTTGCATGAGTACCATTTGGTGCCTTTGCAAAACCTGTGGTGCCTTTACAAGAAACTTCAGCACTTTTTTTCTGACCATTTTCTGTGCAGATTTGGCACCTATGCTTTGACTTTTTACACTTACACTTTTTTTTGTGCCTATGTTCACACCTTGACACTTGTATTCTGCTAATATTGACTTTACGCTTTTAGCACCTGTGTCCTACCTTTTAGCACCTTTTCTCTATATTTCATCTCTTTTGAGTGACATATCTGTTCAATCTTAGTTTAGTGCCTTTGTTACCTGTAGTGGCGCCTTTGACTATTTTAGCACCTTTTCCTGTTTTAACACATTTGACCTGGCTATTGGCATCTTTACTAGAATAAAAATTTTCCTAGAACTAACTAATCTAACTTTGCTCCCAAGTATTTTTGGTGGTTTTTTACAATTTTAAAATTCCATTTTCACATAATTATTATAGAAACAAGGGGAAAATCCTTTTTTTATAGTTAATTTGTGTTTATATAAATCTTGTGGTTTCAGGATTTTTGATTATTTAAAAAAACAAGTAACCACCTTGTCTTGCAACCCGATCGATTAAATAATAGTGGAGTTATAAGAAAAAACTAATAACCATTTTGTTGTAGGGACTCCTCTTGAATACCCCATCACATAATTTTTATCATTTAATTCTATCTTGTATCTATTATTTTTCTTGTGTATTTTGTATTGTTGCTTGTTTATCCCGAAGGTGAAACTGTGTATGTTCTCCTCTTGCGTCCTAGGATGATATTGAGAATCAAAAGTGGATAACCTTATTCATTTTTTATTTTTCGGAGTAATGTGACATGGAAGTGACATCCATGCACTTACCATATTCGTTGGAGTCTTGTGACCATGGGCTTCACATCCCACATGTAGACATGCCCTGTGTTCCTGTGGGTTTTATAAATTCTCAGAGAGTTTTTCGTTATTGGATAAGAAATTATTTCTTTTAAGAGAGTAGTGAAGTGAGGTGCTTCAACATTCTAATACCAATACTTTAGACGACATCCTTACAACACAGACTGTGCCCCACGCACCGTAAGGTATATCGGGGACTCCCTTAATGAGCTCCTGCATCCTAGACTAGGTAATTTTTTTTCCACAATCAAACTATAGTGCAAGGAGGCCACACTCCCCAAGATCACTCGCTAGATGACCCCACATTGACACATTGGTGGAGAGTTGTTTTTTGGGAACATAATCGGTGAGTGGTATTGAAAGTGGGCTATAGTTTTATTGTAATCCCACTTTACTAGTTAGGGTGTGTGTTGGATGTTTTTCTCTTAGCTATGAACACCCTTATCGATCATATCACCTTAAAATTTTAATCAATTAGACATCATCATAATCAACCATCCTTAATCACACAATCACAATCCAAATGCCATCACCATCCTTAATCAACCAGCCTAATCCAAATACAATCCCTTGTGCATCCTATCAAACCATGGTAGTTGATCCTCAATAACCATCCTCTCCAAAACAACATCCAAACCCCTACCTCTTTTTTAAATCCATCAACCAAGCTATCCCATCAAATTCTAACCATCTCACTTTGATCATGAAATCCCACACACTATCCAACACCTTAATAAACAAATCTCAAATCTCACATCCTACCTCAACCAATCCCCTCCTCATCATCCAAATCAACCATCTCATGTTGATCCTAACATCCTAATAACCGTCCAACAACTCAATCAACAAAGATCCAATCTTAAATCATGTATCAAGAAATCAACTCCTAAACCATCATCTTCTAGCCAACCCCATCCATAATTTCCCCATTCTAAGATCCCTACCCCTCACCCCATTGACTTCCTCTTTGAGGAACCTGAATCATCTCAATACACACCCTAACCTAATAAACATAAACCACTATGGCCATAATCCAATTACATCGACTTTGACTACCTCACTAACTATGACCTAGACTAAGAGGACATCTTTTATGTCCTTGCTAATCTAGTCACCAATCCCAAAACCACACAACCACCCCAAACTCCAATCTCCAACCTCCAAATCCCCTATCAATCATCATGACCTACATATTCATCCCATCAAAACTCATGTGGATAATCCACCACCATCCAAAATATCAACTCCTAAATCCAATCATCGTAAAACCTATAATCGAGTCCCATTCACATATCCACAATAATCCCAACTTAACCCAAAATTATTATCCCCCACATCTCATCTTAGTCCTCCATCCTCATCATCTTCATTACCCTAATCCAATCTTATGGAATTTCTCCTAGATAGTCCCACATCCCCTAATCCATCATCAAATTCAGCCTCTAAGACTATTTCATCCTCTTCATCACCTAAACCCAATCTTGTCAAAACTATCTTATCCGCCATGACTCTTAAGTCACCCTCATCCCCTTCTACCCCCAATCCTAAACCATCTAATGTGGATCCTACCCCACTCTCATCCTCTTCATCCAAACCTAATCATATCTTATCTCATTCATCACCTAAACCCAACACTATTATATCCTCTAATCCTATTTCAAATCCACCATCCCCCAATCTTAAAACATCTAACGTGACTCCTAATTCACTAACTCCTAAACCTAACAAATCCAATCCCAATCCTCTCCCCACCCCATCTCCTACCCAACATAATGAGGATCTCATGCCTCCTTCATCTCTAACATCACCCAAATCTAATGTGGTGACTACACCCACCCATCTCCCAAATCACGCCTTCATCCCCCTTCACCCAAATCTAATGTGGCCCCCATACAACACCCATCCCCTTCATCTACATTTACTAATCCCAAACAATATAATCCTAAGCCAAAACCATCTACCTCAAAACCACATACTCCAACAAATCCAAAACCAACCAAATTTACTTTGGCCTCTAGGCCCAAATCATCCACTTTGGCACCTAGACCTAATCCATCCCCTTCATCTTCTAAGCCACAACAATATAATCCAACTCATAAATCCAAATCAACCAAACATCTCATAATCCACCCAATTCTACACCTTTACTTCCTACTCCCCCAAAACCATTTAACCCAAACCACTTCACTCCTTTAGGAGAATCCTTGACCACCATCTTCCATTGTCTAAAAACCTTCAACATGATAATCCATACCCCAATCAAATCAACTGATCAAAACCTTCCCAAACCATCTTGGTATCAAGAACACTATTATTGTAACTTACATCGCACCCATGGACATTTGACCAATCGTTGCATGCAATTTAGGTCTTATGTTCAAAACCTCATTAACCAAGGGCTTCTTGTCCTTTTACCTCTTTATTCACCACCTTTCCATCCCAATCCTATCCCTAACCATCATCCCCCATCCAAATCCCACTCGACATCCAAAAATTGTGAGCCATCCAATTCTCATTGTACATCCCTCACCGACCAAAAACTAAAACAAATCTCACATCCCATCCTTTTTTTATTCCAGCCTCTTAGCAAATGAAAAAACTACAACCCCCCAGTCTCATGATGACCACATGGCATCATCTTTACTAGACACTTCATATCCTATATCCAAAAAAGTGTTCACTAATATGAAAAATCAAGGTAAAGGCTTAGGCATCCATAAATAAGGCATTCACGAAGCCATCTGCCTTCATCAAAATCTAGGTCATTTAGGCTTAGAGTATAAACCTAACACTAAAAACATCCCACCCACCACCCCATCACAACTCATTTCTAAAAATACTCTTAATCCTACCGTCCCAGCCACTCAACCTAATCACAAATCATTTAATCCCCTTTAAATACCAAACATCCTAAAAATACATTCACATAAATTCCTTCCCACCTTCCCACCCATCCTCCTTCCATCCAACATCCAAATCCCTTTGGCATCTAATCCATTATTATCATCACATCCATTCATATCCTCTTCCAATCCATTCATTTGAAAACTTTATCATCTTTCTCACACATTTTTTAAGACAATAGTACCTATTACAACCATGTGACCTTGGTCTATTATTACCTCCATCATTCAAGCATAATTGTCCTCCTAGATATCCAAACACTTTAACACACTTAATCAAGTTGTGGTGAATAACCTTGGGTGTATCTTTTGACACCCTAGATAATGTCATCTCCACACTCATTTCCATCCCCCCACTAAGCCACTAGTGATTCTTAACCCCTTGATAATTCTGAAGAGAGTGGAGCCTCTTTATGTAAAAAAAAAATCCAAATATAAAAAATCAAAAGGTAAAAAAAAATCATATCAAAATTTAAAAAAATGTCAAATAAAATCCACTTCAAGACTCTCTCTAGGGGTGTTTCCGGCATCTCTACCAAGGCTATGGACACCTAGCTGGTAGTAGAGCAATGTTGTGACAAAAATCAGATGCATCTTCGTCAGGGTTATGGACATCTGGCTGACAGTGGAGAAATTCACGGCTTAGCCTTTCATTCACCCTTCATCCACCTATTTGAATTAATCCCTCCCTATACATTGTTCTAGTTTTTCCTTCACATACTACCCATTAAGTCTTCACTTCAAGCATGTAATTAACCATCAAAATCACACACACTTTGATCTCGCTAGAGACATAGGGCTCGCATGTTTCCCAGGTATTGTTTAATACCTTGGTCACAACTTCTATTTTATTCCAACTCTTGCCTTAAAACATGTGTCCATTAGGCTCATCTTTTGTTCATCATTGATGTTATTTTCTTACATCCATCACATCCACATCATTTTCCCCTTGGATCAAACATCCATGGGTAGACGATAATCCTTTACTTTTCATCTAATCCTCCTCATGTCCCTTTTTAACTATCATCACCATGACTGGGGGAATCCTTACTACCATCCGTAAGGGGTATCATCCATTTTAAATACATCTCACTTTCCATCCTACCCTACACCTGGGGAAAATTAAACCCATCCAATCCATCCACACATCCCATCCTACTTTACACTTGGGGGCACACCACATTTATCCCTCAATCCATCCCCTCTATACCTAAGGGCATATCTCATCATTTCCCATATCCCCCATCTTATCATATACCACATCCCTCATCCTATTTATCTTACACTCCCACATCCTATCTAATTCTAACCTATCAACCAATCCCTATCCTATCCAACCTATCCAATTTCCCTCAATCCTTCCCTTTCATCCTACCCAAACACACCTTGGGACTTCTAGGAGGAAGTTGTGTTCCACCTCACCTCCCTCCCCATCCCCCCATGAGCTATCACATCATCAACCTAATCCTTACATCTTTCCTACCCTAAATTCAAAATTTCAACATCCACCATCAAAAAATCAAAACATCCAAAATCCAAATCTAAAAATCAAAAAATTACACCACAAAAAAATACAAAAATGCAATGTGTATTTTTGCTTGTGTGTTTTCTTGTTTATCTGCATTTACATTTCAGTCGATGATATGAGGCCTCTTTTTTTTCTTTCTTTTTGCACAGTACAAATATATGATGACCATATTTTTTGTATTAATTTTTCCAATCATTTGAGGACAAGAGAATTTGGAAATTCAATCATCACTGTCTTTATACCTTGATACATTTTTCTTTATGCCACATCAATCACAACTACTAATGATGATAATTGTGGGAAATTTATGGTAGCACACCCCCTTCTATCATCATATTTTATCCTTATCATCATCCAAACCTAATCCTCATCATCATCTAACTAACTATCTAACCTCCCTATCCTCTTATCCAATCAATCCTTTTATCAATCAATCAATATCCACATCCAAATCTTATCATATCACATCCAACATCTAAAATACTCACCCCCCTGGATGGGGAATATTATAACATCCTCTCATCAATCAAACTCAGTCATCATCCCAATCTTTTCCTCTCATCCAAATTGATCCAAAAACCAATCCTTATTCTCTCATCTAAAATATTCTAATCCTCAAATTCAGCATCCTCAAAATACAACATCTTCAAATCTAACATCCTCAAAATCTAACATCTTCATATCCAACATCCTCAAATCCAACATCTTCAGATCCAACATCTTCAAATCCATCATCCTCAAATGTCAATCCCAAATCTTCAATCCTAACCCCTTGACTAGGGCATCCTCTAATCCACCAATCCTAAACATTCACCCTTGTCATACATCGTTGATTAGGGGCATCCTCCACTCTCAAACCCAATATCTCCTAATCCTCTAATCTCCCTCTCTCCAATCTTCTAATTCTCTAATCCTAATCCTCTGAATCCTCAAATATTCTAATCCTCAACCCCTGAATCCTAAAATATTAACTAATCCTTCGACCCCTGAATCCTCAAATATTCTAATCCTCATCCTCTAAATCCTCAAATCCTCAAATATTCATATCCTCATCCTTTAAATCCTCAAATATTATAATCCTCTAATCCTCATCCTCTATTCCTTTATAATTTGTTAAATTTGGCCTCTCCTCTTTTTGAATGGTTACCCGCCTCATTCCTCCTCACCTAACCCCTTGAGGGGGAATCATATCACCATCTTAACATGTTTTCTTATTTTTATTTGAATGTTCATTACTATGTAATAACCATTCAAAGATGGGGGAAATGTAGAAATCTAAAATGTTAACATGATTAATTACGATTAATCTATCCCACAACAAAAAAAACAAGATGGGCTTCCTCGTTAACCCTAGTCATCCCGTATCCCCGAGATCTACTGCATGCATCTCTCTGGGTAGCAGAAGTGACTCTTATATGGTTGCGTTGGGTTTTAATGGTGGAAATGGTTTTGTGTTGCGGGTTCAAGCTATGATGTTGTCTTCTACTGTGATTATTCTTTCCCCTCATGCGGATCCTACATTTGGCCTCGCTAATGGCAGTATGGGGCTAGTTTATTTTGATCGTGGTAAGACCTCTGTTGGGAAACAGACCTTTGCTGAAGTTTCAGTTTCCAATACCATCTATGCTATTAAATCTTCCCCCATGGTCTCTCTTGGAGATTTGGTGTTAGAGGCTGAGGAATTTTTTTCCTCCAATGGTCTGATATGTCATTTTAATTTCCTTTGGCTTATTTTTCCTCTCCTCCACTCGTGGATCACTATGAACTAGTTTCATTTGGTTTCAGGTAGGATTGATATTTACCCCTTATCTAATGGGTTTTTTTATTGTTACTTTCAGCTCTGATGATGCTATGGATATTTTTCTCTCAAAGCTATGAGAATTGCAAAATCATCATTTATTGATGAAACCTTGGTTCCTGACTTTTAATCCACTCACTTCCTCTTTCAGTATTAATCTAGTTTGGGTTCATTTACCCCATCTACCATTGTAGTTTTGGGGGATGATAGTTTTATCAGTTATTGGTAATACATTGGGTAATTTTTTATCCATCGACTCCAATATGGATACATTTTCTCATGTTACCTACGCACGAATATTGGTGGATCTAGACACTTCAATCCATCAACCTGTTTCTATTGATCTCAAAGTGTGTGATAAGGTTTGGTCATAACCCCTTGAATATGAAGGATTACCCTTTAGATGTAGAAAATGTTTTAACATTGGACATCTCGTTGTTGCTTGCCAGTTGGTAAAGCATAAATCTAAAAAATGAGAAGGTTTATTGGTGGAAGGATGCTCACCAAAACCTTTTATTTATTGATGAAGAACCCAAGTCTATTTTTGATACTCAGTTTAGTGAAGATAAGGATTCCATTCCATTCCCTCAAGATTTCCCTTTAGCGGATGTTGTTGGAGCAGTTATGGTGGAATCAGATGCTGACATTGATTCCAGTTGTTGACAACTACACTAATACCAGTTCTACTATGGAGAACCCAAGTGATGGATTTTTAGCTTCTTTAAAGTTTTGAATTCCAAATCACTCAAATGAAAATGCAGAACCTAATAGGGTTTTATGAATGGGCAGTTTTTAAGAAAAAAAAAAATACTTTTTCTATGCATCTTAGATCCCATGTAAGGTATTCTTCTAGGTAAACTGGTTTCCGCTATAGCATTGGGTGATATTGTCTTTATGTTTTCCTTCTCATTGTTTTTTCTTCTCTTTTGTTCTCCCCTAGGGTGCTGGGGGTTTCTTCTCTATAGCACTTTAATGTTCTATCCAGCCTTGAGGGATTTTTGTAAAATTTTGAGGGTCCATTCAAAACCCTCAACTTTGACCAATTTCCAAAAAAACCTATCCCAAAAATATCCCAACATCATCCATATAATAATTAATCGTAAGATTAATTATTATTAGATTAATCCATTATTATTTAATCCATTTTTACCCTAATCATATTTACCCTTTATCATCATTTATCATTTATCACATTGTTCTATCATTAATCCTCTCTAATCCTTTATTATATCCCATATCATCTTTAAATCCTCTCTTATTTCATTAATAATATCCTATTATCCCATTAATAATCCTTATTATCATTTTCTAGGAATTTAATATTCCTACACCTACCTATCCACGTACCCTACACCTATCCTCTCCATGTAATCATATCCCTAATCATTCTTTATTAATATAATATAATCCTAAAATAATCATATCCCCTACCTCTAAATCTAGACGCTTTCATTTCTAGAAGCCTCTCTAAAAAATTTCTACTCTCCATAGAAGTTTAAATTCAATGGATGCTTCTCCCAAAATCTATAATTCTCCATTCTATAAATTTCTATAATCTTCCAATCGTCTCCTCAATTCTCATCCATTGATCTTCATCCCACTTGGATAAATCCTCACCATCCATCCTCCCAAACACAAACTATAAATTTAACTCTCCTCCTCCATGAGAGACATACATAGAATCCATAACACATATCTTCTATCCTATCTTCCCTCAATCATCCACAATATTTAACCAATCAATCCACTATATCATCTAATCTATCATCCATTCATCTTTCATTAATCAATCCAAGCTAATCAAAAGGAGGTGCTGCCCATTTATCTCCACAAAATCTAAAGCAAGCAAATCCAATCAACACATCCTTCAGAAAATCCAATACAACAAAGGAGGAGTATTGCATTTAATTGCTAAGTGCGTGCATTAATTCTCTCCCCCTTTTTATTCTTGCTCAATCTGAGGTTTTGCTAAAAGGATTAGCATAGGAAAGCAATTTTTTTTTTTTTTTCTTTTCCACATTACAATTCTTAGAAGGAAAAATGTATTCATTGAGAAGGAATGATTGTGACTCAATTAAAAAGCACCCAAATTCCTTCAAAAAAAATTTAAAATTATATGGATATAAAGATATAGGACAATTATATTACACTTCTATTCTCTTTTCCATAATCTTGCTCAATAATTTAGAAATGGTAATCACTATTACCTCATCTAAGGTAAAAATGGATGAGATTGTTGTGGCCTTATAGTCAGAAGACGTGATGTTAGTGTATTTAATTATGCATACACTATTGTATTGATTAATATATACTTATAATATATTATTAAAATATAATTAAGGGATAATTCTTAATCTATTTATATATAAGAGTATCAATCAAGTTATTGACTTGATTGACTTCCTGTATTAATAGATTAAAGAAAAATTTCTTTACAAGATATCTAATCTCTAGACCCTAACAATGACCTCTTCTTGTCTTTATAAAAACATAGAGAGGTAGTGTTTGAGGTATTCATTATGGAAGAGAGTGATGGGTGTACTCACGAATTCCAGTTAGATAGTTTAATAAAAAAGACGCAGTAATCATACATGAATTATAAAACTATGTTATGCCATTATTTTAAGCTTCCTTGATTTATATTATATACATATATGTGGGTGAATTTATTATGGTTGTTAATAAATATTCTAGAGGATATTTACAAATCTAATATGGTATCAAATAAATAGAAGCTTCGCCTCTTGATGTATACATGTATTCAAATAAAATATACAATTTTTTGGTCTATTTTTATATGCACTTAGATTAGTAATAGTTTTTTAGTTTTTTATACAAGTATCAATTTAGATATAGTGGCCTGCTACAAATAATTAATCTTATGCTCTCACTGCTTCATAGGATCTTACTTGATTAGAACTAGTGGGATGATAAGGGTTTAAATCTAGGTATCTTTGTAGAAATCCCATAGGTTAGAACAATGCTCCAACAGTTGTAAAACTCATAGGAGCTGTCATTATGGGGAAAGTAGTTATAACTGTTATTTGCTCTATGGTATGAGGGGTATTTCCCAAATCTTCAAGCAATTAGATAACATTGTGTACAAATTTAGTGCCTAGGTTTTTTAATTTTTATAGTAGGAATATATATATATATATATATATATATATATATATATATATATATATATATATATATATATATATATATATATATATATATATATATATTTGTTTGATTTTATGCTACATATATAAATGGTTAGTCTCAGGAATTTACACTCAACATACCTAAGTGATGAGGTAGTACAACTATAGAAATGGTGGAATATTTTATAGTTAATGACTTGAAACATTAGTTTGGATCACTATTTATGAATAAGACAACTATATAGGAGAGCCTACATATTAATCACATATTGACCTAGTAATTTGTACAACATATTGGGTATATCTAGAATAACAACACATAATTACCATATCCTTTTTCAAAACTGGAATTTTAGCTCTACATATTTGGTTCACAATTTTTACCACTTTAGGTCAAATATTTGTTCTAGGTGTATTTGGAATATCTTTATATTATAGGAAGGAAAATGTTATAGGGCAGGTTTGGTATGAAGTGAAAAATGGAATTCAAATTTGATCCATAAATAAATTCATGATTCTGATTGAATTTTGGTCCAAGAAAGATGCAAAATAGCATTTGAAGTCAATAAAAAATGAGTATGGGAAGTTTTTAAAAGGTTTTGAGAAAATTATCTGATTTTGATCCCCTCATTTATATGACTATTTTAAAGTACAACTCCAAAATCATTTTTTCAAAAAAAAAATCCCATTAGGTGCCTACACTATTATGACCCCCTTGTTGAGATGATTATTTTAAGGTATACCTCTAGAAGAAATATTCCAGACCAATTTTCCCCATATAAGTTTTTTGGGTTATTTTTTGATCTACAACAAGTTTCATTCCCACATAATGGCTAAAACTAGGTCTATTAATCCCTTAACTCTACCAAACTATCACACATGGAAGTAGGATATGAAACAATTATTGCAATCTAAGCATTTGTAGTCTATGTTGGGATAAATGCCTGTCACCTTTCAAAAAGAATATTAGAATTTTTTACATGAGAAAAAATAAGATGAACCCATGGGGCTCATCAATATGCATGTTTTCAATAGTTTGTTGTTTCATATCATGGACTACAAAACTCGAAAATCAATGTGGGATAAATTTGATGCATTGTTTGGGAAAATCAATGAATTTCTAGACTTATAGTTGGATGTTTAATTTTCCTTTCTTATACCTTAAAATTTTCCATATATTTAAGTATTTCTTTCCATGTTCAATTTCATACTCTCATACTTGGAAACTTATGGTAAGAATATGACAAAGGTATTTTTCTCTAAAATGAAATTACTTAGATAGATTTGAATATCAAGAACAATATAACACCAAGATATAGATAAATTATCACAATATGCAAGTATAATGACCTAGCCACTTTGAGGAGGCAACCTAAAAACCATACAATAAGACTCAAGTGCTCAATATGATGATTATCAACTACTCACTAACTCCTATATATACCCTACTATGTTAATAAAAGCACCAAGGTTGGCCTAATAAGCATAAACAAATATGATATGACATGATAAGAGATTATATTAGCCCCATATCAGTTATACATATCTGATATATGACCTAGGATTAAGAGCATAACATGTACCTCCCCTCCAAAGCAACATTGTCCCCAACATTGGTCATTTTTAGATGTTGCTTCACATAAGTGAAGCCCTCAATGTCAACGATCATTGGATGTTGGTACAAGAAATATTCCTCCCATATTTATGTTGCCTTGTCGTAAATCTTCTCCTTGATTTGATGCTCATGGATTACCTTCTTCTACTAGTGTGCACTTTGTTCTTTGACTACTTCAACCTTTGGGTGGATCTTCAAGGTTGATATGGTGGGTGGTGGATGGAAATGAGGAGAGAGTGTGGAAAAATGTCTTGAATAGGTGTCTTGAATAATGATATATCCTCAATAATGGACAAATACTTTTTTATCCTCTCTCGAGAATGTGGTGGTATGTAGGACATAAACTATTTTTATTCCACCAAAATTAATTGTGATTTAGGGCCCTTGATTATCTGCATTTAATGAGAGCCCACCCTTTCAAGATAATTTACACACAAACCTGTCAACTCAAACATATTTCCTTGTGAAAAACAATGCATGAATAATTTCTAGAATTTCATTTCAATTTTTTCCCAAGGTTGTGAGTTATTGGACTCCCAAAACAATATCTTCTCCGCCCATAGGAATCACAAACATAGGTGAATCTAGCTTGTAATCTCCCATATCAAGTTTGATACTGTGAAATTTCCCTTAACAATTAATTGTACCTTAATATGTAACCATGGCATGAAATTATGGGGTTGGATAAATAAAATAATTTAGACATGCAACCAACTTATTATTGATAAAATTATGTGTGCTTCCTCATTCAATCAATAGTATTACTTGAGGTTCCTTCAAACGACCCTTGACCTTAAGGGTTTGTGGGGAGATAACACCTGACATTACATTTCAAAAAATAGTAGGCTGGTAGTATCCAAACACTATTTCATCCATAACCTCAAATTATTTTTCTTCATCCTTGACTTCAACATCAATGGCCTCCATGTAAAATAATCATTCAGCACATCGATGTCTTTTGTTGTATTTTCTATCACAATTAAAATATAATCCTTTTTCTCAGTTATCTTCAATTTTTTGAAGATTCAATCTAGTAGGTTAAGGGAGTGATGGTTCCAGATTGCTATGCTTTTTTAATGTGTTATTTTCATTATAAAGGATTTTTCCTCTACCCTACATGTCATGATAATATAATTCAGAAACATTGGATGGATTAAATAAATGTACCTCATGTTGGATGTGATCCTTAAGAATTCCTAGGAATAGATCATTCAAATTTTCATTTGTAATTGTATCTACACCCAATGAAAATATTTGGAACTCTAAATATAATCCTTTACTAACCATGTTTTTCGTAGCTTTTCCAATTGCGTAAAGTAGTTCTTGGCCACACTACTACTACAATGCATTTGCAACTCCTCTGTTAAAACTGACCAAGTGACATTAAGATCCTTCTTCTTCTTTTGAGTTCATAACCAATAATACAAAGTGAATCAAGTTATAGTTCTAGATAAGAGGATGTCATTACCACCTTCAATACACTTGGGACTTGACGCAGATCAAAAAATTATCGACTTGGATTATCTAAGTGATTAAATAATTCCCATTGAATTAGTGCAATTCCCCTTTTGGAACAATGTTATGCCACTAGCTAGAAGATCCACCTTGTGTAGAGGGTCATCCTTGTTGTGTGTGATTTGGATTTGGGTGCATTTCTTGATGGTGGATGAAATTCGGAAGTTACATAATGATAGACAAAGGTTACACATTGTTTTTATGGATTCATATTCAAAAAGTGTCGACACATCAGTGTGTAAGAACAAGCAACCTAGGAGAGAGATAGCAAGATGTATTGAGTGGGGATATGATGTAGGTGTTTATCTTACCCAAGAAGCACATTCACAACGAACAATGTCAAAACTATAAATTACCAAAGTTGAGTGTCCACACCAACCATGCTAATATACAAAAGAGGACACGTGAGCATCATTAATGCTCTTGACAAACCCAACAACATTATGAATTCTCTTGGCACATAAATCAAGGCTGAAGGGGAATAAAAGAGAGAGAAATAGATTATTGAAAAGAAAGTTCAAAGATCTTTTGAAATGACAAACATATAATAAGGTCCAATTTAATAATCAACAAGTATACAAGTATCTTAAAATCATACAATTTAATGACTAATAAATAACAAAAACCATTTGAAAGTGTTTAAAATAATACAATATGAAAAAAGTCTCGACGCGTATCAAGATTAAAACAATTTTCCTAATATTGATAATGGAGAAACATGGAGTGAAAGTTAGGGAAATGAGTGCAACAAATGTAGCAAATAGACAACTCTTAGGTTTTTCACTTGCAACAAAGGGAAATGGTGGTGGTGGCTTCTTCCCAACAATGCATGACCATGACACTTGGTTCAGTGTTGGACAATGATATGGTGGAACCCCTAAACCTACCTCATTTGTAGATGCGACCAAGAATAAGCCTGCAAACCTTATTTCCTTTACAACTATTGCTTCAAGCCCTTATATGGTTGATAAGATTGATGTGATACCTATCATGGTAATCTCAAGTGTACCAACTGAAGAAATGTGGCAATCTTATGTAGTAATTTGTAGGTTTAATGGGTTTTGGCCCCATTATGCAAATCTATATCAATGACTCTTTACAAACTAGACCAAGTTATGTAAAGTCCATTTTTGCTTCAAAGGGTTCTTCATTGTTAATTTTTCCTTCAAAGGAAAACTTTCAAAAGGTTTTGAATGAGGGGCCTTGGTTATGGGGCAAAGAAGGAATTTTATTGACTTTTTGGTTTCATGGCTTTAACCAAGACACAATGGTCATATCTAAAATGTTGATTTGCATTCGTCTTCCTAATCTACCTCTTCATTTTTTGCAGTAGGACATTTTGGAAGGTGTTAGAATTTTTTGGGAAAATACATTAAAACAAATACCAAATGAGCAAAGTTGGGGTTGTTCACTTATGCACAAATATGCAAGGAAATAGATCTCAGCAAAGGATTTCCATATAAGATGTTATTGAAACATGGTGACATAAAGTGGTATCAAACCTTGGACTACAAAAACATGGCTTTTTCATTGTTAGACCTATAAGCAAACATGGCATCTATAGTACTCCTACTCGTAACTCAGAGGGAAACCAAAAATGAAAAAAAGGAAGGCACCTTCAAGCCCAAAGCATGGAAACCATATCCTCATTTGGATTTGAAAGATTAGGATAGTCCTAAAAAGAAAGACTTGATGGTTGAAGAAAACCAAAAGGTAATACAACATTCAGAAGTACCAATATCCACGGAGGTACATGACAAGGGAGCAATTCAAGGATACCGTAGGAGCAAGGAGACAACTTTAATGGAATTTTCATTTGGTGGCACAAAGAGAATTCATGAAACTGACTCTTCTGAATTGGACAAGGAACAAGGTCGTCCTCAATTCAAGGATGAACATCGTGCTATCATGGGCCCTATTGAGGGTTGGATAGAAGTCAAATAAAAAGTTTTGGTTGTGGTTCTCATCAAAAAAATGTTTGAGGTCTTTATTATCACCTTCCATGTTACTTTTGGCACGGATGATTGTAACTTTGAGCACAACCTTTGCTCGTTGCGGAGGCATTGAGTTTGTTTTGTTGCTTTATTGTACTACTTTACAATTGTTTACACATTTATCGACTGGCTCTCTTTTATTGCTTCCAAAGCCAAGTATCCCAATTAACCCCCTTTTTTAAAACCATTGTAATTATTTATTTTAATAATATGATGCGCTAAAAAATAATTTCCATTAATTATTATTTTTAAAAATAAAAAATTATTATTTTCAATATATATAGCATCTTCAAACCCACAAGGAGGGCTATTGCTTTACTATTTGTTTTTTAATATTCCTCAAAAAAAAAAAAGAAAAAACAAATGGTATGCTTGGAGCATAACTTTATCTCAACTTTTGTCTCCCACGTATGGATGAAAAATCCATGGGAAAGCATCGAATGTCTCTACTTTTATCTCCCCTATGGATGAAAATTTGATGTTAGAATATGGAAAGAAGACGTCACTATATATATGATCTTAGTAGTGAATTAAAAATTATAGTATGACTCAATGTTACATAATTATTTGTCTTTACACCTCTCGCAAATTCCCTTTTCCTTTAGATAGAAGTGATCCATTCATTTTCCGTATAAAAACTATAAAGTTCATGTCCTACATAATATTAAACTTCACATGGCAAGGTGGGTCACAACCTTTGTACATGTATCATTAACATTGGCACCAAATGAATACATAATACTTTGTTGCATATGGTTAGACCTAAAAATCAAACCCTCAAGATCACATACCAAGAATATCTAAAGGTCAACCCTTAAAATACACTAACAAATCAATGTTGGATTTATATTCTTTCTAGCTAACATAACAAAACAAAAAGAAAAAGATGGGTGCATATATTGCTTTGAATTGTGCATAGGTGAAGACAATTAAGTGACATAATTAACTGTGCTTATTTATTAGTTGTCCATACTTTTGCTCCAAAAAATTCATTGGTGGAGGTTGGCTTAGATTAAATTAATTGTAAGTGTGAGTGTAGATCACATGACATGGTACACTTTTATATGGAATGGAAGGTTCGTATCAACCATACCTTGGCCTTTTTCTAAAAGACACCACATTGAGGAAAATTATATAATGTAAAAGGGATTTGTTTCATAATGTAAAAGGGGGTTGTTTTTTGTCTTGGAGTTTGGCTTTGTTTTTTTTTAAGGGAATTATTTATGGTGGAGTATGGCACACTCAAATGTGTATTTGTATTATTATAGGTATAAAAAAGGTGCAGAGGAACATGACCAATAAATGAGAAAGCGAGAGTGAAGGCAAGAAAATAAGAAGAGGGCCCTCCACAAGGCACAAAAAAGTCCACATGACCTCACCTGCTATGCACTCAATTTCCACACTCAACCCATTATTTCTACATTGCTTTTGACTGGAGGGCTCCAAACTATTTAATTAGTGCTAATAAAATACACGTTTCTTGCAAATGGAGTGGTGCCAAAACAGGGAATATTGACACTTGATAGCACTAGTGACTAGCTAGTGCATAAGAGGGCCCTTTGCATCATCAAATGATTGCCCCAATCAATTCCATCCATTCCTCTTTAAAAAAATTAGCGATCCCAACGTCAAACGTTCATCAAAGATGACCTAAGCTACTAGCCTAAATCGATTGCTTAGATCCTTCCTCACTATTAAAATTGGATAAATATGTCAGAAAAATGGATTGGAAAGTAAGCTACATATGCATTCCTCCTAGCCTCAGAGGAGCAATTCTTTGAGCCGTAGATATATTTGATTATATGTATATAAGTATATATTCTATCTCAATCGTTGTCATTTTAAGTTACCAATCCCAAAGGTAAAGTTCAATAATTAAAAAACAAAAACTCAATCTTTTTCTTTCTATAGAGTAGATCACAAGTTCATTGCACCTATAAAGTGAAATGGCGATCATTATATGTAATTGTGGAAAGTGGATTAGGGGAAGGGGATCGATCATTGAGACCCCTGATTATACGGGGTCTGGTATCTAAATAAAAATGTATTTTTTTTGGTAAAAATGAATTCTTCGCATGGTTTAACAAATCGACATGCCATAAAGGAATTTGGAGGAATTTTTAAATGACGTGTATCCTATAAATTGTGTTTTCATATGAACTCTCTAAATTTCCATTTTCCCTAATTGACCCAATACTTGTGCATAAAATACCTTACTTATATAATTAACATATCCAAAAAATAGATTTGGCACCTAAAAAATGAAAAAAAAACAATGCATTGAAAACAATTAAGGGCCTTAAATGTTGCATGCAACGCGTTTAATGCAGCGACAACCACCGACCACCCAAATGCCATCATCGATCACTGTGATGTGATTGTCGCAACATGTCATTTTGATACTACTTTACCTATTCCTTTGCACCGAATTTTGATGCATTTGCACCCGACGTTGGTTCATTCCAAAGGCTTTGCAAGTTCATTTTAAAGGTGTTGTTGGTGGTGCTAAGCGATGAGAGATCTCTGCCAACAATGAGATTTCACACCATCACTATATTTAGATGTTTTATATTGCACCTGAGAGTTCTTTGTTTGTGTTGGGTATTTTTCTGGGTATTTATTTCTTTACTAGGTTGCATATTTGTTTAGGATTATTGTAGTCTTTGCTCGTCTTTCTGCAATATTGGAGGCATATTTGAGTTGTATGATTGGAATATAATGTTTTAAATGAGGTCTATTATCTCAAGAATAAAACCCACAACTATGAAGCAAATGTATTTTCCTTCGATTTCAGTATTGTTTTCCTTTCTTCTTTACATGCACTTTGTTTTCATTATGAAGTTGTTAGTTCGCACTTATTGCAGTCTTTGAATATGTTATATTAGCTTGAACCTTGCATTTATTTCCACTTTACTAGTTTTTTTATTGATCCCAATGCAAGGATGTTTCTGTACCAATACTTACGGAAGAGTAATGGTTATTTTGTATAGCTTGCATGTACATTTATACATTGCATAAACTTTGAAGTGAATATTTTTACATAGTTTTCCTATGAGCTTATACATTGCATAAACTTTGAAGTTTGCACATTTTGTTAAGCAAGAATTAATCAAAAACCCATATATCATATTTCTTTGTTGGGTTATTGCAGTATGTCATTTTCTGGAATATTGGGGCATATTTGAGTTGCATGATTGAAATAAAAAAGTTTGAAATGATGTTTGTTATCTCAGGGGTGACACCCATACCATTTTATGATTTCACCATCGCCAACCGTCCACCTTCCTTCACTGATAATTTTGAAGTGACTTCTTTAATACGTCATTTCATTATTATTTTACCTCCTCCTTTACACCAAATTTATTTTCATTCTTATCTGATGGTTCATTCTAGAGTTGTTGTTTGTTTTGAGTTGCACAATTGAAATAAATTGATAGAAATGAGGTTTGTTATCTCACAAATGAAACCCATACATGTGATGCTACTGCCTCATTATGTCAAATCAATGTTGTTTTACCTTTCTGCGAAGAAATTTCCTTGTCATGCCATTTCAGTTTCACACCACCACAATATTTGGATATTTTGTTTTGCACCCAAGATTTCTTTGTTTACGTTAAGTATTTTTCTGGCCTATTCAAGTGGAAAGAGATCATCTAATATAAATAGTTTGCACTTGAAGCTTTGTAATACTATAATACTGTAAATGAGGATTTTGGTTTACTATTTTCTAAAGATTGGGGTCATATATGAGTTACATGATTGAAATAAAACCCATATATGTGAAACAAATTCCTTGTCATGTCATTTCAATATTACTTTACCTTGTTCTTTGTACCCACTTTCTTTTCATCATTATATTTCATCGGTTCACTTTGGAGGTCCAACTGGTTCATTTTGCATTGGAAGCTTTGTGGGGCTATAATACTGTAAATATAGTTTAATGTTTATTGTAGATATTGTAAATGCCATAATGTACTTGAAGCTTATAATGTTGTAATTCAACACCCACTTTCTTTTCATTCTCATATGTTGTTAGTTCATTTTTGAAGGTATTACTGGTTATTGTAAGTTGCATGATTCAAACTCTCGCAATTCTTTCCACTTTACCAGTTTCATCTTACAAAGTTGCACTAGGATCTATAAGCTACAACTACTGAAGTGCAAGAAGATAATGCAATCGAGATATAAGCTGAAACTACTAAAGTGGAAAGAGAATCATGAAATAAAAAACATTTTACATTGGAATGTAAAAGTAAAAACTTGTAAAGTGGTAAGAGATCATTTAATTTCAATCATGAATGAAAAAAAATTTATATTACAAGAGAAAATTTGAATGAAAACAAACCTCACTTATAACATATTACTTCAATCATGCATCTTTTGAATTTTCAACTTACATATTTATGAGATTTATATAAAATCTATAGCTTCTTTGATCAACGACCAAGTTATTAGATTTATATTGTCTCACAACTCTTTACACTTTACTAGTTTCTGCTTATAGATCCCACTATAAGGATGTTTCTATCAAATGAAAAAAGAACTCATTCTAACATTTTATTTTAATCCTTAAACTCTATCTAGATTTAGTTTTAATATCATAGTGTATACATGTCTCTATTGCATTTGTAATTGAGGAGAAAGTTATTAGATTATAATTGAATGTGATTTTTATATATGTCATAGAGTATAGTAATGAGTAAAGTAGTTTTTGAATGTCCATAGATATTGTAGTGGGTGATATTGGAGAATGGAGAAGAACAAAGTAGAAACAAATTTCAGATGAGGTTTTTATAGCTTCATTAAGTCGATGATCATTAATATCACCCATGTATTTGTATGGTTTTATGCAATGGGTTTTAGTTAGATTGAATGTTCTGGTACTTGTTAAGAAAGTTTTTTTTAATGAAACATAAACATAAACATTACATTAAAATTAAATGATGAGTGTTTTGCATTGCATAATTGTCTATCTTGATCAACTGCAAAAATAAATTAACTTATGTTTTATTAAACCTTAGAACAAAAACCTACAACATCCAAGGTGGAAACAATTAAGAATGCACTTGATTCCCAACATTTGAAGAACTTGCATTTGAATAAAGTTGTTCATTTTTGGAATTCAAAACCATGTTCATTGAAGAGGGACTCCTACAGGATTTTTGCATGTAGATGAAGCAATTGGGCAAATCACATTAACCATATCTTTTAAAATATGATGTCCTTAGGGAACATGGTTTATTTCACTACTTAAAAGTCTCTTCCTCTCCAATTCCTTCCAGGACTTCTCGATTTCTCTTTCCCTTCTATCATACTCCTTTTGTTCCTTTTATTGTCTTTGTTGAAAATTTTCCTGCTCCTTCCTCTACCTTTTAATTTCATTTTCCAAGTTCAATTGTTCCCTTTTTTCCTTCTCAGTGTTCCTAGTGGCTTTCCTTTCTTTGATTTGTTGTCTCTTTCTTTCCTTATTTTCTTCAATCTCATTCTTTTGGGCCTATTTTTCTAAAAATGTGTTCCTATATTTATCTGAAGTGAGAATCTAAGACTGTCTACCCAACCTAAGTACATTGTTTCCTTTTTGGAAACCCTCTCAATGGTTAATTTAAGAAAATATGATAATAGTGATTTCATTCTCATTTTATTTTGAATGAAATGTAATTGGTATTTTCATATTTTTCTAGTACAACATCTTCATTTACACCAAAATTTGATATATCATCTGCTATTTCAATTGAATCCAAATTTGCATGGTAATGAACTAGATGAGTTGGGAGAGGAGGTTACTTTGAAATTGATACACATGTTTGGATAGATTCAAAATTTATGCCAAGATTTGTTGCAACATCTTTTACCCAATCGACAATGTTTACTTGGGTAGGCAGACTTAAATCTTACTAGAAGAAACTGAAAGTTTCATCATTAGTTATTAGTGCTTGTTGAGGTTATGCATCATGATTTTCATGGCTTCCTTACACTACTTGGTTGTGAACACAATCTATATTTTCTAGTTGTTCTCCTTCAAGAACAATTATTTCCTTCCTTTTTGGAAATCTTGTTGCATCACTATTACTGCAACTTGAATTTATTTGTTAGTAAAGCTTGCCAACCTCATGACATTTTTAGAATCATTCACTTTATCTTCTTCAACATTGAATGCATGGCTTGGAATCATTTCATTCGATAGTTCTTATATGTTGAAAGGCCATATACATACCCTTCTAAAAATAGATTTAATATTGTTAGGTTTTAGTGTACTCTTGATTGTTAAGTTGCTTAAAGTGGTCAATTCTTGTTTGTTAATATCTATCCCATGATGTTTATTCATCCATGGTATTTTTATCAACATTAAAATAGGCCTTAAAGGGCCAAAGATGCTTACATCCAATGACTACAATTTGTGGCTTGTGTGTTATAAATATAAGCAAGTCAATCCCTAAATCCTTTTCTTCTTCAATTTTTGGAAGTGCAATATGGTTTCCATGACCGTCAAATATGAGAAAATGACAATTTTTAGGTGAAAATCCACACGGTAAAAATATAGTGAAATTATGTATCATGTTCATAAATAATTCTTTGATCATCCATGTGTGGGGTTGTACATTCATGCATTCCCCTGGTTCGCACCCAGAAATAAAATTTTGCAAGTGTCTTTTTCTTTGAATAGGTCGAATCCTAAGATACTTTTCTTGGCCATTTTGACTCATGTCAAAGTTTTCATCCACTCTCTTCTCTTAGACATGACCTATGGGGGAATACTCCTAAACCATTTTTTGCAATCATTCACAATCCACAAATCCTTCCATCTTGTAGTCCCATTTCATTGCAATTCCAAAAAAATCTTAGGCACATAGTCATTTAGTTCATACACTTTTTGTAAATTATTGTAAAAACACCAACTTTAGAGGGCCTAAGCATTACTATCTTATCTCTATCAAGTCCCTCGATTGTTCTGATGAACAAATCAAGATGCCTATTTTTTAATCCATTCCACCATGAACTGTCAAGAACTCCATTTGTGAAAGGTGTGGACCTAGTTTCACATATGTATGAAACCATTGCTTTCATATGTGAGATGTTAATCCCATGGCCCATGTAAATTAAGTCCTTTGCCTACTGCACTAGGTATGATTATTTTTCTACAATAAAATAGTGGGGTAACCCCCTTCTATTTTTTTTTAACCCCTTTCAACCAATTGGCCAAAGTGTTTAGTTTCATGCCCCAGTTATCTACTACAATTTTAATTAGGCACCCATTATCCTTGACATCTTTATAACATTGTCCATATCAAATTTTATCCACCATGTACCATTTATAGCCTTTTTTTGTAGCAACATTTTATCTCACTTCAACATTTGGTTGATTCTTTATTACATTGGGAATTATATCCTCTTGAACAACTACTTTTTCATTAGAAAAATCCAACTTGACACAACTACTCTTCCTATTCCTCATCCTACAACTGAAAAAATGATACGTGTGTCTTTAATTCATTTATACTTATCAAAATGTGCACTCTTCAAATTTTCTACAATGTATAAGCTCACACATAAGCTATTAATAATAACCATTACTCCTCGATTAGAATAGATATAGAAACATCTTTATGTTAGGATCTCTAAACATAAACTAGTAAAGTTAAAAGAGTTACATGATTCAAATATAACATATTCAACTATTACAATTTGTGTGAACCAAAAGCTTCAAGATGAAAACAAAGTGGTTGAAAAGAATAAAGGAAAGTAATACTCAAATGGAAGGAAAATATTCTAGAAAAATATTTAACATCAAAAAAGAACTATAGGGTGTAAAATAAAACATCTAAACATTGTGATGGTGTGAAAAAAAATATGGCGTGACAAGGAAGTCACTTCACACTTATGGGTTTCGTCCCTGAGATTAAAAAACCTCATTTCTAACATTTTATTTCAATCATGCAACTCAAAATAACCAACAACACCTCCATAATGAAACAACATCAAATGAGTAGTAAAGCAATATTGAAATGGCATATTGCGGAATTTGTTTCACAATTATCGGTGATAGAATGTCGGCAGTTGGTGGTGGAAAGTGCATTAAATGTGGTGCATGTAACATTTATGGCCCTTAAATGTTTTCAATTAATTTTTTTTGTGTTTTAGTCACAAAATATATATGCATTCATTTGATGAAAAAATCCTTGCTTTGAGATCTATAAGAAGAAACTAGTAAAGTGTAATGATTTTAAGACAATATAAATCTAATGACTTTCTCATCAATTGGAGAAGCTACAAATGTTATATAAATATCAAAAAAATTGTAAGCTAAAATGGAAAGAGAAGTGTGATTAAAATAAAATGTTATAAGTGAGGTTTGTTTTTAGTCAAAGTAATGTAAAGAAGTTCTCATTTATGATTAAAAGTTAATGATCTCTTTCTAGTTTACCAATTTTTACTTTTTCATTCTAATGTAAAATGTTTCTATCAATGGTTCTCTTTCCACTTTAGTGGTTCTAGCTTATAGATCTTTATTACATTATCTACTTCCACTTTAGTAATTTCAACTTATAAATCCCAATGTAAGCACTAGGATTTGTAAGTTGTAACTACTAAAGTGGAAAGACTTAAAAGAGTTTCAATCACGTAACTTAAAAGAACAAATAGAACCTCCACACATGCACTTGCAATAGATAAGAATGAAAAGGAAGTGGGTGCAAAATTAATATCATTGTAGAGTTTCCAGTGCATTATGGCATTTACAATATTTAAAGTAAAACTTAAACCATGGTTACAATATTATAGCATTATAGAGCTTCCACAACATTATGGAATTTACGATAAAACTTAAACCATATTTACAATATTATAGAATTATAGAGCTTCTAGTGCATTATGGAATTTACAATATTTATAGTAAACCTTAAATTGTATTTACAATAATATAGCATACGATATATATGGAAGCTACGTATGTTATATTATTGTAAATACAATTTAAGGTTTACTATAAATATTGTAAATTCCATAATGCACTAGAAGCTCTATAATTCTATAATATTGTAAATATGGTTTAAGTTTTATCGTAAATTCCATAATGTAGTGGAAGCTCTATAACTACCAAATTGACTAGAAACCCAAAAATTCATATTGGTGTTTACCTACAATGGTTGATTTGAGTCTTTCCCTGTTGAATTTCAACTCCAAATATAAAAATGTTATAGTTGGGATGTTTTATAGATAATTAATTTATGATATGTAGACTTGCATTCTATTGGCTCTCATGTGTTGACAAGGATTGAATTGTTTATTTTTTCAAGTCATTGGGAAAATTTAAATTTAAAATTGTCATTTATTATGTTTATTGATAGGATGACGAGGCTTAAAATTTTCAAATTGCAAGTACAAATTTCTTGAAGTGAGGATTGCATTAAAAACTCATGGAGTAAACATGCACTTAATATGGTTGATGGTGTACTCCAACTCCAAAGAATGTATTTATATTTTTAAAATGAAATCATGTGGTAGTTGTGAAAGAATGCATATGAAAAGTTGACTTTTGGAACTTATTATGGAATTTGGTATGTGAAAAGTGATTTTAAGGATATTAATATTCACATGTGGATGTAAGTTTTTTGACAACTACCTAATTATTATATTATGTTGCACTCTTTTAGGGATTGTGTGATGTATAATAATTGTGTCAAAGGACATGAGTTATGTTTAAAAGGTAATATTGTTTGATTTTTCCCCTAACAATGATAGGCCCATAGTAAAATAATAGTGTCTTTTTTAACAAAATTATTGAAATATAAAACAAATAATAATTAGGGTTTATGGTATCAATAAATATCATAGTTATTGGATACCTACCAATTACTAGTCCCCTTCCCCAAACATTAACAAAAAACTAATCACAAAAATGTAATTGGACATTAAATAGGAGAAAATGTAGTTTTTTAAATTTGGATGAATGATGTTTAACATTCATCTTAGCATATTAATCATTTTCACTTAAATGATTCATTCCTACATGCATCTCCCTCAATATAGTACTCTTGACCACCAAGTCACACTTGTTACTCATCATTGACTAGTCAAAAATCCAATTTTGCATCTAAAAACATCTTTGGACATCTAACCAACTTCTCCAATAGATAAAATTCAATTTTCACCTTATCAAGACAAATTTGTTCATGATTGACAAATTTGTTTGGATGGATTTTTCCTAAACCGATGAATTTTTCCTCCACTTTCTTAGTTGTCACTTTTTTAAATTCACAAGTTAGTTAAATCCCATGAGTGTCAATTGAATAAGAAAACATTTGCAATAGTTATATATAAAATCACACTTACCCCACCCATTCAAAGGGCCTCAAATCTCACATCTTTAGAGACCACCTAGGAGATCATAAAAAAAATGCTAAATCACTCTCTCAAGAACAACATCCAACACTAAGTTTGCATATATCCTATGGAGTTTCCCTGGGTTATTTTGTAATGTTACATACTACAAAAAAGAGATCATTGATTGGATCATAAAAAATGGAGAGAAATTTTTGAGTATGAAGGTGGAGAAGACCCCAAGAAGGTAAAATTTTCTTGTATTGTGTTAAAAGGTCATACATCTTTATGGTGGGAACATATGTATACTGAAAGAGTGCATAAAGGGAAAGATTAGATAAATAGTTTGGGTAGGTTGGTTGCAAAGTTGAAGGCTAAGTTCATGCTTATAGACTACCAGTCATATTCTTTTAGGAAGTTACAAAACATGTGCCATAAGGAGTTGAATGTGAAGGATTACTGAAGAGTTCTATTGATTAACTATCAAAGTAGGTCATATGGAGGATGATCTAGTAAATATCTCGATGTATGTTAGTGGAATTATTATTTTCAATCATGATGAATTTAGTATGATTAGATTGAGATCTATGGATTAGGATTTAGGGTTTAGGCTTTAGGTTTTAGTGTTTATGGTTAGGGTTTACGGATCAGGGGTTAAGGATTTAGGGTTTAAGGTTTAGGGTTTTGGGTTTTGGGTTAAGGATTCAGTGTTTAAAGCTTAGGGTTTATGGTTTACGGTTCAGGGTTTATGGTTTAGGGTTCAAGGTTTAGGGTTTAACCTTTAGGGCTTAAGGTTTAGGGTTTAGGGTTTAGGGTTTATCGTTTAGGGCTTATGGTAAATGGTCTAGGGTTTAGGGTTTAGATTTTACGGCTCAAGGATAAGGGTGTAGGGTTCAAGGCTTAGGATTTAGGGTTTAGGGTTTAGGATTCAATGTTTAAGGTTTAGGGTTTAGGGGTCAAGGTTTAGGGTTTAGGATTTAGTTTTTAAGGTTCAGGGTTCAAGGTTTAGCATTTAGGGCTCATGGTTCATGGTTTAGGGTTTGGGTCTCAGGGTTTAGGGCTTAAGGCTTAGAGTTTAGGGTTCACGGGTACAGGCTAAATGTTTAAGGTTTAAGGCTTAGGGCTTAGGGCTTAGGGTTTAGGTTGTAGGTTCTAGGGATCATGGTTCAAGGTTTAGGGTTTAGGGTTCAGTGCTCAAGGTTTACAGTTTAGGGTTTAGTTTTATGGCCTAGGGTTTAGGGTTTCGATTGTATAATTTAAATGCTAAAAGCTTTAGGTTGAATGCTGAAATCCTAAAAATTACCTATGTACTGACCAAATTATACTATAAAAACTATCTCCTAAACTATGACTCATGGAGCTGTGAGGCTAATTCCATAAGGTGCAGAGTCGCCATAATTTCTTATATTTACATAAATAAATTTAAAATATAATAAATAATAAAATAATAATAATAATAAATGAAAAAATTACATGCCAAAAGCATATACAATGTTTATACTATAAAGAACGCATACGCGTTTTGTGTTTTCACTTTTTCCAAGCAATGCCTCAAGGCTTGGGATCCAGTTTGGATCCCCAAGCCTGAGGCATGGACCTGCAAAAACACAACAAACAAAGTGTTTTTGCAAGAAAATGTAAAAATGCCACTTCCTCCTTGATAAATCAACATAAAACAATCGATTTGTTTAAAAAAAATTATACCGCAACGTAGAGAAGAGTTTCTTCTTTCTAAAAATATAATTTTTCAAATTTTCTAACTAATATAAGGTTTCCATATTATTTATTTTCTAACTATGGATTTTTATAGCTATTTTTTGAAGTTTAAATATGTTTATCTTTCATCGTGTATCTTTTTTTGGGTCATCAAAATTGAAAAAAATATATACTAGCACAAACTAGGCCTAATTCTATACATATCCAAAAAAAATCTAATTTTCGATATTTTTTGAGGTAATTAGAGGGGGGCATAGTCAGAGCTCTGTTATTTTTCAAAACATAAAATTTATGTACTAAAAAAAACATTAAAATAATAAATACTTGCTAAAAAAATCTTTAAAAAATTCTAGCACAAACTAGATGCTCCTATCTATCTTTCTACCAAAGGGTTTTTAAAACTACTGAATGGTGCTCAAAAAATGGTGGGGGGCACGAAATTCACTCTGTTATGTTTTTTAACAAAAATAGGAGCACATGTTGGTATTTTAATTATTTTACCACTTAAACTTGTCCATTTTCAATAAAATTTAGTAGCTTAGAAACTAGACTCAAAATGCTACGATTCATGTTTAAACAACATCTTCCAATTTTGAGTGTAACTATTTCAAAAAACTCATACAAGTTGAAATTTTTTATTTTTCAGAAAAATGCGTCCACTTAAGAGCCCCTTTCGGCCCCCCAACTTGGTGCACTTACCCGTCACATAGTAATTAGTTATATTAGGTAATGAATTGACCTATATTGGGATTAGGTGTTACGCATCCATTAAGAGTATTGTTTGCCTATATAAAGGAGATGAATATCATTATGAGATATATCATCTATGAGTTTAGTTTTGTATTTAGTAGAATTATATTATAGGTTTCTCCCTCAAAGTGGAATTCCCATAATGGGATGTCATGGAGTTATTCATTCCTGAAGGATTATAGTATGGTTTTACCATACCTTAAGGATATTCTTCTATAAACGAATATATTGAATATTATGGCATCTTGGTCAACCAATATTGTGATGCCCATTAAAACAACCCACTTGAGACCCAAGAAACAACCTAGGGTTAGTCAAGAAAATTATGGAATAATTTTTTTGATTAGAAGTGTCCACAACTAGGTTGCAAGACAACAATTGATAATAACAGATTCCGAAACAAGTTTAATCTACTAGAACATACTTTTCTTTTATTAGCAATTATCAGAGGTCATAAGGTCAAAATTTAAGGGTTGGAAGTTTCAGTTAGATTCAGGGGGGTAAATTAACACCATACTCACTCTTAAACAAGCTTAGAGTTTCAACTTGATTTTTCTCACACTTAACGTATTCAAAATTTTCCTAAATCACTCCCGGTGGATAGGAAAGTTTCTCACCTTTCCGATGATATAAATAAGTCCTCCTAACTCCTTGTAAAACTCCAGTTATGGGCCGGCGGGCCTTGGAGTGAAAATTTTCTCAAAAGGGACACGTGTCGAGCGAGGAAGGAAGCCCATTTTTTGGGTTGGCGGGTCACGGGGCGGTGTTTGGACATTTTCCCCACGTGGGTGCAAATTCCACAATTTTCCCACGCCTACGTGGGTCTTCCAAGGGCACATGTCAGGCTCTAAGCCAATGCGGGGAGAGGATGAGAGAAGGGCGGGCGGCGGAGAAAGTTGGAGACATTCGCTGAAGGAGGAGAAAGACCATTTAGCACCCACACACCCGTGGGTCTGCCAAGGACACGTGGTGCTCAATGAGCCGAAGTGGGGAGAAAGAGAGGGATGGGCGGGGTGGCAGGGTTAGTTGGTGAAATTTGCCAAAGGGAGGGAAAAGGGGTAAATGGTGCGTGCGGTTCCGTGCATCCGCGGAAAGTTCTCACCAGGGCGAGGGCAGGAGTGTAGGACCGCAGAGGTAAACTCCCAAATTTTCCAAAAATAAAATTTCAAAAACAATAAATTTTACAAGGGTTTTGTCCCTCCGCCGTGCCACGTGGCATCCTCTGATTTCAATTTTATACACTTCCAAAAGATACAAAATATTGTATTATTCCCACATACATTTCTTCCTTTCAAACAAAGATTTAATTCTCTTTTTCCATACAATGAAACACTTAATTCATTCCATGCTAGAATTAAGTGTTTTCCTTCTTCAATCAATCATTAAAACAAGAATCCAGTTTCTATCTTTCCCAAAATCATATATTTTAAACAAGGCAGAATAATACAATTTCATCTCACGTGTTTCTTCCTTTTTCCCATTTTTCCAAACAGGGATTTCATTCACAATATGATATTCCAATTTAAATCAACAATGCAAATGAGGGAAGGTCTTGCAATTCTTTATTAATTCTAAAAGAAATACATTTTTACATTCTTCCCTTCCTTGAATGCAATTAGCAGATTTCACTTTCTTTCTTTCAAATGTACATAACAGAATATAAATATCTTTCACAATTCAAATATGCAACTTTCATAACCAATTACATACATCTTTTCTTCACAAAGTACATTACAATTTCATCCACTTCAAAGTGGGAAAGGTTATAATGAAATATATTTCACAAGGGACTAGAAAAACTGTCTTCTTCTGCTTCAGAACAGCAAAATGCAAGTTTCCTTTTTTTTTCAATTTGATCACAACAAAAGTGGGGAAAAGGAAACGCTCTCCAACCAACCAAGACATTCAATGAAAGGAGAAGCCATCCTTCATCATTGGCCCTCGAGCCCCAACCACAATGCAATAAGAAATGGATAGCAACCCATGGCAACAACAGGCTTCCACAACACACAACATTCTTTCAACATGCATAATCAAATTAAAACAAAGTTCAACACAAGAAAATAGTTTACAACTACATTTAAAAACATTCAAACATAACTCAAGATTTATCATGCAAGCCAAAGGAGCAAGGACTATGTGGGAAACTATTTATTCCTCCCAATGGGAATTGGGCATCCACCTGTAACAAACCACCAAAATAATTCATCACACATATCCTTATGCCCCCCACAATCCCTCCTTATGCCCCCCACAAAGTAAGAAATGCAAGATATTTCTTTTCCATGGTGAATCCCAAACCCAAACTCCCTCCACAAGAATTATGATGCCACTGACATTCCCTTATCCCCCCCCCCCCAACATGTATTCCCCATAGCCTTCTCCTACACCATTCCTATGGCAGTGTACCCAAACAACCAACAAATAAACAAAACATACACCATTCACACAAACACAACAAGAATTAACAGCATAAGAGAAGAGCCAAGCTCCCACCTCTCCATGGTAGATTTTGTTTCCAAATAGAGAGCTCTCAATGCCAAGAACACAGTCCCAAAATCAGCAGCCAACAAGCATGTAAATTTTTCCAAAATCCTTCCAAAAGTAAGAGCTCCAAGCACAAGAAAATTCACCCCAAGGAAGCATGCAAAATGATTCAACAACCCAAAACAAACAAAGAGTTTTAATTTTATAGACAAGAAAAGAGAAGAGGATGATGTGGATCCATGTAGGATGCCACATCACACATCCTCAACTCCAACAAAAAAGAAAAATTTCGTTCTCCCAAACACAATAAAGAGGTGGGTGAAAATATGACAATTTACTTACACACTCCAAAAAGCCCACACCCCAACGGACTGAATTAAATAAAATATAAGAAGAGTGTAATAAAAACATGCAACATGATTTATAAAAATGCATTAAAAATGGCTAAAATCACCCCTCCAACCATAGGTATGGTTGGTAAATTAAATTTAGAGGTATGGGACAAGTTTTACTTGTCCCACAAGCCTCCAAAAATAGCCTCCAAGGACAAATTCGAATTTTCAAGGAGGTGGAGTATTTCATACTCAAAAATCTGACTTACACAAACTTACACATCCCTTACATATTTAATACAAAGAGCCAACAACTTCCATTATTACTTTCTCATATCCCTATTTGATTAATTAACTTTTAACCATATGTTTTCTCACATTAATCTACCACAATTTAATTAAATAAAAGAAAGGAACACATCACTAATAAAATACATACAAACAATAAATAAAAATTAACCACATTAATAAAATATACAAACCCATGGTCACATTTAAAGGTGATCCCCCCCATGGGAATCTCTGACAACAAACAAACACAACACAATAAAACAAGTTGCCATGGTGACCGTGTTGAATTTATCTAGAATTCTAAGGTGGTTGGTCTTCAATCCCCCGATGTTTGTTGTGATATTTAACCTGCAAAACACAAATACCTCCTTCATCCTTGTGGCCATATCAGAACATCTGACATGATATAAATAAAATCACAAAATCATCTATACATATGAATCACAACAACATTCAAGAACTCAACATTATCACATACAATCTATATCCACAACTATATCATCATCATATAATGTCCATTTCTAAGTTTGCTCACAATATCCAACAATCACATGCCCGAACAACATTCACTATATATCCATGTCAAATAGTATATCATCATCCACATATGAGGTGTCTCTAATAATCATCATGCCTCATAACCAAATCAAGATCAACAATAATCCATGGTCCCACATTTAACATCATACTAAATCAAAGCATAATAATGTCCATAATGAAATCAACAGTATCAAGATAAGTATCAAAAGGGTATCAAAGGGAAGTGGGCACTACATCCCCCTCCCCTTAGACTGCGACTTCCTCCTGGAAGTCACTGTAATAAATGTGGAAACTGAACTCGTAATAAGGTAGCATCCTCCCATGTAGCTGCAGTCTCATCATATCTGTCCCACTGCACCCGAACCTGATCAACCTCTCTGTCTCGAAGGCCCAGGGTCCTGCGATCTAGGATGCAAACGGGCTCCACCATCATCTATCTTTGATCCTGCACCTACAATGATGTCAAATCCAGCACATGAGAAGGATCTGCAATATATCTCCTAAGAACTGAAACATGAAAAACATCATGTATGCGAGACAAGCTAGGTGGCAATGCTAGACGGTAGGCCAAAGGGCCGATAAGCTCCAAGATCTCAAAAGGACCCACGAATTTAAGAGCTAACTTAGAACCTTTTCCATAACAGATAGGGCTCTTGTGTGGCCTGACACAAAGGAACACCTTCATGCCTACATCAAAACTACGGTTGATCCTATGTTGATCCGCATACTTCTTCTACCTATCGTGTGCCTCCTGCAGTCTCTGCCTGATCAACACCACCTACTGCTCCATGTCCTATAAAAGAGCTGGTTCGAGAGATAATTTGTCCTCTAACATGTCCCAGCTAAGAGGTGTCCTGCACTCTCTACCATACAAAGCCTGAAAATGATCCATGCCTATAGAACTCTGAAAACTATTATTGTAGGCAAACTCCACTAAGTACAGGTACTCCTCCCATTTAAACTGTTGATCCATCACATACATCCTGAGCATGTCCTCTAAAATCTGATTCACACGCTCAGTCTATCCATTTATCTCGGGGTGATATGATGTACTGAAGTTGATTCTTGTCCTGAGGAAATACTGAATGGTAGTCTAGAAATAGGAAGTGTACAAAGGATCACGGTCACAAATGATCTTCTACGAAATCCCATGCAACCTGACAATCTAATCCAAATATACCTGTGCCACTGCTCTAGCTGTATAAGTGGTTTTCACTAGAGAAATGTGAGCCACTTTTGTCAATTTATCAACCGTGACCATGATGGCGTCGTGGTGATATCTTGACATCGGTAGCCCAACAATGAAATCCATGGAAATTGTGTCCCACTTCCATTCCAGTATAGCATGGGGATAAATAATTCCTACTGGATGTTGATGCTTGGCCTTAACTCTTTGGCACTCTAAACATCAAGACACGAACTGGGCCACATCTCTATTAAGTCCTCTCCAATGATACAATTTTCACAAGGTGGCATACATCTTCTTCACCCCGGGATGGGCTGAATAGGGTGCACAATGTGCCTCTACCAAGATGTCCTGCCTCAAGCCTCCATCTCTGGGAACATATATCTGGCCTCTGTGCTTGAGAAGACCATCTGCCTCTAATGAGAAACCATCAAACTTCCCTTCAAGGGGTCTCTGAGACTCAATCTCTGCTCGAACTGCAATGTAGAAGCTGTCAAGAGAAAGTTGCTAAAGAATCTTACTCCGCAAATCTATGCTCAGTGAGGTGGCCATAGCCACGTGTCTCCATCTGCTGAGAGCATCTGCTACCACATTCTTCTTCCCCTTCACATGCTCGATCTCCATGTCATACTCACAAAGCAACTCCATCCAACGCCGCTGACGAGGGTTGATATTGGTCTGCGTGAAGAGGTGATGAAGACTCAAGTGATATGTCCTGAGTGTGAATCTCCTGCTAAGAAGAAAGTGTCTATAATATTATAGTGTATATGAGTTGATGGAGATTCTAACATGTGGCATGCATACCCCTTGGTTAGTTATTTGTTTATAATATATGGGGTCATATAGGAATTTGTTATATTGGGTAACGAGTTGGCCTACATTGGGATTAGGTGTTACCCATCCATTAAGAGTAATATGTGCCTATATAAATGAGATGAATATCATTATGAGATATATTCTTCTACTTGGTATAAGTATATTGGATATATCCCCATCAAAGTGGAGTTCTCATATTGGGATATCGTGGAGTTACTCCTTCCTTAAGGATCATTGTATGGTGTTTCCTTACCTTACGCCATATTATTTTATTTATGAATATATCAAATATTAGGGAATATTTTCCCACAAATATCTCTTATGTTGTGCATATGGCTTGAATTATTCATTTATTATATGCAAATATCTTATCATAGAAGAGGGAAAGACATGATATTTGAGGGGATAATGTGTAGGAAGAGAAAATTCATGCTCAAAATTTAATAACACCTCAAGAACCCCAACCTCGGTAGAGAAGCCTTCATCCTACACCCTATTTTCCTTCCCCTCTTAACTATTTTTTCTCATTTCTTGACCTCTTCCTGAAATTAGAATATTCTCATTTGAAAGGGAAAATAACGGACCCATAACATAAATTCTCCTAAAAGACTCATCATTTGTCTACTTCCTCAAAGATAAGAAACTTAATTAATCCATGATGGGTTGGGGCCATCATATTTCCTTTTTGAACATCCACATCAATTATCTCCACCAATTTAATCATAAATAAGGGAATATTCAACAATAGGCCATGCCTAAGATGTATCAAAAGTTCAAAATGATAATCAAATAGGAAAGAAAATAGACCCTCATAGGTCAAATACTTCATTACACATATTGTCACAAGGGGCCGAATTAGGGGCTTAGAAGTTCTCAAAATCCCCTTACTTGTATCTTCCATTGCCTCTCTAGGTTGCAGGAATTCCTTTAGAAGTCTAGCAGTCCTTTATTTTACCATGTACCAATGATCATCCATTTTAGGTAATCCCATGACGTGAGAGAGGGTATCTTCATTAATTTTTATAAATAATTCTCTCACCACCACCTTTTTGTTGGGGTTAGCACAAGGTTGTATAGATAATATATCAAATCTAAGCATACATGCAATAAAAATGGATATTCTACCAGAAGAAATATACAAAACAAGATATATAAATCAACACTAGATTTAACGTGGTTCACCCTGTGTGTGCTACATCCAACAAGAAACAAACCAATCTATTATGCAAATCTTTCAGAAGATATACAATGAATATTTACAATCTTCCACACCTCTCACAATGTATAGTACTTTCTTTCTCTTAAGCTTTTCCTTCTTCTCCAATAATTCTCTCTCACACAATTATTTTCACAATAATCATTAACTCTCTCAATCCATTTACTTATAAACCATATATTTCATGCTTATATAGGCATATACAAACTTAGGGAGCTTAGCCATGCAATTACAATCAATAGATATGCTTTAATACTAAAATTATATCTAATTCCTGCGAATTAAATAAAACACTCACACACAGGTAACCGACATTGGTTAGCCCTAACCGATGCCAGTTCTTACTTGCCTAACCGATGCCGATCATAGGTGGCTGATGTCGGTCCCTTCATAACCGATGTCAGTTCCTTCATAAATGATGTTGGTTACTATGTTTTCCAACAAGTTTAATATAACATGCTAAACTGAAGTAATTGAGCTCCACATCTCAGCAATCTCCCACTTGGAGATAAATTACTGCACTATACCTGTACAACATCATTCTTGGATCATTTCCTTGGCTTTGTTTCTTCCTCTTCAAGTCTCAAACTCGAAGACCAACAGAAGTGGAGTGTAGCTCCAACTTCTCTTTTGCTAATGGCTTCGTTAGCATATCTGGAGGGTTCTTACTCGTATGAATCTTCTCCAGTTTCAAATGCCCATCCTCCAATACCTACCATATGAAGTGATACCTCAACTAAATGTGTTTCATTCTAGAATGAAACATTGAGTTCTTTTCCAAATGAATTGCACTTTGAATATCACTGGAAAATTTGTAACCATCTTGCTCCTTTCCTAACTCTTCCATGAACCTGCTCATCCATATCATCTCTTTGTTAGCCTCTGTAGCTATAACATACTCTACCTCTGTAGTAGACAAAGCCATAAATTTATGTAATCTCGATATCCAGCTAACTGTCGTCCACCTATTGTGAAAATATATCCAGTAATGTTCCTTCTACCATCTAGATCTCCAGCCATATCCGATTCAACATAGCCACATAAATAAATATCTGAACCTCCATAACATAACTGCATGTTAGATGTCCCTATCAAATACCTAAGTATCCATTGGACTACTTTCCAATGATCTTTACCTGGATTGGCCATAAATATACTAACAACTCCCATTGTATGTGCAATGTCTGGTCTGGTACAAACCATAGCATACATGAGACTCCCAACTTGCTAAAGCATATGGTACTCATGTCATGTATTTAACCTCCTCATGTGATGAAGGACATTGATCTTTTCTTAATTTGAAGTGTCTAGCCATAGGTGTACTTATAGGTGTACATTTTAAACCTTTCTAACACCTTGTAGATATAATCCTCTTGAGACATACAATTTCTTGTTCTTCTTGTCTCTGTGTATTTGGATGTCAATGATTCTTTTTGTATCTCATAAATCCTTCATAGCAAATGGGTAAGTGCATGAAGTTGGGGGGCCAAAAAGATGACAAAAACCTGAAAAAAGTAAAACACGTACGTGTTCTATTATAACATGATCACGTTTTAAATTTTTAGGTTTGGGATTACCAAGGCATAACGCGTACGCGCTACATAATGCATACGTGTTATAACGCATACGTGTTATGCCTACTATAAAGAAAAAAAAGAGGCCCAAGAATCTATCATTTTATCTCCCTCAAAACGTGAGTTTCAAAGCTTAAATGTGCCCCTCACATTTTTTCCTTTGAAATGGATCTCCAGCTCAAAGGATCATTTTTGGATCGCTGGGAAGATATGAATCGATGATGGCACCACGGAGAAGAGGTGAGCACAATTCTTTTCTCAAAATTGCATTGAAATATGATAATTATACATTAAAATTTGAATTAAATACATATTTTTTATTGTTACAGTTAGAGGTCAAGGGAATCAACCATAACCAAACCCTACTATTCCTGTCATCCCTCCCGAAACTCCCATAATTGCTCCACATCCCCCAAGTAGTCAAGAAGATTTAGCAACCCACATATTTAAAAACAAAATTGAAATTGAGGATTTAATCAAAAAAATGAGGGATTCACAATCTAAAAACCCCCCACCGCACCTCTCTTGCAAACAAATTGGAGACATTACTTGTTCAAGTTTGACACGAAGCAACGGGGCAAATTGATCGTTGGAGAACTTACAGAGAGGGTTGTAGGGTTTATTATTCCAACAAATTGTCATATGTGGATGTAAAGAAAAACTAAATTTCAAAAGACCTCATATGTGTCTTATTCACGGACACCCGTACTAATTTTCCTGTTCCGTTGTCATGTAAACAGTTTCCCATCCATTGGTGCAATAACAATTTGATTAAAAATAATTTTTGGGACCGATGGTAGATGTGGTGTTTGATTTTACACCTTATAATAACAATGAGGTGCCTCTATACTTTCTGAGGAAACTCTATTGTGAGTTTATCCTCAACGAGATTCCAAATTATTTTGATTTTTGAGATTTCTAGGGCCAAGGAACAGGATCTACATAGGATCGACCAGGTGCACAACGTGCACCTATTCAATAGGGTAGATTCCCCACACAGAATCCCTCACACCCTGAGATTGTCCCTCAAGCAGTGAAGGAGACAGTAGAGATTGATACACTCCACATCGCTTCATGGGCTATTTATGACCCTTGTTTGAACATACGAGGGATATTTTTGAGCCAAATTCTCACGGAGGTACATAGAGTATTCCCTCAGGGAGTGCTAGCATGAGACCACATCTTTGGACATCATGTGGTAGCATATGTTTAGGGGCCCGAGGAGGATGATACTGTCATGTGTATTGATTTTGGTGCACCTGGTATTAGGGGTGCACATGATAATGTCACTATTTCAGATGTCCTTTTGAGTGAAACATTTGGATTACATTCATCGGTATCACCTTTGTAGGTAAAATTTTTTATGTTTTTTTATGTGTGTTATAAAAAGGTTGGGAGTACTTGATTTACTTAAATATGTTAAAATTTTTGAAATAATTATACTAGTACATGTATATGCATTGATATTAAAGTGCGCAGGGAGGCGCATCTTCATACCTGACCATAGGATGGTGAGCACCATGCGTACATATAGATTCACAGAGGTAATTTATAATGTTAATTATGTAAAATTAACAAATACATGTGTGTGTGTGGTGTGTGTGTGTGTGTGTGTGTGTGTGTGTGTGTGTGTGTGTGTGTGTGTATTTAATTTTGAAGTCAAATATATGTATGTTCTTGTATGTCCATCTAACTCACGTGATATACATGTTTGATAAAGATGTTGACTTCACTAGACACCCCACCATCTCTATGACAAGTAGATAAAGGTGTTGCCATGCTGCGATTTCATCTGCGTAACAACTCACTGAGGTATTCAAAACAACACGTAAATTTTTTTTAAATTTCTCGTGTAATTCATATTATGTTAAATTACATGTTAGTAATGTCTTTCATTGTAGAATTATTAAATTATGTTAATAATGTCCTTCATTATGTATATGTAAGAGTTACCTACGACAGGTAGCAGCCATGTTCATTTGATTCACAGGCGTGGCAGGGTAAAAATAATAGTTCTATATTGATAAAATTAGTTAAAATATTGTCATTATGTACATACATGTACTTAGTTCTATTTTCGCTAATTCTGATGTTAGATTTTTTGATCTTATGTGTATGTAGGGAGCTTAAACCCCCTCCATTTTTACTTCTAGGGCACAGAATCCTCCATCTCATCATCTTCTGTACCCCCTCATTCATACTGCATAGGAGCTCTCGATGACTCATCTGAGCGTGAGATGCAAATTCGGCTGTGATCGACAACTTGCGGTAAGTTTGTGTATTTATGTAAATACTTTCATTCTAGCATGGTCTTAAATACATGTTGAAAACATATATAAATTAAGTTTTGACAAAAAAACATTGTTTGCATTTACAGGCTCATCTACAGGCGAGTATTCAATGGAAGAGGACTCAAAGCATGGGCTCTGACGATCCAAAGTCATCTCATAGATCTCCATCTTCGTCTAAGGGAGGGCCTTCTTTGAGCAAGGCCAAGAGAGGGATAGATTTTGATGAGTAGGAAATATATATGTCTTACATGACATTGTTTTTGTATGCCTATGTGCATGGCATTGTATGTACGCCTATATGGCATTTGAACTTGATGGTATATGACCTATTTGGGCATTTTTTGGTATTTATTATGCACATTAAAATACTATTTGGAACTTGATAATTTTGTATGAGACCTTACATTTCTGAGATTATTTTCGCATGAAACTAATATGATGTGCACTTGAAAATATTTAAGACATTATGGATTATTTTTTTCATTTATTGGTGATGTACATGTACTAGCATTTTCAATGTATAATATGCATCAAACTTTGGAAATCAATATTTATATAATGTATGTATATAAAGAGTTACCTAATCTGAGTAATTATTCATTCAATTTATCAATGTGTATATGTGTATTTACCTTACTTGTGCTTCTTCTTGCTCATGGTCTCTTTGTACTAGTTCCTATCTTATCATGCACTTACTACATTCTTCTATGCTTCTTAGTCTTCTCCCCTGTTAAAACACTTGAGAGTCATCAAAATTTGATGCCTTTCATCTGTTGATATTTTGAGAATGTCTCTCCATATACATTACTCCAATGCTTGAGAATGTCTCCAGATGCAATGACATTCTGATTCAGACACTCAATGATTCTTGATTGTCTAATCTTGTCCAATTCATGTTATTACCTTTAAATCTATAGGCATTTCAAGTTATTTGGAAATCACATCACACCCTTCACTAGGCTTGATGACTACCCCTATCCTTTTGAAGGTGCTTTTGAAAGCATCCATGGGTTTATCATAGCATAAATTATCAATGAATGGAAGGTCACTAAGTCATAGGCCAAGCTGACTCCCATCCAGAACTAAACAAGAAATATTTACTAGGTGCTTAATAACTCCCGTGTGTTCTTAGACATACCCCTATCAAATTCATTCTTAAGCCAATCTAGTCATCCAGGGCTCTTAAGGGACTACGCTTGGACGAGGTAGCCCGAAAGCATGGTGAGTTTAGGGAACCAAAAAAAAGATCCACTAGCATTCACCTAGCCACTCTGATGTGTTGGCGTAGTTGGTTCGGTCCCACGAGCTTCCGTTTGCAAAATACAACGTCTGGGAGCCCTACACTGACTCAGACTGTACTATTTCATGCATTTGCAAACAATAGGACAACAAGAGAACCGAATGGAGATGTAGAAAACTCAGAGAGGTATTTCATAGAGGGCCCTCAACATGAAGGTTTTGGATCTGACGAGATGTCTCTAGGTGCCACGGAGTTTGAGAAATCACATGTCAAAGATATAACTTGTTTTGGCCTCAGGGCTCTTAAGGGACTACGCCCGGAAAAGGTAGCCCGAAAGCACGGGTAGCGTAGGGAACCAAAAAAAATCCTCCACTAGTTTTCAACAAGCCATTCAGATGTGTTGGCCTAGACAGTTTGGTCCCACAAGCTACCGTTTGCAAAATACAGCATCTAGCAGCCTTACACTGACTCAAACTATATTATTTGGTGTATTTGCAAACAATAGGACAGTGAGAGAACTAATGGAGATGGATAAAACCATGAGAGGATTTCGTAGAGGGCTCCCAACATAGAGGTCTTAGATATGACGAGATGTCTCTAGGTGCCACGGAGTCTAAGAAATCACCCGTCGAAGATATAGCATGTTTTGGCCTCAGGGCTCTTAAGGGACTACGCCCAGACGAGGTAGCCCGAAAGCACGGGTAGCATAGACAACCAAAAAAAATCCTCCACTAGCATTCACCTGGCCACCCCAATGTGTTGGCATAGTTGGTTTGGTCCCGCAAGCTTCCTTTTGCAAACTATAGCATCTGTGAGCCATACACTAACTCAGACTACAATATTTTACGCATTTACAAACAATAGGACATTGAGAGAACCAATTGGAATGGAGAATGTTTTTGAACTGGAGAGGCATTTTGTAGGAACTGGAGGTCCTCAAATGGGATGTCGAGGATATTCTATGCCAGAGGGAAATTACAACCGTCAAAGATATATTTGAGGTTTTGGCCTCAGATACTAATGACAGAGACATCTCTAAGGGCCATGGACATGTAATGGCCCATCTGAGAAATCACATGTCGAAGATATAGCACGTGTTTTGGTCTCATCTTAGGGACTACATGTCTCTATGGTGCTTAGGCTACCTCAAGGCTCTCCATAACTACACCCGAATGAGGTAGCCCGAAAGCATAGGGGAATGTAAAGAATTCCAAAAGTGTTCACCAATGCCATTCTTGATTGTGTTCCTTCTAGATTGTTTGGTCCCACAAGCTACCATTTGCCAGCATCTACAGCCTTACACTAACTCAAACTACATCCTATTTGGTGTAGTTTGCAAACAATCCAGAGTTTACAGTGAGAGAACCATCAATGGAGATGGATAAAACCACAAGGCTTGAATCCGATAGAACTGGCTTCAACATGGAGGTCTTAGATCTGATCGAGACATAACTCTAGGTGCCATTAGAAGTACTGATCAAATACCCGTCAATATAGCGTCTCAGGGCTCTTAAGGGACTATGCCCAGACGAGGTAGCCCGAAAGCAGAGGGAACAAAAATAAAGCCTCTACTAGTGTTCTACCCACCCTGATTGGCGTCGTGGTCCCAGTTCCCTGACAAACTAAACATCTGGGAGCCGTGTACACTGACTTAGACTGGAACAACAAAGAGAACCAAATGGAGATGGAGAAAAACCTGCTTATAGGATTTTCATAGAGGGCCTCAATTCATGGAGGTATCAAATCTAACAAGATGTCTCTAGGTGCCACGGAGTTTGAGAAATCACTCGTCAAAGATATAACGTGTTTTGGCCTTAGGGCTCTTAAGGGACTACGCCTGGACGAGGTAGCCCGAAAGCATGGGTAGAACATAGGGAACCAAAAAAAATCCTTCAATAGTGTTCACTAGGCCATCCAAATGTGATGGCATAGATGGTTTGGTCCCACAAGCTACCGTTTGCAAAATACAACATCTAACAGCCCTACACTGACTCAGACTTCACTATTTTGCAGCATTTGCAAACAATAGGACAGCAAGAGAACCGATATGGAGATGGATAAAACCACAATAGGATTTCGTAGAGGGCTTCAACATGGAGGTCTCAGATTTGACGAGACATCTCTAGGTGCCACGAGAGTTTGAGAAATCACCCGTCGAAGATATAGCGTGTTTTGGCCTCAGGGCTCTTAAGGGACTACGCCCAAACGAGGTAGCCCGAAAGCACGGGGAGCGTAGGGAACCAAAAAAAAACCTCTACTAGGTTCACCTGGACCCCATGTGTTGGCGTAGTTGGTTTGGTCCCACAAGCTTCCGTTTGCAAACTATAGCGTCTAGCAGCCTACACTGACTTAGACTACACTATTTCACATGTTTGCAAACAATAGGACAGTGAGAGAAGTGAATGGAGATGGATAAAACTACAATAGGATTTTTAGAGGGATTCAACATGGAGGTATTTAGATCTGACGAGACATCTCTAGGTGCCATGGAGTCTGAGAAATCACCCGTCGAAGATATAGCGTGTTTTGGCCTCAGGGCTCTTAAGGGACTACGCCCGGACGAGGTAGCCCGAAAGCACGGGTAACATAGGGAACCAAAAAAAATCCTCCACTAGCATTCACCAGGCCATTCAGACATGTTTTCCTAGATGGTTTGGTCCCACAAGCTACCATTTGCAAACTACAGCATCTGGGAGCCCTACATTGGCTCAGACTGCCTATTTCACACGTTTGCAAACAATAGGACAACGAGAGAACCAAATGGAGATGGAGAAAACCACAAGAGGATTTCATGGGACCCAACATGGAGGTCTTAGATCTAACGAGATGTCTCTAGGTGCCATGGAGTCTGAGAAATCACCCATCGAAGATATAGTGTGTTTTGGCCTCAGGGCTCTTAAGGGACTACGCCCGGATGAGGTACCCGAAAGCACGAGTAGCATAGGGAACCAAAACAAAGCCTCCACTAGCGTTCACCTTAGCCACCCCAACATGTTGGAATAGTTATTTTGGTCCCAGAGCTTCTATTTGCAAACTATAGCATCTGGCAGCCGTACACTGACTCAGACTGCAGTATTTTTTACATTTGCAAACAATAGGACAATCGAGAGAACCAAATGGAGATGGAGAAAACCACGAGAGGATTTCTTAGAGGGCCCCAATGTGGAGGTCTTGGATCTAACGAGATGTCTCTAGGTGCCACGGAGTCTGAGAAATCACCCGTCGAAGATATAGCGTGTTTTGGCCTCAGGGCTCTTAAGGGACTACGCCCGGACGAGGTAGCCCGAAAGCACGGGGAGCATAGGGAACCAAAAAAAATCCTCCACTAGCATTCACCTAGCCACCCTAACATGTTGGCCGTAGTTGGTTCGGTCCCACGAGCTTCTGTTTGCAAACTATAGTGTCTGGCAGCCCTACACTGACTCAGACTGCAGTATTTCGTGTGTTTGCAAACAATAGGACAACGAGAGAACCGAATGGAGATGGAGAAAACCACGAGAGGATTTTGTAGAGGGCTTTAACATGGAGGTTTTTTATCTGACAAGACGTCTCTAGGTGCCACGGAGTCTGAGAAATCACATGTCGAAGATATAACATGTTTTGGTCTCAGGGCTCTTAAGAGACTACGCCCGAACGAGGTAGCCCGAAAGCACAGGGAGCATAGGGAACCAAAAAAAATCCTCCACTAGCATTCACTAGGCCACCCCGAGGTGTTGGCGTAGTTGGTTCGGTCCCACGAGCTTCTGTTTGCAAACTATAGCATCTGACAGCCCTACACTGACTCAAACTGCAATATTTCGCACCTTTCCAAACAATATGACATCATGAGAGAAACCGAATGGATCCGTGAGGCTTTTGTAGAGGGCCCTAGAGGTCTCGATCTGACGAGACATCTCTAGGTGCCACGGAGTCTAAGAAATAACCCGTCGAAGATATGGCGTGTTTGGACCTCGGGGCTCTTAAGGGACTACGCCCAGACAAGGTAGCCCGAAAGCACGGGGAGCATAGGGAACCAAAACGAAGACTCCACTAGCATTCACCAAGAAATCTAGATGTGTTGGCCTAGACGGTTTGGTCCCACGAGCTACCATTTGTAAAATATAGCGTCTGACAGCCTTACACTGACTCAGACTGCACTATTTCACGCGTTTGCAAACAATAGGACAACGAGAGAACTGGATGGATATGGATAAAACCGTGAGAGGCTTTCGTAGGGCCCTGACAATTTTTCCATGTTAGTACTGAAGAGCTTCAAACTTTCATTGAACGACTACATAAATCTAACCTAAATAGTCAGAGTAATAGACTAAATCAACATTCTATTTCTCACATATAAAATGAATTTCTTCCTTCAAAAAAGAAACTATGGGTGAATGCTCAATCAAAAAAATAAATTACAATTCTAAACGAGTTTCAGGCTCAATTATCAATACTTCATTGCATTTTTTCTTGCCAGTATGTTGCTTTTGGAACTACCTAGTTTGATTTGTGAAGTTGAAGCAACTGGGATTAATAAAAATAATCAACTTGGCATGTTGTCCTTAAGATTATCCATGATTCTATCGACAACATCACATAGATCTTCCATTCCAGTTAAGTTGTGATCCTTCCATGCTTCCCATTTTTCCTTTTCTTCTACTTGTATCTTCTCTTTAAGTTCTTCCACGATGTTTTTGGGTAATCAAATTGACTCTTTATGAATTTCAGGAGGCATTTCTTCTTGAATCATAGTGACATCTTCACCTAATTGTTTTTCCTTCACGATGTTCATTATCATCTAAAGTTGAAGACTGAAAATTTATATGGCCTTCAGCTTCTTTTTGGGCACAAACAACCTGTTTGTAATGTCCAAAAAAATTCAGGCTCTTCATTCTCTGTTTGATTGAAGATATTCATTCTTTCAAAATGAACAGTTGGAACATTGGTGGTCTCCCCAAAAAAACTAAGTTCATAGTCTACATAGTTGCATCATGTGGCAAAATCATTGAACATTGGTGGTTTCCTCCACCTGTGCTTTCAGGCTACCTCGTCCAGGCGTAGTCCCTTAAGAGCCCTGAGGCCAAAACACACTATATCTTCGACGGGTGATTTCTCAGACTCTCGTGGCACCTAGAGATGTATCTCGTAGATCCAAGACCTCCATATTGGGGCCCTATATGAAATCCTATCATATTTTTCTCCATCTCCCTTTCGGGTCTCTCATTGTCCTATCGTTTGCAAATGCATGAAATAGTGTAGTCTGAGTCAGTGTAAGGCTACTAGATGTTGTATTTTGCAAACGGTAGCTTGTGGGACCAAACCATCTAGGAAAACACATCTAGATGGCCTGGTGAACGCTAGTGGAGGATTTTTTTTGGTTCCCTACACTCCCCGTGCTTTCGGGCTACCTCATTCGGGCGTAGTCCCTTAAGAGCCCTGAGGCCAAAACACGCTATATCTTCGATGGGTGATTTCTCAGACTCCGTGGCACCTAGAGACATCTCGTCAGATATGAGACCTCCATGTCAGGGCCCTCTACAAAATCCTATCATGGTTTTATCCATCTCCATTCGGTTCTCTCGTTGTCCTATTGTTTGTAAACGTGAAATACTGCAGTCTGAGTCAGTGCACGACTGTCAGACGCTATAGTTTGCAAACAGACACTCGTGGGACTGAACCAACTACGCCAACACGTCAGGGGCTTGAACGCTAGTGGAAGGTTTGGTTCCCTACGATGTGCTGTATCGTCTTAGCGTAAAGAGCCTTCATGCCAAAACACATAGACGTTGATTTTTCAGACTCCATGGCACCTAGAGACGTCTCGTCAAATCTGAGACCTCCATGTCAAGGCCCTCTACAAAAGCCTATCAGGGTTTTCTCCATCTCCATTTGGTTCTCTCGTTGTCCTACTGTTTGTAAATGCACGAAATACTGCAGTTTGAGTCAGTGTATGGCTTCCAAACACTATAGTTTGCAAACGAAATCTCATGGGACCAAACCAACTACGCCAACATGTCGGGGTGGCCAGGTGAATGCTAGTGGAGGCTTTGTTTTAGTTTCCTACGCTACCCATGCTTTCGGGATACCTCGTCTAGGCATAGTCCTTTAAGATCCCTAAGGCCAAAACACGTTATATCTTCAACATGTGATTTCTTGGACTCCATGGCACCTAGAGACGTCTCGTCAGATTCAACACCTCCATGTCGGGACCCTCTATGAAATCCTTTTCTCCCCATTTTTCTCTCATCTTACATTTGCAAACACGCGAAGCACTACAGTCTGAGTCAGTGTAAGGTTGTCCATTGCCAATCACCTGAATAATATAGGCGGTTCATACAATATAGGTGGTGAAATGAGAATTTTAGTAAGATATTTTTACAATAGTGGTGGTGAAATGAGATTTTTTTTTTGTTGTTCCTTTCTAATATTTAATTTCTCTTAGCTTCACTTGGCTTCGAGAATAATAAATTCTCTACTAACAGTGCCAACCACGTGAAGGTGGAAGCTTTTTTGGCACCACTAACCTACATAAACATGTTAGTAAGCAATTAAATAGAATTTTAAATCATATAAAATTTAAACAAAATCATTTAAGTAAATATTCAAATTAAATTCATGAAGAACATACCTTTGCAAATTCAATCCAATGAACCGCAAGGATCAACTCTATTCTTGACAGTAGCAAGAATTTCTTCATGATCTGATTCACGAACCTTCCACAGATTCTTGTTTGATGGCCGACCTCGATATTTGATCAATTTAATATTTTTTGCAAGGACCAAATGTGAATAGTGAAGTATCTTCCGATGTACTTCATAGTCTTCAAACAATCAAATGTTTGATTTTTTGATAGGATATCGTCGAAGCCAAGTTCCAGTGACTACCACTGACCCAGTGGGATACTCAAGGTCTTCACCATCAATGACTGTGGAAGTCAATTTTTTTCCCCTCTACACAACGAGACAAGAAGTAGTCTGTTCCCTCTTTGTTAAATTCCGTCGCAATAACTACAAAAACGTGCCCTATGTATCACAAAGTAAAACTATTCAGTCAATTTAAAAATACATTAAGAGTTGACCATTTAATAATTTATAAATCTAAAACATGGCATGTACATATATGTATGTACCTTTTTGCACTAAATCAGAGACTTGTTCAAAGTCAGGTGATGTTGTCATTTAATCTGAAGACCCTGCAAGTTGTAATGCTAATGGAACTTGATGTGTGTCAAGTGGAATTAGAGGTCTACAAGTCCATTCATCCACCCACTGCTGTGACTCACATTCATTCCACGAAAAATAAATGCATGATATACAAAAACATGTCATGCACCTAGTATAAATAGTCCAAGAATTTGCATCTGAACTACGGAATGAGTGCATATCACTTGATCCTGCAACTATCATACAATCTTCAAAGTTTGTCTAGATGTTGTTCCTCTATCAACCAAAAATATCTACGAACCGTTGATCTCTCTTGAGATTCATGGCCCATATTCTTGACACACCAATCAACAATGTTTTTTACATCTGTAAATTTAGCACCATCCTTGAACTTTAACTCTTCTCTTGCAAGTGCTCTTTTCACACATGCTCCTGCACCATCATGCTCTCCTTTTCCATGCCCTACCTCAGTAAAACTCCAGATATGTTGTACATTTGTTTCTTTGTGCATCCTGCTTAGCCAATAAAACATCCGTGCATTCTTGAATTGTGATGTGCAGTTGTCTGACCAAATGTAATGTTGATCGAAACTAATGTTCCTCTCATTCAAGTTCGCATAAAACACCTAGAAACACCCTTGTACATATTCTATAGAATGTGTCTGATCATCACTGATGTAGAAATGATACTCTCTTAATATTTTTCGATCTTGCTCAGTGCTTTCAGGAGAGTGCATGAATGTTATATGCACAAAAATAGAAACTTGCATCGAGTTATAATATTAAGACTGAACCTCAATTCGTGGTTGCAATGTGTAATTCTCTGCGAAGTCAACTACTGAAACAATAGTACCAAGTGGGAATGTGTCCTTGCTTAACTTGAATTATTCATCCAACCATCGAGCACTATGTGTGTGCCTTGCATACTCATAAAAAAATTTCTCTCTAAATTTGACCATATATTCTGATACAGGTAATTGTTTTCTAACAAGCTCACACCTCTTAGATTCTTTTTCATCTTTTAATTGATATGCCACCAATTTATATTTGGTGAAATCAACCAATTCTTTTCCTATTGAATATGTACTCTCCTCATGGATACAACTTTTCAGATTTGGCAAGCCATCGCATACATTGCACATTCCATCCAAACATGCTTTGTTAAAAAAATATTGTCTTGTTGATTTTTCACAAAATATTGTTGGAATAAATTCCCTAGAAAATTTTTGTGAGACATTTAATCCACACTCCTGCAACATGATGTTAGTATGCAAAACACGACGTATTTGACAAAAAATATCATAATGCATTGAAAATTCAACATGATGCCTACAACAACAAGTGGTACGTGAGTGATTGATTTTCACATAAAAAGGTTTTCTCATTTCAAAGAATCTTTGGCTAATGTTAATTTGTGAATTTTCATTCTTAAACTTAGAGAAAATTTTTGTTTGAGTCATATCTAAAAAATGTTTTGCACACAATTCATGATTACGAGAACCTATTCTTCTTTTTACTGTATCTCTTCTATTCGGTGACACCCTTGTGTTCTCATTCCAAAATTTTACAATTAATTATTTTAGAATATCATTTGTATTCTTGTTTTTTCATGGAAGTCTGCTAGAGAAAGCCCAATAGTCAGTGTTATTGACTGACTCAAGACGTTTACGTCTCTCTATTACTTTCATTAGTGTTTTTCTGTTTAGCTTCAAAGCACTACTTATTTTTCTAATCAAGCATTTATTAATTGTTTTATCACTTACTATACAATTAGTAAGTGCACACTGTGTAGCATTACTATCTTTTGTGCATCTTTTGCCATCTACAGTTTGGTATGCTTTATGTATGTTTTCAACAATTGACACATTTTGATCAACAACATTAAATGTTCTTAACCCCAAGGTCTTCATTATAGGTCTCATCTTAATTAATTTCATCAATGTAACAAATAATTGACATCTTTGTGTGTCATTTAAATTCTCAAAGTAATTATCCCAAATTCCACTAGCTTTTCTTCTCACATTTCTTTCAAACATTTTATTAGGCATTGGTTTTATAATGTTTTCATCAATTTCAATTAAGTGAATTGGTTTTATTCGCAAAATGGAAGGACGTGTTCTTAGAGGTGAAGATTCGTTTACAAGGTTACTTTCTTCATTTAGTGTTTTCATACAAATTTCGGGGTTAACATTTGGATTCTTAGGTAAGGGTTCAACAATTGGATTCATATCAATTTCTTCATCCATACCAACATTATCATTCAATTCAATATCATTATTCATTGTAAAATCATTATTCTCTACATTTTCATTATGTATTTCATCCCCATTTCATAATACATTAGCTACATTTGATATAGCAGATGTACTTTGCCTTGCTCGAAGTTTTTGCATTCTCTTCAATTTCTTTAGTCTCTTCTCTTTCAATTGCTCTGGTGTTTTATTCTTGACTTTCCTCTTGTCCTTAGCTCAACATTTATTGCCCATGATTAGAAAAAATTAACTAGTGGGGTAGGGGACAAAATGAACTACTAAAAAATCATGCAAGAATGTAGAGAAAATTACAGACAAAACATAATGTTTGTAGAATTCCCGTGAAAGAGATGAAAGGGACGTTGGGGGGCCACAATATATAAACAAAGAAAAACACGTACGCATTTTATATTTTCTCTTTTTCCAAGCCATGCCTCAAGGCTTGGGATCTGATTTGGATCCACAAGCCTAAGGCATGGACCTGTACAAACACTGCAAACAAAGTGTTTTTGCAAGAAAATGTAAAAATGTCACTTCCTCTACGATAAATCAAAATAAAACAATCGATCTATTTTTAAAAAATTATATCACAACCTAGAGCAAAGTTTTTTCTTTCTAAAAATATATTTTTTTAATTTTTTTGACTAATAGAAGGTTTCCATATTATTTATTTTCTAACTATGTTTTTTTATAGCTATTTTTTTAAGTGTAAATATGTCAATCTTTCATGGTGTATCTTTTTTTTAGGTGATCGAAATTTTAAAAAATTACAATAGCCCAAACTAAGCATAATTCTATACATATTCAAAAAAAAATCTAATTTTTGATATTTTTTGAGGTGGTTAGGGGGGCATGGTTAAAGCTCCATTATTTTTCAAAACATAAAATTTATGTACTAGAAATATCATAAATAAAAATTATTCACTATAAAAATCTAAAAAAAATGGAGCCCAGACTAGATGCTCCTAGCTATCTTTCTACCAAAGGGTTTTCAAAAATACTAAATGGTGCTTAAAAAATGTTGGGGGGCATGAAAGTCACTCTATTATGTTTTTTAACAAAAACACGAGCATCTGTTAGTATTTTAGTTGTTTGACCCACTTAAACTTATCTATTTTCAATAAAATTTAGTAGCTTAGAAACTAGACTCAAAATGCTACGATTCATATTCCTACAACATCTTCCAATTTTGAGTGTAACTATTTTGAAAAACTCATACAAGCTGAAGTTTTCTTTTTCAGAAAAATGCATCCACTTAAGACCCCCTTTTGGCCCCCTAACTTGGTGCACTTACCCAAATGTGTGAGCTAACTTTCCTTTAAGCTCACCAATGTCCTGCATACTAGACTATGCAATAAGCATATCATCCACATATAGTAACAAAATAATATAGTTCTCATTTTCAAGCTTCTTGAAATAAACACAATGTCATATTTATATCTTAAGTAACCATGCTCATACATGAACTATCAAATCTCATGTACCATTTCCTTGGATCTTGTTTGAGCCCATATAGGCTCTTTTTCAACTTGTACACTAATTTCTCCTTACCCTTGACTTCGTACCAAAGTGTCTGCTGCATATAAATCTCTTCATCCAAATCAACATGAAGGAAATTTGTCTTCACATCTAGTTGTTCTAAATGCAAATCATGTACTGTAACTATACTCAATATAGTATGTATGGAAGTCATTTTAACAATAGGATAAAATATTTCACTAAAGTCAATACCTGATTTTTGTGTAAATCCCTTTACTACAAACCTTGCCTTGTACCTTTTCTATCCACCCTCTTCTTCCTTGATCATGTAAACCCACTTTGTTTGTAATGTCCTCTTACGTACTGATAACTTAACCAAATCCCAAGTCTAGTTTTGTTCCTAAGAGTCCATCTCCTCATCTATGCCATGCTCCCACTAAACGTGGGTATCAACCTATATTGCTTCTTCAAAAAAATTTGGTTCACCATTATCAGTCAATAATAAATAAGATAGAGAAGGTGTAAATATTTATGGAGGTTTACTTACCCTCTGTGACCTTCTCACAAGAGTTTTGGGTACCGGAGGCTCATTTTGGAACTCCTACACATTTGTTTCCAATTCTGACAGTGACCGACGCAAGTTCTGCTAACCGATGCCATTTTAGCTCTTATGTAACTTATACCAATTCAGCTGACCGATGTCGGTCAGGGGTCAACTAACACCGGTTACTATGTAACCATGTAGGTATGAATTTTAAATCTGAGATTTCATTTCCATTCACAAACTTCTCAACTAGTTCCTGCTTGGGTACCAAAATTTGATCCATGTACATTCTCTTTTCATTCCATTCAATATCAATACTCCTAATAATTATAGAATTCTCTAAATCTCAAAAATAGAATCTGAAATCACCAAATCCATAACCAATAAAAATGCATATCTTGGATTTGGCATCCAACTTTTTTCTATTTTTCTTATCAATATGCACAAAAGCTTATGAACCAAAAAATTTAAGAAAAGAAAGATCTACCTCTTTTCATGTCCAAGCTTCCTCTCGTATTCCTCCATCTAGTGAACTTGAAGGCCCGTGGTTAGTCAAATAAACTGCCATATTAACTTCTTCTACCCAAAATTACAAGGACAATCCAACATGTATCCTCATACTTCTAACATGTTCCGTGATTGTCATGTTCATTTTTTTTTGCAACACCATTCTCTTGTGGTGTTCTTGGAACCGTCTTTTCTCTACTTATTCCATTCACTGAACAATAATCATTGAAAGCCTTACTACAATATTCACCACCATTGTCAGATCTAAGACACTTTAACTTTGAATTTGATTCATTCTCAACAAGGGATTTCCATATTTTAAAAGTCTCAAAAACATCAGAGTTATGTTTAATACAATAAACCCATGCCTTTCTTGTAACACCATAAATGAAAGTAACATAATACTAGGATCCTCCATGAGAAGCTACCTAGGTTGGTTCCCACACATCTGAGTGTACAAGCTCCAATTTTTTATCCTTCTTAGTTGCCCCAACTTTGAGAAATCTAACTCTCTTTTAATTTCTGAAGACACAATGCTCCCAGAAATCAAGATCTAAATCTTTCAAATCTGATAACTTACCCAAGTAGCCTTTAAGATCTACATTCCTTTTTTATTCATATGACCCAACCAATTATGCCACATGCATGCATCTGAATCTGAAGTAGATAACAAACAAAAAGAATCAATGACATAGGTAGATAAATATAATATTCATACCTTATTGCCTCTTGCCACAAAAAAGGCACCCTTGGTGACTTTCCAAGAGTCTGCTATGAATGTAACCATGCAACCAACTTCACCTAGTTTCCCTGTAAAAATAAGATTCATCTTGACGCTTGGCACATGCCTCACATCTTTCAATATCCATGTATTTCCATTCTGTAATTTTAAATGAACTTCCCCTTTACTTGTAATACTACAAGGTTCATCATCACCCAAATAAACATGCCCAAAATTACCCTGGACATAATTTTTGAAATAACTCTTATTAGGGGTTGTATGGAAAGAAGCTCGTGAATCTAAAACCTATGATTTTATTCCATTATCCAAAGAAAGAATAAGAGCATCTTACATTACCTCTGCTATAATATTTGCTTCTTTATTTTTGTCTGGGTGTTGGTTCTCTTTATCCTTTGACCAACAATCTTTCTTTACATGTCCTTTCTTTCCACAATTACAATAGGTAATTCCCTTGCCTCTAAATTTAGATATGTCATTCCTTGACTTTGATTTCCCATCATTCTTACTCTTGGATCTCTCATTTTTCCTGCCTCTGCTTTCTACATTCAAAGCATTCCCAAATGATGATTCCTTTGTACTTTTCCTGTAAATTTATTCATTCAAGATTATACTAACCACATTATCAAACTTCAAAATATTATTCGCAGATGCTGTATTACTAACATCCATTACCAAATTATCCCAACTATCAAGCAAAAAACATAAGAATAAGAGTGCTTTCTCTTCATCATCAAACGGAATATCAACTGATTTTAACTTATTTACAATAGATCAGAAATCATTCAAATGACTAGATGTAGCTCCACCTTCATGTATCTTAGAACGAAATAGTTTTTTCATCAAATAAACTTTAGTTTAAGCACTAGGTTTTTCATATAAATTAGCAAGAGATTTCGTTAACTCTACCGTAGATGTCACTTCTGTAATATTGGAAGCCACAGATGCTGTCAGGCTCAATCTTATAGATCCCAAATTCTTTCTGTCAAGAATCTTCCATTCTTCATCAATCATCTTCGTAGGTCTAGACTTTTCATCCAACGGTAAGTACAAATCTCTTTGATACAGATAATCCTCAATCTGCATCTTCTATAATTGATAATTTTAGTCATCAAACTTCTCTACCTTGTATTTGTTTTCTTTTTCCATTGTTGTAGCTCCTACTCAATTAGAAAACCCTCTATAAGTAAATTTGTCAACACATAAAACCCTCAAACAAAGCTCTGATACCAGTTGTTGGGGTTAGCACAAGGTTGTATAGATAATATATCATTTCTAAGCATACATGCAATAAAACATATATTCTACTAGAATAAATATAAAAAACAAGAGATATAAATCAACCCCAGATTTAACGTGGTTCACCCTGTGTGGGCTACATCCATCAAGAAACAAGCCAATCTATTATCCAAATCTTTTAGAAGATATACAATGAAGATTTATAGTCTTCCACACCTTTCACAATGTATAACACTTTCTTTCTCTAAAGCTTTTCCTTCTTCTCCAAGAATTCTCTCTCACAATTATTTTCACAATAATCATTAAATGTCTCAATCCTTTTACTTCTAAACCCCATCTTTCATGCTTATATAGGCATATACAAACTTAGGGCACTTAGCCATGTAATTACAATCAATATATTTGCTTTAATACTAAAATTAGATATAATTCCTGTGAGTTGAATAAAACACTCACACATAGGTAACTAACGCCGGCTATCCCTAACCAATGTCAGTTCCTATTTTCCTGACTGATGCCGGTCATATGTGACCGATGTCAATCCCTTCATAACCGCTTTCAGTTCCTTCATAACCGATGACGGTTACTGTGTTTTCCAATAAGTTTAATATAGCATGCTAAACTTAAGTAATTGAGCATAACCGCTTTTAATATAGCATGCTAAACTTAAGTAATTGAGCTCCGCATCTCAACACTTTTTTCCTACAAATATTCATAAAATTCTATTGCCATAGCTTATTTGAATCCACACAATCTTTTAGAGAGGGTAAGCCATCTGACATTTTGAAATACTTTAAAAACAGCCAATGATTTCTTCATATCAATGTGCTCCTTTGAATCACTTCTTCTCACCTTCCCCATCAAACCCTAATAAATCTAACTAACATGTAATCACTTCCCAGTAGAAAGAAACCATTTTTTTGTAACAGGAGATCAATAATTTTAATTTTTAGTATAAAACCCCTTCTTCAATCTTATTAAAAGCACAAACTTATCATTTTAAGCGGAAAAAAATAAATCCCCCAAAACTCCTCTCATACGCATGACCTTCAACCTTTTTAAAGAGGAAGAGTGTTAATCTACAACTAACATCATCTAGAACAACCGTGTCATCCTTCTTTTAGATGTTATCTTTTCTTGTTATTATCACCACTCCCAAAAAGTGAAGATCATTATGAACACATGAGAGTATGATTAGGAGTTTATTAGCCCCAAACTTACATAAAAAGTGTTCGTTTGGTGATAGAAACATTTTTCCAGCCATTTTTGGACACCCCATTTTGATAACTTCCATGAAATCCTCAACCAATTTCTCCACCAATGATTTATTCCCCTCTTCTTACCCTTCAAAGAACCAAAGGGTAAATCTAGCTTTTCCACCTCAGTCTAGGACATCAATAGTTTATGAGCTATTATTTTCTTACTCATCTCCATCAACACATACCCTTGAGCACATTAAACATCCTTTTTATTAACATCATGAACCTGATCAAATTCCATTTTGGGGAGACTCTACATAACCACCGTCTTTTTCTTCCAACTTTTGTTCAAAGGCAACTCCTATAAACATAGAAGTAGACTCCAGGGACTGATTCTTGAGGATTGATGCATACACGAAGATTTCTCAATCATAGAAATATCATCCGCATGGGGATTCACTATTTAAAATTATGACCTATCATGTGCATTTATAGGATGATAAATAGTACTGCTATTTCAAAAATCTACATCTCAATCTTCTATTATTAATACCCCCTCCTAATACAACTTTTCAACTATAAATACCCCTTATTTTACAATATATCCATAGTACTCATTTTTCCTATGACATTTTTATACCCCTTTTTATTCCCACCTCTTAAGTGTTGGGGTCAATATCTCATAGTTTCACAGAATAAAATTATCTTTTCACTTGAAATCCTGATAAAATTCATATTGGACTTGAAAAAAAACCCCTCAATATGTGTAATTTGGTCTCACTTCCTTTCTTTTATATCTACATTTGTCACACTAATCAAAATTTGTATAGTACTGTGAAGAGTCGTGTGTGGTTGTATTATTGTTAGTTAAATTTATAAATTTTCATGACATCTATTCTCCTAAAATATTTGAATCAAATGAAAAGAAATACACCTTAGTAATGATATTGTGAAGGATGTCACAACTTTTGAGAGTTATGTAGTGTTATCACTTTACAAAAGACATGTTACTTTTCTAAAAACCATGCCACTGTTTTGAAAACAAACATGATGAAAATGATTAGAATTTAGGGCTTTTGCATCTATCTTGCGACTACTCCTCCCTATTGCTCGACATACTCTACCCCTAATATATTTTTAAAAACCTTTATACTTTAATCCCTTATACCCCTTAATATGGGGCCATATATTGAATCCATTTTGGTTAATATTTAAAACTTCTATATGAACTCACATGATAGGTAATGCTTTGGCTTGTGAATCCCATGTAAACATCCAAGACCGTTGGGTTGGTGATATTTGAATCTCGCTCAAAATCATGTATTACCTGACGGGTCTATTGATGTTATTCGTATTTCTCAGTTTTTTTAGAAATGGTAATATTGTAATTTTTTTTTTTTTTTCCTTTGTTCTTATGAGTTTTCACTATAACTTGGGGTTATTTTAAGGTGTTGTTTGGTCTCTCCTTTGGTATATTTTTATAAATAATTGCTGGTAGTCAATCTCTCTTGAGACCTACTTGAACTTTTAAAATAAAGGGTATTAAAAGCTACTTCTTTAAATTCAATTCTTCTTGATTTGTAAGGTTTGATATTGAAGAAATATATCTTGTTTTTGTTTTTTCAAAAATATGTTAATAGTTTTTTTCAGGTAACCGGAGGAAAGTTACAAAGCTCTAACACATGACGAACCCCCAGTAACCTTTGGGCAGTATGGATCAGGTCTTCTATACATACTACGAGTTAACTTTGAAAACCGATCTCATGACCTAAATCACCTAAAACGATAATCAAGGCTCAATGACCCAACCCTAAAAACCAAAACATGTTGATGTTTCAACCTCTTTATGGGACGAGAGCTCTTAGCACCCCTTAATTGTTGTAGGGGCTCATCTAATTTTTATTTTTTTTAAAAACAAACACTAGGTACTGGCATTGTAAATAATCAATCCCAAAGGTAAAAAGTTTTTGAAACTCAAAAAGGTGGCTCCCCCTCTTTGTAAATTGTAAGAATGCCTACCATACTACGTTATCAATCCATTTCTCATAACTTCTTTGAATTCGGTGATAATCTACGTGCTACCTAACACATGGTATAGGTATCGGTAAGAAAAAAATCTTGGACTTTACAGTAGAGTAAAATAAAAAATATGGACCTGTTGGTTTCTTTTTATAATGGAGTTTTTAAATGTTGAATGGGGGTGAACCCGAGAAATGCGTGGTATACATAGTTATCAATCCCTTTCTTCGTCCTAGATTATCTATCTCCCCCGACTGGGTGGTAAAAAGTCAAGTGTGGATTTTTGTCACGTATTTATGATCAGTTAATTTTTTCAGTATAACAGTATGAGTGTGAGCGAGGAAGGAATGAAAGTCGTTACTTATTGGGCATATGTTGTTATTGCTGTTGAGTCGTATGGAATTGAGTGTATTATAATGAAAGTGACAGATGGGTGATGGCAGTACGGGAGTTTCATGCATTATGGGTGAACAGTATTGAAGGTGGATAGATTGATTTAATTAGGGGAAATGGTGGTCGGTCAATTATAATAAACGTATACTTTGTCTGTGCACGGGCTTTTGGTGTGGGGTGTGGGCACTGGGCGGGTGTGTGTGTCCCACGCCGCACAGTTGCAGCTGCCTGCTTATCTCCGCGCACAAAGACAAACTTAAAAGGAAAAAGAAAGGACCATAAAACCAGGACCCAACAAATCGAGTCCAGCGTTTCTGCGAGAGAGGGGAGAGAGAAATAAGTAATACCCAAATTCTGTAAAGCGGAATTAAGAAATTATGTCATTTGGCTCTCCTCGGCCGATAAAGACGATAGAGCAATGGAAGTGGTCTGAGATTCAGGGCGTCGAGCTCGTTGTAACGCAGCAGCAGCACAAGATGAAGTCTCCACCTGCAACTTCGTCTCGATTTTCGATTGAGGGAGGAGAAGAGAAAGAGCCTGCTGGGGAAGGAGAGATTGCTGGGAAGGAGATTGAGAAGGAAGAGAAAGATCCCAGTTTTCCTTTCTTCAAGCTGTTTGCTTTTGCTGACGGTTTGGATTATGCCCTCATGGCTGTGGGAACAGTCGGAGCAGTTGTTCATGGAAGTTCGATGCCTGTGTTTTTTAGGTTCTTTGCGAGTCTCGTCAATTCCTTCGGCTCCAACACTGACAATACGGAAAAGATGATGCAGGAGGTTCTCAAGGTGGGGTTTTGAGATTTATTTTGTTTTGTTTTCCTTCTTGGCTTAGATGAATGCTGAGTCTGTGTGTGTAATGCAGTTTGCATTCGATTTTTTGATCGTGGGAGCAGTGATCTGGGCGTCTTCTTGGGCAGGTTAGAGATTAGAATATTAGATTTACAGTGTTTCCACAATTCTTATGATAATTTAGAGAGCAACATAAACTGTTTCGGATCACAGTTAATAAAACATTTTGATCATCATCGTGAGATTAATAGTTTTATAGCTGAATTTGCTGCATTGATTGGGCAGAGATCTCATGCTGGATGTGGACGGGGGAAAGGCAGTCTGCCAAGCTGCGAATAAAGTATTTGGAGGCCACTCTAAATCAGGACATCGAATATTTCGACACGGATGCACGCAGCGGAGACATTATCAATACTATCAGCTGTGATATTGTGGCTGTGCAAGATGCCATCAGCGAGCGGGTTAGCGTTCCCCATTTCATTTTCAATCTTGAATGTGATAGTCGAATAACAGTGGGTATTTTACTGAAATTCTGCAATAACATCTGCAGATGGGAAATTTCATCCATTATATGGCAACGTTTGTAGCTGGATTTGTGGTGGGATTCACTACAGTGTGGCAGCTTGCTTTGCTGACGGTTGCGGTGGTGCCACTTATTGCTGTGGTTGGAGCCGTTCACACCATAATATTTACAAAGCTTTCATCCAAGAGCCAGGACGCTTATGCAGAGGCCGGCAACATTGCAGAGCAGGTATATATAAGTCTTCTATTTTAATGCCTGGATTCATGAATTGAACTGGGTTTAGATTTTTATTTCGTTTCTGAGACAATTGGAATGGCATTTCGCAGGCATTGGCTCAAATTCGCACGGTTTTCTCGTTCGTTGGCGAGGAGAAAACTATGCAAGCTTATTCTGCGGCGTTGAAGGTCGCTCAGAAGATCGGTTACAGAAGCGGAGTGGTGAAGGGAATCGGAATGGGATCGACTTATTGCATCATATTTTGCTGTTATGCGTTGCTGCTATGGTATGGAGGATTGCTCGTGAGGCATCATGATACTAAGGGAGGATCGGCAATAGCTACAACGTTTTCTGTCGTCATCGGTGGATTGTATGTGGCATGGTTACCTTTTATCTCTAAATTTTTAGGCCGTGTTTGAAAGGGTAGTAATTTTCTGTGTGTGAATTGCAGGGCACTGGGGCAATCGGCTCCCAGTCTGACGGCATTTGCCAAGGCGAAATCTGCTGCAGTGAATATCTTCCAAACCATAGAGCACAGGCCTAAAATTGACAGAAATTATTCTACTGGAGCTACACCGTCCACAGTCACTGGTCAAGTGGAGCTACGAAACGTGAGTTTTTCGTACCCATCCAGACCCGAAATGTCCATTCTCAGTGGGTTTTCGCTCAACATTCCGGCGGGGAAAACTGTAGCCATGGTTGGTAGGAGTGGCTCCGGAAAAAGCACTGTAGTTGCTCTGATCGAACGATTCTACGACCCTGTTGCAGGTACCTTAATCATAGTCTAAGTTTTGTAATGAATTATATAATTGTCAGCCAAACGTGGTGATAAGTTTTTCTGTCTGCAATGAAGGTGAGGTGCTGCTCGACGGGCGCAACATCAAAACGTTGCAGTTGAAATGGCTGAGGCAGCAGATAGGACTTGTGAGCCAGGAACCGGCGCTGTTTGCAACTAGCATCAGGGAAAATATGCTGCTGGGAAGAGAGGATGCCACCCAGGTGGAAATGGAGGAAGCCGCCCGGGTTTCGAACGCGCACTCCTTTATCACCAAGCTTCCAGACGGCTACGATACACAGGTCTTGTACCACTCCACCCAGTTTGATGCCTTTGGAATTTGCAGAAGTCTGAACTCTTTCTGTGGATCGTATTGTATTTTCAACTAAGAATTTTATGTGCAGGTTGGTGAGCGAGGGGTCCAATTATCCGGAGGTCAAAAACAGCGGATTGCAATAGCCAGAGCTATGCTTAAGAACCCCGCCATACTTCTCCTTGACGAAGCTACCAGTGCTTTGGATGCTGAATCGGAAAAACTGGTTCAGGAGGCTCTTGACCGGTTCATGATCGGAAGGACGACCGTGGTTGTGGCTCACCGTTTATCAACCATCAGGAAGGCCGATTTGGTTGCTGTAGTTCAGCAGGGAAGCATTTTGGAGATGGGAACTCATGACGAGCTTATATCAAAGGGCGAGGACGGGGCTTACGCGACACTTATCAAACTTCAAGAGAATGCCAACGAATTTGGTGCTAACAATCCCAGGAAGAGCAGTGCCAGGTAAGTAATTCTGTTATGTTTCAGACTACTGACATGGATGACCTGTGGCTTTACAGACTTGAATTCTAATTTGGCGTTGTCCTGTCGGGTTTCAGGCCGTCTAGTGCCAGGAATTCAGTGAGCTCGCCCTTAATCGGCAGAAATTCTTCTTACGGACGATCGCCGTATTCCAAGAGGCTTTCGGATTTCTCGACTTCTGATTTCAGCACAAATGTGGAACCCAATTCGGCGTACAAAGTAGACAAGGTACCGTTTAAGGAGCAGGCGGGATCGTTCTGGAGATTAGTTAAAATGAATTCCCCTGAATGGGCATATGCTCTCATTGGCTCTGTCGGATCCATGGCCTGTGGTGCCATAAGCGCTCTGTTCGCTTATATCCTGAGCGCCGTACTGAGCATTTATTACAACCCAGATCCCTCTTATATCAAAAACGAAATCAAAAAATATTGCTTCGTCTTGATAGGTGTATCCTTTGTAGCTCTGGTAGCCAACGCATTGCAACATTCTTTCTGGGACATAGTCGGAGAAAATCTAACCAAACGGGTCCGGGAAAAAATGCTCGCAGGTAAAAATTCTGAGAACCCATTTCTAATTGAGAGTTCAAAATGTAGGCATCAATTGTTGTTTTCTAAGAAGAAAAGTTCCATTTTACCCCTGTTTTAAACAAAATGTCTGCAGCCATACTGAGAAACGAGGTGAGCTGGTTTGATCGGGAAGAGAATAACAGCAGTCAAGTAGCCGCTCGATTGGCGTCGGATGCGACCAATGTAAGGTCCGCCATTGGGGACAGGATTTCGATGATCGTGCAGAATTCAGCCTTAATCCTAGTAGCGTGTGCAATAGGCTTCGCGTTGCAGTGGCGGCTGGCATTGGTTCTCATTGCAGTTTTCCCAGTCGTAGTGGCCGCCAACCTTCTCGAGGTACGGGGCATTACATTATCAAGTAGAAATTCCTGATTTCGGACTTGCAATTAAGGATTTTGACATGGTTTCTGGAATGGGTTTTGCAGAAAATGTTCATGAAAGGCTTCGGGGGAGATTTAGAAGGCAACCACGCGAAGGCGAGCATGATCGCAGGCGAAGCGGTGGGGAACGTCCGAACCGTGCAGGCGTTCAATTCGGAGCGCAAGATAGTGGAGCTACTGAGGGCGAAGCTGGACGCGCCATTGAAGAAATGTTTCTGGAAAGGGCAGATAGCAGGCAGCGGTTTCGGGCTCGCACAGTTCCTGCTCTACGCCTCATACGCCATCGGCCTGTGGTACGCGTCGTGGCTGGTGAAGCACCAGATTTCCGACTTTGGGAAAGTGATCAGGGTGTTCATGGTGCTCATGGTTTCAGCAAACGGCGCGGCGGACACCCTGGCGCTGACGCCGGACATAGTGAAGGGCGGGCGGGTCATCAGGTCCGTGTTCGAAGTGGTGGACCGCAAGACCGAGGTCGAGCCCGACGACCCGGAGGCGGTCAGAGCGTCGAGTCTGAAAGGAGAAATAGAACTGAAGCACGTCGAGTTCCACTACCCGTCACGTCCGGACGTGCATGTCTTCAAAGACCTCACGCTCAAGGTACGGGCCGGGAAATCGCTGGCGCTAGTGGGTGCGAGCGGGTCGGGGAAGAGCTCTGTGATCGCGCTCATTCAGCGCTTTTACGACCCGGTGGCGGGTCGCGTTCTCATCGACGGAAAAGACATCCACAAATACAATCTGAAGTCGCTCCGCCGCCACATCGGTCTGGTGCAGCAGGAGCCTGCTCTGTTCGCCGCCACCATCTACGACAACATACTGTACGGTAAAGAAGGTGCCACAGAGGCCGAAATCATCGCCGCTTCCGACGCGGCCAACGCGCACAAGTTCATCAGCGCGCTGCCGGAAGGTTACCGAACAAAAGTCGGCGAGCGCGGCGTGCAGTTGTCAGGCGGTCAGAAACAGCGCGTGGCCATCGCCAGAGCCATACTGAAGAACCCTTCCATCCTTCTCCTCGACGAAGCCACCAGCGCGCTCGACGCAGAGTCTGAGAAGACAGTACAGGACGCCTTGGACAGGATGATGAAGTCCAGGACGACCGTCGTTGTCGCGCACAGACTGTCTACTATCAGAAATGCGGACGTGATCGCCGTCGTCGACGACGGAAAAGTGGTCGAACAGGGCTCTCATAAGCATCTCCTTCACCATCATCCGGACGGCCATTACGCCCGCATGATCGAGTTGCAGAGATTCACACATTCTTCTTCCATATCCGCTTCCGCTTCTGCATCTACATCTTGACCAAATCCTACAAAGACCTTTTACACAAAGATATTTTACCGTCTTGTGTCCGTTGTACGCCTCCGCTTTTCATGTCAAAATCCAAATTTAGGAAAAGGGTACTTCCAGTTCCAATATTTTCCTTCCCAATCTTTTTACCAAGCGATGTAATTTTTAAGTTGGCAGGAAAAAAACAAGAGTCCACTTAGTTTCGAGTCACTTCATGTGGAGTTTGAACTTATCAATTGAAAGTAAATATACATTTTATATCTATGTTTGGCAAGGGAAATAGTTTTGTTTTTCTTTATTGATTGAAATGAAATGAAAAGAAAAGTTTTAATGACGTCTAAAAGACTCTAGAGCCTATGGGACCAAAAGATGAGTGAGTGAGAAACATTTTGTTTGGTTGTACTCGAAATTATTATTTTTTTCACTTGTGTCAATGAGTGAGTGAGATATCTATTCCATCAAATATCATACGGAGTCCGAATTCAACATCATTTCTTTTTAGTATTTTTTGGGATTTGTATGTTTGATGGTAATTTAAATTTTGAAAATAATATTTAAAAATATGTTTTTACTATTTGAATTAGGAACAACAATTCACACATATAGAGAAATTAACGAATAACAATCTTATCAAGATCTTTAACAAAAAAAATTGAAATAAAAAAAATTGCATACACTTTAGATTACACAATATGCAAGATTTATCATGGGAAAACACTTTTAGAAGATGTAACCTTATTCATTATTGCTTTAACTCAATCATTTACAATACAATAACTTAAAAATTTTAATTTTCCCCAAATAAATGTGCGAGTAGGGGAGATGAACTATTACCCATGCACCCTGAATTGGCATCATCCACATGGCACACTTAAATGGTGTCACATCAACATTTGATATTTATCTCACAATAGATTTTTTTTCATTTCATGTGGTTAATTGGATGGAAAGACACATTTTTAAAGGCTTTAAAATATCAAATTTGAAATTTACACTAAAAAAGAAATTAAACCTAAACAACGTTGTAAAAATTATAACTATGATGTGTTACTATGTGATTGGCTACATTACATTGTTGTTTGGTACAAGTTGTACGATAATATGTAAATTTTATAACTATTTTTCAGTTAAATTTGTTCCCCTCATGTACTATCACAAATTTTGGACCCCCCTGTCAAGTAATGGGTTCTCTCCCTTCTATGTAGACACATCAATAAGAAACCGTCCAAGCAGTATTACAATATAATGGGTATCAAAACTATGGGCCACAAAATGTGAGATTTTGGGCCCAATAAATACATAAAGAGACCCTGTTACACATATAAATCCGACGAATGTAAATTGAGTTAAATGCAAATGATGGAAAATGTATAACAATTGATTTAATTTTAAGTGGGCATGAAAAATCAATAGTCCACTTAGTGTCAAATCAATTCATGTAAATTTTAAACTTGAACCCGATTTTTCTCAATAAAAAGAATACATAAATTTTTGTTAACGAAATAATTTTAAATTTGTTTTATATCAAAATATTGAATATTTAACCAAAGGCAACCCTAGAGCAGCAGGTGGTGGAGGTCTTATCAGAAATCATAAGGGTCATCTAATCGTAGCATATGTTGGACCCATGGGTAAGCAATCCAATCACTATTCGGAGGCACTATCAGCTCTCTAGGGAATCAGAATTGCTAGGACTCTCAAAGTGGGTTACCTCTTTGTGGAAGGAGATTCTATGAACATCATTAACAACCTTTCCAAAATCGAAACTCCAAGTAAGACCATAAGAGACTTTATTAATGAAGTCTCTAACCTATGTAATGGTCTTAACATTATGTTCCAACATGTGTATAGGGAAGGAAATAAACCAACAGATGCGTTAGCCAATGTTGGGGTTCACATTAATAATTATAGCAAGTGGTGTGATATCAAGGACACCCCTCGCGAATTTCATCCCATCATTATTAATGAAGTCAATGCACATCTCAACAACACTCATTAATCAATGGCTTCTACACGTGTGGAGTCCTTCACTTGGCTTTTACACATTTGGTTTTATTCTCTCCACACCTCAAACTTTGAGTGCTTTTCCCAATTCAAACATGTTTGGAGAGAGGCGTCATATTTCATCACAAAAATTACCAGCGCTTAGGTTGTCGGATTGCTGTCAGAAGGTCTACTTGCTACTGTCTCCACCTCAAATCTACTCTGTCGCTAGCTTCATTCACAGTGGGGGGAGATCCCTGTAGAGTCGAGCCTATTTTTGACCTGCAATGGCAAGAAAATGAGAAACTCTGGGAAACCCTTAACATTGGGGGTTTTACAGAATTTATTCAAAGGATTAAGGGATATGATCAACAAATATCCCTTCAATTTTTGGAAAATTTGAAGGACAAGAGCATCAAATTCAGAGGTAGGAATTTCAATATCTCCAAACAATTTATATCCTTCATCACTGGGTTACGCATGGAAGGCAATGAGTTTTTTAGCAAAACAAATTCGACAAAGAGGCAGAAGAAAAGTTGTTCCCGGATGATGGAGAAAGCATTGAAATTAAGAAAGAAGGCATCATCTATGCCTCCATCCCGCAGCCCTTCAACGAAGTTTCTCGTACGATGGTCCGTAACATTAATCTCGAGGGCAGGTTTTCAACTCTTTCTCTCCACCATTTGGTTATCCTCAACCATTTCAGGTGCAAAGTCAAGGTAAGTTTGCCATACTATAGTATCCACTCCTTAGAGAAGTCTGTTTTGGAGGTCCAAGGCCATAAGAGAGTAGCTCCTCTACATCAAGGGGTTATTTTTTCTTATTCACCAGTTCATTCTTGACGTAGTGGCAAATGACCCTATCCCTCCTTTAGGTCCCTCGCCTCCTCAGTAGCCTCATATCCGCTCCAAGAATCCCCTCTTTTGTGACCCTATTTCTGAACCCTCTCCAAAACAGATTCTTAGAAGCAACAAAAAAGATAAAGAGCCACTTGTTGAAGATAGCCCCCTGTCAGCAGCCCTGTTAGCCCCTGTGACCAAGTCACCCCTGATGTCTTGGAAAAGTTCAATCTGCAAGCCGAAACCCTGAAAACCATTGAAGACAATGTGGATTATCTCCTCAAGTCTAGCATTAAGAACTAAGATTCTGACTCTATTTCCAAACTCAAAAAGGAGTTCAACACTCTCATTACTCAATTCAGAGCTCTTGAAGAAAAGCACAGCAATCAATTTGCCATTCACAGAGAAGTCCTAGATCTTCTACAAGTCCACATTCATCAGATCTGTGAAATCAGTGGCATTCCATCCTCAACTTGGAAGAATTGAAGGATCACCAAGAAGTTCAAAGCTTCCAACTATGATCATAATATTGGAACAACATTGAATCTCTACCATGCACTTAGGATTGCTCTTAAGGTTTATAATAAGTCTGCTAGTTAGTGCCTTTGTCTTTGTGTTCTAAGTGCAGTTGTTGTGGTGCAATTGTAGAGCTGCAATTTTGTTGTTGTATGTCCGTAGTTGGGCTTCTTGTAGGCAATTGGCCCCTGCCTTAGTATTTTTTTGTTTCTATCTTTTGGTTGGGGTGTGACCCCCACATATCAAAAAACCACCATGTTCCTTCTTGTTTATCTTGGTTGTTAAGCCTTTTGGATGTACTTCTGGGTAAGGTCCCTCCAAAACCTTTTACCTTTAATAAAAAAATATCAAATATTTAAATTAATATCTAAAAGTAAGTATAATAGGCTATTTCATATAGTTGTAACTACTAGGTAGGCCACTACCATAATTAGATGTCAAATTTATTGGGGATTCTACAGTCAGGGATTAAACTTGAAACTAAGAGTAGATCACACACCTTTAACTAATTCTATCAACTTAGCTACAATCCTCAAGCATTGGATCTAGGAAAATGTATAATAATTGATGTAATTGAAAAAGTTTTTTGGAAAACCGAGTTAAAGTATTGAGAAACTCGGTTTCTCAATAATTTAACACAGTTTTCCAAAAAAATTCAATTACTTCCACGCGTAGTGAATCATGGATAATAATTGATGTAATTTTAAGTGGGCATAAAAAATCAATAGTCCACTTAGTGTCAAATCACTTAATGTAAAGTTTAAACTTGCTCCCTATTCTTCTCAATAGACAAAATACATAATTTTTTGTTAATGAAATAATTTTAAATTTGTTTTATATCAAAATATTGAATATTTCAATTAATATCTGAAAGTAGGGATAATAGGTTATTTTGTATAGTTGTAACCACCAAGTAGGCCACTACCATAATTAGATGTCAAATTTATTGGGGATTCTACAATCATGAATCAAACTTGAAACTTAGAGTAGAGCACACAACTTTACCTAATTTTATCAACTTAGCCACAACACTCGAGCATTGGCTCTAGGAAAATGTATAACAATTGATGGAATTTTAAGTGGGCATGAAAAATCAATAGTCCGCTTAGTGTCAAATCACTTCATGTAAAGTTTAAACTTGCTCCCTTTTCTTCTTAATAGACAGAATACATAAATTTTTGTTAATGAAATAATTTTAAATTTGTTTTATATCAAAATATTGAATATTTAAATTAATATCTAAAAGTAAGTATAATAGGTCATTTTAAATAGTTGTAACCACTAGGTAGGCCACTACCATAATTAGATGTCAAATCTATTGGGGATTCTACAATCATGGATCAAACTTGAAACTGAGAGTAGAGCATACAACTTTCTATCAACTTAGCCACAACTCTCAAGCATTTTCTCTGAGATACAAATATAACCCTAGTCTTGATCATGCTATTGGACATGCTAACTAGAGGGGATTTGACCTTAAAACCTCATACTTGCGAGTTGTCTTATTATCCACTACACCACAACCCCTTTGCCATATAAGGTAATAGGACTACAAGAAAAGTATAATTTAGCTAAGAACTTGTAAGAGAGAATGAGATAAAACATAAAATGTAAGAGTTCAAATGTTGAGATCTTTCTCCTCAATTTATGATGTTTGAGCAAGAAAGTGGGTCTGTTTGTATTTCCAAAATTAAAGTTGAATAAATGAGCCTAAACTTGAACCATAAAGCAAAAAGTTATATCTTGATAACTTTTAAGGAGACCATATCTATGTTGGGTAATTTCTCTAATGAATAGAACACACACATTTTAAATCTTTATAACGAATAAGATTTTATATTCATCTTCAATATATCGATAATCAACTTTTCTAAACTTAATATCAACGATTGAAGACTTTCTTCACCATTAAGAACTATTCATTCCCCCTCAATTTCCATAGGACTCAATCCAAACCTCATCCTCTTTTATGAATAAGTCAAATTTTCCCATCTCTTAAAATTTATACATGACAAACACATCTACCATCAATTCCACACTAATATGACCATATAGATACAAAACAATGTCGCACTAGACCACAAGAATCTATATGATGCGGCGATGCCCTTTTGTGCATGCCTTGTTGGTGAATTTTAACCCTTTGGTGGAGGCCTTTTCATTGGAAGAAACAAATCTCTTTACGGAAGAAAGAATAATATCATTTTTTGTTGGCGTGGATCCCACTTTTTGATATTGTAAGGGAAACTTCCGACACCCATCAATTGGAAGGTGCAATTATTTCTTTATCTCGGGCCCTACTTACGTCTCTCGGTCTTCTAGTAAAATTTTAGACTATTACTTTTTGACTTCCTTTTTTTTTTTTATACTACGGTTTAATTTTCCACTTTAAAAAGTTTTGGTGGCAGGTATTGAGGCACCGGGCATCTTTCAATTCCTACTTAATACTTTATCCGACTTATTCCATGGCCACATATCCCACGTGCATGGAAATTAATGTTAGGTTGTAATATATGAGGAAAGAGATTCTATGCTTCTTGTCTCACTTTTTTTTTTTCTCTAGGTGATAATGAAATGAAATAAAATAGGTTTTGTGGTGAAAAGTGTGTTTGAAATCCCGGGTTTGAGGGGGAAAGAATTGAGGTTCCCTTGGCATTCTAACAAAGGTCTACTCTTCTCCCTTGCTAACATCTACTGAACCCAATGCCCATAATCAATGCATTTAGCCTTGAAATCCGGCTTTCCATTTGTGACTTCTAATGTGTTTGACTTTATGGGCAACTTCGTACAGTGTATGTTGGGCAAAAGAAGGTAATATAGAGACACATAGTAATCTTTCACCTTTTTCAACTCTCAATTAGATGTCATTTACATGGTTCATATTATAATTTTGATAAATAGAGATATCAATAAATATAAGGAATGTAAATGGACTTAATAGAATCCGAAATTTGTCATACAAACTCTCAAGATTCATGGTTGTAAAATATGGTGCATATAAACAAGTAATCACTTTGCCTTTAGTTCAAAGTGTTCTACAACGAAAGATACTTTTCCGTATTAAGGAGTGATCTAAAGAAGTAAATATAAAATTTGTAAGTTTAATAAGTGATGTCAAAAGTATTATAATTGCATTTTACATGTTATGAAAGAAAAGGGAAGGTCTTTTATAGTCTACGATGTCGGCTGATAGCGTTTTAGGTGTACAAGTGGATTATAACATATGTGACTATCTTGTATTCTAAGTATGCAAGAAACACCTAAGTGTGCTTTAAATACACAAACTCTATCCCCTATAGGCTTCAGACTTGTGACCTCTTTTTCAAGAGTCCATGTTCTTCACTAATAGGCCAACTCGAGTGTATTTTAAAAGGAAAAGTCCTTTTATAGTCAACGATGTTGGGTGACCTAGTTTGGGTCTACAAGTGGCTTATAACATATTAGACCATCTTGTACTCCCAATATACAGGAGGCACTCAACCATGCTTTAAATGAATGACGCACATACCCTACCCCTACAAGATTCAAAATTATGACCACTCTTTCAAGAGTACAAGTTCTTCACCATTAGGCTAAGTCAAGTGTAACATGCATTTATTTTATGAATTCAACTTGCATGCTACAAGCTTATTTAATGAAGATGGAAACTAACTAATTTTAATCAAGCAATAATAATATGTGTGCAATATAATATTAATAATGTTCAATTAATAAATAGTGCTTCAATATGATAAATATAAAGGGATAGAGTTGATTTAGAGTAACTAGTGGGGGATAATGAGTTTCATACCATAGACCTAGGTTTTAATCTTATGAGTAGGTACTCATAATTGCAGTGGAGAAACTTTGAGGTAGGGGTCGAACTAATGACAATGCATGGACCTAATTTGTCACTCATAGGTGTCATTATAAAGGCCCTAGAGGCATAATCAAGTGCAACCATACATTAAGGATCCAAACTCATCAAATGCTCTATACCCTAATATTTTAGTTAAATAGGGTCAAATAAAGTGGAAAATCATTTAGGCTTTCATAGTGGAGACATGTGTTCAAATAACGAGACATGTTGCATAATTTAATGTATAAATGTTATGTGTTAAAATTGGCTAAACCATCATGCATCAAATTATGGTTGTACTCCCAATATATAGGAGGCACTCAACCATGCTTTAAATAAATGATGCACATACCCTACCCCTACAAGATTTCAAATTATGACCACTCGTCCAAGAGTACAAGTTCTTCACCATTAGGCCAACTCAAGTGTAACATGCATTTATTTTATGAATTCAACTTGCATGCTACACGCTTATTTAATGAAGATGGAAACTATCTAATTTTAATCAAGCATTAATCATATGTGTGCAATATAATATTAATAATGTTCAATTAATAAATGGTGCTTCAATATGATAAATATAAAGGGATAGAGTTGATGTAGAGTAATTGGTGGGGGATAATGAGTTTTAAACCATAGACCTAGGTTTTAATCTTATGAGTAGGTGCTCATAATTGCAATGGAGAAATTGTTATCCCAAATTCGCCTCCCGACAAATTTGGTCAAGAAAAGTCCTGCACTTAAGGAAATTATGAAGAAAATGACTCAAACCCGCGAGCTCACACTCCAGGACGACAAACAAGGTTGCAAAGGGACTTTACAATGGAGTGGCAAGGCTTGTGAAAGATCAAACGAATCCATCCAAGAAGAAATTCAAGAAACAGCTCTGTTGAGCAAATCCGTGCCTCAAATCCAACAAACAAATTATAGGTGGGCTCGAAAATAGAATAACAGGGTCAGAGAAGGAGGAGCAGTGTCACAAAGAAACCACGAGAAAGAAAGAGAAGAAACGGCGAAGATCCGAAGTCTTCAGGCTCAAAATAGTTCAGAACGAGTTCAAAAATTGACTAAGTATGGAGGAGGCAGCAGAGAGAGCCACGTGTGGGAACGACGCTTCTCCAAAGTTGAATCCAAAAGGGGAATCTCAAACGAGCGCCAGGCTTCCACACGTCTGGAGCTCCAAAAGGTTGTACGACCATTGAAAAGTCTTCGACTCAGTGGAAGGAGCCAAGTGTCGGCCCAACATAATTTCAAATGGGAGCCCAAGGTGGAGACTCAAACTTACGCTATCCCTCCACGTAGCAGATGGTCAAAAGAGGTCAAAAGGTGGACAGGGAAAGCCTCAAAAATGGCTAAGCATAGAAGTGTTGGCGAAGACTACCATGTGTCCAAGCGGCGCATCTCCAAGGGTAAATCCAAAACCGGAGGCTCAAACAAGCGCCTGTTCACCACGTAGTCCAAGGTTTGAAAAGGTAAGAGGGAGGTCATTGAAAAGTCCAAAGACCTGCGGAGGCTTCCAAGTGTCAACCTAACACTCCTTCAAAGGTAAATCTTTATCGGGATTTTAAGCGAGCGCGGAGCCTCCATGCGTCCAGTAATGTAGCCAAATTAAGAACAAACCAGATATGTTGCAAATGTTATGAACTCCAAAAAAAAATAGATCTCCTTCTTTGTTATCAAATAATGAATTACAATGTTTCCTAAATAGGAAAACAACTCCCACTCGAGTTGCCAAGTAAACTCTAGCTAACTCTGACTAAATCTACTCTAGGTGACGGAAATTACTATTTTTAGCAGTTTACTAGAACCTGCTATTCTTAGTAAGTTCGCATGCTTATTCCTATGGGCACACCTAAATTGCCACACATCTTCTACATTCCTAAATTAGAGGAATTTCCAACTTTCTAACTCATAATGCAATTAATAGACTAAAATTAACTAATGCTCAAAAATAGGAAAAAACCGAACTATACCTTAAATCCTAATTTTCAGCCTCAAGATGGCGGATTTAGGGCCCTAAAATGTTTCAAAAACTTGCCCCAACTCTGGTAGGGCGGGTTTCCACTACATTCGTCTCATCGAAACACGTGGTTTCAAAAAAAAATGGACTCAAACGGACACCTAGAACCCAAGTTATGACCTTGTCAAGTTCCTGCTAATTCTGGCGCATCATCCTGTCTCAAAAAGACAGAGTCGGGTTGAATAGCCAATGCATTGTGACGAGCCAACAAAGAGTGCCAAGTGTCTAAATGGCGCTAGTTCTAGAGTAGAATTGAAGGGAGGTTTCCAAGTAAGTGCCAACCCTCCATGTGTCCCATATTAAAAGGGGGCCCATTTTTCAAACTAGTTTTCTCGCTTTTTTGTACGGACCCGATACAAACTTCGAAGGGGCATATCTTTCGACTCAGGGCTCGAAATATTACAAATCTGACACAGTTGGAAAGATCTTGGCCTCGTCTACACCATGGAGATATGAAACTTTAAGTTTGGGGAGGTTAAGTGGGAGAAAAATGGAGAAACCTCTTCAAGGCATTAATGCAGGATCTATTTTTTCCAACAACCAGATCGGATTCGATCTGATCTTCCGTTTCCTCCTCCTTTGAGGTGCCAAATAAGAAATTGATGCAGTCAAGATAGATTTGGGGACAGATTTTGTGAAAGGCATTAATAGCGGTGATTGAGCTTCAGACTGTTTTTTCCCCGCTTCTCTCTCTTTCTCCCCTTCGTGTCGAATCTATAAAAGCAGGGTTAGAACTCATTGTAAAGGGTTGGACGTTCTTTTGTTTTTACAGGCTCCCCTTTCCTTCTGGAAAAGGAATTCATGGAGTTCAAACCTTCCATTTAAATTGCAAATACGTTTTCTGCCTTCTGGTTGTTTTTGATGCATTGTAACAATCTACAAAGTAATAAAACACGTTTGTGATTGATTTTAGATCCTTTCTTGTCCCCTTTTATCTCATCTGGTCTTTCATTATAAATTTGGTTATATGTGCTTGATTATTGTATGTATTTTGTTGGTTTGTGTCTATCAACAAAACTAATGTTCATCATTCCTTCGGTGCATCACCTTGTAGCTTAGTTTTGATTTCTTGTATTCCTTTTATCCATGTCTCCTTGGTAAAACTTAGATTAGGTTTAGGAATAGGTCCTCTACAAGTTTCCACATATGCACTTAAATAGAGGAATAGGAACCAACCTTTAATTTGGAGAGTTTTCCCATTTACAAAGTCCCACACTTTGGGGAAAACTCAATGTTATGTGAATCACACCAAATGAATCTGCCTTAAAAAAATCAAATCCAACGACTCATTTGGGGGTGCTGTGATTTTGCACTAACAGTTTTGGCACAACGGGTGGGACAAGAGGTATTCACTTTATTTCATCAAGTTGATGTGTTCTTGGTGGGATTCAGCCTTATGAGGCACATGCAAGCACATATGGTGACTCCATCTGGTTAAAAACCCATCCTCTGAGTTACAGACTTTTCCCATCCATTTCCACTCATTTTCATCCATTTTCTTCTTCCATCTCTTTCATTTTCTCCCATTCCATGAGGTTGTGCAATCATGACTTCATTCCCTTCATGGAACTCACACTTACAACAATGCAGTCCACCTCCAACACATTTCCAAACTCCTCCAAATCAACATTATAATCAGATCCAGGACCATTACACTTACCCATATGAGCAGGGTCAAAGTCAGTTTGGCCATGGAGCTTATCAAGAACAAGGGGACACATTCAATGGTGACAACTATGTGGAGAATGTTGGTTTATTGGAGAAAATTCAAAAAATGGAGGCTGGCATGGTTCAGTCAAGGGGCATAGCACAAATGAAGGCATTCAAGATTGGTTACAGGGCACCTTGTCCATGGGAAGGCCCTTTTCCAAGACATTACAACCCTCAGGAGAAGCTAGACTTCATGGTTGAAATGCTACCTCAACTTACACAGTGGATTGAGGACATTGAGGCTTATGAGCAAAGTGTGAGACAACCTTTTCAATGGGTAAGTCCACCGCTCTTCATTTTCTCTCCCTCAGTCTTTATCATTTCAACATGATCAAGATTCAAGCCCCTCAGTTGTTTCCCCAAGTGTTAGTTTCTCTTCTCCATCCCCTGATCTTCCACCTCATCTCAGTTCTTCTACCCTTTTCCCTTCCAAACAGTCATCCCCTCCAAACAAATAAGAAGTTCTACCTCCCTCCCCACCACAAACAATTGCAAAGTTGGTTGAACCCCAACTTGCCACTCCTCTTACTTTCCCAAGTCCATGTTGGGAAGATACTCAAGAATCTAGTCAAGGACAACAAGAAGAGGAGCCCAACAGAAAATAAATAACAGACAATCTGATGAGTTGGGATACTAAATTTGGGTTTACAAAGATCCCCTTGATGGTCAAGCCAATAGAGGAGGTCAAGGTTGAAGAGCCAGTGGTGGCTGAGTTTGAATTTGCAGCAGAGGAGGAGGATCATACATTTTCAGAGGCCCCAAGTGTGGATCAGGCTACAAGAGAACCTTCAGTTCTTCCTTCCACTTCATCCCCTTCAAGCTCTGATGTTGAAGAAGAGTTTGAGCTTGCAAACTTCATGTTTGAGGATGAAGGGAGTCATGGTGATCAAGTTGCAGATCAAGAGGACACCATGGAGGAGGTTGAGCACATGCAACAGGACAACAATGAGGCAGATTATCTGTTTGACTTGGAGGATTGCTTTAATGGAGAAAAGCCCATGGAGATCACATCATTTTCTCTTCCATCATCCATCTTCCAAGCATATGAGCCTACTACCATGAAGGAGGGCATTCAAGAGCAGCAACCTATGTCTCACAATGTATCTCTGGAACCAAGGTTGGAAGATATGAGTCTTCCATGTTCTTCACAAGAGAAGGAAGAAGAACAACCAGCTCTAAGCCTAGTTAAAAAGGAGCATATGGAGGTGACCAAGATAAATTCAGAGGAAATGAGTCATGAGCCGGTTGTATAAGAAAATATAGCCCCCTCTCCCATTCAACCTCTCCAAAAGTCTGATCTTTTGGAGGAGCCTGAACTCATTAGCTTCATGTTTGAAGATGAAGCTTCATATGGTGAAGATAATGAAGATTTTAAGATCACCATGTAAAAGGGAGAGACCTTGTTACAACAGGAAAGTAAAGAGTTTGATTTCCTACCAGACTCAAAAGAATGTTTTGATAAGAGGGATCCAGTTGAAATTGTAATCTTTTCTCCCCCATCATTCATTCTTTAATCACAGAACTTGTTGCCATGGAAGAGAGCGTGAAAGCACAACTCGCAGTTTGCAACATGCCTCCTGAATCAAAGTTGGAAGATTTCGATCTTCCAAAAGTCAAACCTGCTGCAGAGGAAGAGAAAGAGTATGAGGCTATCATTCCTCCCACACCATCCATCCATGAGAGTCAACAAGAAGGCTCCATTCTTGGAGTTAGAGTTCAGAACCATGGGCAGATTCAAAGGACCATACCTTTCCCAATCAGATATTTGGCTTCATTGGAGCCAAGGGAGAAGCCAAAACCAGTCATGCCTACTTTAGGGCATGAGGATGAGTATCAAAGCACCAAGGGTCACCATCAACACCTCCAGGAGTCCAATACAAATCAGCTTGAGGAGGTATTTTCCATTAATGTTGGTACCTTGCTGATATGGGTAGAGGATTGGCTTAAAGTCAGTTTTTCACTCATACAGGCAGCCATATTTAGTGTCAAATCATTTGCATGGCTGCCTCTCTTGAGAAAGGGAAGCTACTTCTCCCTACCTATAACAGGCTTTGTTTAGCCCCTTTTCTCTCTGGTTAGTTTAAGAGTAGGAGTAGACTTTGTTTCTAGTAGAAGAAGTTCTTGTGCACACTCTGCATGTCTCATTTAAGGCATGTATGATTTTTCCTTTGTACATAAGTTTTTTTCGTATTGATCTAAAGCTACTGAGGCCAGGCATTTCACTATTCATGGTAGGAGACTCATAGTTTCCTGTAACGGTTGCAAATTTCAAAATAAAACAAATGCAGAGTAACTAAATAACGTTTTCAAGACAACCCATTCAGAGACAGATAAAGGCCCGGGTCAAAGCAATTTTCTACTCTAAGAAACCATTGTTTCGAGATTTCTTATGAAAATTGACAGTGCGAACAGTTTGGCTCATGAATCAGAGGCAGGATCTATATCAGACCATCGTTCTCGACTCCATGCCCAACGGATATGATAAGGTAATTTGTCTTTTCATCTAGCAAGCAGATGTCCCTGTGAGTCGCCAAATTGTTATCCCGAATTCACCCCCTGATAAATTTGGTCAAGACAAGTCCTGCACTTAAGGAAATTATAAAGAAAATGACTCAGACCCATGAGCTCACATTCCAGGATGACAAACAAGGTTGCAGAGGGACTTTACAATGGAGTGGTGGGGCCTATAAAAGATCAAACGACCCCGTGTAAGAAGAAATTCAAGAAATGAATCTATCGAGTGAATCCGTGCCTCAAATCCAACAAAAAAATTACAGGTCAGCTCAAAAATAAAATATCAGGGTCAGAGAAGGAGGATAAACATCGCAAAGAAACCAAGAGCAAGAAAGAGAAGAAACAATGAAGATCCAAAGTCTTCAGGCTCAAAATAGTTCAAAACGAGTCCAAAAATTGACTAAGTATGGAAGAGGTAGCGAAGAGAGCCACATGTCAGAACAACGCTTCTCCAAATTTGAATCTAAAAGGGGAAGCTCAAATGAGTGCTAGGATTCCATGCGTTTAGAGCTCCAGAAAGTTACACAGTCGTTGAAAATTCTCTGACTCAGCGGAAGGGGCCAAGTGTTGGCCCATCACAATTCCAAATGGGAGCCCAAGGCGGAGACTCAAACTTGCGCCAGCCCTCCATGTAGTAGATGGTCAACAGAGGTCAAAAGGTGGACAGGGTGAGCCTCAAAAAGGGATAAGTATAGAAGTGCTGGCAGAGACTGCCACGTGTCCAAGTGGCGCATCTCCAAGGGTAAATCCAAAAGCGGAGGCTCAAACAAGTGCCAGTTCGCCATGTAGTCCAAGGTCTGAAAAAGGTAAGAGGGAGGTCGTTGAAAAGTCCAAAGACCTACGGAGGCTTCCAAGTGTCAACCTGACGCTCCTTCAAAGGAAAATTTTGATCGGGCTTTTAAGCGAGCACGGAGCCTCCACGCGTCCAGTCTAAAAAAGGGGACAGAGTCAGGTTAAATAGCCATTGCATTGTTACGAGCCGACAGAGAGTGCCAAGTGTCCAAATGGTGCTAGTTCTAGAGAAAAATTGAAGGGAGGTTTCCAAGCAAACACCAGCCCTCCACGTGTCCCATATTAAAAGGGGCCCCATTTCAAACTAGTTTTCCCACCTTTTTGTACGAACCCGATACAAACTTTGAAGGGGCATATATTTTGACTCGGGGCTCGAAATATTACAAATCTAACACCTTTGGGAAGATCTCAGCCTCATCTACGCCATGGAGATCTGAAGCTTTAAGTTTGGGGAGGTTAGGTGGGAAAAAATGGAGAAATGTCTTCAGGGCATTAATGCAAGATCTATTTTTTCCAGCAACTAGATCGGATTTGATCTGATCCACTGTTTCCTCCTCCTTCAAGGCACTGAATAAGAAATTGATGTAGTCAAGATAGATTTAGGAGCAGATTTTGTGAAAGGAATTATTAGAAGTGGTTGATCTTCAGACTATTTTTTCCCCGCTTCTCTCTCTTTCTCCCCTCTGTGTTGAATCTATAAAAGCAGGGTCAGAACTCATTGTAACGGGTTAGACGTTCTCTTATTTTTGTAGGCTCCCCTTTCCTTCTGGAAAATGAATTCATGGATTTCAGACCTTCCATTTAAATTGCAAATATGTTTCCTACCTTCTGGCCATTTATAATGCATTGCATCAATCTACAGAGCAATAAAACACGTTTGTGATTGATTTTAGATCCTTTCTTGTCCCCTTTTCTCTCATTTGGTCTTTCATTATAAATCTGGTTATCTATGCTTGATTATTGTATGTATTTTTTTGGTTTGTGTCTATCAGCAAAACTAATGTTCATCATTCCTTCGGTGCATCACCTTGTAGCTTAGTTTTGATTTCTTGTATTCCTTTTATCCCTGTCTCCTTGGTAAAACTTAGATTAGGTTTAGGAATAGGTCCTCTGCAAGTTTCCACGTATGCACCTAAACAGAGGAATAGGAACCAACCTTTAATCTGGAGAGTTTTCCCATTTGCAAAGTCCCACACTTTGGGGAAAACTTAATGTTATGTGAATCACACCAAATGAATCTGCCTTAGAAAAGTAGATCTGACGACTCATTTGGGGGTGTTGTGATTTTGCACTAACAGAAACTTTGAGGTAGGTGTCAAACTAATGACAATGCATGGACCTAATTTTTCACTCCTAAGTGTCACTATAAAGGCCCTAGAGGCATAATCAAGTGCGACCATACATTAAGGATCCAAACTCATCAAATGCTCTACCCTAATATTTTGGTTAAATGAGTTCTGACAAAGTGGAAGATCATTGAGGCTTTCATAATGGAGACATGCATTCAAATAAGGAGACATGTTGCATAATTTAATGTATAAATGTTATGTGTTAAAATTGGGTAAACCATCATGCATCAAATTATGGTTGTGGTGTACGCCTATTATAAACAAGGCACAATGCAAGTCTTATACAAATTTTATGGAAGAGAGATGGGGTTGTGGCATCCTAGTCGAAGGACGCCTTGTAAGGATAATTTTAAAAAGAAACAAAGAGAGGGATATAAACGACATATACAATGTTTTAGATGTTTGTCACCTAGAAATTTCTATTTGATCGAAAATGGATGTCAAGAGTGTACAATTGTCTCTAAATAGGTGTCTAGAGCATAAATTTTCAATCTATAATTTTGTAATCAAATATAACTATGAATTTTCTAAAATCTAATTACCTACCCTCAATTTTCACATTGTGATTCCTCTATACCTACAATAACTGGATATGTGAGCTAGATTATAAAGGGGAATATATTTTGGGGCCTATGTTAGGGTTTATGAAGCTAGTTTGTGATTTAATTTAATTTTTAATTAATTAAATATGATTTCAGAGTAACTATTTTAATATATGATGTTAAAATTCTAATATACAGTAAGATGCAAGCAATAAAACATGTAAAATGTGAAACCCTAAAAAAATGAGAGATAAGAGGACTTACCTGATTTTTGAGCGAAGAGGCAGTGATCTGGGTAGGTGAAGTGTTGAACAAACTATAGAAAATATCGTTGATGCTCACTGCAAATTACGGGACTCAGAAACGACGTAGGACAGGCGCACTCACATCAGTATAGGGGCACCTGGGCATTAACGACTAGATCTGGGCATTGGTGGTCGTGGAAATGATTAGGAACTGATTTCTTTTGTGTTGCAAGGGTTTCGTTGTTAATGCATTTTTGTTGCTTGATATTCATTATTTGATCACCGAAAATACTTTGTAAACTGTAAAAATGAAATGTAACTTTTTCCCAGATAAAATCCGAATCCGATTAACTAAATACAAAATTTAAATCCACTGAAATCTTATAATTCTTGACCAAATTTCGAATTGTGGAAGTCTAATATGTTTTCTATCATTATTGAACTGAGAAATCATGTTGTTTTACAACATACCCATACATTTTTACAAATAGTTTATTTAAATTAGAAAGATAAATCAGTTACTATTTTATTTTATTTAACAAAACAACAAACAACCTTTAAAATCTATGACTATGTTTTAAAAAGATTAATTAAGCTTTAAAACATGATTTAAAATTATCTTAAGGGCTTCAGGATTATGAAATAAACCAAAGACTAAATAACTTCGGATCTGGATGGATTTACGAAGGAAAAAGACAAAGACAAGTGTCAATACTTCATTGGCAACAATTACAAAATTCTAACACTGCGAAATAAGACATGTGGAACCTTTTCATTAGTTCGCATTTTGTAGAAACCAATAAATGCTTGTCAAGGGTCCGTCATTGTGAAGTTTGTATATACATAACTATTTATTATTTGTTCGCACTTCAGAGTGTAGAAAAACTGACAAGAGGGCATTTGATAACATGACAGATCGTATAAGAAAGCATATACACGTGGAATAATCTAAGTGGCTTGTTTTTCACATAATGACAAGATACTTACAAGAATAACAATATGCAAAGGAAAACATGGATAAATTTAAATGGTTTGAATTTTGATCAGTCTGACAAAGACTGGCACCACAAAATGGGTGGCTTAATCTTATTGGTTTGTGGTTTCACATTTGTTAGATGACAAATTACTAAAGTCTGGGTTTGCAAAGATGTGGAGTACTATTATTGGTTCATACTTCACAGTGCTCAAAAAATATTGACAAAGGATTGACATTGAGAAGTTAAATGGAACTTTCTCACTGGTTAAAACCTTTGCAATAGTCAATAAGTATGACAAGATAATAACACACATGCTTCTTTTATTGGCTTAAGTTTCGCAAAGGCAGAGAGAATGTAACAAACTCTGACACAACAATTGACACATGGAGAATTTTAATTGGCTCGAATTTTGCAATATTGCATATTGTATTAGTGTCGGGGCAGACTTAGAACATACGATTAACTGTTCTAAGGGAACTTTGGGGTCCAAATCCTGCAAACAAGAAATACGACTGTGACCAGCTAGAAATTAGAACAAACACAACCAAAAAATACATAATATAGATAATTTAGCCCAAACACCATTAAATTACAAGAATATATTGTAAAATATTGTCAATTTCATATATTAGTTCGTATTTTGCATTAAAACATACAATTCATATTAATTTAATAGACATTCATATCTAAATTAATGTATTTCATTAATTTATTACTGTAGTTCACTATTTTTCATAAGCAATTACATATTTTAACAATATACCTAGCAAAAAAGAACAAAATACATTCATTTGCTCATTTATTTGATTAAACAAAATAATTTAACTTCTTGCTATTAGATTTTAATAGAATTTATATAATTACAGAGATTTATATAGTTTACAGAGAAATACTTATCTAAATCAACATTTATAAAATCTCAGCGTCAAGAGAGAACAAGAATCCAGAATTCTTATACCAGATTCCAATAGAGATTGAACACTGATATGTAATTCTTAATACAAAATTCCAATGCAACAGACACCAGACTATGGCCACTTATGAGAGGAAAATACTATACACCCTATGTATATTCACCTTGCCCTGGCCAGGAACCATATGAGGTTGTACTTTGTACCCCTGGTTAGGACACCATTGGTACCCGTATCTCTTGCCCATCGTCTGCATGTAGCCTAGTCAACCTTGGAATTACTTCCATAGGCTAAAATTCACAAATTCCTTAAGGTTCTTTTCACAATTGTTATCTTTCTTAGATTCTCAAGCACAATTCCTTGTCTCTCATTTATTCATACATTCATTCCTATATTCATTCATCCTCATCTTTGTTTTACATATACATCTCTTTTATAACACATCACAGGTGGTTACAAACCAACACAATGGTTCTCACACATTTTCATAAATCAAATTAAGAATCTTTAATCAATGCTCGGGATATTCATTCCCACATTAAGCCAATAGCTTTATTACAATATCTTTATAAAGAATCTTAACCCAAAACTTGTTTTAACAAGTCTTAAACCAAACTTGTCCTTAATAATCTTACAAGTATTTTAATGCTTCATAAACTTTGAGGATTTTGTCAAATAACATTTCTCCCTCATTGAATTAGCTATTGTACTTAGTAGTGCCAAGTCTATTATGAAAATCATAAAAAAAAACAAGTCATTTGTTAACAATTTAGGATATTGCTCTTTCAAGAAATCTTCTCTTTCCCATGTAGCACGTTCAATATCATAGAAGGTCCATTTCACTTTAACCTCTTTAATTTCTCTATTCCTAAGGTTTTTATACCTTCTTTCCAAAATAATTTTAGGTTCAATTTTGAATTCGCATGTAGGCTCAATAACTATATTTCTCTAATTAATAACATGATTATCATCATACACATATTTCTTTAACAAGATTACATGAAACACATTATGAATTTAAGAGGTAAAACCAGTCTATAAGCAAGATTCCATATCCTTTCTAGAATTTCAAAAGGTCCACAATAGTGAGGATCTAACTTAGCATATTTACCCAATTTCAAAGAACTCTTCTTAGGTTTAACTCTAAGAAATACTTGATCACCTATTGCAAATTCTTTAACAGATCTTTTTGAATCAACCCAATGTTTGTACCTATCTTGGGCAGCTTTCATGTTCTTTTAGCTTTGTTTATGACTTCTTCCATTTATTTCAATTTATCATTGGCATACTAAGATTTATGTTCAGGATTTGACCATGAAATAGGAGTAGTACAATTCCTACCTTACACAAATTTAAAAGGTGTCATTTTGGTTGTAGTATAATAACCCTGAGTATAAGCAAACTCAATCGAATGTAGATATTGTTCCAAATTTCTAGGTTTTTCACTTGTATACATTCTAAGCATATCTTCTAAAATTATATTCATTCCTTTGGTTTGACCATCTGACTCAAGATAATAAGAAATACTAAAGCTCAAACCAGTACCCAACTCATCAAACAAATACCTCTAGAAAGAAGAAGTAAATCTAGGATCTTTATCAGTTATTATATCTTTATGGAGACCATATAAATGAAAATTTTCTTTAGAAAACAAATGAGCAATAGCAGAAGTAGAGGGGTTGATCTTGGTTGGTAGAAAATGAACCATTTTTTTCAATCTATCAACCACCACAAGAATAAAATTATGTTTATTCTTGGTCTTAGGTAACTTGTAATAAAGTCCATACTAACTGAATCCCATTTCCAATCAAAAATAGACAAAGGTTGCAATTGATCAGGTTTAATACATTGTTCAGTTTTAACTTTTTGACAAGTCAAACACTACTACACATGCTTCCTAATGTCTTGTTTCATCCTAGGCTAGAAATAATTCTTTTGGACTAACAATTAAGTCTTTTAAAAACCAGGATGTCCAGCTATGGGAATATCATGAGAATCTCTCAAAAAAATTCATTTTAAACTAGGAAGATTAGGAATGCACAATCTACCTTTATATTACGACAATCCATTCACACCGAGCAAATAAGAAATAAGCATATCCTTTAAATGCACATTTGAAGTTCCATTTATCAAAATATAATATGATTCAGTAAAATAGTTATCACTAGGAAAAGCATCTTTTATTTCTTACTCAAATTAACTTCTTTCCAAGGACAAAACATTTGCAAACATTTTTTTCCTACTTAAATGATCAACAACTAAATTTTATTTACCAAGAACATACTAAATTTCAAAATCATACTGACTTAACAATTCTACCCATCTTATTTGTCTCATATTCAACAAAGGCTAAGTATAAATATACTGTAGACCTCTATGATCAATTTTCAATACAAATTTATGAGGTAACAAATAATGTCTCCAAATTTTCAAAGCATGAATGATCCCTAACAATTCCAAATCATGAGTAGGATAATTCTTTCCAGCAAGTAGCAATTTTCTAGACCCCCAAAGCATACAACTCTACCATCTTGCATTCATACAAAACCAATGCAAGAACCACAAACATCAGTAGCAACAGTAAAAGGCTTAGAAAAATTAGGAATACATAACACACGTGCATAGGTTAATGCTTCTTCTAATTTATTTAAAACAAATTCACATCCTTCAGACCAATCATAAGAGTTATTTTTCTTTATTAAGTCTGTGAGAGGACAAGCTATTTTAGAATATTTCTTAATAAATATTCTATAAAAAACAGATAAACCAAGAAAACTTCTAATTTCTTATACATATTTAGGTGTATCACAATCCTGTATTGCTTTTACTTTAGAAGGATTTGGTGCAATTCATTTTTTAGAGACAATATGACCTAGATAGGAGACTTCAATTTTAAAGAATTCACATTTACTTAGCTTACCATATAAATGATGTTTTCTTAAATTTTCAAGCACTAGCCTAACATGTTTTTCATGTTCTTCTTCATTTTTAGAATAGATCAAGATATCATCTAAGAATATAATTACAAATACATCCAGGAAAGGCCTGAAAACATCATGCATCAAAGTCATGAATGTGTTTGGAGTATTTTTTAATCCAAAAGGCATAACAAAAAACTCATAATGACCATATCTAGTCCTAAAAGCATTCTTTGCAATATCACCATCCTTAATTCTAATATGATGGTATCCAGATCGTAAATCAATCTTAGAAAAACACTTAGCACCATTCAATTGATCTAGTAAATCATCAATTATAGGCAAAGGGTATTTGTTCTTAATTGTTAGCATATTTAACTGTCTCTAATCAATACACAGTCTCATAGTACCATATTTCTTTTTAATAAACAGTACAGGTGCACCCTAAGGAGAAACACTAGGTCTAATTTTTACTTGCTTTAATAACTTAGTTAATTGTATCTTAAGCTCAACTAATTTAGGTATTGAGTATCTATAAGGTGCTTTTAACACCAGTTCAACTCCAAGAATAAGGTCAATAACATGTTCTACAGATCTTCTAGGTGGAAATTCTTTAACATAAGAAGGAAAAACATCCATAAAATCTTGAACTACATGGTGAACATCTATGTCTACTTTAAGCTTGTCATTTTGAGTAACCAAAGCACATAAAACTTTACATTTTTCTTTAAGACTTCTTCTATGTTGAACAACAAAAATAGTTTTAAAAGTTAGCTATCGTTTTATTCCTTGCAAATTATAAGTATTTGTAGATTGATCTTGAATACAAACATGTTTATTTTCACAGTTAATGAGAACATGATTCTTTTGTAACCATGTCATTCCTAAAATATCCTCATATTGACCTAAGTTAAGCATGAAAAGATTCACCAGATACAATATTATCAATTTGAAAACTTAAGTCTTTAACCAAATATCCTATTTTCCTTGTTATTCTTCCATCAACCAATTCTACAACTACTGGTTCAATTTTTTGGGAAAAAAAATCAATTTTTAAACTAAGTTAAGAGATATTAAACTATGACTACTACCAAAATCAATCAAGAAAACAAGGGTTGTGTTTTTAATAGACATTTCTACTTTAATTAGAGACACTTGCTTATGCACTATACCTGTATCCACAACAACATAAAATTTCATATTTTGATTTTCTTCTTTAGATTTATCATCATTTTTTTAAGTTCTATTCTTATCCCAACTTTTCTTTCTTTGAGGACAACCCCTAGCAAAGTGATTACCTCCACAATTCCAACATTTAACCTCTTCTTATTTAGATTTAACATATTCTTTCTTATTTCTAATCTGAGTAGTTTTACATTTCACAGTTTCAATAAATGGTCATTTTCTATATTTAAAATGAAAATTATAGTTCTTCTTCTTATTGTCTTCTTTCATTTGATGAACTACTATTTTATATTTCTCAAATTGTGCAACTATTTATGCAGCCTCATCTACTGAAGTTGGTTTTCCACACCAAACACTAGATTTGTATTCTTCTCTTAGACCATTTATAAATCTAACAACTCTTTCTGGTCCAGAGATAAAAGACACAAATCTATTTAAGTTCTCAAAAGCTTTTTTATACTCATTCATAGTCTTTAGACACTATTTTAGATTAAAAAAATCATTTTGCTTTTACTCTAAGAAATGATCAGACAAATAATTTTTCTTGATCAATTTCTTTAATTTACTCCATGAAACTTTATGAGCTTTGATTTTCTCAGATTTCAATGTGTCTTCCCACCAGTTAAGGGAAAAAAATTCAATTGATAAGAGGTTATTTGTGTCCTTCTTAGCTTATTAGTTTTCCGCAACTCAAAATATCTGTCTAAGCTAGATAACCAAGTTTCATCTTCTTCCCATGTTCCTACTTCCCCTACATATTCAGGAAATTTTATTTTCCTAGAAAAGTTTTAAATTTCTTTAGATTTCTTAATTGAACTTGTTTGTTCATTGTTAGAAGAATCAAAAGAACTAGAAGAATCAGAGGATCCATTTGCCTTATTAGAAGCATAATCGTCATCAAAAGAAGAGTGTTTCCTCTTTCTTAATTTATTTTCTGAATTAGAACATTTCCTTTTTGATTTAGTACTCTTTTCTGATTTATTAGTCTTAACAATGTTATCAATCAAAGCTTCTGCAAATCAGCTTTTTAAATATTCTAATTGCTTAAATAAATAATTTACTTCCCTACCCAATTTTTGGATTTGGTGCTCCAATTCGTTGTAATCCATGCCATTCTATGAATCCATTCCATTCAAATATGATTTTTCTTTCAGTCTCTCTCTATGTATATACACAATTTTTATCGTTGTGAGAAAATCACCATAATCTATGACTGGAAATAACTATAGCTAAATCTATTTAACATCTCAACACCACAGCATAACATCTCTAATGAGGATAATTAACTATGATACCAAATGAAATCCAACTTTTTCCCAGATTAAATCCGGCTCTAATTAACTAAATAAAAACTTTAACTTGACTAAAAATGGATAATTCTTGACCAAATTTAAAATTGTGAAAGTTTAATACATTTTATATCATTATTAAACTGAGAAATCATGTCGTTTTACAGAAGATCCATACATTTTTACAGATAGTCTATTTAAATTAGCAAGATAAATCGGTTACTGTCGTATTTTATTTAACAAAATAGTAAAAAACCTTTAAAATCTACGGCCATGTTTAAAACAAGATTAATTAAGATTTAAAACATGATTTAAAATTATCTTACGACCTTCAGGATTACGAAATAAACCAAAGAATAAATAATTTTGGGTCCTGACGGATTTATAAAGGAAAAAGACAAATACAACAATAATTCATTGGCAATGGTTACAAAAGTATGAAACTATGAAATAAGACACGTGGAACCTTTTCTGTAATGAAATTACTTGTATAATTCAGATTAGGAGCAACAATAGAACACCAAATAACACAATATTTCAGAATAATGATCTCAATATGCAATTAGAATAGCTTCACCACTTCGAGGGGGCAACCTCCAAACCATATAATAAGATTCAAATGCTAAAATGATAATGAAATACTACCTATAATACCCTATATATACTATTCATAGTCTATGGCCATCACCAAGACCGACCTATTAAGCATGATAAAGTATAAACTATATAATAAAATGATATGGTAAGCCACAAGTTGGCTACTCATATCATAATAAAAGCAATAGGTTAAGGGCATAGCATGCCCTTCCCCTTCAAACCAACGTTGTCCTCAACGTTGAATAATCCTGGATGTTGCTACAGAACCTTCATCCTCCCAGGTGGTGTCTTGTATGCTCAGATTCTTCCACTTGATCAGATATTCCTTAATGTCTCTAGTTCTCAGCCTCTTAGTACGTGTTTGTAGAATCTTCTATGACTCCAAAATGATTACTCCTTCCTCGTCAAGTTCTGATAACTCTGTCTGGGCTTCAAATTTCTGTCTAATAACCTTCTTCAGGCATGAAACATGGAATACTGGGTGTATGTGTGAAGATGGAGGCAACTCTAGTTTATAAGCAACCCTACCAATTTTCTATAGAACCTGATAAGGGCCATAATATTTAGGAGCAAGTTTGTTTTCCTTTTTCTGTTGCTTTAGGGACATCTGTTTGTAAGACTGGAGATGTACAAAAACCCAGTCACCAATTTCAAAATGTCTTTCACTACAGTGTTGATCTGCTTGTTGTTTCATCTTGTTTTGTGATAATGCTAAATTCTCCTTCAATCTAGCCAAAACCTGTTGTTGATGTTGAATGTGTTCCTTAACATCTCTGACCTTAGTTTGCACCCTCAAGGAGGAAGTGATAGAAGGTGGATGGTAACCATATAATGCTAAAAATGGGGTCATTTGAGAAGAGGTATGAAAAGATGTGTTATACCACCATTCTTTCAGTGGTAGCCATTTAATCCACCTTTCCTTCTTATCTGATACAAAACAACGTAAATACCCCTCTAAGCATTTTTTGACCACTTCTATTTTCCCATCAGTTTGAGGATGATAAGATGAATTGTGAGCTAGCTGAGTACCCAAACATGAAAATAATTCCGTCCAAAAATTACTTGTGAAACTAGGATCACGATCACTTACAATTATCTTTGGGGTTCCATGTAGCCTTTGAACTATCTCCAAAAAAATAGTTGCGACTATACTGGTTGCAAATGGATGTGATAGGGGAAAAAAATGGGCATATTTTGCGAGCCTATCCACAATCAAAAAAATAACATTCTTACCCTCTGAACAAGGCAATCTGGTGATGAAATCTATGTAGACCTCCTCCCATCTCTGGTTAGGAATTGGTAAGGGTTGCAACAGACCTGGTGTCTTAATTGTTTCCCCTTTGTTCTGTTGGCACACTAAACACTATGATACAAACATTTGTACATCCCCCTTGAGTCCTTCCCAAAATAATTCTCTTTTTATTCTATGATATGTCTTCAAAAACCTAGAGTGTCCTCCAAAAAGTGAGGCATGTAGCTCTGCAATAATCTTATGCTTCAACTCAAAATCTTTACTAAAGTATAACCTATCCTTGTACCATAGGGCATTACCTTTCCACTCAAATTTTTTAGATGTCATAGATCCTTGTTTGATATTCTGTATTAGATATTGTGTATCCTTATCTTGATTCCATTCCAATCTTGCCTCATCCACCCAATCAGCCGTCAACATGGACATTCCACATAGTAAGGCATCTGCAGATGTATCCCTTCTAGACAACACATCAGCTACTACATTTTCTTTACCCTTTTTGTATATGATTTCAAAATCATAACCCAACATTTTTGTTACCCACTTTTGTTGTTCCTCAGACGATAACCTTTGCTCCAAAAATTATTTGAGACTATCATGATCAGTTTTTACCTTGAAGTGTCTACCCATGAGATAGGGCCTCCATTGCTTGACCGCATGAAGAATAGCCATCATTTCTTTCTCATAGACAGGTTTGAGTAGATATTTTCCTTTGAATTAGCAACTCTCAAATGCGATTGGTCTTCCTTCCTACATTAGAACTGCTCCCAATCCTGATCCTGAAGCATCACATTCAACAATGAAGGTTTTTGAGAAGTTGGGAGTAGCCAAAACTGGGGTGCTACACATGGCTTCCTTCAGCTGCTCAAAGGATTTAGTGGCTACGTCTGTCCAATGGAAGGCATCCTTCTTTAGCAATGTAGTGAGTGGGGTTGCTATTCTACCATAACCCCGCACAAATCTTCTGTAGTACCCTGTTAGTCCTAGGAACCCACAAATTTTTTTGAGATTTTTGGGCCTTGGCCATTCCACCATAGCTTTGATCTTTTGAGGATCAACTTTGACGCCTTCATGGGATACAATATGACCCAAATACTCTACCTCTTGTACACCAAAAGAACATTTGGATGGATTTACATACAGAGTATGTTTCTCCAAAACTTCCAACACGTTATTTACATGTTGTAAGTGTTCTTCCCATGTCTTACTGTAAATCAATATGTCATCAAAGAAAACTAATACAATTTTCCTTTAAAATGGCCTAAAAATAGTGTTCATCAAGCTTTGAAAGGTTGATGGCACATTTGTAAGACCAAAAGACATTACCAAAAATTCATAATGGCCCTCATGAGTCCTGAAAGCCGTTTTATGAACATCTTCCTCTTTTATCCTAATTTGATGGTACCCCCGAATGAAGATCTAATTTTGTGAAATAAACAGCACCATGCAATTCATCAAGTAAATCATCAATTACTGGAATAGGAAACTTATCTTTGATGGTGTACTTGTTGAGTTCTCGGTAATCTGGACACATCCTCCATGTTTCATCCTTCTTATGTACCATGACCACCGGTGAAGAATATGCACTCTGGCTATGCCTGATGATACCTGCCTTCAACATTTCCTCCACCATTTTCTTGATCTCACTTTTCTGGGAATGTGGGTATCTGTGTGGTCTAATGTTAGGTGTTTGGCTCCCTAGAATCAACTGAATGGCATGATCATGATCCCTAACTGGTGGTAGTCCCTTTGGAATTGCATCAAAAATAGATGAGTGAGCATCCACAATCTTCTGAAGATCGGGTGGCATTGAAGATTCTGTATTTTGTACTTCTATGGAAAATAGCTTTGCTATAAAGCCATCCACTCCTTTTATGAGAACATTCTACATCTGATGAGAGCTAATGATTTGTGGAGACTTAGCTATCATCCCATTCAATTGTATTGTCCTTCCATCTGAATGAAATCGCATGAACAATTCTTGGAAATTCATCTTTATAGTACCTAAGGTTGTGAGCCATTGGACCCCAAAAACAATATTTGCCCCTTCTATAGAAATAGAAAACGTAGGTGAGTCTAACATGTAGTCTCCCATGGAAATCTTGATACTATGGCACTTTCCTGTGCACTTGATTGTCCCATCATCCGCAATCATAACTTGCATTTCTGGAGCTGGGTAAATAAAACAATTGAGGCGGGCAGCTAACTTACTATTTATGAAGTTATGAGTACTCCCTGAGTCAATCAACACCGTCACCTTCTATTTTTTGAGATAGCCAATAACCTTGAGTGTTTTAGGAGTACTAATACCTAACAATGCATGGCAAGAAATTGTAGGTTGGTGATCCTCTACTTCATCTTCTACTGGTTCCTCAGCCTCTCCTATAATTTTAGCTTCCTCATCATCCTCATTACCTCCGTAAATATAGAACAACTTCTTCTCAGCACATTTATGTCACGGTCCATATTTGCTATCACAGTTAAAACGTAATCCTTTTGCTCTCTTTTCTTCCATTTGTTGAGGAGTCAGTCTAATTGGTCGAGCAAATGAAGGGGAAGAGATACTACAGTCTCTGGTGTTAATGAAAGGTGGCCTCCTACTACAAATAAATTTTTCCTCTGCATGATGTGCCATGATAATAGAATCAGAAAGCTTGATTGGATTAAACATACATACCTCATGCTCGATGTGGTCCTTAAGACCCCCAAGAAATAGGTCATTTAGATTCTCTTCTGGAATATTCTCCACTCTTGAGGATAGGTTTTGGAATTGATGCACATAATCTTTGACTGATCCTGTTTGCCGCAACTTTGCTAATTGACTAAAGTGGTTCTCTGAAACACTAGAACTATAGTGCAATTGCAACTCCTCGATAAAAACTGTCCAAGTGACACCTAGACCATTCTTCTACCTCTGAGCACATAACCAATGATACCAAACAAATTGGTTAGGTTCAAGATATAGGGATGCCAATGTCACCTTTTGTCCTGATTGTGTTTTATGTAACTCAAAGAAGTTCTCCATTTGATTTATCGAATTCAGGGGATCCTTACCATCAAATTTGCGCATATCCACTTTCGGCTTCATGTTCCGTGGTTGTGAATAAGTTTGATTCTGATGGAACTGGAAAAGTGATCTAATATGGTTAGTTTGTCCATGATTTTGAACTAAAGGTCCTCCTTGGTTGATATAGGCTATATTTGGGCCATACTGGTTACCCTTTACATGTTGCATGATATCATCCAACCGATGATTGATTTGGGCTATGTCTCCTTTAGAGGCCATCTCAGATTGTACATTTCGCAACTCATACTCAAGTTGGCTCACCTTATGATCAAATGAGGTAAACCCTAGTGCTGAGGAATCTGTATTTACCCCTTCTAACTCCATCTCTTCAATCACTACCCCATCTTTATCTGGGGTTTTACCTGGAGTAACCGGATTCTTTTTTGCTCGTGGAAGGCCCTGCCATGATGTCAAACCTTAGGGTTTAGGGTTTCGATATAATTTCAGCCGAACAGGAAAAAACACAAAGAAAATACTAATACTATTTTTTTTATATCTTTCCGAAAATATAAATAACTTGAAAATTTTCCACAATTTGCACCCTAGGGAGCGATTTTATGAAAAACCTTAAATTTGTAATAAGTTTTTCAAAATCAATCAAAAAGTCTGAAATTTTCAAGGAAACTTACTTGAAATACTTTGCAACTCTGGTAAAAATATCTTCCACCAATTCTCTTTGGTTCACAATATGTGGTAGAAACAAAAAATTAGGGTTTTTGCCCTAATTTTGGCCCAGATCGCAACTCTGATACCTCTTGTAATGAAATTACTTGTATAATTCATATTAGGAGAAACAATAGAACACAAAATAACACAATATTTTAGAATAATGATCTCAATATGCAATTAGAATAGCTTCGCCACTTCAAGAGGCAACCTCTAAACCATATAATAAGACTTAAATGCTCAAATGATAATGAAATACTACCTATAATCCCCTATATATAATATTCATATGCTATGGCCATCACCAAGGCTGACCTATTAAGCATGAGAAAGTATAAATTATATAATAAAATGATATGGTAAGCCACAAGTCGGCTACTCATATCCTAATACAAGCAATAGGTTAAAGGCGTAGCATTTTCATTAGTTCGCATTTCATAGAAACCAATAAATGTTTATCAAGTGCCTACCATTGCAAAGTTCGTATATACGTGATTATTTATTATTCGTTCTCACTTCGCAATACAAAACAATTGAAAAAGGGGCATTTGATAACATGATAGATCATATAAGAAACTATATACATGTGGAATAATCTAAGTGGATTGCTTTTCACATACTGACAAGATACTTACAAGAATAACAATATGCGAAGGAAAACATGGATAAATTTAAATGGTTTGCATTCTAACCAATCTGAAAAAGACTGGCACTACAAAATAGGTGGCTTAATCTTATTGGTTTGAGGTTTCACATTTGTTGGAAGACAAATTACTAAAGTTTGGGTTTGCGAAGACGTGGAGTACTATTATTGGTCTGTACTTTACAATGCTTAGAAAATACTAACAAAGGACTAATATTGCAAATTTAACTGGCTATTTCTCATTGGCTAAAACCTTCACAATAGTCAATAAGTATGATAAGATAATAACACACAAAATTCTTTGATTAGCTTAAGTTTCGCAAAGGAAGAGAGAATCTAACAAACTATGACACAACAATTGACACATGGAACATTTTAATTGGCTCAAATTTTGCAATATTGCATATTGCATTAGTGTCGAGGCATACTTAGAACATATGATTAACAATTCTAAGGGAACTTTGGGGTCCAAAGCCTACAAACACGACATACGACTGTGACCAACTAGAAATTATAACAGACACGACCACAAAATACAGAATATAGATAATTTAGCCCAAACACCATTAAATAAATTGCAAGAATATAATGTAAAATATTATCAATTTCATATATTAGTTCGTATTTTTCATTAAAACATACAATTAATATTAATTTAATAGGAAATCATATATAAATTAACGCATTTCATTAATTTATTACTGTAGTTCACTATTTTTCGTAAGCAATTATGTATTTTAACAGTATACCTAGCAAAATAGACAAAATACATTCATTTGCTCATTTATTTGAATAAACAGAATAATTTAACTTCTTGCTATTAGAATTTATCATAATCTATATAATTATAGAGATTTATACAATTTACAAAGAAATACTTATATGAATTAATGGATATAAAATCCCAATGTCAAGAGAGAATTAGGATCCGAAATTCTAATACCAAATTCCAATAGAAAGATAACACTGATATGGAATTATTAATACAAAATTTGAATGCATCCACAAGTTAATAGATACCAGAATATGACCGCTTATGAGAGGAAAATACTATACACCCTGTGTATATTCACCTTACCCTAGCCAGTAACCATCTACGGTTGTAATTTGTATCCCCAATTAGGACACTATTGGTGCCCCTGTCTCTTGCCCACCTCCTTCCTGTAACCTATTCAACCTTGGAACTACTTCCACATGCTATAATTCATAAATTTCTTAAGGTTATTTTCACAATTGTTCTCTTTCTCAAATTCTCAATCACAATTCCTTGTCTCTTGTTTGTTCGTATATTCATTCCTATATCCATTCATCCTCTTCTTTATTTTACATTTACATCTCTTTTATAACACATCATAGGTGGTTATAAACCAACACAATGGTTCTCACACCTTTTCATAAGTCAAATTAAGAATATTTAATCAATGCTTGGGATATTCATTCCCATATTAAGCCAATAGCTTCATCACAATATATTTATAAATAATCTTAAGCCAAAACTTGTTTTAACAAGTCTTTAAAAAACTTGTCTTTAATAATCTAACAAGTCTTTTAATGCTACACAAACTCTAGGGATTTTATCACATAACAAAAATAGAATATCTACTAGCACATGTTCACAAATGCAATCAAATCTAATAAAAAATATGTAGAATGTGGAGTCAGACTGACCCCGGCGGTCACTCGAAGAATGTACTTACTTTCAAGTGCTACACTACATCTTAGAACCCATGTAGTTCTTGTGTGTGTTTAGAAATGATGTCCTTGTGCAAGTTGCACCAATGATAGTAGGATAGATCTAGAATGTAACAATGTATAGTATGTGTGGATGGAATAGAATAAACTTCCCCTTTGTATGTTGTGTATGCAGAAGTATGCAGCCCTTGCCCCTTGCATGAGTACTAGATGGATGCCTTTGAAGTGATTTAGTTCCTTTGGATGCAAGATTAGGTGTTAATAGTAATGCTTAGTGCTTGGACCCTCATTTTAAAAGTATAATATGTATTTATATGAGTCCCTTATTTGAATTTAGTAATTGACAACTAAAAGGATGACCCATGGCAAAAAATATCAATTGAGAAGAGAACGAACCCCAAAATTGATAGGGAAAAGACAAAGAGGGACAAGAGTGCCCATGAGGATAGGAGAGTCTGAAACTAATGTCTAAGCTAGGTTCCAGTGTTCAAAGCCATAGAAAAATAAAACAGTCAAGTGCCGGCAAGAGTAACAAATTCATAAAGCCAATAAAAGTGCAAAAGGAAAAGAAAAAGACGAAAGAGAGTTGTCAATTACTAGTTTTCGTGCTTAGGAATCATGTAGATGCTAGCATGCTTTTAGGACCTATAAATGTACCTAAGTGCATGATTATGTGTCTACATTTTGCCCCATTTTATGTTTTTGAGTGAATACTCAATAACATAAAGTAGATAAAAGATGTGTACCTTATGATCCTATAGAGAAGAGTATTTCTGATAGCGTGCCGAGTGGACAAGTGAAGCGTGGAGTGATTACAAAGTGAAGCATGGAAACTAACAAAGGAAATTGGACCTTAATGGTGAATCATATGCATTTTAGCATGGTGTTATGGATTGTGTGAGCTCCTTCTTATAACGAAGAACCTGATATGTGAAAGTGTAAAAGGTTGAAAAGTGTCATGTTGCTTGGAGTTGCTGATTTGAATACTGAAGGTGAGGTTTTCGGGTGATCTCATGCCAAGAGTGTGTTTTTTGGGTGATCTCATGCCAGGTGCAAGTTTTTTGGTTGATCTCACACCAAAGAAAAGTGTTGGGGAGAGAGGTATATTTTTACTCTCCTTCCATAAATCTCTCCAATAAGAACCACTACAGATGGTACGTCTCGATTTGTTCCTTTTGTCCCAAATTTTTCCGATCAGTTCTAAATTATTCTGATTATACTAATTATAGGATATAGAATGCATTTTATGACTGGAGGCCTATGCCTATAACTGTAGAATTTCTCTGTAAACTATTTTAGGAGGTGTTTTACCAAGAAATTAAATATATCTATCCCTGGGACATTAGCGCCCATAGAAGTACACAAACACCCAGGTGTTCCTACCTGATACTAAGCACTGGTGTTTTTTTTGTTTTGGACCCAAGTCAGATTCTGGGTCATTCTGTAATTTTGTTCCTGTATCATTTTTGTATTGTACCTCTGAGTTGTTGTAGGCGTGATTTGTTTACCCAATGTATGCCCCCTCATTTGGGGTGCATGTGATGATAGTAGGAGAATGTGTACCAAAGGAGAGGTCCTGATGTTGATCTAAAATGGAAACCTGCAGCCTGGGGTAGGGGATGTGCATGGTAGAAACCAAGACATGTGCAAAAAAAGTAGGATATAAATGTGTGTTAGTATAAAAAACATGTAATGGAAAACAATGTAACAAACAAGTGTGTAAACAAGTAAGACTACCATAAACAAGTTTCAAACATGGGACATCGCTCACAATGTCAAAATAAAATCAAGTTCGAAGTGGCCAAAAGTAAGTAAACAATTATCAAGCAAGATATAGGGCATAACATACAAATAATAACATACAATAACAAACTAGATCAAGAAAAATGTATTAGATAACCATGGTAACATATAGTCCTCCAAATCAAATACTACACATGAAGCACCCGTCAGCATATTTGGAAGAAAAATAGTATGTCAAGGCGTGTATATATAAGTGAAAAGTAAAGTAATTGAAATAATAAGTAGTGAATAATGTAGCAATAGAACCTATGTAGTATGTGATAGTAGTAAAATTAGATGCCCCCATGAGCCTCGATGGGACTGGTAAAAGGTACATTTCTAAGCATCATTGCAACATATGAAAACATGTAAGATATCTACATGCACATCTAGAGACCAAGTGAACACACATGTGTATATGATAAAGATAATGACAGACTAAGAATATGGCTAATATAGTAAGAAAAATGCAACATATAATTATAAAAAGCTAGCAAGATTATATGTAACTAGCAAATGCAACATGAATGTGATGGGATGTTATGTAAGGTGTGAAGATGATAGGAGTAGTATTACCCCCAATATATGTGTATGAGATGAGGTTCATTTTTAAATGCTCCCTCAACAGTTGAGAATGAACCATAGAACAAGAGTGGGTCATCGAGAAATAAGTGCATTGTGCGAGTCGATGTTAAAAAGATGTATCATGAAGCACAAAGCGTAAAATGTAAAGGATGTGAGGTTCATTTTATAAGTAGACCATCAACAGTGGAGTATGAACCATGGAACTAGAGTGGTTCATAGGGTTGTGACAGTACAATGTGTGTGGCAAATAGTGTAGGGATGTTTAGAAATATTATATATGAAGCGCATAGCGTGAAGTGTGATAGTAGACACTACAGACAACAAATAGTGATGGAAAGGGGGAAGAAAGTGCACTATCCCCAAAGTGTGTATATTAGGAGATGTTGGTAAATATATGTGATAAATGTGAGTAATAATAGTTAGAGTATGTATAGTGCATGAAAGGATGTATAATGTATATAGAAAGTAATATGTGTAGCAACACGTGTATGGAGTAGTATGTCACTTGATACTTATGGATCCATAAGTAAGTATGAGTAGCAACATGTGTATGGAGTAGTCTGTCACTTGATACTTGTTCTTTGATTGTTGAAGATACTTGTAACCTAAAAAACATAATATATACATGCATATGTTCACAAACCACATCAAATCTAATAAAAAATATGTAGAATGTGGAGTCGGACTTATTAGATTTTTTGTATCTTTGATGAAATACAATTGCATGAGTGATTGCATAAATTGAAATAATGAACAATAAGATGCAATACGATCAAAAATCACAAGGCAATAATGGCTCTAAATTAACTCAATTCTCCATATGATCCATATTCTCCATATGATAGACTGATGCAAGTCATGTACATATAGGAGGTGAATTTGTAACCTCCTCCTAGATCAGTGGTGAACAAATCTCATTAATTGATACTAGAAGTAGAGTTGACTCCACACAACTAGCAGGATAACTCAACATAATTGTTATGCTAACTCAATAGAATTGGTAAGATAACTAAACACAACTACTAAAACTAAGAAATCATATCCCATGAGTGTAGGAAATATCCCAGTAAATAAACAAATACAAGGAAAATAAATATCCTACACTAACACCCCCCATTAGCACAACTTAAGTGGGAAATGAAAAAGGAAATTGAGTCTTAGAAACAAGTCCTGATGAGGTACTCACGTACAAATGAAAATATCTCATAAAGTGGAGAAAAGGAGAAAACCCACTCAAGAGAGACATTAAACTCGCTCAAGAAAAACTAGAGAAGAAGAAGAAGAAGTAATGGGTTTCGTTGACTCGTCCTGATGAGGTACCCATGTACAATGATCATCCTCTAGAGTAGAGAGAGAAAGAAGTGAGGAAAATAAGGTCCTATAATAAGAGTGTCAATGATGTGGTCCTCCGCATAAAGACTGAAGAGAATCCTCCTGCACCGAAAAAATTTCTTTCCCTTGGGAAGGATAGAAAAAAAGGAGCACTGAAAGTCAACCCACTCCACAAAGAAAGAAGAATCCTGTAGTACTCTAATCTTTGCATCTAGTTTGTAATTGGAAGGTGGCATAGGTCTAGAAAATGTGTGCACAAAAGACAATGGTAATGTCATTGCAGTATACATATAGGAGAGAGACGATGGTAGGGTCCCTATAACCCTTACAAAGGGGTCCACAAGAAGAGGTGGATCATGAAACATCTTTGAAATACTAGAAGTTAAAAATTTCCTAAGGTGGGCACTCCCAACGAGAGAGATTAATGGGTCCTCCAAAATTTGTGATGGCTTAATCAGAGCATATTCTTGTAATGTAACACAAGTGGAATCTAAAAATAGATAACTCAGATCGGGCATATACTTGTCCCAATGGGGTTTCTCAATGAGAGAAATGTCTGACAAGAATGTATTAACATCACAACATGAAGTAGGATGAGAAGAGTGTTGTGAAGAACTACTGGAATTCCAAGATGAAGTGACGATGCACTCAAAGGTAGCGACTTGTGTATGTGGAGTGTAATCAACTGAGAAATCAAGATGTAATGGAGCACGAGAGGCAATGATCACATATATCTTAGAGGAAGGTTCTCCAATAGAACACTATTGCAGAGAGTGAATGGAAACATGAATATGAATGACAATGAGCTTTGTGGAGGCAACAGTGGGGAGATTTTAGACAAAAAATCATGCACTTTATACATTATTTAGTCTCAGTCTCATAATGCTATTCATATGGTTTTTGAGTGAGGAAAGTACTAATTAACCCTTGTCTTTTTTCCATCTTACTTTGACAACTGTCGTCTCTTTCGAACTTCAGCACATACTTTCCTAGTCTTTTTTTGTTGGTTTGAGTCATTTTATCCTTGACTAGGGCTCCCAAGCTTGTACTAGGGTGTCCATAGGTGCCCTTGTCCCAATCAGGTAACCTTTATCCTTTTCCCACTTTCTCGACACTTTTTGGGCACTTTCTAGCCTTTTGAACATTTCATATTTCTTGTGGTGGGCCATTTCGGGGTTAATTACAAAATTCAAACGAGAGAACCATATAAATATAAAGCTATGAGACCATAATGAGGGACCAAGCACTGAGTACTACTATCATCACCTAAGGTTGCATCCATCAAAGGCTCTATTCGCAACCATCTAGCTCCATCACAAGGCACAAGGATGGTTCATCCACATCACATTGCATAGGAGGGAAGTTTATTATATTTCATCCACCATTCTATTACATTTCTACACATAGTTATTACTCGTTATTTTCACAAAGTGTGAATGTTACAAGAACACATGGGGAATGCCTACACACACAAGCACATATAACTACATCGGGTATGAGATGTAGTGCAACACTCAGTTACTAAGTCCACTATTGTGGCAGGTGAGGAAATTTCGAACCCTTCATTTGCATTTTTATTTTTTAGGGTTTAATGTTTGTTTTAGGGTTTCGCAGGTCTATCTTTCATCATTGATCATTGACGAAATTTGGCACAGAGAAGTGAATTAAATGCAACAGACATTGAGGGCTTCATATCATCTTCCAACTATGCAAGTTTGGTTTCTAGACCTCCTGCAAAGACCAGGGTGCTTAGAACTCACACTAGGGCGCACACAGGTGCCCTGATCCTCTCCTTGGTGCTCCACTCCAGCCAAAAAGCTCAGATCTATTATCTTTGGGACATCTACATGTTCGTTCCTATTTTCAGAATATTCAATTCATTTTACGAGATAGTCCATATCAGCCTTGGATAAGCTAAGTAGTTTCCTTACTCTTCTTGCACATTAGGGTTTCTATTTTCATTAGCCCAGTTGCTTGGGTCACTTTCTATATTTATTTATTGCTTTTATTTACTGATATTTAATGTTGTTCCTAGTTAGATTAACTACCATTATTCCACATTTTAGTTAATCATTTTGGTGAACCCCACATCCTTTATGCTTTGGATCCTCATCTTTCTTCCATCATGGGTTGTAAAGTTCCTCAAGTTCCTTTGTCTGATTTTTTAAAAATGTATCACGACTATCAAGTTGTTCTACAAAGAGAACTAGACTCTATATATCGTCCTAAAGATAAGCCACAAAATCAAATAATTCTTATCTTCCACAAACTATCTGAATACCTTATTCCTCCTACTACTCCATCTAATCAACCCCTATTGGAATCAATTCAAGATTTACATTCTTTATTTCAAGACAAGTTTACAGATATGGAATCCACAATCACATCTCTAAAATATGGAATTCAACACCTTAAGGACGCTTCTCAAGCCCATGTCTATTCTCCATATCCACCTCATTCTATGTCTGCTACATATGCTCATATTAGTGATCCTCATGTTATACCATTACCAGAGCCTCTCATCATTGATCGCAATACTAAGCAACATGACCTTCTTACTGAGCTCCTTAATAAAAAAATTGATCACTTTACCACCTACTCATTTTTATCCTCCTTATCAACTAGAAAATTATCAATGTCACACATATTGAAATTATCATCGAATCAATGAACATAAATACAATGATTTCCATTCTTTAAAATGAAGAATAAAACATCTTGAGAATCAAGGATTTATCTCATTCACTACACAACATTCCATTGCATGCCCACTACAAATGATCCATCTCAATGGGTTCCTAAATTTGACTCATCTATATCTAATGATCACAAAGACATCACTTCTAATGGCCATTATATGTAAATTCAAGAACCACGTAAGCAAATGCCTCTCAAAATCAATATCACACCTCCTCTCACGACATCTCCAACACTACCAAGTCAAAGTATGCAACCAACTTGAAAAATAACTCAATTTTATTCTCCCATCAAGTCTTCGGTAGTGTCATCAATACCGCCAAAGCTACCACCATTCAAGATACCTTCATATCCTACACCACTTCAACATCTAGTCATTTTTGTCGAAGAAACTACCCCTTTTACTACTAGTCAAGACACATTGCCAATTCCACCACCACATGGTCCTTCTATTACTCATTCCCACCATGCATCCATTGCTTTACGCAAAATTGGTATTTGGTAGTTGACTTTTGTCACCCTACCCTCTTGATGACACACTCATATTATTATAGTTCTTATATGACTATTGAGGGGTCTGTTACAATAAAGAACTATGTTTCATCTTGTATTAACATATCTATTTATTACATAACCACTCATCCATACGTACCTCTAAAATCATATATCGCTCATCACGAATACCATACAATATTCATTATTTATCCCATTACTGAATAAATCTTACAAAATATATGATACTCCACCACCTTCATACATCATTTATCAAACATTACACGCATTACCACACACTTAGGGGGCATAGCATTTACACATCCCCCCTCATATTAGCATCAACACATCTCTCATTTTTGTATTATCATACATCCATCTCCTACCTTAGAAATACTCATCACATGTTTTAGCATCGACCATTACCCAATGACACAATATTGTGCTTCGGTTCACCTTTGACTGTTGAGGGCATATTGCACATGAACCCCACACAATGTACTATAGCCAATACACACTCCGTTTATTCACACATCACACATTATACTTTTAGTCTACATCATTTCGACATTTACACATCTACATGTCATACATCATACTAGTCTTCATCATACATGTGTCACACTGCTATTGCCCTGGAATTTAGCATTACTCATTTTACATACTACATAGCACACATATTACATTGCATACTATACATTATATTTTACACATTTGAACTCATCATATGGTCATCACACATACTATACCTTCTTCTACGTGGTGCACTCACTACCCTATGACGTCTTTAGTTCCTTAGTCTGTACTTGATCGCCAAGGGTTTACAAATCAAATGGAACTTATCATACTCACACGTTTACCATTTGAACTTACATCATGTGACATTAATAGGGTAGTGACATACACTTTAGGCTATATGGTCAATTATCCCTTCATCTTGTAGTGGTATACGCTTTAGGCTACATCACTACTCCCTCTATTCATCTAGTAGCGATATACACTTTAGGCTGCATCATCACTCTTTCAATCTTATTATCATGATACACGCTTCAGCTATAAGGGTCATGCACACATCATTTCTAGGTTGCATATCATCACACACACACATTCATCACAACGCGTTAGACAAAACACACATTTCGATCATTTCTCGATGATGCACTCTCGTTTACGGTTCATTCTTGATTGCTGAGGGGGAAAATCAAATGAACCTCACTACATATATTTCCATTCACTTAGGGGGAATGTGGATCCTATCATCCCTCTGGAATTCCATTCCATCCATCCACAACATATTACATATCTTGGTTGCTTTTACTCTTGCTTGCATTTTCTTGTATATGGTCTCTTTATTACACATGTTTGTCAAGTCTCTTATATGTCATTCACCTTTACCATACACACATGCATGTTCACGTCTGTTCCTAGTTTTGATTTCAAATACATGCCTTTTACACGTAGTATGGATGCTCACCTTATACACATCTTAAATTGGTTGTTGAGGGCATCCACAGTTGTCTCTCACAGGTGCTATTGTTTCATTTTGTACTTAACACTCTATATTATATGGTTATACACACTTTTGACATACTAGTTATCTTTCTAACATGCTAACAGGAACTTCATGTGCAACATTTTTTTGTAGGATTACTTGTTTCCATGGATATCTTTTGTTTGTACTTTCTTGTTTTGTTTGTTATTGTATGTGGGCCTTCCACTATGTTTGGTATGTAGACTTGTTTTTTATATGCGTCCATGATGGCCTTATGTGTCTTGCAACATTGCAAGTGATGTCTCATGTTTACAGCCCTCTTTGTGCATATTACTTTGTCTTCTTGTGTGTTTATGCTACTATATTGCTTGGTAGCTTATACACTGTTTGCCTAGATTACACATTGTCTTATACATGCATGTTTGTTTATAATAATACTTTTCTTTGGCTAGCCTCTTATTTTTGTGTGCATTGGTCTCTACTAAGCGCAATTCTTTCCCCTTACAGGGAAGAGTTTCATATTTCATGCAGTTGGTCCTCTTTTGGGGACGCATTCTCCTATCAGCAACGTTGCATGTGCCCCAAAGAGGGGGGCGTCATTTGGGGTTTACATATTATATAACGCTTCTACACTTGTTCAGTTCATTTCAGTTTCCACACTTAGCATTGTGGGTTATATAGCTAGTGGGCTTAGACCAGTCTACAAACCCCATACACAACGGCTTTTACAAGACATGGTAGTCCTTAGCATTTTGGGGAGAAGTTACATGTTAGAGGATACAATGGGCTTCCTCTCTACACTACTTCATTCAAGGGCATCATATTGCCCAAAAAAATAGTTAGTACAGAGATCTCTTCACACATGTTCAGGGAAATAGTTAAAGGTTAGAGAATACAATGGAATTCCTCCCTATACTTCTTCGACCTATGGCGTCGGATCTCCCAAAAAACCCAAGACAAGATATCCTATTTCTACACCCTTTCTCTCATCATGGATCAAGTTCATATGTTCCATCTTTCACTTGTGTATTTTACATTTACATACTCTTACATACATATACATGTGTCTTTTACATGCATTTTTACATACATACATGCATATGTGACTTCTTCATTGTCTTCTCCTTACAGGTCCGACCCTATGAGAAGTAATTAGTCAACAAAAACAACAACAATGTCAACAACAACATTTTTTGGTAGAACACACCATACTAACCATGTAGGTACATCACACACATCGACAACTACACACATGTTTCCTCCCTAGGTTCACTCTCGTCACTTTTTTGCACTTTTACATCTTTAGTTTCCATGATCAATCATCTTTTTGTTACTCCACACTTTATCTATTCCTTCAGCGCATTTTCGACATCACTCTACATGGACATCAGGTACACATCTCTATCTACTTTATGTTACCGAGTGTTCCGCTCACGAATATAAAGCGGGAGAAAATGTAGACACAAAATCATACACTTTAGACGTTATTTAGTCTCAGTCTCATACTACTATTCATATGGTTTTTGAGTGAAGAAAGTACTAATCAACCCCCATCTTTTGACCATTTTACTTTTCTTTCTATCATCACTACCGACCTTCAACACATACTTGCCTAGTCTATTTTTGTCATTTTGCATCATTTTAGTCTTAACTAGGGCGCCTATGTGATGCCCTGTTCGATGGTTACCCCGATTCTTGTCACAATGACCCCTTTCTGTTGAGCGTCGAACGACTGTGTGTAATTCCGATGTCTTGGACCATGTCTTAGTGATGTTTTTTCACCTTCCCTCTCCTTCTTGCTTTCTCGAGTCGTTATTGACACCTTTGTGTGTGGACTGTGTAATGCTTCTTGTGCTGGCCTCTGCAACGATCGTTACTTTTCCTTTTTAATGAAGTTTGTGTCTTCGAAGCCTTGTAGGCAGCCGGAATAATGTTTGGGATTTTGTTAGGGTGTGTCCAGTTAAAAAAAGAGAATGCCCATAATAATAATAATATTCCTTTTAAATTCGTTGACCTCGACTGCTGACCATTATGACTATAATTGATAATTATTTTGCAAGCTGTAAAATGATAATAATGATAATAGTAATAATGACATTATGATAGTATTATCGATCAACGATTTTATTTTATTATTATTTTCCTTATGTCGATTGTTATCGACATCATCCTTTGTTATCTTTAAATTATCCTTTTAATTTGTTTGTCGCTCCCGCTGATCGAGCCTCGTTGCACAAATGAGGAAGAGTATGTTTTGTGGTGGCACCACGGTTTGGGGATGGTGTTCACGTAAATATTTTATTTAAGTACTCAACCCCGTTCTCCTCCTGGGTCGACCGATCCCTCAATCTTAGAATTGTTTTAAATTACTAATTTTAAATATGGATTTTTATGTCCCCAACCGACCTTATCTCTCCCTTTTGATCTCCTTGTGTATCACGTTCGGCGTGGGGAAGGGAATGTTAATGTCTTTTGACTTTTTTTTCCTTGGTTGGCTGGAGGTGGGTGACTTTAATAGCCACCTGCCATTGCATTAAAAACTCCCCCATCCTTCTTGGCGTGTTTAACCTCTCCTTGCTGGTGGCCGCACATCTTTCATTTATTTTATTTTGGATTTGCAAATCTTCTGCTGTCTTTCATGGTCTGCTTGTTGTTTTCTGCCCTGGCCGCATGAGTTGTGTGGTGAACGGATTTTTGCTTGGCTACGTTCCCCCCCTCTCTTTCTTGTATCAAACGTGGAATCCTATCATGCGTACCATTTACTTCTTCTCTACCCGTAGATGAGGGCCTGATAGCACAATATGGACATGGTTTTATGTTGTTTCCTGATACGTTTTGGGGGAAAGGAGCATTGTTTTCTTGTTGGCTGCATGCAATGTTAATATCCTCTCTTTTTTTTACCCTGCTCTGGCCCTTCCTTGCTATCCTGCCCTCGCCAGTTGGGTTTGATATGGTGGTTATAGATGAAGCTACAAGCTAGTGAAGTAGGCGTGTTACCTCCACTTTCATTGGGTGCTGCGAGGTGTGTTCTTGTCGGGGATCCACAGCAACAGTATTTAGCCAGGCAGCAGGCATGTTGCAGTATAGTAGAAGCCTTTTTTAGCGCTTCCAACAAGCAGGTTGTCCAACTATGTTGTTATCTGTTCAGTATCGAATGCATCCTCAAATTCAGGATTCTCCTTGAAGATATTTTTATCAAAATCGATTAAGTGACAGTGAGAGTGTTACCAGGAGACCGGATGAAATTTATTACAAAGATTCTCTATTGAGACCTTACTTGTTTTACGATGTAACTCATGGAAGAGAATCTCATAGAGGTGGATCTATTTCATATCAGAATATTCATGAAGCTTAATTTGCTTTGCAATTATTTGAACTTGCTGGAGATACGTGGTTGCTGCCACGTTAATTGTTCATTTTTCCACCTTGGTGGGCCGATGATTATTGTCTACCCACGTGTATGGTTGCAGTTGAGTTGCCAAAGGAGTGGCTGTCGAAATACCATGTAGGCCCGCATGTGTAGAGTTGAATGTCTGACTTGGTTGGGTGGGACATTTGTACTGAACTCATGGGTAACCGGAATGGTTATTGTTTCTTTTGCGTGGTATTTGGGACACCGTGTGGGTGAGAAGCGTGAGTTTGGTGGAGAAATAATTTTGGGACTGCTGGGAGAAGGGGTCTGCACGTGCGTGGCCATGAGATATAGCGTTTAAAATAGGCATGATAAGCCCTAACCCTCTCTCTTAATAATTTATTTCCTTTAGTATTTGGGTAAATCAATCTCTACAATTTTTGTTTGAATTCTGTAGAGATGGGTTTCGGATGACTTATAATTATAATTGCATGAGCTGATCTCTCTCCCCCTTTACCGTTTATCTTAATTACTATTTGACAAGAAGAAATATCTCCAGTGATTCTCGCTTATCGATCTTATAAAGTTGGTTTATCATTTTGCCATGATTATTCCTGTGAACAGTGGTTTCTGTAGAAAATATTGTGGTGTGTGTATGAGATTTAGAATATTCCTTGTATTATTTTTTATTTGTAGAACATGGCTTGAAAATGGGAATTTTCTTGGAAGACTATGTTTGTCTTTTAATGTGGTTTGATAATGATATAAACCCCTTTAGAATTGGGGGCTTCTATTTGGGGAGTCGTACTAGTTTTATTGGTCTTTCTAGATACTGGTCTGACTCTTTTGATTACCATTTACCTTGGGGATTATTGTAAACCCCTCACCAGGCCCTCTGTTACTATTATTATTACTATGAGCTTATTTTTAGATTGGAATGCTCCTAAAGCAGGTGTTAATGGGGTTTCTATTTTGTGACCTTTTTGAATACGGTAAGCACTCAAGACGTTAGCTTGTGTGGATAATTATATGGCTTAAGTTGAGGCACTACTTAGATCTTCAAATCGGTTAAAGTAATATTGGATACATCGAAATCTCATGAATGTGTACATTCTTCAAGTTTGATTGACATGTGATGGCCCTCAGGCATATGAATTCAGACAATGCTTGAATTATGAGATTTTAAATTTATCCTATACTTTGACTTCAAAGCTTGTTGAAATGCTTTTTGGTAGGAAAACAGATGAATAGGGAAGTTATGAGAACTACCCTAAAATGGATTCATACACAACCTTAAGTAAAGGTGACAACTGCCATAATGGGACTATACATACCATGTATGACAGTAAGGAATAGAAGTTGACCTGAAATTATTTAACTTCATTATGTAGAATAATAATTAATACCCATAAATTGGGATATGCAAGTGGAGGTTGAATTATATAACATGATATATATTATGTTATCAGGTAACCTGTAAGGATAAATATGTTATTTAAATACTTGGTTAACGAGTGGTATATTTTTTGGCATTTACGATGATTATTATGTTAGCAAAAAAAATTGATACTTGCATCTCATTAGGAGTTGAGACAATGTTGATACTTGTATTTATAGTGGCTTGGACCACACTTACATATCTTAGCTAGCCAAATGTATCTTTGGCATATTAGCAAAAGATGACAGTATTGTCGATCATAACTCATTCTTATGAGTTGGACTCTTTTACAAAAAGAAATATATAAGACATGGTAATAAGCAACCAAAAGGACATCCAAATAATATATGAACTTGCTGATTGGTGAAATCTTTGTTAACTTAATTATATTCATAAAATTGCGAGATAAATATCAAAATTATACTTATATATCATTGATTATCTATAAAGGTTTGATACTTGGGTATTATCGATGCATAATATGAGATTGATACATGTATTTATTATAGAGGCTTAATGTTGTTGGATGCTTATATATGGGAAGTAAATTGAAGGTATTAAGTGAGCGTTATCATTATTACTATAATTTAATTACGATTAAATGTAAGATTACAATTGTATATCTAGCCACTTGGAATTTTGTTCACATGTAAGCAGATCTTAGGGGAGTGAACATTGATGAGTATGAAATGTATTATCATGAGATGTGCAGTTAAGATTTGAATGCATGTTAGAAATTTTGATAGGAATTATTGCAGCCTTTCATTTATGTAAATGCTAGATGGCATAAATTGTTAGGTGAGGATTATATCTTATCATGCTCAGTTCTAGCGAACTGACTCTAGTTAATATTTGTGTAGATGGATTATGCGAGTAGATTAAAGAAAAGAGTGTAAAAGTTTCATCAGTTCTATTTATGAATTTCTTTGTAGAAAGTTCAATGCGTTGTAAATTTTGTAACATTGCTTGCAAGGAGTTTAGAAGATCTCTTGTCTTGGTTTGTTCGGAAAACTAGGTGGTGAAGTGTTCTTTCCCTTTTGTTGTTAGACTAGTAACTTACCTTGGTGAGAAATGATATTCAATCATTACATTGGCATAAGTATTGTAAAACCTTGATTTTGAGAATAAAGTGTTAAGTCAAAACTCTCTGACACCTTGTAATGATGTGATATAAGTAAAATTAAATGGATTGGTTAACCCTTATAGAAGTTAGCTATATATATATATATATATATTCAGATAAATTAATGTAGAGATGACTTACTTGAGAACAAGAGATTCCTGAAGTAATCAAAGGTGAAACTATCCTTGTAAAGTAAAATTTTATAATTTGATATCCCTAGCTAAACTAGTGAACACTAACCCCTTTTTGGCGAACTCCTAAACAAGCTTAAGGGAAAACAATGGTTAGTTTATGGAAGATAATGAGATTTCACAAGTAGGAGAAGAAAATTTAGAAACCACTCAATTTATCTCTCAGCCCTTTTTGGAAAGTAAATAGTCTCCTTTTGAAAAGCCCTTTCAGGGAAGCCCAAGTAAAATCGTTAATAATTATGGATAAAACCTCAAGCTCTAATTAAATCTTGGTAATAACTAGTGACGTCTTAAGGAGGAATTCAACTTGACCTTCTTCTCTTAACTTTTGCCCAAGGTGCTTTGTAATTTCCTCTTAATTATGTTGAACACGAATCCATGTTGTAACAAGGTTTTGAATGAATTTTAGTAACGTAAGTATGGATAGATGGCCTGGTGGGATTAAATTATCTCCTTTATTAAATAATGGAATTAAACATCTAAACGTCATAAAGGAGAAGACTTTAAGTGAACTACTCTACAGTGTATAATAAAATAACTCAGTTGGTAAGATGAATTTACACGAATCATATCTTGAATCTCTCTGAAAACATAAGTCATGAGTTAAAGGGTGCTTTATCAAAATAAATAACCTTCAATCATTTCTTGTTGTGGCTTGCCCTAGCTGTGAGAGTGTCATGTGGTTGGACTTCTATGTTGTTCTGTCAAAAAGAAAAGTGTATTATCCTTTTGGGTGTGAACGTTTCCGTGCTGACCTTGTGGTCATCCCCGTAACAAGTGGTTCCCAGAGTTGGTTATAACCTTGTGATGACATGTTGTGTCGTGTTATGTGTCGAAGAAAGTCAAAATAAAAATTATCCTGTATTTTACTGTGTTTTTCGTGTGTGAATTTTTGGGTCGTTACAGCCTAGGCTTGTCCTAGGGCGACCACAAGTGCCCTGGTCCCAGTCAGGGCACCTTGATCCTTTTCCCACTTTCCCGCCACTTTTTGGGAACTTTATAGCCATTTGAACATTTCATATTTCTTGTGGTCAGCCTTTTCGGGGTTAATTATGAAATTAGAACAAGAGAACCATATAAATATAAAGTTATGAGACCATAATGAGGGGTCAAGCACTAAGCATTACTATCATCACCTAAGGTTACATCCATCAAAGGCTCAATTTAGATCCATCTAGCTCCATCATAAGGCATAAGGCTGATTTATCTGCATCACACTACATAGGAGGGAAGTTTATTTTATTCCATCCACCATTCTACTACATTTCTACACATAATTATTACTCGCTACTTTCACAAAGTGTGACCAGCACAAGAGTACATAGGGCATGATTGCACATAGAAACACATAGAACTACATCGGGTCTGAGATGTAGTGTAACACTTAGTAAGTCCACCATTGTGGAAGCTGAGGACAATCGGACCCCTTCATTTGCATTTTTCTTTTTTAGTGTTTGATGTTTGTTTTGGGGTTTTACAATTCTATCTTTCATCATTGATCATTAATGGCATTCAACATAGAGCAACAAATTATACACAAAATATATTGAGGGCTTCATATCATTTTCCAACCCTACAAGTTTGGTTTCTAGACCTCCTGCATAGACTAGGGGCACTCAGAACTCAGACTAGGGCACCCACAGACACCCTGATCCTCTCCCAGGTGCCCTAGTCCAGCCAAACAACTCAAATTTGTCCTCTTTGGGACCTCTACATGTTCATTCTACTTTAAGAATATTCATTTCATTTTATGACATAGTCTAGATCAGTCTTTATATCAACTAAGTCGTTTCCTTACTCTTCATGCACATTAGGGTTTATATTTTCATTAGCCTAGTTTCTTGGGTTCTTTCTATATTTATTTACTACTTTCATTTACTAGTTTTATTTACTGTTATTTACTATTGTTCCTAGTTATATTAACTACCATTATTCCACATTTTAGTTAATCAAGAGTGAGCTCAATAACAAGATCATGTGGTGAATGGTCAACATGGGACTCATGAGTAGTAACAGGTGTAGAGGAATGCTTAAAAATGAAAGAGATGTGAGAAGGGTGAGAATCTATGGAGGCACTTGAGTGGTCCAAGGAAGTGTCGCTCTCAGATGGTTAAACAAGGTGACCATGCAACTTTCAGATAATGGTTCAGACAGTGAAAGGGCACTCAGTTTTCTCGAACAAATGTAATGTATCCATATAAATAGTAAGAATGAGAAGGCCATAGACCTCATCATTGTGGTTAAACCACTCATACTTCTGTTGAGGCTCATCATGCTCAGGAACAAAACCATAGAGGTAGGGCAAAAAATTATGCATAGTGAAATGATTAATAATGCCTACCTTTCAAGACAGAAAGTTCTCAGATTCGAGCATAACAACAGAATGGTGAAAGGTAAAATCCATAATGTAGATAAACCCCCCAAAATTATCCCATATGGCACTTTATAACTTAGTGCGAAAAGTACAAGTCTCGGTGAGTTTTGCAAGAACCCCCCAAAATGTGACACTTTATAAAGTATTGTGTTTACAAAAATAAAAGAATCAATCATGTAGAGCATGAGAAAACATGTACTTTTTACCAAACGGTGCTCAAATCCAAGCTATCAATCAAAATTTATGACAAATACAATTTCCCGTAAATAATGGCTTATATAATTAAAATTTTGCAACCCAATTTTTAAAATTCTAGAAATGAGAGGAAAGGGGGTTATGCGTATACTCGTTAGAACCAGGACATAATGAAGAACACAATGGTTTAATTTGTGAGGGGGAATTGGCCTCCTGCCAAACCGGGCCTCACCCTTTGTCTTTGTCAAGTGAAAATACAAGTTTAATTAAACACTTAATTCCTTCCAATGCAATTTTGTTTCCAAATGACTTTGTTTTCCAAAAAAGAAAATAATGCTAGGTTTTGAAATAACTTTAGATTCAAAAGTAGAGATAATTACAATAAAATAAAATGCCATATTAGCTAGGGCACGTTGGAGTTGAAGACACCATACCAAGGGTCGTTTTTATCATACCAAGGTGGAAAAAAAAGTCAAAACTGAATGTTTACGCTGACAGGGAAGGGATAACACCTCTCTTATGGTCTGTAGAGCTCCTAAAACAGTAGAAAATGCCCATAAACAACAAAAACACCCCTCTGGATTGCAAAATATGGCTCCAAACAACAAAACTCCCTTCACACAACAAAAATGACCCTCAAGACTGCAGAAATGTGGCTACAAATGAAAAAAACACCCTTCACACAATAAAAATGCCCCTTCAGACTGCAAAAACATGGCTTTGATGGTCAAAAGAGCAACCCAGATCTGAGGACACCCTAGCTGATTTTTGAGTGAAACCAAATCAGAATCACAGCAAAAAGTGTCGTTGGAAGATTCCCTGCAACAAATAATGGCCCAAAAACATTTCTAGAAGCTTTTTCCTACGTAGAAATGGCCACCACAACAAAAAAAACTACAATATTTCTCCTTTACCAATAATAAAGTAATGTGGTTTTTTGTACAAATAACAATTTCAATTGAAAAATAACCAAGACAAAGTCAAATCTATTTGCACATGAACTGTTACAAACGAAGTATTCAAAAAAGTGCAAATAAATCAGTAATGGAAAACATATCACTATAATCACTCTGATACCATATTAGATTTTCTAGATCTATGATGAAATAAAAATGCACGAGCGATTGCAGAAATTGAAATAACGAATAATAAGATACAATATGATCAAAACTCACAAGGAAAGAATGGCTCCAAATCAAATCAATGCTCCATATTATCTATATGATAGACTGATCCAAGTCATGTACATATAGGAGGTGAATGTGCAAACTCTTCTTATATCAGTGGGGAATAACTCTCACTAATTGATACTAGAAGTAGAGTTGAATCCACACAACTACTAGGATAACTCATCAGAACTGTTATGCTAACTCAAATAAACTAGTAAACTAACTCAACACAACTGCTACAACTAAGAAAGCATATCCCATGAGTGTAGGAAAGCTCCAAGTAAATAAAAAAATACAAGGAAAATAAATATCCTAGACTACTAGGATTGACCCCGACGGTCCCCTGAAGAGTGAACTTACTGTTGATCGATACACTATATCTTAGACCCCATGTAGTTCTTGTGTGTGTGTGTGTGTGTGTGTGTGTGTGTGTAGAAACGATGACCTAGGATGCCCTTTTGTAAGTTTCACCAGTGATAGCGGGCTAGATCTAGAATGTAGTAATGTATAGTATGTGTGGATGGAATAGAATAGACTTCACCTTCCTATGATGTGTATGCAGAAGTATGCAGATCTTCCCCCTTGTATGATTGCTAGATGGATGCCTTTGAATTGCTTTAGTGCCTTTGGATGCAAGTTTAGGTGGTAATAGTAATTATTAGTGCTTGGTTACTCATTTTTAAAGAATAACTATGTATTTATATGATACCCATGTTTGAATTTTGTAATTAACAACTGAAAGGCTGACCCATAGAAATAAAAAGCAATTGAGAAGTGAAAGGGGCCCAAAAGGGATAGGGAAAAGATAAAGAGGGACAAGAACACCTAGGAGGATATGAGTGACTGGTGTTATTATCTAAACTGGGCGCTAGTGTCTGAAGCCATATAAAATTAAAACATTCAAGTATCGACATGAGTAATAGATGCATAAATCCAATAAAAGTGCAGAAGGAAAAGAAAAATACCAAAGAGAGTTGTCAATTACTAGTTTTCTCATTCAGGAATCATGTAAATGTTAGCATGCTTTTAAGACCTAGAAATGTACGCAAGTGTGTGATTTTGTGTCTACGGTTTCCAATAACTCTCCCTTTAGTAGTCTAACCACATTAAATACATAAAAAATAAAACATTGAGAACCTTAACATCATACACTACACCTCTCATGTAACAAGTATATTTTTAAATTCTCTACATGTCTAATAAATGGTTCTTGCCCCAAATGGACCACAACACTTGTATATTTATAAGTGAATTTCAATTAAAATTTCACCATCTTTACAAGTGTTTTGAATTCCAACAACTAGAGATGGGAAAACTTGGAAGGGATAAACATATAAAATTAGTTAAATTTGAAGTGGGAAATAGACTACCAAGGTCATACAATACAATCCAAACAAACTATTAAGATCATGTTGTATAGTTTGGATAATGTGATCTAGGAAGTTCCACTAACAATAATTTCCATGGTATTGCAAATCATATCTTCACAACTTGTGGTTAATATGGTTCCAATTCAATGGATTGTGGTATTCATGACCTCATATGAAGGTTCACAATACTTCCAATACCATTCATCCAACTCCCTCAAATTCCACACACACTTCTTTAATGGTGTGATGCAATCTGTGCTCAATCCATCCATCCATCTATAATGGATGTCACATACACTATAGAAGTGATGTGATGCATCCATCTATCTCTAATAGATGTCACACACACACTTGCATTGACACGACGTAACAAATTTAGAAAAATCATGTGTTAACCCAAACATACACCAAACCTTTTGTAGAACATGTCTTTAGCTTCAATAGGGTACACTCACCTAAATGCAAAAACAAACTAGCTAACTCACTCTAAATAGTACCGATTTAACAAAAAATAGAATGTAAGCTTATTGTTAAACCCTAGATATTGCAGAATCATGTATGATAAATTACATATTTGACACAAACAATAAGCTAATGAAATATAAAACCCTAAGTGTAAGAGAGAGAGAGAGAGTGAGAGGGTAAAATACTTAGATGATTTAACACTTGACCCCAAAGTATACTGGACTGGAAAATTGATGAATAGGAAGGGAAGATCGTCATAACTACTCACTGTAAATTATGGAGTCGTCAAATAATGTTGGACCAAGATTCTTGGAACAAGACTAGGGTACCTAGGTGACTAGGACCTCTGCTAGGTTCCCGTGACTACACAGGAGCTCAGAAACTAGTTTTTGTTGTGTCACAAGATGGATGCTAACCTTCATTTTTGGTTGCTAGATGATTGCCGAAAAATTCACCTATAACACGCAAAGAGAAGATGACCTGGAAAACCTGAAAACTGCATCAAATCCCAAAAGGAAAAGATGCAATATGGGGAGTCAGACTGACCCCGATTGTAACATGACAGAGTGAAATTACGACTGATCATTGCACTACATCTCAGACTCCATGTAGTTCGTGTATGTGTGTGTGATAGATTTGTGACCTAGGAAGACCTTATTCCAATGCACATGATAGTGAGTGATAACTAGATGTACCAATGTAAATAGATGTGTGGATGGAAAAATGAAATTCCCCTCCTATGAAGTGTATGCATAAAATGCAGTCCCTTGTCCCTTGAATGAAAGCTAGATGAATGCCTTTAATGCTCTTAGATGCCTTTGGATGCAACCTTAGGTGGTGATAATAGATGCTTAGAGCTTGGTCCTTTATTATGGTCACATAGCTTTGTATTTATATGATTCCCTTGGTTGAATTTCATAATTGACAACTAAAAGGCTTAACCCATAAGAAAATAAGATGCCCAAAAGATAAAAGAGGCCCAAAAGAGGCGAGTAAGATAGAAAGGGGGCGCCCAAAGGGGATGAGAGCACTGATGTCTGAAGTCATAAAAGATAAAGTAGTAAAATATCGACTAGGTTGTAGGGTGTGAAAGACCAGAAAGAAGACAAGAAATAAAGCAAAGAGGCCAAAGCTAGTTGTCAATTACTAGTTTTCTCGCTTAGGAATCATATAAATGTATGTATGTTGTTAGGACCTAGAAATGTACCCAAGTGCGTGATTTTGTGTCTACATTTTCCCCCACTTTATGTTGTTGAGTGAATACTTGATAACATAAAGTAGATAAGAGATGTGTACCTAATAATCATGTAGAATGTGATGGTAAAAAATGTGCCGAGGAGACAAGTGAAAATGTGAAGTGATAAAAATGAAGCATGGAAGCTAAGAAAGAGGAAGTGACCCTAGGGGTGAACACATATGTGTTGTACCTAATGTTGTGCTTGATGAAGGGTTGTTTCTTATTACGTATTGAGTATGACCCTGTAAAAGAAGAGCGAAAGAGTAGTTAAAGTCATGTATTAAGAAAACTCTTACAAAAGTATGTAAAAAGTGTGTAAAAGTATGCAAAAAGGAAAGTGTGCACCTGATCCATGAAGAGTGAAAAGGATAGAATTTATGTCCTGAACTACTTGTATAAGATTAAAAAAATTGGTGATCTCATGCCGGACCTGATTATTTTGGGTGATCTCACACCAGACCCAAGTTTTTTTTACGATATCATGTCAGATAAAATTTTTTGGGGTGATCTCACGCCACAAAAGAAGAGTGTTGGGCGAGAGGTCTAGTGTTACTATCCTTCCATGATTGCTTCCTAAATTATACACCACTGCAGATGGTGTGATCCTGTTTTGTTCTGTGTTGTTCTCAGTAGAAAAAGGAGATAGAGTGCATTCTGATTGCTGGAGGACTGTGCCTGTACTATGAAGAATACTCTATGAACTGCTGTGAACTGTGTTGATATGAGAAAGTAATTGTAACTACTCCCTAGGTCATAGGCTCCTAGGAAAGTCAGGAGTGCCTAGGCACTAGTGTCTATATATGGGCATTGGTGTTTGTGCTGAACTGAGGACCCAAGTCAAATTTTGGGTCATTTTTGTAACTATATACTACTTTGTTCCTATATTGTGTAGGCCTGCATTGAAGCTCTGAGATATTGTATGCGGTGATTGATTCACCCAATGTATGCCCCCCTCATTTTTGGTGCATGCGACATCGCTAGGAGTGTCCAACACAAAAAGAGGCCATGGAACTGATCTTAAGTTAAACTAAAATGGATCCCTGTTAGGGGAATGTGCATGGTAGAAACTAAGGAACATGTAAACAAAGTGGCTAGAAACATGTGTTAGTGGCAAGCATGCTATAAAAGACAATGTAAACAAGCAATAGCAAGAAGACAAAGTAGACCACGAAAAATGGGTTTCAAACATGGGACATCACTCACAATGTTGCAATACAACCAGGGCCGAAGCGGCCAAAAACATACAAGCAATGATCAAACAAGACATAGGGCATAACCTATAAACAATGGCATATAACAGAAATAAATGGAAAATAGTAGAAAACAAAGTATCAGACAACCATGGAGGCATATAGTTCTTGCAAAGTAAATACTACACATGAAGCACCCATTAGCATGTTAAAGAGATTAAAACTATGTCAAAGCGTGTATAGATCAATAGAAAGTAGTGTACTAGTAATAATAGGAAGTAGTATATAATGAAACAATAACACTTGTGATGTGTTTGATGGTAGATGCCCCTAGGAGCCTTGGTGGGACTGGTAAAAGGTAGTGTGCCAAGCATCATTGTTACGTGTAAATATCTGTAGGAAGTTTGCATTCATAACTAGAGAACAAGTGAATGTACATGTGCATATAGAAAATATGATGACATAGTATGTATCTATCTAGCATGTGAAATGAAGTGTACATGTGAGTGGTATAGGCAAGCACGAATATATATAACCAAGATATGTAATATGTTGTGATGAGTGAATGGATGAATGCAATGAATGTGATAGGAGCAGCATGCCCCCAGCAGATGTGTGTGTATGAGTGAGATGAGGTTCATTTATAAAATACCCCTAGGAAATAAAGAATGAACCATAAAACAAGAGTGTTTCATCAGGAAATGGTTTTAAAATATGTGTTAGAAAGATGTATCATGAAGTACAAAGTGTGAAGAGTGAATGGTGTGAGGTTCATTTCATATTTATACCCTCAACATTCGAGGATGAATCGTGGAACTAGAGTGTGTCATAGGATATTGAAGATATAGTGCATGTATCAAAGGGTTTGAAATTGATTAGAAATATGGATCATGAAGCTCGAATCATTAAGTGTGATAGTAGATTGTTAGAGAAAATTGATAGTGCTAGACGGGGGAAGTGTGATGCCCCCAAGTGTTTTAATGATGGACAGCTATGTGACTATGTAAGAAATACATTGCGATGGTGACAGAGTTTGAAATGTATCATAAGAAAGCATAATAATATCACAATGGTGAGTAGGAGCAAGAGAAGTATCAGGGCTATATTTTAGGTTGAAAGGAGGAAGTCGAAAGAGCTTCTAGAGTTTGTTGGCCTTACTTAGTGAGTGGTTGCTTATTTGGGATTGATATCACTACAGAAGAATAGATAGGAGAAGAGGATGGAATGATTTTGAGAGGTGGTTTCTTAGTTTGACTTGGTACTGCGGTAGATGACTTAGTAGGAGGAGGGGTTGGACCGATTTTGAGAGGAAGTTGCTTATGAGGCTCTTGACTTACTATGGAAGGAACACTATTAACGACGGTATGATGCTCATGAGACATAAATGAATCAGATTTATGAACCCATTGAGATGTAGCAATTTGATATGAACATGAAGCGACATTTTGTGTAACAAATGAAATGAGACCATAATGCTTAAGGTGGCCAATTTTTCATTTTAGAGCATAAAAATCATTGTCATTATGTCCATTAATTCAATGATAATTACAATATGGATGACCTTGATATTTAACAAGACAAAGTGGAGGATAACAGTCAGTAGATGGCAAGTTGATCAATTGATGAGTGATGAGATGCAAAAGAATATCTTGTTGTTTAACATTGAAATCAAACTTGAGAGGCGCAGAGAGTGAAAATACTTGAGATTCACTGATATGAGCACATGTAAAATACATAGAAGTAGGATGGGGAGTAGAAGAAGAACTAGCATGAGCGTGAGAAACATCCTTGAGATCTTGGATTTGAGATTTGAGAGATGTAATCATGGATTCCGTGGCTTGAATTTTGTCTTGAAACAAAGAGTGTAAAGCTTGAATTGACTGTAAGTTGGGTTGATTGGATGTAAGATCATAAAGGCTAGGGTCATCACAAAGATGATTGAAAATGGAACTTACTTGAGCGGGTGGTGTATTGCGAGGAATATACATAGTCTAGGTATTTTTGGAGAACATCTTTGCAAGGTGGGTGCATTTGAAGCAATTGATGCAAGGAGACTTGACAAATTTTAGGAGCCACGAGAGAAGAAAAATGAGGATCCAAGAGTATTCGAATGTGGGTTCACCAAATGATTTAACAAAAATAGAATTTAAGATTATTGTTAAACCCTAGATATTGCAGATTCATGTATGATAAATAAATGCTAAAGTACAAATTTGATGCAATAAATAAGCTAATGAAATATAAAACCCTAAGTACGAGGGAGAGAGAGAGTAAAAGACAACTGATTTTGTACTTGATCCCAAAGTATGTTGTACTGGAAAATAATGAACAGGAAGGGAATACCATCGCAACTGCTCACTTTAAATTCTAGATTCGTCAGATAAGGCTGGACCAAGGCGACTAGAACTGAACTAGGGTTCCTAGGCATCAAGGACCTCTTCTAGGCACTTGTGATTGTGGAGGAGCTCAAAAAATGGTTTTTGTTGTGTCGCAAGATGGTCGCTAACCTTCACTTTTGGTCACTTGTATGTCGTTGGATGATCATTGAATTCACCTATAACCTACAAATATAAGATGACTTGCAAAACCCTTAAACTACATCAAATCCTAAAAAGAAAAAATACAATATGGGGATTCGAACTAACCCCGGTGGTCACCTAACAGAGTGAAATTTCAACCAAGCTTTCGCACTACATCTTAGACTCCATGTAGTTCTTATGTGTGTGATAGAATCGTGCCCTAGGAATCCCTTGTGTCAATGCATGTGATAGCGAGAGATAGCTAGATGTACCATTGTAAATAGATGTGTGGATGACAAAATGAACTTCCCCTCCTATGTGTGTATGCATAAAATGCAGTCCCTTGTCCCTTAAATGAAAGCTAGATGAATTCCTTTTATGCTCTTAGATGCCTTTGGATGCAACCTTAGGTGGTGATAGTAGATGCTTAGAGCTTGGTCCTTTATTTTGGTCACATAACTTGTATTTATATGATTCATTTGTTTGAATTTCGTAATTGAAAACTAAAAGGCCAACTTGGATAAGAAAATAAGATGCCCAAAAGATAAAAGAGGCCCAAAAGAGGAAAGTAAGATAGAAAGAGGTCGAGGGCACCCAGAGGGGACGAGGGAACCTAGGGGCTGGTGTATAAATACATAAAAGATAAAGTATTAAAGTATAAACTGGGATGTATGGTGTTAAAGACCAAAAAAAAGACAAGAAACAAAGCAAAAAGGCCAAAGATAACTGTCAATTACTAGGTTTCTCACTTAGGAATCATATAAATGTAAGTATGTTTTTAGGACCTAGAAATGTACCCAAAAGCATGATTTTGTGTCTAAAAGTACCACGAGGTGTTACATGCCTAATTTATGAAATCATAGTGACAATATTATTGCTAACTTCACCTTGTTTCATGCCTTGCCACATGGCACTCACAATAATTTTGTTATGCCAAAGATTGTCTATGCATATCACACATATTTTAGAAGCCTCGTAATGTTTGAAAGGTGAAAAGTTACACATGGAGTTCTAAAAATGGTGCAACCACTATAATGGATTTTCCCACCTTTTCGAAATTATAATCTATACATGTATACACCTATATAGATTAGATTGAAATCAAAGTAGAAGATAGAAAACCATAATCTTTCTCAATAGTATGTCATGCATATAACACGTAAAAACATACATATATTTACTTCTCCAATTTTATTGCCTCTCTCTTTAGTTTTTTGCATAATTCTAAATAGATTGGGTAGAAGCACAAATATGAGGGACTATTTAGTGGTCCCTTTTTGTGATTTTGCACAAAGGGAGTAAGCCCTTTATAAAAAAAATTGTTACAAAGGGAGTAAGGCCTTTGCAAAATATTTTTACAAAGGGCATACACCTTTTTAATTAAATAGTGTGTACACTTTGTAATGGAAATAAAGGCTTACAAAAGGTGTACAACATTTTATTTTTATAAAAAAATACTTTTCTTCCCTCCCAAACAACCATAGGGATCCAAATTTGAGCCTTGGACTTGCATTAAATCAACTAACATGGTTTTTCGATAATTTATAATATTTATCCGCTTTCATGGACACAAATAATTCATCGTATTTATTTATTTTCAAAAAATATATATGGGTTTATAGAGGGGAGAATGTAGTTTTTGAAACTATAATTTTTAACAAAACATTTTTATTTTTAATTATTACTTAATCTCTACAAAATATTTAACTCATTATGGTTTATATATATAACTACTAATAGTTTAATATTTTTTCTATAGTTAATCATCTTCTTACAAAACTTATATCCCAACAATATACACATCATTGACTGCTTTTTAAAATAAATTAAAATTGATGAAGCGAGGGTCAAATATTCATGTCCATACACTTATGCTTTCATTTTTATAACTTTCTTAACTTATAAAATGATTTTACACAATATATTGATTTAAAAATTAAGGAAAAAAATATTATTAGGAATCTTCAACATTTTTTCTATACAATTTCATATAAGTAAATATTCATTCATTTTATCCAAAAAAAATGTGTCTGTACACATGCACTTTTATTATATGTTTTCACAAAACTTGCTAATGCATCAACAAAAAATGAATAAATTTTACTTATTTCAATCTAGTTATTACATATATATATAGAATTACATAGTTCATAATGTTACGCTATCACAGAAATATTTTTTTAAGTTCCTCTAAAAGTCTCTCCATATTAAGGTATTGTTGTTTTTAGAAAATAAAGTGGCCACTAATCCCTATTTTTTATCCCACGTTATCCTACATCTACAAATTTTTCATACACATAAATTATCGTTTAGGATGCTTTTCACCGGGTCACCTTTTGGGCCTCAAATAAGTGGTATTAGATAGTTTCCTCTTACATGTCCCATTGAACACAATCAACATATCCAAGCCTTGATGTCAAATCATGAGAATGATCAACATATATCTTGGTTAATTTTTATAAGGTTATGATGGATAAGGACAATCCTAAGTGAGATATGATTCACATAATGATAAATAATGAAATCCCACAAGTATTCATAGAAAAATGAAAATGTTTATTCATCTAGTTTCTAGACATCCTTGAATGGGTCATTCTAGTCGGATGGGCCACAATTGAGGATTGAGACTGGATAGGATTGAATGCACAAAGTAGAAATCTATGTTGAGAGGTGAGATCAGAAAATCCCCAAGTGAAGAAAAAACTCTTCATTCATTCATGTATAAGACAATTAGCCAAAAATATGCATAAGAGGTTACATTATATAGTGAGAAATTATATACCCAAAAAGGCAACTAACTCAACTCACAATTAGAAAATGACTTAAAGTAAATTCCCCTAATAACTTATGATTAACCTAAGAAAGCTAATTAGAACGTGTAGGTAAAACCACAAGGTGGGTAAAATCCTACACCGACAATTCCATTGACATCATCATCAGGTAAATCCTTTGGTTCTAATTTCCCTAAATTTAATTAATTAAATTCAGACATTCTTATGTTTGAAGTATTACTAATTCATATGTATTATATAAGTAGTTATATTCGTTTGATTCATATTTTTCAATAAATAATTTTTATGAAAAAGATAAAAATCAAGATTACAATTATTAAAAGAGTTTTCACATGATAAGAAGTGGTAACAAGCCCATGCTCTTTGGAAAGATGACTAGAAATAAGGGAAGTATGAAGCATTTTAGGATTCATTCCTAGTTTCTTATTGGGGTGATTATTATTCTAAATATGTCTTTGAAGATTTCTACATTAAGTGGAAACAACTGTGACAAGGACATCACCAGTCAATTTAAGTCTACACGTATTCCTTCCATGATAATTATGTGAAGCTAGGTTTATTCGAGTTAGAGGATCATAGAGTTATCAAGTAATACAATGTCTTATAACCATCCATTTATTCTAAACCAAATCTGGCTAAGGTCAAGACAATGAGAGAATCATATTTCTATGAAAAAATAATTAGTCCAAGATGAAGAGAAAATAAGATATATTGTTTATGCCAAGGAAGACACATGCTTTAGACAAGAGACAATCATCTAACATAGGGAAATGATGTGACAATAAAACAAGTAGAAACCACCAATGAAAAATACCACGATTAAAATACTTTGCTTACAAAAGTAGAAATAGAGGATTATCAAACTGATCCCTTAGATGGAATTATCAACATAAATCTTAGTGTTTTGGAAAGCACTACATAATCAACCCGAATTACACAAGATACAGATGTAAATATTTTATTCCATTCAATTATATGGATGCAAGTGAAAACAATAAAACTTTTAATTAATTAAAGTAATAGGAAGAACCTCATCTCTAAAGAAACCATCAAATGACTAGAATTTCCAATCAAACATCACACGCAACCTTACGAATTAGGAAGTCTTAGGTCTTGCAACAAAAGGGTATATGCATCACTCTCTAATTCCATTTCTCATATTATTTCTATCATTTCAAATAATAGTTAGTTTTTAAAGCAACACCAATTGAATTTTGTGATGTACTCTATGAGAATCCATACATGTATAGTCACTAGCATGTATACATCACCAATCCTTGCAACACATTTGTATTATTGGGTAATAATAAATACCGTATTTGGGAAGTGATTCCATGCTCAACACATGTCATGATAAATCCAAATAATATTTCACCATACTTGTATGGATATTCCACACTAAAAAATATACCTCCTATTAATGCACAACCCCCACTAGCAAAGATATATTAGAGTCTAGGAACCATGTATACACATAACTAATCTAAACAAATGTATAGATTTTTTAGAGTAGGCCAAATCCTAAAAAAACCAAAAGGTTCATAAGCTATTAGATATAAGTCAAGGTTCTGCACCTACTTCCTAGAATTAACATAGTTAGGACTATTACTTTACAACGAGGGGCAATTGATCTTGAAGGATCTACCAATAACACTTTCTACAGTACCCCCAAACCTATCTTCACATCTTGTGGTTCATGTGGTTCTACTTAAATAGAATATGGTACTCCTAAACCTTATCTAATGGTCTGTGGTAATTACAATATTATTAATCCAACTCCCATGGGTGTTACATTCACTTCTATTGTGGTGTGATGTAATATGTGCTCGAAGAAATATGGTAATCTAAAACCTCACCCACATGTTTGCAATATCTACAAACCCATCTATCCATCTCAAATAGATTTTGTCTACACTCCAACAATGGTACCTCACACCTCCATACCAAACTAAAAATTCTAACTCATCTGGGTTAGTACCCCGAGGTGCCATATGCTAAACCTTTATAGTCTTCATGACATCGTCAAGCCAACTTGGTGCTATGCGCACCACATTATATGAAATTCACAATGTTACTATTATTTCAAATATTATCTTTGCATACCATACATTTTTTTATAAGCCATATAAAATTTGAAATATGAAGAGTCACAAGTGGAGTCCCAAAAATGTTTCAACCACCATAACAAATCTTATCGTATTTGTGACATTATAATCTGTATATGTATACACATATATGGCTTAGATAGGAACCAAAGTAGAATATAAATAACTATACATATTTATCAAGAGTATTTCATGTACAATACATACAAATGGATAAATATATTTATGATTCTAATTCTATTATCTATATATCTCTCTTATTTTCTTTCATAACTCTAAATAGATTTGTATATGTATATAACACATCTAAATCCAATTTTAGGGGATTTTCCATAAAATCAACTCCTACAACCCAAATCATTTTGGGACCAAATAATTAGAAAGGGGAGAGGGAGGTTATATACAAATAGGAAAATGGGGTTTTAAAATTTCAAATTCAACCATAGTACTGATCTCATTCAATTTAGACCAAATTACTATAAAAACATTTAAAATTGGGAAAATTTTGATAATAATTTAAATAGAATAAAGTTTGTTTTCAAATTTTAGGATAAGAATTTTTTATCCACATTGAGATGCATGTTTATCTCATAAGTAAATGTCATACTAGGCATGGACTTAAAATTAGAACACATAAAGAATAATGCCAATCTAGATGTCTAGGATTGAAATTTGGTAAATTTAGTAACTTGCAAAACAAATGTATTACATAGCCAAGTGTGAGAGGGAAATAATGAGTTCTAGATATTTAAATTAATATAAAAATATACATCATTTGTCCCCCAATATGAAAAGGGAGTACCATGGGTCCATATCACCATCAAGGAGATAGCTAGATGAGGTGGATTCAAAACCATATATGTAATTAGGTGATGAACTTATACACCCTAGAGTAAACATTAAATGTTTATTGAAGATGTGGTATATTATATTTTAGGATGAATATTAAAGTACAAAATATCTTCCTATATCTATGGAAGAAAACTTATCAATAACAACTACGAGCTAAATATAACTTAAGCAACTTATGGATCTACAAGCTAAAAAATAGACATGGATGAGGAATTATTTAAAAGTTTGAGAAATATTAGAATAATATCCATCTACTAATCTAATACCCCAATTAATGACTAAATTGAAAAAAAAAAATCCAATTTTATCTCTAAACTTTACAAACTTATCTTTACTTAAAGTTGTAGTCATTATATCAACAAGTTGTTTTATTTTTGAAAAATAATAAAAATTTATCTTCATTACTAACCAGCTAATGGATGTAGTGGTTATGATCTAAATTGTTATTGATTTTGGTATTCAAGATTGTGTTCTTCACAAATTTTAGAACAATAGTTGTCTCAAAATATTATAGAGGGTATGATTTGATCAAGTTGAAGATAATACACTATTATTTGAATCAACATTATTCCATAGCCTATATTAACTAATTGTTTGTACTCTGCTTTAATGGAGGAAAAGGAAACTCTAGAATGAAGCTTATTGTGTCATGAAAATACTCTTAAATCAAGGATGAACACATAACATGTTGTATATTTTAAATCATCTAATCTTTCCCAACTTACACAATATATCTTGTTAGCTCAAAATCAACATACTTCTAATATAAAATTCCAAACTCATAAGTTCCTTTGACATATCTGAGACCCTTTTTGAAAATTTTCAAAAAAAATCTTGTGTTTCATACACTAACCAAGAAAGAAAACATGTTGCAAAATAAAAATATGGTATAGTGGTAGTAAGATGAATCAAACTACCTATCAATTGCTAATACACTATTTCATTGACCAACGGCTGATCAACGTTGGTTGAGATATTTATCCCAAAGTCATTAGGTGTAGTTGTTGAGTTACAATCATATATTTGGAATTTTTCAAAAAAATATTTAACAAGTATAGTTTGTGATACAAATATGGTATGATTAGATTGAGAAAATGTTGCACCTAAATAATGTTGAAGAAAACCTAGGCCTTTCATATCAAAATCATAATAAAGATCATTTTTATATGTTGAGTTAAGTTCACACCGATTCCAAAAATAGAAAAATCATTAAAATTGAAAAATAGAAGCACTATGTCATCACCAACTAATTGTACATAGAGAATAGGTTTAAAATCATTTTTTCTAAAATTAGATTAGGATCGAGGAGCTTAATTAATTACATACAAGGACATCGCTAACCTAAAAACTAGATGTTATAAATTCCATAAACTTGGAATCCATGTGGATAAATCAGGTACACTTATTCCTCCAAATTTTGTTTCATGAGACTTTTTATTGTTTTGTAGATCTCATGGGTCTTCCTTCCTTTGTTTGTGGAATTTCACCCTCTCATATGTCCTTTACATTGGATTGTATGATACATTTATGAATCAATATATTCCTCACTATATCCCTTCTCAGAATTACTATTTCCTTCTCTATATGCCACCCTATAGTTTGAATACTTTGATATATCCCTCTTTCATCCATGTTCAATTTTATCACTTGAAATTGTTCCATAAAAATTAGTAGCTATCCACATATTACTAATATATGTAGGTTCACCATTATTTAGAAATTTGGTATTTTCTCATGTATAGAAACGTCTCCATTTACCACAATTATATTTATAAAGATATATAGTAATTTATATTTCCTTACATTGCTCACTATAACAAAAAACACGTACATTTTTACTTTTATCATCTAGAAAAATAATTTTTCCTTTAGGAATTAATCATAAATTGGTATATATATAAATCTAGAAATCACTTACATTAGATTATGTAGACACTTATAATTTGATCAAAGTAATATTATTACTAGCATTGCACTAACTATTATATTCCCCACAAATTGATGACACTTCATCAATTAGGCTCTTTTTCCCCTCAACTCCTCTTAATTAACTAATATACGTTGATTAAGCCTCCTACCATGCAGGTGACTGTACGCACCCAAAATTGCACGTGCGACATTCCCGGGAAAACGGTTACAAGAATCCCCAATGATGATTCAAAATCCTTTAAAGAAGGTGTTTGAGTTCCAAAAACCCATTCAAAGTATATATTTGTAGCCTAAATAGCCTTACTTAGCTTTTCCATTCATTTTTCCATCTCCCCACTTCTTTCTACGCTTGTTTTGGTCTTCAGTGCCAGGACCGCCGCCCTACTTGGGCAATGGTTTGCAAACAGCCATCATGCACATGGCGATGGTCCTGCTTGCTTTTTCTAGATTCTTCACGCGTGTTTTAAACATGCGACGGTTCACTTAAATTTTCTTTTTACATGCGTCTGTGAGCTAAATTGGTTAAAAATAGCTTTGTTTGCTTGGTTCTCTTTGCTTCTTCTATTTTTAATAAGATTTAATTAGTTGGAATTGCCTCCTCTTTCCTTGTGCATGAAGTAACCTCATATCCTCCATTCCTATATATCCCATGCTTGTATTCAAACAAAGGGCCTAATAATTTTGTGTATCTTGCATTTTTGTGCTGCCATAATCTTGCTAGGAATTGCATATCCAAGTTCAGATCTCTTGTGTTATTTCTCTTCTACTTGCATTGCATCTAGATTGCTTCCAAGTTGTCATTGCTCAAGAGCCATCCTCTTGTGTGTTGTTCTTTGCATTCCCAATCCTTTGGACTCACATGAACACTCAGAGAAAGAAAGGAAAGAACTGAGGGGACAGATACTGATTCTACTGGATTTTCCAAGGTTCTTACTCTTCTAGGTTGGAGTTGTGTATTTCTTTTCTTTTTTTATCAAATTGTCAATTACAAATCATTAATTTCAATTACATATCAAATAGAGTAGAGAAACAGTTCATTTCAATTAGCTAGATAATTGCAATTAGATCAAATCAATAAGAAGTTTTCTCTTCAACATTGACAGGGAAGTTGTGGGGGAACAATAGCTCTGTTAGATTTTTTATTTGTTCTTCACTTCTGAGGTAGGGTTGGAAAGATTTTGATTAATTAGAATAGATCTTAGATTTAGATTCACACATCTACACAGATAGTTAGCTACATCTGGATAATTATTTGTTTTTAATTTGTTTATTAGTTTAGATGCATTGTTTGAAAAGTTAGAAAAGACCAAAAAAAATTTATTTTCCATAGATTAGCTTGTTTTACTACTTTGTTCCGACATATTGAGAAAACACCAAAAATATAGGTTAGATTTTCTTTAATAGATAGTTTATTTACTGAAAACAAATCAATTCATCTGACATGACCATCAACGGTACACAACAAGAAAAGACTTACAATTGTGATCCCCTGGTCCCACAACCCAACGGGCCCGAACTAATAATTGACATTGACACAAGTTTTTGCTCAAAATTCTTACGTACACGTGCCACATACGTTGAGAAAATAAGAGAGTTAGAGACATTTAACATAGCTGCTAATCAAGCCTATGACTTTTGGATTGCTCCTGGAAATAGGATTTGATTGTATGCATGACCATACAAGGGTCTCAGCCTGAACGAGTCTTTGGTTGTGATCCATAGGTCCTACAACCCAACGGGCTTGCTAGTTAGTAAGATATTAACACTAGTTTACACACATTAGTATTCATATCTTCACCCCTTCCACTCGATATTATTACACGACTTTCATTGTTGAATATAGCAGTCGATCGGGCTAAGACTTTCTGGACAAGACCAAAAAACCACCCATATGCCCTGTAGCTCCACTGCACCACTTTTCTTTGTTTCCATGACCTTGTCTACAAACCCATACAAGGTACCTATAAGTTACTTTCCACGTATTCCACAATGAATCAATAGAATCTTGGCAGAACTAGACATCGATTGGAGTCTCTGAGTAGCTATCATATTGGATTGTACCATCACACCCCTTCAGGTTAGGAGAGCAATCTTTGCCTTATATTTGTAGATTCCAACATTATGTGTTGAAGACATAAGGTTGCCCCATTATCTTGATCACCGCTATCACTTTCACTTCCATTTCAATTCCACACCAACTGTCTTGGCACGACCTCGAGAGGTTGGGTGCGAAGAAGGTCACGTGTTGATTTTCTATCATACAAATTGGTGAACCCAACATGAAGAGCTAATCTCTAAGCATTTCTACTTTCATCCATCCTTTATTCTGCGGGTATTCTTATACCCCCCAAATATGTCAGGATATGACGAGTACGGTTGACCCATCCTATTTTTGACATGTACCATTACCAATCAAACATCCCACAATAATCACCTTCACTTTCAACATGGGAAGACAACCACTCTTCCACTCAAAACCCTCTGCTTCAGGGAACTAGTGTTGGTTCTTCTATACGCATTGAAGAATTGGATCAAGTCACTTAGACTTATCCCCTCAAACATTCAAGTTCAAATAACATGACATTCACTGGTGAAGCAAGTTCATCTCCTCGGGTATTGTTTCAATAGCCCATTACCGTGTAATCTGATTAACTCCCCCATCTCGATGAGGATTATTTAGCATGATATGCTAAGAGTGAGCAGCAATTCCAACAAATGAACCAATCTTTCGATAGGTTGCAAGGACAGGGTGATGTCATGCTTCAAAACAATAATGCTACCCTACCACCAACTGACAATGCAACCAATGAGGGGTGGTAACATCGTGAACAATTCATAGAAGGATACCATACTCCTCAACAACCCTCAAGGGTTCAACCAAAGGTACATAAGCAAGGTACTTCCCCATCAATAGGTGATGTCATTTAAGCTTTGGCTGATAAATTCAAGGAGTTAGAGCTTTCCCAGAATACACAGAGTTCATATGCAAGGCAAGCATGGACTCCTTCCTACCCACAGAACTATGGGTAAATACCAATTGCACATAATCCTCTAGTATACATGAATACTCCAAACCATGGGGATTTTTTAACTAGGATGGGTACCTTGGGTATGCCTCCTCAAGCCACATATACCAACTACCAGCCAGAAGTGCATTCTCAAATGTTATACCAGCCGAAAATGCAACATTCCCTGGCTTCACGCCTTCAGCTCCATATTAAGGTAATCAACCCCCATTATGTACACATGTATTATAAATCTCCATAGGGGTACATGTACACCTACCCAGGTCCATATGGACAATCACAGGGGATTTCATATGCCCCACCAAATGTTTATGCTATCCCATTTCCGCAACCAATGTAGCCCCCACCTCCCCAAAAAGGGTCTTCAATGGTGGAAACATATGCAATGGGGACTTATTATGAATATCTCAAGGAACCCCTAGATTTCTCTAATTGGGCAATCATGCTCCCGAGACCCTTGCCTAATTTCCCAAATTTCAAAGGGAAGGGTGATCCTAATGCCCACATCAAGGCTTATGCAATGGCCATTCGAGAGCTACTCTCATAGGATGTAGTCGTTGCATATATTTTCCCTAAGACACTTGAAGGTATTGCTCTTGACTGGTATTATAGGATACTGAAGGCTTCTATACACTCATTCAAATAAATCATATCAGATTTTATCAAAGCTTTTGATATGAACAAGCTTATGCGAACAGGAATCAGGGAATTCCTTCATATCAAATAAGAACATAATGAATTTGTAACCCACTTCATTCATAGGTGGCGACATGTTCTCTACTCTTCCACAAGTGCTCCAAACATGGATCAAACAGAACTTTGTGATTTATTCCTTCACTCTCTCAACAGAGAGACGAAGGAAGAGGTTCAAAAATTCCCGCTAAGGAACTATGAAGAGGTGCTAGAGGGTGCTCTTTGGATCAACCAATTGGCCATTGACAGTAGTCATAAGACCTATGGGGAAAATGGGAAGTTAGTCACTCCTGATCAATGCACTTTTGGTTACTCCAACAACACAAATAACAATTAAGGACCAAAGATACTTAATAATAATTGTGGAGTCATGACCGACGATGTAATTGACTAGCCTAAAAAACAAAATGTTATTAATCTCACCAGTATAGGTGCTACAAATAACAACACCAATGACAATAATCAGAAGAAACAATAATTTCTTACCCTCGGTAAATGTTGTGGATTTTAATCATCCCCAAAAATAGCAAAAACCTCAACAAAAAAGACAAATGTTGACCCCAATCCCTAATCAATACCCCAACCAATTCTATAATAAGAGGAAATTGTTCCAAAGTGTTAATTATAACAGTCAACAACCAAACAATAACTGTAGTTTCAGACCACAACAAGAAAAAAACCAAAGGCCTTAGGATTACGATCCTGACTTGTATTATGGTTTCCATAGGGTCCGCATGCATGACGCAAGGACTTGTCACGATTGTAATAAGTTTTATGCAGCATTTTCTAGAAGATCAAAGACAATTATTTGTTAACATGTTTTTGGAAAACTTGACTGCACCCAGTCAAAACACCTATATGGGACCTGGTGTCTCCATAGAACACACTATTGGGAATCTTCAACAATCCTCTCCCCATGCATCCAAAGGATGGTAGACATGGATCCCTAACGGTTTGAATAAAGGTATTGTAATAGGGACTCATGATCGTGAAGCCTTAACTTCATCAAATCCACAGGTGGCACCTCCTTTGGATGATCGTTACCAAACGAAGATCATAGGTTTGGTTGAGTTAGACGTCTAAACCCCAAATTAACGTACCGCAAAAAGAGGCTAGAGACTATTCTTTCACAGCCAATCCTGATTTATCCAGACTGTGTTAAATAATGCTCATGACACACTAAGCAAGCCAGCAGGGGCTTTTGATTTGATCAGTGATCTAACTAAGACCTTTTCACACATTTCCTTGTATAGATCTACTAAAGAATTCACCTACTCATCGAGCCACTCTTTTGGAAGTGCTAGGTCTCGGCCATTTGATTAACTGTTACCCCTCAGCTAGAGGCACAAATACAACCATATAAAATTTGATGTTTTCCCTCTAGGGACAACCCAAAAGGGATATTGGGTTTGTATTTGACATAAGCAAGATGCCTATGGATGCTAAAATAGATCGTAGAGGTGATCCGACCATGTTTTTATAGGATTGGATCAAAAACAACTATGTGAAACGTGTAATGATCGATGATGGGGAAACGGTTAATATAGTCCCCTTCTATTTTATTTAGGAGTTAGGATATGGGGAGACTAATTGCTCCTCGATGCGAAACACATTGAGGGGTTATGATAGTCTCAAGGCAACCTCGATCAAAACCGTAGTATTACCGGTTACTCTTGGGCCCAAGATGGTGCTTACTGAGTTTTATATTATAGACTTGGAAACTAACTATAATATGATCCTTGTTCATCCTTGGATCCACCGCATGAAAGCAAGTCCCCTCCACTCTATTCCAAGAGGTCAGATTCTTTCATTTAGGGAAATTCTTTATCACTCAAGGTGATCTAAAGCCCTTTGATATATATTTGGCTAAATTGAAGTAAAATATCCAGGGGTCCACTCTGAATTCAAACTTCCTATGAACTCAGTTAAACAAAACGGAAAGTGAGTTACCAGAAGAAAAGTTAGTTCCCACAACGGAATTAGAAGTTATGGGTTTGATCGATGGTATTCTGAAGGTCAAGGATGAAAACGTTGTTGTAGAGACAGTGTCGTTAGGAACTACAACAAATATTTTTGAGCTATTAGAAAAGGATTTGCATCTCCTTCTCTCCTTTGAATCCATGGGTATGGGACATGCCTTGGGACTTGGCTCCCTTCCAACAGATGAGGTTTGCATGGTGGAGGTAACCAAGGTAAAAGGAGAACTTACAAAGGATGACTCAACATCCATCTTTCTGAGTAGTTACTGGACCCTCCATTTTGATGGAGCCAAGTGTCACTTTGGCAGTCAGGGCAGGCGTGATCCTTACTTCACCTGAAGGAAGGGTTTTACCTTTTACTTTGAAATTGAATTTTGAATGCACAAACAATGGGGCTAAGTATGAGGCTATCCTATTAGGTCTCATTGTAGCTAAGAGAATGTTCATCCTCAATATTAGGGTGTTGGGTGAATCACATCTAGTCACAAATCAGATATCCAAGGTATACGAGACTAGGGATGAACACTGAAAACTCTACAAAATATTCGTGTTGGGCCTAACTAAGGGGTTTGACTTTATATCTATCGAGGCAGTTCCACATGAATAGAACCTCCTGAAAGACTCTATAGAAACTTTCACCCCATGCTTCAACCCAAGTAGTGACTTAGAGGACACCAACTTCACACTTTCACTGCTGTGTTGAATCCTTGATTTGTAAAGTCGCCAGTAGCGATCAATGTTGACATATGTAGAAGCTAAGGATTAGCTTGAATCTTCGAGACCTTGTTGATGGGGATGAGTCAAATTTTAGTTATTTAAAAACTTTGGTGGAACTTCATCTTACCTATCACAAGGTATACCTTTCCCTAATTCCATGTTCCTCTTCTTATTTTGTGAAATCCCATGATTGAGTCCTCTCCAGGGAAAGATCTTGAGATTTACAAAGTAGAAGAAGAAGGGGACCTGGAGTTACCTCTTGCCCCACCTGAGTTTGAGGAGGGTAACATGCCTCCTTAATTAAGGGAATGATTGATATAAACATCAGAACGGAGGAGGAGCCAAAAATATTAAATCTAGGGTCCTATTTAACTCTCAGAGGAAGTAGAAATCCATACCCAAATCCTCAAGGAACATTAAAAATACTTCTGCATTTAGTTACAAGGAAATGATGAGCATTGCACCACACATCACAGTTCACAATCTCATCACTATTCCAGATGCCAAACCAATTAAGTAGAAGTCAAGACCTATGAAGCCAAAGGTGGCACTTACAGTAAAAGTAGAAATAATGAAGCTTCTCTAGGTAGGATTTATTAAGCCATTCAATTATTCACAATGGGTATCTAACATTGTCCCCATTCTTAAAAAGAATGGAAAGATCTGTATTTACATAGACTTCTGGGACATTAACAAGCCTTGTCCCAAGGATGACTTCTCGCTACCATCCATTGATGTTATTGTTTATGCAAACGCTGGATTTGAGTTGTTATCCCTCATGGATGGGTTTTTGGGATATAATCAAATCAAAATCTCCACAGAGGATCAAGCTAAAAATATGTTTATAACTCATTGGGGAACTTATTGTTATTTCATCATGTCATTTGGTCTTAAGAATGTTGGTGCTACATACCAACGAGAAATGACCTACATATTCCATGATCTTATTCATGAGATTATAGAATGTTACGCAGATGACCTATTGGCCAAGGCCAAGAAGCGTTGTGATCGCCCAAAGGTGCTTCGTATCATCCTCTCGCACTTGATTAAGTATGGTATCATGTTGAATCTAGAGAAATGTGAATTCAGTGTAATATGTGGTAAGCTTCTGGGTTACATTATATCTTCATGAGGGATTGATGTTGACCTGGCCAAAATCTGGGCTGTGTTAGAAATGGTTCTGTCATTGGATAAGTCGGGTATTAGATCTTTTCTTGGGAAAATTGGTGTAATCTGAAGGTTCATCCCTAACTTGACCTTTTTCGTTCATCCAATCAAAAATTTGTTGAAAAAGGATTATAGCATTGATTGGATAGAGGAATGCAATGAGGCCTTCAAGGTAGTTAAACAATTCTTGTTGTCCCCTCCCATGCTAATTCCACCTAGATCATATTGCCCTTTGATCATATATTTGTGAGATGTTTCGATAGCCTGCGTGTTGGCTCAAGAGGATGATGATAAGTAAGAATGTGTAGTTTACTTTATCAGACAAATGCTACTTGATTATGAGACACGCTACACGCAGGCAAAAAAGGAATACTGTACGTCGGAAAAGCGACAGGCGAGCGTGAAAATCAACAAGTAACTCTTCCGTGTACCCGACCTCCCGAGGTCGTGCCGAGACAGCCGGTGGGGGTAGAATATGCAGACAAACTAGTTAGGCAGTCTAATTTCTTCGACACGCACTAGTGGAATTTACGAATCTAAGGCAAAGAAGGCCCTTCTAACTTGGACTGGTGTGATAGATCGATCAGCAAGGATGACTGCTCGAAGGCTTCAATCAATATCGAGCTCTGGCGTGTTTCGATCTATGGGTTGCGGAATACGTGGAAAATGACCTGGGATTGTTTCGTGTATATCTCCCGATAAGGTCATATAGTGGATGATGAATATAATTGACTCTATGGACGATTTTCTAGCCTAGTCCAGAATTCCCTAGCTTCGTTAGCCGCTATATCTAGTAAGGACAGTTGTTCGATGATGATAGGTGGAAGTGGAGTGGACCTGAATACCAAGATGCGTAGGCTAGTGTCTATGTCTAACTGGCTTGTGGATTCGTTGGGCTGTGGGATCTGCGGATCACAACCATAGACTCTTGGTTGTTGCGGTCCTGTTATGGTCATACGCGGGATCAAGTTCTAATCCCTAGTATCTAGTAATCGTATGCTTTCTCAGCTTCTATGTTTAGAACCAATAGTTGTGCAATCTTCTCAGAATACCTTACAGGCATTCTCGCAACCTGGATTCTTAAGCTGGTATCTATATCTACGAGGGTGTCTCCAGCGTCTGGCTGTGGAACTAGAGGATCGCACCCGAATGTTTGTTCTCTTTCGAGCCCTTCTACAGTCATGTGGATGTTTTCTAGGGTAATCTGTAGTTTGGCTGACTTGACCAAAACGCATGTGCTTGGTCGTCTTCTATGTTTAATCCTCTTAACTGAGAACTGATCAGTTGTAAATCTGTGGTTGTTCGGAATACTTGTATCCTGAGATTTTGATCTATGTCAACTATTGCTATGACTAGGTTTGGTTGAGGTACGATTGGTTTGAATATATATTCCCTGGGCTCCTGAGGTCCCGTGATTGTCATACGAAACAAAATGCAAATCTAACTGTAACGAAGCAAATTCTAACTATGTGAAATAAATCTAACTATATAACTTTTATTCTTCTAATAAAACTTTTAATAATTTTAAGGAAAGCAAACTATTTTAATCATATCTAGAAATAATAACTAAACAATAATTTGAAATAGACAAGATAACCGAGTGTAGTTATTTGCCTGTGCGATTTTGTAGAATTATTCTAAATTAAATAGTTTGTCTAATCTACCGGCAAGATTCTCGATCCTACCTCAGAAGTGAGGAGTGAATCATAGTTTCTCAGAAACTATCAATCCCCACAGCTTCCCTGGCAATATCGAGAATAGAATTTATTGAAATAAAGCGATTAACTACTCTATTTGATATGATTCTGACTAGAACTTTGAAATTTAAAACCTGGATTCCGCAGAACAGTGGCGAATCTGATGGCGTATGTGATCTCGTCCCCTCAGTATGATCTCCTCGTTCTTTCGTGTTCACGTGGATCCAAAAAAGCGTGTAATGCTAGCACCGATAGGAGTAGATTTTGGGACAAGGACAGCTTAGAATGCAGACCAAAAATGTGAGTAGGAGAGGGATAGCGCAAGAGTACAGAGCTTGGCTTATGCGATTCCTAGCGGGATTTTACTGCGAACCATGCAACATGAAGTGACCAGAACCTGTAACTATCCTATACGAAGAGCAAAACCTGCAACTTTAATGGCTTCTTAAGCGATTCTGTTCCAATGGATTGGATAAAATAAAGACACTACTTGCACAAGTTGGATATGTGGCTTACCAATAGCTGAACAATACTAACCAAGTATGAAATGAACTATACTATCAATCCTAAGCAAGCTGACAGACCAAACCACTAAAAATCAGAAGACTCTAACAAAAAATGGTGGCCATTTGCCTCAGCACAAGCTATGCATTTATAGGAATTCCAACACTCAAAAACCAAAACCAAATTGAACTCCTAAACAATAAACAAAGGAAAAACACTATTCTAGGGGACCAAAACCATAAATGCATGCTCAAGTCGGAAAAGAAAAGCTGGTGAATCATGATATTTCACGCGAGTTGTGTCAAAAGAGCGTTCTAGAAAATACGCACAGGACCACCGCTCTAAGCAGGGCGGCGGTTACAAGACCGCCGCCCTGTTCAGGGCGGTGGTCACGAGACCGCCGCCCTGCAGGGTGGCAGCTTCGTCACTGAAGGTCAAGAGGCCAAGGAAGGAGAGAAAAAGGGGAAAACAAAGGGCGTGGGGGCTAAGCGGGGCATGCGAGATGTTAACGCATACTCCGAGGGCTTTTTCGGATCACGAACACCTTGCGAGGATACCTGTATCATCATCGGGGCACTTGTTACACTGTTCTGGCAGTACAGTACCTTACAATTTTGGGTACGTACATATTGCCCCCTCGGAGAAGTGTTTTAGCCATGAAGAGGCATAAAACGTTGGGTCCGAGTATGGCAGTCCCGAAATGGGGAGTTAGAAGCTATACCTTACTCATCCGTGTGTTGAAATGACACCATTGAAATTCCCGCTACCTGCAAAATGAAAAAAAAAAGAGCTCAAGTGCAGATAGATACAATAACTTGGAAGATAAACGCTAAAATAATAGGGAAGGAGAATGTACCATTCGTGCGGGGATAGAAACTTACCTCCATCAGCGCTCCAAACCTGCGAAAAAGTCATTTTAAAACGAAATAGAATGATATATATATGAAAGTGGGCCCATTTTCCTATTCATTTGCGCGAGTCGATTTGATTGATTTTGAGCTCTGGGACCCACGGTGATGGTTTCTGACACGAGTAGAGTCGAAACCTTCGCAGCGAGATCGTGATCATGCCTCCATGAGCGGAACACTGACCTCAGCGATCACAGGTTGGTTTTCTTCCATTTTGTGTTTTTCCCCCTTTAAAATTGAAATGCTAAATTCGTCATAATGGGGGGGTTATTTTTGAAAATGTTAGGTTCAAAAGGTCCACCTAGGGGGGGCGCCTACTGGGTAGGCTCCATTTTTAGTTTAAATGGTCTATTTTTGCTCATTTTGGGCTTTTTGGGGTTAACAACCCGCGCGGGTTTTCGGACCGCGACCGCCGCCCTAGCCAGGGAGGCGGTTACATGACCGCCGCCTTCAAGGTGGCGGTTACAAAACCGCCTTCCTGCTCAGGGCGGCGGTTTTGCACAGAATGCAAAAGAACTTATTTTGGAGACTGCACTTGTATTTTCTTGCACTTCTATGCGTTTTTATGATTCTCTTGGTATATCACGGGCTCTTTGAGCGTTTTGACCATGCCTAGAGCATGATGGCATTGTATATAAACATTGATTATTTATATATATGCATTCGTTTTTGGATCAAAACTTGTCACTGGTGTTTTCCCTTTCTGTTTCCAGCTTCCTTGTGTATACTACGATGTATGTTCTATATGCTTTTTTATATGTATGCAATGGAGAACAGATGATGCAAATGCTTGCTTTCTTTTTGTGTTTCATGATGCTGATACATGATATTGTAGATATATTGTGATCTTAAATCTTAGCTTCTGTGAGCAATTTGGATACCTCATGTTTGTTTTGGCAAAGTGATGAAAATAACCAGTATGATGAACATATTAACTTGCCCCACTCCTAACTCCACACAACTAGTAAGATGCGAGAGCTCATCACCAAGAGCCAAGAAGGGCGCAAGTTATGAAATATGGTGAAACGATAGTGATGAAAGACAGACGAAGCTTTGGTGGAACCAAATTGAAAACTACAAGCTTACTCCACCCGAATGACTTCATAGTTTCGGATGCAACTTGCTTTGCAGTTTATCCAGACTTAGACCCGTAGATGGCGACATAGTAGACAAAACCTGGGTTTTTAGGATTTTTGACTCTTTTTGGAATTTTGAATATCTGATTCATTCGTTTTTGACTCAAAGTTTGAATAGTTTGTTTATGATCTTTTAACGTTTGCTTTGTCAAGAGGACCCCCTACACTTTGCCCCATGCTACTAGTAAGAAGCGTGGGTTTATCACCGTGGGCAAGGCATAGGCGAGTAAGGGCATTTCCATCCTTTCCCAACCCTACGTCACTAGTAAGAGACGCAAGCTCATCACCGAAGGTTGGTGGGGCAAGGAAATGTGTAAAAATAAAATTTTTTGTTTAATTACTTTTTGACTTGTCTTTTTGAGTAAGATGTCAGTATATGCTTATTTCCAAAGAGATGTATATATGGGATAGATGTGACACCATGAAGCTTCTAGAACAGACCATAGGCAAGACACCTATCCTAAGAAGAAATCAAAGCGAGAACAAACTTGCAAATCTTGGTATGGTTACCATTAAGACTTCGTCATGTTTGATTTTATTTGATAAAAGATTCTGAAGTGATTGATGATATCGTGAAAATGGAGAGATATGATTAGAAAGTTTTGTGCCAACAACATCATGAGTTTGTAATGAATTGATTTTGAGAATAGACTCCTTGATCACAATTTGTGTAAGAAACGAATGGACAAAATGATCCTAATTTATATGAAAATGCAATGTAGATAGCTATATAGGTAGCGTTAGCTGCTTATGCGTAGAAACGTTTGAGGTGCAAGGAATTGATTGTTTCGCCAAACTCCTCGCCTTCTAACGTACATAAGAGGTATGCACCATTTCCATAGTCCTTCATGACTCGGTATGGGCCCAACCATTTGGGCCGGAATTTCCTTCCTTCGCCGGTCTTCTTATCGATCCGGTTGTCTATTCTTAGAACTAGATCACCTTCGTATATGTCACGTTCATAGACCTTCTTGTTGTACTGCCGGCACATTCGGTCAGCATAAGCTCTATGCTGCTGCTCAGCATCTAACCTAGTTTCATCTAGGCTTTCTAGTTGGGAAATACTTGCTTCTCTGTAAGCATCTTCATCCAGAATCCCTTGTAGTGAAATGCGGAGACTGGGTATTTCGACCTCAAGCGGGAGAAGTGCTTCTGCCCCAAATACTAGCGAGAAAGGAGTTGCTCCCGTTGGTGTTCTTATTGAGGTTTGGTGGGCCCACAAGGCCGGATATAACTTCAAATGCCAATCTCGCTTGTTTTCTTTCACTGTTTTAAGGAGAATGGCTTTCAGTGTTTTGTTTGTCGCTTCAGCCTGTCCGTTGGCTTGGGGATAATACAAGGAAGCCGTATGATGGCTTATCTTAAATCTACTGCATAGTTCACGAACTTCTTCATTTTTAAAAGAAGTTCCATTATCGGAGATAATGATTTGCGGGATACCGTACCTGCAAATGATTTGGTTCAAAATAAACTTGGCGATCACAGAACCAGGTACAGTAGTAAGAGGCATGACCTCCACCCATTTGGTAAAATATTCAGTGGCCGTGATTATAAAATTATGGCCGTCTGTGGATGAGGGAGAGAATTTCCCTATTAAGTCTAGACCCCATGTAGAAAAGGGCCATGGAGTTGCGATTGGTTGTAGAGCTTGTGCTAGCATGTGGATCTCGTGGGAGAATTCTTGGCACTTGTGACACCTGCGTGCAAAATATATCGCGTCACGTTTTAGAGTGGGCCAGAAATAGCCCATTCGATGTATTTTTCGAGCGGTGGCATGGCCACCGAAGTGGCCTCCAAATATACCACTGTGGGATTCATGGAGAATCCTCTTGGACTCTTCTGTGTCGACACACCTTAAGAGCATTCCATCGAATGCTTTTCGATAGAGCACCTGCTCTATAATGACATATTTGGCTACGATTATGCGCAACTGCCTTCTTTGTTGCAGTGTAACTGCCTCTGGGTATGTATGGTCCATGATATAATTAACGATGTCAATGTACCAAGGACACTCAGAGATAGCGGGTCATGTTTCAATCTAGTATACGCATTCATCTGGAAAGTCTAAATCTACTAAATCACCTCCGTCTAATGGGTTGTCAGCTAACCAATCCGTGATGATTTGTCCTTTAACCAACTTCTGGTTTACAAATGTTAATTCGAACTCTCCCATTAAAGTTATAAAACGTCCAGCCTTTTTAGACAAGGACCCTTGTGTGAGAAAAGTCCGTAAATAGTTCGTTTTTACCATGACCTTCGTTTCTTGATTCAGCATGTAATGTCATAGACGTTTAGTAGCAAAGACTATGGCAAGGCATTCTCGTTCTGCCTGTGTATAGCGTGTTTCATAGTCGAGCAGTGTTCGTCTAATGAAATAAATCACACGTTCTCTCTTGTTATCATCTTCTTGGGCCAACATGCAAGCCAGCGAGACATTGGTAGCTCGCGAATATAGGATTAACGGGTGATCCAGCTTAGGTGGCATTAGCGTAGGTGGTGATAACAGAAAACGCTTAACTGCATCAAAAGCTTCATTGCAATCTTCAGTCCAATCAATGCTATAGTCCTGCTTGAGTAAATTATTGATTGGATGAACGGCGAAGCTTAGGTTTGGGATAAATCTCCGGATTGCACCTAGCTTTTTGAGAAATGACCTGATTCCAGATTCATCCGAAGGTGGAACCATTTCGAGGACAGCCCGAATTTTGGTTGGATCAACATCAATCCCTCATGACGATATGATGTAACCTAGGAGCTTTCCTCTTGTTACACCAAAGACGCATTTCTCTGGATTTAGCATGACTCCGTATTCTATTAAACGTGAAAGAATGACGCGGAGTACTTTGGGATGGTCACAACGCTTCTTAGCTTTAGCCAATAAGTCATCTACGTAAGATTCCATGATTTTATGAATTAGATTGTGAAATATGTATGTCATGGCCCGCTGGTACGTAGCACCGGCGTTCTTGAGACCGAATGGCATAACAGCGTAGCAATAGGTTCCCCAAGGAGTTATAAACGTGGTTTTAGCTTGATCTTGCTTGGATATTCTGATTTGGTTGTATCCAGAGAATCCATCCATGAGAGACAAGAGTTCAAAACCAGCTATTGCATCAACGATAACGTCTATGGATGGTAATGGGAAATCGTCTTTAGGACACGCTTTTTTGATGTCTTGGAAATCTATGCAAATTGCATATCTTTCCGTTCTTCTTGAGAATGGGAACGATGTTAGATACCCATTGGGAGTAGTCAACTGGCTTGATGAATCTTACCTGAAGGAGTTTTATTACTTCCTCTTTTACCATGAGAGCTACTTTGGGCTTCATGGGTCTTGATTTTTATTTAATTGGCTTTGCATCTGATCTAGTGACAAGGTTGTGCACCGCAATGTGGGGTGTAAATCCCGTCATCTCCTTGTAATTAAATGCAAACACCTTCTGATGTTCTTTGAGAATCTGAGTGTGTATTTCCACTTCTTCTGGGGTTAATGAACAACCTAGTTTCAATATTCTTGGTTCATCTTCTGTCCTGATGTTGACATCAATTGTTTCATCGATCAAATAGGTGTTACCCTCTTCAAACTCAGGTGGTGCTGGAGGTAAATATAGATCATCCCTGTTTTCTATTGCGTATATGCTAGGCTCTGTTTGTGAGGGAAGATCCGTTACGGGATTTCCGAAGTAGGAAGATGAATGCGGAATCAGGGATAAATCTAGCATGTGATAGGAGAGATGTAGTGCTGCATAGGCATTTAAATAATCCAACGCAGCCGCATCATTTCCGACATGGTCTAGGATGGTAGATTCACTTCCACTTGAAAGAGGATTTGTCATTATTTTTATCAATGGTTCATCACGAATGGACACTGTGAACTGGGTATCTTTTAACTCATTGCTAGGAGTAAAACGCGATGATGAGGTTGCTATTGAATCAGCGAGAAGATTTTTCTCTCAGGGAATTGCTTCAATGGATATAAAGTTAAACACCTTGCTTAAATCTAATACAGCATTTTTGTAGAGTTGCAAATGTTCGGCTTTAGTTTCATATACTTCAGAAACTTGGTTTGTCACTAATTGCGAGTCTCCCAGGACTCTGATGTTATCAATACCAATTCTTTTGGCTAAGGTAAGGCCAATGAGGAGAGCTTCGTACTCACTGCCGTTGTTTGTACATTCAAAGTTTAATTTAAAAGCGAATGGGAGGACTTTCTCCTTAGGTGAAGTAAGAATTATACCTTCCCCTGCTCCATTACGACATTTAGCTCCATCGAAATGGAGAGTCCAATACTTAGCCAGGAGTATAGTTGTTGGGGCATTTGTTGCATTTGCGCACTCTACTTCTACCATACAGAGATCCTCTGCTGGCAAGGAACCAACACCTAGGGAAAATCCCATGCCTACTGAATTGAATGGTAAGAACATTGGTGAATCTTGTTCTATCAACTCAACGATTTTCATAGTAGTCCCTAATGATACTGTTTCTTTAGTTTTACCTTTAGGGGTTGGAATTGTTTTGGATATGCTGGTAGTTTCAAGATCCTTCGTAGGTACCACAACTTTTCCTCTGGCTTTAGGTCAGAGGGTTTATTAAGTTGGTTGGTTGGAAGTTCAAATTCTGAGTGCACCCCTGGTCTTTTCTTTAAATTAGCTAGGTGTAAATCGAAAGGTTTTGGATCACCTTTGGCTATAAATACCTTTCCTAGATGCAAGAATCTTACTTCTTGAAATAAAGTGGAAGGGATTGCCTTCATTCGATGTATCCAAGGTCGGCCGAGGATCATATTATAGTTAGTTTCCCGATCTATAATATAAAACTCAGTCAAGATGGTTTTGGGCCCTAAGGTGACCGGCAGTATTATAGTTCCTATCGAAGTGGCTTTAAGGCTATCATAGCCTCTCAAGGTATTTCGTGTAGTGGAACAGTTTGTTTCTCCATATCCAAGTTTTTAGAGGAAAGAGAAAGGGACTATGTTAACTGCGGCCCCATCGTCAACCATTGCCCGTTTTACATAGTTATTATAAACCCACACTTGCAAGTGTAAGGCTGGGTCACCTCGGCGTGCGATCTCAGCATCTGTGGGCATTTTACTTATTTCGAAGATGAATTCGACATCCATGTCCGGCTGCCCCGGAGGGTGGATATCAAAATCTACGTGATTTACTTGTGTTTCGAGAGGTGGAGTGATGTTAATTAGATGGCCTAGACCTAATGCTTCTAAAAGAGCAGCTCTGTGAGGGGGAGAGTTCTTTAGTAAGTCCAAAAATGAAATGTGTGAGAAGGTCTTTGTTAGGTCACTAATTAAATCATAGGCACCGATGGGTTTTTCAACTATTTGATGACTCTTATCTGTCTCTGGCAGATGACTTGGGCTCGGTTGAGAGAAATACTCTCGTGTTCTTGTTATAGCTTCGATAGGTAGTTCAGCGTCTAATTCTACCAAACTGACTATCTTAGGTCTCGGTTGAGCTCCCAACTATGGTGCAACTGACGGATTTAATGAAGTCGAGGCTTCATGATCATTGTTTCCTATCACTACACCTTTGTTTGTTCCAGTTGGATTCAGCCTATTGCTATCATGATTTGGGAGCGGATCATTAAAGATCTTGAGGGGAGCATTCTGAGGAGAAACTGCCCCTGCGAGAGTATTTGGTGATGATGAGACGGGATCCGCCAAAAACAGGTCTGTGAAGAACTGTCTTTGTTCTTCTAGCAAGCGTTGCATAAATTTATTGTAGTCACGGCACGTTCTAGTATCGTGACCCCGAATTTTATGGAAACCACAATAAGAATTGGGGTTGTAATTCCCGTTTTGTTGGTTTGGTGTGTATTGTGGCCTAAAATTCCGATCAAACTGTTGCCTATTAGGACCAAAGTTTTGGAATTGTTGTTTCTGGTTTTGACTTTGGTTTTGGTAACCAAATGAGTTTTGGCTTGGCCCTTGTATGGGATTTCGCCGTTGTTGTTGTTGTTGTTGTGGATGGTTAAAATCCACTGTATTGATTGTCGGGGTAAAGTTGTTGTTTCGTTGGTTGTTTGTTTGTAACGGAGCATTAACAACATTTACCCTCTTGGGCTGGTCGGTTACCCCATCCATTGTTACCCCACGATTTTTGTTAAGGATTTTGGGTCCTTGATTGACATTTGTGGTAGTTGTAGTGTTTTGAGTGGAGGTGATTAACCTCCCATTTGTTCCATATGTCTTACGACCACTATCTATCGCTGCTTGGTCTATTCGAAGAGCGCTCTCAAGTACTTCATCGTAAGTTCTTAGTGGGAACTTCTGGACTTCTTCCTTCACCTCTTTGCTGAGAGAATGAAGGAATAAATCACATAGTTCCATCTGATCCATGTTTGGAGCACTTGCTGATGAATAAAGGACGGTACGCCACCTTTGGATGAAGTGGGCGACAGACTCGTTATGCTCTTGTTTGATGTGTAAGAACTCCCTGATTCCTGTTCTTAATAGTTTGTTCATGTCGAAGGCCTTGATGAACTCAGACACAAGTTGTTTGAATGAATGTATGGAAGCCTCAGGTATTCTGTAATACCAATCGAGAGCAATGCCTTCCAAGGTTTTGGGAAATATTTTAGCAACAACCCCATCCCAAGGGAGTAATTCTCGTATGGCTGTAGCGTAAGCTTTGATATGTGCGTTTGGATCTCCCTCACCCTTGAACTTGGGCAAATCAGGGAGAGGTCTTGGAAGCATGACGCTTCGTATGGTGAAATCTAAGGGTTCCTTTAGGTATTCTGAATAAGTCCCTATCGCATAGCTTTCGACCATTGATGGTGTTTGCTGAGGGAGTGGTGGTGGGATAGGTTGTTGATACGGTGCAGCGTATGCGTTGGCAGGGGCATAAGGAGGTCCCTGTGTTTGAGCAAACATGCCAGGAGAGGAGAACATATCTCCTTGTGGTGATTTAGAGTATATGTTTAAGTAGGACGGGGTATTGTCAAGGAACGGACTGTTCGACACTAGACCGGGAGGAATTGTGTTAGAGATGATAGGCCTTGTTGGCGTTTGTTGTGGATATTGAGGAGGCATGCCTAACGTGCCTACTCCCGTAAGGAGATCTACCTGGCCAGAGTGGTATGGAGGATTGGAACTTCCTGTTTGTATGAACGGAGAATTGTGACTTGCTTGAGCCAGTTCTAACCCTCTCACTCTTTCTACTAAGGTTGAAATGACTTCATTTGGTGAAGTCACGGTACTTTGCCTAAGCGGCGTTTGTTGTATACCTTGGTGTTGTAAAGGTACGTGATATCCTGTCATAAACTGATCGCTATCTTGCCAAGTTTCTCCAAGAATATTTCCTGTATGCAGTGGCATAGAGGTATTTTCTTGAAAAGAGATTTCGGGTTGTATCTGTAAACCTCCTATAGGTGGGTACATTCCCCGGGAGCGTTGTTCACTCCTAGGATAACGTGTTGGCTGTCCATCATCTAAGACTAGGTATGGATCTGATTGCCTACTAACTTTTGGTCTGAGTAGCATTTGAGGAGATGAACCAGATTCTCCGGTAAACGTCATATTGTTTGAACCTGAAGGCTCTGTTTGTTGGGTTCGAGGGGGTTGATCTAACTCCTCAGCTTGAAAAGACGAACTATATCTGATTCTTGGGGTTTGTGCTGACAACTGATTAGCTGAATAGTTGTCACCCCATACTGAGAGCGAGGGTGATGATTGCCTATTTTGTTGGGCGTAGTATGCCTCAAGACCCAAGAGGGGTCTGCCATATGCATCGAATCCTGACATATTCGGGGGGTATATGAATACCCGCAGAATAATGGGAAGGAGCGAAGGTGAATGAGAGAAGATTTGAAACTTCTCAAAGAGAAGGTGAAACAGTTGTTTGTTTCACGTTGGGTTCACCAATTTTGTACGTCGGAAAAGTGACAGGCGAGCGTGAGAATCAACAAGTAACTCTTCCGCGTACCCGACCTCCCGAGGTCGTGCCGAGACAGCCGGTGGGGGTAGAATATGCAGACAAACTAGTTAGGCAGTCTAATGTCTTCGACACGCACTAGTGGAATTTGCAAATCTAAGGCAAAGAAGGCCCTTCTAACTTGGACTGGTGTGATAGATCGATCAGCAAGGATGACTGCTCGAAGGCTCCAATCAATATCGAGCTCTGGCGTGATTCGATCTATGGGTTGCGGAATACGTGGAAAATGACCTGGGATTGTTTCGTGTATATCTCCCGATAAGGTCATATAGTGGATGATGAATATAATTGGCTCTATGGACAATTTTCTGGCCTAGTCCAGAATTCCCTAGCTTCGTTAGCCGCTATATCTAGTAAGGACAGTTGTTCGATGATGATAGGTGGAAGTGGAGTGGACCTGAATACCAAGATGCGTAGGCTAGTGTCTATGTCTAACTGACTTGTGGATTCGTTGGGCTGTGGGATCTGTGGATCACAACCATAGACTCTTGGTTGTTGCGGTCCTGTTATGGTCATACGCGGGATCAAGTTCTAATCCCTAGTATCCAGTAATCGTATGCTTTCTCAGCTTCTATGTTTAGAACCAATAGTTGTGCAATCTTCTCAGAATACCTTACAGGCGTTCTCGCAACCTGGATTCTTAAGCTGGTATCTATATCTACGAGGGTGTCTCCAGCGTCTGGCTGTGGAACTAGAGGATCGCACCCGAATGTTTGTTCTCTTTCGAGCCCTTCTACAGTCATGTGGATGTTTTCTAGGGTAATCTGTAGTTTGGCTGACTTGACCAAAATGCATGTGCTTGGTCGTCTTCTATGTTTAATCCTCTTAACTGAGAACTGATCAGTTGTAAATCTGTGGTTGTTCGGAATACTTGTATCCTGAGATTTTGGTCTATGTCAACTATTGCTGTGACTAGGTTTGGTTGAGGCACGATTGGTTCGAATATATATTCCCTGGGCTCCTGAGGTCCCGTGATTGTCATACGAAACAAAATGCAAATCTAACTGTAACGAAGCAAATTCTAACTATGTGAAATAAATCTAACTGTATAACTTTTATTCTTCTAAGAAAACTTTTAATAATTTTAAGGAAAGCAAACTATTTTAAGCATATCTAGAAATAATAACTAAACAATAATTTGAAACAGACAAGATAACCGAGTGTAGTTATTTGCCTGTGCGATTTTGTAGAATTATTCTAAATTAAATAGTTTGTCTAATCTACCGGCAAGATTCTCGATCCTACCTCAGAAGTGAGGAGTGAATCATAGTTTCTCAGAAACTATCAATCCCCACAGCTTCCCTGGCAATATCGAGAATAGAATTTATTGAAATAAAGCGATTAACTACTCTATTTGATATGATTCTGACTAGAACTTTGAAATTTAAAACCTGGATTCCGCAGAACAGTGGCGAATCCGATGGTGTATGTGATCTCGTCCCCTCAGTATGATCTCCTCGTTCTTTCATGCTCACGTGGATCCAGAAAAGCGTGTAATGCTAGCACCGATAGGAGTAGATTTTGGGACAAGGATAGCTTTGAATGCAGACCGAAAATGTGAGTAGGAGAGGGATAGCTCAAGAGTACAGAGCTTGGCTTATGCGATTCCTAGCGGGATTTTACTGCGAACCATGCAACATGAAGTGACCAGAACCTGTAACTATCCTATACAAAGAGCAAAACCTGTAACTTTAATGTCTTCTTAAGCGATTCTGTTCCAATGGATTGGATAAAATAAAGACACTGTTTGCACAAGTTGGATATGTGGCTTACCAACAGCTGAACAATACTAACCAAGTATGAAATGAACTATGCTATCAATCCTAAGCAAGCTGACAGACCAAACCACTGAAAATCAGAAGACTCTAACAAAAAATGGTGGCCATTTGCCTCAGCACAAGCTATGCATTTATAGGAATTCCAACACTCAAAAACCAAAACCAAATTGAACTCCTAAACAATAAACAAAGGAAAAACACTATTCCAGGGGACCAAAAACATAAATGCATGCTCAAGTCGGCAAAGAAAAGCTGGTGAATCGTGATATTTCACGCGAGTTGCGTCAAAAGAGTGTTCTGGAAAATTCGCACAGGACCGCTGCTCTGAGCAGGGTGGCGGTTACAGGACCGCCGACCTGTTCAGGGCGGCGGTCACGAGACCGCCGCCCTGCAAGGCGGCGGTTTCGTCACTGAAGGTCAAGAGGCCAAGGAAAGAGGGAAAAAGGGGAAAACAAAGGGCGCGGGGGCTAAGTGGGGCATGCGGGATGTTAACACATACTCCGAGGGCTTTTTCGGATCCCGAACACCTTACGAGGAGACCTGTATCATCATCGGGGCACTTGTTACACTGTTCTGGCAGTACAGTACCTTACAATTTTGGGTACGTACAAATACCTTGCCATAGTTTTTGCAATAAATCATTTAAGGCATTATATGCTCATTCAAGAAACAAGGGTTATTATCAAGTCAGACCACTTAAAAACATTCCTCATGCAGGGATCCTTATCTAAAAAGGTTGGGCGTTTCATTACATTAATGGGTGAGTTTGAGTTAAATTTTATAAATCAAAAATCCGTTAAGGGTCAAATCATTACAGACTGGTTAGCTGATAATCCATTAGATGGGGGTGATTTGGTAGATCTGGAAGTTCCCAATGAGTGTGTATATTTCATCAAAACCAGGCCCCCTATCTTTGTATGCCCTTGGTACACTGACATTATCAATTTCATCATGGACCACACATACCCAGAAGGGACAACGTCAAAACAAAGAAGGTGGTTATGTGTCATTTCCACTAAGTACATTATTTTGGAATAGGTGCTTTATCACAGAGCCTTTGATGGAATGTTACTACAATGGGTTGACACCAAAGAATCTGAAAAGATTCTTTATGAGTCACATAGCAGGGTATGTGGAGGTCACTTTTGTGTTCATGCCACTGCCCAGAAGATACATCGGATGGGCTATTTTTAGCCCACCCTAGAGCACGATGTGGTAGAGTTTGTGTGCAAATGTCACAAATGTCAAGATTTCTCCCACGAGATCCACATACCGGCACAAGCTTTACAACCAATTGCAACCCCATGGCCCTTCTCCACGTAGGGCCTATATTTAATAGGGAAGTTCTCTCCCTCATTAACAGATGACCATAATTTTATAATCACGGCCACATAATACTTTACCAAGTGGGTAGAGGCCATGCCCCTTACCACTATTCCTAGCTCTGTAATTGCTAATTTCATCCCGAACCAAATCATTTATAGGTACGGGGTGCCACATGTCATTATTTCTAATAATGGCACATCTTTCAAAAACAATGAGGTGTGTGAGTTGTGTACAAAGTTTAAAATAAGTCATCACATGGCTTCTCTCTACTACCCTTAGGCTAATGGAAAAGCTGAGGCTACCAAACAGACTTTAAAGTCCATTCTCCTAAAGACCGTTAAGGAGAATAAACGAGATTGGCACCTAAATATTTTTCCGGCCTTGTGGTTCTACCAAACGTCAGTTCAAATGCCAACGGGAGCAACCCCCTTTTCCTTAGTATTCGATGTTGGTTCAGTTCCACCACTTGAAGTTGAAATAACTAGTCTCCACATTTCGCTACATGGGATCCTAGGAGAGGAGGGTTATCGAGAAGCGTGACTCTCCCAATTAGAAAGTCTCAACGAAGCTAGACTAAATGCTGAACAACGGCATAGTGTTTACGCTAATCGTATGGCTTGGCAATATAATAATAAGGTTTATGAACTTGATATCAACGAAGGACATTTGGTATTAAGACTTGATAGCCGAATAGACAAGAAGACCGGCGAGGGAAGAAAGTTTGGACCTAGGTGGTTAGGTCCATATCGGGTAGTGGAAGACTACAAAAGTGGTGCATTTTGTTTGTGTACACTAGAAGGTGAGGAGTTTAGTGAATCCGTAAACTCTCTTCATCTAAAGAGATACTATGCATGATCCACCAACATTTTCATATATACATTATTGCACCTACATTGCATTTTCATCTATCTGTTCATTTTGTAGAAAGTGTGATCAAGGAGCTTATTCTTATAGAAATTCCTAAAAAACTTCTTAAAATATTGGTAAAACATTCAAATCATGTCTCTTCAAACCTTCATAATATCATCAATTGTTTCTGAATCATTTATCAATCCAAACAATATAAGACAAAGTTTTGACGGTAACCATACCAAGGCCTGCATACTTGGTTCTACTTTTGGTCTCTTCTTAGGTTAGGTGTCTTTTGTTCATGGTATGTTCTAGAAGCTTTATGGTTTCACATCTATCCCATATACATATCCTTAGAAATAAGAGCATTCTAAAAAATTTTCCCAAATAAGTAAGTCATATGCAAATCCACACAAAAAATTATTTTTACACATTTCTCTGCCCTACCAACCTTTAGTGTTGAGCCTGCGTCTCTTACTAGTGATGTAGGGTTGGGAAAGGAGGGAAATTCCCTTACTCATCTATGCCTTGTACATGGTGATAATCCCACGCTTCCTACTAGTAGCATGGGGCAAGGCGTAGGGGGTCTCTTTGATAAAATTGAAAGTTAAAAACTAGCTAAACATTGTGAAATCGTAAGTAAAAAACAAAGTGAGTTAGATGTCCGAAATTCCAAGAGAGTTTAAAACTCGAAAACCAGATTTTGTCAACCAAGTCGCCATCTACGTATCCAAGTCTAGATAAACTACAAAGCAATTCACATTCTAAACTATAAAGTAGCTTGAGTAGAGTAAGGTTATAGCATCCCAATTTGGTTCTGTCAAACCTCTGTCTTTCTCTCATCACTATCATTTAACAAATTTCATAACTTGTTCCCTTTCTAACTCTTGGTGTTGAGCCCTTACATCTTACTAGTTGTGTGGGGTTAGGAGTGGGGAAAGTACATCTACTTATCGTATCATTGTGTTTTATCAAGACAATATGAAGTACTGAAGATTGCAAAAAAAGCTAAGTTTAAGATCATATTGTGTTTGCATCATCATATATCACAAGCATAAAACACAAAAATAAATCATTTTTTTTATCATTCACATCCATTTCATACATTCTGAAAAGCATTGAAAAGTAGAAGTTCTAAATATCTAGAGTACACATGAGATATAAGCCAAAGAGAGTCAACTCATATATAATGGAGTACCAAACCAAAAATAGAGTTTGTATATAAAGTAGTAGATCAAGTTTATATATAATGTCATCATGTGCTAGGCATGGTTAAAACGCTCACAATGAGCCTGAAATATATACAAAAAATAATATAATGTCAAAAATGGTATCAAAGCAATAAAGGCTCAGTGGCCTATCCATCCCTGTGGAATCCCCAGATGGTGTGCGACCACATTTAGGGATCTTGCTACGGTTGTGACGACGCTGAGAATGGACTGAATGGTGTGACTGCTCATGGTGGCACCCGCTACCTATAGCCTCACTATTAGAATGGCTCCACCTCATCAGGAACTCAACAATCTCGTATCCAGCTACCTGGGTATGAAGCGAAGTCACTATCTCTACCACCTTCCAGACAGGAGAGAAGACATCAATATGTCAGTCGGTGGCTAAGGGCTACCCTAAATCAGCAATCAACTCGGTCTGGGTCTTCCTCGAGGGAATCAACATGGTATCCACATATACCTAACGAATGAGCTCTCACCACTCGTGTGCAGATGCTGCAGGAAAAAAAAGAGAGATAGTGAGCTAGAAAATCACATAACATAAATCAAAAGGAGAATGCTAAGATAAACATGCAAAAATCAATAGATAAAATTGAGAAATGAGTATTAAACATACTCAGGTCTCCAGGCTTCCATGTAGGATCAGTGGCTGTTGTGGCAGGTGCTGCTGGAGGCTTCAGAGCCTCACCAAATCCAGAGGCATGGCATTGTTTGATCACATAATCATCATCCTCTCTAAGTGCCTCCTCTAAGACCAGTGTCTCTCTCTCCACGCTCACCTCCTCGTGTTGCTCTGAGGATCTCCTGAGTATCATGCCACTCAAGGTCACTCTCAGCTCCCTCCAAAGGTCCTGCCCCCTCATCCTCCTGTCTGACCGACTCCCCCTCAGTATCATCTCCCGCATCCTCCTCAGAGTCAGAATCCAAATCGATCGGATCATCCTCCTCCCCACTGTGAGCATAAGCCGCCCCAATCTGAAGTAATGGTGCTTGAGGAGCACCAACTGCCTGCCGAGCCTGGACTATTCCTAGCTATAATAGGCACACTAGGAGCAAAAAATCTCCAACCAGGATCCCCTCTAGGACCCCTCTATGCCTCCTGAATAGTCTTGTAAACAGGTGCCACTGGAGGAAGCATGACAGGGTATGGAAGTTTGAACTATTGGGGTACCCGGTCAAAGGGGTGAATCTCTAGTCTCCTGGCTCTGTCAACTAGCTGGATCATAGATGAGCAAGCTACCATCGTCGTAGCCTCCTCACCCCATATCCCTGTCATGTACTAATAGGGTGTGGTAGTCATATCTGTTGTAGTCAGGGAGGCCACTGACTGATGTGGTGTCTGGAGCACTGACATGCATGTGCATCTAGCTTCCAAGACAACCTTTGGATCTAATACCTATATCCCCCTGCCATAAGGGACGAAATTCTCGTAAACCCAACTCATAACCAGAATAGGATGGCTTAAAGATTGTCCCTGTAATCTGACCACTCCGTAGAAATTGTGGTATGTAGTCCCTAGAATATCTGCCCCCCAGGCATACTTACAACCATAAGCCTCAATCTGTGTAATGATGGGGGCCCAGCAGTATAAAATTGAATCTCCTCCCTTGTCCCCGACTAATCTCGATGATAGGATAGCCATGATGGCTCTTCGAAGGATAGGAATGGGAGCAGTAGAAATGGACCAAACCTTCATTCCCTTCTTTGAGCTAGATGATACAATGGTGTCTCCCATATACATGGCCCACTGTGTCATCACAGCCCTGGACCCTGTTGTCTCCAATGTTAGTCTCCTACCAAGTACCGGGAGTCCAAGGATGTGGTATGCATCCTCCAGAGTGATAGTCCACTCACCCCTAACACATGGAAACTGGAAGGTGTTCCGATCTTCATCCCAATAAGATAATAAGTCACACATAATGTGACTGGCAGGAGTAACATGGGGCACCTATGTTATCTGCCAAATTCTCGCCCTTTGAAGAAGATCGGTCTCATCATGGGTCAGCTGATCCAGAATCCCAGGGAGCCAGTCACACACTCTCTCTCTTCTCCAGCATATGTACTCTACCTTCTTCTACATCCACCAAAACATGGAAAAAGAGCAAGTTAGTAATGTGCATCACATGATAATCTCATAAAAACATATAAAAACATTGAAAACACAAAAAATTCAAGTTAAGAAGCATTTTAGACATTCTTTTCAGAACCGCCACCCAGTGCAGGGTGGCGGTTCCAAGACCGTTGCCTTGTCAGGGCAGCGGTCCTGACCTGATTTCCCAAAATGTGCCCTTAACCCCAAAAATGCTTTAAAATGACAAAATTGATCATTTCTAACAAAATAAAAGAATGCCCTATGGGCACCCCCCCTAAGGACTCATTTGAAACAAGAAAATTTGAAAATGTTCCCCCTAGGTGAATTTTTCAACATTTTAACATTTAGGGCACAAAAAGACAAAAGAGGAAATAACTAACCTAGGAGTGCGTCGGCTGATCTCCTGCTCATGGAGGCATGATCACTATCTTGCAACTGTCATTTTGGTTTTCTTCGCATCAGAAATGGTCAACGTAGGTCCAGAGCTCCAAATTCACCAAATCAACAATGCACAAATGAACTGGAAAATGAGTTTGTTTATATGTGTGTGTGTGTGTGTGTGTGTGTGTGTGTGTGTGTGTGTGTGTTATTTTAAACTTGTTTTGAGTGTATGTGTTTATAGAGTTAGAGTGTTAGCATAGGTATATTTCTACATCCCCGCGCAGATGGTAAGTTCTCTTGTCATTTTGGTTTAGTGTTTATTTTCCAATATCTTATCTATCTGCACTTGATTCTCTTCTCCTTCTTGCAGGAAACAGGAGCTTGGATGACGACATTTCAACACATTGGCATGTCAGGTATAGCTTCTAACTCCCCATTTCAAGAGCGCCATACTCGGACTCCACGTTTTACGCCTTTTCATTGCTAACACGCTTCTTTGAGGGGGCAATATGTACACACCCAAAATTGCACATGCTACATTGTCCGGAAAACAGTTACGAGAATCCCCAATGATGATTTAAAATCCTTTCAAGAAGGTGTTTGAGTTCTAAAAAACCATTCCCAGTATATATTTGTTGCCTAGATAGCCTTACTCATTGTTTCCATGCATTTTCCCATATCCCCGCTTCTTTCTGCTCTTGTTTTGGACTTCAGTGTTAGGACCACCGCCCTGCCTGGGTGGCAGTTCGCAAACCACCACCCAAGAAGGGCGGTGGTCCTGAAACTACCACCCTACACAGGACAGTGGTCCTGCCCACTTTTTCTAGATTCTTCACGCGTGTTTTAAACATGCAATGGTTAACTTAAATTTGCTTTTTGCATGTGTCCATGAGCCGAATTGGTTAAAAATAACTTTGTTTGCTTGGTTCTCTTTGCTCCTATTTTTAATAAGATTTAATTAGTTGGAACCTCCTATCCTCCATTCCTATATATTCCATGCTTGTATTCAAACAAAGGGCCTGAGAATTTTATGTATCTTACATTGTTGTGTTGCCATAATCTTGCTAGGAATTGCATAGCCAAGATTAAATCTCTTCTGATATCTCTCTTCTACTTGCATTGTGTCTAGATTGCTTCCAAGCTGTCATTGCTCAAGCACCATCCTCTTATTGTTGTTCTTTGCATTCCCTATCCTTTGGACTCACATGAACACTCAGAGAAATAAAGGAAAGAACTGAGGGGACAGATACTGATACTACTGGATTTGTCAAGGTTCTTGCTCTTCCAGGTTAGAGTTGTATATTTGTTTGCTTTGTTTATCAAATTTTCAATTATGAATCATTAATTTCAATTGCATATCAAATAGAGTAGAGAAATAGTTCATTTCAATTAGCTAGATAATTGCAAGTAGATCAAATCAATAGGAAGTTTTCTCTTCGACATTGCCAGGGAAGCTATGGGGGAACAATAGCTCTGTTAGAGTCATGATTTTTTCTTCACTTCTTAGGTAGGGTTGGAAAGATTTTGATTAATTAGAATAGATCTTAGATTTAGATTCACATATCTACATAGATAGTTAGCTACATCCGGATAATGATTTTTCTTAACTTATTTATTAGTTTAGATGCATTGTCTGAAAAGTTAGAAAAGAACAAAAAACATTTATTTTCTGTAGATTAGTTTGTTTTACTGCTTTGTTCTGACATATTGAGAAAACACCAAAAATATAGGTTAGATTTCCTTTGATAGATAGTGTATTTATTGAAAACAAATCAATTCATCTTGCATGACCATCAACAATCCACAATAGGAAAAGACTTACAGTTGTGATCCCCTGGTCCCACAACCCAATGGGCCAAAACTAATAACTGACATTGACAAAATTTTGCACTTAAAAGTCCTACATACACCTGCCACATACGCTAATGAAATAAGAGAGTTAGAGACATTGAACATATCTGCTAATCAAGCCTACAACTTTTGGAATGCTCCTAGAAATAGGATTTGATTGCATGCATGACCATATAAGGGCCTCAGCCTGAACGAGTCTTTAGTTGTGATCCAAAGGTCCCGCAACCCAACGGGCCTGCTAGTTAGTAAGATATTGACACTAGCTTACACACATTAGTATTCATATCTTCACTCCTTCCACCCAATATTATTGCACAGATTTCATTGTTGAATATAGCAACCAATCAGGCTATGACTTTTTAGAGAAGACCAGAAAATCACCCATAGGCCTTGTAGCTCCACTGCACCTCTTGTCTCCATTTCTATGGCCTTGTCTGAAAACCCATACGAGGTCCCTGCAGATTATTTTCCATGTATTCTACAACCAATCAATAGAATCTTGGCAGAACTAGACATCAATTGGAGTCTTCGAGTAGCTATCATATCGGACCATACCATCACACCCCTTTAGGTTAGGAGAGCATTCTTTGCCTTAGATTTGTAGATTCCCATATTGCATGTCGAAGACATAAGGTTGCCCCATTAGCTTGATCGCTGCCATCACTTTCACTTCCATTTCAATTCCACATCGGTTGTCTCGGCACGACCTCAGGAGGTCAGGTGCAAAGAAGGTCACTTGTTGATTTTCTATCATACAGTGACCAATAAACCTTCTTATAGGCTAACTCCCGCTTCTAACGCATTCAAAATCTATCAAAAACTCCTCCAAATGCTCCTAGAAAGCTTCCTAAAGCTTACTTGGGATTCTTAATTAATATTAAGAGATTAATTAGCCTTTAATCCTAGTCAAATCTTGCTTTGACTTGCTAAACGTGATTTTTGGACTTACCTTTTGTCCCACATGCACCAAAATCATACCATTATTGGAATGGGAAACCTATAAATATAACCCTCCTCATCATTTCTAAGAACATTTCTCCTCCTCTAGCATAAACTATAGGGAATTAGGATCTTGAGCATTTATCCATTTTTTGAGCTAATATCTTAATAGTGCATTCATTAACTCAAGCTTAAGTAATATGGAGAGAACCATATGGCCTTGTAGCCATTAATGGTGAGACTCCATTCTTAAACCTTGAGATCATATTAACAATCAAAACTGATTGCTAAGGACCTTCTTAGGTTCATTTCAAGTTAGCATTCAAAGAGTAGAGATTGATTTAGGCATGTTAGTTTGATTATTGTCAAAGTTATATGAAATTTTAAGAAATTAACCTTCCTAAGCTCTTATCTTGATGGTTCTTGTTAGGTTATTTAAGATTTAAAACTTCTTAGGTGTTCTAGTTTCATTTCTTAAGCTTTCTAATTTACACATGAACACATTTGGCACGCCCGGTGGGACTTACTCCATAGTCCATAGAAGTTGATTTCAAGCTTTGTGATTTACATTGTTTTTCAAGCCATTTCCATACATTTTGAGGATTGAATAGGTTTTGATAACCTTATATGAGTTAAAATATTCCTTTTGCATGTAAATTTAATGAGTTTCTATTATAAATTAATTTAAATAGAAAAGTTCTGACCTGTTTACATTTTTAGAAATCAGTTTTCCATCCTTTTTTGTGCAGTTCCAGGTACACACGCAGGCGTTAGAAAGGGGCACGCATACATTCAAACACACGCACACTTGTTTCTTGTGGAAAGCATAATTTCCAAAACGTGCGCATACACTTCAATACATGTGCATATACTTTGTTGTGCTTTTTGACCCTCTGTGCTAAAGATTATAAGTCACATGCATACACCAAGAAGGATACGCATACGCTTGCAAACGCATGCATACGTCTCTGGGGATGCACATAAAGTAAAAAAAATTCTTTATTATCTTAATTTTTCCACATACGTGCACCTATGCTCACAAGATCATTCATACGCAAAGAAAGGCGCATAGGTGTCTCTCGGCTAACACATCTACTAAATATTGACTATGTTTTTTAGAGTGGTATGCATACATTGCTAGGAGCATGTACATGTTGTTAGGGGAATACATATGTCCTAAGGGGCACAGAGGCATTGCAGTATAAAGTTAAAAATTATGTTGAACTAACAAAAAGTTGTTTCTTTATATTTTCTAACCATTTGCAAGGTCTTTTTTATTTAAATTAAGAATTTTCATAGTTGTATTTTCATTTGTAAGGCTATGATCATGTATGTTCTTCCCTCACACCTTTTAGGTGATCTTGCTAATCAGAAACGATCCAACACCTCTTTCATGATTTTGAAAAACACTTCATTAAAATATTTCTAAGGGAATAAACGTCAATTTGGATAAAAAAAGGAATGAGTCGTGTGTTTGATGCATAGGCTTTTGTCATTGTTTACTAAACTAGTTGGGTTCTACGTTGTGTATGCTCTTCCTTCTCATCTTAGGATGATATTAGGAATTAAAAGAAATTTTTAATCCTCTTTATATAATGCCTTTAACTACTAATATTTTTGTGAAGGACCATATCACTTGCGAAAGAATTGGTATCTAAATGAAGGCTAACACGTTTGTTGTAGGTTGTCAAATGACGTGCAAAAAAAACCACATCAAGCTATAAGATAAGAAAACACACCATATTCAAAACACTTTATTTGCTAGTTCAGATAAGGGTAAACCCATCCACTTTAAAATAGGAGAAACTCCCTATGGCATAAGCCTTAATCTATAACAAAAGGGATTCTCCTAGGAACCCCAAAGTAGTCCACGCAAGAGGGAACTGTCATCACCAATCCGGCACTATGATAATTCTTCACCGGGAACTCCTCGTGCTATGATTATTTACTAATGCACAGCCTTTAGTTTGGTGGATGTAATCTGGAAACAAAACAACAACATAACACAAGAATACCATCGACTCTGATAAGACGGAATGATGGCAAATCTGAAATATCAAAGTAAATTATAATATTAACATGAAATTGTTACAATCTCACCCATGAGGTACTTCAAGTGTTATTGACTTCACTTGCCTTTCACCAAGACTATGGGAGAAACTTTACAATTACACCTCTTAATGGCTTCTTCAACACACCTTTAAACTGATGGCTTCCTTTACACACTTCATACAATATTTCTCACTACTTCCTTCTATGCTAAATGAGGGGGGTGGCCTCTCTATTTATAGAACTTCCAGGCTTATCCATCTTATCTCTAAGATAGGATAAGAAATCCACTCTGATGAATAATATTCCATACCTTAACTCTTATCTGTACATGTAAGCTTATCTTTTAAGATAAGATAAACCTTATCATTTTACACGGGTTCCACATTTTTAGACTTTTTACAAATAAAATACACAAAATATTTATGACCTCACTCCTTGTCCTTATTACCAATATAATATTTCTAATTCCTAATCATGTAGACCCTACTTCTCTAATTACCCAAACTTTGACATTTTAACATTACCGAACCACTTACGACAAATATTTACTTTTTACAACATTCATATTGTACTTTGATTGTTACCGTACTCCACATTATTGGTAGCACCATATTGACGGCGCCGTTATCTTCTATCAAACGCTACTACTAATTATATTTAACAACATCCTATTCCTAATACATACATTAATGAAATAGAAATTATGGAGGAAAATTTTAGTGTCGACATCTTCCCCCTTCCTAGCTTCTACTCCGTCCTCGGAGTAGACTATTCTGGTGTTTGGAAAATCTTCAACTTGTCGTGGTTGACCCATTTCGTAATGGGAGTGCCATCTAATTCCTCCAGTCGATACATACCATTTTCATGCACAGCTGATATTTTGTAGGGCCCCATCCATTTTGGAATAAATATTTTGTCTTCTTTTTTGTATCTAGAATCATATACTAGAACCAAGTCATTCACATGAAATGGAGACCAACGGATCTTTTGATCAAAGTATTCCTTCTGCTTCATTTTCTTCTTATGGCTTGTATCCTTTGCTATTTCCCTCATTTCCTCTAGCAAATGAAGATGTACCAACCTTTCTTTTACTGAATCACTTTCATCCATCCTTTCATTTTTCATAACTCTCATAGTGGGAATATCAAACTCAATAGGAAGAACTGGATCAATGCCATAGGCCAACTGAAATGGGGAGTATCCTGTTGCTGACTTTAATGTTGCCCTATATGCCCACAATGCTACATGAATCCTTTTATCCCACTTATGTACCTGCAAGGCTGCATCTTTTGCTAGAATTTGACACAACACAAAATTTGTTCATTCCACCTGTCCATTTGTACTTGGCTTGTATGTTGTTGTCTTCCTGTGCTTAATAGAAAATTTATTGACTAGGGCTTCTACTACCTCATTAATGAAGTGGCTTCCTTGATCTGTTACAATTTCTAATGGACAACCAAATCTGGTGACAATGCGTTCATATATGAACCTTGCCACCTCATCCATGGAAGCTGTTTTCAATGGCCTAGCTTCAACCCACTTGGTTAAATAATCTGTGGCAACTACAATATACTTATTTTGGCATGAGGTAGTTGGAAGTGGACCTACAATGTATATTCCCCACTTTTCAAAGGGACCAAGTGGAAGAATAGGGCATAATGGAGCTGATGAAGTCTTACGGTTACCATGTGTTTGACAAATATCACATGTCTTACAATAATTATAACAATCTTTAAAAAGAGTGGGCCAGTGATAACCTGCATCCAAGATCCTTCTTGCTGTAATTTGTCCAAAGAAGTGCCCTCCACATGTACCATTGTGGAATTCTTCTAGTAGTTCCTTCCCTTGATCACGTCCAACTGCCCTCTTGTACTGTCCATCAGGTCTTATTCGAAATAATACTCCATGCAGAATAGAATATGGATGACTGGCTTGAGTAATCTTTCTCTTAGTCTTTGCATTGGCACCATCAGGAAACTTGAATTCATTCAGATAATTCTAAATATCTATGTATTCACTAGGGATTGTGTCAAGGGATAACAATGTTGCATCAGGGAAATCATCATCATCACAAGATGATCCTAAACCATCATAGGCTCGAGACAGTGCATCTGCATTGACATGCTTCTTTCCTAGCCTATCTATAATATCAAATTCAAATTCTTGTAGCAAAATTATCCATCTTGTTATCCTCCCTGATGGGTTAGGCTTATTTACAATATATTTTAGAGCCTGATGATCTATTACAACTAGAAATTTTTTCCCTAGCAAGTAATTTCTAAACTTCTTTACAGCAAAAATGATAGCCAGAGCCTCTTTTTCAGTTACAGTATAATTTACCTCAGCACTGCTCATTTGTCTGCTCCCAAAGTAAATTGGATGTTCATTCTCATTTTCATCCTTTTGGCTCAAAGTACTTCCTAGTGCTGCATCTGAGGCATCAGTGTACACAATGAATGGCTTGCTCCAATCTGGATTCTTCAAAATAGGTGAAGACACCAGGGCTTCCTTCAGTTGTCCAAAAGCTTCATGTGCCTTATTTCCTGGTTCATAAGTAACATCCTTCTTCAAGAACTGGGTTAGTGGTTGTGCAATCTTTGAGAAATTCTTGATGAACCTTCTATAGTAACCCACATGGCCTAAAAATGATCTCAACTTACTTCTATTCATAGGAAATGGTAAATATTTGATTTTTGAAACTTTATCAGGATCAGTACCAATACCATCTCTGGATAAAACATGCCCTAACAAAACGCCTTTAGAACATCCAAAGACACACTTTGTAGGGTTTAGTGAGGCTTGTGCTTCATCTAACCTTTGAAATGTTGTCTCCATCTGGTGTAGGTGGTCCAACTTGCTCCCATAGATGTAAAAATCATCCAGAAATACTCTGATGAAGGTCCTAATGTAGGGTTTGAACACCCTATTCATCAAACGCTGGAATGTTGCTGGAGCATTACACAACCCAAAAGGCATAACTCTATAAGCAAACGTTCCCCAAGGAGTGGTGAACATGGTCTTTAGCTAATATTTCTCTACTATACGAACTTGGTTGTAGCCACTATATCCATCAGCAAAACTATAGCACTCCTGGCCAGCTACTTCGTCCAAGATCTGATCTAAAAATGGAAGAGGGTAATGATCCTTCTTTGTTGCCTTATTGAGCTTCCTGTAATCAACACAAATGCATAGCTTCCGATTCTTTTTTATTGAGATCACAATGAGAGAAACCCATTCTGAATTCTCCACAGCGAATATGAATCTTGCATCAAGCAACTTATCTATTTCTTCTTTTACAGTCTTGGAAAAATTAGGATTCATTCTATATGGCATTTGCTTTATGGGCTTAGCACCATCTACCAACTCAATAGAATGTTCTACCCAACTTACTTGATGGAGTTCCTTGTAATCAAAAGTGAATATGTGTATGTACCTTCGAAAGAGCTAGAGGTAGGATTCCTTCTCACTCTCCATCACAGCATCACCAATCTTTATTTGTTGGAGACGATCATCAAATTCTTCTTCAGATAATTTTATGGGGTCATGAGTCGGTGTGACTGGAAGGATATCCATGACTGAAACATCAACCTCACTTTCTTCATCTTCAGTGTCCACTTCACTGGTACTAGAGTAATCAGAGGATTTCCAATCATCGGTTTCATCACTTGAATCCAAAATTTCTTCCTTATGATGCCGAAGGATCACGTTTATCTTCACCCTCTCTCTACCACATCCAAGTGTCATGAATCCTTCATTCCAGTAGTTTCTTGCATGAAATCTCCTTAGCCATGGTCTTCCCAGCAACATTGGGTACGCAACAGTACCATTTTTCATCACCTGAAATTCTACCACACATACAACGCCCATAACAGATATTGCCACATTTGAAACTACACCTTCTGGTTTAGTTTTTCCTTTATTTAATGACCTTAACATAAGTGTTGAAGGGCGATCAATTTTTAAACCCAACATATCCATTACAAACTCGGTCATTACATTAACTGCAGCACCTCCATCAACTAAGACATCATGAATTGAAATACCATTACATAATACCTCAGCTTGTGGAGCATAGGGATCCACCTCTGCCTCCAAAACAGGGACCTCAACCTCCTTCCTTCATCGAGCATTGAGTCTACTTCACAGCTCCCACCTCTTCTCAGAAGACATAGCCAAGAGTTGACCATATGTAATATTTGCAGGCCTTTTGGACAGATCTTCCAAGATGGAGTATGGTCCTTGCCCCTGTGAAATCAAAAAATCCTGCACACCCAACTTTCTTCTCCTATGTTTCTTACTAGTTTCTCCTTTCATCTTCTTAGGATCATTTCCATCTTGATTATCTTTTTCTTTCTTTCTTTTTGTTACAAACACATCTATTTCATTATTTATGCTCTTATCTACTACATCAAAAGAATTCACAGGTGCTTTTCCTTTATCATTATCTCCTTTACCAAATGTAGAAGCTCTATCTGGACAATTATACTTATAATGACCCTTTTTATAACAACCATAACATACAACTTCAGAAATATTTCTTTTTGGACCTCTATCTCCTCCCTGTGAACTAAATTCTTTTCCTTGAAGAAGATTAATAGTTAACTGACCCATCTATTTGAGCAGATCTTCATAAACATTAGATGTACTAGGAGAAATATTTGTGCTCACCGGGAGTGGTTGTGGATTCTGGACCAAAGGTGCTGGTGTAGGCTCTACTTTAGCAACAATTTCTTTGGGCTCCTCTTCCATGCTTTCTTCTTGCCTTCTTGCAATCTCCTTTGCTTGTTCAATGGTAGCTGGGTGGTCCTACTTCACTCGTTGTCTGATCTCTGGCTTCATCCCAAGAATGAAGTGCTTACATAGGAGATTATCCACGCCATTCATCAACCCATCCGTTAATCCTTCCTTCCGGATCTGGGCGTCGAGCTTTCTCCTTAGCTCTAGAACACGAGTATGATAATCCTTTATCTTCTCCTTCTCTCCTTGGGATAGCTTTGTGATCTTGATCATGAGATCTGCATATTTCTGTTGTTCACCAAATTCTTCAAGAAAACTTTCAGTTAATAAATCCCATGAATTTTTCACATTATCACCTAGTGTTTCAAACCACCTAAGTGCTGAACCATCCAAAAAGGTAGGAAAAAATTCAATCCATTGTTCCCTTCTTATAAGGCCATTACAAATACAAGATCATTTAAACTCTTGAATGAAAGAAGAAGCATCTTCATTAGATTGAGCTGAAAAAACAGGAATCTTTCCCATTTTCAAAAGTAACCACCGTGAAATACCAACCCACAAGTACAATCAACAAGACTTATGTGCACAAATAATTGGAATCACTATACTAGAAAGTGACTTTACACATATCTACAGTAAAATAGAAATGACTGCGGTAAACTATGGTAAAACTTGACTTACTGCGGTAAAAACTGACTTTACGGTGGTAAACACTATTCACAATAAAAAGTGAAGTTACTGCGGTAAATACTATTCACGGTAAAAAATGACTTTACTGTGATAAATACTATTCACAGCAAAAATGACTTTATCATGGTAACTACTATTTACGGTAAAAATGACTGCCATGGTAACTACTATGCACAGTAAAAATAAGGTTACCCTCCAATTGATTTTTGACTAAGTGGGAATATCTCTCCAGAAAATCCACCAACGAGGAATGGTCCCGGCAACGGAACCAAAATGTCATCATCAATCCAGCACTATGATAATTCTTCACCGGGAACTCCTCATGCTATGATTATTTACTAATGCACAACCTTTAGTTTGGTGGATGTAATCTAGAAACAAAACAACAACATAACACAAGAATACCATCGACTATGATAAGACGGAATGATGAAAAATCTGAAATATCAAAGTAAATTATAATATTAACATAAAATTGATACAATCTCACCCATGAGGTACTTAAAGTGTTATTGACTTCACTTGCCTTTCACCAAGACTATGGGAGAAACTTTACAATTACACCTCTTAATGGCTTCTTCAACACACCTTTAAACTGATGGCTTCCTTTACACACTTCATACAATATTTCTCACTACTTCCTTCTATTCTAAATGAGGGGGGGTGGCCTCTCTATTTATAGAACTTCTAGGCTTATCCATCTTATCTCTAAGATAGGATAAGAAATCCACTATGATGAATCATATTCCATACCTTAACTCTTATCTGTACATGTAAGCTTATCTTTTAAGATAAGATAAACCTTATCAGTTTACAACGGGTTCCACATTTTTAGACTTTTTATAAATAAAATACACAAAATATTTATGACCTCACTCCTTATCCTTATTACTAATATAATATTTCTAATTCCTAATCATGTAGACCCTACTTCTCTAATTACCCAAACTTTGACATTTTAACATTACCCGGACCACTTACGACAAATATTTACTTTTTACAACATTCCTATTGTACTTTGACTGTTACCATACTCTACATTATTGGTGGCATCGTACTGACGGCGCCGTTATCTTCTATCAGACGCTACTACTAATTATACTTAACAACATCCTATTCCTAATACATACATTAATGAAATAGAAATTATGGAGGAAAATTTTAGTGTCGATAGAACCTTGTGGATGAAACAGGAAGTGCTCCGCTTACCCACTTGACTAGTTTTCACTTGTGAGGTTAGAGTCAAAAATAACTCCACTGCGACCCTAGTGAAAACACAAATGAATTCATTTCATGCTCATTGTTTCTAAGGGGGTAAAGTAAAGACAAGATACTCCAAAACTAGTCAGTGCAACTTTGTTGGCAAATTGAGATCGTAGAGGTATTTTGTGACACCTAGTTGATAGAACCAATAGGAATTTATATCGTCTTGGATCCCACTTTACTGTATCAAGCCAATCGTGTTCTATAGAGATTTTACAAAGTAAGAACTTGTTTGGAGTTGAAACCTTGTTTATCGAACAAGGAGAGAGTCCATTCAAGTTTTCACTAAGTGTCATTCATCACGAGATTTACAAAAACTTAGTTTGTCTTATTTTCTCACTCACCCTAAGGTGAGACGAAACTCTACCAAAGTGACACCAAGTATATTTCAACATCACTAGATCTATACCTTTGTTATCTTTTTGTCCATTTTGGGAAAAAAGAGAACAACATATGTGGATACCACTAGAAATAATCATGTCCACCACTTTTATATTCTACTTGCATGACTAGGTTGCAATGCCAGAAGGCAAGTGTTGAAAGTGTAAATGGAAAGTCTTCGTGTTCTAGTAGGCCCTTTATCTCAAACCCGTATTGAGACACATTATCATCGTAGTTATGATTGATTCATCATTGATCCTCCTTAAAAGTGTTATGTTGTTTGCATCACCTTGAGACAATTACAATACTTACATCTCATTTCTAGTAAACGTGGTTTAAGTGTTTATATTGTAACGTTACACTACCCACATCTTAGCAAATCCTTAGCATACTTTTACGTTATTTTATTTCAAACATTACCCCAATATTGAAAGAGTGTTGGTTACTTTGTTTATGTCGTGTCAATATTATTTTGATACTAATACCTTTCTTTCTCACAAAGCTTGGGTAACGTAACCTAGTATTATTTACCTAGCTCACATGCAAAACCTCCATTTGTTTTAAGATTTGGGTCTTGCTTGTCTCTAAACTTGTCATAACTATCATTTGATTGGATATCGCATCAACCCCTTTCTAATACTTACGACTTTTTCATTTTGAACTTGACTTAAGTACTGACATTGTGTTGATCATATAGCATTGAACTATCATTGGAAACATTAGCATAGGGTGTAGTTTATTGTTGACTAATTGGTTTACTGGAAACTTGCATGATTATTCCTTACATGTTATAAAACTCATAAAATTGATTGATTCATTATTCTTTGTCCATTTATTGACATACTTTGATACCATAAAAACAAAGAGTTACACGTTACACTTAGGTTTATTATACCCTTGATTACACTAGGCAAAAACTTGTGTAAAAAAAACTCACAATGGTCCATATCACAAAAATTGAATCCAAGAAATGAGAGTTAAATCATTTTCTGGGTCAAAATTTAGGTCCCCTATTCTCTAAAGTAAAGGAAACAGATGGGTTAGTTGATCATAGCAGAGATGAAAGTGATTCATTCCAAGATATCGATAACATGGATGCCACTCACTTTGATGAATTTTTATTTCGAAATAGAGATCGAGTAGTTGCGTGAGTTTTAGAGTTAGGTGCCACAATACCACAAGAACGGGAAGTCCCTAGAAAATATACTAATAGGATAGAAGAAGAAACACAAAGACCTCCCCTCACTAACATGGATGATGGTGTTAAGGGAAGCCATGCTTCTACCTCCGATACCAACATTAAAGGTGAAACATCAAGACAAAAAGGTGGTTCTTGACCACCACCTCTTAAAATCCATCATAGGGTTAGGGTAGAATATGAACATGAGGAGTCACCTCCTCCCCAAAATGAAAGTAAAGAGGACTCCCAAAATGAGGAAGTCACTATCCAAAATCAAACACAAACCCTTCGCCAACAACTAGTGAACTTAGCTTATTTTGTAAGTACGAACCCAAACAAGGGCATACATCAAGAAAAACCTAGGACTAAGGTTAGTGAAATTTATACAGAAACTCAAGAGGATGAAGCCTTCAAGAAAATTTGAGTGCTTAGACCATCCTCTCCTACGAAAGAGAAACTCTTTACGTAAGAGTTAAAATCAATGAAAAACATGCTTACGACACTTCAAGAAAGTAACGTAGGCCATAGTAGGAAGTATCATTATGAGGAGTTATGTCCTTATCCATTTGAAAATCCAAAAAAAAAAATTGATTGTCCAAAATTGATAAATATAAAGGCAAAGGTGATCCTCGTGATCATATCTAATAATTTTACATGGCTTGCCAAGAAGTAGCCTATAGTTACAATTACCTCATACGTTTGTTCCCTCATAGTTTAGGAAGATAAGCATTGGAATGGTTCCTTCATTTGCCAAAGGGGTCAATAGTCACATGGCTCACACTAGCAGAAAAATTCATTTGTCACTTCTCATTCAATATGGAGAATGACGTAACCATGTTAGATGTATGCAACGCCAAACAAAGACCAAATGAAACCTTTGCTAGTTTCCTACAATGATGGTGAGGGCTAGCTATCTGCTTCCCTTGCGTAGTTCCAGAGAAATAATTGGTTAGTATATTCATGCCCAATTTGAATATGGACATTACATTCCAGTTACAAATGCATTGCATCACTAACTTAGAGGAAGTTATTGAGAAAGGAAGCTAAATTGAGAAGGCTCTAATAGAAAAGGGAACAATAAAGCCCTTTTCAAAGAACTTACAAGAGTCAAAACCTACAAACAAGCATGTGTTCTTTAACAAAAAAAATAATGTCATAGGAGATGGTATCACCAACTCTAAATGACTTCAAATAGTTCAAATTGGTCATCTTTTAAAATTCACCCAAAGGACCTAGTCAAAATCCAATCAAATGACGGGTGTTCACTCCCCTTACAGACTCATTATCCACGATTTTGAGACAATTAGAGGTGATGAACATGGTTCAATATCTGACCACGGTGCCTTATGCAGAGGATGCACCCAAACCAGGATGGTATAGAGATCATGAATACTGTGATTTTTATTGTGTCAAGGGACACAAAACAAATAAGTGTTTGAAACTGAGACACTTTATTCAAGACATCATTGAGGATTGGAAGATTGAATTAGACTCACCTGAATTAGGGAAAGGACCTAATAGCAAAATAGTAATATTTAAACAACCCTCTCCTAATCATAATAAATAAGGAATGAAAAATACAGATCAAGGTCAGTCATCTGATGACTATAGAGCCACGAATTACGTATATACCTCAACTGATAATCCCTTTGATTCGCTCATATGATGTATTAATTCATCCAATGAGAAGTAAATATAATTAGGATCATTAACAACAATTACGTTGTGGAAACATGACATGCTCGTCTATTGATCCTAGAACCTCTTGTACCTACACCTTAGAAAAGTCAAGATATCAAACTCTCATAAGGATATCCTTTATAAAACCCTTCAAGGGTCAGGAGTCTCAACAGAGGCCGATCCTTCACACCTCCAATCCATGGTCGTGAACCTTTCTCTTAATGATTGCATTTCCTTCGACCAAAGTGAAGTCCCTCTTAATAATCTCATGCACAATTTACCCCTATACATTGAGGTATTTATTACTCTTAGAAAGATTAAAAGAGTGCTTATGGATAATGGGTCCAGTTTAAATATTTGTATCTTAAAGCTAGTCATACAACTAGGTCACACAGAAGTAGATCTGGATCCTCACATAATCACAATCATAGGTTATGATAATGTTGAGCATGAATCCACTGGTACAATTGTGTTACATGTGGAAGTAGGGCCAAAAAATCACGACATGAAGTTCCATGTCCTTGTTCTAGATATTCCTTATAATATGCTCTTAGGTCGCCCATGGATCCATATCATGCAAGCTATACCCTCCACTTTTCACCAATGTATCAAGTTGTATCATGGAGAGCAAACGATCACCATCCTAGAAGATCTTGAGCCATTTTTGCATTGTAGACTGCTACATAGTTTTTCTCAAGTAGTGTATGAATGTCCCTCAATGGATGTTGTTATACCATTATAAATGGAAGTTCTAAAAGATCGAGTAGATCCTGACACATTGCAAACTAGTAATAAATATCCTTCCTTGTCACTCTCTCTCTTCATCTCATGGGAGATGAAGATGGGAGCTTATGGCCCAAGTGAAGATCTTGATCTTCAACAAGCCCTGTTGGTATCTGACCTCTCGCTATCAACTAAAACACGTGGTAGGCCTGATTTTTAGTTCACAATCTCTCGAGATAATTGTCCTAGTCCCTTTGAAAAAATTGTTCCTTGTTTCCTTTTATCAGACAAGAAAATGTTGGATAAACCTACAAGTTGGATCCCCAAAGGAATAAAGGTTGCACGTCACCAAGCTTTGGAGTACATTAAAGCACATAGAATGATGTATGTCATGGGATATCAAGGATTTGGGTGTGGCACAAATGCACAAGGAATACTAGAGCCTATCAAAATCCCCCCCTAGAAAATTAAATAAGCATGACCTTGGAATTAAACCTCATAAGGCTCCACCCTCAGAAATGGATGACACCTCTTCGGAATGTAAGGACGATTCGTGTAATTCAAATAGTGATGTAGATTCCCATCATAGCATGTATGAGGACTTTACCTCTACCATCCTTTTCCTGGATTCCATCATCGTTACCCTTTCATAGTCCAATTCCCAAGCCAATTTTCAAATTACCCTTGTATATCTTAATCTCATTGATTGGGGACAACAACTTCATGTGCATGTTGATTTCTTTGAAAATGATGAGGCAGTCGCAGAGTTCATGGGTATTTAAGATGCCATCCCTATCGGTGACCATAAAAAGGGCTTCTCCATCAATCTGAATGTATGTGCATACTTTGGGGAAGAGGCATCATTGTGTGGTCACTTAAGCAAAAAAAAAAAGCAATGGAAAAATTCCTATAGAATAGCCTTACAAAAAGAATAATTCTAAGTCCCACGGTGAAAACCACTTTAAGGTGCTTGTGGACAAAAAAACATAACAATGAATGGAAAATATAGTTAACCCACGTGAAGATGATAATATTTTTTATCCACATGTAGAAGTGGATCGTAATCTCCCCCTTGATCCTACATGAATGGAAGATAATTCTAAAATGATGGTTGAGGAGACTATCAGTTTTAACTTCATGTCAGAAGAGGATCCAAAAATAGTACAGCTGGGAGCTTCACTCTTGGCATAGGAGAAGAAAACATTTGTGACGCCACTAAAAGAATTTTTAGACATATCTGCATGGTCTTACGTAGATATGCTAGGTTTGGAACAAGCCTTAGTCGTGAATAACCTTGTTGTGCACCCAGATGCAAAACCTATCAAGCAGAAGATGAGAAATATGCACCTGTGTATTGCACTTATGGTTAAAGAATAACTAGAGAAGATATTGGCGGTAGGTTCAATCAGACCTATTTACTATTCAGAGTGGATATCAAACAGTGCTAGGACAAAATAAACTAGTTACCATTTGGTTCTGCTTGAAATTTAGGGACATCCATAAAGCATGTCCTAAAGATGATTTTCCTTTTCCTAAAATCAACATGATTTTTGATTCAACTGTGAGTTATGAGATGTTGTCCCTCATGGATGGATTTTTGGGCTATAACCAAATAAATATCATAGAGGAAGATCAGCTTAAAACTGACTTCACAACCCATTAGGGGAAATTTTTCTACCAAGTGATTCCTATAAGTCTCAAGAATGCTAGAGCTAGTTATCAAAGAGTGATGAAAGTAATATTCCATGACATGATGAATGACATCATGGAGGATTATGTGGATGATATCTTGGGAAAGTATAGAACTAGATAAGAGCACACATAAGTGATGAGAAATATCTTTCAATGACTCTGAGACTACAAGGCTAGATTGAACCCTGGAATATGCTACTTTTGTGTACAATTAGGAAATATATGGGGTTTCATCATTTCCGGAAGAGGGATTGAGGAAGATTCCGCGGGGTTTCATCATTTCCGGAAGAGGGATTGAGGAAGATTCCGCCAAGGTTGTAGTTATCACTAAGATGCTTCCACCAAATAACCTTAAGTAGTTGCATAGCTTACAAGGTAAAATACAGGTAATATGCCACTTAATTTCATAGCTTGCGGATAAGTGCCACCCTTTTACACATCTACTCAAGAAATATATTACTTTCAATTGGGGTCCTTAATGTCAAAAGGTGTTTGAATTTCTTTAAAAATACCCAACTACTCCTCATATTCTCATGCTGCCTACCCCAGGTGAACCCCTATTGTTATACATTTTCACTACCCAACATGTTATTGTTGTGCTACTTGCCCAATATGACCTTAGCCAAAAAGAGAGGGCGGTTTATTATCTCATTCGTACTTTGATCGCCTATGAGTTGAATTACCCACAAATTGAAAAGGCAGTTTTAGTTGTGGTCTTTACATTTCAAAATCTTTGCCACTACCTACTCAATAATAAAACCAAACTTATTTCCAAATTTGACCCTTTAAAATACCTTCTATCTAAACTAGCGCTCACCAGATGGATGGCTAATTGGATAATCCTCCTAAGTGAGCTTGATATTAAATTTCTAGAATAGAATTCACTCAAAGGATGTGTGCTTCTTGGTCAGCTAACTAAAGCTCCCCTACCAAGAATGGAACCATTGTGTTTAGATCTGTTAGATGCCTTTATGATGTACATTGAGGAATCTGTCGTATGGCATATGCACTTCGATGGATCATTTAATTACCATGGTTCAAGAGTTGTTGTGGTACTTATCACTTTGATAGGAGACTTCATCCTGCATGCTTTCTGGATGAATTTTCCATGTACTAATAATATTGTAAAGTAAAGATCACTTACTGTTTGTTTGAAAATTTGTATCAAATGGAATATTAGACAACTAATATTCTTTGGTGGTTCATATTTAATCATCAAGAAGGTCAATGACGAATATAGGGTGAAGGATGACAAGATCATCCCATATAAAAAAATTGTTGAGACCCTTAAATAATACTTTGTATGTATTGATTTTTAACGGATGCCAAGGGCATAGAATCAATCAAAAAATTTCATGGCCAAAATAAGAGCTTTGCTTCACATTCCATCTCAGGAAAATAAAATTCCTTTCTTCATTAAAAATCTGCGAGAGCCTGCATATGACATGTTGGAATCATGTCTAGTATGTGAAGTTGTTGGTCCTTTCTCTTCCTGGTATGAACCCATATTCAATTACCTATAAGACAATACCTATCCTGCAAATATTTCCCACACTGAGAAAAAATCCCTTATCCTATGTATAGCTCGTTATATCCTCCTAGGAGACACCCTTTATCAACAAGGATATGATGGGAATCTACTGCATTGTATTGATTTGGTCAAGTCAATCTGAGCGATTAGATGGGTACATGAAAGAGTTTTTGGAGCACGCACAAACGACGTGGTGCTCTCCAAGAAAATACTAAGATTAGGTTACTATTGGCCCACCATGGAAGAAGTTTGTTGTAACTATGTCAAAAAGTGTGAACTTTGTCAGAAGTATGGAAACCTGATTCATGCAACCAATTACTACACCATGGTAATTTTCTAAATGGGGATTAGATGTCATAGGTAAGCTCACTCCTACTTCCTTAGATGGCCACACACATATAAGAGCTACCACCGAGTACTTCAAAAAATGGGTAGAGGTCGTGCTGTCGACATTAAAATTTTCCTCCGTAATTTCTATTTTATTAATGTATGTATTAGGAATAGGATGTTGTTAAGTATAATTAGTAGTGGCGTCCAATAGAAGATAACAGTGCTGTCAGTACGGTGCCGCCAATAATGTAGAGTACGGTAATAGTCAAAGTACAATAGGAATGTTGTAAAAAGTAAATATTTGTCGTAAGTGGTCCGGTAATGTTAAAATGTCAAAGTTGGGATAAGTAGAGAAGTAGGGTCTACATGATTAGGAATTAGAAATATTATATTTGTAATAAGGACAAAGAGTGATGTCATAAATATTTTGTATATTTTATTTCTGGAAAAGTCTAAAAAGGTGGAACCCATGTGAGATGATAAGGTTTATCTTATCTTAGAAGATAAGCCTACATGTAAAGGCAAGAGTTTAGGCATGGAATATGATTGTCTAGAAGAGATTTCCTATCCTATCTTAGAGATAAGGTGGATAAGCCTGAATTCCTATAAATAAAGAGGACACCCCCCCTCATTTAGCATAGAGAGAAGTAGTGAGAAATATTGTATGAGTAAGTGTGTAAAGGAAACCATCATTTTGAAGGTGTGTTAAAGAAGCCATTAAGAGGTGTAATTGTGAAGTTTCTCCCATAGTTATTGTTTGAAAGCAAGTGAAGTTAATAACACTTGAAGAACCTCATATGTGAGACTGTAACAATTTCATGTTGATATTATAATTTACACTGATATTTCAGATTTATCATTATTCCTTCTTATCATAGTCTATGGTATTCTTGTGTTATGTTTGTTGTTGTGTTTCCAGATTACTTCCACCAAACTAAGAGTTGTGCATTAGTTAATAATCATAGCATGAGGAGTTCTCGGTGAAGAATTATCATAGTGCCAGATTGGTGTTGACATTTTGGTTCTATTGCTGAGACCATTCCTCGTTAGTGGATTTTCTGGAGAAATATTCCCACTTAGTCAGTAAACATTTGGAGGGTAACCTTGTTTTTACTGTGCATAGTAGTTACCATGGTAAAGTCACTTTTTGCCGTGTATAGTATTTACCGCAGTAAAGTCACTTTTTACCGTGAATAGTATTTACCGCAGTAACTTCACTTTTTACTATGAATAGTGTTTACCACAGTAAAGTCATTTTTTACCGCAGTAAAGTCACTTTTTACCGTGAATAGTATTTACTGTAGTAACTTCACTTTTTACTGTGAATAGTGTTTACCACAGTAAAGTCAGTTTTTACCGCAGTAAGTCAAGTTTTACCATAGTTTACCGTGGTCATTTCTATTTTCTACTATAGTGATTCCAATTATTTGTGCACATAAGTCTTGTTGATTGTACTTGTGGGTTGGTATTTCACTGTGGTTACTTTTGGAAATGGGGAAGATTCATGTTTTTTCAGCCCAATCTAATGAAGATGCTTCCTCTTTCATTCAAGAGTTTAAACGATCTTGTATTTGTAATGGCCTTATAAGAAGGGAACAATGGACTGAATTTTTTCCTACCTTTTTGGATGGTTCAACCCTTAGGTGGTTTGAAACACTAGGTGATAATGTGAAAAACTCATGGGATTTATTAACTGAAAGTTTTCTTGAAGAATTTGGTGAACAACAAAAATATGCAGATCTCATGATTGATATCACAAAGCTAGCCCAAGGAGAGAAAAAGAAGATAAGGGATTATAATGCTCGTGTTCTAGAGCTAAGGAGGAAGCTCAATGCCCAAATCCGGAAAGAAGGATTAGTGGATGGGTTAATGAATGGCGTGGATAATCTCCTCTGTAAGCACTTCATTCTTAGGATGAAGCCAGAGATCAGACAACGAGTGAAGTATGACCGCCCAGCTACCATTAAAAAAATAAAGGAGATTGCAAGAAGGCAAGAAGAAAGCATGGAAGAGGAGCCCAAATAAATTGTTGCTAAAGTAGAGCCTACACCAGTACCTTTGGTCCAGAATCCACAACCACTCTCGGTGAGCACAAATCTTTCTCCTAGTACATCTACTGAGTATGAAGATCTGCTCAAGAAGATGGGTCAGTTAACTATTAATCTTCTTCAAGGAAAAGAATTTAGTTCTCAGGGAGGAGATAGAGGTCCAAAAAGAAATATTTCTGAAGTTGTATGTTATGGTTGTTATAAAAAGGGTCATTATAAGTATAATTTTCCAGATAGAACTTCTACATCTAATACAAGAGATAATGATAAAGGGAAGCACATGTGAATTCTTTTGATGTAGTAGATAAGAGCATAAATAATGAAGTAGATGTGTTTGTAACAAAAAGAAAGAAAGAAAAAGATAACCAAGATGGAAATGATCCTAAGAAGATGAAAGGAGAAACTAGTAAAAAAACATAGGCGAAGAAATTTGGGTGTGCAGGATTTTCTGGTTTCACAGGGACAGGGACCATACTCCATCTTAGACGATCTATCCAAAAGGCCTGCAAATATTACATATGGTCAACTCTTGGCTATGTCTTCTGAGAAGAGGCGGGAGCTGCGAAGTGGACTCAATGCTCAACAAAGGAAGGAGGTTGAGGTCCCTGTTTTGGAGGCAGAGGTGGATCCCTATGCTCCAGAAACTGAGGTATTATGTAATGGTATTTCAATTCATGATGTCTTAGTTGATGGAGGTGCTACAGTTAATGTAATGACTGAGTCTGTAATGAATGTGTTGAATTTAAAAATCGATCGCCCCTCAACACTTATGTTAAGATCATTAAATAAAGGAAAAACTAAACCAGAAGGTGTAGTTTCAAATGTGGCAATATCTGTTATGGGTGTTGTATGTGTGGTAGACTTTCAGGTGATGAAAAATGGTACTGTTGCGTACCTAATGTTGTTGGGAAGACCATGGCTAAGGAGAGTTCATGCAAGAAACTACTGGAATGAAGGCTTCATGACACTTGGACGAGAGAGGGTGAAGATAAATGTGATCCCTCGGCATCATAAGGTAGAACCTGTGGATTCAAGTGATGAAACTGATGATTGGACATCCTCTAATTACTCGAGTACTAGTGAAGTGGACACTGAAGATGAAGAAAGTGAGGTTGATGTTTTGGTCATGGATATCCTTCCAGTCACACCGACTCATGATCCCATAAAATTATCTGAAGAAGAAATTGATGATCGTCTCCAACAAATAAATATTGGTGATGTTGTGATGGAGAGTGAGAAGGAATCCTACCTCCAGCTCTTTCAAAGGTACATACACATTCACTTTTGATTACAAGGAACTCCGTCAAGTAAGTTGGGTAGAAAATTCTATTGAGCTGGTAGATGGTGCTAAGCCCATAAAGTAAAAGTCATATAGAATGAATCCTAATTTTTCCAAGACTGTAAAAGAAGAAATAGATAAGTTGCTTGATGCAGGATTTATATTTGCTGTGGAGAATTCAGAATGGGTTTCTCCCATTGTGATCTCAATAAAAAATAATGGGAAGCTACGCATTTGTGTTGATTATAGGAAGCTCAATAAGGCAATAAAGAAGGATCATTACCCTCTTCCATTCTCATATCAAATTCTGGACGAAGTAGCTGGCCAGGAGTGCTATAGTTTTGCTAATGGATATAACGGATACAACCAAGTTCGTATAGCAGAGAAATATCAGCTGAAGACCACGTTCACCACTCCTTGGGGAACTTTTTCTTATAGAGTTATGTCTTTTGGGTTGTGTAATGCTCCAACAATGTTTCAGCGCTTGATGAATAGGGTGTTTGAACCCTACATTGGGAACTTCATCAGAGTATTTCTGGATGATTTTTACATCTATGGGAGCAAGATGGACCACCTGCACCAGATGGAGATAGCATTTCAAAGGTTAGATGAAGCACAAGCCTCACTAAACCCTACAAAGTGTGTCTTTGGATGTTCTAAAGGTGTTTTGTTAGGGCATGTTGTATCCAGAGATGGTATTGGTACTGATCCTGATAAAGTTTCAAAAATCAAAGAGTTACCATTTCCTATGAATAGAAGTAAGTTGAGATCATTTTTAGGCCATGTGGGTTACTATAGAAGGTTCATCAAGAATTTCTAAAATATTACACAGCCACTAACCCAGTTCTTGAAGAAGGATGTTACTTATGAACCAGGAAATAAGGCGCATGAAGCTTTTGAACAACTGAAGGAAGCCCTGGTGTCTTCACCTGTTTTAAAGAATCCAGATTGGAGTAAGCCATTCATTATGTATATTGATGCCTCAGATGCAGCACTAGGAAGTACTTTGAGCCAAAAGGATGAAAATGAGAATGATCATCCAATGTACTTTGGGATTAGACAAATGAGCAGTGCTGAGGTAAATTATACTGTAACTGAAAAAGAGGCTGTAGCTATCATTTTTGCTGTAAAGAAGTTTAGAAATTACTTGCTAGGGCAGAAATTTATCGTTGTAATAGATCATCAAGCTCTAAAATATATTATCAATAAGCCTAACCCATCAGGGAGGATAGCAAGATGTATAATTTTTCTACAAGAATTTGAATTTGATATTATAGATAGGCTAGGAAAGAAGCATGTCAATGCAGATGCACTCTCTCGAGTCTATGATGGCTTAGGTTCACCTTGTGATGATGATGATTTCCCAGATGCAGCATTGTTATCTCTTGACACAATTCCTAGTGATACATAGATATTTGGAATTATCTAAATGAATTCAAGTTTCTTGATGGTGTCAATGCAAAGACTAAGAGGAAGATTACTCAAGCCATTCGTCCATATTCTATTCTGCATGGAGTATTATTTCGAATAGGACCTGATGGACAGTATAAGAGGGCAGTTGGACGTGATCAAGGGAAGGAGTTGATAGAATAATTCCACAATGGTACATGTGGAGGACACTTCTCTGGAAAACTTACAGCAAGAAGGATCTTGGACGCAGGTTATCACTGGCCCACTCTTTTTAGAGATTGTTATAATTATTGTAAGACATGTGATATTTTTCAAACACATGGTAACCGTAAGACTTCATCAGCTCCATTATGCCATATTCTTCCACTTGGTCCCTTTTAAAAGTGGGGAATAGACATTGTAGGTCCACTTCCAACCACCCCATGCCAAAATAAGTATATTGTAGTTGAGACAGATTATTTAACCAAGTGGGTTGAAGCTAGGCCATTGAAAACAGCTTCCATGGATGAAGTGGCAAGGTTCATATATGAACGCATTGTCACCAGATTTAGTTGCCCATTAGAAATTGTAACAGATCAAGGAAACAACTTCATTAATGAGGTGGTAGAAGCCCTAGTCAACAAGTTTTCTATTAAGCACAGGAAGGAAACAACATACAAGCCAAGCACAAATGGACAGGTGGAACGAACAAATTTTGTGTTGTGTCAAATTCTAGTAAAAGATGCAGCCTTGCAAGTACATAAGTGGGATAAAAGGATTCATGTAGCATTGTGGGCATATAGGGCAACATCAAAGTCAGCAACAGGATACTCCCCATTTCAGTTGGCTTATGGCATTGATTCAGTTATTCCTATTGAGTTTGATATTCCCACTGTGAGAGTTATGAAAAATGAAAGAATGGATGAAAGTGATTCAGTAAAAGAAAGGTTGGTACATCTTCATTTGCTAGAGGAAATGAGGGAAATAGAGAAGGATACAAGCTATAAGAAGAAAATGAAGCAGAATGAATACTTTGATCAAAAGATCCGTTGGTCTCCATTTCATGTGAATGACTTGGTTCTAGTATATGATTCCAGATACAAAAAAAGAAGATAGAGAAAATTTCTTCCAAAGTGGATGGGGCCCACAAAATAGCAGCTGTGCATGAAAATGGTACATATCGACTGGAGGAATTGGATGGTACTCCCATTACAAAATGGGTCAACCATGAAAAGTTAAAGATTTTCCAAGCACCAGCTTCAGAATGTCCATAAGTGTCTACTCCGAGGATGGAGTAGAAGTTAGGAAGGGGGAAAATGTCAACATTAAAATTTTCCTCCGTAATTTCTATTTATTAATGTATGCATTAGGAATGGGATGTTGTTAAGTATAATTAGTAGTGACATCCAATAGAAGATAACGGCACCGTCAGTACGGTGCCACCAATAATGTAGAGTACGGTAATAGTCAAAGTATAATAGGAATGTTGTAAAAAGTAAATATGTGTCGTAAGTGGTCCGGTAATGTTAAAATGTCAAAGTTTGGATAAGTAGAGAAGTAGGGTCTACATGATTAGGAATTAGAAATATTATATTGGTAATAAGGACAAGGAGTGAAGTCATAAATATTTTGTGTATTTTATTTGTGGAAAATTCTAAAAATGTGGAACCCATGTGAAATGATAAGGTTTATCTTATCTTGGAAGATAATCTTACATGTACAGATAAGAGTTAAGGTATGAAATATGATTCATCTGGAGTGGATTTCTTATCCTATCTTAGAGATAAGATGGATAAGCCTGGAAGTTCCTATAAATAAAGAGGCCACCGCCCCTCATTTAGCATAGAAGGAAGTAGTGAGAAATATTGTATGAGTAAGTGTGTAAAGGAAGCCATCATTTTGAAGGTGTGTCAAAGAATCCATTAAGAGATGTAATTGTGAAGTTTCTCCCTTAGTTATTGTTGGAAGCCAAGTGAAGTCAGTAACATTTGAAGTACCTCATGGGTGAGATCGTATCAAGTTCATTTTGATATTATAATTTACACTGATATTTCAGATTTATCATCATTCCTTCTTATCATAGTCTATGGTATTTTTGTGTTATGTTTGTTGTTGTGTTTCCAGATTACATCCACCAAACTAAGAGTTGTGCATTAGTTAATAATCATAGCACGAGGAGTTCCCGATGAAGAATTATCATAGTGCCAGATTGGTGTTGACAGTGCCTCTTGCATATGTTACCGCCGTGAAAATCTTAAAATTCATCATAAACCATCTCATCTATCATTACGGTATCCCATCCACCATTATAGCAAACAATGGTAAGTCTTTCAAGAAAAAAATTGTTAAAGCATTATGTCAACACTTCCAAATCCATTTAAAGTGGTCTTCTTCATTTTATCCTCAAGGTAATGGATAGACTGAGGCCACTAACAAAACACTTGTTCACATAATGGAAAAGATGGTAAGTAAAACATGCCCTAATTGGCACTTGCAAATGCATCCCTCCCTCTGGGCTTATAGAACCTTCATCCACACTCCTATTGGTGCTACACCCTACTCACTAGTCTTTGGCACTGAGGCCATCATACCATTGGAGATTGAGCTTCCTTCCCTAAGAATATCTCTTTAGGACTATCTAAACAAAGATGAAGATAACCAAGTAGCTCAACTAGCAGATTTGGAAGTACTAGATGAGAAATGCATGCAGACACTTAATCACCTAAAGGTATATCAAAATCAAGTTTCACAAGGCTACAAAAAATAGATAATACCTCACCAGTTTGAGGTAGGAGATCTAGTACTCAAATAAAATCAGTTTAACACCACCAAGGACCTCGGAAAGAAAGAAAAATTTGAGCCCAACTAGTTAGGACCATATGTTTTGGTCACTAAGTATGGTTTAGGGGCATACAAACTGGCTCACTTGGAGTCACAAGGAACCCATCAATGTAATACATCTCAAGAGGTTCTATGCTTAAGTATGGAGTCCTCAAAAATCAAAGAAAAAACAAGAAAAAAAGAAAAAAGTAAATAGGCTGTCTAACTATGAAAACCACGTAATTGTGGTACATTAGGCATGTCCCTAGGTAAAAACTAGTTTCCAATGCCTTGGGAGGATCCTTTGTTCACAAGCTTATCTCATATCTAAAGGGATTACGTTTTCTTTAATATAGGGATATATTTTCCTAAGTTTGAGATCCTTTTGACATATCCTCTATGGCCTTGATCTGGCTGATCTATTCTTGTAAATATGTGAAGGTCTCACCTTTGTACATTCCCATTTAGCACTGGGGGCACCTTCACATATTCACCTTCTTGCACATACGCACGTGAAATTCTGCCTTTATATATTCCCATCTCACGTTGGGGTCATCCACACTGCTTTGTTTTATGTACATAGCTTTGGAAAGCCTTAGAAAACATAAAAACATTCAAATATGTTAGAAAAACCCTAAACATCTTAAAAACCCTAAAAATCCCAAAAACAATGTGAACAATAGCCCTGAAAAGTATCTTAAGATGATACCAAAAACAATAAAAAACGTTTCAAAATTGTTCCACAAAAATAAAGTAGTGGTTTGCTTATTTTTAGTTCTTGGTTTATATAGTTTTGATTGCATTAGTTTTTTGTGTTGTGTGCTTTAAATTGAATTCATTTACTTTCTTAGATTAAGTATTACTTTAATCTATTGTACATTGCATTGAGTTAATTTTATATTTCTTACTTGTATATAGTTGTGTTGTTTTAATTAGATTTGATTAAGTTGTGATTGTTGTTTATCTGTATAGTTGTTGTCATCATATCATATATCATCTATAATCACATATATACATCATATATCAATAAAAATCTAAGCTACATAATCATGAACATGAAAACTAAACATGTATGTTAGGCTAACATCATATAATATCACCACAAGGGGCAAGAGGGACGGCCTTCTGTCCCCCCCTCAAACATAGACCATAATAAAAACATGGAAAATCATAAGCATCACATGCAACACATCATGAAATCATCTATTGTTATCTCGTACACAAAATGTGATAAATAGAACATGAAGTATCTCATCAAAACATGTCAAGTCATCTAATGATATCTCATAGATCTATCACATGTGATACAATCATCAACATCATAAGTAAATTCCATAATCATCATCATAATCATATATATATATCTATCAAAATATCAATGTCCATATACAATGTGTCTCTATACATAATCATCTGGATACACGGTATGCCATCATGGGCATTAATCAAAAATGTTCCTTCCAAGTGAGGCATAGCCAAAAATAATACATATACATCAATAAAAAATGTGCCTTCATATCAAGGTGTACATAAAAAATTGTATACATATGTAAATACATCATGAATAAAGATTCATGTCTAACTTGATCCCTTGTGGGGGTTTCCTAGCCTCTAGGGTGGTGGGGGTCCCATCCCTTGTGGCCTCTCTTGCGCTATCAGCTGCTCTATTGATCTGGCTGATGTCGTTGCTCTATGAGACCATGAGGCAGACCTGCTAATGGAGTACTGACTAAATTCAAAATAAAGTCAGGAGATCTTTTTCCCTTTGGGATGACATCATAATACAAATATCTATAATATGTAGTCTATCCCATAGCTGCAGTGATGTAGCCTAGAATTCACTATAATTAGCAAAGGTGCACTAACACATCACTGAGCCTGAACTGAGAACTCACCTAAAGTGTGCAAGAGTATCAGGTCCTCTTTAGAGTATATTTTTCAAGATGTTAGTATGATTACAAGTATATTCCATATCCATAACAGATAATCAACTAAACCACAGTGCATAAACTAGATCTAGATCTTAATCTTATGACGGAATAACTAAACAATTACTATAATCACATTTACCATATAAGATCCATGTTCATTTACATCCAACACCAATATCCATCCAATAAGATTCATTTTATTAAGTATTGTAAAACTCATAAGCTTCTTACATACATCTTGAAGTCACCATGGTTATGCGCACTAATAGATTCGTAGCATAACTCTACAATAATCATGAACTTCCTAAACCATGCAAATCAATACATTTTTATAGGGGTGAGGACTTTTCCTTCGCCATCGATGCACCTTCCAACAATAGGCTACATGCTAATAAGATTACAAAAGTATGTGTGCACTAATAATAGATCTCTTATAGTTAACTCCTAGTTCAAATCCCATTATTAGCTCAAGACTCTACATGGCGCTCGATCTTCCGCACATCCAAAATACCATTTGTGTGGCCTTCAAGTCTTCTACAAAACGTGCTCAACATTCCATGTCCCAAAAATAGCCTTAATCCACAAAATAGGCTAAGTCTTATTTCTAACCTATTCTTGGGCACGCCTTGAGTTGTTATACTTTTGCGCGCTCCTGCACACCCTATCTCTACGCGCCCAAACCTTATATGATTTCAACCTTGAGCTACATTTCATCTTTTGAACATTACCCCACACTAATGTATTCTCCACCCCCAACAATGGGTAATCGTGACTTATATCTCCAGGAATAAAGAATAATGAATGAAATAATAGGTAAGTATTTGTACAAAAATAATGGAAAACTACTTGGCTCCTTACTCTTCTATAGGCCGGATTAACTCTGGATATTCATTTTTAATCTCTATGTCTAATGCTTTCCAATCACTCAACGCTTCACCTATCTTATCTGGGACGTCTGTAACCATGGATTCCAACACATCATGAGTCATGTTTTCTTTTTCATTCTACAAGATCCTAACAATTTTATCCATGCTAGAGACCATTCCCTCCATGTAAACCTTTTTCTACGCAATGAGCTTCCCAATTTATTTCATTCTTTCCTTGTGTGGATCTTGGGCTTCCGCAAGCATTTTACACTTTTCTTGTACTAGAGAAAGCCTTTCCATGTGCCCGAATGTCTCATTCTTCATTTCCTTTAGGACCTCAATATCTTCTTCAATTGTTTGTGTCATAATAATTGCATTGTGTGTAGCACTCATATTTAGAGCTTGATCTGCCTTCTTCAAATCGTCCTTAAGTGTCTATAACAAGGATTCATAACTCGAAAATTTCCTTGCAATCATGGTCTTAGCCCTTGCTACCTCCTCTACAACATCCTTTTGTGTTGGCATACACACGAGCCCTTCATCTACCACCAAATTTACCAATTTGTGTATGTAATGCATCACAAAAGGAAACTTTTCTGGAACTTGTGATTCTAGGTGTGGCCTTACCTTTAAAATGTCATCTCCAATTTCCTCTACCTTTACCTCATCCCTTTCCTTCTCTATTTCCAAACGCTTTATCTCTATATCCTTATCCTTATTGTCATCCATCAATGTCTAATCGATTGCTACTTTATCTATGTTTTTATGCGTAACCTCTGCAAATACCTTAACCAAAGCATTGCTCACCTACTCATATGACATGACAGTGGGCTTGACATTCACATGTCTAACGTGGGGCACTTTCTTCAATCTGTGTGAAACACGTGACTCTTCACACATGTCAAAATCAAGCTCGTCCATATGAGTCTGCATAGACCAAGATAATTTCTTACGTGTGCATGCGTTCGCTATTTCTACGTCTATGAGCTCCCACCCATACAAATCCTTAGGCTCCAAAGTGATTTATAACCACGTGCGTATGATTTTTATTTTATCATCCACATACCCAATTGCATGGGTCTCATAGTATTTTTCCTCCTTCTCCTTCCTTGTGCACTTACCTTTTGGAATCTGGGCACCTGAGTCTAGCATCGGGCTTTCACCATCTTATGTAGTATGAGGTACGTCTGAAGGCTCGTCATTATCTATTTCTAGACCTGTCTCCTTTATCTCCTCTTCATCTTTCTTCATTTATTCTCCCTGAGGCTCCTCTGTATTCTCAAGTTGTGTTGGAGTACTTGGCACATTTTCCCCAAATTTATCCTCCGTAATTTTATACCTGTGCCTTTTCTTCTTTTCTGGTTCTACTTTCTGAGGTAAATTCCTAGGTGATCTCCTTAAGGGCTGCAATGTTCCCTTCACCTTGATCCATTTTTCTTCATAGCAACCTTTTAAATTGAGGCTCCTCAGTGGTATTATCTACATCTATCTCCATTGCACTTGTTTCCAATACTTCATCATCCTATTCTATTAATGGAGGGGTCACCTCACGCTCTCTCTTCTCTGCAACTATAGGTTGTCTTCTGCCACTATGCTCCAGGCCACCCAATATCTTAAGGAATTTCTTCTTCTTCTCCTTCTTCCTCTTCAATAGGAAAAACATGTTCCTCTTCTAAGGTTCCCACAATATGTTTTCCCTTAGGCAGTCAAGGGAGCTTAAATTCATTCTCCAAATACTTCATGTTTTGCAATTTAGGCTTCAAGTATATATATACCAAAGCTACGCCCAAATTTCCAATGGCCAAACTCAAATCCTTCATGTTAATATCATTTGAAATATACCTTTCAATATAAGGAGTCTTACCAAGATAAACATAATACTTCCTCAGTGTGTGGTAGTCACAATCTACCTTGTCAGCATTGAACAACAACGAATGTGCATTTGAGAATCATGTACAAATGCTTGAAAATAGTGTACAGTGAAGGAATATGATAGCTTACACCAAGGGACCCATTTTCCATCCTTCATCCTGAAGTGCCCAATGGAGAAGTGTTGATACACTACAAATTGTACTTTTTAATCCAATATTGAAGGTAACTCTTTGGGTATCCTCCATTCTTCATCAAAAGCAGCGCACAAGTGCTAGTACCATATTTTTTCCCTTTTCTTGAAGGGTCCAATCATTGCTCCATCAAAATTATACTTGGAAAATCTTTATGCTAAGGACTTCTTCTCTTTAGGGAACTGCCACATATTGTCTTTTGGCCCATCGGGCACTCCAATTTAAACAAAGACTAATGACAAAAGTATATTTCCAAAGATGATTTTCTCACCTTCTTGTGCTTCCTCAATAATTATCTCAGAAACAAAATTTGATAAGTTATATATAACACCTTCTATCATCTTCTTCGCAACATGGAGCCAAGCCTTTTTTACCTGAGACCAACACTCTTGATTGTTTATCTTGGTCAAGAGATGGGTTGTTGCCTGAATAATTGGATACTTCTATAATTTAGGGATGTCTATCCCACGCCCTCCTTTAGTGTATCTAATTGATTTTTTGTCTTTTCTATGGCCTCCTTGTCAGTGAGGTCGCTACTCAGCTCAATACCCAAAATTCTTAGCCCTGTCAAACTTCTAATCAAAGGCATGGTGATCCTCATTCAGTGCCTAGAAAAATAGAAGAACTCCTCATGGATTCTGCTCGTGAGCCACTGGTATAAATTTTCAAGTTTCTCAAAATAAGGGAGCTCATACAACTGTAAAAATCCTACCTTGGTCAATAACTTTTCACCTCCATCGTCATATACTACCATATAATCCGTTGTTCTCTTCAAGGTCTTCACCACAAACAATTTCTATAATTCCTCCTTGGTATCCTTATTTCTATGGTTGTAATTGATAACCTTACAGCGGAAAATGTGTGAATCCCAATCATGTCCCTTGAAAATACCTTTTGGGTATTGAATTTAAGAAATTCTACTCTCAAGAGAATCTTCGACTTCAATATTAACTTCATTTTTCTTCTTCCCCCTTGTGGCCGCTCCAGGTTCTCTTTTTCAGTGCCATAATAACTATAAAGGTGTGTCTTTTTACCTACCTCGAGCTCTACAATTCAACTCCACATGCCCTAGCTTGAAACCGTGTGCCTAGCTCAAATCCAAACCTTATCTATCAATCCTCTTATCCACATGCCTCTTCTTTACTCAAAAACTTCACCAAATGGAGCGCAAGACTATCCCCTCCATAAATATGATAAAATACAACTGATTCGTAGCTCTCTGTACTTCACAACTATCCTGCTAGCTCACTCACCTTCAACTCACTTGCAAAATATTGTATGCAAAGGTAAAAATGATTTTGCACCCTGTCCTTATATAGATTTTTCAAAATTTATCACATTTATTGGTGTGCACCTGCCACCACCCCAACGTTAATTCATCATTTCAGAAACTTTTCCACGTTGTTCATTTCCGCGCTATAGTCATAACCTTCTGGAACACCTTCTACTTCTCGGCCACATACCTCCTTCCACGTGCCCTCATTCACTAAAGTACTTCGCTATTGTTCCTTCATCTAAGTAGTTTCCTCTACTACATCCTACCTCGCATTACACTATGTGTCCATTCATAAGTGGTCTTTAATCATGCGCAATCTTTTTCTATCTACACCTTCCTAACAAATCTCTCCTATGCATACCCATATTTAGTTAATATTCAAACTTTACAATGAACCCTATATATACTCCACCCCACACTAAGGGTACGTGCGGTCCTCTATGCATGAAAACACTTACATAGTAATCAACTTTAGACATGCAAGTGTGCTTATTACACAAAACACTAAACTAATTTGACAAAGCATAACAACGATGAAGGAAACACATATAAAGGGAATGCATTAAGGAAATCTAATCTAAGTGGAAATAATGCCTTATTACAAACACCAAGAATACTTATTTATAGTAGGGCTTCATCCTACTCTCATTGAAGTAACTGGGAAACCATGTTCCATCCAACACCTAAATCAAGCAAATAAGTTATAACATACGGTCCCACCCAATGCACCTTAAGCTTTCCCGAGTGGTGCAAAAAAATTGAATCATACAGAAGTACCATTCACCCAACCTCAAGCTTCTTATCCTTGATGTGCCTATCATGCCATGCTTTCTACCTATATTTTTCTTTCTTCTGACTCCATTGTGTTATGGTGGGCCTCTCATCCAGATGCATGAGTTTGTCAATACGTTCTTCAAGTTCTTTCTCATCAACTAAACCTCCTACACGTGTAATGCGTAAAGAAGGTAACATGAATTCCATAGGGAGAACTACCTCTGCGTTAAACACCAATTGAAAGGGTGTTGCTTTATTCAACCTCTTGTAGGTTGTACTATACACACAAAGTACAACAAAGACTTTATCATCCCAATCTATCCTTCCAACATCACAAATTTTTTCAAGGTATGGCTCAATATCTTGTTGAAGTCCTCAACAGTTCCATTTGCATGAGGATGATAGGGTGTTGTTCTATGGTGTGCAACCATAAATTCATCCAATAATATCTTGATAGTCTCATTAAGAAAATGAGTACCCCTATCACTTGTTAAACTTAAAGGACATCCATACCTACTGATAATATTTTCCCATAGAAACCTTGTTGTCATAGTTGTTGTACAATAATTTATAGGCGCCACTTTTTCCCACCTTATAATATAATCTATACAAGTTATAATGTAGCGCGATCCTGTCCTACGCGTGGCTAGGGAGATAGGGCCCAAAAAGTTAATTTCTCACTTTTCAAAAGGTTCTACACTCGTAATAGGCCTCAAATGCATATCATCTCTATGCTCAAGCTTTCCAAGGTGCTGACAATGGTCGCATGCCTTACAATATTATTTGTGATCCTTGTATAATGTTTCCCACCATAGGCTAGCGAGTAGAATCTTACATGCAGTGGCATCCCCTGCATAGTGTCCACCTACAATACCACCATGAGCCTCCTCCATAATTACTTCTTGCTCATGATCAAGTACACACCAATGTAAAAATTCATCAAGGCATAACTTGTATAAGTCTCCACTAATCAACATGCAAGGCACGACATGAATTTCAAGTTGTTTCTTCTCCAAATCCTTCATTCTCGTAGGTGCCACACTTGTGCATTAAAAGATAGTAATGTCATCTAAGTTTAAAGGCACGCGGTTTAAGCTAAACAACTATACATATGGCATTGTTTCCTCAATGCTCTGCACATCCTCTCTTGATTGAATCCTTCATAAATGGTCTGGACTAGAATTACTCTTACTTGGCTTAACCACCATTGTGAATTTAAACTCTTGAAATAATAGAACCCAATGACATATGTGCCCATATAAAATGGGCTTAGTTACCAAGTACTTCAATGCCATATGGTCTATATAGAAAATGAAAGGTGTTGCTAGCAAATACTGTCGAATCTTATGGAGTGCATAGATCATAGAAAATGCCTCGTGCTCTGTGGTCATGTAATTATGTTCTGCTGGAGTCAACTTTCTACTCACAAATCAAATAGGATGATCAACAATCCCTTGTCTAGGATGGGCTATTACTACGCCAATGGCCATGCCATAGGTGTATAGATAAACATGAAAGGGTTTAGACCATGAAGGAAAGCACAAAATAGGTGTTATAGTAAGCCTTTCTTTTAGATTCTCAAACGTGTGTTGTTGCGCTTCACCTCAATAGAAATTGCCTTTTCCCTTCAACCACTCCTCTAAGGGAGAAAGAATCTTGGCATAACCTTTGATAAAAAATTTGTAGTACCATGTGTGCCCCAAGAATTTGCACACCTCACTTTGGCTAGTTGGCTCCTCTAAGCCCAAAATAACTGCATGCATAGCAAGATCCACTAGCAAACCTTTTTTACAGATGATGTGTCCCAGAAAAATTCCAAAGGGTTTGGAAAACATGCACTTCTTGATATTTAAAGAGATGCTCAACTACCAGCACCTCTCAAACATCAGCCTTAGATTATCACAGTGATCTTTCACAAGCTTGTACACCATCCAATCATCCAAATACACCTATAATAACTTATTAATAAAATCCTGGAATGCTTGTATAACTATGCATGAAAATACTGCAGGCACATTCTTTAGTCTAAAGGGCATAACTATGTATGCAAAACTTCCCCATTTGGTGGTGAAATTTATCTTCTCTTGGTCCTCTTTTTCTATCCTTACTCGATGGTACCTAGAAAATCCATCAGTGAAGGAGTAGATCTCGCGCCTTGCAACACCCTCCGTAATTTTGTCAATAAACAATGTGGGGAAGGGATCAATCACACATGCAACATTTAACTCCCTATAATCCACACAAATTTTGATTCTTCCATCCTTTTTTATGCTAATCACTATAGGGCTCACCCATTCTGATTCTTCAATGGGCACAATGATCCCAGAAATTAACATTTTGTCAATTTCTTCTTTCACCTTGACACGTAAGTTCAGATTCATCATGTAAGGCCTCTTCCAAACTAGGGACACACCTTCCTTTAGCTTGTGTAACATCCCCATTTTTAAAACACCAGAACAAGGGAAATTTTTTTTTTTTTTTTGATAACGTTCACTGTTATGAATTATAAAATTCAAACACACGTTCAAGTTTTAATAATTGTTCTCTGCCCAAACAACACAGTTTGGATCACACAATTCCTTTTTAAAACGAATGTTCCCTGTTCGCATATTTACAATATGGAACACACATTCAATGCCATTCAATCTTATAACAGATTCTATATGCTGCTGTAAATGACTCGAGGAACTGCCGATCTTCCATTTTCATGGCTCGGAGTTTCAACGATCCTTCATTTCATGACTCGGCAACAACCAATCCTTCATGTTCATGACTCGGCAACAACCGATCCTTCATGTTTGTTTATCATAGTATATTATATATACCTGTTCTCATAACCTTCCCCGGTTATCGAAGTGATCCATTTAAGAAGCCTATCTGAATATCTGTTACTGATATTCATCTGACATCCTGCATCTTAAATTAAGTGATAAGGACAACGCAACCAGCAATTGCGATACTTTGGCCAAAGATTTTCACATGCTTTGCATGATCATATTCCTGGATGTGATACACATCTACGGAATACGTCCTTCACTTCACTTCACCTGTTATCTAGAATGGTCTTTCCTAGCTCCTACCAGTCCTCATCGTTTAAGGTCAGTTTTAAACTTTCAATTCCAGCTAGTAATATGAACGGGTATAGGAAGGCACTCCTAGTAACTAAAGATACGCAGACATACGGTGTCGTTACCCCACGACTCCGTGTGTCTATTTATCTTTAGTATTCCGGAGTCACTCCGTATACCAGATCATACCCTATCCCCTGCTAAGATCTACACATTCAGCCTATATATTCTAGATGTTTTAATTCGGGAGGGCATTGCTATATGTCAGCTGCAACATTGTGTCGTCATGAAGACCCCGTCTTCATGAAGACACCTTGTTGTAGCTGGCGTATGCCAATGTCCTGCAGAATCCACCCATCGAGAATACACATTCTGCTCAAGTGACTTAGCCACGAATTAATAATTAAAATCAACTTTCAACATTCATGTTGATCCCTTGATCCTCGTTTCCGTTGTAGTTGTACAGAGCTAAGAGGGACTAAAGCCATCCATTAACTTACTCTGCGTCTTCTCCTTCGTATCGAAGGGCTGCATTTCCCTACTTGGTTCACTTCTTAATCATTGGATTAAGCAGTCCGTGCCGACGGACGTGATAAGTTTAACCTATTAAACTTAGCCAAGATTTTCTCAACTGCAACTAAATTCAGAATATTAACTTATTAGACGTTTCTTACACGAGGCCTAATTCCCAAGAAATGTATTCATTTGTTCTCCTTAACGTTATATAGTTAAGGTCCATTAGTTATGGATATATTTATCCTATATCCTTTATTCTGAATTTATCAAACGGGATCATTAATGGAGTTCGAAAGCGAAGTTCGATTACTCCGAAGTTGAATTGATATTCCTTAGCTCCTAAGCTAATCCTGAATACCTTCTGATTATGGAATCATATTCTTCTTAATCCTTTTTAATGTCAATTAAAAATTCATCTTTACCCAAGTATGAACTAATTGCATTTTTCAACTTAAAAGTTGCATTTAAGTAAGAATAGATATCAGTTTCAATTCAGCATCCATCCAAGGACAATGAAACAATTCCAAATCAAGAAATAACATCATATTCCCAATTTAAACAACAATATCAAACTGATATAATTATTGAAAATATCACACTTGTAATTGTATTCAATATTTCAAGTCATAATTTGTACATTTGCCAATCCAGCTGATTGGGCATAGTTTATACAAAACATCCATACAACTCATGGACAGAAGAATATATTTTCTTCTTTTCACAATTCCTCGAAGAGGAATAAAAGCAACAATTACATGTCATTATCAAATCAAAAAGCATCAGAAAACAACCAAGTCTTCATTCTAATCAAATTCCATCTGCAAAATGAATTGCACGGGTCAGTTCAATGAACTGAGCATATTAAGCACTTATCCTTAAAATAAGATGCTTCAACTAACTGTCTCAATAAAAGAACCCTGCTTTTATGAAACGATAGTTAAACATCAATCACGAAATAGGCACAAAGGAAAGATCAGCATAACAACTGAACTATCAAAAACATCATCACAATCAGCCAAGGAACTGCTGTCCCGTTTCCGCATAATCATTACAAGTATCAATTCACAATATTTGTAAAGTTAGGAATACAAGTAGCTTACTGCATATATAACATACAGTTATCCTTTCCACGCCTTTCATTAATAACGAATGCAAAGGATGAAACTAACTGAAATATAAATTCATTACTTTCCTTTCAGTTCATGAATCATATTAAATTCAAAACATTCAAGTACAGACAAGAAAGCGAACAGCAATGCATATAGTTGCTTCCATCTAAGCATTATAAAATTCATTATTCACGAATTCCAGATTTCCAACTGAATGAAAGAAGAAAAGGTCATTTCTCCAAGTCATTCATTCCTATCTCTACTTCTTTCCACATGACTGTCCTAACAGTGGAATCCAAACGAAAGACAATTCAAGATAACAGTTCAGAGTGAAACTTACAAAATCCATTCGGAATTCACTTTCCGGCAGCAAGGATAATTTCATTTATAATCAGCTTTAAATGAAAACAGGAAGAATTCATCATCCATATCCATACTTCATTTGAGTCAGACTCATGTAAAGATCCGAAACAGGTTAGTACAACATTATGTACATCCAAGATCAAACAATATAAGGCTGCATACCTTATATTTACCATAATAAAAGAAACCATATTTCTTTCACTGCATACTAAACAGACCAACAGTATTTCCATCATGCAGTCAATTAATCACATGATTTCCTAATCTTATGAGCATAACCCATTCAAAATAACATTTTATTCATTGTTGTTACCTACAGCAAATTCAATTATAAAGCACAGTAAGCCCCTAATGCTATCTCCAGAATTCAAAAGCAACAGAGAACATTTCCTGTCCTTGACCCTTACTAAGAAAACAATCATCTTCTTCGAACTCTTCAAGAATTGTTCAGAAGAAAAGAAAACACCCAAAACGTGCTTACTGCCAACAAGCATTCTGCCCGAATTCCCCTTTGGTTGAGTCCATAATAATATGCAAGACTTCAGAATGCAATATTCAGTTATCAATACCTCTTTTTGAAGTAAACCCGTATAGGGAGCTAAATGCGTAAGTCAGATACAGTTAAGGAAAACCCAACAACAAGACAGAATTCCCACGCATCACTTCTTTTGCACAGCAATTTAAAGTCAAATACGCATTCATAAAACAATCTGAACTAGAGGATTGAGCGATCATCATTTAAACACCACAATTCATCTTACCTTCTTCAGCAAGAAAACAGTATATTATACTATAAGTTCAGAAAGAGAAACTATTTCTTTTCTAACTTTCACGAGCACTTATATAAAATTCCAATGCCCATTCTTTTAAAATACAAATGCCAATTCCTTATAATCTGGAAACAGCAGAAGGAAGAGAAAAGTTCTATTTCTTTTAGCAAGAAAACTTCAGCACATAATCGACATCAAGTCGCACACACAACTTTCACTATCATATCACCAAGTTCATGTGACAAAAGACAATCATACAGCAATAGGATGACCAACACTCCCTGCACAGTTTCCTATCATCTTTTTTTTTTTGCTAGAAAACCAGTTCGAAACCCCGTCTAATCATCAACAACCAACACAGCATGGAGGTATTCTATGCAAGAAGAGCAAGGCAGTTAAACACAGCACAGAGAAACAACTTTCTTATCATTTCAAAAGAAAAGGAACAGCAAGGGTCGACGAACCCAAATCATGGTACACAACCCAACCATATTCAACCTCCATTTTCATGCAAAGGCAGTCCCAGACACAACAGCAAGGAACGATTACACTCAATGGAAAACAATTACGCTAAAAGGAACGATTACACGGCCTGTTCCACTTCATATAGCATGTACAGAGAAGAAAATGTCTATTTTATTCCACAATACAGTCAACAATCACTACAATAATTCACATTCTAACTCGATTCGTGCAAAAACGCATCAAGGCCGAGCAACCAGAAGCCATTTTTCTTATCATTTCCCAAAGAAAGAAAGCAAGAACCAACAAAATCCAAATCAAATCGATTCAACAGCAATCATACAATCCAAACCCAAGAGCAGGGTTGTTTTAATGAAACACTTAATCAAAGCAAAGATTTTTAAAGAGAAGGGCTTAACATGCCTGAAATCTCTTTTCCAGAGCTCGAAGAAAACCTTGTTTGCCGCGTTTTTCCTTCCACAACGACAACACAAACTTCCCAACACTTCCTTTCTTCTTCAGGCTTAACAACAGCCTCCAAATCTCCAAGAAAATGTCAAATGCCAAGAGCTGGTTCGACTGAACCAGACCAGAAAAACCAAATGCAGAGCAACTTCGGCCAAAACTCGAATCGAACACAATGAAAAATCAAATTCCCTCATGCTGTTTCCAAGGCGAGCTGGTCACGAGGACCAAAAATAATTAATGCAATTTAAGGCTCTGCCTTTTTCCTTGCTTCTCACGCCACCGCCACTTGAGTTGGCGAGCTTGTAAATTTCAAATTTCCCATGCCAACTGAATTTGGCTCTATTTCTAAATAGATGCCTCTAATTCCTACCTGCCCCGCCAAAACTGGCGCTGTCCACGTATGGACTGCCTATTAAATGCCAATGAATGCCCTTCCTTCATCCTTATCCCTTTCCTCCCAAGGGTCTGCGTACCCCTTAGATTAGGATTAGTTTAGGTTGCATAAATCATTCAACCTAGGTCTTAGTTTAGCCTTAGGTTTTATTTTCCCCTTTTTTTTTTATAATTTAAAAATCCACTAAGGATAGTAGTGTAGGATGCATGTTAGGACTTAGGATTAGTTTAGGTTTTTAATTCATACTAACCACTAACCACTAACCACTAACACTAACCCAACTTCCATCCAGCCTCCCTACTAACATTCACGTTAATGCAGAGCAGGACGTTCCGTCCTTTGGATCACGTGCCAAGGCCACCCGTGTCCAGGCATTTCTTGCCTCACGAGGTCCCAAATTCGATAGTACAGGGTTCAAGAATCGAACCCCTGTCGTTGGCATCCACGTGCTAGCTGTTCACACCTGCAATCAGGCGCTGCACGTTCATAACAATCTCAGTCCGGTTCAAGTGTGAATCGACACAGAAATCACAAGAGGACCTCAGCATACTTGAATCAATGGAATTGATTCAAGGTATGCTGTCAATCAGCAAAGAGAGTTTAGTAAGTATACGACAATTTGTCGTCACATCAGCAAACACACAAGTACAATATTTGCTGTCCCATGTAATAAATCACAGTATGCAAGAATCCAAATTAGCAACACATTCTCTTAAGATCAAAACATATCTTAACATGTTTGCTTTCATTTCAGCAGCTATAATAGTATGTAAAACATTCACCAAGTTAACATACAAAATCAGAGTGTTACAACTTGACTCTCATTTCACCCAAATATTCATGTACTCCTTTCAATTCATTATAGCCTCTAGGGAACATATCCTAGAAGTCACGCAACAACTCAATTATCTTAACAACTTCAGAGTTAGACCAATAATCTCCAATGATGGCCTTGTTAGGTTAAACATTTGATCCTATGTTTACTTTCTTAGTCTTCATAGGTTCATGGTAGGCATGTGCCTTCTCATCTGCAATGTCCAAGACCTCGTGCATACCCTCTATGTGCTCAATATCTAGATTCTCTACCACTTCATCATCCACTATATAGACCATCTTACCCTTTTCTCTTTCTAGAAAAGTGTGCCTAATATGTTCTGCATCTATCTCTTCCTCTTAAAAATGCACCCCTAAGTTTGACTTTCCTAACAACTCCTGAAGTAGCTCATCGGCCTTAGCATTATATCCCATAGTTAAATGCTTCATAACCTATAATGCCTCATTCACAGGAGGTTTAGTGGAAAATAATTCAAAGGTCTAAATCATACATGCAGTAAGTTATTGCCAATTTCTAGTCTCTCTATTCAACTCTGCGTAGATATACCATGCGCGCGTGTAGCCTCGCAAGATGAAGTAGAGATTGTGCACCCAAAAAGAAGGTGGTAAATATTCCTGCCCCTCTATCCAGAGTATCTCACACCACTGAACATGGTACTGAACAAGATCATTACCATCAAATGCACAGATCTAAGTAGATGCGTTGATCCTTAAAAATCTAGCAGATAAAGCAATCCTTATTTCTCTCCACACCAAATTATTATCCTTGTGAACCATCCACCAGTGCTCTATTGTCCCACGCAAAGTATAAACTAGCATATTCCTTCTTTCCACATAATATTCCCATTGAACTTCCATAGCAAGTAGAAATACTTCTAGATTCTCTTCACCAGTGTATCTCGGTACCTAGCTGCTTCCCAAATGCCTGATACCATGTGGTTGGCTTTTTCATGTAACTACACTTCTTCTCTCATGCCTAATCACTTCATAAGTGTCATGTGCCCAATTGTCACATGCAACACTTGTATTTGCTCTTCCATGGACTTTACCATATTGGAGATTCTCCTTCCTTTGGCGACTCAATTACCTCCTGATCCTCAAATGATCCCAGCATGACTTAGGGGTTCCACATGCATGCAGATTTCTTCCATACAATGCTTCAACGGGTGTTCCTCCATTTTTTCAAAGAGGCATGTATAGGTACCCCTTATTGTAAGCACAGATTCTACCAGCGAAAGGTATTCCTCAAGCATTGCTAGAAAACTATCTGCCTCTGGATGCAATACCTCAAAGTCCCCAGTAAACTTGGCCCCCTATACAGTGTCCTGTCAAAACCCCAATGATGTAACCTTCATCTCAGTCTGTCAAGAAACATCACATTTCCGGATGATATGGCAGTAACTGAAGTCTACCCATTTCATCCTGTTATCCCGTAAAATTGACAAGGGCAATTTTACCGATAACCATACCGAAATTTTTGTCTTGATCCCTCGATAGGGATCCCTCGCGTTCGAAACGATTTAAAATTCCTTCTCGGGAAATCTAGCTTTCGAACTTAGTCTTTTTTGAGCCCTTTTGGCTGGGCGCATGGATTTGCACTGTAACACCACATTTTGGTGCGCCCCTTTAAAAAGCCTTTGGCGCATGGTTTCCCATGTCAACACGTCTTTCGGTGCGCCAAAGCATGTTAAGCCTTATTTGCGTACGCCTTAGGCGCATGCGCCTCGATGTTGACATATCATTTGTCGCGCCTCTTTTCCATGCGCCTAAGGCGCATGTATTTTCCTTGTTACACCGCGTTTTGGTGCGCCTAAGGGCGCACAATAATTAATGTCGACAACACGTTTGATGCGCCAAGGTCGCACCCATTCTCCTGTTGTCAGTTACTTCCATGCGCCAAAGGGCGCATGCTTTCCTCTGTCGACAGCCGTTTTCGCGCGCCTTTTCAAAAGTGGGTGGCGCATTTATGACAAAGTTTTGTTATATATAACAGTGCGCGCCATGTCATTTTCATTGTTCTTTTTTTTAAAGCACGTGATTGCTCTGGGTGTGTCAGCCCCTGCTCTGTCACTTTCATCGTATTGTGGACCCGCTCAGGAATTTTCGCTATATTTTTAAGGTAAGAGGTTCTTCCCCTTCCCTGTTTTACGTTTTCTGTTCCTTGAGTCTGTTTTTGTCCAGTTTTGGTGTGTGTGCCAGCTTGCTGGCCGGTTTTCATCATGGTTCGATGTGTTTGAACTTTTTTCCCCCGTGCTGTCCCGTTCATTATCTTCTGTTACTCGTCCTCTCCCTCCCTTTTTCCGGATTTGCTGGAAAAGGGGTCGTTTTATAGCTGACTTGGTCTGTTTACAAGTTTTTTGTAAAAACCTTACTTGTCCAAGTAAAAATTGAAGAGGAAGAGAAAGAGGGAAAGAGGTTTGAGAACTTATTTCACAAGGCGCACCGGCGCGCCTTGTAAACAAACTAAATCACGCGCCCCATGGCGCACCCTGCCATCCTGCTGCAGTCAAGAATCATGCGCCCCTAAGCGCACCCTTTCGGCCTGTAACGCGCTCAAAACCCCGCGCCTCCTTATATCCCTTTGGCGCATCTTTTACCCTTGTTGCATCCCTCTTCTATGCGCTAAAGGGCGCGCCCAGCTTCCATGCAAAGCAAGAGATATTTGCGCAAGCGTAAAGCCTCCAAGGCGCGGGCGCACCTTCCGTTGCAAATACATGATGTTGTGTCGTTCCCCCATGCGCCGCGCCATATACCTTTGGCGCGCCTTTTTTCCATGTTGCACAATCTGCCCATGCGCCAAAGGGCGCACCAAACCTCAATGTAACATGCATTTCCTGTGCGCCATTCTATAAAATGCAGTCTGCTTCATCCATGCGCCATGCGCCTTTGGCGCCAATTTTATCTCTCTGTTACGTCCTTTTCCTGTGCGCCTTGTCTATTCAGCCTGTTATATACATTTTCCATGCGCCCTGCACCCCGAGCCTTAAAAGTTCTAACTCTTTCTTCTGCCAGTGTTCCCATTGAAAATCAAATGACTAATTCAAGCTTCTTGGATTGGGTTTCACTCCTTCTACGTGCAGATCATCAGATAAGCCTTGAAGAACACATGTCTACCTCAAGCAAGAGACCCGCCAAACCAAGAGGAAAAGCTAAGCTAACAGAGGAAGAAATGAAGTATAAGTACCAAAGGGTTAGAATGCCCGAATCTCAGGCGGAATGCAATATGGATGTCAGAGATTCTGAACTGGGCCACATTGACATGGACGAATTCTGGGTAAGAACTCAGAAAGTAACGAGAAGCCCCTGGATGGATAAATTGATGGGTAGTGCTCTACATTTCGCCGGTGGGATTCCAGTCAGCGCTATTAATAATGAGTTCATAATGGTGGTTGCCCAATCTTACAACAAGGACACCAGGTGTGTCGAAGATAGTAAGGATGAAGTGGTCATTGACCTCACCGCTCGCCATTTTGAAAAGATTCTTGGCATCCCTCATCACCGAAGCTTCGTGGCCGTTACCCAAGAAGAATGTGTCAAGACCTGGGAGGACAATGAGGACCTATGCATGCAATTAATGAATGAAGTCTACCTCAAAAATAAGAAGGTAGTGACCCGGTGGCCCCAGACTATCCACCGAAGCGACTTCTCCGAACAACAACATTTCCTGAGCAGAGTCTTCGGGCTTTCAGATGCCCACTATTTCCATAAGTGGATGCTGCGGTACCTAGAGACAATGAATAAGAATTTGCCCGATCAGCGCTTTTGCTGGGGTGAAATAATCAGCAGCACCATCTCTGAGCAGCTACAACAGTTCGCCACAACAGGAGTGTTCCATATGAACTCCTATGTAGTCTATGCTGCAGCGTCAGCAAGGGATTATCCGGGGCTGAACCGAAGTGGAGTATGGCCTCAGGCCAAGATATTTGATTACTATCCAGAGCTGAGGCTGGAGAATAGCATCCAACATTTCGTAAAAGTTAACGATGCATTCTTCTATCATGTCATCTGCCTACTGAGGCCAAACATGACTCATAGCCGAACGACCAAGAACATAGTGGCAGTCACAGAGAAATGGGGGGGCCCTGTTCACCCCAATTTCCCACGTTCACCTATCTAAGGGCTGCCAACTTTTTGGGAGAGCCAACCAGGCTACCAAGGTATGCTGGGCCTAAGTTGATTCTACTAGAACTGTCAAGACAGCTAGTCACATACCATGAGAAGTGCCTCAAAAGAAAGAAGGGTGGAACTCCTTTCCCCCTCAAAGTGGGCCGATACACATGCTCCACCCACCATAAGGTGAAGGAAATGTTCGCAGAGCTAGAGCTACTCAACTTGAAGCATGACTTCCCAGCCAGGCCTACCTTCGACCCAAGAAGCTGCCTGCCAAAAGCGAAGCTCGATCCGATCCATGTCCCTCAAATTGAGGATATTTACATTGACATTCTCCATGAGGTGGAACTCAGAAGAAAGGATCATTCGCGCTTAGCATGGAGGAAATCATCCAATACGGAGTGGCCATAGTCCCCGAAGGCTTCCAGACTACGGAAGATGAAGGTAGATAAGGTGTATAATGACACAGATGGGGACAATTGGCCCTTCCCGGCCATTGACAGAAACAAGGCTCCTCAAACAATTGAGGAGAGGGTCAAGGAGACTATGCGAAGAACAGAGCATTGGTGCCGCATGAATGGACTAATCTACCTCGGGGTAGATTTCACAACTTCCCCTTTGGGCAACGCACCTTTAAGGTCAAAGAAGCAGCTGAAAGGCAAAGGTGCAGAAGGTGAACCTAGCACCATTCAGGAGGAAGCCCCTGAAAGTCCTCTTCCCTCAGAGCCAGAACAAGTCATAACTCTTGATGAGGAATTGACAGAGGATAGTCCCTATACGCCCATCCACCCAGGATGTCGGCATCGCTACAACTTCAGAGGTCCCTTCTATCCTTCTTCTTCTCTTCCTTCCCCTCCTCGAGTGACTCAAACGACCATCCCTTTGGTCGTGTCCTCTGCCCCTTCTTCTACCCTTTCCCCTGCTTCTTCATCTATCTTCTCCTCCCTCGCTGATTTGTCTTCCTCTATTTCTTCCCTCATCTCCGAGCTCCCTTCCCTTCCTATGTCTTCTGCAGTTGCAGTTCCCCTTCCTCCCGTGGAAATTTCTTCGGCTATTCTTTCCATGCTGCCGCCGCGTGTCTCCACGTTTTTCCCCTCTTCTACCATTGCTGCCTCCCCCTCTGTCTCTGGTCCTTCTTCTATAGGACCAGCTTGGATTTCTCAGCAGCTGAGCCAACAAAAGAGGAAAGTCCCCATCACTTCGATGGACTTTTCTGTCCTTCTGGCTAAAGGAGCAAAGAAGCACAAGCCGGTTACATGCTTCTCAAAGAGCGCTGCAGGTGAGAGAGTCATGGAAATAGCGTACCCCAACCCCCTCAAAGAGAAAGAAGATCTGTCTCCGACAGATTTCACCGTGACCCAAGTCACAATGGGGACATCCTCAGAAAGTCTCCAGGGAGAAGTTCTTTCCGCAGTTGATGCACTCTACAAAAAGCTTCAGGAAACGAAAGAGGAGAAAAGGCTACTGAAGGAGCAGAACAAGTACCTGCTTCAAGCCTTACAGAATATGGGGAGTGCACCTCCCACAACTACCACTGAGACTCTGAGCTGCTCAGTCAGGAGAAGATCAATGAGTATTCAAAGATCGGCGAGCAGGGTATGGCTGTTTCTGCTTGGAGGAGCCAGATCCTCAAGGATAGTGAAAGAGTAATCACCGAGTATATCAGTTATACTTAAACATCGAGAAGGCGAATAAGGAACTCCAAGCATTAGCAGGTCCGATATCAGAAGAGTTAGAACATGCTAGACTCCAGCACGAAACCTTCGAACAAATGTTCGACTGTTCAGTCGAAGATCTGGTCAAGTTTGGAGTCTTCGGTCATCCAAGGGCCCTCAACAAAACTATGTCCACTCTGGACTATCAGATAGATCAGCTGGAATTTGTTTTAGAAAAGATAGACAAGGTAAAGGAAGAGGCCCTGGATGCAATGCATCAAATGGAGAAAATTGTCCTCGCCATGACTCCAGGGTTGCTCACTCCTTCCCTTACCTTGAGATCAGGTGATGACACTATCTGGATTTTCAAGGAGATAGCCTCTCAAGGGACAGGGCCAGAGGTCACGTTCGACACTGAATCTATCAACAACCTACTGGCCTGTAGAGACTTCATCGGGTTCCTTATCGAGGCGGAGAAAGATTATTCCAAACTCCCAGAAAAGCTCATAGACGAGCGGGAGACTTGCGAAGCAATCAGTGAACGGCACAAGGATCCATCACAGGATCAATTTGGGCCAATGATCAGCAAGTTTTTGGAATACCGCGCTCAGTTCCACATATCATCACCTGAGCAGCATCAGAAACAGGCAACCCCTTTTCGGCCGCAGGATGATGATGATGAGTAGCTTCTTCTTCTTCTTCTTCTCTCTATTCTCCGACTTTCTTTTCAAAATGTCTAAAATGTGTTGGCACAAATGATGACATCATCCATGTTGCATCATGGGATGATATCATCCACCAAGTTGTCAAAGTCAACATGACTTTTAGATATTTTGTAGGTCTTGTAAATAAGTGGTTGGCTCCATTTTGCCTTCTCTCTCCCTCATTTTCTATAAATATGAGAATACTTGTTGTATTCGCGGTGAACATTTTTTTAGATAGAAATAGAAGTGAGGAGAGAAAGACTTTGAGCTTTCTTGTAACAGAAAAGAACAAGTAATACAATTATTCAGACTTTGTGCTCAATAGCTGTGTTATACATTAGATCTTTCTTACGTTAGATCTGTATGTGTTTAATCTGTTGGATTCATATCTACTTTTCCGTCATTTGTTTATCAGTATTGCTTTGTTTATTTATGCAAGTAGGTTTGGCTCTGTTTACTACCAAACTAAAAACATAAATCTTCTGACCTTTCTGCTTTGGAATTCATTTCTTTTCTCCCTTCGGATCTGTTCTTTCTCTTCTCCCTCTTTCATTCCTTTCTTTTCACATCCTGGAACACTCTACTGGGATGAGATCCCAACCCCCGAAGGCAGAATCTGTGAGACTTGCATAGGTTCCTGCTAGTAGAAATAGCAATAAACCAGTTTCGCTTTGCTATCTCAAAGAGGGGCTAAGCCCTGCAACACTGTTGGCTCGTCTATCCATAGATCTGTCTGCGCGACAGATTTTTGGACCAACAAACCACAATTGAATTTAACATATAAAACACCGAAGGAAGAGGAGGTAGATCTCCAATATTCAAATTTTGAACCAACATTAAAATAATTATCGAACTTGAGATATTTTATACACTATTAATACATAACATGCAATAACACTTATTTATTCTTAAAAAAATCTAATATGAACTATATTAAAGAATATGTGAGCATAATACATTACTAATAACTTAAGAAAAAATAACATATACAAACACAAACTAAAAGTGGGGAAAACCTTAAACACAATTAAATAATTGAAAGTGGTTAAATGGATTATCGTGTATTTTAATATTCTTCGCTATTTCAATAATAATAATGATGATTTGGGTAATGGTAAAAGTAAAATAAAATTATAAACTAATTAAAACATATTTGGTGAGAATGTTTTATAAAAAACTGGAAAAACAACGCATAATTTCTAAGGTCAAGGATTTTTTATTTTTTAAGCTAGTCCATTGTAGAAATTTTGAACAATATCAAATAGTATTTCTAAATATATGAACCATTGCCTCAAATGGATTAAAAACATGTGGAAGACTATCATCTAATTCTTTTTACAAGGTTATCATTTGATTCATGTTCTTGAAAAAAATTATCACAAATAAGTGTATAGGGTTGTAACATTTTTGAATTAGCACCAGTCTAAACCCATTCACATAGTATTTAAAGAATAATCCACACCTTTTTAATAAGGAGGGATCCATTGAGAAATAAAATTCTAATAGAAATGGTTTAACATGATGTGTTAGGAATAACAATTACAAAAATAGTTGGGATTTGAATCAAGAAAATCCCACCATGTTGGGTATACTCAATACACATAAAAATAATGGTTTGAGTTGAATTTTTTACATTCCAATAAGGTGAAGCTCAACTTATACGTGTGTAATAATTGTAGTAGAGGACCAATATTATACAAATATTTGTTGGTGTGATTCATTTTCCACATCAGCGGGTGATTCATCTCACTTAGGTGAGATCATAAGTCTGCGTGTCATGTAGGGGTCATTATAATATTCCCTTACACGTCAGTGTGTCATTGCATCAGTTGTGTCATTGGGAGTTACTTCCCATTCCGGGAATGTAACTCCCCCTCTCCACTTGAGAGGTCATCATTATGGAACTGGGGATTACTCAACACCCTCTCTATGTACACCCCTTCAGATCTATGAGATTAGTGTGAGATTTTTTTACCTTAACGAGGTTTTTCCCATTTTTTAATCTTTGCATGCACATGTAGTTGATGCTTAATCCTCTCAAGATCTCATCACGTTGTCATTTTCACTTCCATGGATGTTCACACCATCCCTCGTGATCCTCGTGCTCTGAGTTTTCACACCCTCTTTCATTGTATCAGAGAAAATGTTGTCGATCCATGTAAATCTTTGGGGTTTTCATGTGTTTTCATCCTTCTGTTCATGATAAACAAATTTCATTTGTAGCATGGTAATGGATATTCTATTCATTATGCATTTATTGCATTGATTTGGGGCCTCATACTTCTGTTAAGGTTTGTATCATGGTTTGTTGGGTTGTTGTTTGAGTTTCTGGTGTTTTTCGGGTTTAGTGTCTTCAACCGCTTGATTATCTGGGTTTGCATGTGACTTTGGAGGTGTTTTATGAGGAGCCAGCTCACTGCCTAGCTCTCTACCCAACTCACTACTCGGATCAGCTCATTTTATACTCCTCAACTTGGTCTGCACTCACCATATCAACTCAATTTACTTGACTCGATGGCTCTGGATTTGTAGTGTTTTGCATTGTTCATTGTTTGGTGACTTGGCTCACATTTTTTTCACTCAGGTCTTGCCCACTCTTGCATTAAGTTGCTGGTTCGAGGTTTGCTTCTGCGTGAGCCTGATTTAAACTAGTTTGGTTGTTGATTCATCAGTGCTCTTGTTTGCAACCCTCATTATTGGTTCAGTGTTACTTTCTCATGCATTGGTGGAACGAGCTGGACTCGTTTAAACATGGACACCTTCGCTACCTTATTCGGTTTTGGGATCTTTCACCACTCGTGCCTTGTGCTCGGGTTTTGATTCTCCGTTCTACCACTTCCTAGACCTCATCTACATGTCCATTCAGCCTAAACTCACCTTCGAAGGATTCCACTGTCCCAACTTGGCGTGAGACTCCCGCTCGGCTCAATTTGATTAGATTCACATTCTCTGCCTCAACGTAATTGTCCACTTTCAACTATGGATCTGATTCCGGGTTCACTGCTCTAGAGCAGCCTATCTATCACTATCTGTCACTACTCTCAGCTCAAGCTGCCCTGTTTCTGTAGTTCTTTTCCATGTGGAGACCTGTGGGGGTTCCTTAATTGTTGAACCATTTCATTCTACATTTTCAACACGTGGTCACCTGACCACTGTGTAGACTATGTTTGACTCAACACTAATGCCCTGCTCAGCTGGTAACTCAGCCAAATCATTCTGGCATCAGCCCTTTCCCTCTCTCTACTCATTCTAGCATTATTTGGCCTTCACCGTTTGGCTATACAGTCAACCATTTCTTCTTCTCTCCATCGTCCTCGACAAGTTTTCTTCAAACCGCTTCACTACCATTCAACATTAAACCACTGTCTGACATACTATCACCACGTGGCGTTGAATCCTTAGACGGTTATACCTCTGCAGGCTCGGATGTGTTCACGGAAGCTCGGTCAACTTCCCAACTCGCCAACGAGGTCCATTTCCAGCTGCTCAACACATGGCTTGACAACTCATCTCGGGCCCACTTCCTTTTAAAATTGTTTGTAGGTCAAAACAATTCCTCTTTTTTAATGTTTTGAGGCAAAACATTTATTAAATGGCATGTAATAAGTTTTAGGCTATTTTTGGCTTGTAATTTAATCCCCTCCTACGAGCATTAAAGACAGAGGGTGAGGTCCAGGGTTGGCAGGAGGCTAACCTCCCCTCGCAGTCAAAACAAACCCTTACTAAAATTTCGTGTTGTTTCCAACGAGTACCCACACGATACCCTTTACACCCATCTCATGTACTTTTTTAATCAGTTTGCAGTGTTTATTGACTTTTTCCAACAGTTGTGGGAATTGTATTTATGCCATAACTTTTGGCTCGTTGCTCATTTTTGAGCACTTGGTCAAATTTTCATGATTTCTCGCACACTATGTGATGAAATTTTCAATTTTGTAAATGCACTACTTTTATAAAGTGCCGCATTCTGGGGGGTTGCTTGTACTCTTGGGCCTACACACGCAGATGCATTATCGGCTGAGTCCGACATCTTGCTTTTGTGCATCTTGAATTTTTTCATCATGGAGAGTGGTCTTTCCATAATTGAGCGTCATAGGATCACCTTACAACCTCCACCACTTCTCACCGGGAGAGGGAACTATTCAGCTTGGCGTGCTTCCATGGAATGTTACTTCGCCCATGAGGGTCTTTTACCCTTCTTGCTTGGGCTAGTTCCTGCACCCACTGATAATTGTCATCTAGAGGACTTTCTTGACACTTGTGACCATGTCTTTGGTCACATGATGATGCATGTCTCTAGATCTCTCTGGTTTCACGTGGCAGACTCAAATCCACCCCACCGTGTCTAGAGCATTCTTTAGTCCTTCTATGGAGACCCTTCACATATTGTCACCTTTTTTGCTGTTGCTAATTCAGTTGTCTCCTCTTGTTCTTTGTGTGATGATAGTTCCACTGATACAAACTCGCTTGATTGTACTTTTGATGACGAGGATTGTGCACCCAGTTCTGATGCAGAGAGCATTACAGAGGACTCTTCTCCTCTTTCTCTCACTATTATAGAGAGTGTTGACACTCCCCACATCTCATCAGATATCGATCAGTCTTATACTCAGTCTCACACCATCATTACACTAGCCTCCTTTCCACTTCCAGTGTGTGAGGCCCATTCCACTCATCTACCTTCATTGGATGACTCATACCTATCTAACATCGCTCTTCTGTTTGTTGAGCCCCCTCATTGGGACAAGTATCTTCCTGACCTTAGTCATCTTTTCGTAGATTCTACTTGTGATGCTCTACAGGCCCCTCATCCATCTACAGGTGTTTTAGAGGAGTTCATCATCTCTATTGTTGGGAGTTCCCATTCTAGGACTCTTACCACTTCCACTTTTCTGGAGACCTTCATTGATCCACCCTCAGCTGTGGATCCCTTTTTTGTTGTAGAGGATGTTTTGTTCCCTTCACATCACTTGGAAATCCTTTCTGTGGGTGTTCCTCTTCACTCTGAAAGTCCTACGCACGTGGCATTACCTTCGGTTTCTTGGCACTCACTCGCTAGACCTATGTCACAATTTCATGGACCAGACTCAGAGCTCTTCGTGCTATTACCTTTGGTTTCCTTCGTGGAGTGGGGAGACTTTCAGCACGTCATTTTTGTCCTTCCCAAGGGTAGGCACACAGTTCATTGCAGGTGGCTCTTCTTCAGTCCAAAGGCAGAGGATTTCGTCATTGACATTCTTCTGAGAGACTTCTTAGAGCTGCAGAGTTCAGATCCGTCCATGGCATCTTCTGCATTCCTCTCTTCTCCCTCTTCTTCTCTCTTCTTCTTCTTTCTGAGAGATTGCCTCTTTGTACATGGGTACCCTTTTAGGCTTTTCTATGGCCGGGACCCATATTTGGCATCTTTCTTAGATTAGAGAGTTTGTTTCTCTCTTGTGGTGGATGTTTTTCCCACTGGGTTTTCCTTCACTACTTGGGATCTTTTTCTTGTACATGGGTACCTCATCAGGCTTTGTGCCGGGACCCATTTCTCATTTCTGACTTGCCACCTCATCCTAAGTTATGATGAAGGGGGGGTGTTAGTGTGTGTTATTTTCCACATCATTAGGTGAGTCGTCTCACTTAGGTGAGATCATAGGTCCATGTGTCATTTAGGGGTCATTATGAGATTCTCTTACGTGTCAATGTGTCAGCACATCTGTGCGTCAGTGCGTCAGTGTGTCATATGCATCATTGGGAGCTACACTTCTATTCTAGGAATGTAACTCCCCCTCTCTACTTGATTTTTCATGATTGCAGCACTGGGGGTTACTCAGCACCTCCTATATGTACACGTCTTTTGATCTATGAGATAGAGGAGAGTTTTATGGCTTAACCAGGTTCTGCCCATTTGTCAAATATTTACATGCACATTCGGTTGATGCTCGCTCCTCCCAAGATCTCTTCACACTGCCGTTTGCACGTCTGTTGATTTACACATCGTCCCTCATGATCCTCACTTGCGGGTTTTCAAACCCTCTTTCAAAACTATGGTCTAAGTGACAGATCTCATAGTCCAGTAATAAGGAGTGCATTGATTTTTGAGGACAACTATCCTTGGTATGCCCTTCCACTTCACAATCTCTGCACCAAATTCCACTGCGTGTCTCATGCATCAAGTTAGATGATAGTTTCTCTAACTATTTAACCATTGTTGTAATATGAGATTACAAGACTGGGCTCACTCCAGTGTCTATAATCCCTACCACCTCAGTGTGCAAAGATGCTTCGAGTGCCTCGCATGGATATGTATAAGTCTTATGTAAAATTTCCCTCCTAAAAGGTGTGATCAATCCTCCAAAAAACCACTGGGCATGTTGGCACGCATGGATGTCATAAGATAACTTGGATAGAAGAGTCTTGAATCATGCATCATACTCTCGAACACTTTCAGTAGTGCCTTATTTAATATATTTCAATGCGTTGATGCTCTTTTGTTCAAATTTAGGGATATAAAATTATTTCAAGAAAGCATCTCGCAGCGCAATATAGTTTACACAAGTCTGGTCAGGGTCAAGGATTTTGTGCCAACTATGTGCACACCCATGTAATGTAATTGCAAATTGAATCTCATTACACTATGGGGTAGTGATCCCCTTCATACACCATAGTATCTCACACATATGCACGTGCTTGGCTGCATCTTCAATACCTAAATACTTTGGAAGATGGAGAGACATCTCCATATTAATATTTTGGGGCTGGTGTGGACTGTGTCCCTACAAATCCAGAGCCTGTATTTCCTCCTTTGTTTCCTCTGCCCCCAGATCCACAAAATCCGCTAGCGCCCGAGCCACCTGATCCTCTGCCTACTGAAGTAAAAAAAGAACCAGAGGATGAACTTCCTTGAGATCCAACAGTTCTACTAAACTGGACTTCCACAGTCTGCAAATTTTTTCTACTTCTAGATGTTATGCCAATGTTCTGTGTGCCCACATTTTTTGTCGATGATGTGACAGAAAAGATATCTCTAGCTAGTCCTCCAAATAAAATGGATGACAATTGCGCCACAGATAAATAAGATTCTTGATTAACTCCTGAACTTGACTGCAAATTGACTCTATATACTACAACTCTACTACTCACACTAGCTTGTTTATTGTTAACTATCGTAGAATGTGTAAAACCAAGTGTAAAGGCTATGTCGCTAGGTAGGTCTAGATGCACGCCCACAGTCCACAATATTTTGTCTGATGTGCCTTCACCAAAAGCTAAGGAGGGTTCTCTACCATGATTTCCTAAATGGGGGAGTTCCAGATGCTCTAGCTCCACATCCTCTGCAAGAGCTCCAAATCCTTCACAAAACATCTCTCTCCACAACGCCATTCTCTCTGCGATCTCATGTTGCTCCATTATATTTCTCACTCTCTCTTCATTAAACTTAAGCCACATTTATTCTCTTTGTCTATCTGTCGCTAGGTCTTCCATCTTTACCAAACCTGCTCCTACCCCGTGCATGGTGGGGCTTAGCTAGCCATAGCCTTCTCTTCCAAATCTAGGGTTACAATCAAGATCTTGATTATAAAGGAATACCATGCAAGTAAGACCCTCTAGGTTCACACAAAAAATGGAACTCAAATTCTGGGCAAGAGTAAGTGGAAACTACGCACTCAAGAATATAGCTATCTAAAACACCACAGAACTAAACATACATAGAGTGGGTCCAAATCAGATCTGCATCATATAAGGCCTGGAATTCTTCCCACATCTAAACAAGTGTGCGGAACTTCTAATTCCTGTTTGATGCATAGGCAACTAGCCATTCATACAGATCTATAGGAAATATGGAAAAGAAAGTCTCGTAAAGCTCATCATACATATTTTTTTCAACCCACGCACATGCATTAAATTTAGGTCTAGTGGTGAATCTGTAAGCATAATCCTCTTCTAAGTTGTCTAACCACTTCTTAATACTAGCCAAGGTCAATCGGTATGTCTTCATCATGCAACATCCTTCCAGAAAACTAAAAAGGAGGTCTCGACAATGGAACCAATAATGTAGCCTACAATTATCTATAATTAGCCCAAAGTGCACTGACACGTCACTCAGCCTGAACTGAGTGCTCACCAAAAGCACGCAAGGGTACCAGATCCCTCTTTAGAGTAGCTTTTTCAAGATGTTAGCATGATTACAAGTATATTCCAGATCCTTAACAGATAATCAATTAAACCACGGTGTATAAACTAGATCTAGATCTTAATCTTATGAAGGAATAACTAAACAATTACTATAATCAGATTTACCATACAAGATCCATGTTCATTGACATCCAACACCAATATCCAACAAATAATATCTATCCTATTAAGTACTATAAAAATCAGAAGCTTATTACACACATCATGAAGTCATCACAATTATGCGCAATAACAGATTCGTAGCATAACTATACAATAATCACAAACTTCCTAAACCGTGTAAATCAATACATATTTATAGGGGTGGGGACTTTCCCTTCACCACCCACGCACCTTCCAAAAATAGGCTACATGCTAATAATACCCATGCACCCTTATATAAGAATACAAAAGTATGTGTGCACTAATAATAGATCTCATATAGTTTACTCCTACTTCAAATCTTATTATTAGCTCAAGAGTCAGCATGGCACTCAATCTTTCACACATCCAAAATAGCCTTTGTGTGGCCTTCAAGTCTTCTACAAAATGTGCTCAACACTCAATGTCCCAAAAATATCCTTAATCCGCTAAAGTGGCTAAGTCCTATTTCCAATCTGTTCATGGGCACGCCATGTGTTGCTATACTTCAATGCACTCCTTCGCGCCCTATGTCTATACACCCAAACCTTTTGCACTTTAAACCTTGAGCTGAATTTTATCCACTCAACATGTAGCCAAGTCGATTTGTACCTGATATGTAACAAATGCTTAGGTTGTCTGACCCAAGGACACCACCTCTACTGAAACTTTGGCCACCTTAACCTATGCTAATGACCGCTTGGCCTAGAGCTAATCTCGCTCTATTGTGGCCACTTTTAGTTTCACCTATTGCACTATCAACTAAGCTCTCTCAGTGGCCCACTATGCATACTAAGAGATTAACTAATCTCTCTCGCCCTGGAGTTGTGCCCTCTTTGTAACTACCTGATCCCTCTCTATGATAACCCTATCTCTCTCCAAGGTGACCTGGAGCTGAAGAGCTATGACTTGATATAACTATTGTCGCAACCCAACTACCTCCCCGACACCCTGGGGATCCTGATCCCATCCAATTCCTATGGGATCCCATGGTGGGGACCCCCATCCATCTCCTCCACCTACTCCTGGGCTATGAGGTAAGCTAACAATAGGATCTTGTTGTGGCAGCTAATGTACATGTCCCTAAGGCAAAACCTTCTGTAATGGCACACCTACACCCACCTGTAACCCATTTGGGGCATCTACATATGTACTTGTACCTATGGTTGTGCAGGAACCTCTCTCTATGCACTCTATCCTTGTCCCTACCCATACACGTCCTCACCATCTCCATCATATCTGTCATCATCACTCCCATCACCACTACTATTATCCTACTAAACCCTCCATTGTCCTCTACCTCTAAGGGGTTGATTCTCTGGTGGTAGCCGCACTCTTGCCTCCCATGCAACCTGAGGAATAGTCAAATTACTCAGAAGTACTCTAGAATACCAAGTAGCATAGACTGATGTGATCCTTGGATCCATAATACACCTCAGTGGTGACCATGTCAGTGGCAGCATCTACTCAAAACTGTCTCGAGCCCACTGTGTCCCAATCAGTGGCCCAATGTCAAAAATATCCCGGGCGTGACATCCGTACCACATCTCTAGCCCAAGAGCATCCTGAATGGCACCAAATTTTCGCTATGCCTGATCTACTCTGTAATACTCAATCATATAGCCACAACTCCTAATAAGAAAATTCTCCACTAAGGCAAGGATGAGCTCCACTGCATCCTCTGGGCATTGATTATGTCTATAGGGTCTCCATACAATCATTTGTAGTTTAATGTCATTAAAAACAAGATGATAGAAATAAGTATCCTCCATGTGCCCAAGCACATCATCGCAAACAGGAGCCCAACCAAAGACTGAAGGCTCATCTGGAGCCCGATCCCATAATGCTCCTGTAGGATGACCAATAGCTATATGGTCCCATGCCCATATATGTAGTACGATGGAAAACGCCACGGTCTTCTGACCGTGTTAGATAATTAAATGCAAATCCTAGTATAAATGTCGAAGTATACACTGTCCATAGTAGTAGTGTTCTCCTCTGAGAAGGCCTTAATTCATGCCAATTAGGCCTAATGGAAATGATGTTCTCATCTTTTTAGTAAGACGAATTCCACTGATAAGTGCCATGAGATACATTAGCATGCGATGTAACCTTGGATCTACGAAACACTAATGCATCTACACTATCATACCTCGTCAAGGTATCTTATCTACACCAAAAAGGTCAATCAATCTAACTGTAACCTATGCATCATCACTCTTGTACTCTATCAGATGGCCCTAAATTAGCACTCATAAAATCCTCCACACATCCTCAAGTGTAATGGTCATCTTGCCAGTTGAGAGCCTAAAACACTGGCTCTCACTATGCCACCTCTTAGCTAAGGCTATAAGGAGGATGTGTTCCAAAGTGATATGTGGCATTTGCGCCACGTAACTAAGCCCTGTCAAATATAGGGTGATGTCCAAATACTTCTTCTCACATCGGGATAAGGTCACCTCAAAGGATGCTAATCTCCCATGTCACTCCCATGTCTGTAGAGTAGGAAGCTACCTCTACAGGATCACACAAACACACTTATTAACCTTTCTTGTATCTAACATCATCTAACAATTACCCTATTTATCCCTACATTCTTCTAAGAACTTTCCCATTTTCTTATAAGTGTTCCAAAAATCCATCTTTGACATATGCACACCCCTTAGGATGCATGCGTTCCCTTTTTGGCATATGCACGCTCAGCACACATACACCCCCTTTTCGGCGCTTACGTGTTCATCCTAGCACATGCGCCTGTAGTCATTTTCCCCCCTTTTGCATGAGACATACGTGCCCCTCACGACACATGCACACCATTTCTTGAACTTGTGCCCATACACATTTTCCCTAACCCCCTAGTGCTTGCGTGCCACTTTCTGTGAATGCACCCACACACATACACCCTTCTAGCACTTGTGCACACCTGATAAAAATACATGCCCCTAAGCTATGTGCATACGTTATCACCCCCTACAAACCCTAATAAATGCAATTAAATTCAATAAAAACATGAGAGGGATAGGTTACTCACATAGGATCCATCATTCGACAACTACATGTACTCCCAAACAATGTCTCCTCACCTCGTACGCCTTTGAACTTGTGTCATCTCTCCCCATGGTCATAATAAAGGTCAATAGTAAATCAGCAACGGTTTAGTAGCAAATTAATTTCTCAAGATGATTTACCCCTCGAGAGGGGTATATATGGTCATTTTGACCCGTCAATATGTATTCTCGCCCACCATGATGGCTGAAATGTGTGATTTGACTGCCATGCTCATTCTAACTTCCTTTATCACCTACCACAATATTTATTTGTAATAAATTATCGTTTATCACCTGTTTTCTTCCTACCATGGCATATTTTTTCTACCTAGTTCCCCTTGCTTCTCCCTAGGGTATTTTTCTTGATTATTCAATATGATGGAAGATGGGAAAATGCAAATGAAATTTGGAAAATTATATTTTATGGGTACTTAATACTCAGTAGTAACAAGACTAATATGGCTTCCCTTCTTCTCTTCACACTATTTTACCATTTTAAATGGGGCATCTTCCCCTCTTCTTCTTTTATCTCTCTCCTTCATCTTTTCAATTTTCGATTGAACTCTTTCATCACCCCATCGACACTTGAGAGGGCATCCTTCACTCTATTAATTTTTATTCCACTCCGTTAAAAATTTACTTGTATGTGCTTGTCTACTATCTTTGAAGTGACATAGCTTATGCCACCCCAAAGAGGGGAAAATGTAGACACATATAATTTGATCAAAGCAATCTTATTACTAACATTGCACTAATTATTTTATTCCCTAAAAATTGATGACACTTCGTCAATTAGGCTCTTTTTCCCTTCAACTCCTCTTAATTAACTAATATGCGTTGATTAAGCCTCTTACAACGTAGGTGACCAATAAACCTTCTTATTTTCTAAATCCTACTTCTAATGCATCCAAAATCTATAAAGACCTCCTCTAAATACTCCCAGAAATCTTCCTAAAGCTTACTTGGGATTCTTAATTAATCTTAAGAGATTAATTAGCTTTTAATCCTAGTCAAATATTGTTTTGACTTGCTAAAAGTGTTTTTTGGACTTACCTTTTGTCCCACATGCACCAAAATCATACCATTCTTGGAATGGGAAACCTATAAATAGAACCCTCCTCCTCATCTTTTCTAAGAACACTTCTCCTCCTCTAGCATAAACTATAGGCAATTAGGATCTTGAGAATTTCTCCATTTGTTGAGATAATATCTTAATAGTGAATCCATTAACTCAATCTTTAGTAATATGGAGAGAACTATATGGCCTTGTAGCCATTAATGGTGAGACTCCATTCTCAAACCTTGGGATCATATTAACAATCAAAATTGATTGCTAAGGATCTTCTTAGGTTCATTTCAAGTTAGCGTTCAAAGAGTAAAGATTGATTTAGGCATGTTAGTTTGATTATTGTCAAATTTATATGCATGTTTAAGAAATTATCCTCCCTAATATATTATCTTGATGGTTCTTATTAGGTTAATTAATCTTTGAAACTTCTTAGGTGTTCTAGTTTCATTTCTTAATCTTTCTAATTTACACATGAACACAGATTATACTTGACCATGTTTTTTGGGAGTAATGTTTTGTATAAATTTACATGGAATTATATTAAGGATGCACATAATAGTATTAGAATATTCTTCTCAATACTAAAAAAGATACATTTTGGGTCTGCACCATGTAACACAAAATCACCACAACTGTCCCATTTCTCCTTTCCAAGATTCCATTTTTTTGTGGAGTGTAAGGAGTATTATATTTCTTGTGTGTACCTTCTCTCTTGTAGACCTATTTAAAATATTTTTAGATGAAATTTCCTCCATTGTTATACCTTCGTACATTAGCTTATTTACTTCATTATTTTCCAACCAAATCTTTCCAAGAAACAAAGTTAGAAAATAATTTTGATATATTTTTAGAAAGTAAACCCACATTTTCTAAGTATGTGTCAACAACAAAAAATAAATATTAAACCTCATAAACAATATAGGTTTTCATTGGACCATGTGAATATATATGTAACCAATCCAATACAAATATGAGACCTCATACATAAATTATGAATTTATTGAGTGGATGGAAGTCCATCTACCATATTAGTCTTGCTTAATATATTTAGATACTGATAACTGAGATGAAAATAACTTTCATGCCAAATAACACTAGTGTAGCTAATTGATTATAGTGCATGTTATCATACTCTTTTAAGATATATTAGCTTGTACAAACACATTTCCCTTATACCAAAAACAATTACTTTCTTATCATTTATAGTAGTCACCCATAGATAAATAAAACTAGACTTATGAAATTTAGAAATTAATCCTTGGCATTTAATTCATGTCGTAACTCTTTATACACTAATAATAATTCCTACACATACCTTACTCAAATAGCACTAATCGCCACTAATTCACAATTTTTATCCGTCATTGATGAGTTAAAATCCCATTCTTAGAATCTACAACACATCTTTGGACATTTGGCCACCATCTCCAATGGACAGTTTGCATTGTACACTGCGCTAGATGAAATTGGACATGAAAAAAAATGTTTCATGGCCGAATTTTTACCAAGTTGATGATTTTTTCCTCCAAATCTCCAACCGTAATTTTTTCAAATGCACAAGTTATCTTAGTTAATCATATTTCATTTGAGTGGGAAATATTGTTAGAAAAGTCATGTATAAAAGCACATTCAATTAACATGTTATAAGGGCATCACCTCTTAGATATTTGGGAATTCTTTCAAAAACCTAGGAGATCGCAACAAAACACCTAATTGATATGTTAGTCTCTCAAAAATATTCAACCAAATCTAACTTGAAATACATCACACACAAATTCCTTAGGACAATTTTTAAAGTTGTGTATCACACATAAAAGATCATTTCCCAGTACTGAAAGTCCAAATTAGGGTATTCATTGTTAGAAAAGTTATTATATACATCTTGAATATATACATTGCATGGGAAAATATGAGGTTTTTATGCCTCTTCGAAGTATTACTACATAGGTGTGGTGGGTGCCACTTAAACCCAAAGTGTTAACCCCTTTTTAGGTCCCCAAGAAAGGAAGAAGAAAATATGTAATCAAATACACAACCAATATGGAAGTATTTTAACCACACAAGACAAATATCTAGACATAAAGGAAAATAATACCAAAAGAGAGGTCCAAATTTAGTGTCCCCAAAGATTTCACTTAGAAATCTTGGGATACCCCTTTTAAAATTATGATTCTTTTGCCTTGTTAATATTTTCTCAGGAGGTTGCCAAAGGTTACTGTTATCTATTTTTACCCCCTGGAAAAAATGGACAACTTGGAAAAATTGGACTTGAGTGGTTTATGGAGCTTTAATGGAGGATCTGCAAAAAAAATCATTAATTTTTTATGTTTTGGGAACTTACAGTTGATTTTGGGCACTTGGAATCATTTGAAAGCATTCCCAATGGCTCCAAAACCTCATACTTAGCCAAAAATTTGATTAAAAATGGTAAAATGGTAAAAAATTGGCTTTGGGGAACTCTACTATATTTTTTCTAACTCCTTAGTCTAAGAGAAATCCAAAAAAGTTAGAAAAAATCAAGAAAATTTTGGAAAAATTGAAGTTTAGAGTAATTTGGAGAAATGAAGTTAATTTAATTCTATAAGTAATAAGTAAAGTAGTCCAAAAAAACCTCAAAGAAGGGAAGAAAGCAAGAGTAATATAGAGAAATGAATTTACTTTACTTCTAAAATTAATAAGTAAAGTAGTCCAAAAAACCCTCTAAGAAGGGAAGAAAACAAGAGTAATCCGGAGAGATGAAGTTACTTTACTTATAAAAGTAATACGTAAAGGAGTAATGGGGGGTCAAAAACCCTCAAAGAAGAGAAGTTACTTTACTTCTAAAAGTAAGTAAGTAATGGGGGGTTGAAAATCCTCAAACAAGAGTAAGTAAGTAATGGGGGCTCGAAAACCCTCAAAGAAGAGAAGTAAGTAATGGGGGGTCGAAAACCCTCAAAGAAGAGAAGTCAGTAATGGGGGGTAAAAAACCTGCAAAGAAGGAAGTAAGTAATGGGAGATCAAAAACCCTCAAAGAAGGAATCAAGTAATGGGGGTTGAAATCCTGCAAAAAAAAGTAAGTAATGGGGTGTCAAAAACCCTCTAAGAAGGAAGTAAGTAATGGGGGTCAAAAACCTGAATGGCCATAACTTTTAACCAGGTGCTCCATTCTTTGAGATCTTGGACTTTATTGAAATATATCAACCTCATCTACACCATGGAATCTTGAAAATTATATTTAAATAGAGGTAATTTGGTGAAAAATGGAAAAAAACATCTCCAAACAAAATACATGGAAGCCAAACCATCAAGTACTATAAAGAAATTCCTTTAGCTTCTTAAGAAAGAAATGGATAAAGCCATTACTCCTTTAACTTGTGATTCGATTGAAAAGCTGGAAAATTCTCACAAAGAAGAGTAATGTGGAGAAATTAAGTTATTTTATTTCTTCAAAGTAACTAAGTAAACCAGTTGCAAAAACCTGATACAAAGAAATAAGAAGAAGAGTAATGTGGAAATGCGATGTGGCATTACTGGGAAGTAATGCTCACTCACAAAACTGAGTAAAGCACATGAAAAACCCTGCAAAGAAGGCCAAAAAGTAAGGAGTAACCCAGAAATGTGACCCGACATTACTCCGAAGTATTGCACTTCCCAAAACCTACAGAGAAGAAAGGCAATAATGGCACTTCGTAAACCCGAATGGCCATAACTTTTTCTCAGGTGCTCCATTTTTTGATATCTTGGACTTTCTGGAAATGTCTCATCGATCCCTACATCATGGAATCAAAAAAATATAATTTTGGAAAGGTTATAAAGGAGAAAATGGAAAAAAAAACACTTCAATCATTAAATGAATAGTTGTGGGCAGCCCAACTACAGAATTTAATGCAGTCTGGGAATATTTCTTCTTCAGCAAAAAAGGGAAAAGAAAGAATGAGGTTTTTTAGTTGGAATTGTTAATTCTTCATCTTATTCTTATTATTCTTTTTATTCTTCTTCTCATTTCTCAGAAAATGTAATTAAGTAATCAAGTTGAATTGTAAAACTTAAGCAATCTAGTTGAAAGCCATTACTTTAAGTTATTTTGAAAAAGTCAATTACTTAGTAATAGATGGAACTGCATGCAAAGTAGTTGATTTTTTAAAAAAAATTAGAACATTTGAATATCATGTGTGCCAAGCAAAGAGATATTTAAGGATAAAAATTCTCAACTACCTGCATATCTGTAGCCAGCACGTGTGAAAGGAATAATTAATGCCTCCTATTTGTACTATCTTTCTAGATGTTATAAATAGAGAGAGAAGCCTATGAGCTCAAGGATGGAAATTTTTGGAAACTAATTATTTAAATTTTATGCATGAATTTGAAGATCTCAAACTTTATGTTGAGACTCTTGAATGTTCTTTGTGTAACTTTGCTAGAATTGAATAAGAAGATGGTATATTTCTAGAGAAATTTGTGTCTGAGAAGTTTCATTGTGCATTATGTGAGGATTTTTATGGTAAACTTTGTGCTACTTAAAATATGAATTTGAATTAAATTATTCTTCATTTGCTTAAATTATGACATTTTCAAAGTATTTATTTATTCTACATGGCTGAAATAAGCTCTACAATCTACTTATTGTAAAGTGCATCCTCTCTTTTTCTCACCTTTGTTATACATCCTCTTTTTTTCTGCACAACTTTCCCAAACACAATTGCTTACTTGTTGCATAATTTCCAAGCTATGGTTCATGAGCTTTGTAATTAAATTAATACACCTGAAAAATAATTAGAATAAATAAACATCTTACACGAGAGATTCACCATTAAATGAAGGAGATTTATCCCATGACTTCCTAGGTTTTCGTGTGTATCCAAGCATAAAATTTATCCAATAGGTTTTGGCGAGTGCATTAGGGAGAAAAAATAACGCTTACATGTGCCTTTCCTATGATTTTTTTAAATAAATAAATACTGGTGACTTTGTTTGGAAAAAAATAGGCGACTCCTTATTTTCTTTGTTATAATGTTTCTTTCCATGGTCAAGCTAACAAGAATGACATATACTCAAGAATAATGTTCTGAAAATAACTTTCATGATTTTGCAACAACCACAATCTCTAGTTCCTTGGGGATCAACTATTGTTCCTATTGCATTGGTTTAACCATTTCATGAGTTTCCACACGGATCACGTAATAATTTCTCAAAATTCAATGGCGATGGGAAGTAACACCCGGATGAACATATAGCTACATTTTTGTAGCTTGTGGAATTCTGGGAGTGCCTCATGAAGATGTATCTATTTGAATGTTTGTTGAGACACTTTAGGTCACTTCTGCGGAATGGTTTTATCACCTTCCACCTGCATTTATCACCAACTAGGATACTATGAAAACATAGTTTGAAGCCATATTCAAACCTGCAAACGATTCACATGCTTTGTTAGCACATCTCACCTAGATGAAGAAAGAACCACATGAGCCTATGCATGATTTTGTGGCTAAGTTCATTAAACTGATCCATAAAATCCTAGCACATGCAGTTCTTACTCCTAAAAATATGAAATGCTTCTTCATCCATGCACAAATTCCTGAAGTGAATTTATTGCTGAGAAGATATAACATTCCTAACTTGGTTGTTTCACAGTCATCTACCATGGAAATTGAATATGACCTAATCATGGCTGGTAATATTAGAAGATACTCTCCCAAGGCTAAGAATCTGAATACTTCTCAAGGTACCACAAATATGTATGGCTATCCTTCTAACCATGTTGTCTTTGAAGATTTTGGTCACACTGATGAGTCATATGATGATTTAGTTGGTGACTTCCATATTGGGTATATGATATATGAACAAGATGATTGCAAGATTCATGTGGGCGATAGTGAATAATTTATGGTAGATTCTTATCTTCATAGGTAGATTCAATAAATTGAGGTGGACATGATGCAGATCAGGGCTACACATGTAATGAAGGCACATAAAATTGGTTTTAGGGTCCCTTATGCATGGGTTGGCCCTATACCAAGCTATTTCAGCCTTCAACAAAAGCTGGATTTTATGGTTAGGATGTTGCCCCAAATTACAAAGTGGGCTGAGCTAATTGAGGTTCATGAATATGATATTAAAAACCCCTATCAATGGGGCCTTACATTCATCTCATTCCTTCTCCACAAGAAGAGATCGCATATTTCCCCTCAGTACAAGTTTTACAAACTCATGTTGAGACCCATTCTACCCCTCCTCTTGCATTCCCAAACTTAGTTTGGGAAGAAAAAAATTAGAAAATCAGTCAAGGGGGAAAAAAAATGAAGAACCCAACAGAGAAGAACTTACCAAAATTTCAAAGAATTGGGCTTCAAAATTCAAAACTAATCAAATGAAACTACTGGTTAATCTTCCAATAGAGGCTAGAACCGAGGAACACAAGGAATTTGGGACCCAATAATACTTTCCCATAGATTTTGATCATGAAGGGATTGCTTTCTTATCATACCTAGAAGATTATATTAAAGAAGAAGAAGCCACTGAATTCACTTCTTATGCATTTTCACCATCTATCTTCTGATACCAAAAGCCTCTTGCTATAGAGAACTCCCACAAATCATCCATGGAGGAAATGGTCAAAGAATATTATGCTTCTGAAATCGGTCTGCATGAGGAGAGCCATTATGAATCAATTACAAAATCAAAAGTTATCATGGAGAAGACAAAATATTTTACAGAGTTATCTATGGAAGTGCAACAAGGATCAGATCAACTTGCATACAAATTTATTCATGGAAAGGAAAGTCTACAAAATGGCCCCATTCATGGGGACGAGCTTAAAAGTAATGGGTAAATCATGAGGATTAGGCCTTGCCCAATAATATATTTAGCTAGTTTAGATCCACTCGAGGAGTTGCAACTAGTCATGTTTATTTGAGAGGATGAGGATGAGCTAAAATGCACCAAAGATCAACCGCAGTACCTCTCAAATCCATGTACAAAAAAAATAAAGGAGGTATTTATTTTATTTTTTGTTGATACTTTAGTCAGAAGGGTGGAGAACCAAATTTAGAACAATTTTTCACTCTTTCTAACGACCATGTTCAATTCAAAATCAATTACATGGTCTAATTTTGTGAGGAAAGGTAGTTATTTGTCCCTACCTATTACAGGATTCGTTTGAGCTTCCTTTTCCTCTGGTTAAAGTAGAGTAGGTAGTTTTATTTTCAGGAAAATAAGTGCTTGCACACACTCTACATGTTTCCACTTGGGACATGTATGATTTTACATGTTTTTATATAGTTTTTATGATTTTTTGTTTCCATGCTCGGTTCACTTTAGGATTAGATTGGATAGTTGGATAATTTTCCAAGATTTATTTATAGCTCAACAGATCAATTTCCAGCTAGTGTTTATCAAGCAGTACAAGTTTGGTGCTAAGTTCATCATGGATTCAGGAAGCAAATTTTCAAAGAAAAAGATCAATTTCTTTAATGTTAAACTTGAATTCATAGCCCAATGAAGAAGAATTGAAACCAAAGATGATGAGATATCATCTCCATTTCTTTCATTCTGGAAGAAATAAAGATGTCCACATATGGAGCCAATGGGTGTTCCCAAAGATTTTACTTAGAAATCTTGGGATACTCCTTTTAAAATTTTGGGTCTTTTTCCTTGTTAATATTTCTTCAAGAGGTTGCCAGAGGTTACTATTATCCAATTTTTCCCCCTGGTAAAAATGGACAACTTAGAAAAATTGGACTTGAGTGGTTGATGGAGCTTTAATGGAGGATCTACAAAAAATTTAGGTAATTTCTATGTTTTGGGCACTTGTAGTTGATTTTGGGCACTTGGAATCATTTGAAAGCATTTCCCTTGGCTTTAGAATTTCATACTTAGCCAAAAATTTAAGTAAAAATGGTAAAATGGGAAAAATTTAGCTTTGGGGTACTCTACTATATTTTTTCTTTTCTAACTCCTCAGTCCAAGAGAAATCCAAAAATGTTAGAAAAAATTTAATTTTAGAGTAATCCAAAGAAATGAAGTTAGTTTAGTTTTATAAGTAATAAGTAAAGTAGTCCAAAAAACCCTCAAAGAAGGGAAGAAAGAAAGAGTTTATTTCATCCTTCCTATACCTTTTAGATAATTGTCATTATATCTTACACTCTCCTTGCATTTTTTTTAATCTCATATATGTTATTGCAATTTTCCATTATGATCTACACATGATTTATGATTTGAATGTTTACGACCATATGTTGTAATGTAATCTTACTCATCTTTACATAATTATTCAATGATTTAGTTAGTATAAAACCTAATCTTAACATTACATTTAGGTGAACGCACACATTTTTACTATATACAATCTAGGGATTCGTGCTTCATCCATAGGGTTTTAGATTTCTCTAAATTTGATTTGGATTCATAATTCATTTTTTTTGTTTTATTAAAAACTCTAATTTACATTAAGTTCATTTCCTATATCATGGATATTAATCACTATCCACACATTGATTTTAGATCTAAAATCAACTCTATGATGCTACCTGTCACTACCCATAGTGAGCCCTTAACAAGACCTTGGACTTCTTCCTCCATCTTATACATTAGATCCAATCAAGTCATCACCTAATAATATGATATTTATGGTCAACCACATGCCTACCCATGAGATGGCCATATTCACTATACAGCACATTCGGCCTCCTAATAACCATCTTCCTACTGGAGGAGACACTACCAATACAAACCCATTTATTCCTCCACCACCTACAACTTTGAATAATCCTAATAAAGAACATGACCTCCTAGATCAACTAAGGAACACTCAATCTTACATTATAATTCTTGAATTACTTTAATTATAGGTAGTGGATAAATACATTTGATTCCATATACTCAAACGAGCCACTAATTTGGCTAATGTATAACCTACATATTATTTTGTCTCTTGTAATTTTTTTGAGGATAATCATCACTATATTTCCTTTGACAAAAATGATTCTCCACCAAGACATATTGTAAACCTTAACTTGCCCTTGTACATCTGAGTTCAAGTATTCACAAAAAATTTCAAGCTTAAACATATGTAGTAATAATTTCTTACCTAAAATGGGCCTAGATGTATAATATCTTAGATATTCTTACACAAAAATTAAAGGATTTGTTAATATGGATCATCTAACAACCTGATTTAATTAATTTAGAAATTAAATCTAAATATTTCAGAGTCACTAGTGAACCAAATGATGCATAAATGTTGGAATGAAGAAATGACACAAGAAATCTAAGATGTAATATTCAAAACCCTAAAAAAAAGGAGAGATGACTTAGCCGATTTATGCTTGATCAAGAACCGGTCAAAGTTGGGAAAAGTGATGAACAAACTAGACATAGTATCATTACTACTCATAATAAATTTTTGAATCCATAGACATACCCAAACATGGGCACCCACAGAAGGACGGGGGTGTCGAGGCACTAGAGATTGCTACTGTATGCCCACGATTGCGCAAATAGTCATAATATAATTTTTACAATATCGAAGTATCTTCGCTATTACTTCATGTTGATTGTCTAATAGTCACACAATAATAGTTGAGGGTACATGTAACCTGTAAAAGAGATATTTACCTACACAAGCCCACAAACCACATCAAACCTAAAAAGAAGGATATATATTGGGGAGTTAGGCTGACCCCAACAGTCACCCTGAGACTGAGCTTATGACCTAGCAATACACTACATCTCAAACTCCATGTAGTTATTGTGAGTGTGTGTATAAATTATGCCCTAGGATGCCCTTGTGCAAGTTGCACTTGATAGTGGGTTGTAGATAAATGTAACAATGTAGTAGAATGTGTGGATGGAATAATGAAATTCCCCTTCCTATGTTGTGTATATAGAGTTGATGAAGCCATTTTCTCTTGAATAGATGGTAGATGGATGCTTTAGAGTGATTTAGGTGCCTTTTGGATGAAAGATTAACTGATGATAGTGATTCTTAGTGATTGGCACTTGATTTTGAACACATGACTATGTATTTATATGATTCCCTTGTTTGAATTCCATAATTGACAACCAGAAGGCTGACCCATAAGTGAAAAATATGCCCAAAAGGGGTGAGTAAGATAATAAAGGGTCAAGGGTGCCTAGAGGGGATAGGGGCGCCTGGGTGCTCATATCTTGGCTGGGCGCTAGTTTTTGGAGCCATAAAATATAAATAAGTAAAATATTGACTGGGTTGTAGGGTGTGTAAGACCGAGTAGAAAATAAGAAACACGGAAAAAGATACCAAAAATAGTTGTCAATTACTAGTTTTCTTTCTTAGGAATCATATGTATGTTGGTATGTGTGTAGGACCTAGAAATGTACCCAAGTGCATGATGTAGAAGGAAAGTGTGCACCTAATGTAGAAGAGAGTAAAAGGAAAGTGTGCACCTGATGTATAAGAGTGTAAAAGGATGGAACAAATGCATTGAACAACTGTGAAGAGTGAGTTTTTGGGGAGATCTCACACCAAGTGTGAATTTTTGGGTGATCTCATGCCAAGAGAGAGTTTTTTGGGAGATCTCATGCCAAGAGAGTTTTTTGGGCGATCTCATGCCAAAGTGTAAGTGTTAGGGAAAGAGGCCTAGTGTTACTCTCCATTCATGACTCTACCCAATAAACATCACTACAGATGGTATGTCCCTAATTTGTTCATGTTGTCCTGATTGTTTTGATTTAGTTCAAATTTGTAATGATTAAAGGAAATTGCATGCATTATGTAGCTGGATGAATGTGTCTCTAAATGTGAAACTATTCTATGAACTGTTGTTAATTGGGTTGATATGAGAAACTAATTGTAGCTACCCCCAGGACATTAGTTTCTAGGGGAGGTCAGGAGCGCCCAAGTGCTAGAGTATAAGTTTGGTCACTAATTTTGTAGTGTGTTGAGGACCCGAGTTAGATTCTAGGCCATTTTATGATTGTTTTCTTATGCTAATTCTATATTTTTCTAAGATAAAGTATAGCACAAAACTACTGTATTGGGTGATTTGTTCACCCAATGTATGCCCCCCGCATTTGGGGTGCATGTGAAGACTGTAGGAGTGATGTAACCCAAAGGAGAAGACCTAATGGTGTGTTGAAACTGATACCTATAGGGGGAGGGGATGTTCATGGTATAGACCAAGGAACATACAAACAAGATGGCTAGTAACATGTGTTAGTGCAATTGAAGCTAGTGTGTAAGTAGAAGACAATGTAATAACTAAGTGTGCAAAAAAATACTGTGAAAAGTGGGTTTCAAATATGGGATGCTCACAATGTCACTAGACAATTAGGGCCAAAGTGGAAAAAATCATACAAGGAGCATACAAGACATAGGGAATAGCCCGTAAATAATAACATACAATGGAAAACAATGTCAAGCAAAAATTATCAGATAACCATGGTGGCATATAGTTCTGTAAAGAAAATGTTGCACATAAAGCACCCGTTAGCATGTTAGAGAGATAAAAAAAATTGAGAAGATGTGTATGTATTAATGTAAAGTGATGTGCTAGTAAAAATAGGAAGTAGTACATAATGAAATGATAACATTTGTAATTTGTGAGAGTAAGAAATGTAGATGCCCCCAGGAGCATTGGTGGGACTGGAAAAGAATACAATGCCAAGCATCATTGTAGAATGTAAGAACCTGTAAGAGATTTGTATTCACTCCAAAACACCAAGTAAACGGGCATGTGTGTATATAAAGAGATAATGACATACCAAGTATCCATCTAGCTTGGTAAACAAAGTGTACATGTAAGTAGAATAAGCTAGCAAGAGTAAGTGCAACCACGATATGCAATACTTTGTGAGTGTGAATGGGATGGTATGTAATGTGTGAATATGGATAGGATCGGCATGCCCCCCTAGTGGATGTGTATGAGATGAAGTTAATATATAAAATACCCCTCAATAATCAAGAATGAGCCATGGAACAAGAGTGCATCATCGGGAATTGGTTTGAAAATGTGCGCTAGGAAGATAGATCATGAAACATAGAGCATGAAGTGTGAATGTGGTGATGTTTATTTCATATTTAGACTCTTAGCAATCGATTATGAACCGTGGGACTAGAGTGTGTAATAGGGAAATGAAGATACAAGTTGTGTATCAATGTGTGTAAGATAAACTAGATGTCACATAGCGTAATGTTTATGTGTAGAGATTAAAAATAATTGATAATGATTAAAAGTTGGGAAGAATAAATCATGATGCCCCCAAGTGTGTGATGTGGAAAATAATCAAGTAAAATCATCTAGGATATCATTAATGTTAAGATCGTAGCCGATTGGATCTGGATCAAATACTTGGTAGGAAATAGTGTGAATTTGATCATATAAATATCCCTTATGGCGTAGATTGTACATGCCCATTGTATATTCTTCATCAAGGAAAGGTGGTTGTGGAAAATCATGTGCATACCATCGAGTAAGATTTTGAGAATAGCCCAATAAGGATTCATTACATATAGAGACTTGGTCAAAAGGCATGGGAAATGTAATATAGTTATGATTGGGATCTAGTGTACCACCAATGTAATCAAGCCAAGACTGACCATGTATGAGTGGAGAGGAATGAGGAGTACGTGCAAGGAAGAATGTCAAATGGAAGACATGGAGGCCATAAGAAACAATAATGCATACACATCCATGATATAAGTGATCAGAATGAGGTGGACGAAGGATATCAGCAATTATGATTCCTAACCAAGCCAAGCCATTATGTGTGAAAACAATCTCAGAGTAGGTAGGGTCGAATGGAATATGAGGCCAATAAGAATTACGAATGCAGAGCATGCATGTGAAGGGATCCAGGTGCAAAGCATAATGAATTTGGGGAGATGCAACAATTGAAATAATATCTAATGTATGTATCGTACCTTGGAAAGATATCATGGCATTAGTATATGGAGGAGGTTTCTTGGATTGATATTCACCATGGCCAACAACAATGGAATTATCCTTAAAGTAGGACTTGTCGATTTCAATGGGAGTAAAGTTAATATTACACAACGTGTCATCATTAAGTTCTACGACATCAGCCTCATCATCAGAATCATCAGTGCTAGCATTATCTTGTTATATAACATTATTAAGAATATTGGTAGGGATGGAACCAGATGTAGAATTGAGAGTGAGCTATGATAGGTGAAGTAGTAGCCACAGGAGTGGACATGGTGGGTGATAGGATATCAATTGTATAAACAGGAATGGATAGAGTGCATGGAGAAGTAAAAGAAGGAGTAGGAGCACTAGATAGCCCAACATCATATGTATCAATGTTGTGATATGGAATAGGCTACGATGGAGGAATAGGAATGGTGGTAATGGGAACTACTTGGAAAAAATTGAATGGATTAGGGTCCGTAGCAATAGTATATTCATAACCATCATGTAAGAATTTAACGCATTGATGAACTGTAGATGGAACAACATGCATTGCATGAATCTAGGGTCTTCCAAGTAAGCAATTGAACTAGAATGTGGCATCGATAACAAATAATACAAAAGGAACAATTTTAGGCCCAACTTGTAGAGGTAGGGTGATAGTGCCCATAGATGTGTGAGTAGTGGAATCATATCCATGAATGACTTAAGAGGATTTATTAATTAGACAATCTATAATTTTAATTCTCTTAAGGAGGGATAGAGCACATAAATTTATAACAGATCCATTGTCAATAAGTAAATGCTTTATACATATGACACTAATAGTAGTAGTGATAAGAAAAGGTGCAAATGGATCATCAACAACAGATGGATGAATATCCTCATCACTAAAATATATAACATGTGGTAGATTTTTCAGGGATTTAATTAGGTGAGAAAAAGAAACATGTGAATTATTACTTTCAATGTGAATGGAACGAAGGGAGGCCTCTAATGTATGACAATAATCAGGTGCACTACGCAATAAATCATAAAGAGATATTTTTGTTGGTGTATTCTTAAGATGCTCTATGATGTCATAACCATTAGAGGTGGTGGTAGGAACTGTAGAAGTGATAGGTGGTGGGACAGAGACAGGTGGAGCCATAAGAGGACAAGTGTGGTGGGTGGTGACTACATTGATGATTGGATCAGGTATTAGAGTAACAAAGCGAGGAGGATTCTGAGTATGAACTCATATAAAATCGGAAGTAGTAGAAGCCATGCCAGAAACCTTGGTTAGAGTGAAAGAAGGATAGGAAGATTGATCCATGAATTAAAAATAAGGAGATGGATTTTGATACATTATCATAAGGTATGGTTTTAATGAGTGGGTTCACCAAATGATTTAATTAATTTAGAAATTAAATTAAAATATTACAGAGTCACTATTGAACCAAATGATGTATAAATGTTGGAATGAAAAAACGACACGAGTAATCTAAGGTGTAATATTCAAAACCCTACGAAAAGAATAAGGAGATAGGACTTAACATATTTATGCTTGATATGGAACCAATCTAAGCTGGGAAAATTGACCAACAAACTAGAAAAAGTGGCATTATTGTGCACAATAAATTTTAGAATCCACAAAGAGAGTTGTACATGGGAGCCCATGGAAGGATGGCTACACCTAGGTTCTGGAGACTATTACTGGGCACCTGTGACTATGTAAATAGTCAGAATTTAATTTTGTACAATGTTATAGGGTCTTCGTTGTTACTTCCTGTTGATCACCTGATACTCGCTAATTGCCAAGGGTACTTGTATCTTGTAAAAGAGAGATTTACCTGCACAAGCCCATAAACCACATCAAACCTAAAAACAAAGATTCATAAAGGGGAGTCAGAATGACCGTAACAGTTACCCTAAGAGTGAACTTACGACTGAGCACTGCCAGACTCCATGTAGTTCTTATGAGTGTGTATAGAAATTGTGCCCTAGGATGCCCTTGTGCAAGTTGCACTTTATAGCGAGTTATATCTAAATGTAACAATGCAGTAGAATGTGTGGATGGAATAATGAACTTCCCCTTCCTATGTTGTGTATGAAAAGTTGATACAGCCCTTATCCCTTGAAAGGATGCTAGATGGATGCTTTAGAGTGCTTTAGGTGCCTTTTGGATGCAATATTAGGTGATAATAGTAATGATTAGTGTTTGGTCCTTGATTTTGAACACATGACTATGTATTTATATGATTCCCTTATTTTAATTTTGTAATTAAAAACTGGAAGGCCGACCCATAAGTGAAAAAAAATCCCAAAATATAAAAAGAGACCCTAAAGGGGTGAGTAAGATAATAAAGGGTCAATGGCGCCCAAAGGGGACAGGGGCACTCATGTCCTGGCTAGGTGCTGGTGTTTGGAGCCATAAAAGATAAATAAGTAAAGTATTGAATCGGTTGTAGGGTGTCTAAGACCAAATAGAAAACAAGAAACATAGAAAAGATAAGAAAAAAAGTCATCAATTACTAGTTTTCTTGTTAAGGAATCAAATGAATGCTAGTATGTGTTTAGGACCTATAAGTGTACCTAAGTGCGTGATTTTTTGTCTACACAACCAATACCATCACCTTACCCATAAATTTTGGTTATAATACTATATCCACATTATTCCATGTCGTGTCATCGTAATTGAACTATAATCTATTATTGGGATGGCCATGGATTCATGCCATGGGAATAATTTCATCCACATTACCTCGATGTCTCAAATATGCGCTTGATGGATATGAATATTCATGCCTTATAGATAATGATTCTTACCAATGTTTTTAATTGGTGGAATTTGATGACAATTTTATCATGCAAACTAGTGCGTCTCAACCTCTATAACCACATACATCACCCATCCCAATTTAAATGCTCAACACTCTTGAACAATAAGATAATCCTAAAGCCAATACTATCTCTAATTGTAATACATCCATACCAATATGACCACATGTTACTATGCAAGATATTGAGTAATATTTTAATGATGATTTTGATGATGAACAATATATTCATGATAATATTAATAACATGTTAGTGTAGACACCTAAAAATTTCAAATTATCCTTTGGAAATGACAAGTTTTTCTTTGTCTATATACTATGACTTATGTGTGTATACTAATCCCAATTGATTATATCTCGCTTTCATACAAATTTCTTTACTCTACCCACTACTTATTCATTCATATATTTAATCACATTCATATAAAGTATAATTCCTAGAAAAATTTCTCTAACTATCATGAATTACTTGTCCAAAATTGTATGGACCAGGACCAAGTTTTACTACATTTTGGGCCAACCCATATGGTACCATCTCCCACTCTCTAAAAAATATTTTCCTAATTTGATATCTTTCTTTGGGTCTTTTTTTATCATATATGTCAACCTTAATTCAAAATTTAACCTACAAAATCCTATGTAAGAAATTTTAATGTACTTAAGAACTCACATGCCATTACTTAGCAGCCTCAAGAGCTACCTATAGACAATTGAAAAGGTACCTTGTGTTAAAGGTGTCATAAGTTAAAAATACAAAAACATTGTAAAACATAATAATCCAGAAAAATTAAATATTCCCATAAAATAACTAAAAAATAAAAAATAAGGTTCATTAAAGACATGCCATCTTTTTAATTATCCTTGAACCCACTCACATTTAATCTTGTCACATCAATCTATACACTCCACCTACCCATTTGCATCTCTATTGCACATTTCACACTTATCAACTCAACTCTTTATGTCCTTTACACCCATATACATCCCAATATTCTATGCACCCAAAATCTATAAAATGCAACTCAACACCACCCTTCATCCTCTTGGTTGTTTACAAAAAAATTCCCTTGCTCACATATGCTTTGTTTATATATTTTCAAAAGGAAAAGGTTAATTTTGAAAGATAGGTCCAATATTTCAAGGTCAAATTTTGATTGTAATATCTTCCTTTATACTACTTAGAATCCTTAATGTGACCACTTTTTGGACAACTCTCAAAGTCCTCTTTCTAGATGTAAAAAAGAGTTTGAATCAAATTCATGTGGGAGGAGAATGAGCTTCTGCAATATGTTCACTTCTGAACATGTATAACATTTCATTCATCATTACACGTTGTATACACCCTAAAAATACATACATGTTTCTATCCATTTTCTATTCAATTAGATTTAATTAAATTAATTCTATCTTGCCGCAACATACCCCTTTGGAATTAATTAAATTAATTCCACCAATTAAATACCCCCTTCTAGAATTAATTAAATTAATTCTATCTCCTAAGTCACATTCCCACCCTTTAAAAATAATTAAATTAATTCCTACACCCTCCTAGCTAATATAATTAAACATTTAATTAAATAAATAAATAAATATTTCCTCACAATTAACTACTAATTAAATTGGTTATTTAATCAATTCTTTTATCCACTTCACTCCACTTCCAAAAGCCTACAATGGTGGGGGCAAAGATAATTCTAGTACAACCACTTCTCAGATGAATTTAAAGATAATGATTGCCCCTCCAAAGCTGTAACTGCATATACCAAATCATCTTACTATTTTTGGTAATTATAATAACTACCTTAGAGCCAATTCAAACTAAGATCCAATTGTCATAGCCTCACCCTCAGCTATAAAAGTTGGCCATTTCCTTTACAAACTCATTGTTGGAAGCTTTGAGAAAATCACATCCAACTTCTACTAATTTAACATCTGCATCCTTGTGAAATTTGCTCGTAGGATTTGCAAATCCCTTTGGAAAGTAATATCAAGAGCATCCACAATCCAATTATCAAATATTCCAAGAGCTTTTATAATCTTACTTGAGGTTAATTTAACAAAAATAGAAGTTTTTTGTAAAACCCTAATTACAGAGTAATTAGATGTAAACAATGATATACAGCTGCTAGATACAATATAACATAAGCAATAAGTAATTTATTTATGGTCATTCTATAGCTTTATATTTATAAATGATTCCCTTGTTTTAATTTAGTAATTGACTACTAAAAGCGGTACTGACCCATAAGAAAACAAGACTCCCAAAAGATATAAGAGTGACCAAAATATATAAGAGGCCCAGGATAAGATTCTGTCCAGGCCCGAATAAGGCTGGCAATCAAGCATATAGATTGAAGTCAGGGGCACCTAGGCACCAGAATTTTCTACTGGGTTCCTATGACTTTTAAATGTTGGAATAATGTGTTTATTTTGTTTTCATTGATGTCAAGCGGTCTAGGTGAACTAGGTATGTTGGCTAGGTGATCTAGGCATGTTGGTTGGGTGATCTAAGCCTATTGGCTAGATGATCTAGGGGTCTTTGTGATGAAAAGTGAAGAAATGAATTTCTAGGAGTATATGTATAACATGTGAATGAACTCATTCTATGGCTCAGAAAGTCAAGAAATAGGTTTTGGATCAAAATACTACTTCTAGCCAAAATTGTGTTTGAGACACTAGCTATTCTGACATGCAAATGAGTTAGGTCAGAAAATTTCGGACCTATTCCACAAAACTAAATCATGGGAGATTTTTAAGAAAGGTGTCGTTGTACTTCATGAAAAAAAATTGGTCATTTCGAGGTCATTTGAGTAAGTTGTGTGAGTTTTTGCAAAAATGGTCTATTGAAAAGCTCATTTTGAGCTGCCGACACTCATAGCAATCATGCAAAAATATAATATATCCTTTAAGAAAATCATATAAGGAATTTTTGGATTAAATTTTCCTATAAATCATGTGTAAAAACAATTTTCTCAAAAGGAGGTGTAGTTTACAAGATATGAGCATTCTTGTGAAGCAGTTTTTCTCTCTTGGATTGTGTTTTGAGTGAAAAGAAGCAAAAAGGTAAATCTTGATCTTAAAATGAATAGTTTTAACCTTGTAAATCTTCCTTGAAGGTGTTTTTTATGTTTTTTGAATACTTCTTGGGTCATGTATTCGTGTTCAAGTCTCCAATCCAAGTTAGTGCTCCTGATGACCTCTCTTTTCAAAGGACGGGTTTCATGGTTTTTGTCAACTTTGCTCTTCAAAAGGAACCTTAAATATTGTACTAGAACGTATATCATTATGATAATTTATTCACCTCAATGGTGTTATAATAATCTATATTAGGTGAACTTGCATCTTACTTCATTTTCAGTGGTGGCATAGTTGAAATCAGGCATCCTTGTACTGTAACTGTTATAATTGAGAGTTCAAGAACTTGCTCTTAGTATGACAATAGTCATCCTCATATCTAAGGGATCCTCATAGTTTAAAAAAAAAATTCATCAAGAGGTTGTGAAAAGCTTTGAGGATGGAAATATTTGTTTAAATTCACCTTCAAACTTGGTTGTAATAACAACCTCTTATAAAAGTATAAACTTATTTTACAACTGTAATATTCATGACTAGACATTTTTTAAGGCTACTCAAGAATGATTATAGTTTAGAGAAGGTGAAGTGCATTCCTACAGAGCTACAACATTTGAAATAATCTAATTTCACCTTTTTTGAGAAAGGATTCAAGATTTGTGAGGTCTCGGGCCATGTTTGTGCATATACCCTGATTTAGGGTTTTTATAAAGAAGAATTGATCGTTTTGAGAGATTCCTCCACTGAAATGTTATGAAAAGTGGACACAATTTCTATGGGGATGATTCTAACGCATTGCAAAAGGTTTCAGCTCATGTAACGAAGTGTGGAGGAAGATTTATGCTGCATAAGTTCTCAAAAACCGTTCTTAGCCTGGTAAATCTGACTGCAGACATTCTTCCTTGAAATTTCTCAGTACCAAGAAGATTCTATGATGTTTTAAAGTTTCATGGGAAATAATAGGTAGTGAGAAGGCTTGACTGAATTTTTTTGATCTCAAGAAGTATTGTTTCAATGCTTGAGTGCTCCCAGGACAGTGTTTTGCAGTATGTGACTTTAACAGTCATCTTCATCTTATGATTCTTTGATTTGTGCTCATGGTGGAGTGCATCTGCTATTGGTAAGAATCTCAAGAGAGGGAAAATTAAGTGTTTGAAGTTCCTTGAAGGTTTGAATATTTCAGTAATCTTGAACAAGTGCATCCATGCTCTCAAGTGCAAGCTTCCTCTAAAAATAGTGAACTAGCTAATTTGCAAAGTGTTCATATTGCATGAAGGATAAAGATGTTAAGACTCCTTGCTCGAATTGAGAATTGTTGGAATAATTTCAAGGGTCATTCAAAGGATCTAAAACTAAACTTAGAAGTGCATTAGTCACTCTTTTATCTTTTTAGAAAACTAAATTGAACTTGTGTCTTTTGAACTTCAAGATGAAATTTGAAGGGTTAGAAGACTATCACAAAACTAAACTCAAGGTGTATGAAGTTTGTCTTATTATGGATTGCAGTTGAAGATTCATGATGTTTTTATTTTTAAAAGCTTGTGCTAATAGTGTGAGATACAGCTAAAGAGACAAGATCAAGAATAAGTTAAGTCAAAGAAGTTGAACAGCTTGTGAAAGTTGAAGAGGCAATTGAATGATGTACAAAAGGAGGTAGATTTTTTCTTGCATGTTGTTGATAACCCCCATTATCTTCTGTTGAAGAAAACTTTGTTGTAAATAAAAACCCCTTGGGCATAGCCCAAAACTCCTAGAAGTTGCTTCTAGGCTTGTAGTTGGTTGATGTGGATTGTAGAAGATGAAGTATTCATAATGAAAAATTGATGAATGAGAATAATTTTACTATTTTGTAGTTATTTTCCTTTGAGTTTGTGTTTGCATCTTGTAAACCTATGATAAAGGTTTTGTACTCCTTCTGAATATCAATGAAGAAGAGATTCAAATATGTTATATATTCTTGTCAAGAATACATGCCATGATAAACTATATCAAATTGTGTTCAAGCACTAGCATAGGTGTTTCATGAAGTTGTAAATTCAGTATTTGAAGTAAAAAAGTAAAAGATTTATCACAGAACTAATTCACCCCCCCTCTTAGTTCCTATATTGTGTATGCATGTACTAAAGCTCTGAGCTCCTATAGCGGTGACTGACTCACCCAATGTATGTCCCCTCATCTTGGATGCATGCGATGAATATAGGAGTGATCCGGCCCAAAGGAGAGGACTTAAAACTACACTGAAATGGATACCCAGGGGGGAAGGGATGTGCATGGTATAAATCAAGGCACATGCAAACAAGATGGCTAGTACCATGTGTTAATGCAATCAAAGCAAGTATGTAAGTATAAAACAATGTATCAAGAAAGAAACAAGACAAGATAGACTATGAAAAGTGGGTTTTAGAAATGGGTCATCGTTCACAATTTCACAATACAATTATGGCCGAAGCGGCCAAAAATCATACAGTGTGCATTTAAGACAAAGGGCATAGCCCATAAACAATATCATATAATAACAAACAATGTAAAAAAATGTATCACACAACCATGGTAGCATATAGTCCTGCAAAGCAAATACTACACATGAAGCAACCATCAACGTGTTAGAAAGATAGAAAGTATGTCAAAGCATGTATGTATCAATGAGAATTAGTGTGCTATAAAGTAGAAGTATTAAATAATGAAACAATAACACATGTAATGTGTGAGAGTAGGAAATGTCGATGCCCCCAGGAGCCTCGATGGAAATAGCAGAGGATACAGTTCCAAACATCATTGCAATGTGTGAAAATATATAAGAGATATAAATTCACTCCAAAATACCAAGTGAACATGCATGTGTGTATATAGAAATATAATGACATATTGAATATATGACTAGCATAGTAAGCAAAGTGCATCATGTAAGTAGTATAAGAAAGCAAGAGTAAGTGCAACCAAGATATGAAATTACAGTGTATGAGTGTGATGGAATGGTATGTAATGTGTGAAGGTGGAAGAATCAGTGTGCCCCCCAGCGGATGTGTATGAGATGAGGAGGTTCATTTATAAAATCCCCCTCAACAGTTAAGAATGAACCATAAACTAAGAGTGTTTCATCGGGAAATGGTTTGAAATAGATTTGTTAGAAAGATATATCATGAAGCACAAAGCATGGCGTGTAGAAGAAGTGAATTTCATTTCATATTTAGACCCCCAATAATCGAGTATGAACAATGGAACTAGAATGTGTCATATGTTGATGACGATACAAGGTGTGTATCAAAGATGTGTGAATGTTAGGAACGATTATACATTAAGCACAGAGCATGAAATGTAGAAGTAGAAAATTTGAGAGTAATGAAAGAGGGGCAGAAGAAGCTGTGATTCCCCCCAAGTATGTGATTAATGGAGTTCTATGCAGTGATGTGAGAAGGACCATGTCATGGTGGTGGAGCTTGAAATGTGTCTTGGCCATAAATATAAGGAATAGTTTGTTTGAAAATTTTACTTGGATGCGGTAGCAAAGTAGGGTGGGGAGGGATCGTGAATGGTGGTATCTTATGTGTAATTCAAATTGTAGAAGACATGAGAGGAGGAGGTGTTGGACTGATTTTGAGAGGAATTTTCTTAGGAGTTGGTAAAATAGTCGAATACTAGAGAGGAGGAGGGGATGGACTGATTTTGAGAGGAGGTTGTGTAGGCATCTCTTGAATTATCATATAAGGAACATTAGTAATGATGGAATGATGCTCATTAGACATAGATGAATCATATTTAGGAACCCAGTGAGATTTAGGAACCCACTAATATTCTTAATATTGTACTAACTATTCTCACTCCTCGCAAATTGATGATATACCGTCAATTAGACCTATCTAACTCCCCTCTTACGACACTCTTTTGGTCGTATTCCTCTTGTAAATCAACTAAACAAGCTAGTATAGCCTTTTATTGACTAAAGCATCTTATCATTGCCTTCTATACCACTTTTACTAAATTCCTAGACAATAAATCCATTTCATTGGATTGATTAGACCTCTCAAAATGCTCTTGAAACCCTAATTCCTCTCTAAGAAAGATTAACTAGCCTAACCTAGTTTAACTAGTCCTAACCATGATTAACCTCTTCTAAACCTAGTCAAATATTACTTTGACTCGCTAATTAACTTGTTGACTCCCTTTTAGTCCCACATGCACCAAAATTCCCCCACTTTCCCAAATGGAAAACTATAAATATCCCACTACCCCCCTCTCATTTCTAAGAACTCTCCTTCTTCCTAACATAAACTATAGCATTTTGCTTAGGGTTCAAATTTATTTCATTCCATTGAGCTATTGCTTTTGCCATTGCACTACACACACAAGCATTGAGTAAATGGGAAGAACCATTGGCCTTGAATCCATTAATGGTGAGCTCCCATTCTCATAAGCACAAATTGATTTCTAAGAATCTTTACTAGGTTCATTTTTAAAGCTTTAAAAGTAGAGGATTACTAAATATGTTAGATTTGCTTGTTTATCTCAATATTAATGTATGCAAAGTGATGAATCCTTTTTTATCTCTTATCTGATGGTCCAATAACTAGTTTTTAAGAGCCTTTGGGGTTTCTTTAGAGATTCTTACCCCATGTCCATGGCTTTTGAAAATTTTCATTGAACACAATCATACACATCTCGATACATCTACATCGTCAATACCTGATGACGCACTCTTGTGCTTCGGTTCACACTTGAATTTTGAGGGCATCCTATACACATGAACCACACTCACTACACACTAGACACTACACATTGTGCATCTTCACACATCTTACATATGTACATCATACATCCTACGTCTTGCATCTTGTGTCTTATTATACATCTACACATCTCATATCATCCACGCATCTTACATTACATACTACACATCCTACATTACACACTATACATTACACATCACATGATGATTTCTCATCACCACCTCTACTACACATATTATACATCCTCCTTATCTACTTATACACGCTATGCTCACTACCTGATGACGCACTCTAGTCTCATAGTCTATACTAGACTGTTGAAGGTATACATCACAAATGGACCACATCACAGTCACACAATTGATCAATCAATATTTCTCTCATATAACATTATTAGATTATTGATATACGCTATAGGCTACATCATCACTTCTTCTAGCATCCTTTAGTGATATATGTTATAGGCTACATCATCACTTCTTCTAACATCCTTTAGTGATATACGTCATAGGCTACATCATCACTTATTGTAGAATCCTTTAGTAATATATGCTTTAGGATAAATCATCACTTCTTCTATTATCTTTTTGTGATATAAGCTTTAGGCTAAATCATCATACGTTCTCACACCTCATCTCTAGGTCACATATCATCACTACGCATCCATCACATCACGCTACGCACAACACATAGTTTAAACCATTTCCCGATGATGCACTCTCATTTTCGGTTCATTCTTGACTACTGAGGGGGCATAACAAATGAACCTCACTGCATGCAATTCCATTAACTTGGGGGAGAATGTAGCTCCATCATTCACTCTACTTTCCATTCCATCCATCCACAACATACTGCATATCTTGGTTGCAATTATTCTTGCTTGCATTTACTTGTACATGTTCACTTTATTACACATGCTAGATATATATCGTGTATGTCATTATCTTTATCATACACACATGTGCATTCACTTTCTTTCTAGTTTTAATCACAAATTATATAGGTCCATTACATGTAGCATGGATGCTTGGCACAATACCTAGTACCAGTACCCCAGCAAATCCTAAGGGTGTCCACTTCATACACTACATGTTCTATTGTTTCATTTTGATTCATAGCACACTACTTTATCGATTATAGACACTTTTGACATACTTGTTATCTTTCTAGCATGTTAATGGGTGCTTCATGTGCAACATTTGTTTTGTAGGATTACCCGCCGCCATGGTTTTTTGTTACATTTTTTGTTCTTGTTTTTCATTGTATGCCATTAGTTACAGGATTTTCTCTTTTTCTTGTGTGCACACTCGTATTATTTTGGATTCATTAGCCTTGATTTTCTTGCGACACCATGAGTGGTGTCCCATGTTTGTAACCCACTTTCCGTGGTCTACATTTTCTTCTTTGGTGCTTACATTATCTACTTACACATTGTCTTCGTAGATTACACTTGTCTTCTGCATGCATTTTTGTTTACTAGCACTTGTTTTCTAACCACCTTGTTCACATGTACCTTGGTTTTTACCAAGCACATCCACTCCCCTGTAGGGTACAGTATCAGTGGCCAGTCCTCTTTTGGGCTACATTTTCCTATTCATGATGTCACATGCACCCCCAAAAAAGGAGGGCATCATTTAGGTTTACACACATTACATAGCACAGTACCGGTAAAGTTAAGATTTTAGTTTTTGTCCATGACATAGTGGATTACGCAACGAGCACGTTCAGGCCAGTCTACAAAACTCCATACAAAGTGGATTTTACAGGGCATATTGTCTTTAGCATTCTAGGGAGCAGTTACAAGTTAGAGGATAAACCAGACCTTCCTCTCTATACTACTTTGGCCTGTGGCATCGAATCACCCTAAAGACCAGGCAGTATAGAGATCTCTTCAATTTTGGGAAGCAGTTATGGGTTGGAGGATAAATTAGACTTTCTTCACTACACTTCTTTAGCTAGTGGCGCGAGATCTCCCAAAAAACTTGCATGACATTGATAGGATCCTTTTTACACCCATTTTCTCATCACAGATCAGGTGCACATGTTCCATTTTCATTTTCGTATTTTCCTTACACACTTTTTACATATATACATGCATTTTTACACATTTTACATGTGTATTTGACTACTTGATTGTATTCTCTTTTGTAGGTCCATCCGTCTGGGAAGTAAGCAGTGAACATCACACACACATGGTGGATACATCACACACACATAGTGGATACATCACACACACGATACTAACCATGCAGGTACACTAAACACATTGGCATCTACACACACATTTCCACCCTATGTTCACTCTGATCACTATTATACTTTTTCATCTTTAGTTTTCATGCTCCACCTTTTTGTCACTCCATGCTTTGTGTAGTCCCTCGTCACACTTTTTACATCAATTTACATGGATATCAGGTACACATTTCCATCTACTTTATGTTACCAAGCATTCTACTCACCGACATAAAGTGGGGGTAAATTTAAACACAAAATCACGCACTTTGGGTAATTATTTAGTCTCAGTCTCATACTACTCTTCATATGGCTCATAAGTGAAAAAAAAGTACTAATCAACCCATGTCTTTAGCCATCTTGCATTGTTTTCTATTGCTACTTTTGATCTTGCACCCATAGTTTCCCAATATATACTATCATACTACATTTTCCCTATTTCTGACTGGGGCACCCAGCTAGGACTGGCGCACCCCAAGTGCCCTAATCCTCTTTTCACTTTACTCTCACTTTTTGGGTCCTTTCTAGCCGTTTAAGCATATTATATTTTTGATAGTCAACATTTTCAGGGTTAACTACAAAATTCAAGCAAAGGAATCGTATAAATATAAAGTTATGTGATCATAATAAGGGACCAAGTACTAAGCACTAGCTATCACCATCTAAGGTTGCATCCGTCAAGGCATCTATAACTCCATTTGCATCCATCTAGCTCCATCACAAGGCCGAAAGGCTAGTTCATCTACATCACACTTCATATGAGGGTATTCTATTGTTTTTATGCACACATTATTTAAATTCTACAACTATTTACTTGCTCGCTACTCAGAAAGTGAGAATGGCACAAGAGCAACACAGGGCACAATTACACACACACACACACACACACCTAGAACCACATTGGATCTGAGATATAGTGCAACACTCAGTGATAAGTCCATCAATTTGGAAGATGAGGACATTCCGACCCCTTCCTATACATCTTTCTTTTTTAGGGTTTTGATGCTTTGTTTAGGTTTTTGCAGGAAATTCCTTTATTGCAGGTTTACAATGACATCAGCGATCTAGGTGTGGCAAATATGTGACGATAAATTAAGGCTTTGAACCATCTCGCGACTCTATGAAATTGGCTTCCGAACTTCTCGCATAGATTAGGGCACCCATATTGCATACCAAGGCGCCCCAATCCATTTTCCAGGCTCCCCAGTCCAGCCAAGTCAATTAGATCTAAATTTTATGGAGTTTCTGTACGAAGGTTTCCCATTCCTGTTTAGTCGATCTCCACTGCGATACAATCCCGCAATATATTCAAATCAGCTAAGGCTCTCCCAACTCTCTTTGCACATTAGGGTTTTACATTTTTATTTCTTAGTTGCTTGGGTATTGTTTCAATACTTTATTATTTCATTTATTCAGTTATTTACTACTCCTATAACATCTAGATTACACTAGAGAATATTCAATTTTAGTTAATCAGTTTCCCAAATAAAGAGGACCAAGGTTACTTGTTATTCTCAAGATCATCAAAGGACGCAAGAGAAGAGCATACACAACGATTGATCCAACTAGATAAAAATAAAAAATTTAAATCAAATGATCATTTAAAAATACTTTGTAAGAGATTCATTCCTTTAATAAAAATAAATGAGGAAATTTCCAAGTTAATCTAAATGTTTAGAAAAGAAGACTAAAGTTGCTTTTGATTCTTGAGATCACCAAAAGGTGCAAGAGAAGAGCATACACAAACTTTAGCCTAATTTAAGCAAAGCATGGAAATACAACATTCATTAAAGCATTTAGACATGTTAGAAAATTAATTCAAATCAGAACTTGAAAAATAGAAGTAAGAAAAACCTACAAAACAATAACAAACACTAAAAATTAGATTATGGAAATTCTTGAAATCCGAGCCAAAATTTTACACAAAATGCTAGCGCATGAGTTTTAACGGTAACGCACAGGAAGCAATGTGAGCATAGGGATATCAATGGTAATAAAGGGTAGAAATGATAGCATAGAGGATTTAACAATAGCACAAGATATTTAACAGTAGTGCAAAGGGGTTCTCTATGCAGCCAGAAGAAAATGCAAACAATGTTAGCGCATGAGTTTTAACGTAGATTTGGGATGATCAACACTAGCATGTGATGCCTCTCTATGTATTACAAAGATGAAAATTCTAGAATTGGTAGTGCACTGGGAAGTAATGCTAGTGTAATTGGTTTAACGCTAGCGCACATGAATCAATGGTAGCACACGATATTTAACACAGACGCAGCAACATTAACACTAGTGCAGGGTACCTGTGTAACTTTAAGAACATAATATTTTGACAAAGAGAATATCAAAAAGCTAAAATCTTGGTTGATAACCTTCAAATTTGACAGCAATTTACCTCCTTCACACCTGAAATAAAGACTCAACACATGCAAACTCAACAAAAGGAGTTAAGAAACATAAGATTTATCAATATATGTGAAATAGAGGTTAGTATGCAAAAATGAATTTTAACTACAAAAAATTGAGAAAAATGTGCATGAGACAAAGGGATGTCCCACTGGGCATGCCAAATGTGTGCATAATAAATAATTTAAACTAATTAATAGAAACTAACACACCAAGTAGTTCTAATAACAAAGTTAATCTAACATAAACATCATGATAAAGATATACATGGATAAAAGTTAAGTAATGCATCCAAATTAAACTTGAAAACACTAAAAAATTCCTTGCTAATTTAGATATGCTTTCTGGATTATAGTTGATTCTATGATTATACTGAGATCAAAGGATAGCTATCTCTAAGAAGAGGAAAGGATCTCACCAATATGGCTTAATGGCCATGTATGGATCTTCCTTTACTACTCTTTGTAAAGAGATGTTAAATGGGTGCAAGATCAATGAGCTCTTCAATGGTAGAAAAATCTCTTAGCATATGCTAATGCCTTTCAAGGACATGTAAAGGTGTAAGTTTGGAAGGGAGGATATTAGGTTCTTTATATATTTTCTAATTTGGGAGAAGCTAGAAACCTAATGAATGTGGGATAAATATAAAGTAGAATTAGAAAGGGATAAGCATGATTAGAGGGAATTGATTAGAATTAACAATTCATGGGAGTTTGGAGATGATTTAATTAATCAACAAGGATTAATTAATAGGCCAAAATAAACTTAGAAAGCTATTTGGAGGTGATTTAGGAGGAATTTTATAGGATTTAGAGAGTTTGAAAGGGAGATTTAACCAATAAGAAGGTTTATTGATTAAATAGGATATTAGAAAGGCTTAATTAACTTATAAAAAGTTAATTAATTGAAATAGGATTATATCTATTGAAGTGTCATTAATTGGCATCTATAATGAGGGAAAGGCTAATTAATTAGCGGTAAATCACTAATTATAACGAGAATGACGGGAAAGACGATAAACGGTGCAATTTTAGTAGTAAAATTGTGTAGTCGAATTTAGGTGTCTACACTAACCTGGCAAGCACATGGCGTACTATTGACACACTCACTAACAACACTCAAAAAATTCACTCAAGGCTACCTAAATCTTCCTAAAGCTAAGGCACTACTATAGTTCTAAAGCACTCAACTAGGTCAAGGAGTTTATCTTCCATCAATTTAAAGCACACCAAGTTCGTCACTCCATTTTTTTAGCAAGAGCATAATTTTATCAAGCACGATCGAAGAAGTTCAAGTTTTCAACTAGCTACAATCATATAGATTTTACATACTAGTGGAGAATTGCATGTGGTTTGAGGCATCTTCAGATTAGTGCCTACATAGGTGGTGCAAGGATTGCACTTAAACCCAAAAACTAACATTCTTATATGATGTTTTTCCCATGGTTAGGGTTTTGGCATGATTTAGTTAATTACATATGGTTTTGAGATTGTGCGATAACTAGAGTTTGATAGTAAATTATATTTTTAGCCCACCTAAGGACCCAAAAGGTTACATAACCCAATTTTAAAGGAGTCTAGGAGCATACATAAGGGGCGGGACTAGATTATACATCCTAACCAGTCTGTATGGTCCTAGAGCAAGGCATTTTTAAGTTACAATACTATCAGTATAGTTTCTCTAGGCTTTGCACTCCTAGATGCTCTAGTATGTACACCCATATCTCTTGTGTATACTCATGTGCAAATAATTTCATCTTACTTTTGTGTATTTGAACTTGTATTCATTCATTGTAAGAACCAATACATTATTCTGATGTTGTACAATTAATGTTGGAAGTTATTTTATCATAATAGCTCCCAGTTTCCTAGTTTCTTAACCTTACATTCATTTTTATTCTTATGTATTCCATAATAAATATTTAAATTTTAACATGGATGTAAACACCTAGCACTCTTATAAATGCATATTACAAATACCATCCCAAAAGTAATCATATTCTCAAATAAATTGTACATCAATTAGAGAATTCCCTACTACATGTTTGAAGCACTCAACCAAGTCAAATATTTTAACTTCCTCCATGTCCAAACATGAAAAGGTCATAGATACATGTCTTAACAAGAGAAAAATCACCCCAAGCATTATTCAAGGGTTTCAAGGAATAAAGGGCTAGGTCAGATAACTGAGGCCCACCACATCACTCTACCACCACAACTAGGTACTATATAGTTGGACCGTTATCTTGGTATCAAGAGACATGAGGGAACCCCTTGGGAGTTAGCTAGATTGCACTCACACTTGCACAAGTACCTAGGAACTACAAGACGTTTCATCTCGCATGAGGGTGTGTAGTGCAACAATTATATTGGTTCGGAAACAAGGGTTAACCGCCAAGGTTAGTTTAGTCTCACCACACACACATGATTTATCTTTTTGTTTTTCTAATGATTTAATGAAAAGTTCTGTGAATTTATAATATTTTGACATTATTGTAGGTAATTACATGTCATCCTAAGGTTGTGCAAACAATAGTGACATACAATTCATCTCCAATAAAGTGAAACACATAAGAAGTTTCAGAAGTTAACTTATGAAGGGTCCAAGGTCGTACATCCCTAGATCAAGATCATGCAGTTCCAGTGTGGACCATACATTAATTGTATGGTCTTATCCCTGTTTAGTTTATAGTTCCAAATAGCATTAAAAATTATCTCCATACTCTGATATGCCTTTTTCACGTGTTTACACATTTGGGTCTTCTATGTTCTAATGTCTACAGCTAAGTCTTCTTCCCCCCTTGTGTATTTGAGTTATTTTTCATTGTTTTATCAATACTTTTAGTATTTATGCGTTATTCTAGTTATGAATGGTTAATGATGACTTAATTAAATAAGAATAATCCCATGTTAAAAACTCTTACATCATCTTTATTGTTGTACACTTCTATAGCATATATTTAATTAGGGTGTAAACACTAGGCATATACTATAATTAGGTGTTTCAAGTTTTAATAGATTAAATGGGGGATGAGGGGCCCGCACCTCATAGTAACCAAAAACATCAAGATGGAAATCACCACTTTTGTCTGATGTACCGAAATAGATAGTGGAAACAAAATAATTAGAAGGATCGATTACACTGATCTAAAAATTAAAAAATAACCTATATAATATGCATCAAACGAAATTCAAAAATTAACAAGTACTTTCAATTTATAGATCAAAAATCACCTAGGAAACAATATGATTGAATTTTTAAAAAAAATCCAACTTAGATAGATGTTTCACGAGTAAACCTATCATAGTAAAATCCTTGAAAAGATTAGGATTGCATAGCCTGTAACTTTCAATATCACAAAGGGCTCCTTCAAGCATGCAAAATTGTATACAGTAATCTAAAGATGTTGGACCGACAATAGTAATAGTAATAGTAATAGTAATAGCAATAGCATGGAGGATCCACATACTAACCAATTCCCTAACACATCAATTTATATTGGGGCTTTTAATATTCAATATCTTCTCAATATGTTGCTCCATATTAAGGAGTATAAGGGTTTAAAAAATAAAGTTTTTGGAATAAATATTTGTGTAGCATAACAAAGGTCTCTCACAACATGAAAAAGATGAGGTTGGAATTATATGAAAGGAAAATATGAACAATCACTATGTGTAAATAGAAAAGAAATTAGGAGGACATTTTTCTACAGCCTATGATAGATTTTAACAAGAATTCAAATGATAGCATGATTAAATATTATGGTGAATGTCAAATATTACATAAAATAAGAATTATTTTATAATAAGAATAGTGTATTGTGAAGGGGTATTAATAATATGATAAATAGAACTAGAAATAGAGATATTATTTAATAAAATGAATATAATGTACTACAATTTTATTTAGCGAATCTTCCATATAATATACAAAACAATCAAACAAATATAAAATCTACACAACCTTCTAAACCACAATCAAGGAGATTATCTTCCATCAATTTGAAGCACACATCACCATCTAGTGCAGGGTATTGACAAGAGTGGGTATAAATGATAGTGATTCTATTACAATTTAGGAGACAGTCATGATCTACGGACAATGGAAAACAGGTCAAGTAAGGTAGGCACAAACCTTGCACCATCACTATGAATAGAGAAAAATGACCAAAACAATTAAACTCTCTCTTGTGATAAAACAAGAAGTATAGTAATACATTTAAGCTAACTGTAAAATAGGCTAAAACAGATTTCATCATTAAGTTCGTCGCTTAATATAATATAAGTGTACAAACAATGAATGTGACAATTAAATGTTAGATATTATTATTAAATAATTGAAATATAATTTTTGAAGAGACTTTTTTTAATTATTAATTATTTAAAATCACAAATTTATGCATGTTTTCATAGAATATTTTAATTTAAAATAATATTTTAAAATAATATTTTATTGACACATATTGTGAAACAAACAAAGATAAGGAAGAAACTCCAATAAGAACGTGGCTTAGAACAAACAATGATAAACACTCAAATATGCTAACCTCGTTATAAAAACCCAATCATATGTCAAAATTATGTGCCTAAATCAAGTGGGTTGGAGTTGAACAAAGACACTGGTGTAAAATGTGTTGCTTAGCCATCCACCAAAATACAAATCTTATAGGATGCCAATAAAATGGGATGAGATCCAGATTATACCCCGAATGAATTTTGAGAGAATAAAATATCCCTCAATCCTTGACATTAAGCGAGGAAAATACAATATGAGACTTTTTGATGTGTTTAACGAGTCAAAAAAAGCTTCATGCACTTATTACATTTATATCATGAATAATTTAATCCTCAAAATCTATTAATTAAGTTTATCTATAAATAGATATAAATAGAGAAAATGACCAAAATAATTGAACTCCTTGTTGTGTTAAAACAAGAAGTATAGTAGTACATTTAAGTGAAACAAATATTTTCATGTTTTTTATAGAAGTCTTCAATTTAAAACAAGATCTTATTAACACATGTCAAAACATAATGGGAAAGAAAAGGTACCAAAGAAGTGCTCAAATTTTACCCTGAAACAAATAATAATGAAAGGGCCACAACAACAAAATAATCACAATTATAATAGTACGATATAAGTGAACCAAAAATTTATTATTACAATTTATTTTATTTTATTAAAATTTAAAAAAAAAAGAATAAAATAGGTGATCAATTATAAACACAAATGAAGAAGAAATTCCAATAAGAACATAGCCTAAAACAAAAATTGATAAACACACAAATATGTTAGTAAGATGAAAAAAACCAATCATATGTCAAAATTGGGTGATGTAGTCAGACGAACAAAGATGATAATATAAAAAATATTAGCCAAATCTCAAAAAAAAAAAACCAATAAAACAACATAAGAGATTATAATTACACCAAAGGCGTTACCCTATGGAAAAGACCCTTCCGGACATTTCTACGACTATCTTAAATTGACAGTTTGACGGTTGTCTAGACGTTTTCTGACTTTTTAATAGTTTTTTGGGGCTATTTTTAACTAGACATGCATACGAAAGAGGAACTGGCACATTCACCTTCAACGGGCCCTTCAGAATTACACAGTGAAGCCCACGCATTTAGAATGACACTATTGGCAGCGCATCTAGTCATTTTTTTTATGCTCAAAAACATGTGTCTATGACCGACTATACCAAATGGGCAAGTAGCCAGAATTTTGGTCTTGACAATTATTTGAGTAAGCTCACACACTCCACACCATTTCCACGCCATTAATTTTTTTACTTTCTAAAAATAGTAATGATGGCGGATTTGTGCATTTCCAGTTTTCAACATCAACGCAAACCATTTTGCTATACAGACGTACAATATGACGACCTACAAGAACTATAATTTTGATGACTCAAGGGATTATGATACGTTTGTGTGGTCGGCCATCAATCCCCTTAAACCGAACACTAGGGTTTTTGTTCCTTTTACCATTAAGGGTACGAACTATTTCTTCTCCAGCGCGAGGGTTGAGATCAAGTTTGTAAATGGGCTGAAGTTTGGGCAGAAGTTGGATGACCATTCTGCGCAACTCTGCCGTCTGATTGTTTGAAAACCCCTAGCAAAGTTTTTGGTATTGTTGTTCCTCCTACCTATTAACGATCGTGTATTGCTCTGTTCGTTTCATAGTCGCTTCCCCTATACCTTCACGCGTAGAGTATTGGATCATTTTACCTTTTTCGGCCCTGACCAGTTGCAGCGTTGGGATGACAACTCCATTTGGGTGTTAAGGTCATTTTTAGGAGTGTTCATTCTTTGAAATCAATGTGTTTTTTTGGAATCCATGCTGATTAGGGTTTATATGGCGGTTGGGATTTGAAAATGCATTTGTCTATTGCGGGCATGTTGGATACAAATATGGAGAGCGAGAGATGTGATCATGTTTTTACAGTCATCTGTGGGCTCCTCTGCCTTTCAGAGATTTCATACATTTATTAGGATTTTTATTTTCCTGCCCTGTTAACTTGGCGATGGCACTATTCTCACTATCCCCACGAAACTTTTGGTTTCAAATTGGGTATGATGAGATGTATCACTAAGGGAAATATAAATCTTTTGGGAATGACAAAAATTCTTGATGTCGAGGCAGGGGAGATCAGTGAAGGCATAGGAATAGATGAGACATTTATGGACTCTAGAATATAATTATATAATTGAGCATGTAAGAGATCTTCGATAGAAAGAAGGTGCCCTCTTGGCGAGAGAAAATGACTTTGACAGGACTATTGGTGGCCCTGTTGATAAGAATATGTTCAGCATCATAGTTACGAAGGTCAATCTCACCACTGGACTGGTTCCCATAATGAACATTTTCGTTGGGCTATTGGGTTTTGTTCTCATGAGAGCATTGAGCATGATAATGGAAAAAATTAGGGTATTGGACCTTTATTTATTAGACAAGAAAACACTGTGATCCAGACCTACATTATTGCTTGTTGTAGCACTGGATATGGCAGTATTCATTATTTCATTAGTGCTCTACATTTCATTTTTCTATATGTAATGACTAACATTTATTCTGAGGAATGTGGCAGTAATATGTTCTAACTCTAACTCACTCAATATGGTGATAATGAGGATTTGGATGAATAGAAACACTTATGAATAGGAAGGCATTCATATGAAAGGAAAATCCGTGAAAACTATTAAGGAGCTCGTTATTGGCTGTATGATTGGCATTTTAGCTTTGGTGCCTCCCACAAAGGTAAGAATTTCAAATGATTTTGTTTGGTTTTTGGATAACTAATTTGATAACATGTATTGATTACTATGTTTAGTTTGGATAACAGGAACTCAATATTGATCATAAACTATCTTATCCAAGTGGTACAACAATTGCATATCTCATCAATGGATTCCGCACACCTCATGGTGATATATTGGCAAGGTGAGAACTGTAAAATTCATACGAGAAACAAAGTCGGATGTAGTTGGAAGGCCTAGAGTTTCAATTTGATCATGCTTGTTAATTAAAAAATTCTTGATTGTTAGCTCTTTTAGGTAGCTGTAAACTGCAAAAATGTTTTGTATAAAATTACAAATATATGAAACTATTTTGCAATATACCTTTTTCAATAAATCACATTTTTATCAAGTTTTCACTGGAATTTTGGCATATCATTATGATCCTCCTAAATTTTTCTATGATATTAAAACAACAAGAACAACAATCCAGGTAACCATTTTTGCTCCTATATATCATTACTCAATTTCTTTGAGAGTATATCAACATGTTCTTTATCAAGTTTTGTTTGTGATGCAAGATGATCCTTTTCTTTACGATTATAATTTTGAGCAACAGATTGATCTTTTCATCCAGCTTGCAAAGGAGCACGTGCAGATCCGAATCTATATTTTTCAAGGGTTGCTTGTGTGATTTATAATGCCATTTAAAGATCAATCTGAAATCCTTTATATATGGATTTAATTTTTAGGATTTCCATTATTCCATAATCTGGTTTTTTTTATCTTTTCGTCCAGCTTGCAAAGGAGCATGTGCAAATCCGAATCTATATTTTTCAAGGGTGATTTATATGATTTAAAGATCTATGAACATGCATTGTATAGGCCAAACAATATTGAACAAATCATATCATGTGGACAATGGGAGAAGACTTTGCTTATGAAAATGCAAATCTCCTTTTTTAGGATTTCCATTATTCCATAATCTGGATTTTTTTCTGGTACCTTTCTATTTTGAAACTTTTTTGTTTATACAGATCTACACCTGATGCTTGCAGATTCCTCAACCCCATCTTAGTTTGTTATTAATCAGTCACCACATATTAAATAACACCTGTAGTCTTTTGAATACCCTATTTTAAAGGGGCACATGCTTGGAGTATGTTATCCAAGGTGGATCAAGTTGGACAAGTGTTGGTTGCATTTGGTGAAACACTATTTATGTTGTAAATGGATGCCCATGTCTCCTATAATCTGCAATAAGGATATTCCATGAGAAGATTGTCTTGTTCAGTAATTTGATCAAACAGTTCGTGATCATCAATTCCACTAAAGTTTCGAACTTGTCACACATAGGTGCTATGTAGAAATTGGTGCGTGGAAAGTTTGAATTCCCTCTCATTGATGTGGATTTGAATTTCCTTTCATGGAAATGCAAGAAAGGAAATTCAAATCTGCAATAGTTGAAGACATGCAAAATAGTTTATAGGGGGTTGTGTGTAGTAAGAAAAATGTTGAATGATTCATTCAACCATGCCTCTCTACCTAATGTTATGCGATTGAGATTGGAAATGATATGTATATATTAATATTATTATATTAATCTTGTTATGCTTCCACATTTTGCATACATATCTACCAAGGTGGCTGCAAATTTCATCTGAAATGTTTCCTCTATCCTTTATGGTTTGATGGATGTCCATACCCTGTTCCAAATCCCCCATTTTGACACAGGAAGGTAGGATGCTGGAAAAGGTTGTTGAATTTAGCTTTAAAGTTGATAATTACATTTTCTTGAAAATTTCTAAATCCTTTTCAATGAATCCCTGTTGTGCATAGCCTGCAATCAATTCTATCCATTTAAAGGAGAAATAATAATAATGGAGAAATGCAAACCCTATGTAGGACAAGTTGTAGTTCAAATGACATATGCAAGCCTCAATATCCTCACCACTCTTGCTCTCAATAATGGAATGAATAGCTTTGTGTTTTCAACATACAGGGAGGCTATTGCTACATTAGCCATTACTCCTCTTGCTTACGTTTTGGAAAGGTCTGTATGAAATTTTCCTTTGGTTATTCAGTTGTCCCTTAGTCATCAGGAATGATAATGGGATATTATGTTTGAGCATATTGATCTAAATTGTGTTACAGAAATCAACGACCACCTTTGACATGGTCTATCTTCTTCCAAATCTTCTTGTTTGCATGTGGGTAAGTCAGTAAAAATTCAGGTAAATTCTATAAAACATTGGACCAAAATATACATGATAGAAAAAATGTTACCTTTTACTTTCTGTTCATAGACATTCCTATCACACATAATTAAAGTTGCAGCCTTTCCATTTAAAGGATCAGTAGGATTTGGATACAACAGAAGTTGAGGAAGAAATTAGACTTCAAATACATTTATAAGATCTACAACAAAAATCACATGTATTGTAAGTATATAAAGATCTTGCTTGATAAATTTATAACTAAAATTCAACAAATGCAAAATAAGTATTTGGTAAGAAATGACAAACCCCATGTAATGAGATGTAAAATTCTCAGACACTAAAAAATTACTTACCAAACATTGGACTCCAAGTCTGATTGGTTACATCCAGAAAATTGAACCCATCCTGAATGAAAAGTTCAAAACAAATATCAAGCTTCCAGAATAATAAGCCTGCTTATAACAATCATTAAAAGCCTACTTATGTATATTATTTATAAGATAGTCACTCACTAGCATATCGTATGGAAGTGACATTTGATTGAATTATGCACCCTTAGAGTCTTAAGGAACAAGAAAGTATACATATGTCTCATCGACATTGGGATGAAATTTTTTATTGACAAATCCTATTGATGGATATTTGTATGGATAGGCATCTGGTAACTCCACGTGAATCTTCCAAACTCCTCCCTCATAAGGACCCAAAAATAATGGACCAAGACTTAAGATAGTTAATTGGATACCAATTAGTCAAGCTTCCAAAAATCTAAAGGTAGACAATTCATATCTACACCCAGAAACACCTAAAATAAACACAAATTCCAATATTTTGCAGAAACAAACATACATCTTTACTGTCAGAATAAGTACTGTAATGAAACAAAAATCACATGTATTGTAAGTATATAAAGATCCCCCTGGACAATCCCCCCTGGTGTTTGGTTGAGCTCTCTTTTGTTAAAGACTGGCACCAAATCCACTACTGGCTTTGGATCGACATAGCTTTGAGCCTTACAAATCGCTCAAGAACAGGCCATGTTAACTGTAGATTGTCATACCCGTAGAATAAAATTATTCCCTTGCACTATTTCACAAAAAGCTAAGAAATTAACAATATTGGAAATTTGCATTTCCTATTTTCAGGGTATACCGTTGGCTAGACATGTCATGCGGATTCACATAGTTTGAACACAGTGCATGATGCTACTAGGATTGCCTGTGGTGCTTTTTAAATATTATAAAATTGGGTTTGGTTTGTGGGTGAAATGTTGTTCTAGGTAACACACATGCATCTGTATCCTTTTCATGTATTCCATGGAATGTAAGCCATGTGATTACTTATGCTACCTTATTTAAGCATTGCACAAGTAACATTTTTGTTGTTATTGAACCCTTTGAAGTCAATTATCTTAGGTAGTGCATTTTTTTCTTAACCCTTTGGACTAGATTTATACCATGATACATATCTTTTTAATACATTTCATGGAGTTTAAGCTACATGAATTTGCAACTCTCTTTAATCATTTCCATATGGAACATTTTGCCATTTATTATGTGTTTTGAAGTTAGTCATCTTAGGTAGCACTTTTTTTCCTTAACCCTTTGGACTAAATATTAATACCATGATAGTGCCACTGAGTATATGTAAACATCTCATTAATGATACCGGATAACATCAAAAATTAAAATGCACTTTCTTACAGATGAAATAAGCAGAATTGATATCTTTGATTCAGGTTAGAGCCATTTGTAAAATGCTTAAGATGACTGGGCTTTTTGCTATAACACATACTCTACTTTATTCGATTAAATGAGTGCACAACTCGGTGCTTATAATTTATGAACGTTAGATTATATTCAGTTTAGTATTGTCTAACTTATTGTTCATTTCTTTTTTCTTGATTAATCATTATAATGTTTGTTTTTCCCTTGTGCTATCACCACACTTTGTGATTTGTGGTTCAAATTCTGTTTTGTATCTTTCAAATAACTGCAATCTTAATATGCAATTATTTCTTGTTGCTGAAGAGTAACATTTCCAATTATTTTTAGCAATTAAAATGGCCCAAGGATTAACTATCCACAAGTCTCAGGGACTTACTTTGCATAGAGCAACTATCGACATTGTAACCACTGAAAGGTAGGGTCTAACATTCACAACTTTCTCCAGAGTTCCCTCACTTGCAAATCTATGCATTTCACCTTCTTTTTCATTCAAAAGTTACTCAAAAATGGTGCACGTAACAACACTTAAAGCAAGAAGAAATGAGGAGTCAAAACTACTATCACTCAACCCGTCGTAAATACTACCCTCTACTTTGATAGCACCTCCACTACTACTTTACGCAACACTTCTTGTATTCAAATCGACAGTGCCGCTCAAGGGGTATCAAATGTATTCATGTTTAGTGAAAATAAAATTTCCCACAAAAGGCCATTCATGATATAAAATCTGCAAATGTACAAAGGTCTTCATGTATACATGTTTAGTTTAGATGTCGTGATATAAGATTTGTAACTGTATATGTATGAATTTGTAACAAATTTAAATGTACACACAAGAACAAATCAATGTAATGTTTCATCTATATTTGTACACTACCACTATCAATCCCACCCCTTATCGACTGTACAAAAAAGGTTTTTTCAACAAAAGACCAACCAAACAACTGATGCAACACTAACACAATTTCCCTAAAATAATTACAAACCACATCAAATACAAAAGTAATTAACTATCCAAAAAGGTATCAAATGTATTCATGTTTAGTGCAGAAAAAAAATGGCCACAAAAGGCTACCACTCATGATATAAAATTTGCACATGTACGGAAGTCTTCATGTAACATGTTTAGTTCAAATAAAATAGATATGAGATTTGCAAATGTATATGTACAAATTTGTAACAAGTTTGAAATGTAGAGATGGAACCTTTAAATGAAGTGGTTCATCTATATATCTACACTTACAAAATCAATCACACTCATTATCAATATCAACTACAAAAGTAATAACTATCCCTCTAAAACAAATAATATGTCATGAATAATTTGATCCCTTTATTGCTACAGGGTAAATATCCCCTCCATAACTAGATCAAAAAACTCTACAAAGATCCCTTTATAGCAGCACAATAGTAACGGTAAGGAAAAATCTTTACATAATAAATACCATTTCATGCAAAATATATAAACAAAGTTGCAGGTTTGTCATCATAATTCTTCAGAATTAAGCCACATCTGATCAGGCTGTCAAAACTTAAAATTGTTCAAGGGATAGAAATTCTAGAGCAGGAAATGCTTACGGGCATGCCGAAAATTTTAATGGCATAGAAAAGTGTCTGCAATTCTGACTAGAGAATTTGAATGGCTGCGGCCACAATTTCAACTCCCGCTCTTCAACAGAAATCGATATCATCTTCTCCCTGCCAACTGGTATGATCCAGATATGATCTCCATCCCCGCCGCCACAGGTTACAGAAGCAAGATTTCGTTTTACAGGAAGAAGCTCGGAAATCTCGTCACCAAAATTTTTTGTTCTTATTTTGAAAAGCTTGAACCATTTGCGAGAAACCCTGTCAAACTCAAAAACGAGCACAATTTTTCGGGCAATCGTAGGCATCCAGAGCCCCGCCATGATTATTCTTTCCCTGTACACAACCACTCCGTACAATGTTGAGAAATAATGCTCCAATGCGCGTTTTACTTTAACAGGCTTCTCTGTTAGGGCAGCCGCAAAACCCCCATTGCTGGCAAAACAATAAATTGAATTCCCCACAACAACGTCGTGTTCATAGTCCATCACAGACCTTACTGTTCTGTAATTGGACCCGCCGATCTCAGTCTGTACCGTTTCCCACAAATGTGTCACGGATTTGTAAACCAGAAAAACGCTATAGGTAAAAACCCCAATTACAGTTACCTGATAGGTTCCGGCGGCTGAATCCACATCGAGATGAACAGAAGTTTTATCATGGAATTCCGTCATGTAATGCGACAGAGGAGCTTGGTCTAATTCGGGATCGGGCAGCTGCCTGTGCAAATTTGTCACTGGATTGACAACACGGAGGGTTCCATCCTTGAAATTGCTGTAAACCGCCAATCCGCCCGCCGCCGCTCTGAAACACCATTCGGGGGAATTTAATAACTCTCGGCTAAACCATTGGCCTTTCGCGCTGTTGACGAATCCTACGCCCTTATTGTGGTTTATAATTACCCATTTTTCTCTGTTGCGTTCCTCCCACATTCTGTGAAAGAATTCAGAGGAGCAGACGATGCTTCGCCATAATTTACAAACGCTTTTAACTTGAAAAGCTTTACGAAAGCTCAGCCTGGACAGAATTTCATGGATGATGTCTTCGGTCAGATCTGGAATATCTAGCGTGGATGTTGGATTCCTTCTCTGGTTATTATCTGATGTAACAGAGGGGAATGCCATGACTGGTAAGCTCAAACCCTAAGATAATAATTAGGAGGCAAACGGGTTATAAAGTCGAATCCGGCTAAATTTGTCACGCACGAGACCGAAAATAGAAACGAACAAAAATAGATCAGCTTAAATAGTCAAAAATATTTATTTTATAACAAGATTATTTCCTCTTATTAATGGAATCAGCTCATCTTATAATTTTTTCCTCGATTCATCAATAGCATTTCATTTTTATAGTGCCGAAGGCAAGTATATTGTTTTCACAAGAGCAAATACTCAGTCTCTCAAAAGCCAACTAAATAATGCCATGTGTATTTAAATTACATCTAACTAAAGTTTTATGGTGCAATTTTGTTTTTGCTTCAATTTGATTGGGTAATACCTTTATTTCTTACTGTGCAAAAAGTTTGATTGCATGTACTGTGTGATTTACGGTTGTTTGTCAAGGTTGGGCGACTGTCTGTCGGAAATGGGTTGCTTTGATTTTAGCGCACAAGTCCATCTCTTTGAAAAGTTATCTCATTTAATGCAAGACAATTATCGCAATTTTAGAGTTTGCAATGAGGAAAGCCATTCGAATACTATGGTGGTGGCTCTGCCCTTCCTTTGTGGCAGTGGCATTGAATTGGATTGTGATACCCTCACCTTCTTCCTCGCCCTTCAGCCATTGTTGATTATTGTTGTTGGAATCCGAAGTGGAGTCGTTGTCGCTTCCTAACGCGGTGCCTTTGCAGGCCACGAACACCGTCGCCTTGTTCTCGTACTCATCATCGCTGGAATCGTTTACGGCCAGGCAACGACCAGGGAAGGTGGCTATAGAATTCACGTTGTCTACTAGTATCTAGAAACAGACTGTGTCGATCTCTTGGAGCGCAACCCGTTGCACCAGCAGAACACACCAAAACAGCACAAAACCCACCGGGGGTTTGGATTGCACCATCAGGGGGAGGGTCACTTGGGAGAGGGAAATATTATGATTGAGGAAAGAAAAAGGATTAACAGTAACATAAGCAGTAGCAGGCAGAGCTCCACTATGAGCAAAGGAAGACACAACACGGCCGCCACCAAGAATAATGTCACCATTTCCAGATTCTAAAATTTGTTACACTCGTATATATAAATGTGCGTCTCTGTGCACTCAAGAAATGCCTTTATCCTTAAGTCAAACCAAACTAAGGAAATGTAATCACTAACGAATTGTGAGAATCGGCGAAGGTGCTCATCTAATACAAGTCAAAGTCAGGAAATAAAAACAAGATGAAGGAACTATCAGGGCCCTAACCCATCTGCAGTTCTGTTAACAAAGATTTTTTCACAAGTTCATATTTTTTTTCTCGATTAAAAACATGTCATATGCAGTTCATTTTCAGAGCCACACCCATATGAGCATTGTTCAGAATCTCATGTCCAATGGATTCAACCATCTCCAAGTTAAGGATAAACACATATTTCCTCCCCATAAACACCCTCAAATGTCTGAGGTCTCTCATTCTTACAACATTCAAGTTGTAGATCTCAAATATCTGGATGGTCGTAATAGAAATAAAGTGGTGAATCATATTGAAAGTGCATGCAAGGAAGATGGTTTCTTCCATGTAAATATTTATTATTTGTCTTGTTACTTTCCTTTCATCTGGGTATTGCTTTAATTCAATATGGGTCTTTCAAATTGTGAACCATGGAGTGCCGCACACTGTGATGACACCACTTCCTTTGTAAAGGTTTCGGAAATGTAAGGTTTCGGAGATGTTGTTAAATGTTGAAACTCTCTCACATTTATGTTAATTTTAGATGTCAGATCTTTTATAAACTTTTGTAATCTTTAACTTGTTTTGCAAAATTTTTTGTTCAAAACGATAAAATAGATTTTTTCGTATTGTGAATCTGCAGAACATGAGATGAAGAATGGAAATTCTGACAATCGTTATAGGGTTTTAAACATTCTGTAATTTATTCAAATTTTAACAAGTATACTTTTTTGGATTTTGTTTTTCTGGTTACAGTTTGTGTTTTCTTTTTTGGTAATACAAATAAACGACACTTAGTTCTATGTCTCTCGTTTGGTTTGAACGTTGTAAGTGGTTTACTGTTTTTGAATACTTTTGTATACGACTACTTGTAGGATCTTTATTGCGTATTTGGTAAATCTTGGTTGTTTATACGATTCTTTAATTTTATTGCATATTTTAGAGAGGAAATATGCTACCAAAGTAGAGCAAGGGTCTTGAGGAGAAGGCTTTTTGACCAGTCTTGTTTCAATTGATATTTCAAGCATTAAGAAGGTCGTAAACCATCATAAACCAAAAACATTATACCTATTTCACAGGTAATAATATCATTTTCAACTGATAATATGCTCCATGTTTCATTATGTGGTTTGTGAGTAAAAAAAATGAAGTTAAAATCATAACAATATTCGTTAATATATTTATGGGCTATTGTAGTTGATCTGCCTTTTTTTGCACATGTTGTAAAATTCAGGTTGCATATGAGCACAGTGGCTTTAAAATGCTTGTTTATAGTATCAACAAACCGTACCAACTCTAAAACCCTAGAGTAAATAAATGTATGATTAAAATGGATTGAACATAGTTGAACCGGATCTATTTTTCTAAAATAAATACCCGTGGAAATGATCATAAAATTCTAAATGTAGGACTACTTCTTTGCCTGGTACTTTGATATCCGATGGTTTTTTGCAACTACTGTTGTGTTCAGATAAACCAGCCTCCTGCTAGTTTTAATAGAGTACTTTGTTGTAATGTTAGACATTATAAACAAATAATGCCACCTCTCAAACCCCAGGGAAAATAAATGTAGCACTTTCTTTGTCGTGCACTTTGATATTTGAGGGTCATTTGCGACAATTATTGCACGACACATTATTTAAGACATTCTATCAAAACATTGGAGTATAATTTGTTTGCATCATGTCTGTGAGAGTTGTCCCTCTAAGACAGACCAAAGAACAAAGGAAGCGAAAGAACCCATAAACAAAAAGTTTCAAACTATAAGAGCCCTGTATTTGAAATATTTCAGTGATCCTACAGATGCAACAATTGTAACTATTATTTAGTTACAGCTGATTTTATGCAATTTTTTATATTACAAATATATCATTTTTGTTTGATCCTATTCTTCAATGAATGAATTATTTATTTATAACAAATATTCTTAAAATAAATTTCATCTAAATGAAATGAAACTTGTCAACAATACAATTTTTAACTTTATTTATAATAAAAAAAATTATATTCAACTAATTCTCAGTGATAGTCTAAATGTTACAAGAAAAAACATTGTAGATATAACACATACCACAGTTCATATTCCAATTGCATGCTTCTACATTTTGCATACATACCAACCAAAAACTATCATCTAATATCCTTCATGTTTTGGTGCATGTAAAATATGAAAGTCATAAACCTAGCATCTAACAAGACCATTTGCTTTTCAATTTGTTTAAATGTTTCGCAATTATTATCCTCCTCCCTACATCTCCAAAATCATCTCTTTCCGCAATATTTACCATATCATGGCCTTGTTCAACCACACATGACTACATCTATGAAAACCCTTCTTATGTCACCTTTATATTTTGGTGTATGTAAAATATTCCCTTTGCAAACTAATTTTTTAACAATATTGTTTGTTTTTGTATTTATTTTTAAAAAACACATATATAACTATTATGTCAACATCCCACAAAGCTTCACCTTTGGCAGTATTTGCCATATCATGGCCTTGTTTTATATACTTTCCTAAATTATAAAGTTCTTAAAACAAATTCAAACAATTCTCAAAATTGGCAAAAAAATAAAATTGTAAGTGTATGATGGGTGGATATTTTGTTGCATAACCAACTTTTCAAATTTTTATAATCCAAAAAAAAAGGGTAGCATGTATTACAATTTTAATTTAGAGTTCTTAGTAATAAGATGAAGGAAACCATGATTTAATTTTATGTAATTTGTCGATAGGCGTCCATCTTTGAAGTTATCTTTGTTAGAAAGTGTCAAAATCCGACAATATTTTCTGGTCAGACTTTTTTCGGCAATATTATTTAGCTATACACGTGGTTTTTATTAAGTATTTGAACACGAACAATAATTGCAGGTGTTTGGTGTTTTGGTTGTGCACAATTTTGTTATAAAGACCAAATTTCCCCCTTTTAAACCCTCCATTCTATCTGAAAACTATAAATTTTTAGATTTGCTATATATTTCCATTGATTGGCAAGCTTCGCATTATCTGGAACGAGACGAAGTAGGGTAAGGTGAGGTAATTTTTGGCTTATGGAGCTTTGAAATTTATATTTTCTTGTGTTGCATTTTTTATTTAAAAATTATCTCTTTCAATGGGCTTTAATCACAGTAAAGCATTTTGTCATTAATTTGAACAATTTATGGCTCATTTATTGTTTATTGGGGTACCTGCTTCGATTTCGTTAAAAGATGTCTATTTTTTACCTAGAATTTAATCATAGTACATCAATTTGACATTACATAACAGTCCTTATGTTGTTTGTTGAGGTGTTGGGTTTGATTTCGCCCTGGCACGGTGTATGCTATGTTTTGGGCTAGAAGTTGACGGAAAATTTCCACTGTGTTGTTTGAAATTGAATCACTATGTAAATTTTTCGAATTATTTTTTCCCTCATGAGGTTTACACAATTTTTCTCTGTTGCTGCGAGGAATTGTTATCTTTTATGATTCCTCGTAAGAGAGAGCTTTAGAGGGGGATTTGATATGTAAGAATGTTAATTGTCGGTTGTGAGGGGAAAAAAACTAATTTTGGGATGTTTTATTTTTGTGTTTGTTTAAGACATTCTACATTGTTTTCTAAATTTTGGTGAGGGAAGGTTTTTATGGGATAATTTTGTGGGGGCAGAGTTTTAACTAGTTAACTTTAGCCTATTGTTCTTTTCTGGAGAGGACTAAATTTCAAATTGAAGTTACTTTGAGAATATCGAGTTTTCATTTTTGTTATGACATGGACCTTATGATGTAAATTTAGCTAATGTTCTATTTTTCTTGGGATTATAATTTTGTAATAGAAGGAATAAAATTTAAATCAAATTTTGTTTGAGGCTATTGTGTCCTTAATTTTGTTACGACATGGTTTCTAGGGGGTAATTTTATGTTTATGTTCTATTTTCATAACAATTTTGTTGGAGAGGTCTTAATTTCAAAGAAATGCTTCGTTGAGGTTATTATAAATTCAATTTTTTCATATGGTTTTATTTGGTATTTTTGTCGGATTGAGTAGGGTTTTGCCGTATGACTAGATATTAGGGATGCCCTGGACTTTGCATTTACCATAATGTGTTTTTGCCATTGGATACATCTGAATGAAATTTCTCAATGATGTGTGAGCAGGTGCATCTATGGATAGATGAGGATTGGAGAATATTTCCAACATGAGGTGTCATTTTCTCCATGAAGATCGAAATGCAAGTTTCGATCTTCATATGGTCCTCCTCATCGTAGGCAATGTCAGGGAGCTTTGTGAAGTGGATGTTAAGGGTGGAAGAAGCCAACAACCAGGCGTAACTCACTTTCTTTGCAGCGCTGCATCCACTTTGTGGTTATTATGGTTACAAAGAAGTCTTGGTATGCACAAATCCACCTTACAAATTCAACCGCAAGGATGAAATGTCCAACTCCGGCGTAGATTGCAACTCATGTGATATTGCTAGTATATTTTATTATCCACCTCCATTGTTTTGTGCCACATACACTCTTATGTACTTTTCTTGTTTATATCAATAAAATTGGTAAATGATATTTGTAAAAGACATTAATTTCTATTTCTAGAGTATTCAATGCCTTTCATTGTTAATCACATGTAGTAATAAATGTGTCTATAATGTTTATCCCTTTATTTTTGTCACAATTTTTTTTAGAAAATACTCCAATGCCACAATGTTGAAATTTAATTTAAACATATACAACTTTTTTCCACAATATTGAAATTAAGTTTATGGCTATACGGGAACCTTCTCAATTTTTTTGTAAATGTAATTTGTTTATTTTCAATGTTTTGGATCGTCATTTGTTTAGATTCATAGTTGCATGTGGTATTTTTCACTTCACAACATTTTCTTTATACTAGAAAATGATTTTATACAAATAATTCACCGGTAGGTGTCTGCTTTGAAGAGGCTCTTGCTGGAAAGTATCAAAATCCAGCATTCATTCCCGTGACTACTCTTTCTAGGTGACCTTCTATTTCATGATAAATTTATTACAACAGAAGACATTTCATTGCAAGGAATGCTTTGTCGGCCACTATCTGCATTCCCCGACAGATTTTCCTCAGCATAAAATTTTCCCAGCACGGTTTCCAGGTGTATCTATGTATTAGTTAGTTATGCAAAGAGAATTGAAACTAACACCTTAATAGTTTCAAAACATGAACTAACTAAACAAAGATCATCATGCTAAGAGCTAAACAAGACTAAATGCCAACATTATGCATTAAAACTTTGAGATAAGAATCAAACTAACATGCTAAGCATTGAAATATCTACTCTCTAGATCACCAAATACTAAATGAACCTAGATAGATCCATGGCAATCAAAGTTGATTGTTTGATCTTCAAGGGTTTGGGAATGGAAGCTCATCAAAGTATGGCTACAAGACCATTTTGATTCTCTCCATATGACCCAAAAGCTTGGATGAATGAAATGCAAGAATGAGGCTGTTAGCTCAAATGAAAGATGCTCTAAGATGAAATGTCTATAGATTAGTTATAAGCATGTAAGGTGTAAGAAGAAAGGTAGGAGGAGGGCTCCTTATATAGCCCAATGGATAGAAGAATCTCTACATCCCTTTTCATGTGGGATAAATAGAGAGGTTGGGTTAGTTGTGGATAAGGAAGGTTTAGAAAGGGTTGAGTCAACCTTAGGAGAGTTTAGTTTGTCCTTTAGTGACTCATGGGGTTTGAGGGGATTTATTAATTAACCCAAGTGATTAATTAATAGGTGTGCAAGCTTATAGAATCTTTTTAGAGCATGATTTAGACTATGAGAGGGATTTAATCAAATAAATGATGATTTATTGATTGAATGGAAGAGAAAGCTAATTAATTAATAATAATTAATTAGTCTAGATATAAAGGGGGATTAATTAACGAAAGGTCATTAATTGGTATATTTGTAGGATAGAAGGGTTAATTAACTAGCGTAATGTAGCTAATTAATGGTGATAGAAGAGGAAGTGTGCTATATTGACGATATGTTGTCAATTTGCTGGAAAGAGGATAGTTAGTGCAATTTAAGTATTAAAATTACTCAGGTTAAATTATAGGTGTCTACATTTTCCCCTCTTTGGGGTGGCGTAAGCGACACCACTTCAAAGATAGTAGAGATATAAATTTTGAAGGCGTAGAAGAAAAATTAGTAAAAGTGGGAGATGCCCCCTTAAGTGTTGATGGGGTGATGAAAGAAGGCGATTAGCGATCGAAAAAGGTGAGAGAAATGGATAGAAAAATGGGTAGGGGTAGATGCCCCAAGGGAATCAAAAGAATAATGTTGATATAGGAGGGATGTAGAAGAGGAAGGAAGACAGAGAGAGAAAAGAACAAGCTTTCATCTCGTGTATTAAAACAACTTTAGTGTCATCATATTGCCAAAGATCTACGCCATCGGTCCTTATTAAAAATATAAGCATACGACAAAAGTAGGATGACATGAAAATCCAACCTATGAACAGTTGTCCGTTGCTGAAAACACCCACTCAATGCAACATACAAAAAGCAATGCAATATGAGAAGGAAAAAAACTCTTTTAACAGGGAAAGCAAGTACAAGCCCACATATTCCAACCAACAATGGTCAAGATGGTTGTACAAATGTTTTGTTATCAAGTTGAAAATCCCCAAATGTTCGTGATTGACTACTAGGGTTAAAAATGACGTCCCTAGCAAGGATACATGCAAGGGGAGATGATGAAGGACACGGGTTCTAATGATAAAGAGTTGTGCACAATGAAATAGTACCATGCAACGAGATGTGCCCCAGAGTACCGACAAAGTAAGCAGGATAGATTTATAAATGGTTGTACGATAGATGATCTGTGAGTCGTTTAATTCATGAGCACGTGAAAATTCCAATAAGATATGGAATGAATACCATGCACAAGACACGAGTTTCAGTTGCTATGAATTGGTTTACCTATTTTTGTAAATTTTACAATTTTTAGGATTTTGGAGTTTTTTTTTGGGGTATGTAGAAGAAGGTAGAAGAACTCCAACACGAAAAAAAAATTAAAACAAGAATTATTTAATAACAAATAATTATTCGTCGGAACGTGTAGAAGAAGGGATATTGTCTAGGAGCAATAAATTTTCCCAGTGAGAAGAAATGAGTACCAGATGACAAAGAATGCCACAGCATGACAAAAAATGAAAGAAAAATAATTATTCACGGCGAGTAGAAGAAGAGTTAGAGAAATAACGGCAATCAAAATAGTCTTCCAGACATCACGGCCGGTGAGAGTGGTTTAATATACCCCACCTAGGGGGGTAAATAATCACGAGCAATTCATTTGTTATCGACTGCTGCCGAAATTTACCACGTGAGAGGATGAGCCCACAGGAGATGGGCCGATCAAGTTTGGGAGTATGCCCGACATGCAGACGATGGCTCATTCGTGAGTAGCTTGGCCTACCTTGTCAATTACGCTTTAAATGTTATAATTAATGCATTAATTACTAGGTTAGACATAGGGGAAGCACATGCGTGGGGGCACATGCATCCTTAAGGTGGTGCAGGCACCCCTAAAGCACATGTGTGCACGTGCAGGTACATAAAATATGTGTGCGCATATGCACATACGCCACAAAAGCGTATGCGCACCCACACACATGTAGATAGCATTTGTGCGAACACGCAGGTGCATAGAGCCTAGCGCACACAGAGCACTCACCTACGCGCATGCACAGGTAGGAAAACATGGCGCAAGTGCTCCTCAGCAGATGCAAGCATGCATGCACGCCAAAAAGGGGGGCGCACATGCAACCAAGCACGCATATACCCAAAAGGGCACACAGGCACCAAAAAGAGGAAAGTCGTAGAGACAAATAAGTAGGAAAAATGCCAAAATTAACACTTATAAGAAAGTAAAAATTAGCATAGGATAGAATAACAATAGAATAACTTAGAAGAATTCTTAGTGTCTAATACATGTAGTGTTTTACAGAGACAGTTGCTAGCGCTGCACACGCAAGAGTGATATAGTCGCATAGCTGAGATGGAGTCGAGCATACATCGATGAGACCGTCGTTATATGGTGGTACTACTGGAGGTGGTCAGTTTAGGCCATGTAGCGTAGATGTCATCGATCACTCTAGATCTTGGCCTATTGACCACTTTGATTGAGCAGTGGCATAATGAGAGCCAGTGCTTCAAGCTCCCTACAGGAGAGATGATTGTCACACTAGAGGATGTGTGGTGGATTCTGCGCATCCCCATTGTTGGCTCAGTGATTGAGTACACGAGTGATTTCTTGGATCACTGTGGCAGTTAGTGACATATTTTTCTGTGATGAGATACCCCACAAGGGTATGACAATGTCATTACATCAATGTATATCTGATTCGACCATTCACTAGGGACCGCTCTACTTGATGGCTCTTATCAGTGGGTTCTTACTCACTGATAAGACAGGGACATCATTTCCATTGGGATTGATCACAATAATTCATGGATTCTTCAGTGGTGAGTGATATTATAGGGCCTCCAAATAATATCTCTCTCTTGAAACTCATCGAACACTCACCAATAATAATATATGTTGTCTAAGTACCCTCGTACATCATCTCCAACAGAGACCCATGCCATATATATCGGCTCCTTAGGAACTCAGACATGTAACGCACCTACGGGGTGCCCAATCGCTATATGGTCCCATGACCAAATTTGTAGCAATGACACCGGTCCCACCGTCTTCTGATGGTGGTAAGTGATCAAATGCATATCTCAGTATAGATGTGCCAATATGCACTAGCCCCAGCAATATCATTCGCCACTGAACAATCCATGAACTACTGTGATCAATCCCAATGGAAACGATGTCCCTGTCTTATCAGTGAGTAAGAACACAGAGTACAGTACCAGGGACAGGTTCCCACAATACCTCAGAGGTTACCTCGAGCTCAGGGGGGAGATGACGAGGGACAACTAGTTACCTTATAGCAATAGCTACAATAGGTGGTAGTAGAGAGAGAGCGAGATCGAGCTCACATTCAGGTAATGACAGCAAAGTGGGACCAGGCCAGGACCAGGCAGGCTAGGGAGGAGATGTCATTATACACTTTCAGCAGACATGACAGATGGCCACCTAGATGGCTCAGGTGACATGCTTATTACAGCAGTCCCAAACTCAGATACAGTCGTGATAGCCGAGAGAGATCGGCTTCATGCAGAGCGAGCAATAGGTTAGGCCGAGGTTGCACGACTATCGGTAGAGGTATCATCCTTCCAATGCATAGATGGGACTGTGGTGATAGCACGCACCCACAGAGATTTAGCAATAGTGAAGAGTAGTGCCTCCTATTATTGGTCTTTATACTACGAGGAAGTTCCACCTGGTCAGCGGGCACCCACCTATAGCCAACAGTCGAGTGGATCAACAAGGTCAGAGAGGCCTCAGGAATCAGTGGAGCAGCCACGAGGGCATCCTACAGGATTGTGTGGTACATAGGTCATGGGTCCTCCCCCATCTCGTAGGCCAGCCAGTCCATCCAAGGGTTCCAACCAACCATGACTCTCATTGTATCTACTTATTGTACTTGTGTTTTTATATACATGCATCTTATGAAGGTGTTATCATTTTTGACAGATGTATACAATGTACCATTTTTTTATGTATGCCTGTGATGAAAGCTTTAGCACTTTTTTTATCAATGTATAGCATTTTTTATGTACACCTCTGATGAAGGCATTTATGAGTTGTGCCCTTTGATGGCCCATTTTGTATCGATGATGTATATCCTCCTTGAGATAGACATTTTTATACCTACATATATGGACATTTTGATGTGGCATAATTGTTATGGGATGATGGGTTTTATTATTTTGATGATTGATTATATGGATTATGGATGTTTCATGATGTTATCTGGTTTGGTTCCTCCTTTTGTATGTATCATGTCATTGATGTATCGCATGTGTTTTAATTTTTACATGATATATCTACAAATGATATCAATTGTATTGTTCATGTGATGTTCTAGATTAGTGGACAGGATGACATGATGATATTGGTGCGAGGGGGGATAGATTTTGATATTTGCAATCCCTCTTGCCCCCATTTGATGATATGATATGTGATGATTAGCTTAGCATTCATGTATGATGTATACTTATCTTTTTATTTATATATGATGTATAGATGATGTTATATGTGATGATATTGATAAAAATATGATGATGTGATAACAAAACTATGTACATGTGACAAGCAAACACAATCAAATGTTAACAAACCTAACCAAATATACAATGCTAACCAACATGAATTAACACAACTATGTACAATTATTTACAAGCATGCAAAAACACACTTCATATGTACAAGTAAGAATGAATCTAATCTAAGAAAGAAAATATGAATCTTATCAAAGTATGTCTAAGTAAAAAACTATACAAATGTACAAACAAGCAACAACTATACAAGCAAACAATGTACACAAACAAACAAAGCAAGAAACAAGATAAAGTAAGTAAACTAAAGTTATGTTTTTGTGGTAAAAAAATTTTTGTTAATGTGTTTTTTTCTATTATTTTGGATGATCATTGTTTTTGAGAAGTTTTTTGCCAAATCAATTTTCTGTTTTTTGTGATTTTCAAAAATATTTGAATTTTTTGTGATTTTCGAACATATTTTGTTTTTTTTTAATTTTTGTTTTTGTTTTTGTGCTTTGTAGAACATATTTGAATTGTTTTTGTGATTTTCAAACATATTTGAATGTTTTTGTGATTTTCAAAGAATGTTTTTTGTACTTCTAAGGGTTTTCTGAAATGTACTTGCAACCAAGAAACGTGGATGCCCCCAGCATTAGATGGAGAATATACAAGGGGCAGTGCGCAACGTGTTTATAAACAGGAAGGTGAAAGTCACAAAAGTGCCCCCAACGTTAGATGGGGAATATAAAAAAAGACATCCCTTCACCGATTTACAAGAGGAGAAATAACCGGATCAAGGCTTGACAGGATAAGTTCACAGGGAATCTCAGATGCAGGTGTGGAACTAGCCCTAGGCTAAGTAAAAGTACCCTCTGGATGTAAGATGCTTGTGAACAATGAATCCTCCCAAGGTGTCAGAAACCAATTTTCACCAATGGACCTATCCAAAATGCCACAATTGCATGGTTTTCACATTTGGACGACCTTCTTTCTCTTTATATTTTTCTCTTTTGTAATTTTTTGTATTTTGATCATTTTTTACCCTTTTTTGTTGTTTTGCATTTTTGATTTCCGTGTCATGTTTAACCATAGAACCGCTTGAGGTACATGGTATTCATAGGCTCATGGAGCTCATCGCCATTGGGATGGGAAAGTTTGTATGCTCTTGTTCCATATTTTTCTACAATGACATAAGGTCCTAACCAATGTGGTTCAAACTTGCCTTTCTTCTCTCTTTCTGCCCTTGTGTTGAATTGATTTTCTTTCATGACCAAATCTCTGACCTCAAACTGATGAGGTATGATCCTTTTGTTGTAATTTCTAGAGAATGTTATTTCTGATACACCTTGAGATGGTTAAGGGCGTGGATATGCGCTTTCATCCAAGAGTTCTAATTCTACCAGCCTGGCCACTCTGTAATCCTCATCCTTATCCAGATAATCCCTAAGAGATATTCCCAGGGAAAGAAGCTCTATTTCCAATGGGATGATAGATTCTATCCCAAAAACTAGGGAATATGGTGTCGCACCAAGAGGAGTGCAAATGGAGGTTCTATAATCCCAAAGGGCTAGGTGAATTTGTAAATGCCAGTTGCGACCATGTCTTACTCACCATCTTTTCCATGATCTGAACCAATATTTTGTTAGTGGCTTCAGCCTACACATTACCTTGAGGGTAATATGGCATAGACCACTTTAATTTTATTTGAAACCGATGACAAAGATCTTTCACTTTCTTGTTCTTGAATGATTTTCCATTATCAATAACTATGGCCGCATGAATTCCATACCGATAAATAAGGTGATTCATGATAAACTTTGAAATTTGAGCACCTGTAACATTAATCAAAGGAACAACCTCCACCCACTTAGTGAAATATTCCATAGTTGTGATGATGTGGGTATGGCCATCAGATGAGGTAGGGGTGAGTTTCCCTATAAAATCAAGTCCCCATTTTGAAAATGGCCATGGGGTTGTGATCGGTTGTAATGGTTGTGATGGTGCATGGATGAAATTTCCATAGTTTTTGACATAGTAACACATTTCCTCACATAGTTACAACAATCTATTTCCATAATAGGCCAATAGTAGCCTACCCTAAACAAATTCTTAGCTAGAACCATTCCGTTTGGCACACCCCTTCATGTACCTCTTTGATTGCTTGGATTGACTTTGCTACATCTAGAAAACGCAACAGATTCCCATCGTAGCCACGATGATAAAGCGTATCTCCTAAGAGGGTGTAACGGGCTATCTAGAAGATAAAGATTTGCTTCTCAGAGCAGGAGATATCAAGAGGAAAGGTATTGTGTTTAAGATAGGCATAGATGTGTGCATACCATGGGGAATAGGGACCAATAACTTCACAAGCCAAGCAATATACTGGCATGTCATACATAGGTTGGCGTAGATTCTCAACAAAGAATGGCATATCATTACTCTATAGTGGAATTCCTAGCATGGAACCTATCGTTTCCATTGCGTCTATGCTGATCTATTATGTGCCCTTGGAATTTTCTCAAATGTAATACGCACAAAATATTCTTTCAAAGTTTCCACCAATTTCTTGTAGGGGATGATCTTTTCATCCTTAACTTTGTATTCATCGTTGACTTGTTTAATGATCAATTGCGAGTCACCAATGACCTTGACATGGTGGATATCCCATTTGATTGCTAGCTTCATCCCATCGATGAGTGCCTCATATTCTGTAATATTATTTGTACAAGGAAAACCAAGAGGGAAAGATTGAGGTATGGGGTCACCTAAAGGAGTAATTAACACTACACCCACTCCTGATCCATGGAAAGTGAAAGATAAATCAAAGTGAACTTGCCACATGCCAAATTTCTCAATATACATTAATGATGTGTCTGAAAAATCCAGACTCACAGGTTCTATTCATGGTAATGGTGCTTTTGCTAACTGATTGGCGAGCACTTGTCCTTTAACCAGCTTTTGGTGTACATACTCAATGTCAAATTCCCTTAGCAGAATGATCCAATTAGCCATTTTGCCTGTAAGGGCAGGTTTTGACAACAGGTATTTGAGTGGGTCAACTTTGGATATAAACTTGGTTTTAGTATTCAATAGGTAATGGTGAAGTTTTTGGAAGGTAAAAATGACAGCTAGACAAGCTTTTTCAATCTAAGGATAGTTGAGTTCATAAGAAATTAAGGTACAACCGAGATAGTACATGACTTTCTCTTTGTGACTTAGGTCATATTAGATGAGCAACACACCAATAGTAAATTGAGTAGCAAAAAGATACAACAAGAGTGGCTCACTGGGAGTTGGAGGCATGAGGACAGGTGGATTGGCTAAGTATTGCTTAAGAAAAGTGAAGGCATGTTGTTACTCTAGTCCCCAAATAAAGGAAACATCTTTTTTAAGTAGATGGGTGAATGAATGACATTTTTTAGCAAGTTGGGAAATGAAGCAGTAGGTGGCTTGTATCTTTCCTTGTAAGCTACGCAGTTGTTTGATGTTTTTGGGAGGAGGCATTTCAGTAATGGAAATAAATTTAGTTGGGTCTACCTCAATCCCTCTTTGTGATACAATGAATCCAAGCAAATTTCATAATAGTATGCCAAATACACACTTCTTTGGATTCAATCTGACTTTGTATTCCCGCGAGCGTTCGAAGATACGCCACAAAATGTCGGGGTGATCTACTCTCATCTTGGATTTCCCTAGGATATCATCCACATACTCCTCCATGATATCATGAATCAAATCATGGAAAATCGTTGTCATTTCCCTTTGATAGGTTTCACCTACATTTTTAAGGCCAAAGGGCATTACCCGATAATATAAATTCCCCCAAGGGGTTGTGAAGGTTGTCTTGTGTTGATCTTCATCTGCTATTTTGATATTATCATAGCTAGAAAAACCATCCATAAGAGATAGCATTTCATATCATGCAGTTGAATCAACAATCATATCAATATTGGGCAATGTGAAATTATCTTTTGGACATGCCTTATTGATGTCTCTAAAATCTATACAGATTATGATCCCAATAGGTTTCTTTTGCATGTGGAATATATTTGATATCTATTCCAAATAATCAATAGGTCTAATGAAGCATGTCGCTAATAACCTTTCTAACTCTTCTTTAACTAGAAGAGCCACCCGTGGATGCATTTTTCTAAGTTTTTGTTTGATGGGCTTGGCTTCTGCATGCACAACTAGGCTATGCACTACCAAAGTTGGATCGAAGCCCAGCATATCCTTATATGACCATGTGAATATATCTACAAATTCCCATAGAAGCATGGTGAATGTCTTTTGCTCTTGTGCTGAGAGTGAAGCTCCCATTTTGGCTATCTTTGGGTTGTCTTTTGTTCCAATATTCACATTGATGGTTTCTTTCACTAGCATTTTTGACAAATCCTCCATATGCATAGGATCATGAAGAAGGTTGAGATCTTCTTCCAAGGGTGTCTCTACGAGATTTTCACCCTTGGCATGGTCACTGTTAGTGCAAAATCACATCACCCCCAAGTGAGTTATGGATCTACTTTTCTAAGGAAGGGTCATTTGGTGTGATTTGTATAACATTGGATCATTCCCCAAGCTTTGGGACTTGCAAATGGGAATGATCCTCCAGAGAATGTTGGTTCCTCTTCCTAATCCTAGCACTAGACTACTTCTAAGGAAGGAAATGTGACTATCTACAATTCCAAGGGACTAGGGAGAGAGAGAGAGAGCATAAAAATAAAGAAATTATACACTACAAAGGTGATAGCACCAAGAAAAGGGAATTGCTGATCACAAACCCAACTGCCTGAAATGGAGAGGATGGACAGATGCATCACATACCAAGGATAAAGTTCACACAGAACACCATTTCAAACCCCTTAAACACATCTCCCAAAACCTGCAATGGACATCAGAGATATGCATAGTATACCCTGCAATGGTGAGAGGTGAGAAGAGACAACAAAATGAGCAAAGGATGGACAAAACACATCACGAAACAAATTTTATTGCTCTAGGAGTTCACACAATACACCATTAATGGGAAAGAGGTAGGAAAATGCCATTACAAAGCCAAGGGAGGAGGCTTAAACTCCACATTCGACGTTAGAGAAGAAAGAGAGAGGGGGGCAGGGAAGAAGAATGAACAACCCTTTACAATGAATCATGCCCCTGTATTTATAGATTTGATTAGAGAGAAGAAAGAGAGAGGGAAGTGGGAGAAGTGGGTTGAAACTCAACCACTGTTGTTAATGCTTCTGATAAAATATGCCCCAAATCCATCTTTACTACATGATTCCTTGATTCGGTGCCTTGAAAGAAGAGGAAACAGTGGAAACAGATCGAATCTGATCTGGTTGTTGAGACAGATGGATCCTGCATTAAAGGCCCAAAGATGTTTCCTCCATTTCCTTCACCTAACCTCCTCAAAAATAAAGTCTCAGACCTCCATGGCGTGGGTGAGGCCGAGATCTTTCCAATGGTGTCAGATCTACAATATTTCTAGCCCTGAGTCGAAAGATATGCCCCTTCAAACTTTGTATCGGGTCCGTACGAATAGATGGGGAAAATAGTTTGAAAAATGGGCCCCCCTTTTGGTTTGGGACATGTGGTAGCCAGATTAGAACAAAAAATCGGTCTTGCGGGTCCAATTTATCTTTTTCCCTTTGAACAAAAGGCAAATTTTCACTTTTCCCCTTGACTCCCCACCTTGGCTTTGACTCGGGTTCTAACGCTGACTTTTTCCCCAACGGAGTTGGGGGCCATTTTGCAACTTTTACCCTTTTTGTGATAACAAAGGGCAAAGAATCAACTTTTCCCCCGACACCCCACTTTCCTCTGGGACAAGCATCAGTCTGGCACTCGTTTGGTCTTCCCCTTCTTCTCTAACCCTACAATTCCATTGTTGAGTCCTCCCTCGACCCTTCAAATAGATTTAAGATATGGAAACATTCAGAAGAACCGTTTCTTCTATTTCTTCTTGTGCAGGGTCAAATTTGACTTTCTCAGGCCTTTGTTTTCACTTTTCCTGGTTTTGGAACTCGAGCTCATGGGTCTGAGTCATTTCCTTCATAATTTCCTTATGTGCAGGAGTTTTCTTGACCAAATTTTCCTGGGGGGCAAATTTGGGATAACAATTTGGCGACTCACAGGGACATCTGCCTACTAGATGAAGAAACCAGTGGCCTTGAAGCATCCATTGGGCATGGAGTCTTCCTGATAAATATGAAACTGATTTGAACTTTTCAAGATCTGACCTCTGAGCCTCTTGGAAACCCACTGAACTTGGAGTTAAACTTCACCAAAAGCAAACTAAAATGGACTATGTAAGAGCAAAACAACAGCACCAAAAACTATGTACAAACTGAAAATCATACATACCCCAAGTGGGATATGTAAAGAGTGTGCAAAAGCACTTCTTCTGCTGAAAACAAACCTACCTACTCTACTCTAACCAAGAGAAAAGGGAACTCAAACAAAACCTACAACTGGCAAGGAGAAATAGCTTCCCTTCCTCAAAAATGGCAGCCATGCAACTGATTTGGCACTGAACATGGCTGGTTGGATGAGTGAAAAACTAACTACAAGCTGATCTTCCACCCAAATCACCAAAGTATCAACTGAATATAAAAACAATACCTCTTTTAGTTGCTCTACATTTGGATTGAAGAGGTATGGTAGCTGATCCTTGGTGCTTTGTAGCTCATCCTCATGCCCTGAAGTGGGCATGACTAGTTTTGGTTTCTCCTTTGGCTCCAATGAAGCCAAGTACCTGATTGGGCATGGTATGATCCTTTGGATGTGCCCATTTCTCTGAAATTCAACTCCAAAAATGGATTCTTCTTGTGGACCTTCTTGAGTTTGATGGTTTGAGGGATATGATGACATCCTCATGCCTTTTCTCCTTCCTCCTCCTTTGAAGAACATGGAAGATCAAGATCTTCCAACCTTGGTTCCAGAGGGACATTATGGAGTGCAGGTTTTTGCGCTTGAATATTATCCTTCATGTTATTAGGTTCATGTGCATGGAAGATGGATGGAGGAGTGAATAATCTAATATCCATGGGCTCCTCTTCATCAAAGCAATCTCTCAAGTCTGACAGGTAGTCTGCCTCCTTGTCCTGTTGCAAGTGCTCTACCTCCTTCATGGTGTCCTCTTGATCTGTAACTTGCTCACCATGGTTTCTCTCTTCCTCAAACATGAAGTTTGAGAGATCAAACTCTTCTTCAACATCAGAGCTTGAAGGGGATGAAGTGGGAGGAAGAACTGAAGGTTCCCCTATAGCCTGCTCCACACTTAGAGCCTCTGGAACTGTATGGTCCTCTTCCATCATGGGTTCATCAATCAAATCAGGCCCTTGAAATGAAAGAAAAAAATCTTCAATGATGCCTTCTTCATTGAGTGGCCTCAACACTGATCTGATCTCTCCTAGCTGCTCCTCTTCAATGGGGCTTGGGATTGATTGTTCCTCCTCTTGTTCTTGCTCTTCTTCTGCTGCAAACTCAGCCTCAGCCACCACTGGTTCTTCAATCTTGACCTCCTCTATTGGCTTGACCATCAAGGGGATCTTTGTAAACCCAAATTTGGCAGCCCAACTCTTCAGATTGTCTATCATTTATTTTCTGTTGGGCTCCTCTTCTTGTTGTTCTCCTTGACTGGATTCTTGAGTCTCCTCCCGACATGGAATTGGGAAAGCAAGAGGAGTGGCAGGTTGGGGTTCAACCATCTTTGTAATTGTTTGTGGTGGGATGGGAGGTACAACTTCTTGTTTGTTTGGAGGGGATGAATGTTTGGAAGGGAAAAGGATAGAAGAATTGAGATGAGGTGGAAGACTAGGAGATGGAGAAATGAAATCAACACTTGGGGCAGCAAGTGAGAAGCTTGGAAATTGGAGCTTGGGTTGAGATGGTGCCACTTGAGAAAGAGAAAAAGAAAAGCTATGAGATGTTGGACTTACCCATTGACAAGGTTGTCTTGACTCCAACTCATAAGCCCCGATCTCCTCAGTCCATTGTACAAGTTGGGGCAGCATTTCAACCATGAAGTCAAGCTTCTCTCGAGGGTTGTAATGTCTTGGAAAAGGGCCTTCCCATGGGCAAGGTGACCTGCAACCAATCTTGAATGCCTTCATTTGTGCTATGCCCCTTAACTGAATCATGTCAACCTCCATTTTTTGAATTTTTTCCAATAAACCAACATTCTCCACATATTCGTCACCATTGTATGCGCCCCCTTGTTCTTGATAAAGCTCCATGGCCAAACTAACTTTGACTCTGACTCATATGGGTAAGCATAATGGTTCTAGATTCGATCATAATGCTAATTTGGAGGAGTTGGGAAATGCATTGGAGGTGGATTGCATTGTTGTAAGCGTGATTTCCATGAAGGGAATGAAGTCATGATTACACAACCTCATGGAATGGGAGAAAATGAAAGAGATGGAAGAAGAAAATGGATGAAATGAGTGGAAATGGATGGAAAAGGTCTGTAACTTAGAGAATGGGTTTTTGACCAGATGGAGTCACCAGATGTGCTTGAAAGTGCCTCCAAAGGCTGAAATCTTCACCAAGAGCACATCGAACCTGATGAAGTGAAGTGGTAAGGTGCTTCAGACCTGTCCCACTGGGTGTGCCAAAACTTTTAGTGTGAAATCACAGCACCCCCAAATGAGTTATGGATCTAATTTTCTAAGGTAGGGTCATTTGGTGTGATTTGCATAACATTGGATCATTCCCCAACTTGTGGGACTTGCAAATGGGAATGATCCTCTAGATAAGGTTGGTTCCTCTTCCTAATCCTAGCACTAAACTACTTCTAAGGAAGGAAATGTGACTATCTACTTCTAATCTAACAATTCTAAGGGACCAAGGAGAGAGAGAGCATGAAAATAAAGAAATCCTACACTACAGAGGTGATAGCACCGAGAAAAGGGAACTACTGATCACAAACCCAACTTCCTGAAATGGAGAGAGGTGAGAAATGGAGAGGATGGAAAGATGCATCACAGACCAAGGATAAAGTTCACACAGAACACCATTTCAAACCCCTTAAACACAACTCCCAAAACCTGCAATGGACATCAGAGATATGCACAATATACCATGCAATGGTGAGAGGCGAGAAGAGACAACAAAATGAGCAAAGGATGGACAAAATGCATCACGAAATAGATTTTATTTCTCCAGGAGTTCACACAGTACACCATTAATGGGAAAGAGGTAGGAAAATTCCATTACAAAGCCAAGGGAGGAGGCTTAAACTCCACATTCGACCCTAGAGAAGAAAGAGAGAGGGGGCAGGGAAGAAGAATGAACAACCCTTTACAATGAATCTTGCCCATGTATTTATAGATTTGATCGGAGAGAAGAAAGAGAGAGGGAAGTGAGAGAAGTGGGTTGAAACTCAACCACTGCTATTAATGCTTCTGATAAAATATGCCCCAAATTCATTTTTACTGCATGATTCCTTGATTCGGTGCCTTGAAAGAAGAGGAAATGACGGAAACAGATCGAATCTGATCTGGTTGTTGAGACAGATGGATCCTGCATTGAAGGCCCAAAGACATTTCCTCCATTTCCTTCACCTAACCTCCTCAAAAATAAAGTCTCTAGACCTCCATGGCGTGGGTGAGGCCGAGATCTTTCCAATGGTATCAGATCTGCAATATTTTGATCCCTGAGTCGAAATATATGCCCCTTTGAATTTTGTATCAGGTCCGTATACAAATGGACAAGGAAAACAATTTGAAAAATGGGCCCCCCTTTTGGTTTGGGACACATGGCAGCCAGATTAGAACAAAAGATTGGTCTTGTGGGTCTGCAATTTATCTTTTTCCCTTTGAATGAAAGGCAAATTTTCACTTTTCCCTCTAACTCCCCACCTTGGCTTTGACTCAGGTTCTAACGCTGAATTTTTCCCTAATGGAGTTACGGGCCATTTTGTAACTTTTACCCTTTTTGTGATAACAAGGGGCAAATAATCAACTTTTCCCCCGATGCCCCACTTTCCTCTAGGACAAACGTCAGTCTGACACTTGTTTGGTCTTCCTCTTTTTTGCTCGGTTCCTCTATGGCACTACCCCTTCTTCTCTGACCCTGCAATTCCATTGTTGAGTCCTCCCTCGACCCTTTAAATAGATTTAAGATATGGAAACATTCAGAAGAACCGTTTCTTCTATTTCTTCTTATGCAGGGTCGAATTTGACTTTCTCGGGCCTTTATTTTCACTTTGTCTAGTTCTGGAACTCAAGCTTGTGGGTCTGAGTCATTTCCTTCATAATTTCCTTATGTGCAGGAGTTGTCTTGACCAAATTTTTTCTGGGGGGTGAATTTGGGATAATAGTCACTTTTCTTGTGTATTGATTTTGTTACTTATGTGTTAGTCAATGCCTCAAAGAGGTTTCCACTGTGTGACTTGGACTTTTGTTTTTGCTGAGACTTTTCATTGGAAATTTTGCCCTCACTTTTTCTTAAGTTTTGTTGACCACGAAGTCCAGCTTCCTCACCGAAGTACGCACAGGTATCTAAGTCAATGTAGAAACCCTTCTTATGGTCTCCAATTTGAATTGTATCTTGAATGCCCCTGAATTCTGCAATGGCCTCATCATTTTCAAAGAGGTCTAGTGGTATGTGACGTTGTTAGTCCCATTCGACAAGGCAAGGGTAAACAAGATCAATTTTAGGTTCAGTGGGGGTTAAGGTAAGGACAATGGTATCCATGAATAGTTTCGTGGAGGCAAGATCCTCGTATTGGCTACAGTGGGAATCTATGTCACTGTCTAAATAATCAAAGCTATCTTCATGCTCATAATAGATAGCATCTTGATCATTAGGGTGCGATCCATAGGGTCAAATGTCGATACCATATCTTTCTGTCTTGAAATGTGGGAGAGGAACTGGTTCTCTCAGTCTTGCTTATTCTTTTTACATCCTAGACCCTTGTAGCCCATAGAATACATCATTTGGCTAGACTTATCCTACTCAGGGATTTGGTAGCAAGTTGGTTGAGTATCTTTCGGGACCTAAGTCATAGGTGGGTCCAACAATTTATCTTCAGTGAGTAACCCCCCAGGTAAGAATGTCCTAATAGTTTGCTCATCTCTAGGCCATCTGAAATGATAGTTGGGTCGGCCTCTAGTTTTAGGTGGCAATGACAAGTCTAAAACTAGGAGAGCTTGTTGCACATTATATTCTCCACAACCGTATTCCAAAACCTTCATCTCACATGAATCAAAAGTAGAAGTCGATGTAAAAGCTTCATGGGCACAAGAACTTAGGGAATCTAAATCTACCCATGATTTCATGGCTTTGGATTGAAGAGGAACAATTATATCAGTAGAGGGACACATATAGGCACCCTTCCGTGTAAAACTATTTAGAGCTCTGTAGTGAGCGAAGGGCTCTGTATCTCCTTGTATTGTGACAGTGTGTCCCTCATGTTTTAATTTGATGCACTGATGGAATGTTGATGGTATGGCCTATATAGCATGAATCCATGGTCGTCCAAGAAGCATATTATATGGAAGTTCTAAGTCCAAGACGTGAAACTCTATCTGATGACAAGTTGGTCCTACTTCCATTAGCAATGTGATTGTTCCAGCTGATTCCCACTTCACATTGTCCTAAGCAGTTATGGTAATAATATGTGACTCTAGATCTTCTTTTGTATGTCCCAGTTGCTTAATTAGTTTCAAAGTGCATATATTCAACCCTAATCCGTTATCCACAAGCACCCATTTTATCTTTTGGCAGGTAATAAATACCTCAATATATAGGGGGAGATTATGTGCAGGATCCTCAATAGGGATCTCCCTATGATTAAAGGAGATGTAATTAGTTGGTGTAATGTTTTCCACCGTAGCTTGAAGATGTGAAGGGTCTACTTCTAGTGGCACTCCTGACCCCTGAAGATTTTTGTGCAAGATGTCCTTATGTACATTCGATATTTTAAGAAGATCCAAGAATGAAACCTTAGCAGATGTATTCTCAAGTTGTTCTAAGAGGTTGTACCTACCATCTTGTGGGGTTGATGGAGAGGGTTTGGGAATCATGAATCGGGTGTGCCTTATTACCACAGTGCAATCCTTTCCCTTAATTTGAATGGTATTCACATGGTCATTAGGAGAGCGGAAACATCTAATGAGTGAATCGTAATGATTATTGTCATTCTTCGTATATAGATAATTCATCGCTTTGTAACTCTGTGATGAATTTCCTCGATCCAGATTTTTCTCATCTGACTTACCATGTTTAGGGAATGGTTCTTTAAATATTTCCATCTTTTCGTTTAGCATCTGAGTTTTTTTTTGGGTGTTAACTTCTATCTCCCCATTATCAATGAGATCTTGGATGTAGTGACGAAGTTTTAGACATTTGTTTGTTTTGTGTCCCTTGATACGATGTAATTCAGGATAGTCATGCTCTTTATACAATGATGGCTTTGGATCATTGTCATCAATGGGTTGTGCCGTGGGATAAGTCACCATGTGAGCTACATCGAATTGCTTCAATATTACAGACAAAGGCTCATTGAGAGAAGTGAATGTTCTATGTTTTGGTGGTGGTTGAATAGGTCCCTTGGTTAGTTTAAAAGGTTGACCAACTTGAACCATTTGTACACATTTGGAATCTATGATCCCGTCTCCCACCATGTTCTTGTTTTTGTTAAAGATTTTTGGATTTTCCGCAGGTTTGGCATTTTGGTTATCCTTAGAGTGTGATTTAATGATTCCTTTAGCAATAAGGGATTTCTCTATTTGAATACCCTTTTCAATGACCTCTTCAAAGGTGTGAACACAAAGCATTTACAGATGAAAAGTGATGTCTGGGTTAAGACTGGGCAAAAAGATACTCACAAGCTATTTTTTAGGAAACGCGCAAGGGAAGCGACTGGCTATCCCTCTCCATCTTTGCAAGAAGCTGGCGAATGTATTGTTGGGGTTTTGTTTAGTGCCACACAAGTCCGCCATGGTTATGTCACTTTCTATGTTGTACGATAAGTGTCAAACAAACCTTTCTACCAGTTCAGGCCATGTGAAAATAGACCCACGAGGTAAGTGAGTGAACCATTCCAAGGTTTGGTCCCCTAGACTCTTTGGAAAGAGTCGTATGAGGTAATTGTCACTATAGGCCACTTCTTGGCATGTTATGTAAAAATCTTTCACATGATCTCGCGGGTCACCTTTCCCTCTATATTTTTCAAATTTTAGCATGTTAAACTTCTTAGGGAAGGGTTGAAGCATAATAGTTTTATCAAATGGATGGCGACATAGTTCTTTGTATTGATATTTTCTGCTATTCCCCACTGTACTCTCTTGAAGGCTTGTAAGTGTCACTTTCATAGATTGTATTTCTTGTGTGAGTAATTGTTCTTTAGTAGGAGAAGTAGGATATGTATGCGATTATATTCCATATTGTCTCCTCCTTGACTGTTAATGTGAAGCTCACTAATTTTGACCTTAGGTTTTGTCTTTTGTACATTCTTGTTTGTTTCTTTTTGTACATGAGATGTTAACAAAGGTAATTGCTGACTAAGGTTTTGGATTTGCTGTTGAATAGTGACTTCTTCTTCAAGAGGTTCTTCTTCTTCTTCATGATGCAGAGGTTGTTCAACATTTTCGTGTTCTATTCTAACTTTACATGGTACTTTGATGAAAGGAATTATATATCCCATTACATTATCGTTTCCCATGTTAGAGGTAGAAGCATGTCCATGTGTTAAGATGTCCTCCATATTAATAATAGGTTGATCTTCTTCATTAGCATCGTTTCTTGGTGGGATTATGTCTTGTTCTATAGATATTCTAGCCCCTAACTCCACCACTCATGCTAGCACCCGATCTTTGTTTCTAAAGAGGAATTCATCTAACAAGGTGGGGTTGAAATCAAGTTCCGTGTGTGTCAATTCTAACTCATCACCGCTATGATCTATCATTTCTTCTACTTCTTTCTTTGCGGAGAATAAAGGCCCAAGATCATGGCCAATAAAGGGATTTCACCCTTGCTTGTTTGAGGTTTCCCAAGTTTGTGTTTGTCTTGTTTCCAAAGCCTACTTTTTGAGCCCTAATCTTGTTTTAGGAGCCATGACGTGTAATAGTTTCACTAAGGTGCTTGTGAATGTGTTCAAAGATTTTTATCAAACCTAAGTGAAAAAAATAATGTCAAGAATTCTAGGTATATTATGAATGTCAAAGAACCAATGTGACACAGTGATTCCTCTTAAATGAATGAGTAAATAGTGATAATTAAGATTCAATCACACAATGTTTAGTTTCAAACCAATCAATCAAATGATATTCTTCCTAAGTTTGTTTCTGAAAAGGTATTTGATGTTTTAAGATGATTAACAAAATGTCACTACTTATGTTGAGTTCAAAGAAATGAATAAGGCTTAAGTAATAACAAGGAGTTAACACGATCTCCGAACAAAGTTGTTGATTTGCATTTCCAGCTTCCTGTCCAGGTGAGTGTGTGAGTAATCAAGAAACACGAGACCACGTCGAGTATACAAGGGCTTAATACCTTGGAGATGGAGATGGATGATACATGCACAAAAAAAGTAGATGCATGATATCAAGAAGTTAGATCTGTAAAACTAAACCAAATAAGATTAGATCATAATATGCTGGGGTTTCCCAGATGATACCGATTCTAAGAGGATTTTAACTCCCTTAGAGGATGTTAACCCCCGTGTCAGACAGGATAATAATATATTGTGAACAGTAGTAAAAATAATAAGCAGTTGAAATAACAAGAGTACTTAGCTTATGTCCTGATATGGAAATGAACCAGGCATCAAGATGGCAAGATAATGATGATGAATTAAGGAAAAGATTTCTTCTTCAAATAGGTAGAACTTGGTTAAGCTCTTCCTTCTCTTAAAAAATATCCTCCTTCTCTTTAAAATATATTCTATTTGGGTCCTTGAAAAATCTCCCTCCTTTAGAAATATGGGGGAAAACCCCATATTTATAGCTTAGATATGAGACTAAACTGTAGGTTAGATGATACCCAAGGTGTAGTAAAGTAACTTGAGTTAGGGATGTGATGTGATCATGTGGGTCCCATATTTTGACTTATTAGGCAAAGTCGAGGACATGATTTGAATGGGGGGTGTGATAAAAATTTCATTTTAAAAAGAAGGTGTAGGAGATATGCATTATGAATTAAATAATTTGTGAGAGATGGGGGATGATTTCAAAAATTGACTTATAAAATGGGTCCATACGGAGCCCATTGATAATCAATCAAATAAGGTGAGAAAATAAATAAGATTTTATTTAATTTAAGAGAAAGAGATGAGAGAAAGGAATTATCATGCATGTAAGATTACGAAGGGGTGTTATACCAAAAATAGGTGTCTACATTTGCCCCTTTTTGTTGAGTGGTTTGCAATAGCAAGCCACAAGACAAAAACAAAAAGGGTTAGATGAAAGATGTGTCCGAGGATGGATGAATACATGACCAAAGGCAAGATGCCCCAAGCAAAAAAAAGGATCGCAATAACAATTAAAAAAGTATGGCGGTGACTCCAATATCACATCGGTAGAGGACAATTACGGTCTCAACGAAGACAGACGATAATGTTCTACAGACCAGTGAGTGGGTGAAGACCACTGCAGTATGGATGTAAACCCAGATGACCAATGGGTCATAGGAAAACATCAAAATATGTGCAACTAAATGCGAAAGATGTGCGCAATCCTTTGTCTGCGAGGAATCATGCGAAAAATCATACGTCCACAAAAATGGACGAGAATGGAGATAATGATACCCCTACACAGGGCATGGAAAAGACACAAAGTGAGTTATATGTGTTGACAAGTACAAAGATGAAAAAGTACCCCAACATAAAACATAGATAGAATAATCATAAATGTGGACAAGATGAGCAGATAGGATAGAAAGATAGGATAAAATGCCCTAAAAGGATAATAAATATGATGGCAATCATGTTTTATAGGAAATATGTATAAGTGTTAGCAAATTAGAAGGTGAAGAAGACAAAAAAGTCTTATTTCTTCGGTAAGTGTGATAGAGATACTTTTGCGTCAAAAGAAAAGCAGAGAAAATGTTCAAGGAAGAGAACAAGATTAGATAGGTGATGGTCGTTATGGTATCTTCCAAGACAAAAATGTCAAAATAAGATGGGAAGAGATTCTTAGAAATGGATATGATGATGTCCCTATGAGAGGAATTTCGAAGATAAAAGATGTGACATGGTTCTCACAAAGAGAAGAGATCAATGTGGCAAAGAGAAGGACAAGAATGGTAATGAAAGGGATAGATGGTGATACATAAACGGAGAAACATCAGCATTGACTACGAATGCCAAATGTAAGAGACATTGAGAAAGAGAAAAGGGAATATATAGGAGGATTAGTTGATTATGAGAAGAGCAAGAAAGATTGAATATGAAGGTGACAAGGATATGGAAAAAGGGACGGAGACGAAAGAGGAGAAAATAAAGAATGAAAGAGGAGGAAGAAGATAACAAAGAAGGATTATGAAAAAGGACAAACAAAGAGAAGACAAGAAAAGAAAAGAGCAGAGGATGAAATCATGAAAAAGGGAGAGAGTTATTTAAAATGAAAGATGTGATGAAGATTGGAGCAGAGGAAAATAAAGAGGTAATGGAAAATGAAAGAGATGATAGAGCAAAGAAAATTGAAGGAAACAAATCATAGTGAGGAAATACAAGGCAAAGAATATGGAACTGACCACATGGAAATGCATGTGGATGATGAGATGATAAAGGAAATGGGATAACGCTGAAGAGTCAGGTTTTTGACGGGGAAGTAAGGAGGAATTTTGAGGTAAAATGGGGAGAAGGATGATATAGAGGAAGTAAAATAAGACAAATATTAGAGAGGAGGAGAAGACAACGAAGAAAAATATGTAGACGGAAGGGAACCAAGAATGAAGATATTTGGTAAAGAGTGAGAAGCATAAGGAACGTAAAGATAAACTTGAGGGAAGGAGTGACATTGATTGGAAAAGAAACAGAGGTGCATGAGATGAGGATATGTTGATGACAAGAAAATAGAGAGAAGGTGTATGATGAAGACAGTGAAGAAATAGGCAAGGAAGAATGGAAGATGAAGAGGTGGTGAGGAAAAAGAAAGGATGGGATAGGAGAGGCAATGTCAGTGAATGGATGTTAGGAGAAATACACATATAATGATTAGTAGGAAAAGATGAGACAAGATAAGACAAGGCAAAAAGTAAACAAAGAATGGGAGGGGGAACGCCAATGAAGGGACGTTAGGAGAAGTCCTCTGATAATGATCAGAGAACATATAGGAAAGAATGAATGAAGATAGAATGGAGGAGGTCAAAGAAAAGGATTTGGGCTATGCGGAATGGGGATGAGTGATTTTTAGGAGAAGTTCACTGATAATTACTAACGTGGAAATAGAAGATTATGATGAAATAATGTTAGAAGAAGATCAATGACAATGACGTGTAAGTATGGGGGTAGATATGTGGGAGAACTCTAGAAGATGGAGTGGAAAGTGTAAAGAAAGGAGGGATAATGATGTGTAGGAAGATGAAGGTGAGGAGAGGATGCAGTGGATGAGAATGAATGAGAGAAAAATGAAGAAACAAGACATGAAATGAATGGAGAAGCAACAATTAAGTAAGATTACCTAGCGACAGATGATGGAGATGAACAAGAGACTAGTAGGAAGTGGTGTTTGCGAGAATGAAAGAGGAGGTGAGAGGATGTGATGATGGGGAATGCCGAGAAAATGTAGATGAAGAGAATGTGGGGTAGTGTGGGAGTGCAGGATGAAAAATCATGCTTAAGAGAGACTCTTAAGTAAGATCGCCATGCCGCAGGAGGATTTAAGTAAGATCACCAAACCGGCAGTGACAATATGGAAGGAGAAAGACAACATTGTATTGGATGCAGGTGTGGAAGGGTTGGTTGGAATGGATGAGTACAATGAGAGGAAGAAGGCAAAAGATGAGGAAGAGATGATGGGAGATGGAAGGATCAGATGGCCAACCATTCTTAAGAGAAACTCTTAAGTAAGATTGCCCTGTGACGGAGATGGTTAAGTAGGATAGCCAAACCGAAGAAGAAGAAGAATGATGAAAATACTAAGCAGTGTATACCAAAATGGAACAAGAGATGAAAGGAGGTGATAACAACAAAATAGAGGAGTATGAATGGATGGAGGAACATGTACAATGTGAATAGAGAGTGTAAGGGCAATCCTTAACTAGGATGCACGTGCGGTGGTGGTGATTATTGTCTATTAAAAGAGGAAATGGTGGAGAATCTTCTACAGCGGGATGATCCAAGGAAAAAGATATACCTTAACTAAGGTTCTCTGGCTATATGGATGGTTAAGCAAGATTGTCAAACTGAAAGTGGAAGAGTAAAAGAGAAAATCAAGAGGAAAGACGAGTAAGATATCTGGCGTCGTGTAAGGGGACAGAAAGGTGAGAAGGATGATGTGGAGACAAATGGTAATGAGTGGACATGGAGAGCGAGGAGTAATGGATCAAATATGGTGTTGAACATGTTGAGAGATAAGGAGCTGCAGGATAATGAACTTGCCTTGAGAAGGATCCTCAAGTAGGATTCACAAACCACAACGTTGATCAAGTAGAATTCACAAACCGAAAAGTGTGTTTACAAATGCATTCATGGAGATGACGGATAGATATATAATTCATAGTGTGAAGTTTGATGTGATTTCTATAAAAGATGGTTTGGATGAGATGAATGGAACATAGTTGTAGCAAGGGTGCACAGGGAAACTATGTTTCGAACTGGATTGGAGATAAACAAGAAAGGGTTACCACTCAAAGCATTACACTTGTAGCCAATAGTAGGTGTTAATACATAACCAACGATAGTTAGTTATACCAAAAAATCATGAGGGAAATACGGATGAAGGATGCTCGTAATCCTAATATTGACATGAAAAAGGGATCAAAGATGTGACTTGTACATGGGAAGAGGGATATTCAAAGGCGGTGTTCCTTAAATCTATGCCCTAGCTCTAAAAAAGGGAAAGAACAAAAGCATAAAGTTGATCAATGTGGGAAGCTTTCGAAAAAATTTAATAAAAGGAAGGTTGATCAATGCAGAAAACCTTTCAAATGCCATAATAATAGAGTAGCCATCCTTTAAAAGTATAGTCTACTTTATACATAACATAGATGACAAGAATAATATGATAGCCGTCCTTCAAGGGATCAGTCTATTTCTTCTGATTTTGCTTGGATTTTGATTTGTATACTATTTTTTTTTTGTATGAACAACTATCCTTCGAGGGATCAGTCTGTTGTTGATAACTTTAACTTTGCCTTTTACATACGTGAAGTTGATCTTCACATGGGGGAGAGCTAGGAATAGCTAAGTAAACCACTTAAAAGGGGATAAGGAATGTACAAGAGACATCCTTGACCCTTTGCATGGTTGCAATAAGAGAACAAGAAGGTGACAGATGTAATGGTAATGGGCTCACATCAAAGTAGTGAAGGTCGATTACATAATTCAGATTATTATAATGACAAATGGAAGGGGCTAAAGATGGCAGAACAATCTAAAGATGTAACTAAGTTCTCATTGGTAGATATGCTAACAGTAGATTGGTCGCAAGTGCAATGCATTAAGAGGTCATGTCTCTGGTTTACCACCATGAGAGGGAAGATAGTGTAGTTGCAATAAGACGAGATGACAACCAAGCAAGAGATAAAACATGTTCTGAAGGAAACGATCATATGACCAAAATGGTGGATTTAGAAGAAAATAAATGATGATGCCCCAAGAGAGACATAAACATAGAAGGACAATAATGGCCTCAAAGGAGGGCTTGATGAAATAAATGATGTCCCAAAAGAGACACACATATAGCCATAATTGTGGGCTTTGAAATAGATGGTGCCCCAGAAGAGACATAAATATAACCACAAAGGTGGACTCCCTCAGGAGAAAAAACATGGCCTCAAAGGATGGCTTCAATGAAAAAGAGATACTCCCAAAAGGACAAATAAAAGAACAAATATGGCCTCAAAGGAGGGCTTATGAAATAAACGATGTCCTGAAGGAGACACAAATATAGCCACAATGGTGGACTTCAAAATAGATGGTGCCCCAGAAGAGACACAAATGTAGAAAATGGTCCCTCAATGGAGAGACAAACATGGCCTCAAAGGAGGGCTTCAATGAAAAAGATGATACTCCCAAAAGGAGCACAAACATAAAAGAACAAATATGGCCTCAAAGGAGGACTTAGAATGAGATGAGAATTTGGATATAATTAATTTAGATTGAATGGATGTGAATAAGGTAGATAAAACAATGTCAAAGAGTGAAGTCCCCTAGTAACAAGGGATTTGTACATATGATGTGTTCAAGGGCTAGGGAAGGTTGTTCCCCCAATGAGTTAAATGTGAAGGAGGTAAAGGATGTCGAAAGAGCTTAGATGAGATTGTTTTAGATTTGGATGGGGTAAACGATCAGAGACCACAAGTGTGCTTAGTAAGATAAGCGGCATTGATGAACAATGGAGGGCATTCCTTAGGAGGAATGACATGGGCTGGATGGATATTAAGGGATGATGTGGATGGAGGGATCATGGGAGATCCGACAGATGGGATATGGATTGGATTCAAGGTAGATGGAGAAGGAACTTTCCCCTAAATGAGGAAATCATCTTTCTCAATAAGGTTGTGGAGGATTGACTGAAAGGCCTTACAATGTTTGATGTCATGACCTGGGGTACGATGATAGGCACAACTGCAATTAGGATTGAACCATGATGGCTTGGGACCATAGGGATTAAAGGCTTTAATAGGAGGAAGTTTGATGGTAGATGTTCGAGTTAAATGTCGAAAGATGTTTGTGTATGACCCCATTGAAGTGTCATGGGGAAGGTAACTTTTATGGGTTTTGATAGGATGTCTCAACTTGTAGTTAGGAGAAAACGTAGATGTAGATTGGATGTGTGAATTTCATGTTTTGGAGGAAAAATCAAATTTTGTTGAAGGATGGTATTGTTTGGATGTGGATTGATTATTGCAAGATGTCGTAGATGGAAAAACTGATCCTGACATGGATGTTGTGGCATTGGATTGTTGAGAAGAGGGAAAACTTGAATGTTTCCATGGATGCGCACGGGACTATTAGGGATGTTTGCCCCAAGCCTTAGACTTCGACCTAGAAGATTTACCTTTAGCAGGGATGATAATAATTTCAACCAGAGGATCTGATAGTGGTGGTGTGGTTATCAATGGAGAAACTGTTCTAAAACAAGACGAAGATGTTAATAAAGAGATAGGTGTTTGTATGATATGATTAATGATATCTATGTGAGACATGGATTGTTTCATTTTGGCATGGAAAGAGATGATTTTGTAGAGGGAGAAGGTAAAGCATCTTTATTTGATTTAGGTGGATGTGTTGGTACATTAGGTGATTCAAGGGGTATATTTGATAGGGTTGTAGATCGAGAGGATTTGGTTGATGTGATAGGAGGATTGGGTAAAGAGTATTGGGGTAGACTAGGTGATGTGGCCACTGGAAAGGTTGTCAAGGTAGAGATAAGTGTACTTGTTGATATGATAGGTATAGGGGTCACTGGGATAGATAAAGATGTAGGCACTTTTGGAATATGTGAAGATGTGAGTGATGTGATAACCGATGGAGTAGACCTTATAGGTATGGGTAATGTGGCAAATGTAGGAGCATTTTCAGATGTAGAAGTAGAAGAGACTGGTTGTTTCATAAATATTTCAAGGGGTAAGAATGATATGTTTTCTAAAGGGGTTGATGTCGAAGGTGGGGTTGCAAGGGTGCATGTTGTAGAACTGAGTTTAGTTGGGATGGTTGTGAGTAATGTAGGTGTAGTAGCAGGTGCATTTGAGGTAGATGTCGGTGAAGAAATAGATGGGAGAAATGTAGGGATATGTGTGGATACAAGTGTGTTAGAAATAAATGCTAAGGATGAATCTAATGTGGTAGATTGGGGTGTATTTGAAGTGGCAGAAATGGATGATATAGTTGAATTTGATGTGGATGTGGCAAGGATAGGAGAAGGTACAGGTTTAGGACAGGTAGTGAAAGTTGATGTAGGTGTGACAGGTTCTAAATAAGGGATGGGAATAATGTCCACTGTGGGAACATGCAGAGTTGGTGATAATATGGGATCTTGATTGACAGTGTCAACCATACAAGTGTTTGATAGTTGAGATGTAAAGGGGATGACATGATTCGTTGGTGGTTGATTAGTCTGTGCAGTGGAGGTATCAATTTGGATATCGCCTTGATTTACAAGTTGTTGGACACGATCTTTGAAGGAACGACATCTCTCAATGTCATGACCTTTGACTTGATGATATTTACAAAAGTGGGCCTCGTGATACCAAATAGGCTTGGCTTGCAAGTTGTCCACGGGTCGTATGGGAGGTAGTTGGATAGAGTTTATGCTCATCAACTTATCAAATACAGAACTGTATGATTCTCCTAAAGGAGTGTAGTTGGTTGTTGATTGAGGAGATCGTTGTTGAGACCATGTGTTTGGTGTAGATGGGGATGAGGGTTCAATGACCACAGTGTTGGCCGTAGTCTTGAACTTGCCATTATGTGTGAATGGTTTAATGGATTCAATTTTTGATTTAGTTGAACTTAGTTTAAGATGACCCTACTCAATGGCACGGGTTTCAAGCTTTCGAGCCATTGTGAAAGCTTCATCAAAGGTTCAGAATGATTGGATTTACAAAGTGGATGATATATGTTTGGCACATGAATGCGAGAATAAGTCGATGAGTTTGGTTTGCGGGATAGTGAAGGATAGTTGGTTTATAATATCATGTCATCATGTGACGAAGTCGGCGATGCACTTGTTTTCATACTGTCGAATGGTATATAGATTAACGATAGTGGTTTTGCGTGTGCGATATTGATAGAAAAGTGTTCTAAGAACAACTGTGCAATTTGAGTGAAAGAGAATATGGAATGTCGTGGGATACTGTGGTACCAATCCAACGCAAGGACCAGACAAAGACATGGGGAAAGTGCGAAGAAGTAAATCATGATCATGCACAATAAGACAACATGTGTGTTTAAATGTGAGGAGATGTTATTGGGGATCTTCTTTATTATTGAACTTATTAAATGCAGGAAGTTTCTAATGAGGGGGATAGGGTTTGATTGGGACTGATGGATGAATGGGTTCATTACAGATGTGTTCATAGGATAAGGTGTTCTTTGGTGGTACGGTAAGGGTTTCTAAACTGGCTAACCGATTCATTAAGGCATGAATTGAATCACTGGAGGTGTTGTAAGGTTGAGATTGGATCGGCTGTGTGGTTTGAAAAGTAGTTTGATAAGGCAAATGATGTGTTTGTGGGTGTGTGGGTGTTTGGTGAAGTGTCTGATAAGGTGGTTGATAAGTTTGTGGATAGGACGCTTGCGGAATGGTTTGATAAGACAGTTGATTAATTTGTGGATATGTAGATGTTGGAGGAGTTATTTGGCAAAGACTAACATGTGTCACAGGTTGGGATTGTTGCATAGGCTTTGAATAATAGTGTTGAGCAATAGGAGCATGTACGATATGAGTGGGGATATTTGTGTTAAGAATTGGAGGCAGTTGGATGGGCATGCCTATTAATAGAATTGTCAAAATGGGATGTGGGTGGAATGCGATCCACCAATTTTGGAGATTGGGAGGATTGGGAGGATTGAGAGATTGTAGGAAATTGTTGGAGTAAGAAGTCATACATGGGGTTAGGAGGAGGTTTGAGTGTACCTAGAGGAGCAGGAGATGGTGGTGCGATTGATTTAGGAAGACTGGCTTGACGAGGGATATGAGGGTTGGTGTCAAGGTGGGGAGAATTTTGTATGACATGGTTCTCATGAGGTGAGACCATGGAGACTGGAGATTGAGTGACTGACGACGTGGTTTTGAGTTTAGAATCTTGTTGAGTGAGATCATCAGAGGAAGTAAGATCATTGGATAGAGCAGATTGTTGTTTTGTCTCGATTTGGGAGAGAGTGACAATAGGTGTGAAATAGAGAAACATTTGTTTATGTATGTTGTTGACAAACAAATCAAGCAGAATATTTTTTAACATCATGATTAATTTAGAGGATGTGAACAGAAGAGAAAAGTAAGTAATGAAGGTGCCTAAAGGAGTCTAAGGTTGGTTTCAGGAAGTTATGGATTGGGAGATGTCTAAGACGGTTGCCTGTTGGGTGTTTAGGTCCCAATCAGTTAACCAGGTGAGAGGAATGTTTGGATGTGTTAATTATGTTTGTGTAGTCTCAGGCAATGTGTGATAAGTGAAATGTAGAGATTTAATCATTTTACTTAGTCTACATGATCAGGAAGAATGCAGAAGGTTCGTTTTAAACCAAAATGAAATGTGACATTCGATGTATACAGACACTCAGGAAAGGGAAAGTTCGATGCAGAAAAGAGAAAATAGAGAAAAATGAGAAATACCTGGAGAAACGCTTATCATGTTATTTGATTGCACTTGATGATGGTGTTTTTAGAAGCACCAGTTAGTGACGTGAAACACCCGGGTACCCTAAAATGGCACCGTTTAGAGTTGCAGATGAGGCCAGTAAAAATGAATATTTTCTTTTTTTTGTTGTTTTGGAAAGCAAGTGATATCTGATGGCGTTGCTGGATAGTCATGAATTTTTTGATTTCACCTGGCAAAAAAGATAAATATAATTAGTTGATATGGTTAAGAAAGAAGTTATAGATGTTGTCAAAAAGATTACTTTGTCAAAAAGAAGCAAGATAATAATAATGAAACTAATTAATTAAAAAAAAAGTTATAGATCGATGTTCATATACAATAAAAGGAAATAAGCTACGAAAGCTATTAAAGTAATAAATGCTATAAACTATACATTCTAAAACTATAGTTTATTAATAGACTATAAACTAAAGACTAGTATTCTTATTAAAATAAATGATCAAAGAAACTATGAATTAAATAAACATATAAAACAAACGGCGAAATAAATGATTAAAATGCTAATTATAAACTATAATAATAATAATAATAATAATAATAATAATAATAATCTATGCAAGAAACTATGAAATGGATATAACGAAAAGAATTTGGAGTAAATTAAGTCTATTCAAAATCGACTCGAGATGAGGAATGCATCTAGTGCTTCAAGTGGAAAGCGCAGGCGTTTTATAGATTGTTGATGGTGTCTATGCATAGTTGGATTACTTTCACCCACAAAAAATAAAAAATGTCGGGGACTTTACTCACACCAATAAATTGACTTCCCACCATTGCAAGCATCAAGACGTCATTTCGATGTGGGGAAGAGTGTTTCCAAAAGGGAGCTCGATTTATAAAGGTGATGGATCGTTTTGATGGAAAAGCAAACCAAATCAAATCTGTGTTTGTAGGAACAGTAAAGTCAAAAGTTGAATCTAGGACTAGTAGGTGAAACTGGTTAGTTATGTTACACATAAACGTGGCTCTTCACATGGTACAATGACATCATGAGAATCACAAAAAATTTAAACTAGGAATATAAAATTGGCTATAAAGCTTTTTGTAAATGTGTTCAAAGATATTTGAGACCACTTGTGATAAGAGAGTGTATAATCATGACTCATAAAGCACTGCATGCACTGTTTAAAAAAAGCGGAAATGTGTTCTAAAGAATTATAAGCCAATCACTGTAAAGGGAAAGGGACTGTACAGTCACTACCTACAAAGCTATGCTGTGAAATTGATACTAAGCTAGAAAATATTGGAAGTTTCATGCATGTGAAAGATTGTAAGAGGACATGTGGAGATCTGCATGTGGAAATCTTTGTGCAATCTGAGCGAGCTTTGAAGGAGTTGGGATGGTAACATGGAGTTGCTTAATAAAACGCCAAACCAAATGTTGATCCATGGGGCCTGTAGATGGATCAAGTGGGAGAGGCAGATTGACGGAGCCAAATGGGATGGGAGTAGGATTGCGTGGAATTGGGAACAAGTGGAATGGGGGTTGCTTAGAAAGTAGTGGGAAGTGAGGATCTATGGGAAATGGGAGTGGAGAGGGCTCGGGTAGTTGGGAGAGGTGATAGCAGGGATGGCAAGGAGGAAATGAGAGAGAGTAAATCAGTGGAGGAGGTGGCTGAGATAGCCGAGTGAGGTGGGAGTTGTGGGAAAAAGTGGGAGGTTGGGTTGAGTCGAAGTCGAGGGGAGTGGTAGGGAGGAATGGCGGTTGAGAGGACGCAAGGCGAGGCAGAGGATATTGGAGGAAGGGAAAGGAGAGGTGTTGAAGAAGAAGGCGATAGGGAAGCTCGTGGGGAAGTAAGGATAGAAGGAGATGTGGACGGTGAGGTGGGATGGGGAGATGGAATGCGGGGCAAGTGAGGATGAAGCTCGGGGATGAGGAGGTTTGTGGGTTGAATGTTCTGGTGAGAAGGAAGGGAGATGGGTGTGGAGGAAGGAAAGGAGAGAGCTCGATGAGGAGAGGAATAGAATGGCTTGGTGGAGAGGGATGAAGCGATTTGGGGAAGAGATGTGAGAGATGGGATAGATGGAGGATTTGTGCGGGTTGAGATCAGGTACAGGGGAGTTGTAAGCTTGGTTAGGGTGATGGGTAGTTTAGAGATAGTTAGGATTTTAGGGAAAAATATATATTTCTTTTTTTAATAATTTTAATTGCAATTTATTTCATTTTTTTTTAATTTATTTATTTTTAAATAAATCAATATTGTCTATTATGTTTTAAACATAAATAACTATAGATCGTTATGTTAAACGAGTAAATATATATTAATATACTTGGAAATGCGATTATCTATACATAATTAGAAATTAAGATCTAAATGAATATATAGACGTATTTTAAAACCCTAGGTCAAAGAAAAGGTCGTTAAAAAAAAGTATCTATTATACATCTAAGATTGCAAATAAAAGTAAGACAATAAGATTAATTTCCAAACTCATTTCCTAATGTGAGTAGATTTTCAACAAAAAACAACATGATGAGCGCGTACCTCCAGGGGATTTCGATGAGTGACCGTACTAACCTGAAATTGAAAAATACTAAGATATTGCAAACAAGCAAGTTGGAAAAGATGAATAAATAACAAACAAAACGACCAGATCTAGGATATGGTCCCACCGGATGTGCCAAATGTTGATCTGCATTTCCAGCTTCCTGTCCAGGTGAGTGTACGAGTAATCAAGAAACACGAGACCACGTCAAGTATACAAGGGCTTAGTGCCTTGGAGATGAAGATGGATGATACATGCGCAAAGAAAGCAGATGCATGATATCAAGAAGCTAGATCTGTAAAACTAAACCAGATAAGATTAGAACACAATATGCGGGGGTTACCCAGACAGTGCCGGTTCCAAGAGGATTTCAACTCCCTTGGAGGATGTCAACCCCCATGTCAGACAAGATAATAATAGATCGTGAACAGTAGTAAAAATGACAAGCAACTGAAATAACAAGAGTACTTAGCTTATGTCTCTACTATGGAGATGAACCAGGCATCAAGATGGTATGATGACGAATTAAGACAAAGATTTCTCCTTCAAACAGGAAAAACTCGGTTAAGCTCTTCCTTCTCTTCTGTAGGCCTAGATCTCTCTAGGTCTTCGATCATTTTTCTTTTTTTCGGTCCTTTTTGAAATATGGGGGAAAACCTCATATTTATAGCTTAGATATGAGACTAAACTGCAGGTTAGATAATACCCAGGGTGTAGTAAAGTAACCTAAGTTAGGGATATGATGTGATCAACGTGGGTCCCATAGTTTGACTTATTAGGCAAAGTGGGGGACATGATTTGAATGGGAGGTGAGATAAAGATTTCATTTTAAAAAGAAGATGTCAAAGATATGCATTATGAATTAAATAATTTGTGAGAGATGGGGGATGATGCCAAAAATTGAATTATCAAATGGGTCCATATGGAGCCCATTGATAATCAATCAAATAATGTGAGCAAATAGATAGGATTTTATTTAATTTAAGAGAAAGAGATGCAAGAATGGAATTAGCGTGCATGTAAGATTACTGAGGGGCGTTATACCGAAAATAGGTGTTCAAGACCTATATTCCAAAAAGAGTCGGTTACAATTGTGAGTGACACAACAATGTCACCAAGATATGTTAACCAAAATTTGTGAGAAATTAAGGTATTGATATCAAGATGACATTGATATAACATGCATAAGTGGTAACACTAACACTTTTCGAAATCGAGGTAATAATTGGAATCAAACAAAAGCTAGAGTATACTTAGGAATTGTTAAATTGTATATAGCGTAACCTCACAATATAGATATTTAGGTCAAGTTTACAAGAAACAAGATGTAAATACCAAAATTGTAATGACATGATATAAACAAGATAACCATTCAAACGAGAATCAAAGTGATGAGCCAAGCCTAAATACAATGATGATCTTGACTTGGGTATCAAGACCAAAAAGATATACTAATGATATGAAGATGTCTCCACACACTTTAGACGTTTAACAACTCAGCCAAAAACATGGATGAGCATAAACGGACAAAAAAGTGGCAAATATAATCAATTAGCAACACAAAGGGTCGTCACCTCTCTCTTGATCAACAAAGTGTCAAAAGAAAGTGAAGGAAGTATATTAATTGGTGTTGAAAAATGTTGGCTTCACTTCAGCAGAGTTTCGCCTCACCTTAGGGCAAGTGAAAAACTAAGCAAAAGTAACACTTCACACATTTCGTGATGAATGATAGCTCTCAACTCAAATTGGTTTTGATATGGTCCAAGTTGGCTCTTGATCAAAGATGGCTTCCTAGGTGGTTCACTCAACTAGGTGTCACAAGTTATCTAAGAGCGAGATCGATTTACCAAGAAAAGTCGCACTAACTAATTCTTGGAGTATCTCAGCTTTAATTTACCCCCTTCAAGCACAATAGGCAATAAATGCGTCCATTGTGTACTCTCACTATGGTCACGATACAGACAACTTGTGACGCTAAATCTCAAAAATGGTAATACTAGTCAAGTAGGTTGTGCGAAGCACTTCCTGTTTCGTCCACAAGGTTCCCTCTTACGTGGACTACTTTGGGGTTCTTAGGACCACCCCCATTGTTGTAGCTTAAGGCTTATGCCAAAGGGGTTATGTCCTAGTTTTAAGTGGATGGGGCATACCCTTATCTGAATATGCAAATAGAATATGATGTTTGTGGTGTGTTTTTTATCTTGTTTAATTTGATGTGGTTTGCTTGAACACCTTTTGGCAACCTACAAAAAAATTGTATTAGTAGTTCAATTTTGTCTTGACTTCACCTTTCTTTGACAAGCGTTTTTTTGGTCCTGTACAATGGATTAGTAATTTTCCATGAAAATAATAAACATTGTTTTTGATTCTCAAGATCACCCTAGGACGTAAGAGAAGAGCATACGTGACGCAAAAATTCAAACAAGAAATCAATAAAATGGAAAACACTTAATTCAAACATGAAATATATTTATCCTAGCTCAATTTGGACATTCTACACATTCATCAAAGCAATAAAAGATATAAGAATCATTTTTAATTCCCAAGATCGCCCCAAAGGACGCCAGGGATGAGCATACACAACCTTACTCTTTATAATTAGGCATGCAAGGTTCATCCAATGTCTATTCTAACAAAAGCATGTAAACGTACTCTTCAAAAAAAAGAATTAGCCAAATTAAACATGTAATAATGTTAGCAATTTAGGACATAAACCTTTGGAAACATGGAATTAATATGCAAACACAGACTGAAGCACCTACGCGCAGGTTAGGGTATGTGCACATGGTTTAGGGCACCTACGCCCCTCTATGTAAATCTAGGTTTGTAGTGTGTATGCGCTACCCGCGAGATGCTTGTGCTAGGATATATGTGTGCGCACTAGGGTATAGGTGTGTGTGCCTGGTAAGAAAAAAAGATGGTACAGAAACTATGATAGGGCATGTGTGTTGGCCAAGAGATGCATATGTTAGGGCATGGGTGCCTGCGCCACAGATACAAACACATAACATGTGCGCTAGAAGAATGGTGTGTGCACTGAGGTTATGGTACATACGCTGAGGTTAAGGTGCCTGCGCTAGCCTAACAAGTTTTTGACAACAACCAAGGTACAAAATGGTAGCAGTGCATATACACATCGGGATATGTGCCTGTGTGTAGTTTAGTGTTCCTGCACATGGTTTTGTGTACCTGCGCCTCCCCTGCAAAACTTGAACCTGGTCATGATGTCAAAATACGGCTAAATGACACAAATAAGTTCAAAATGCTCCAAATTTTAACATGTTAGCTCAAAATTGACAATAACCCATCAAAATTAAAGCTCTAAATGAGATTCTACACATGTAAGATTACCAAAAATCATAAAAGTCACTTGACATATGCGTATAGAAGGGGGTTAGCCAAATGTTGTAGTAACAAAAAAAATTGAACTAGAATGCTAAGGGACAAAGGATCCCTCCCACCGAGCGTGCCAAATGTATCTATGTATTAGTTAGCTATGTAAAGAGAATTAAAACTAACACCTTAATAATTTCAAAACATGAACTAACTAAACAAAGATCATCATGCTAAGAGCTAAACAATACTAAATGCCAACATTATGCATTAAAACTTTGAAATAAGAATCAAACTAACATGCTATGCATTAAAATATCTACTCTCTAGATCACCAAATACTAAATGAAACTAGATAGATCCATGACATTCAAAGCTGATTGTTTGTGTGTGCATGTATAATTTGCTTAATGCTAAATCAAATGAAGCAAGAACTGCCACCTAAAATAGTTCTACAATTTAGCTAAAACAAAGCATAAACACCATCATGATAAGAATTAAACAAGGGTTAGATGCTAGCATTCATCAATACAAACTTTGAAACTAACAATGCTAAATATCTAAACTCCTCTATTCTCTAACAACAAATAAATGAATGGACCTAAGTAAGCTCCATGGCTATCAAAATAGTTGTCCTTAATGCTCCAAGAACCTAGGAATGGGGGCTAATCAAAGTTGGGCTACAAGACCCTTTTGACACCTCCCATATGACCCAAGCACTTTAAGAAAGAGGCTTAACTCTTCAAGATGATGAACTCTCAAAAGGGCAAGGTGCAAGATCTTAGTCTCTTTGCTATATGTTTTGCATTTGCTCTCTTAGAAAGTTTAGGTGTAAGTAAAAGGGTAGGTGGAGGGCTCTTTATATAGCCCAAAGGATAAATGATTCAACACATTCTCATGAATGTGGGATAAAGGTAAAACATGTTTAGGAATGGATAAGGTTGCTTTATTAAAGGTAACCTTACTTTAGACTTGGGTTTAATACATGTTTAACAAGTCATGGGAGTTGGGGGGTATTTTAATTAATCAAAGGTGATTAATTAATAGGTAGATGTAAGGTTATAAAAGCTAATTAGAGAGAATATTAGTACAATTTAGGCTATTATAAGGGGATTAAATAAATTAAATATTGATTTATTGGTTAAATGGAAGAGAAAGCTAATTAATTAATAATAATTAATTAGTCTAGGTAGAAGGGGTGATTTATTAATGGAAAGTCATTAATTAGGGCATTTGTTGGATAGACAACTTAATTAATTAGCTTAGTGTAATTAATTAATGATGATATGAGGGAAAATGATTTCTTTTGACGATATGTCATTGATTTGCGAGAAAGGAGATAATTAGCACAATATAAGTATTTAAATTGCTTGGGCGTAACTATAGGTGTCTACATTTGCCCCTCTTTGGTGTGGTGTAAGTGATGCCACTTCAAAGATAGTAGAAAAAAAATATTTTGAAGAGATAGAAGAGAAATTAGTAGGAGGGAGAGATGCCCCCTCGAGTGTCGATGGGGTAATAGAAGGAAGCTTGATCGACGATCAAAAAATATGAGAAGTAGGCAGAAGAATGGGGACGAGGCAAGATGCCCCGAGGAGAGGGAGAATTAGGGGTGAAAGGGAAGTCGTGTAGAAGAAATATGGATGAGGGGAGAGAAGAGCTTAGCCTCTAGTTGCTTATTTGTTTGGAACAAATTTGATGTCATCATATTTCCATAGGAACTACATCATCGGTCCTTATGAAAAATATAAGCATACGACAAAGGTAGAATGACATGAAAAGCCATACTAAGAACAATTTTCCATTGCTAAAAGTACCAACTCCACGCAACATACAATAATGCAATGCAATACAAGAAAGAAACAAACTCATATAATAGGGAAAACAAGTATGAATGCACATATCTAACCCAACAACGGTCAAGACAATTGTACAAATGTTTTGTTATCAGTGCTGAAGAGATCCACAAGTTCGTGATTGATGACAAGGGTTAAAAATGATGCCCCAAGAAAGGATACATGCAACGGGGAAATGAAAATGGACACGGGGTCCATGAAGAAGCATTTGTGCGCAATGAAACAACACCTAGGCAACCAAAAGTTCCCCGGAGTACAGATGAAGAAAGTAGCTAGCTTTTGTGAATGGTTTTGAATCCAGTGATCCGTGAGTTGTATTAATCAGGGAAGATGTGAGATAAACCAACAGGATATGGAGAAAAATACCATGTGCAAGACACAAGTTTCAGCTGTAAGAAGCAAGTTACCATTTTGTAGGGTGTTTTACTTTTTAGGAATTTTTTTGAAAAAAATTTCCTTGTATATATATATATTGTTTTTGTTGTTTTCTCGAAACAATGTTCTATACTGTTTTTGTGTGTTTTCTTGAAACAATGTTCTATTATTTTTGTGTTTGGTGAAACAATTTTCTATTGCTTTTTATGTTTTTCTCAAAACAATGTTCTATTGTTTTTTGTGTTTTGTGAAACAATTTTCTATTGTTTTTGTGTTTTGTGAAACAATTTTCTATTGTTTTTATGTTTTCTCAAAACAATGTTCTATTGTTTTTGTGTTTTGTGAAACAATTTTCTATTGTTTTTGTGTTTTGTGAAACAATTTTCTATTGTTTTTATGTTTTCTCAAAACAATTTTCTATTGTTTTTTGTGTTTTGTGAAACAATTTTCTATTGTTTTTGTGTTTTTTGAAACAATTTTCTATTGTTTTTTGTGTTTTTCTCGAAACAATGTTCTATTGTTTTTGTGTTTTGTGAAACAATTTTCTATTGTTTTTGTGTTTTGTGAAACAATTTTCGATTCTTTTTGTGTTTTTTGAAACAATTTTCTATTGTTTTTGTGTTTTTCTCGAAATAATGTTCTATTGTTTTTGTGATGTCTGAAACAATTTTATATTGGTTTTGTGTTTGGTGAAACAATTTTCTATTGTTTTTATGTTTTGTGAAACAATTTTCTATTGTTTTTGTGTTTTGTGAAACAATTTTCTATTATTTTTGTGTTTTGTGAAACAATTTTCAATTCTTTTTGTGTTTTTAACAGTTTTCCAAAGCTATGTGCAGGTAACCAAGAAAGCATGGATGCCCCCAATGTTAGGTGGGGAATATATAAGGGTAGAATCCACGCACTTATGAACAAGAAGGTGAAGTCGTGGAGTTACCCCCAACGTAAGATGGGAAATAACGAAAGACCACGTCCCTTACAGATGAATAGAAGAAGGAAAAGCCGGATCAAGGTTGGACTAGATGGTGTGCACAAGGAAACTCGAAGGTAGAACTAGGTCTAGGAAAAAGACAACTACCCTTCTTATACAGAATGCTTGTGAACAACAAATCCTTCTGAGGTGCCAGAAACTGGTTTTCACCCAAGGACTTGTCCAAAGTGCCATAATTGCGTGGTTTTTCACTAGTGGACAACCTATTTTCTCTTTTTCTTTTTTCGATGTTTTTGATTTTTTTTAATTTTTTTTTATGTTTTTATATTTTTTTGCGATTTTTATGACTTTCTTGTGCCAATGTTTAGCCATAAAACATCTTAAGATGCATGGCATTCAAGGGCTCCCGGAAGCTCATCACCATTGGGGTGAGTCAACTTGTATGCCCCTGTGCCATACTTGGCAACTATGACATATGGTCCTAACCAGTGTGGTTCGAACTTCCCTTTCTTTTCTCACTCTACTCTGGTGTTGAACTGGTTCTCCTTCATAACTAAATCACCCACCTCAAACTGGCGAGGGATGATTCTCCTGTTATAGTTGCAGGATATTCTGTGTTGATATAATTTTAGGTGATTAAGAGCACGAATGCACCTCTCATCCAGGAGCTCTAACTTAGCCAATCTTGCCACTCGATAATCTTCATCCTTATCCAAATAGTCTCGAAGAGAAATTCATAGGGATGGGAGTTCAATCTCTAAAGGGATGATAGATTCTGTCCCGAACACAAGGGAATATGGCGTCACACCTGTAGGAGTGCGAATTGATGTTCGATAGGCCCAGAGGGCTGGGTGGATTTGTAGGTGCCAATTTCGACTAGTTTTACTAACCATCTTCTTCATTATCCTTACCAAAGTCTTGTTTGTTGCCTCAGCTTGTCCATTACCCTGAGGGTAATATGGCGTGGACCATTTCAATCTGATTTGGAACCATTGGCAAAGACATCTCACAGTTTTGTTCTTAAATGACTTCCCATTATCTGTGACAATGGCTGCAGGGATACCATATCGGCAAATAATGTGATTCATGATGAATTTAGAAATCTGTGCTCCTGTGACATAGGTTAAAGGGACAGCCTCCACCCATTTTGTAAAGTATTCTGTAGCTGTGATGATATGTGTATGACCATCAGATGAGGTAGGAGTAAGCTTCCCTATTAGATCAAGTCCCCACTTGGAGAATGGCCACGGGGTAGTGATTGGTTGCAATGGTTGCGATGGAGCATGGATGAAATTTCCATACTTTTGGCATAGCACACATTTTCTAACATAATTACAACAATCAGTTTCCATGGTGGGCCAATAGTAACCTACTCTTAACAGTTTCTTAGCCAAGACCATTCCGTTTGTATGTGCTCCGCATACTCCTTTGTGTACTTCTTTAATTGCCTGGATTGACTCCGGCACATCCAGACAACGTAACAGATTCCCATCGTAGCCACGATGATAAAGTGTACCTCCTAACAGGGTGTAACGGGCTATCTGGTGAATTAGGCTCTGCTTTTCAGAGCGGGAGATTTCGGGAGGGAATGTACTGTCCTTAAGATAGGTGAAAATGGGTTCATACCATGGTGAATGGGGACCAACAACCTCACAAGCCAAGCAAGATTCTGGCATGTCATACGTGGGCTGGCGTAGATTTTCTACGAAGAATGGCATATCATTGTTCCCTGGTGGAATACGAAGCATAGATCCCACCGTTGCCATAGCATCTGCCGATCTATTCTGCGCTCTTGGGATTTGCTCAAAGGTAATGCGCACAAAATACTCCTTCAGAGTTTCCACCAACTTCTTATAAGGTATGAGCTTGTCATCCTTAACTTTATACTCATCATTAACCTGTTTGATGATTAGCTGTGAATCACCTACAACCTTCACATGTTGAATATTCCACTTGATGGCTAGCTTCATCCCTGCAATGAGTGCTTCATATTCCGCAATGTTGTTCGTGCAAGGGAAGGCCAGGTGGAAAGCCTATGGTATAGGATCACCTGAAGGAGTAATAAGGACCACTCCTGCACCTGAACCATGAAACGTAAAAGATCCATCAAAATGTATCTGCCATACGACAGATTCTTCAATGTAGAGCAAAGATGCATCTGGCAGATCCAGACTCAAAGGTTCTGTGCTTTGCAAAGGTGCTTCCGCTAGCTGGTCAGCAAGTACTTGTCCTTTAATTGATTTTTGATGGACAAATTCTATATCAAACTCACTGAGTAGAATGATCCAATTAGCCATTCTACCTGTGAGGGCGGGTTTGGACAACAAATACTTGAGTGGGTCGACCTTGGATATGAGCTTGGTCTTAGTATTTAGCAGGTAATGGCGAAGTTTCTGAAAGGTAAAAACAACAGCCAAGCAAGCCTTCTCAATCTGAGGATAATTACGTTCATAGGCGATGAGGGTGCGACTCAGATAGTACACTACTTTCTCTTTATGGCTAAGGTCATATTGGGCGAGCAGTGCACCAATAGCATATTGCGTAGCGGAAATATAGAGCAAAAGTGGTTCTCCTAGAGTGGGAGGCATGAGGACAGGTGGATTAGCCAGGTACTGTTTAAGCAAAGCAAAGGCTTGTTGTTGCTCAGGTCCCCAGATGAAAGTGATGTCCTTCTTAAGCAAATGAGTGAATGAGTGACATTTATCTGCAAGCTGGGAGATAAAGCGGTGAATGGCTTGAATTTTCCCTTGCAAGCTACGCAGTTGCTTGATATTCTCAGGTGGAGGCATTTCTGTGATGGCAGATACTTTAGCAGGGTCTACCTCAATACCTCGTCTTGACACGATGAAGCCTAATAGTTTCCCAGATAGCACACTAAAGACACACTTCTTTGGATTTAGCCTGACTTTGTATTCACGTAGGCGTTCAAAGATACGCCGCAAAATGATAGGATGTTCCTCTCTTGTTTTGGACTTTCCCAGGATGTCGTCTACATAGTCTTCCATGATGTCATGAATCATATCGTGAAATATTACTGTCATGGCCCGCTGATAAGTTGCTCCCACATTCTTAAGGCCGAATGGCATCACCTGATAATAGAAGGTGCCCCAAGGAGTTGTGAAATATTTTTTGTGTTGGTCTTCCTCAGCGATCTTAATTTGATTATAACCCGAAAAGCCATCCATAAGTGATAGCATTTCATACCCTGCGGTTGAGTCAACAATCATGTCAATGTTGGGCAACGGAAAGTCATCTTTATGGCAAGCTTTATTGATGTCCCTAAAATCTGTGCAAATTTGGATACCAATAGGTTTCTTCTGGACAGGAACAATGTTCGATATCCATTCAGAATAATCAATTGGCCTGATGAATCCTGCTGCAAGCAACCTTTCCAACTCTTCTTTAACTAACAAGGCCACTCTTGGGTGCATCTTTCGAAGCTTCTGTTTGATAGGCTTAGCATCTGCGTGCACAACCAAGTTATGCATGACCAAAGTTGGATCTAAGCCAGGCATGTCTTTGTAAGACCATGCGAACACATCAATAAACTCTCGCAGTAGCATAGTGAACGTCTTTTATTCTCTGGCTGAGAGTGATGCTCCCAATTTTACTATCTTGGGATCTTCTTCAGTACCAATATTGACATCAATGGTTTCTTCAACTAACAATTTTGATAAATCCTCCATACACGTGGGATCGGGAGGTAGGTTGAGATCTTCATCCAAGGATGTCTCTACGAGATTTTCATCCTTGGCGTGGTCACTTTGTTTGTCCTTTGATTTTCTTATTTGTTTGTCAGCCAATGCCTCAAAGAGGTTTTCACTGTGTGACTTGGACTTTGATTTTTGCCGAGGCTTTTCTTTAGAACTCTTGCCCTCACTTTTCTTTAAATTTTGCTGACCACGAAGTTCAGCCTCCTCGCCGAAGTAGGTGCAGGTGTCTAAGTCGATAAAGAAACCCTTCTTGTGATCTCCAATGGGAATTGTATCCCTTATGCCCATGAACTCTGCAATAGCCTCATCATTCTCGAATAAATCTAGTGGCACGTGACGTTGTTGGTCCCATTCAACAAGGGAGGGGTATACAAGGTCAAGGGTTGGTTCATTGGGGGTGATGGTTAGGACAGCATTATTCATGAAAAGGTTCGTGGAGGCCAGATCCTCATATTGGCTACAACAGGAATCCGTATCGTTGTCTAGATAATCGGAGCTATCCTCATGCTCAGAACAAGTCGCATCTTGATCATTGGGGTGTGCTCCATAAGGGCGAATCCCAATGCCATATCTTTCTATTTTGAAATGTGGAAGAGGGACTGGTTCTCTTTGTCCTTGTTCATTCCTCCCACATCCTAGGCCTTTGTAGCCCATGGAGTACATCATTCTGCTAGATTTTTCATATTCTGGGGTTTGATAACAAGATGGCTGAGTGTCCTCAGGGACCCAAGTAGTAGGTGGATCAAGTAATTTTTCCTCAGCTAACAAGCCTCCAGGTAGGAACGACCCAATAGTATGTTCCTCTCTAGGTCTCCTGAAGCGGTAGTTGGGTCGACCTCTAGTCTTGGGCGACAAGGAGAGGTCAGAAACCAAGAGCGCTTGTTGTACATTATACTCCCCACAGCCATATTCCAGAATTTTCATCTCCCATGAATTAAATGGAGATGTTGAAGTAGATGCCCCATGAGTGCAAGAACTAAGAGAATTTGAATCTACTCGAGATTCCATGGCCTCAGAATGAAGAGGGACAGCTATATCTGTGGAGGGACATGCGTATGTACCCTTTCGTGCAAAGCTATTAAGAGCTCTACAATGAGCAAAGGGCTCTGAGTCTCCTGGTATTGTTACTGTATGTCCCTCATGCTTCAGCTTGATGCATTGATGAAATGTTGATGGCACTGCTTGCATGGCATGGATCCATGGTCGGCCTAGAAGCATATTATATGGAAGTTCCAAGTCTAAGACGTGAAACTTTGTCTGATGGCAAGTGGGGCCCACCTCCATTGGCAGCGTAATGGTGCCTGCTGACTCTCTTTCCGCGTTGTCGTATGCGGTGATAGTGATGATATGGGACTCAAGATCTTCTTCCGTATGTCCCAATTGTTTGACTAATTTAAGCGTACAGATGTTCAATCCAGATCCATTATCCACAAGCACCCGTTTGATTTTCCTGCACGTAACAACTACCTCAATGTATAAGGGAAGATTATGTGTAGGATTCTCGGTAGGGACCTCCCTATGGTTGAAAGTGAGATGCTCACTGGGTGCAATATTTGCCACCGCGGCTTGAAGGTATGCAGGATCGACTTCTAAAGGCACTCCCGACCCCTGAAGAGTTTGATACAAAATGTCCTTATGCACATTGGATATCTTGAGAAGATCTAAGATCGAGATCTTAGCAGGTGTCTTCTCAAGTTGTTCTAAAAGGTTATATTTACCAGTTTGTGGGGTCAACAGAGAGGGTTCTGGAATCACGAGGCGGGCACGCCTTGTTACCCGCAGCGCAGTCCTTTCCCTTGATCCGGATGGTATTGACACGGTCAGTAGGGGAGCGAATACATCCGATAAGTGAATCGTAATGATTGTTATCTCTCTTGGTATACAAGTAATTCGTGGCTTTATAGGTTTGGGATGACTCTCCCCGATCTGGTTTTGCCTTTTCCGACTTATCATGCTTGGGGAATGGTTCCTTATAAATCCCCATTTTCTCGTTAGGTGTTTGCATGTGGCTAGGGTTATCCACCTCTATCTCCCCGTTGTCAATGAGGTCTTGAATATAGTGGCGAAGTCGCAAACATTTTTCTGTTTTATGACCTTTAACGCGATGCATTTCACAGTATTCATGCTCCTTATACCATGAAGGTTTAGGAGTGTTGTCATCAAACGGTTGCGTTGTAGGATAGGTCATCATGTGGGCCGCATCCAACTGTTTTAGTATGACAGACAATGGTTCATTGAGGGAGGTGAATGTTCGTCGCTTTGGTGGTGGTTGAATTGGGCCCTTGGTCAGTTTAAAAGGTTGACTGGTTTGGACCGTTTGAACACGTTTGGAATCAGTGATTCCGTCTCCCACCACGTTTTTGTTTTTGTTAAATATCTTTGGCTTTTCAGCGGGTTTGACACTTTGGTTGTCTTTAGATTGGGTTTTGAGGGTGCCTTTGGCAATGAGAGCCTTTTCTATTTGAATCCCTTTCTCGATAACCTCCTCAAAGGTGCGGACACAATGCATTTGGAGGTGGAAAGCTATATCTGGGTTGAGATTAGGGACGAAAATACTGACTAGCTGCTTCTCAGGGAAAGCGCAAGGGAAGCGACTAGCTATCCCTCTCCATCGTTGGAGGAAGCTGGCGAAGGTCTCATTTGGGTGTTGTTTTGTGCCGCACAAGTCTGCCATGGTGACATCACTCTCTATGTTATATGAGAAATGACGCACGAATCTTTCTGCCAATTCTGGCCAGGTGAAAATTGATCCTCGTGGCAAGCACGTAAACCATTCTAATGCTTGACCTCCGAGACTCTTAGGAAAAAGTCTGATGAGGTAATTATCACTATAAGACACCTCTTGACATGCCATGTAGAAATCTTTAACATGATCCCTTGGGTCTCCCTTTCCTTTGTATTTGTCAAACTTTGGCATATCAAATTTCTTTGGAAAGGGTTGAAGGGTCATTGTCTTGTCAAAAGGATAGGGGCATAGTTCTTTGTATTGGTATTTCCTAATACTCCCTATATTGCTTTCTTGTATGCTCGCAAGCGTTGCTTTCATAGATTGTACTTCTTGTGTGAGCAATTGTTCTTTAGTGGGAGAAGCGGGGATGTGTACATGATGATACCCTGTGTCTTCTTCTCCTTGGTTTTCTCGATGGAGTTCGTGGATCCTAAACTTAGGCTTTGACTTTTGAACGTTCTTGTTTGTGTCTTTCTGTACTTGGAAAGTAAGCAAATCTAGTTGTCGGCTTAAGTTACTGAGTTGTTGTTGGATTGTGACTTGGTTTGTGTCTTCTTCTTCTAAAGGTTCCTCCTCTTCGTATTGTGGAGGTTCTTCCCCTGTCTCATGTTCTATCTTGTTTCTTCGTGGCACTTTGATGAGGGGTATTCTATGCCCTACCACTTTATCATTTTCTGCGTAAGAAGTGGAAGCATGTCCGCCTGTTAAAATATCTTCCATATTGATAAGGGGGTGTTCCTCCTTAGTAGTGTCATTTGTTTGTAGTATTGGTTCCTTCTCAATGGGCAATTTGGCCCCTAATTCCATGACCCGTGCCAAAACTCTATCTTTGTTTCTAAGGAGAAACTCATCTAGTAGAGTGGGGTCAAAATCAAAGTCTGCGTGTGGTGATTCTAATTCATTTCCACTATGATCGACCATCTCTTCTGTTTCCTTTTCTGCAGAAAATAGTGGTCCTAGATCGTGTCCGATAAATGGGTTTGACCCTTGTCTGTTAGAGGTTTCCCAAGCTTGCACCTGTTGTTCCTCATATGTTTGTTTCTTTAACCCTAGACGCGTCTTGGGAGCCATGTTTTTGTGATAAATTTCACTAAGGTAAGTTATAGATTTGTTCAAAATTCAATGTCTACCCCTAAGTGAAACACAAGATGTACGTGTTAAGAGTAAATTAACAGTGTGAGAATACCAATGTGATAAAGTGATAAATTCACCAATGAAACAATCGTTTGGTACCAAAACCTAATCAAATGAAATACTTCCTAGACTACGTTCCAAAGTAATTTACGACGCCAGATGATTAACAAGATGTCTCCACTTATGCCAAGTTCAAAGGAATGAACAAGACGTAAGTAAATACATGAAGTTAAATGCGATCTTCCAATCAAGATATATGATGAGCAAGCTCAAGTCTGATTAAGACCTATATCTCAAAAAGTGCCAATTACCATTTGTGAATGACACAACAATATCACTAAGATATGTTAACCCACTTTGCAAGAAAGTGAAGTATTGATATCGAGGTGTTATTGATATAACATGCACAAATGGTAGTGCCTAGCACCTTTTGAAATCGAGGTAATAATAAAACCGAACAAAAAAAAAAAAAGCTCAAAGTATAGCTAGGAATAGTTAAGAATGTGTGCAGCGTAACCGTACAATATAGGTATTTATGTCAAGTTTACAAGAAACAAGACGTAAATATCGAAATTGTAATGATATGAGACAAACAAGCTAACTCCTCTATGGAAGTCCGCAATGATGAACCACGCCTAACTACAATGACGATCTTGACGTGGGTATCAAGATCACAATGGCTACCAAATGACGTGAAAACACCTCCACTCACTTTAGACGTTTAACTAACCCAGCCGCAAACATGGATGGGCGTAAACGGACATAAAAGTGAGAGAAATAGTCGAATGGCAACACAAAGGTAATCACACATCTTTTGATCAACAAAGTGTCAAAAGAATATGAAGGAAATAAATCAAGAAAAAAAAAGATGAAAGATGCTAGTCTCACTTCGGCAGAGTTTCACCTCACCCTAAGGCAAGTAAAAACTAGGCGAAAGTAATACGTCACATGTTTCTCAAAAAGAAGGTTCACAACTCAACACTATTTTAAAATGGTCAAAGTGGGCTCCTGGCCAAAGTATATTCTCCTAGGTGGTTCTCTCGCCCTAGGTGTTACAAAGTTGCCACGAGCGAGCGTGATTTACCCAAAAAGTCACACTGACTAGTTTGGGAGTATCTCGGCTTTACTTTACCCCCTTCAAGAACAGTAGGAAACTAGTGCGTCTACGTGTACTATCACTGGGGTCACCACAACGGACAACCTGTAACTCTATCTCACAAAGGAATCACTAGTCAAGTAGGTAGTGCGGAGCACTTCCCGTTTCGTCCACAAGGTTCCCTCTTGCGTGGACTACTTTGGGGTTCCTGGAACCACCCCCATTGTTGTAGCTTAAGGCGTTATGCCAAAGGGGTTATGTTCCAGTTGAGCGGAGAGGGACGTACCCTTTTCTGAAACCTGCAATACAGTGTTTTGAATATGTTGTTCTTTTTATCTTGTTTAATTAGGTGTGGTTTGCTTGAACACCTTTTGGCAACCTGTATAACAACTGTATTAGTAGTTTTTGATTTCATTTTGATTCCTCCTTTCTTTGACAAGCGTTTTTAGGTCCTGCACTCAAGCGTTAGTAGTTCTCCAAGAAAATCACATTATTTAAAAGAGGATTAAAAGTTGCTTTTGATTCTCAAGATCATCCAAGGATGCAAGAGAAGAGCATACACAACAAATAATCCAACTAAAAAGTAAAGAAAATCTTTTCAATCAATGAACCATACAAAATTCTTTATAAATGTTCATTCCTCTAAACCAAAAGTGAAAGATGAAGTTTCCAAATTACCAAATGTTATAAAATGAAGACTAAAGTTGCTTTTGATTCTCAAGATCACCCTAAGGTGCAAGAGAAGAGCATACACAAACTTTATCCCAACTATATAGAAATGGAAAACTTCAAATCAAAGGACCATTGAAAAATGCTTTGTAAAAGGTTCATTCCCTTAAGCAAAATGAATAATCAAGTTTCCAAGTTTAATCCCAATGTTAATAAGATAGAGATCAAAGTTGTTTTTGATTCTCAAGATCACCAAAAGGTGCAAGAGAAGAGCATACACACGCTTTGTTTTAAATCGAGTAAGCATGGAAATACAACATTCATCAAAATATTAGACATGTTAGAAAATGACCAGTTTTAAACTAACAGAAAAACCTGCAACTTCTGTAAGTGTAAATCCTGAATTTATGTTTTCATTGCATAGTTAACTTCAATACCTTTCCAACGCAAAAAAAATGGAGTCATTTCGAGGTCGGGAGCAAAAGTTATGGCCTTCGGAAGATGGGTTACGCATATGCTCTTATGCTCATGGGTATGCACTTGACATGCACTTAAAAAATGTCAAAAAAAACGTCCCTTAATATGCAAAATGGGAAAATTTTTCCAACCAAGATTCAATTTTGACAACAACCCATCACATTAATATATGAATAGAAGACTCAACGCTATCAAACATTAACATACATGCTCAAGAATTTAAGATTTTCAAGAAATTGACAAAACTAGCATGTAGAATGATGAAAAAGTAAGCTCTAAAAATGAAAACATGATGAAATCTTGAAATTTTCTCACCAACATTAAATTTTGACAGCAACCCACCACATTAATATGTAAATATAAGACTCAGCACTATCAAACACTAACCTACATGCTCAAGAATTGAAAATTTTCAAGAAATTGACAAAACTAGCATGTAAAATGTTGAAAAAGTAAGCTCAAAAAATGAAAACATGATGAAATCTTGAAATTTTCTCACCAAGATTAAATTTTGACAGCAACCCACCACATTAATATGTAAATAGAAGACTCATCACTATCAAACACTAACCTACATGCTCAAGAATTTAAAATCTTCAAGAAATTGACAAAACTAGCATGTAGAATGTTGAAAAAGTAAGCTCTAAAAATGAAAACATGGAGAAATCTTGAAATTTTCCCCTCAATTCCAATTTTGACAGCACTTCACCTCCTTCATACCTACAAGGAAGACCCAACACATGCAAACTCAACAAAACATGTTAAAAAAAACAAGTTAGATCAACATGTGTAAAAGAGGGTTAGTAACCAAAAATAAAACTTAACTACAAAAACTTGAAATTAAGTGCAAAGGACAATGGAGTAAGTCCCACCGGGCGTGCCAAATGTGTGCATGTATAATTTTCTTAATGCTAAATCAAATGAAGCAAGAACTACCACCTAAAATAGTTCTACAATTTAGCTAAAACAAAGCATAAACACCATCATGATAAGAATTAAATAAGGGTTAGATGCTAGCATTCATCAATACAAACTTTGAAACTAACAATGCTAAATATCTAAACTCCTCTATTCTCTAACAACAAATAAATGAATGGACCTAAGTAAGCTCCATGGCTATCAAAATAGTTGTCCTTAATGCTCCAAGAACCTAGGAATGGGGGCTAATCAAAGTTGGGCTACAAGACCCTTTTGACACCTCCCATATGACCCAAGCACTTTAAGAAAGAGGCTTAACTCTTCAAGATGATGAACTTTCAAAAGGGCAAGGTGCAAGCTCTTAGTCTCTTTGCTATATGCTTTGCATTTGCTCTCTTAGAAAGTTTAGGTGTAAGTAAAAAGGTAGGTGGAGGGCTCTTTATATAGCCCAAAGGATAAAGGATTCAACACATTCTCATGAATGTGGGATAAAGGTAAAACATGATTAGGAATGGATAAGGTTGCTTTATTAAATGTAACCTTACTTTAGAAGGGTTTAATACATGTTTAGCAAGTCATGGGAGTTGGGGGGTATTTTAATTAATCAAAGGTGATTAATTAATATGTAGGTGTAAGCTTATAGAAGCCAATTAGAAGAATATTAGTGCAATTTAGGCTATTAAAAGGGGATTAAATCAATTAAATATTGATTTATTGGTTAAATGGAAGGGAAAGCTAATTAATTAATAATAATTAATTAGTCTAGGTAGAAGGGGTGATTTATTAACGAAAGGTCGTTAATTAGGGTATTTGTTGGATAGGCAACTTAATTAATTAGCTTAGTGTAATTAATTAATGATGATATGAGGGAAAATGAGTGCCTTTGACGATATGTCGTTGATTTGCGAGAAAGGGGATAATTAGCACAATTTAAGTATTTAAATTGCTTGGGTGTAATTATAGGTGTCTACAGTTTGATCTTCAAGGGTTTGGGAATGGAAGCTCATTAAAGTATGGCTACAAGACCATTTTGATTCTCTCCATATGACCCAAAAGCTTGGATGAATGAAATGCAAGAATGAGGCTATTAGCTCAAATAAAATGTGTTCTAAGATGAAATGTCTATAGATTAGGTATAAACATGTAAGGTGTAAGAAGAAATGTAGGAGGAGGGCTCCTTATATAGCCCAATGGATAGAAGAATCTCTACATCCCTTTTCATGTGGGATAAATAGAGAGGTTGGGTTAGTTGTGGATAAGGAAGGTTTAAAAAGGATTGAGTCAACCTTAAGAGAGTTTAGTTTGTCCTTTAGTGACCCATGGGGTTGGAGGGGATTTACTAATTAACCCAAATGATTAATTAATAGGTGTACAAGCTTGTAGAAGCTTTTTAGAGCATGATTTAGACTATGAGAGGGATTTAATCAAATAAATGGTGATTTATTGATTTAATGGAAGAGGAAGCTAATTAATTAATAATAATTACTTAGTCTATATAGAAAAGGGGATTAATTAACAGAAGGTTGTTAATTGGTGTATTTTTTGGATAGAAGGGCTAATTAACTAGCGTAATGTAGATAATTAACGGTGATAGAAGAGGAAGTGTGTTATATTGACGATATGTCATCAATTTGCGGGAAAAAGAATGATTAGTGTAATTTAAGTATTTAAATTGCTTAGGTTAAATTATAGGTGTCTACACCAGGCTCAAGTTTTTATGTCAATGTCACTTGGTTGGTGTGTGCGCCTCTATGGAAGATGTGTTCAAAATAGCCACACTATCTAAGAAGGATCTAATAATAGCTTATGACTAGAAATATGTTGCCCACTGCGCTTACTATTGAGATAATTCTTGTACTGAGAGGGTAAGGGTTTGGTGTCCTCAAAGGGGGAGGAGGCAGGGAGTTAGATGAACTCATTAGAGGCATGTTTTTTCCTGTTTTTGGGCTTATGGAGGGATATTCGATGCAGGATCCATTAGATATTTTGTTGCGATTTGTTTAGAATAAAGAAGGTGAGATTTATGGAGCAGGAAGAGGAGTTGTTTTACTTTGCTCAATGGCATGCCATAACTGTTCTTGCAAAATAAATATATATACAAAACATATGTTGAGAAGGGTGAAGACCAAAAATGGGAAGCAGAGCAAATGAGGAGGAACGAAATTCAAGAAATTGGGTAACCTATTTTGATCAAATTTCAAAACCAGTGGGCATTTGTTTGAGTTGCTCTATACCAAGTCATTTTAATTATTAGCATTTATTGGAAGAAACTCAATGCAGAAGGTCCATGGAATATAACAAGTTTACTATTTAGGATAGGAATCATGGAAAATAACAAATTTATGGCCCTGTCTGTGTAAATTTGTGAACAGGTTTCCAAATTCGCCCAATATATTTTCAAAATGGTAGGTGGAAGGATAGAAAAAAGTGGTAAATGTGGTACATAAAAGGGTGGGATCATCTTTTGTTATCTGTTAAGTTGTTAATAAAATAGAATATACTGTATTTTAATGTATAAACCCTCTCTTAACATATATGGCAATTTTGATTTATGACTATTAATAAGAACAATATATCTATTATTCACTTTGTAAGGATAAAAGCTAAAACTTGGGACGATAGACACGTAATCAACCTCATTAAGGAAGTGAAATGAGACATTGTGTATGTTAATTGAATGACAAACATTGAGGGTTCTATGGCCATGTGCCCACCCACATAAGGAATGTTCTTAGCATTATTAGGCTTGTGGGCCCACATCCTTATTTCTTCGACTTTGATAGGTTGGGGGTGAGGGCACCCACAATAATGATCTCCACTTGGATCAATAAAGGAAAAAATGACTCCTCACAATGGTCTTTACTCGTTTATCCCTCATAGTAATTATTGTTGGTAAGGTCTAAAAGAAATCCATTGCACCAAATTCATTTGAAGTGTGATCTTGACCTTATCTCTTATTTATTTGTATCTTGAGATTGGAACCTTAATGGATGGTTTGGCAACATATTTTCAACATGCATCATACAAACAATTGGACCACATTCCATTCGATTCTCATCATGTTTCTTATTAGTTGGTGACAAAAAATGTTATAGAGAAATGCCCCAAACTTTGTCATATAGTCAAGATATTACTATTCTTAGATTGACTTTGTAAAACATAGCTATTGTTTTCACGTCATACAACCTCCTACTGACTCTTCACACAATCCTCTAACACTTTTAGAAGCCAATCAAGTGTCACATCATTTGAAGTTCTTATTACATTGGAGTGATTGGACCAAACAAATTGCATCCTTTTTTGCTAAATATTATGAGTGGATGGAATTAGGTGGATATCCCTTTACCATTGCTATCATGACCCATCTCCCCATTATCGGTAGAAATTGATATATTTGCATCAAATTTTACACATTTCCCCATCTTCATTCTCATGCGCTATATGATATGATTTAATTGAATTCTAGGTTTTTTCAGCCAAGATTTATGTTTTAAATTATGGAGTAACCTCACATATATCAATAGTGCTAATAATCATGTCTGCAAGTCTTTGAATGCAAATATTAGTTAATAAATTTGAGTACAATATAAAATTATTAACAGTATAATGAATCACACGAGATGATTTTGACATCCCTGTCGAAATACAAGTCATAACCTAAAATGTGTGCAGGAAAAAGGAAATTATGCTTCAAATTTTAGATTTTAAGCAAACCAAGAGGATGCTTTAGACTGTAATGACATTCATGCTCTCGATGATCACACCTTCCAAGGAAAGTTCCACAGGGAATTTTTTAGAGAGTTATTTAATTATGCATGTATCATGTTTTAAACTATAAATAATTACTATTTCATATCTTTATTTGTAAGCTTCAAGTGTTTGACCAAATGATAGAACATGGCATATCATAATTGTCACTTACAAAAGACATGGTCATCCTCAAGAGCCATTGAAACTATTTCACCATATGCAACAAACAAATGGCCATCTCAATCGATTCACCTTTGACATCATATTCTAAAAATGGGGTTGATGAATTGGCCTTGTAAAATTGTAAGTGAATGCATTTCACAGGTATAAATTCAGACTTTGAACTCTTTTCCATCATCATCTTAGCTGATTTTCATATATTCTTTGTTGGGACAATTGACATTGATATTAAAAAGCGGCTAAAATATAACATTGTTTCATCAAATGCATCCAAAGGATATTCAACTAATTATCTAATCTTTACCAACATTTTCATAGGTTATGGAAAACTAAGAGCTATGAAAAAGTGTATGGACATCAATTGAGTTATACTAGGAAGAATTTTGTGTTGATTGTTGTAGTTGTACCACATTGTCTGCTACTCCGCATCACACAAACTTAAAACAATTTAAGATAGTCTACATGACATTGTAAATTACAATTCTAACAAACTTAACATCGTTATCCTCTCCGGCGTGAGTTGCAACTCGTGTGAAATTGCTAGTTATAGTGTTATTTGTTTCAGTTTGCATGTCGTTTGGATCATATTTACAACAACCGTTTGGAGCATTTACGTTTAGTAAGGTCTTTATTTCTATATCTTTTTTTGTCTACTGCCCAATATTTTTAGGCTTTTAGGTTTTGATGTGAACTAATTTGACCAAGCTTTTCATGCCATAAATTTGTTGTAAAATTAACAAGGAAATCTCGATTGAAGCATAAAGGGTAAATTTAGATATGCATTATTTCTAGTAGATTTTGTATGGTGAGGATGTTTAGCATTTCAAACGACATTTTGAGTTGTAACTTTTTGCTTTTTTAAAACAATGTTGGTATTTTAAACAATCATATGCAAATAAAATATTTATGGCAAATTTTTATTTTTTTTGTAAAATTTTATGGATATTTGAAGTTGCCTAAGACTGCCATGTTAGATAGCCATGGGCCTTTTCTGCAATTGTTTTTACATATTTGACTATATATGATCTACGAGACAAAGCATTATGATGAGCTACAATTGAGACCTTGCTTTTGCTAGCATTGGTTGATAGGAGAGGGAAAATGGTGTATCACTGAAGGTAGTATCCTTTATTTCTGGTTTACTTTCCAAATACTGCTACAAAAATTAGAATAATCTACCTACAATCAGTTGCCATAAAATTTAGAAGTAATTTTTATCATGTATGTTAATTGTTAACAGATATCAAACCTAATATTTTTGGCTATTAATGTTATTTATAATTCTAAGATGCATCAATACAAGTGTATGAATTTAACAATTATAAGTGAAATATCAATTTATATGTGAGGGAAAGAAAGAGCGGTAACCACTCTTTTTTCACCCACATTGCTTCTCTTTATTTATTAAACTTTGCAGTCAAACCCGACTTCTTTGTACAAACAAGTTTGGATGCCTTTAACAACAAAAACGGGGTAGTCTCAAGCCATGTGGCCTCCTTGGACTATTCAATGGGTTTGGCATTGTCTCTATTTATAGTTAGTTCATTTTTGTTTTTAGGATAACTGTATGTATGTATGTACATGGCATATATATGTATATATGTCTATATATGTATGTATGTATGTATGTATGTATGAATGAATGAATACATATACATTACATGTATGTATACATACATTAAATGTAATGTATGTATACATACCTACACACACACACACACACACATGTACATGTGTGTGTGTGTGTGTGTGTGTGTGTGTGTGTGTGTGTACACACACACACACATGTATATATACACACACACACACACGTTTTGATTTTCTTTCCTCTATAATATGATTAGATTTACAATAAATGTAATAAAGTAAATCTTACTAATATGGATATATATGCAAGCTCATTGGTGAGGTATTTTGTTAAGAATCAAGATATTAGAATGTCAAACACATTTCTACAGGTACCCAATTCAAGATGCAATTGCATTCATCATCTCATGGAGAAGTGTTATTATACAAACCTTCATTCAAGCTCCCCTAATGTAGACCTGAGATCAACATAATGATGTCTGAGAATATATTTTTGTTTTTGTTTTTTCGTTTTTACAAATATCTCTTTTAGGTGGCTGAAAATTGCAATTAAAGTGTTTTCACTTATAAATTAAAACCAACTTCAGTTAAATGTGATGGATAAAAATAATTATTGTTGTTTACTTTTTTTAGGACTTGTTATTCACCACAAAAACATAGTTACAAATATATAGATATTAATTTTAATTCATTAATTTTACTAAACCTTTAACAATATCAATTCAAAAATATCAAACTATAAGGCAGGAACTAGTCGTTATGCAGCTCTTGTTTATAATATTTGAAACTGCACTCTCTTTTTAAAAACCACTTTTTCCTTTATCTTACTTTTTTACTTCAAAAAAAGAATAAGAGACTAAGGGAGGGGTTCCATGGAGGGGGGATCTAGCCGCTATTTTAATTGTGTAGTAGGTCTTATAAGCTTTTCTCCAAAATGTTACATGATTAAATGAAATTTTTTCTAAATGAAATGGAGCTATAAATGTTTTGGTTGGGTAGTTTGTGTGAAAAGTGAAAATGAGAGGCCATAATTTTCATGCACTAGCATAAGATATTTTTGACACATTGCAGTTGCATGTTGATTTGAAAATTTAAGACAATAATTGTTTGGAGGGAAATTTTGGAGAGAGACTCTATGTTTAGGAATAACATTAATTAACACTTTTCATTTTTTTAGTGCAACAACTTGGATCAAATTGTTACAAACTCAACATTCATTATGTATATTATTTGTTGTATGTTTCTATTTATCTTGTATTTTTCGTTCGTAGATTTAATGTTTTTGATTGTCAGTGATTTTATTTTTACAGGGGATTTTTTGTGCAAGTTGTTCATAAATTCAATATTTTAACCTTATTAACAATCTATCTTTACAGAGAGTTGAGGCAGAAACTAATTTAGAGCCTCTAAAATGCAAAAGTTACTAATATTAAGGCATGCCTTGATTTTTCATTTATATTTATAAAAGTTATGTATGTTTTTTATATTCTAGAATTTAAAAATCTTTTTTGTCAATGTGAGTATTTGATTATTTGTTTTGTATAAATTTCTCCATTAAATATATCTTTTATCTCATGAATTCATTGAATAAATTAAAAAAAATCCCAATAACATCAATCTCTTTTTAATAAATTGGAGTAATTTTTAATGAGGCATGTATTCACTAATTTCAATTTTGTGCACATCTTATAGACCAATGCCCTATTTTAAATATTAGAATACATTTTTAATGAATATGTTGCTTTGAAATTGATAATTTTCTTAGGCTCTTATTTGTTGAATAGGTTAAATTTTACAATTTATGTTGTTTTCCAAACAAGTTGGATTATACGACCTGGGTGCTTTTATCATATTACAATTTATGTTGTTTGTTTCATACGTCACGAGTGTTGTGATTGTCATGTGACACCATGGGTGTCTCGTATTTGTGTCTTTATGCCCATCTTACATGTATGCACTTGTTTCTCTAAATGTGGCTCATAGGGCCTCTTATTGCGATTGTTTTGTGACACCATGGGTGTCCCATGTTTGCACCTATATGTATCTGTGTGACAATGTTTCCATATCTTTATACTAGTGCTTAATTTTAGCTACATTGATGTTTCTTTTTTATATACTATTCATATTTTGGTTTATGACATGCTTGATTTGTACTATGATGTTTCTATGTTATTACTACTTGGGATTATGACATGATTGACACTTTTTACTCTATTGTTGTTACTTCTATACACATGTATTATTGTTTGTTGCATGTTGATTTCTCTTTGTGTCATGGTTTTCACCATGTAGTTTTGTAAGTACAAGTTCCCAATGGTGGCCACAATTCCAACCTTTTATATGATCCTACACAGAATATTAGACTTATTACACATGGGTACACATCTATTATTTTTAGTTGCGCACTCAAATGATTTATTACACGTCTCAAAAGACGGGGCATTCATCTAGATATTTTCTACATCCACATATAGATTACATAATACAGGAACAAAGTGTTACAAATCTCATATCCTAAGAACTAGGCACAAATACTAAAATATGGCAAAATCCAAAGAAGTTCAAAACCATATAATACAGTCAATATTGTGGTATGATCTTGACCAGGATGCACGTTCCCATACATGGGACATATTCTCTATAATTTTTATCTTTACCAGGTTCTATCAGCTATTCACATGATTTTCATACAGTCTCATTTAAAATTACTCAATTCAAAACATGATAAAGAGGGCATAAGTACTTTATTCATTCTCCACATGATTCAAAATCAGTTATAAGAATAGGGTTTGGGGGAATGGGCTTTCTTCTCCCTGTGACATTTAATAATATATACATTTAGTTTCAATAATGCAACACATTCTAGGTCATGTCAATTTCCATTCCTTTCATGGTTTTATCTTATTCAAACAGTTACAATAATACAATATTTTACCTAGATCTATCTACGATGATGTGGCTTGTGGGTTTTATTGAAGGTATCAAAATGGATGAGTTCATCATAGGTTTTCCTTCCTCTTTTACAAAAGTTTCAAAAAGGGGCACTTTGGTTCCTCTTCTCTCTCTACAATGTTGGGTTGCACTCAACACTATAGTCTCCCCCTAGGGAACAAATTGGAAAATGATCATCCCCAATCCTATGGTATCAGAAACAATTCCATTTCTCCAAAGTAAAAAATAATGGGATATCCCCCCCCCAAAAACAAGTAGGTATATTCTTACCATGTTTTTTATCTCCTTTACTTACTTTTTACAAGTTCAAAGTTGCAATCATTATCTATATTTCAATTACAGTTCAATTTTTATCATATACATTGACAACACTCTATGTTTTTAGTTTTATTATGGAGCGTGCCAACACCAACACATTAGATAACCAACTACCAAGTAAAGACAAAGTTTGTGTGAACACTCAGGTATGTTTTTTCCTTTAAGAATGTAATTTTTGATTACACACTTAAAGGGGGGAAATGTAGAGACTAAATTTTGGATATACTACCTTGCTAAGAAAAATGATCACATTTAAAATCCAATAAGTGTATCTCTTTATCTCTTTCACGAATTGTTCATCCCCATACCCTAATCTTTTAAAAATTCATGAAATGTTATTTAATCAAATCCGTAAACAAGCCATGTGCACCTTGCTACAACTTTATGTTTTGCATCACATCACTCATGTCTTAGAGAGCAAGTGCATGGAAATGGTGGACCAAAAAGTATCCAATTTTTTTATTTGAATTGAAATGCAGGTGTATTTTGGAAAGTGTAATCACGTTATGAATTACTAGGATTGGTAATTACCAAGCCTAAAATGTGAGCACGTTATAACGCACTCATGTTCCTATTTGTAATGTTGTATATATTTACTAAAATAAACGTTTTAATATATAAAAGAAATTGAGGTCTCTCTACATCTTATGGAACTAGTTTCACAACTCCATCAGTCACGGTTTGGGTAAGTGCAACAAGTTGGGGGACCAAAAAGTGGACATAAAAACCCAACATTCACGTACCGCAATCGCAGTTTATAAACCACGATTACGGTCCGCTGAGACAAAAATAACAGTCCCGCAACCCCCCATTTTCCCTCATTTTTTCCCTGCAAACCGTGATTTCTCCCCCACTGTTGGAACTCACACTTTGAATACCCCCTGTAAATTGCTATTCAAATTCTAGATCACAAAATTTTCAATGATGCCGCCAAGATGAAGAGGTAAGCCCTCGATTTTGATCAAATTTCTTGCATTTTAGGTTTTTTTAGTGATTTTCATGGGTTTTTCAATTTTTTGTTTATGTATACAATTTCTTTGTTTTGTCAGTTGCTCGGCAAGGTGATAATCCTCCAAACCGTCTAAATATTCCTCCAAACCGTCCAAACATTCCTCAAAACCCTTCAAACATTCCTAAAACCCCTCAAAACATTCCTCAAACCCCTCCTCCAAATGTTCATCCGCCTCATGTGGCTCCTTCTGTCCCCACAGAACCAACATGAACACAAGGTGATATCGCTGGAAGAATCCGACAAAATAAAATTTCCATTGAGAACTTATTCAAACAATGAGAAAAAATCATGTCATAAATCCATCCCGCATGACTTTAGCCAACATATTGCAAACATTGATTGGTGAAGTCAAATCTACAACTAACTGATTAGTGAAGTCTAATCTGCAACCAACCAAATAGAAAGTTGGAATACCTTTAGAGCTGATTGTAGGTGTTGGTTTGCAGATAAATTATCCCATGCGGCCGTAAAAGACAATTTTTTTTGTAAAATACCGCATTTGTGCATTATTTATTGACTTGAGAACCAATGCCCCCCCCCCCCCCCCCCCCCGTGACAGCTTACAAACGGTTCCTAATCCATTAGTACCATGACGACCAAATCAAGAACAATTTTTGGGACCGATGGTGGATGGTTTTTGATTATCCACCATGCAACAACAAAGAGATTCTTCTCTATTTTTTGAATAAATTGTATTGCGAGTTTGTGCTTAATGAGGTCCTAAATTATTTTAACTTTTTTGAGTTTTACGAGTGAGGAGGTGGCTCTGCACATAGTAGACCACGTGCACGTGTTGGTCAACCTAGGATCCCTCGTGCCCCGATACCCCCACTACCTTCAGTTATCCCTCTTATAATGAAGGAGGTTGTGGAGATTGAGACACTACATTCATTGAGGGAGCTCACTGACACTCTGGCCCGACACAGTAGCCAAATTACATCTGGTGATGTTGGTGGAGGCGCCAGTTCTAGCACACCACACCACTGCGGATCATGTGGTGTCGTATGCACTGTGAGCAAGACATCACTTGTTGGATCACATGATCTCTTTTCCTCAGATGAGATGATGGAAGATGTTTTTGAAATTGGTGCAAATGATCCTAGTCTTTCATAGGTAAATGTCAAATAAATAATATATATACAAAATTTTATTTCATTTGAGATTTTAATATAAATGTATTTGATTATGTTATACATACATGCAAAAAGTAATATATTTTTGATTTTAAACAATAAGATCCGGTGAAGGAAACATCCGGTGTTGACATGCTAGCTATTGTAGCTAGGTGTGTTACAAACGTAAGTTTTAAGTTACTTACATTTCAAAGTTCATCAAATCCCTCGAATAGCTTCCTCTTTTTCGTACTAGCCTTCCTAGAAAACTTATTCTTAGCTCCTTAGAGAGATCAACAACATTTAAATTTGGAGGAGGATAAAATTACATCCCTACATGCTCGAGCCACATGTTCTAAATCCTATTTCTTGCCTCTTAGTACAACAATATTGCCTTGCTTAGGCATAAATAACTATCTCACTTATATACCTAGTTGTTACATTGACAACCATAACCTCTTTTAAAAACATATCCTTTATAAATTCACACCCACAATTTCATTTGAATAATGGAGTCCTCTTGCCATTCATATGCAAAACTCTACAAAATCAATATAATTTACATCATTGTCACCTATTGAAGGATATAAGTTTATAAGGAAGAAATTTGCTCATACCTTAAACACCATTCTCCTGGACAGTTTTCAATTAATATTGATCTACATGTTGTTTGTATAGCTTATGACTGCCATACAAACTTCTCCCTATATACAGACTGTGGAGGCTACTGTAGATGTTGCCATAGCTTCTACAGGCCCACTAACTCAGGTACAATTTTTCAAATTTGTTAAATTTTGGATGACATGTTTTCTTACTACTTATCTATAATATCAAATTGTACATGAAATATTTAATTTGAACTATTTATTTGTATGCAACCTACCCCTCACGAGTCTACCGTTGAGCTTGCAACACATCGACAACAAATTGATAGGGATTATGAGATTGCGGTAAGATTTCACATGCATTAAAATTTCTAAGTTTCTAAATTTTGAATGTATTTTAAAAATTTGGGTGTTAAAAACTTGATGTTCATGAATGTGTAGGCTAAGTTATAGGCTAGCTTAACGCCTAGGACCACACAGATGAAATCCATAGTGGCATCTACCTCCACTACATCCACAGGTCGCAAACACGCTTCTATTAACAGGGCCAAGAGAGGGAAGATGTTTCGTGATTAGATTCATAGGACTTATGTATAGATATATATGTCATCTGGTCCTAGTTCATGATTCTTCATAGTCCATGTATACAGTCTTATGCGACCGCGTGTGGTCCTATATGTATGGAACACTTAGTTTGATACATTATTCTTCTATTTTCAGAGACGTGGCACACTTAGTTTGATACATAATATCCATGTTGGTTTTTGTAACTATATTACTTATATGTTTGATTTGATTTTATTGCACATGATATACTTCTATGTTTGTTTTCATAACCATATTACTTCTATGTTTGATTTTATTTGATGGCCTCAATTATGTGACCATTATCCATATCATACATGTACTTGCGATGCTCATTGGGAAAAAAACCATGAACAATTTTCTTATGATTGTCATTGCTATATTTTGAGGAATAATAACTCACTACTATTGCTATATTTTGATAACTCACTACCATGTAATCATTTTTTGTTCAAGAGATTCAAGTGTAGAGTTATATACTATGATTTTCCATAATACTGTAGATATGGACCATGTTATGAACTAATAAGAGGTTATTCTTATGATATATGATGTTATGTTATATAATGGTTTTTAAGGTTCTTGGGTGCAAGATCATTTTTTGTTCAAGAGATTCAATTGTGGAGTTATATCAATTTTCTTATTTTAAGCATGTGGTTAACACACTCCAAAGTGGGACAAAATGTACACAATTAAAAATGGTATCAAGAGGGATTTATTACAAGTCCTTTTGTATTTTATTAGTGTATTTACAATTTATTTGTTAAGTATTAGTCCAAATTAAGTGTTATTGATGTGTGTAATAACAAGGTCCTAATTTGAATTCACTTGTTTAAAAAAATACATAAACATTGTTGTTTAGTGGGCACAAGATATTAAAAAAATATTCTTAACACTCTATTGTGTATTTACATGTTTGAAAAAGAGATCAAACAATCATTAGAGTATTCACATGGTCTTGTGTTTACCTTGTTGCAATCTCATTAACGCGAGCTGAGTAGTGAGAAGTCATGCCCCAGGATGTTATGGGAGCGAACAACCACCACCAACGCATCTACTTAGGGGGGTATATGCCTTGGGGTGCTATGGTGAGCTCTTGGGAGGCCCGGTTCGGAGTCGAACCACCCGATCCAGAGCCAAGAACCCCTTCCCTATTCATCCCAATTCACGTTGTCAATAGAAACTTCTGACGATCACAACTTAGCGCTCGGTCATCCAAACTGAGAATCATCTAAGCCAAAACTTGAGCAAAAGAGGCCTCTAATCACACCCAATAATTCAGGGTTGTGACATTCCTTAAGCCTTTGTGGCATAATTGTTTGCAAACTACCTTTTGTAGGCAGTCTTATGTAATGAATGAAGCCTAGTAGTGAGAAGTCATGCCTTGGGACGTCGTGGCACTGAATAGAGTTCGCCAACACATTTGGGTGGCTAGGTAAACACTAGGGGATGCATTATTTTGGTGCGTGACGGTGTCATTACTTCTGGGCTACTTTGTTCGGGCGTAGTCCCTTAAGAGCACAGAGACCATGAAAACATTATAACTTTGACAGGTGATTACTCGGTCTCCGTGGCACCTAGAAACATCTCGTCAGATCCTAAACCTCTATGTAGAGACCCTATACAATATCCTATCTCTATTTTATCCATCTCTGATTGGTGATCTTGTTGCCCTATTGTTTGTAAACACACCAAATAGTGCAGTTTGAGCTAGTGTAAGGATGTCAAACGTTTTATTTTGTAAACGGTGGGTCGTGGCACCAAACTGGCTGTACCAACACATCTGGGTGTCTAGGTAAATTCTAGGGGAGGTGTCTTTTTTATCTGGGATGGTGTCATTGCTTCCAGGCTACTTCATCCGAGTGTAGTCCCTTAAGAGTCCTAAGACCAGAAAATTATATAACTTCGACGGGTGATTACTCGGTCTCCGTGGCACTGAGAGACATCTGATCAAATCCTACACCTCCACCTAGGGACCCTCTACAATGTCCTATCTCATTTTTTTCCATCTCTGATCGGTGCTCTCACTGCCCTATTGTTTACAAACGCACCAAATAGTGCAGTTTGAGTCAGTGTAAGGTTGTCAAATGCTATATTTTGTAAACGGTGGGTCATGGCACTAAACAAACTATGCCAACACATCTAGGTGGCCAGGAAAACACTATGGGAGGTGTATTTTTGATCTAGGATGGTGTCGTTGCTTCTAGACTACTTCATCTAGGCGTAGTCCCTTAAGAGTCCTGAGACTAGAAAACACTATAACTTTGACAAGTGATTACTTGGTCTCTGTAGAACCTAGAGAGGCCTCGTTGGATCCTACACCTCCGCATAGGGACCCTCTACAATATCTTATCTTAGGTTTTTCCATCTCCAATCGGTGCTCTCGCTGCCTTATTGTTTGCAAACGCCCCAAATAATGCAGTTTGAGCTAGTATAAGGTTGTCAAACACTATATTTTGCAAACGGTGGGTCGTGGCACCAAACTAAATGCTCCAACATATCTAGGTGTATAGGTAAATGCTAAGGGAGGTGTCGTTTCAATGTAGGGTGGTGTCGTTGCTTCTGGGCTACTTCATTCAGGCGTAGTCCCTTAAGAGGCTTAAGACCAAAAAACATTATAACTTCGACATGTGATTACTCAGTCTCTGTGGCACCTAGAGACATCTTGTCACATCCTACACCTCCATGTAGGGACTCTCTACAATATCATATCTCTATTTTTTCCATCTTCGATCAGTCCTCTCACTGCTCTATTGTTTGCAAACATGCCAAATAGTGCAATTTGAGCTAGTGAAAGGCTATCAAATGCTATATTTTGCAAACGGTGGGTCATGGCACCAAACCAAATACGTCAACACGTTTAGGTGGCCAGGTAAATGCTAGGGGAGGCATCATTTTAGTGTAGGATGGTGTCCTTACTTCTAGGCTACTTTGTTCGGGCATAGTCCCTTAAAAACCCTCAAACTAAAAAATGCTATAATTTCGACGAGTGATTACTCGGTTTCCTTGGTACATAGAGTCTCGTCTAATCCTACACCTCCATGTAGGGACCCTCCATAATAGCCTATCTCAATTTTTTCCATCTCTGATCGGTGCTCTCCTTGCCCTATTGTTTACAAACATGCCAAATAGTGTAGTTTGAGCCAGTGTAAGGTAGTCAAACGCTATATTTTGCAAACAGTGGGTTGTGGCACCAAACCAACTGTGCCAACACTGTTAGTGTAAGGCTGTCAAACACTGGGTCGTGGCACCAAACCTATTGTGCCAACACATCTGAGTGGCTAGGTAAACACTAAGGGAGACATCTTTTTTGTCTAGGACGGTGTTGTTGCTTCCGGGCTACTTCGTCTGGGCGTAGTCCCTTAAGAGTCCTAAGACCAAAAAATGTTATAACTTCGACGGGTGATTACTCGGTCTCCGTGGCACATAGATACATCTCGTCATTTTTTTCCATCTCCAATCGGTGCTCTCACTGACCTATTGTTTGCAAACACGCAAAATAGTGTTGATCGAGTCAATATAAGGTTGTCAAAATGCTATATTTTGCAAACAAAATCTCATGGGACCAAACTGACTGTACACACGTGTCGGGATGGCCTAGTAAATGCTTGTGAAGGCATTGTTTTGATTTCCTATGCTCCCTTTTTTCCGAGCTACCTCCTCCGGAGCCAAGAACACCCTTCTGGATAGGTACATAAATCGTTGTTAGTTGTTTCTCTTTGATTGGAAAACAACGAAAGCTTCTCTTAGCTTCGAGATTATAAAATTCTCTACTAAAAGTGCCAACCACGTGAAGGTAGAAGCTTTTATGGCACCACTAACTTGCATAAAATTGTTAGTCAAAGAAATTTAAGTTGAATCAAAACCATACTAGATATATACAAAACACAAAAATTTAATAAAATATGTGAACTTGAATCTAGTTGACAAATTTAAACACTACAAAGAAATTATATATACTAGAGGAGCATATAAATCCATTCCAATGAACCATCAGGACGTGAAAGTGGAAGTTTTTCTTGCATTGGACTAACCTACATAAAAGTGTTAGTCAAAGAATTTTAAGTTGAATCAAAACCATACTAGATATATACAAAATACACAAATTTAATAAAATATATGAACTTAAATTTAGTTGACTAATTTAAACACTTAAAAAGAAATTATATCTACTAGACAAGCATGTAAATTCATTCCAATGAACCCTCAGGATCAGATTTACTATGAATAGTGGATAGGATTGCTTCATGATCTGACTCTCAAACCTTCCAAAGAATCTTGTTATTAGGCCTTCCTCGATATCTATACAGCTGAATATTTGTCGCTAGAACTAGATGTGAATATAAGAGTATTTTTTTGTGTCTCAAAGTCTTCAAACACCCAAACAAAGGAATTTTTTAATGGATACCGTCAAAGCCAAGTTCCAGTAACTACCACTGATCTTGTAGGGTACTGAATATCTTTGCCATCTATAACATGAGAAGGTGAATTCTTTCTTTCCTTGATGCAACGACATAAGACATAGTTGTACCTTCTTCATTGTCTTCTATCGCAATAACTATAAACACATGTCCTACAAAAAAATAGAGGTTTCAACTCAAATTTAAATTCTAATTTTGATGGACATAACTCACAAAAAAATGTAAATAACCATTTACCTTGTTGCACCAAAATCAAAATGTCGTCAAAGTCCTTGGATGTTGCAACTTCATCTGGAGAAACAAGTCATAATGCCTGTGGAGGTTGATAACTGGGAAATGGAGTTATAGGCCTACAAATCCATCCATCCACCCATTCTTGTGAATCACACTCAACAATGACAAAATTGATATAAGATTCACAAAAACACACTAAATTTCTTGTCCACGTGGCCCACGAAGTAGCATCTGAGCTAAAAAATGAGTGTAGATCACTGGATCCTGTGAGTGTCATACAATCCTTGTAGTTAGTAATTTTTTGTTCTTCTATCAACCAAAAATATCTACAACCTGTGGAATTTTATTGAGAACCACGGGCCATGTTGTCAATACACCATTCCATTATGCTTTTTGCATCTTTCAATTTAGCACCATCTTTGTACTTTAACTCTTCTCTTGTAAGAGCTCTTTTCACACATTCACCTACACTGTCATGCTCTCCTTTTCCATGTCCAACATCAGTGAAACTCCAAATATCTTGCACAACCATCTTGATGTTAGGAAAGTAGAGATAAAATATGCAGAATAATCCCTTACAAAATCACAACAGTAGAAACTAATATGCAGAAAATATTACAGATCTCAAATAAAAGTGCAGAATAAATAACACATCACAGAGAGACAAGATTTAACATGGTTCACCCAATTTGGGCTATGTTCACCAAGAATCACTTGCTCAGATTTTTTTACAAGCCTCCACTCTCTCAATACAATACCCAGATCTGTTTGGAGCTATGCTCAACAAACTCTACAGAATTCGCACCTGAATTCAAAGCACATCTGCAATACATTTGCTTGTCTATCTATCATATGCATAAGACCATATAAATAGACAATTGATTAAGAAGTTTGATACAAAACTGTGGGTATCAAAACCATGGGCAAAAAATCGTGGATATCAAAACAATGGGAAAAAAACCGTGGGTATCAAAACAATGGGTACCAAAAACCATGGGCCCAAAAACAACCCATAACGGTTACTAATTACCCATGGTTAATAAACCACCCATGAAAATTTACTTCGGGGGCTTCACCCCCGAACCCCCTTGACCCACTCACCGGTGAGCGGGACCACCGTAAAAATACCCGAGTGTAACACATAGAAGGTGTACCACACTCTAACATGAAAATAGGCTCCACAAACATAACAATCTCCCACTTGGAGACTGATTTCCACTGAGCAAGCTTCTCAACCCTTCATTGTCATCCATGAAGGCCAACCAAAGCTAAACATAGCTTTAGTTTATCCCTTGTGACCACCTTGGTCATCATGTCTGCAGGATTCTGACTGGTATGAATCTTCTCCAACTTCAACTTATCTTCTTCCAAAGCTATCCTGATGAAGTGATATCTCAACTATATATGCTTCGTCCTATAGTGGAAAGCAGAGTTCTTAGCTAGGTGTATAGCACTTTGACTATCACTATGCAGCTTACATTCCTTCTGCTTATGCCCTAACTCCTCAAGCAATTGTTGTAACCAAATCATCTCTTTGCTTGCCTCTGTGGCAATGACATACTTAGCCTCCGTGGTTGATAAAGCCACTAGCTTATGTAGTCGTGAAATCTAGCTCACTGTTGTCCCACCTATAGTGTAAATATAACCTGTCATGCTCCTCCTGCTGTCAACATCTCCAGCCATGTCTGAATCTACATAACCACGTAAAGTGGTGTCTGATCCACTGTAGCACAAAACTATCCCCATGGTCCCTCTTAAATACCAAAGGATCCACTTTACTACTTGTCAATGCTCTTTACCTGGATCACTCATAAATCTACTCACAGCTCCCACTGCATGGGCAATATCAGGCCTAGTGCACACCATAACATACATCAAACTGCCAACCACTGATGAGTAAGGTATCTTGGATATTTGGTTTCTTTCCTCTGCTCTGTCTTGGGACACTGCTCCTTTGATAACTTAAAATGGTCTGCCAAAGGATTCACTAACCAGTTTAGCATCCATGCATGTTAAACCTATCCAATACCTTCTTAATGTACTCTTCCTGAGATAAAGTCAACTTCTGTTCCTTCCTATCCCGAGTTATCCTCATACCAACGATTTGTCTGGCAACAACCCAAATCCTTCATATCAAAGGATTCACTTAGCTGTTTCTTGAGTACTTTTATTTCTTGCATGTTTTTACCTACAACTAGCATATCATCAACATACAAACACATGATAATATAACTTCCATCCTCAAATTTCTTTATATACACGCAATGGTTAGAATGACATCTGATATAACCTTGCTCCATCATGAAGCTATCAAACTTCTTATACGATTGACGTGGAGCTTGTTTTAGGAAATACAAGCTCTTCTTTAGTTTGCACACCATCTCCTCTTTACCTTTGACTTCATATCCTTCTGGTTGCTGCATATATAGCTCCTCCTCCAAATCACCATGGAGAAATGCAGTCTTTACATCTAACTGTTCTAAGTGCAAGTCTTCTGCTGCCACTATTCCAAGAACAGTTCTGATAGAAGTCATTTTTACTACAAGAGAAAAAAATCTCATCAAAATATATACCTTGTTTCTGTGCAAACCCCTTGACCACTAACCGGGCCTTATATATTTTCTTTCCTCCTTCTTCATCTTTAACTCTGTACACCCACTTGTTCTGCAATGCTCTTTTGTCTTCCGATAGCTTCACTAAATCCCAATTCTAGTTCTCCATGAGAGACTTATGCTCCTCATCCATGGCTTGCTCCCACTTCTTATTGGCATCTACCTACATTGCTTCATCAAAGCTCTCTGGATCTCCGCTATTAATGAGTAATAAATAATAAAGAGAAGGAGAAAAACGTTTAGGTTCTTTTCTTACCCTAAAAGACCTCCTCATTGTAGGAGTTTGGGGTTCTTGTTGAGTAGGTTCCTCAACTGATTCATGGGTCATTGTCCCATCCGGAAGATCCTCTACCACTGCATATTTTTTCTTGGATTCTTCCCTGTTTTTCTGCAACTGTTGCTTATACATGACTTTCTCATTAAAAACCACATCCTTAGACCGAATGATTTTCTTGTCCTTAATACTCCAACATTTAAATCTAAAGTCATCACCACCATAACCAATAAAAGTACATTTTTCTGATTTAGCCTCTAGCTTGGTCCTATCATCCTTGTCAATATGAACAAACACCTCACATCCAAAGACTCTAAGAAATGAGTAATCGACTTTCTTACCATACCAAGCCTCCTCGGGTATGCTTCCATCCAAGGCACTTGAGGGTCCTCTGTTTATCAAGTACACAGTTGTGCTCACTGCTTCTGCCCAAAAATAAAGAGGCAGACCTGCACGTATCCTCATGCTCCTAGCACGTTCTATTATTGTTTTGTTCATCCTTTCTGACACCCTATTCTGCTGCGGGGTTCCTGGAACTGTCTTTTGCCTATGGATTCCATTCTTAGAACAATAATCATCAAATTCATTGCTACAATACTCCCCTCCATTATCTGATCTGAGACATTTTAACTTGAGACCTGTTTCATTCTCTACCAAGGCTTTCCATTTAACAAAAGTATCAAATACATCAGATTTGTTTCTAATACAATAAACTCAAACTTTCCTTGTTGCATCATCAATAAAAGTAACATAATAACTTGAGCCCCCAAGAGATGATACCTGAGCCGGCCCCCACACATTAGAATGTACCAGCTCTAATTTACTCTCTTTCTTCGTAGGTCTAACCTTGAGAAACCTTACTCGCTTCTATTTCCCATATATGCAGTTCTCACAGAATTCCAAACATGTTTCTGTATATCAAGACAAATTCTTCTTTATTATGTTCATGCCCTTATGGTTCATATGACTGAGCCTATAGTGCCATAATGTTGTATCTGCATCTGAAGCCACAAGATTACAATCATTAGTACTATTAGTGGTTAAATACAAGGTTCTAACCTTCTTACCTCTTGCCACCACAAGAGAACCCTTGGTAACCTTCCAAGAGTCAGCTGTAAATATCACAGTACAACCATTACTTCCCAATTGTCCCGCCGATATCAAATTTTTCCTTAATGTAGGCACATGTCTGACATCCTTCAATAGCCATGTATTCTCATTCTGCATCTTAACCTGAGCAGAACATTTTCCAACTATAGTACAAGGCTCATCATCACCAAGAAAAACATGCCTGAAATCCCCTTGAATATAATCAACAAAATAATGCATATGTGGAGTAGCATGAAAAGAAGCCCCTGCATCTAAAACCCAAGATTCAGTAATATTATGCAAAGAAAGAATCAAAGCATCCTGACATACATTACCCGATGCCACATTTACCTCCTTATTTTATTCATGTTGTTTCTTATTTTCCTGAAGCTCCCAACAATCTTTCTTTGCATGCCCAGAATTTCTACAGTGCCAACATACTATCTTGCTTTTGGATTTTGACCTTGCCCGATCCTTCGATTTTCCACGGTTTCCTCTATTCTTTTGTCTCCCTCTAGTTTCCACTGTCAAATCATTCCTTGAAGTAGAAGATTTCCTCGGAGCTTTTTCTTCGCATTTCCTCGCTTAGAATCACCCCTACAACATCCTCAAACTTAAACTTCGAGTTAGTTGGAACCAAGTTGCTTACCGCCATTACCAGGCTATTCCAACTCTCAGGTAAAAAGCACAGAACTAATAAAACCCTAACTTCTTCATCAAATTATATTGTAACCGAAGCTAGCATATTTACAACCGTATTAAAATCATTTAGATGATCTGCTATTGAACCATTCTCAGACATCTTCATATTAAACAACTTTTTCATTAAAAATATCTTATTAGAGGTAGAGGGTTTCTCATACAACTTCCCTAATGCATCCATCAGTTCTTTTGTAGTCTTTTCCTTTGAAACATTAAATAATACCGAAGATGCAAGACACAGCCGGATCGTTCCAAGTTTCCTTTCAATCCAACAAATCCCATTCCGCATCTGTCATACTCGAGGGTTTGTTCACCTTCTCAGACATCGGAGTATAAAGATCCTTCCATGATAAAGGTAATCTTCCATCTGCATCTTCTAAAGACTGAAATTCTACCCGTTGAATTTATCAACCCTAGATCTTCCATCATCTGCCATAGCTCCCACTCAAGCTAAAAAACTTTCTATGCGATTCAACACTTCAGCAAACCAAACCAGGTTCTGATACCAATTGTTAGGAAATAAGAGATAAAATATGCGGAATAATCCCTTACAGAATCACAACAGTAGAAACTAATATGGAGAAAATATTACAGATCTCAAATAAAAGTGAAGAATAAATAACACAACACAGAGAGACAAGATTTAACGTGGTTCACCCCAATTTGGGCTATGTCCACCAAGAATCACTTGCTCAGATTTTATTACAAGCCTCCAGTCTCTCAATACAATACCCAGATCCGTTTGGAGCTATGCTCAACAAACTCTACAGAATTCACACCCGAATTCAAAGCACATCTGCAATACATTTTCTTGTATCTCTATCATATGCATAAGACCATATAAATAGACAATTGCTTAAGCAGTTTGATACAAAATCGTGGGTATCAAAACCATGGGCAGAAAAAACCGTGGGTATCAAAACAATGGGTAAAAACCGTGGGTATCAAATTAATGGGTACCAAAAAACCATGGGCCCAAAAACAGCCCATAACGGTTACCCATTACCCATGGGTTAATAAACCACCCATGAAAATTTGCTTCGAGGGCTTCGCCCCCGAACCCCCCTGACCCGCTCACCGGCGAGCGGGACCACCGTAAAAATACCCAAGTGTAACACATAGAAGGTGTACCACACTCTAACATGAAAACAGGCTCCACAAACATAACACTTGACGTGCATCCTACTCATATAATAAAACATTCTTGCATTCTTAAACGAAGACATGCAATTATTTGACCATATATAATGTTGATTGAAGAAAATGTCCCTATCAGACAAGTTTTCATAAAATAACTAGAAACACCCTTGCATAAATTCAGTAGAAGTACGATCATCACTGATATAAAAGTGATACTCTCTTAATTTTTTTATCATTCTTTGTACTTTCATGAGAATGTATAAATGCTATATACACAAAAATGACAACTGTACTAAGTTGTAATATTGCGATTGAACTTCCATTTGTGGTTGCAACATGTAATTTTCTGCAAAATTGACCACTGAAACAATAATACCAATAAGAAATGTGTCCTTACATATCTTGTATGCCTAACCATCAAGATTTGTGTGTATGCCTAACAGACTCATAAAAAAATTCATCCTTAAATTTTCTCATAAATTGAAAAATAGGTATATGTTTTGTAACTAGCTCACGTAGTTTAGAATCCTTTCCATCTTTCAATTGGTATGTTACTAATTTATATTTATTAAACTCAACTAAATTATGTCATAATGCACCTCTAATTTGCTCATGGATACAACTTTCTAATTTAGGTAATCCGCCGCACGTACCATAACTTCCATCTAAATAATCTTGATTATAAAAAATTGTCCAACTTCTCTTTCACAAAATATCGTAGGAATGAAATCCCTAAAAAATATTAGAGAAACTTGAACACCACGTTCCGGTAACATAATTTCAGAATGAAAATCAGAACGAATATGTAAAAAATTAGCATAATGCATCGCAAATTCAACATGTTGCTTACAACAAGTGGTGCGAGCATGTTTTATTTTCACATAGAATGGTTTCAACATTTCAAAAAAACGTTGACTAATTTTGATTCCTGGATGCTCCTGTTCAAAATTACAAAAAATTGAATTTGAGTCATATCTAAGAATTTCTTTGCATGTGGTTCATGATTAGTAGAACCAACTCTTCGTTTTACAACATCTCTAGTATTAGGTGAAACTCTAGTGTTACCATGCCAAAATTGAACAACTTCTCTTATAACATCAGATATATCTTTGTCTTTATGCGGTGCTCTAGCAAAAAATGGCCAAAATCAATGTTATTGAGTGGTTGAAGGATATTACGCCTTTTAATTGCTTTCATTAGAGTTTTTCAATTAACTTTCAACATTCGATTTGTTTACTTAATCAAACGTTGTATTTTTGTTGATTCACTTACAACACTAGTACCAAGTACATGACACACAACATTACTATCCCTTGTGTGTCTCTTGACACCAACAATGTGATATGCATCGTGAAGGTTTTCAAAAATTGCAGAGGTTTGACCACGTATATTAGATGTTGTCATTTGTAAGGTATTTAATGTAGGTCTAATTTTATTCAATTTCATTAAGCTAACCAACAACTGACATATTTGGGAATCATTTAAAATTTTAAAATGATTATCCCAAAATTTAGTGGTTTTTCTTTCAGAAAGTTTTTCAGACATTGGTTTCAAAATGTTCTCATCAATTTCAATAAAATAATTAGGTCTCTTTCGTAAAATCCTAGGGGGTGTTTTTGTCAAATTTTGCTTGTCTACAGTTTCAACCTGAATTTCTTGATTCACATTTTCATTGTCTCCTTCAATTTCAACATCGACCACATCACGAGTATTTAATTCATCTTTAACATTGACGGTAAAAACATATTCATCACGAGTATTTAATTCATCTTCAATATTGACAATAAAAACATTATCTGGTTCCTCATTGTTTACAATAATAGGGGTTGAAGATGAACCTCTTTTTGATTCACGATATTTCCACATTCATTTTGAATTTACCTCTAATTCCTTTGGTGTTTTTTAACTTATTAATTTCTTTTTTTGACTTCGTTTCTTGTCTCACATGATGTTGCAATCAATGTAGGACAACTCCAAATGATGCAACACACCTTAAAAATAGTAAACAAATAGCTTCTGATGACAAGAAAAACATGCAAAAAGTGACATAATTTCACAGTAATTCATACAGTAAGGTCAGATAATAAAAATCACATGGTAAATTAAACGTTGGGAGACGTGTAAATATGATTTAAGAACCACGGTCGTGGTTTATAAAGCACGATCACGGTTCTATTATTAAAACCATGATCGTGGTTCATAAACCGTGATTGTGGTTCTTATTGTATCATCAAATCTGACCCTCTAGGCTCGAGAAATCTCTATTTTCCCCGAACCAGAGCTTTAGGAGGTCATTATGGCGTGTGAAAGGCCAAAAACTTCAAATTTGCTCTTCCACAGACTTGAACCATGCCAAAAATAAAAAACATGTCACAAAAATGGTACCATTACGTAGGGGAGACTGTTAGCTTCGTAGAAATATTGATTTTAAAGTGAATAGAATAAGATAAATATCATTTTATAATTTTTAACTAATAGTAGTTCTTTAAGACACTTTTTTCCCATGAATGTTCATGTCTACATTTAAGACTGCAACTTTTGTTTCGCTTGTCAGAATGTGATAAAGCCTATACCATCCAAAGCGTGGCGAAATTATATACACGTTAAAAAAAAAGTATTTGATTTTGATATTTTTTGATTTAGTTATGGTAGGCAAACGGAAAGTGCTCCGTTTTCTAAAAATTTTCAGACCACTTTCAAAGGAAAAATCATAAAAAAAATATTGCTAAAAAAATACAAAATAAAATCCATCCCAAGATAGACAATGACATCTAACTTTTCACCAAAGAGGAAAAAACAAGTTCTGGTCATCCAAATCGCGGGCAAACGGACTACAATCTTATAGGTTTTTTTTTAAAAACTAAGTCATAGAATTTTGAGTGTTTAGTATAGTTAAACTTGTCCGTTTAAAAAAAAAAAAGTAGTTTATAAACTAGATTCCGGATGCTACGATTTATATTTATATAACTTTTTCCAATTTTGAGTGCGCATATTACTAATAATCCCTACAAGTTGAGATTTTTCTATTATTTGCAATATGACGTCCCCTTATCCCCTTTTTGGTCCCCCAACTTGCTGCACTTACCCATTTAGAAGATAGTTTTTCAAATTCTAATTTGTTCATTACATAGGTATTTTTTAAGATTTCAACATTCAACCTAAAGCTTTTAGGGTTACAATAGATATTTGTTTTTTCAAATAATATAGTCATTGTTTAGGTTTTGGGGTCTTCTTGATTGATTTTTGTTGGGAATACAGGACTGCGGAATAGTGCTATGATTTAATAACAAACAAAATCATACACACAGGATCTAAACAATTCCCCACAAAATCTACAATAGTGGAAGTATAAACTAGAGTAATCTAAATCACACAAAAGTATACAGACATAACAAACATGTACCATGGTTCACCCAATGTGGGCTACGTCCACCAAAGATAGAGATCTCATATATATAATATAACAAGAGATTACAAACCAACTCTTCTGCACAAGAGTACATGTATCTCTACAAGATTATCTCCTCCTCCCAAATATCCAACCGGATCTTTCTAAGTACACTAAACTGTGCCTCTAGACCACCACTTGTGTCTCCTCCATATCTCTAATCGGATCTACCTGAGTGCACTACAACCATGCCTCTCAAACATAACTAGATCTCACATACTTGAAGCTACCCTGCATCTGCCACTATGTAGCCAAGCTCTCACTGTATTGTGAATATGCAAACAAGACCTCTAGAAAGATTTACCAATGTGCAACCCTAACCATGCACCAAGAAGTAAGTCTCTCCTCCATCACTGCAACAAACTGCAAACATAAAGACAACTTCTTCTACCATGCTAGATTCCTATGGATCAACAATACAACATGATCTCATGGATCTGTAATACAAGATCTCACAACATGTGGATCTACAAGAATGAGCAATAACAAGATCTCACAACAACTTGTGGATCTAACAAGAAGAAACCCTAAGTGATTTGCATACTATGCAAGCCATTACATGAGACTAAACAATACAAAGGAAATACAGTAGAAGATAATACCATCTTCTCACCAACAATGTACCTGTACTTTCCTTCTGTTCAGCTTCTCTCCATGAAACCTCTTGTCTTCATGTAATCTAATTTTTTTTTCTTCTTCTTCATCCTTTCAACCAAGGATTATGCTCTTCTTCTCATTAACTCATCTAACTCTCTCTAACCCTAGTTTTCTAGCTTATATAAGCTTAGACAAACTTAGGGCAACTTAGCCATGAAATTACATCGAATAGATTTGCTTTAAAACAAAAACAATATTAAAACCTGTGACTTAAAAATAAAGTGCTTCGCACTGGTAAACGGTGCCGGTTAGACCTAACCGCGGTCGATTCCTCCTTTTCCTGACCAACGCCAGTCCCACTGTAACCGATGCCAGTTATTGTATTTCTAGTGACTTTACATTGCATGCTAACTGTGAAGCAATCTAGCTCCACAACCTAATAATTTTTGACATTTGTAGGAGTTTTAGACGTGTCAAAACTATATTTTACAAACCTCACAACTCCCAAAGGTAACAACAATTTCACGAATAAATGGACTCGTGTGATTCCTTATAACACATAATAAATCAAAACGCATATGTAAGATTTTATTGATTTAAACAATAAATGGAATGGTCATCATGAGGTTTGTGAAGGATTTGAAACATCATGAGGATAATGGGTGCAATCAAGAAAATCATGAGGTTTTTAAAGGATTTGAAACATCAAGAGCTTCATCAAGATTCAAATCATCTAAGGAATGGTCATGAGGAACATGATAAGAGAAGCTCACCGCGACTGAAGGTGGTATTCATCTCAGGCTCACAAACAATGCATATTTTATAAGAGTGTTTCTAAACACTTAATCAATGTTTGTTAATGAACTCACATCTTGCAAGTTAGAGGTGAAATTTGTAGTGTTTTAGTACAGTGTGGAGGTCAAGAACATGGAATTCATTCTCAGACATTCCTACGAGTTCCATTCAAGGATAAATCCTTCTATCATGAGGAGGAAACCTATCATGTGAATCGTTGATTAAGTGGTCTGCAACTTGATGAGTTTGACACACTCATAGTTACCATGTCAATGACATACATTTTTTTATAATGTCATTATCAACTAGTTTTTTAATTTCGTGGTAGAGCTTGAACAAATAATTTTCCATGTTTACGCCAATGAAATTTATGCTGTAACCTGTACTAGAGACAAAGAAGGTCTTGACACTATCCTTCATTTGATATTTGTTCATGATCCATGACACATGCAGAGGAGCCGGGCTGAAGATTGAAGTGGTAACAATATTGATATGGTCCGACTGGAGGCTTGTCTTGGCAAAGAGGTGTCGAGAATGGTCATCAAGTGCTCGTGCATCTTTTCCCTTGCCACCTCTGATGTATCTTGCAACCCACTATCGAAGATGACTCCTGGCTTGCTCTTTTCATTCCCAACCCTAATTGCTGGTATCAAATTCTATCGCAATTAGTGACCACAAGGATATTAGGGATAATTATCTCTTTAAAAACAAATCTACTTCATTTTAGTGTGAAATTGAATTTTTACAACCTTTGAAGGAGAATTTCATTGTGAAATGAAAGATACTATCTGTGTGAAAACTGAAAACAATTGAAGGGCATACCATTTAGTTTGGTAAATGCCATTTTATTGTTAATGATCCAACTGAGCATATGGGAGGCTTGATAGGCACAAATATGACAAGTACCCTATCATTGGTAACATTTCAATGTCTCATCTAATTGTAGGAAATCTGATGATACACAAAAAATCATTGATAATTGAGCCCCGCTAATGGTTGCTCAAATGAGAAAAAGGAGGATTCTATCTTTCAATTGGAAGTTTTAGACTAAGAATCCATACAGTTTCTCACCGATGAAAATGAATGCATTTGAAGCACAAACAACACCAATAAACCATTTTTTCCTTTGAACTCATTTCTCTATTTTGTTGATTTATTCCCACTTTTGGCTTTCGGGTTAGGTTTGATGACAATGATGTGATCTATGTTCTCTACGTACAACACAACATATTTTATATTTTTCTCTCTAATTTTCTATTTTCGTTGTACTTTGTTAGTATTTAATTTATGTTCATTGCTTCAGATAAAGAAGGTGCAGGATGAGCTAGATATAATATTAGGTTAGGGTTCCAAACTTCCCTATCTACAAGGGCCACTAAAGGAATCTCTACATATGCATCCACTTGGTCCCATCTTACTGTGGACTCCAATATGGTTAAGTGCGATGTACACAAGCATACGCAAGCTTCCTGTCTATAATCAATGGTGTATGACACTCTGCAAAGGCTTCGAGGTTGAGATAAAAAGTGATACCAAGGTTGCTTCCACGAGTCTTTTCCCCTTACACACGGGTCATCACAGTTCCTCAGTAGCCTTTGAAGAGTTCAAATTTGGAACCACATATGACATTTCATTTTGTTGCTTCCTCTACTGGGCATGTACATTGTGTGAATAGTTATTCTTTTCGATGGGTACGATGGCGACCCATTCATAGCATCCCATTCACTACATCGACATGAAATTTTCCATTGTGAACTCCTGCAACAACACACGACTTCTCATTTCTAATTTGTCAAACAAATTAATTGTTTCTTCTATTTTTAAATAAAGCCACATTATAATTTTTTTAATTATAGATCCAGAAAATTTACAACACTTGATCAGAAGGTTAAAAAGGACATTTGCAATCTTCCCTCTATGCAAGCTTTCCTATCTAATTTTATGGATCCATCCATCCGTTCCTCCGCTTCGCCTTCTCCTTTATCAAATTCCACTAACAAATTTATTGCCTTTAATCTCAACCCTTCACACTTCCTTCACTCTTCACTCCTCTACCTAATCCCTTTCGACGTTCATATCGCACTGCTTGCGTGCGATTGCTAGTATATTATATGAGTGATAGTGTGTTTAGTATAAACTTGCAAAACCACAACAAAACCATATCAAAACTGCAACAAAAATGTAACAAAAACAACAAAGGCTTGCCCCCTAATTTTTTTTATATTGTGAAGTTGTAAGTATCATGTTAGGGGTGCATGGAAAATGTGGAAACATTTACTCTGCATTAATATTTCACAATTCTTTATTTTTGTAAAATCAAGCAAATCATTGTTTATTATTAACTACCTTTAAATATATTTTTATGGCATAATCTTGTTTTGTCGAATTCAAATTGTCTAGAATACTACTATTATTATTAACATATTTTCATAAATTCATTCATGATCTATACCATTAAATGTGTTTTTTTTTTTACATTTTTTTAATTTTACACTAATAAATATTTTTGTATTCTCCTACTCATGGATGATGTTGTCTCTCACAAGCACCCATGTCTCGTAAGAAATTACATACAAAAATTCGCTCCCCCCATCGTCAGTGAAAATGAATCAGTGAACCCAAACTAAAAACCCTGTACCTACTTTGAGGCGCTAAATTGGGGCCATGGAAATGCCTAATATCATTTAATTTGCCTACCATAGCCAGTGTAGTTCAGGACAGGCATGGACACTCTCCTTGGCTCCTTGCCTCTACCAATTGCAAACATTTATTCCAAATATGAACTTCGAAGTCCTTCGCCCTCTGTCAAATTACTCTCCTGCAATGCCTTCTCCCTCTTCATTAATACTCATAAATTAGAACTTTCCAGTCAAACAAATCCATGGCAAAGAATCAGAAGCAGAGCCCAAAATAGAGATAAGATGGAGGAAGCTATGGAAATATTTGAGGAGGACGGAAGCATTAAGGATATGGACGGCTACTTAAATGCCCTCTCTTTGGAGTACGACTCCGTCTGGGACACCAAGCCTGCCTGGTAACTAATTATCTTATTATCACAGCCATTTTTTTTTCTCTTCGAAAAATCTCTCTCCGTGTTTCGGAAATTTTATATATTTTTTAATACTCATATCGCCAGAGCGATTTATCCATGGCATACAAATTGAAGAGCATTGAGCTTAAGTGGGTTTTCGCTACTGGTGAATTTGATAACACTCATTCAAATTTTCAGGTTTTTTTTGAGTGAAAGGTTTTTTTAACTCACGCACTAACCAAAGCACCCATGACTCTAAATTGCGATATAATTTGTATGGAGGTGTCAATTTCTGGCATAGGGTAACTTGTTCTCACGTAAGGTTAAAAGATTGCGATGAAGTTTTTTATAATTATTATTTTGTTAATTTAAGAACCACACATGCTAACGGAGAAACCTTTTTGGCAATTGAGTTCAATACCATTGATGTTATCCATCGAGGAATCACAGTTCTAATCAAGGATGCATGGCTTGGGGTCGTTAAAGTGGAAAAAGAAGACGCAAATAAGCAATATATATGGCTGAAAATAGCAGATAACAAGACAACTATCAGATTGGCTGCTTGCTACTTTGCACCGCAAGGATCAAAGACATAAAAGAAAAGAAATTTAGATAGTGAGGACCCTTATGCTTCGATTAAAAAAGACATTTCTTTGTCTAGTGCAGACAGAGAAATTATTATGATGGGAGATTTTAATGCAAGAACTGCAAATAACCAATTTCTTCAGTGGGACAACACCAAAGGTGACGATGGAAATCCACTTTGGCTTAATGAGGCAGATGACAAGTTTTGGGAAAGAATATCCCAAGATGGGAATGGAGGGGCGACGCTCTTCGGGGTTGAGCTTCTAGGTCTATGTAGCCTACACGACATGGTTATTTGTAATGGCATGAAGACTTGGCCTAGATCCGGAAATATCACTTGCAAAACGTACAATGATCAAAGTGTTGTGGACTATGTTATCTGCACTCAGAGTTCTATTTGTAGACTGCTTGAGTTCGAAATTGGAGATTCTCCTATTGAGCTCAAATCTGATCATAAACCTCTCTTAATCAAACTTGCCACCAGCTCAAATCAGCAACAAGGAAAACAAGGCCATCACTTGCGAGAGACATATCCAAAACAAGGCAAAATCATTTTGAATAAAGAAAATCAGGAAATCTTTTTGGTTGCCCTTGAACAACAATTTCAGTTGGCAAAAATTGATTTAGAGTGCAATACGATCAAGGGGGCAAAGGGGTGTGTTGACAGTAAACTAATGATACCTTTAATCCACAAGGCTTTAGATGCTTGCAAAAGATTTAAGCCCAGAAAGGGAGCTGCAAATACTTTTCCCACTAATCCATGGTATGATGAGGATTGTAAGACTGCCAAGAGAGCTATGAGGGAAAGTGGAGGGAATAAAAAAAATAAAAAAAAATATAAGAGACTGGTTCAATACAAAAAAGAAACCTATGTGAAGAGAAGGAGGTTAGAATTAATTGCTCTTGGAAAACACAATCCCAAAGGTTTTTGGAGGGAGTCACAACAAAAGAAAACACACATAGAAAACAATATCACAGAAGCTCATTGGTTAGAATATGCGAAGCTTTTATATGAGCGGTCTCTTCAACAGGGTAGCCCTCCCATGCTCTAGATCTCAATTGAGCTATTCTCAGAGGACGACATCAAATACGGCATTTAGAATCTAGCAAATGGAAAAGCACAAGATGTTGATGGGTTAGAAGCTGAATTTTTAAAGTGGGGGGTCGAGGTGCTTGCTCCGCATATCAGAACAATCTTCAATAATGTAATTCAAGTAGGATTCTTACTAGAATGGACGACTAGTGTGGTTATTCCTCTATTTAAAAGTGGGGATATCAATAACCCTTCTAACTACTGCACCATTATGATCAATCCTCTGTTTGGTAAGTTGTTTGGGGGCATGATAGAGCGCAGAATCAGCAGTTGGGCAGAAAGAGGGGGTAAAGAGCAAAAGGGCAAGCAAGCTTCCGACCTAAACATTCAACCATTGATCATTGCATAACTCTTAGGCATTTGATTGAAAAGGTTTGGGATTCACAAGGTGAGGAAGCTTTTTGCTGTTTTGTTGACTTTAAGAAAGCGTTTGACACGGGCCCTCGTGACAAACTTTGGAACAGGATGGAAGAACTTGGGATTCCAGACGAGTTTAGAGTGGTAGTGCACAGATTTTATGAGCAGGTCAGAACTAAAATCAGAACTAGAGAAGGCATGTCGGAATGTTTTGGTAGCGACATTGGTGTTAAACAAGGCTGCCCTCTTTCTCCCACTTTGTTTGGTTTATACATTGACAAGCTTGAAGAATGGTTACATATTGCCGAGGGAGGGGGTGTTCAGTTGGCGGAGTATGTGGTGAAGTTGCTCATATGTGCTGATGACCTTATCTTAATATCAACAACATCTCAAGGTTTGAGAGAGCATCTAAAAGCTTTAGAACCCTTTTGCCAGGAAGTTGGGATGCAAGTGAACATTGACAAAACAAAAGTCGTGATTTTTTCTCTAAAAAGAAAAGGGACGCACAATAAATTTCTTTTTGAAGGGAGGCCATTGGAAATTGTTATAGAATATAAATATCTGGGGATTGATTTTCACCACAAAATGAGTTGGGAAACATGCAGAGCAAAAAGAATACAAGGAGGTTGGAAAGCATCATTTCTGCTCCAAAATAGATGTAGGAAAGCTGAGCTTTGGGACTGGAATACTAAGAAAACCCTCTTTGGTTTGTTGGTCATCCCGGTGGCCCTTTATGGGTGTGAAGTCTGGGGAAGTAATATGTCAAAGCATGGATGGAGACAATTAGAAAGAATCCAGAAACATTTAATCACAAGCACTCTCAAAGTTAAATCAACGGTTTCTTATGAGATTTTACTGGTTGAAGCGGGTATCTTACCAATGGAAGCTTCAACAATCACTCGGCTAATAAGCTATTTGAAAAAAGTAGAAAGCATGGACAATCATCGTTGGCCCAAAATGGTTATAGAGGATAACCTAGAACGCAGAAAGAAAACTTGGATGAAGCAGAACAACAAATTGATGGAGAAGTGGGGCGTCCACTTCTAGGAATGTCCTAACAGTAATAGGGAAATAAAAAATTATGTGACGGAGAAGTTTAGGAACACCATGTGGATAGAGAATATTGGTCGTAAGAAAACACACTATATCAAATATTTTAACCCCACTTGGGATCACGATGACAAAACTTACTTAAGGGCAGATATCAAAGGTAAGGCTAGGATTATTTTGGCTCAGTTGAGGACCGAATCGCATTATCTTCGTTGTGAAACTGGTAGATGGACTATTCCCAAAGAAGAGTGGGAAAGGAGAACTTGTCTTTTCTGCAGTATGGGGGTTGTTGAAACAGAATGGCATTTCATCATGGAATGCTCTGCCTATGATGACATCCGCTTCCAGTACGAAAATGAGTTACATGTGGACAACCTAAATGAGTTATTTAAGGAAGCTAAGCTTAAAAGGATTGCTGGTTTTGTGCTCAAGATTCACAGTAGGTGAGCGGATTTGGCAAAGAACTTGGTTTCAGCTTAGTGTATTTTCTTTTTGGTCCCTTTGACTCTTCAGTCATGTGGACGTCATTGAAATCTTTCAATTCAATTCAGAACTTGGGGAAGGGTTCATCTATGTTGCAAGAAACGAGAAACCAAGAAAAGCGATTGTAACAAAAATGTGATGAGAAATGCTATTGAAAGAGGTTGCACATGTGAAACGGTATCTCCACACACACATATATAAATTCAAACATCGTTAAAATTTTCATAAATCAATTTTAGTTATTTTTCGATTGATTAAATGATGGTTGGTGGGCCTTCACATTAAAACACAAATGGGCCCCAATCCCTAGGTATCGCCCTATGTTACAAAACAGGTTTCAATTTATTGGGGTTATTTTTTGTGAATAGAACCTGTGACCCAATGGGGCAGTATAAATTTCCTTGCCGAAACAGCTGTTGAACTACAGCCCTTAAGTTAAATTATTATTGTTAATATTATTTATTGAATATATAAATATTTAGAAAAAAATCTAGCTTTCCTAACTCTATAGATAGATACATATCTTTTAATGTACATGAGGCCAAAAGAAGCCTATGGGATAGTAAACCCTACCATTTTTTGTTTTCTAAATTTTTGATCATTTGCTGTTCAAATTGATAACGAAATCTCCCATTTTCTCCACCCTCTCCTTGGTGAACATATCCTATAACAAGGTTATCCATTAAAACACTTACATATTTCGTCTTGGATGTCATTGTATGTATTACACTCAAAAATAAAGTGTTTTTTTGATTCTATTGCCCCATTGGTGCAAAAACACAAACTCTCTCTTCCCATGCCTCTCTTGGCCTTTTCCACCCACCCTTTCACACTAAAGTCCATGAGAATTTGTCTTTAACTGAGCTATGAGAAACTTTGCTCTCCAAGGGATATCAGCCCTTATATAGTCCTTTTGTTGATGATCACATTCAGAGTTAAATTCGTCAAGGTAATATTTCTTTTTCCTCCCTAACTATTTATCCCACATTGACTTGCATAATTTATCTATAACAAATGCCTTTATTTCCTTACTATTATTGGGACATGCATTCGAGTCAATGTGCCATTTCCTTATCCACTTGCTCTTTTGATTCATCCACGACTTCTTTCGATTGCACAAGATCTCATTAAATACCACCTTGGGCGATCTATTTGCCACCATCTGCCAATTTTTTTTAGATATTTGAGGAGACCCACCACAACAATGGCTTCCATTGGGACTGCCCCTGTTTTAGCTAAAAATATTTCATATGGGGCCGATACTTTTAGTTTGAACTTGCTTGTCAGCATGCATTTTTGAATTCTCTATTTGTTTCCATTGTGAGTCTGAAGTGTTGCTGGCCCATAGCTCACACCCATAAAACACCACTGAGATTACTAATAGCCCAAAAAGAGTCTGAGTAGTTTTCCAAGCCCATAACTCCGCTGCTATACATCCATTTTGCAGGGCATACAAATGCTCTCCACCGTCCCAGAGTTCTCTTTTTCGTACAAGTTTCCCAACTAATCTTGTTATTGAAGTCAATCCCAAGGTATTTATATTCAGTTACTTCTTCTAGAATACTTCCTTCAAAATAAAATTCAAGCTCATTTTTGTTCTTTCTATTGGACAAAATCATGATCTTGGTCTTACTGGTGTTGACTTGCATACCCACTTCTTTGCAAAAATGCTAAAGGGTATATAAGTGCTCTTGTAGCCCTTGAGCGGACCTAGCAATCAAAAGAAGGTCATCTGCAAACAAAAGAAGTCTTATCACATACTCTCCCAAATGGACTCCCTCCCCACCTTGCAAATTCAGCAACTCTTCAAGTTTGTCTACATATAAGCCAAAAAGAGTAGGGGATAACAGACATCCTTGTTAATGTCAATGTCACTTCTAAAACTTTCTAAAATGCCTGCTTGAGTTCTGATTTTGACTTGCACCTTCTCATAGAGTCTATGAACAAGTGCTCTGAATTGTTCTAGAATACCAAGCTACTTCATTCTGCACCATAGCTTATCCCCAAGGACCATGTCAAAAGCCTTTTTGTAGTCAACAAAATAGAAGTAGACTTCCCTTTTTTCACTCCATACTTTTTCGATGATGTGTCTCAAAGCAATTCCACGATCGATTGTTGAGTGCTTGGGTTTGAAACCTGCTTGCCCTTTTGCTCTCTTACCTTTTTCTTCTGCCCGCTTGCTGATTTTGTGCTCAACCATGCTGCCAAACAACTTTGCAAACAAGGGATTGATCATGATAGTGTTGTAGTTGGAAGGATTGTTAACATCTCCACTTTTAAGGCTGGTGGTCCAGTTGCATGGACATCCATGTTGAATGATGTTGTTGAATATTTTCACAATGTGAGGAGCAAGGATTTTCGATCCCCATTTCTGGTACTCCGCCTGTAGCTCAACCAAGTCTTTGGTCTTTCCTAAACCCAACTTTTTAATGTCTTCCTTAACCTCTTGCAAAGTGAATAACTTTGTTGTCATATTGATCGAGGGTGGAGCCTCAACCTTTGCTTCTTGCGCATATAATTGTTTTGCATATTCACACCAATGAGTGGCTGTGATATTATTCTTTGGTTGGTTTTTTGTTTTTTTTGTTGAAGTTCCCTCCAAAATAACTTTGGGTTATTCTTCCCTAGGTAAATAAGCTCTTCTATCCTCGTGCTCATGAACTTGCCCTTTTTTGTTTTTATGATCTGCTTGTACAATTGATGTAGGAACATCATCAACCATGTAACTAACAATTTTTTGGTTTTCTAATAATTTTGGCTTGAAGTAGGTTTAGGGAGTCATTTTGGTAATTTGTCATAGGTTCCAACCTATTTGGACCTACCATGGTGCATAAAATACTTATTTTGGGTTTTCCCTCCAAAATGCACTATTTGAATATTTGAATTCCTAGTTTGAAATTGAGAGGTTTAATGTTAAGTGTGAAAACATATAATGATGTAAAAAGGCATAAAGGACCTCAAGTGATGTAAGCAAGGTGTTTTCACCCACCCAAGTGAGGCTACCTTTGTTATGGTCAATTTTACCATGGTTAGGATTCAAATTTTAGTTGTAACTACCTCCTTTTTGGCCTATGAAGAGATATATTTGAATGGAGGAGATATAGTTAGGTCAGAGAAAGTTGATAGAGTTTGAAAATAAGTGTGAAGATCCATAAAGGCTCAGTGGGTTTTTATGAGATCATGGAAACTCCTGTAATACATATCATTGGTTGAATAGAGCTTTGCAATTCTTGTAAATATGAATGATGAAATGGAGAATAGTTATGTTCTTATGTCTTCTTGAATATGCATGAGTGTGTTTTAGTGTATCTCATGTGATGGATATAGCCTTCAAACTCAGAGAGATTCTTGGCATGAGTAGTGAAGAATAACTAAGATTAGTGAGAAGCTTGTCTTTCTAGTAACTTGTTAAATTGAGTATTGGTACCTATAGATGTTGCGTTAGCAAAGAATGATTGTGCATGTTATGGAGTACCTGCAGGAGATCTTTCATGGACTGCATGCATGTTTTCTAAGCATTATATCTCGTAGAAAGCAGGGGCTGTTGAGAGTAGTGTAAGGTATGTGATACTTTCACCTATGCATGTTGTAGAAAAAGAATAAAATGTTATGGTACCTTAAGAAATAGGCTTGTTGGGATTGAGATTGTCTAGAAAAGTGATTAAGAGGAAGGATTTAGGGTGTGAAGGGTGTTAGAACAATGACCTAAGGTTTAAGGCTTGTAGAGTGCGATGAAACAGGGTTGTGGGGTACGTTTTTGAATACAAAGTTTATTGTGGAGAATCATTTGTGCAATTTTAAGAGGTAGAGTCAAAAGGAAATAGGTGGGAAATGTTGTGACAGAGCTTTAGAACTTGATTTGAGGTCCGGAGGAGTTAATTGGCTAAAGAACACAATATTGCAAATAAATGATCTTAATATGCAATTAGAATAGCTTCGCCACTTCGAGGGGGAAACCTCCAAACCATACAATAAGACTCAAATGCTCGAATGATGATGAACTACTACCTACAATCCCCTATATATACTATTCATATGTTATGGCCATCACCAAGGCTGACCTACTAAGCATGAGAAAGTATAAATGATATGGTAAGCCACAAGTCGGCTACTCATATCCTAATACAAGCAATAGGTTAAGGGCGTAGCATGCCCTTCCCCTTCAAACCAACATTGTCCTCAACATTGAATAATCCTGGATGTTGTTGTAGAAAACCTTCATCCTCCCAGGTCACATCTTCTATGCTTAGATTCTTCCACTTGATCAGATATTCCTTAATGTCTCTTGTTCTCAGCCTCTTAGTACGTGTTTGCAGAATCTTTCTTTGGCTCCAAAATGATTCTTCCTTCCTCATCAAGTTCTGGTAGCTCTGTTTGGGCTGTAAATTTCTGTCCAATAACCTTCTTCAGGAAGGAAACATGGAATACTGGGTGTATGCGTGAAGATTGAGGCAACTCTAGTTTATAAGCAACACTTCCAATTTTCTGTAGAACCTGATAAGGACCATAATATTTAGGAGCAAGTTTGTTGTCCTTTTTCTATTGCTTCAGGGACATCTGCTTGTAAGGTTGTAGATGTACAAAATATTAGTCACCAATTTCAAAATGTCTTTCACTACGGTGTTGATCTGCTTGTTGTTTCATCTTTTTTTGTGCCAATGCCAAATTCTCCTTCAAACCAGCCAAAACCTGTTGTTGATGTTGAATGTGTTCCTCAACATCTCTGACCTTAGTTTGCACCCTCAAGGAAGAAGTGATAGATGGTGGATGGTAACCATATAATGCTAAAAATGGGGTCATTTGAGAAGAGGTATGAAAAGATGTGTTATACCACCATTCTGCAAGTGGTAGCCATTTAACCCACTGTTCCTGCTTATCTGATACAAAAAAACGTAGATACCCCTCTAAGCATTTTTTGACCACTTCCGTTTGCCCATCAGTTTGAGGATGGTAAGATGAACTATGAGCTAGCTGAGTACCCAAACATGCAAATAATTCTGTCCAAAAATTACTTGTGAAAATAGGATCACAATCACTTACAATTATCTTTGGGGTTCCATGTAGCCTTTGAATTGTCTCCAAAAAAATAGTTGCGACTGTACTGGCTACAAATGGATGTGACAGGGCACAAAAATGGGCATATTTTGTGAGCCTATCCACAATCACCAAAATAACATTCTTACCCTCTAAACAAGGCAATCTTGTGATGAAATCCATGGAGACCTCCTCCCATCTCTGGCTAGGAATTGGTAATGGTTGCAATAGACTTAGTGTCTTAATGGTTTCACCTTTGTTTTGTTGGCACACCAAACACTCTGATACAAAATTTTGTACATCCCCCTTGAGTCCTTCCCAAAAGAATTCTCTTTTTATTCTATGATATGTCTTCAAAAACCCAGAGTGTCCTCCAACAGGTGATGCATGTAGCTCTGCAAGAATCTTATGCTTCAACTCAGAATCTTTACACAAGTATAACCTGTCCTTGTACCATAGGGCATTACCTTTCCACTCAAATTTATTAGATGTTATAGAGCCTTGCTTGATATTCTGTATTAGAGATTGTGTATCCTTGTCCTGATCCCATTCCAATCTTGCTTCATCCACCCAATCGGCCTTCAACATGGACATTGCACATAGTAAGGCATCTGCAGATGTATCCCTTCTGGACAATGCATCGACTACTACATTTTCTTTACCCTTTTTGTATATGATTTCAAAATCATAACCCAACATTTTTGTTACCCACTTTTGTTGTTCCTCAGATGATAACCTTTGCTCCAAAAAGTATTTGAGACTATCATGATCATTTTTTACCTTGAAGTGTCTACCCATTAGATAGGGCCTCCATTGCTTGACTGCATGAAGAATAGCCATCATTTCTTTCTCATAGACAGGTTTGAGCAGATCTTTTCCTTTGAATTGGTGACTCTCAAATGCAATTGGTCTTCCTTCCTACATTAGAACTGCTCCCAATCCTGATCCTGAAGCGTCACATTCAACAATGAAGGTTTTTGAGAAGTTAGGAGTAGCCAAAACTGGGGTGGTGCACATGGCTTCCTTCAACTGCTCAAAGGATTTAGTGGTTGCGTTTTTCCAATGGAAGGCATCCTTCTTTAGCAATGCAGTGAGTGGAGCCGCAATTCTACCATATCCCCTCACAAATCTTCTGTAGTACCTTGTTAGTCCTAGGAACCCTCAGAGATTTTTGAGAGTTTTGGGCCTTGGCCATTCCACCATAGCTTTGATCTTCTGAGGATCAACTTTGACACCTTCATGGGATACAATGTGACCCAAGTACTCTACCTCTTGTACACCAAAAGAACATTTGGATGGCTTTGCATAAAGCTTATGTTTCTCCAAAACTTCCAACACTTTATTTACATGTTGCAAGTGTTCTTCCCATGTCTTACTGTAAATCAATATGTCATCAAAGAAAACTAATACAAATTTCCTTAAAAATGGCCTAAAAACAGTGTTCATCAAGCTTTGAAATGTTGAGGGAGCATTTGTAAGACCAAAAGGCATTACCAAAAACTCATAATGGCCCTCATGAGTCCTGAAAGCCATTTTATGAACATCTTCCTCTCTTATTCTAATTTGATGGTACCCCGAACGAAGATCTAATTTTGTGAAATAAATAGCACCATGCAATTCATCAAGTAAATCATCAATTACTGGAATAGGAAACTTATCTTTGATGGTGTACTTGTTGAGTTCTTGGTAATCTGGACACATCCTCCATGTTTCATCCTTCTTACGTACCATGACCACTGGTGAAGAATATGTGCTCTGGCTATGCCTGATGATACCTTGCCTTCAACATTTCCTGCACCATTTTCTCGATCTCACTTTTCTGGGAATATGGGTATCTGTATGGTCTGATGTTAGGTGGTTGGCTCCCTGGAATCAACCGAATGGCATGATCATGATCCCTAACTGGTGGTAGTCCCTTTGGAATTGCATCAAAAAACAGACGAGTGAGCATCAACAATCTTCTGAAGATCGGGTGGCATTGAAGACTTTGTATTTTGTACCTCTATGGAAAATAAATTTGCTACAAATCCATCTACTCCTTTTCTGAGAACCTTCTGCATCTGATGAGAGCTAATAATCTGTGGAGACTTAGCTACCATCCCTTTCAATTGTATTGTCCTTCCTTCTGAATGAAATCGCATGAACAATTCTTGGAAATTCATCTCTATAGTACCCAAGGTTGTGAGCCATTGGACACCCAAAACAATATCTTCCCCTCCCATAGAAATAGCAAACATAGGCGAGTCTAACATGTAGTCTCCCATGGAAAGCTTGATACTATGACACTTTCCTGTGCACTTGACTGTCCCACCATCCACAATCATAACTTGCATTTTTGGAGCTGGGTAAATAAAACAATTGAGGTGGGAAGCTAACTTACTATTTATGAAGTTATGAGTACTCCCTGAGTCAATCAACACCGTCACCTTCTATTTTTTGAGATAGCCAATAACCTTGAGTGTTTGAGGAGTACTAATACCTGACAATGCATGGCAAGAAATTGTAGGTTGGTGATCCTCTACTTCATCTTCTACTGGTTCCTCAGCCTCTCCTATAATTTCAGCTTCCTCTTCATCCTCATTTCCTCCTTCAATATAGAACAACTTCTTCTCAGCACATTTGTGTCCCAGTCCATATTTGGTGTCACAGTTAAAACATAATCCTTTTGCTCTTTTTTCTTCCATTTGTTGAGGAGTCAGTCTAATTGGCCGAGTGAATGATGGGGAAGGGGTACTACGGTCTCTGGTGTTAGTGAAAGGTTGCCTCCTACTGTAAAGAATTTTTTCCTTTGCTCTACGTGCCATGATAATAGAATCAGAAAGCTTGAGTGGATTAAACATACATACCTCATGCTCAATGTGGTCCTTAAGACCCCCAAGAAATAGGTCATTCAGATTCTCTTCTGTAATATTCTCCACCCTTAAGGATAGGTTCTAGAATTGATGCACATAATCTTTGACTGATCTTGTTTGTCGTAACTTTTCCAATTGACTAAAGTAGTTATCTGAAACACTGGAACTATAGTGCAATTGCAACTCCTTAGTAAAAAATGTCCAAGTGACACTGAGACCACTCTTCTGCCTCTGAGCACATAACCATCGATACCAGACGAATTGGTTTGGTTCAAGATACAGGGATGCCAAGGTCACCTTTTGTCCTGATGGGGTTTGATGTAACTCAAAGAAGTTCTCCATTTGATTTATCCAATTCAGTGGATCCTTCCCATCAAATTTGTGCATCTCCACTTTTGGCATCATGTTCCGTGGTTGCGAATAAGTTGGATTCTGATTGGGCTGGAAAAGTGATCCAACATGGTTATTTTGCCCATTATTCTGAACTAAAGATCCTCCTTGGTTGAGTTGGGACTGATTTGGGACATATTGTTTACCCTTTATATGTTGCATGATATCATCCAACCTTTGATTGATTTGGTCTATGTCTCCTTTACAGGCCATCTCAGATTGTACATTTCATAGTTCATACTCGAGTTGGCTCACCTTATGATCAACTGAGGTAAACCCTAGTGTTGAGGAATCTGTATTTACCCCTTCTGACTCCAACTCTTCAATCACTACCCCATCTTTATCTGGGGTTTTACCCGGAGTGACAGGATTCTTTTTGGCTCTTGTGGAAGGCCCCACCATGATGTCAAACCCTAGGGTTTAGGGTTTCGATACAAATTCGATGAATAGGAAAAAACATAAAGAAGATACTACCAAAAAAATTTGAGGGCTTTCCAAAAATGTAAAGAACTTGGAAAAATTCCACAAATTGCAGCCTAGGGAGCGATTTTATGAAAAACCCTAAATTTGCAATAAATTTTGCAAAATAAATAAAAAAAGTCTGAAATTTTCAAGGAATCTTACTTGGAATTATTCACAACTTTGGTAAAAAAATCTTTGACAAATTCTCTCTGGTTCGCAAGATATATCGGAAACAAAAAATTAGGGTTTTTTCCCTAATTTTGGCCTGGATCGCAACTCTGATACCACTTGTAATGAAATTACTTGTATAATTCAGATTATGAGCAGCAATAGAACACCAAAGAACACAATATTTCAGATAAATGATCTCAATATGCAATTAAAATAGCTTCGCCACTTCGAGGGGGAAACCTCCAAACCATACAATAAGACTCAAATGCTCGAATGATGATGAACTACTACCTACAATCCCCTATATATACTATTCATATGTTATGGCCATCACCAAGGCCGACCTACTAAGCATGAGAAAGTATAAATGCCATAATAAAATGATATGGTAAGCCACAAGTCAGCTACTCATATCCTAATACAAGCAATAGGTTAAGGGCGTAATATCTTGACCGGGGGTAAATTGGTGTTTTAAAGCCTTTCAAATGGGCCTGAGTCAGTCAAAGAGTAGTTTTGTAGACCTAATGGTAGACAACCGGTCTTAAGGCAAGTAGAATCATTTTGGTGTATTGAACAAGTTGGAGGGTGAATACCACAATAAGTGCATGATGGAAACTTAGTAAATATGATGGTGACCAATACACTTCTTTAATGCATGAAGTCAATGATTAACTAATAATAGGACAAAGTTCAAAACAAGGCAGGGTATAGGGTGTTATTGATACTTCTCATGATAGATAGATGTTTGTACAGGACAAAGACTGAGAAGAAATACATTGTAGTGCCTCGATCCGTTATGCCCAATCAGTGGGGAGATAAATCCTCTCCGGAAAAGTGAGTTACAAACGCTCTTATCTCCATAGCACCTACCTATCTGGGTTTCTTATAAGCTAATGCTTGACTTGTTTAATCTCGAGAAGTGGGAGGAGAACGTGGACGCTTAGAACTGATGAGAGGAATATGAGGAATGATGGTGGGCTTACCATAATTGTTTATAGAAGAATAATGTGATGGATGAAAGGGATATGATCCAAGAATTGAAGAAGATGGGCTACCAGGAGGTGAGCCAAAAATAGAAGATGAAGGGCTACTAGGATGTGGCCCCAAAATAGAAGGTGATGGGCTATTAAGACACAACCCAAGAATAAAAGATGATGGGCTACCCGGAGGTGTCCCATTGATAGAAGACAAGGGGCTACTTAGACATGGTCCTAGAATAGAAGGTAACAGGCTACCCGGAGGAGACCCACAGATAGAGGATGAAGGGTAACTTAGAGGTGGCCCATAAATAGAAGAAGACGATGGGCTACTTGGTGATGACCCAAAGTGCGATTGCGATTGAGGAATTGTGATATGTAAAGAAGAATTGGGTGATGAGAAGATGGGCCATGGTTCAATACTAGACCCAGTCAGTTCATCATAAAATGAAGAATGTGAGGATGAAAGAATAAGAGGAGGATCAAGTTGCATGATTTGAGGCTCTTCCTCTGTTTCTTGATAAAAGGAATCAACCTTTTCCCCACAATACGCGAACGCATCGAGGTCGAAAGAGAATCCTTGCTTGTAATTTATTAGAGGGATATCTTTGTGTGCCCCTATAAATGCCATGATCACTCCTTCATTTTGAAAGAAATCAATCGGTATGGGTTGTTGATCGACCACAGGGGTTTGATTGGAAGAAAAAGGTCCAACTGGTGGGGAAGATTGAGAAGATGTTTGATGATGATTGACAAAAGAAAATGATGCGAGAAACGAAGTAGACATGGAGCTAGATGTCTCGTGAATAGAAGAAGATGAAATGGACTTACCTATACGATGATATAGTGTCGGTTAACTAGTAGGATTGAGTCCAAAGTCCGTAGTTTGCGATGTGGGGGTTAACTCGGATGATTGACTAGAAGGGCTTTGAGTCACACGAATCTTTGAAGAAGGAAGAGTGTGTTGAGGTGATTGATGAAAGAGGTCTTGTGAAGAAAGGGAGGATTGCGACTTAGGAGTCGTATTAGATGATTCATTGGAAGAATTAGGAGCCGCACGGATCTTCAAAGGAGGAAGACACCGTTGAGGCGATTGATAAAGGAGGTCCTGCGAGGAAAGGGAGGACCATGATTCAAGAATCGCATTAGATGAATGATTAAAGGGGTCTTATGAAGAAAGGGAGGACCGCGACTCGAGAATCGCATTAGATGAATGATTAAAGGGGTCCTGTGAAGAAAGGGAGGACCGCGACTTAGGAGTCGAATTAGAAATTTGATTAAGGGGGTCCTGCGAAGAAAGGGAGGACCGCGATTTGAGTATCGCATTAGATGAATGATTAAAGGGGTCCTGTGAAGAAAGGGAGGACCACAACTCGAGAATCACATTAGATGAATGATGGGGAGAGTTTGTGGCGGCACAAATCTTTAGAGGAAAACTTCGTTTAGGTGATTGATTATTCCTTAGAAAAAGGTTGATTGGATGAAGTTCAGGAGATTGAGGAAAATCCGAATAATAGTTTGGATCAAAATAATCAGGAGAATTAGAAGAATCAGACAAATAGTTCGGATTAGAATCCTTAGGATTAGAAGAGATGTTTGGATTAGAATCAGAAGAATCATACCATTAACTATGAGATGAAGGTGGGGAAAGGCGTAGCCGAATGGGTTCTCTAGCGCAAAGAACCAAACATGGTTTAGACATGATGGGCGTCTTTTGATGTGAACGCCTAAATTTTGATTCTTTATTGTCGTACGTATAAGGAACCCTGCAATAATCTGTCATGGTTGGTGTTCGTTAAGGTACAAACGCCTAGACCTAGATAGTGTTATTGAACTCCTTCAAAGGGAAGGAAGTTCCATGTCGATTCGGGCAGCATAATGACAACCAACTAGACATTTTGCAAACAAAGGGATGCTTGTGTGATTTTCCAAAGCGAATAAACATCGTGATTGACACAATTTTGATAATCCAACAAGGTTTGGACAACAAGTTTGGAAGTGTAAGTATCTAAATAATTGATCAACATTTAGCAACACAAAGGATACAAAGGTTTCATTTAATGTGTTCAAGAATACAACAGACCTAAGTAAAATGTGTGAGAATTGTCAATGTCGTAAAGGAATGTCAACAATGATGAATCAATGGACCAAAGGATTGTCCTAGAAAACAAGTTTTCAAGATAACTAATCACAAGGAACAATCACGCAAGTTTTGGTAAACCAACCAATCCACAAAGAACTACTCCCTATGTGTTTTCAAATGGTAGTTTGACCTCAAATGATCAACTTAATGTCACCACTTATGTCAAGTTCAAAAATGAACAAGGCGTAAGTAATAACAAGAGGTTGATATGATTTCCAAACAAAGTATACCTAAAGCGAGTTTAAGTCCAAGCAAGACCTAAATTTCAAAAAGTGGGGGTTACGAATATGAACAACGCAACAATACCACTAAGATATGTTAACCAAACTTTACAGAAAAGTAAGGTATTAGTATCAAAATAATATTAGTACGACGCGCACAAAGGTAACAACAACACCTTTCAAAATTGAGGTAATGTTTGAAGTCACATGAAGGCTAAAGTATACCAAGGAATTGTTAAGATGCATGTAGCGTAACGTTACAATCTAGACACTTAGGCCGAGTTTGCAAGAAACAAGACATAAGTATCGAAATTGTGGCGATACGATACAAGCAACATAACACTTCAAAGGAGAATCAAGTGAAGAATCATGTCTAACTATAATGATGATCTTGTTTTGGGTATCAAGATCAAATGTCCATTAAGATATGAAAACGTGTCAACACACTTTCAACGATTTACCATCAAGTCTTGAAGTAAGGACTAATGTAAACAGGTGCAAAATTGGTGGACACGATGGATTGATAAAACACGTATGTTTGCTCTTCTTTTCATCAACAAAGTGTCAAAAGCAAGAAAAAGGAAGTAGATCAAGTGGGGTTGAAAAGTGTTTGGCCTCACTTCGACAAATTTTTGCACCACCTTAGGGTGAGTGAAAAACTAAGACAAAGTAACACTTCACAAATTTCATGATGAATGATGCTTAGTTAAAATTTTGATGGACTCTCCCCTTGTTTGAAAAAAAGGTTTTGACTCCGAGAAAGTTCTCACTTCGCGAAGGCTCTTTACAACAATGATTGGTTTGAGACGATCAAGTTGGCTGCAAGATGAAATAGCTTCCTATTTGTTTCTCTCAACTAGGTGTCACAAGTTACCCCTGCGAGCTTGGTTTGTCAAGAAAGTCACACTAACTAGCCTTGGAGTATCCTGACTTTACTTTACCCCCTTCAAATACAATGAGCAATGAATGTGTTTAATTGTATTCTCACTAGGGTCACAATATGAATAACTTTGACACTAAATCTCACGTGTAAACTAGTCAAGTAGGTATGCGAAGCACTTCCCGTTTCATCCACAAGGTTCCCTCTTGTGTGGACTACTTTGGGGTTCCTAGGACCACCCCCATTGTTGTAGCTTAAGGCTTATGCCAAAAGGGTTATGTCCTGGTTTTAAGCGGACGGGGTGTACTCTTATCTGAATCTGCATATACAGTGTGATGAATGTGGTGTGTTTTTTATCTTTTAGACTTAATGTGGTTTAGTTGTTTGCGTTTGGCAACCTGCAACACATGTGTAGTTAGAAAAGTTTGTTTCGATTCTCCCTTCTTTGGCAAGCGTTTTTAGGTCCTGCACGAAGAGTTTAGTAGTTTTCCACAAACAAAAAAGAGGATAAGACATCGTTTCTGATTCTCAAGATCGTCTTAAGACGCAAGAGAAGAGCATACGTGACATGAGGTCCAACTATTTAATCAACAATGGAAAAACACTTTAACTTAAACGCACAATTTGTTCATTTTAGCCAACTTGACATTCGTTCCTTTAGCAATAAATATAATGAGATGTTTTCAAAAGCATATAAAAGATGTAGAAATCGTTTATGATTCCCAAGATCGCCTAAAAGGTGCGAGGGAAGAGCATACACGATTATAATCTCATAAACAAGCATGCAACATTCATTAACCTTAAACAAGCCAAATTAGCAAAAAACATGAAGATATACCCAGCAAAACAAAAGTTAATCTCAAATAAACTTGCAAGGAGTTAGAACATCAAGAACACAAGCTTTTGCAAATTTTAAAATAACATTCAGATCTGTATTGTGACGCCTACGCGCCCCTCAAAGTGTATGCGCGCCCTTAGTAATGTGTGCGCGCTAATAACAATATGTGCGCGCCTCTGCTAAAAAAATGACAGGGAACAAGCATGTGTGCAGGCAGAGAGTTGTGTGCACGGGCAAGTTAGCATGTGCGTGCGCCTGTTAGACAGAGGTTAAAACAGAAGCCTAGCAAATGTGTGTGCGCCTGTTAGACAGACGTTAAATAGAAGCCTAGCAAATGTGTGTGCACCCAGAGAGATGCCTACGTGCGAGTTTAAGCACATGCGCGGACAAGTAGATTGCTAGAAAACACAGACAACATAATTTCATGTGCGCGGGCAAAAGGATGTATGCTCGGCCTTTGCATTGCATGCGCGGGTTTGACCAAGGGAGACTCAATGCATATAAAGTTAGTGAAATAACCTAAGGATCTTAACTTATTCACATGTGCATGATTTGGGTTAGCAAAGCTTGAGAAAAACTAGTAAAACTCATTAAAATCAAAGAGACTATGAATTCGTCTCACCAGGGGTGCTAAATGTATCCATGTATTAGTTAGCTAAGTTAAGAGAATTGAAACTAACACCTAATAGTTTCAAAACAAAGCTAACTAAACCTAAATCATCATGCTAAGAGTTTAAAGAGACTAAATATCAACAACATGCATATAACTTTGAAGGAAATCAAACTAACATGTTAAACATTATTCTCTACTCTTTGAAAGCTAAACTAGAAAGGGACCTATGTAGATCCTTAGCAATCAAAATGTGATTGTTTGTTTGATCCCAAGGGTTTAAGAATGGAGGCTCATCAAGACATGGCTACAAGGCCATTTTGATTTTCTCCATATGACTCAAAGGCTTGGATGGATGAAATGCAAGATGAAGATACCTAGCTCAACACTAATGGAAGATGCTCAAAGATGAAAATGCCTATAGTTTATGCTATATGCATGCAAAGGTGTGTCTTTAGATGAAGAAACCTGGTCCTTTATATGACCTGAATGTTGGAGAGAGATGTGCAACTTGGTGCATGTGGGATAAGGGGAAAAATAACTTTAGTTTAGTTGACCAAAGCTAGGTGAGTTAACATGTGGGTTAACACTTTAGTTAATACTTTATGGGAATTGGTGTGTGTATAATTAATCAAAGATGATCAATTAATAGATAGAAGAAAGCTTATAGAAGCTGATTAGAGGAAGATTCGTATGATTTCAGAGATATAAGAGGAATTTGATCCAATAGATGAAGATTTATTGATTTAGAGCTGCGGGCGTAATTAATTAATAATAATCAATTAACCCAAGTAGAAGTGAACACTAATTAACAAAAGGTCGTTAATTGACATCCTGAATGATAGGAAGGTTAATTAATTAACGAAAGGTCGTTAATCAATGGATATGAAGAGGAATGTTAGCTAATTAGCGGAAAAGTGCTAATTATTACGACAACGATGGAAAAGAGGATAATTAGTGCAGTCTTAGCATTAAAACTGTGTAAGCGGATTTTAGGTGTCTACAATATGATGATGCATCCTTACATCATTATGACACCATCATTGCCTATGATATCACTATCATCTAACTCAAACTGATATGTAGAATGCTAATATTGTGATAACATGATGTGAGCCCTATGGAAGGGTATGTAAATCAAGTTTGTAGAGGTCAATTCAATATAGTTGTTCTGAGGAAAAGAAATATCCCTTGCTGAAATTTTTTTAAGGAGCTTTTTCTATATAGAGGTAAAGATAGTTTTTAGGTCACTGTCCAGTGAGACACCAGTTCGGTGTGTGAGAACCCCCTTGTAGAAGCCCACAAGGGGATTATTTTCCATTTGCGGAGAACATAATGCACTTCAAAAAACCTTTAAAAGGTGAAAATACTATGCACGAATCACTCATTGTCTCGCCTCACTGCAACAAATTCGTATATTAAAATATTTAAGGTGATTGCCAAAAATTTGCAAATACAGTATAGGACCCTATCCACAGTGACACCCAATAAAGCATTTATGGAAAGGTATTAACTATTAAGTTGATGAAATGATTTATGTATATGTTGTACGGGGTTAAATGGATTGCGCTGGTCATATGTGTTTCCCCTTGGAATCACAAGGCCTTGCATTGGCATTGCCACAAACACTTCCTATGAAAATAGTCTTATGACTGCATCACCAATGGGCTTTGTGTGGATGTCATGCATATTTACTTTTCTTACATTGGCCTTGAATATACAAATAATGCTTTTTTTTATTCACGGTTAGTTCTTGGGTTCATTGTGTATGTTGAAGAAGGCATTAGATGTTACGATGGTAATGAAAAAATCCAACCATGGGAAAGCAACAAGCCCACACTTGGTTTGGCATGAAGTCCCTTATTGTGTCTGGTTTGACTTAATTTCTATTTTCTATTCTTACTATCAGCAAGGGGGCCCAAGGGAATCGAGGCATATCATCACGTCCACAAAAAAATGGCATATTGTTTGGAGCCATAAATGTGCTACTGCCGGATATGGTGCAGAGGTAATTGTTAGCTGATTTGACCATAGATGTGGGATTGCATTTTCAAGATTATGGAGTACGGTTTGCAACCAAGTAAGAGACGTAATATACAATTTAGGCAAAGTGCATAAAAGATATGATGATGCCATCTCAAAATCATTATGACATCGTCATTATTGCTTATGATGTCATTATCATCTAACTGATATATAGAATGTTAATCATGTGATACTATGACATGAGCCCTATGGAAGGATACGTAAATGAAGCTTTAGATATCATTTTAATATGGTTGTTTTGTGGGAAAAAGAAAACTACCAAAGAAGGTTTATGGAGTGTTTTCATATAAAGGTAGTTTTTTAGGTCACCACCAAGCCAGAGACCGTTTTCATGTATGAGACTCCCCTTGTAAAAGCTCACAAAGGGATTGTTTTTTATTTACCTTACATATTGCTAAATTATTTTCTCCTGGGTTTATGACCAAGCCAACTAGTAAACTTGAACTTGCTAGGTAACCTACACCCCTAGTATGCTAGTACTATGTTAATATGATAGCTAATGATCCTTTATTGGGTTATAACATGCCACAGTTATGTCTTGGTTTGATTTTTTACTATTTTATCATATTTAATTTTGATAACTAGTTTTCAAAGAAATTGAATCTATTGCAGTACATCTAATTTTTGGATTATTATTTTTGCCTGAAGGTGCCAGCCATGGACAATTGGTCTTACAGGAGTTCTAGCTGTTGGTGTCACTTGGATCCTTTTTGAATCAGTAATATGGACCACAATTGTCGCATCTTTGGTTGGTGCATGGTGGTATATCTTTCTATACTCATATCCACAGGTATTGTTTGCATTCTTATAAATTGTCATTTTAGTTGTGTTATGTCTTTCTTGAATGATATTTATGTGAATAACATAGAAACGAAAAGAGAACTTAATTTTTATCCATGCCATGAATAGAACCATAATCTGTACGAAAGAAATTGTTAATTAAGAAAGCAAATAAACTTTTCCCCCCTTTTTAAAGGCATTTTAGGGAGCTAAGATTGGAAAAGGTGACTACACACTAGAGAAACTATAATTTTGACTCATTTTGTGGATCTAGTCATTGAATTTGTTTGGAAAATGCATTTCCATGAAATTTTTTAATGCCTAGCCTGGCATATTTTAGGCTACTTTGTTCTTATTCTTGCTTTGTTGAGTCCACCCTAGAATATGATTCAAAGACCTGCATTTTAGTACAATTGATAAACAATAAATATTACAAACAGCTCTTTAAGATATCTTCATCTCTTGCATCCTTATATTATTCCTTCGTTTTTCAATCCACGGTGAAAGGATCAGGGTACATTAATTGCATTGAATTTAAGGTTGACTTGTATGATCTGAAATATTTACTAACTATTTAATGGGGACGAAACCTATATTTTGTACACGGAGTTGGATGAAAGTGTAAAATTCTAAAATCTCCAACATAAACCCTTTATCTGATTAAAGCAATATACAAAGGGCATAAGTCCATCAAAATATTTCATGGGAATGCATTTATAGAAGAGATGCATTAGAAGCTTCATGGATGTCTCTTACACTTCAAAATTCCTATTGTAAAATCGTAAAATGTTGTTAAGATTCAAGATAGATTTAGAATCTTGTTTGTTAAGCTTTAGACGATGGACTCCTCATTCTTGTAAATGTCTATGAACAGAAATTCCATACGTCAGACCTCTTCATGTTTTCTTGCATTTGTTGTAAAATTTATCTTGTTATTGTAAAATGCATACAATCATTTACATATAAGTGATTGCTTCTTGGTATGCCATTATCACTATCAAAAGTCTCTTAAAGTTTTTTTTTTTGCTTTTTTTTTTCACGGTGTGGTTGATGAGTGACGAAACATTTAATTGGCTATTATAGCTTTGTCCCAATTGCATAGGTGAACATATCGATAATATACGAGACAACAATTTTGTATCCTAATACACAGACATAGACTATAGCGTACATGCAAACACAAGAGCCGTGCCTACATGAAATATACAAGTATGGGGGACACTTGTGCACCTAAATAAGTGGTTTGCTCTTGCAAATCCCAAACAATAATAGAGGAAGACTTCTCCAAATCAAAATATGATAAACACATAAGATTGTATTGATACAAAAATAAATTGATTATATAGAGAGGTTAAACCTCTTATTTATATAAATTGAATAATTTCTAATACTTTAAACCATAGTGATATTCTACTTGTAGTTTCACAAAAAAGTGGTTTCCACCTACTACAACTAACTAGAACATTCTAAGAGGTAGCTTGTGGGGCAAGCTACTGGCTAGAACCTAATATATTTAAATACATTGAACTTAGGTAGCTTGTGGAGCAAGCTACTTATTCAAACCCAACACTAATAGAATATGAGCGTTATAGCAAAATAACTCATTTACCTTGTAAAACATAATGATAAAAACAGGCTGCATTGTGGCTTACAACACGCCCTTCCCGTTGGGAAGCTTTGTCCCCAAAGCTTGAGGACCAAATTGAAGTTTGCCATGCATCTTCTCATCCTTCCACTTCTTCTTCCTTTTTTTTTAAGATGAGAACATGACACCACATGGATAGATAAAAACTGTGATAATGGTTTGCCTCGATGAAATGATTCACAACATGCTGATGTAGATACTCAGAGGTGTCATGTGGATCAATGTAGTGTTCAGTCAAAGAATTATCAACTATTGCAAACAGGTGATTGAAACTATCTCCTTCATGCCTGGTGCTAGTTGTGTTGATGAAAATAACTTTTTTGGAAAATCATGTATAAGTCATGGAAGATCAAAGAAATTATCTCTTGAATCACAATCCATATCTTGTAAAGAATAACTTTTGAGATGAAGAGCATCTTTTTCTATTTTGCTACCACTCTCAATGATCGCTACCTTATCATTTATTTCCAACGTATTCCCCTCATTATTAGATTCACTATGGAGAAGAGATGATCCATTAGAGAGAAGTTGGAGGATTTTATTCACCTCTTCTGCATCATACTTATGAATAAAATCATTGTAGACTGGAGGAGAATGATAGAATATAGGCTATATGACAAAATTTTCAAAGAGAATCCAAAATTGATCACTTTCATCCAATTGAAAGAAGGCCTTGTACAATTCTATGTAGTTGTCCTTCAAATTTAGCCTTCCATCCGTTTCTTTTTCATATTCTGATGCCACATCTAAATGAATAATACATATTTCAAAGACACTAACAAATGTAATTAAAATTCCTTTCACAACTGAATGCCTAGCCTTGCTTAAGATATATCTGTTATTTTTTTCAACATTTTTTTTTCTAGACTAGAGTTTTAATGATAAAGATAGTAAACTTTCACAACTTATTTCTCTTCGAATACTTCATATTTGATCATGATAGAACATTAATTTAAGTCTACTTCCAAGCAAAAAAACAACACCCCAATCGGACGTGTGAATTGAAACTTATAATTTGTTGCATTAGGCTACAACAAGGCGATGCTAGAACAACTTGTGATTGAGGATATATCTCCCTCAATATTGCTCCAAACTTGATAAATCTATACTTTTTGGAAATGCTTTCAAGTCTACTTTTCAACTTAAAACATTTCATCTCAATCCGTCTCTTGAGTAGAAAGTTATGGCCTTTGCAATAGACAATTCTTTTACTTCCCTGTAAATATGAAATCTGCTCTTAAACCACCTATAATGTACCTACAAACATAAGAGGCACAACTACACAAAATGTAAAAGTATGGGAGCACCTGCATGCCCAAATAAGTGAATTGATATATCTCCCTCAATACTGTTCCAAACTTGATAAATTTGTGTCTGGAAACGCCTTTAAGTCTACTTTTCAACATAAAACACTTCTTCTCAATTTGACGCAAGTAGAAAATTATAGTGTTTGCAATAGATGACTTTTTTGCTTTCCTGTAAGTTTGAACTCTGCTATGATACCACTTGTGGTGCACTTGCAAATGCAAGAGGCATGACTACAAGCAATATAAAAGTATGAGAGCATTTGCACACCCAAATAAGTGGATTGCATTTGGAAATCTAAAACAATAATGAAAGAAGACTTCTACATATCCAAATGTGATAAACACATAAGATTGTATTGATATAAAAATAGTTTTGATTGCATTAGAGAGGTTAGACCTCTTGTTTATAATAAAATGAAATACATCTAATACACAACACGTGTCTTTCACCTACTACAACAAACTAGAACTTTTCAAGAGGTAGCTTGTGGAACAAACTACTAGCTAGAACTTAACATGTCTAGATACATTGAACTTATGTAGCTTGTGGAGCAAGCCATATTCAAACACAACACTACATAGAATATGAGCTTTATAACAAAATAACTTATTTACATTATAAATCATAATGACCAAAATGTGTTGTGTTCTAGTACACAAAATAGACCAAAATTTAGTAATCAAAGACTCAACAAGACAAGGTTGGATGCAAACCTTCACCAAACTCTATCCATTACAAACATTTCTTGACACCATTGTGTAAAAGGCATCATTATTTTGGGACTCCTACCACCTCTCCTCCACCATCTACCCCAAACAACTCTCATATAAAATCAATAAACATAATCATATCAATTTTGAATCATAAAGACTATTATCAATTATATCACGTCCTCTAGAAATGGCTTATAAATATCATAAAACAAGGAAGATTTACTTGTGTCTCCTAAAGACCATTCTTCACATGTTAATTTTACAAACCCAACAATAGCAAGATTTATAAATGGCACCCAATAAAATACACATTCGTAGGATGATACATACCCCTTCATATCCCATATTAATGCATATTTACATGACAATGTATTGACGCTCAAAAAGAGGAGGGTTTACAAGTATCTAATATCATCAACATGTGACCACTTACACCTCCAACAATAGATGGATTTCAAAACCTTATCAATCCATATTTTCTCCGCTTGATAACCTATATAACCTCAATAGCAAGAGGATTTAAAGGCATCTTGATTGCTTGGTTGAGGTTCAAATTTATAGTAGTCAATGTCTCAATCAACCATATTATTAATTCTTAGTGTTGGAATAGAAAATGGACATGCAATACCAAAACTGATTCCGAGCAAATTGAAAGGAAGGCAAAAATCTATTTAAATGGCTTTTTTAATAAATACTAGTCACGGAAATTAGACTTGCAAAACTCCAAAATCTCTTAGAAAGATTTTCCTTAAGTCCTTTTCGAACCTTGATTAGTGATTACTCTATTCATAGATATGTAAATTTTATCCCTGATGGCTCTGTTTCAACTTCAAGATAGTTACTGTCGACTTGACATCCATAGAAAATTTACGCTATTCAAGTATAGATGTAATGAAATTACTATATCGCAAGAGCAAATTCACAACAATTGATCGCAATTCAACATTCAAAATAAAGCATAAGAAAGTCAACAAAAATAACTCACAATTAAGGGTAGAATAAATTAGATTCGCACAATATAAGTGAAATGAATAACAAAAATACTGATTGTACGACTGAGCCAGTTTGAGGGGGGAAACCTCCACAATCCTTGCAACAAGAACAATTCGCAATATAATGATCCAATACACAAGCACTGCCACCTGTAAATAGCATAAATAGGCTATGGGGACTCCATAATCTCAACATACCATTGTGAAAGCTAGAAATTATGAAATGATTAAGTCAAAGGTTATGTGCACCACAAGTAGGTCACACGTATCCCTGTACCTCCTCTAGGATAAGTGTGTAGCATACCCCCTTTTCAAGAAAGCATTTGTCCTCAAAGCTAACCAGCTGTAAATGCTTTTGCACGAGGGCTTCATTGTCCCTTGGTGCATCTTCCCTAGGCGAGTTCTTCCATTTGATGAGTTATTATGTGATTGCGCCAGTCCACAGCCTCTTCAATTGCGTCTAGAGAGTCAGTTCAGGTTCCAAGATGATTCTTTTTTCTTCATCCAGCTTTGTTAATCCTATCTGGGATGGGATCTTATTGCCATTTACTTTCTTCAAACATGAAACTTGAAAGAATAGATGTTATTTTGCTGTCTAAGGTAGCTCCAATTTGTATGTCACCCTGTCAATCATCTGCAAATCCTTTGCAATATCTGATAAAGACCTTAGTACATAGGCTAAAATTTGTTATCTTTCTTTTGCTGCTTGAATGATATCTGCCTTTACATCTGTAACCTCAAAAATATCTGATCTCCCACTTCAAAATGTCTTTCACTCCTATACTGGTTAGCATATTGTTTCATTTTGTTATGTACTACTATGGATAGGTTCTCTTTGAGACTAGAATACTTCTTGTTGAGGTTGAATGTGCTCTTCTACCACATGAACCCTTGGTTGCACCTTCAAGGATGACATAATGAATGGTGGATGATATACATACAATGCCATAAATGGGGACATTTTTAAAGAATCATGGAAAGAAATGTTATACCACCATTCTACTAGTGGCAGCCAATTACCCCATTGGGACTGTTTATCAAAAGTAAAACAACATCGATAAGCCTTTGAGTACTTGTTGACAACCTTGTTTGCCCATTAGATTGGGGTGATAAGAAGGCTTGTGAGACAATTTGAGTACCCAGACAACAAAACAAATCAATCAAAAGATTACTAGTGAATATTGAATCATGGCTGCTTACTATAATCTGTAGGGTACCATGTAGCTTCTGAATGTTCTCCATCAATGTGGATGCCATTGTGCTTGCTACAAGAGGATGCGATAGGGCACAAAATTGAGCGTATTTTGTGAGTCTATCTACCACAACCATGACATTTTGCCTTCGGACTTGGCAACTTTGTGATGAAATCCATGAAAGCCTCCTCCCATTGCTGAGTAGGGATGGACAAGGGTTATAGAAGACCCAAAGCATTGTCTCACCCTTTATTGTTGATACATGAACCATTTTGCCATAAATTTATGTACATCATTTTTGAGCCCATCCCAAGAAATCTTGTTTGATCTTGTGATAACTCTTTAGGAACCCAAAGTGTTCCCCAATAGAAGATGCATTGAGTTCCTCCAAAATATTATTCTCGAGGCTCGCATTCTTGCACAAATATAGTCTATCCTTGTGCCAAAGAGAGTTACCCTTCCACAATTTTATCCAAACTACTATGATCTTTTTGTGGTTTTTAAATGAGATTCCAATATCTTGATCCTACCGCCACTTCGATCTTGACTCATCCACCCAAGTTGCTTTCATTTTGACATTGAACAAAGCAATGCCTTAATGTTTTCATCCCTTCTAGATGTGTATTTGCCACTATATTCTCCTTCTGTTAGGAATAAATTAATTCATCATTAATATGAATATAACGTGAAGTTGTTATGATATAAAACAACTTTATGTAGGTTGTTAGATGGTAGGCTATTTTAGTCTTGGAACTGTTCTTTGTTATTGCTCACCCTATCTTATAGAGACTGTTACAAGCATTTGGGTTTTATAAATATCTCTATGTAATCATTTTATCATGTTAAATAAACCTGTTGTTGATTCTAGTTTCACCTTCCCTTTCTTGTAGATGATCTCAAAGTCATACCCCGACATCTTAGTGACTCATTTTCATTTCTTTTCTAAAGACAGCTTCTATTCCACAAAATAATTCAGACTATCATGATTTGTCTTCATTTTGAAGTGTCTTCCCATCAGATAAGGCCGCCATTGCTTCACACATGAAGAATAGTCATCCTTCTTGTAAATTGGATTGAGTAAAAATTTCCCTTTGCGTTGGCAACTTTCAAACGCAGTGGGCTTACCCTCTTACATTAGAATTGCATCCATGCCATGGCCCAAGGCACCACACTTGACAAAGAAGATTTTGGTGAAGTTTGGAGTGGTACACATAGCTTCCTTTAGTTTCTCTAGTGCTCTAGTTGCTACCTCGCTCTACTGAGATGAATTGTTTTTTAAGAGAGTTGTGGGTGGTGCTTCTATGCTGCCATAATTCTTGAAAAACTTGCTGTAGTATTTCTATAAGTTCCAAGAATCCCCTTAGGTTTAGGCACTTTTCATCCCATCATGGCCTTGATCTTGATATGTTCCACCTTCACTCCTTCATGAGAGGCATGTGACCCAAGTACTCCACCTCTTTGACTCCAAAAGAAAGCATAGAGAGCTTCACAAAAAGCTGATGCTGCTTGAGAGTATGTAGGCCTTGATCAAATGATATAGACGGTCTTCCCATATTTTATTATAGACGAGTATATCATCTAAGACCACTAAGACAAATTTTTGTAGAAATGGTTTGCATATAGAATTCATCAAACTTTTAAATATAAGAGCATCCGTGAGACGAAAGGGCATAACAAGAAACACATTATGGCCTTCATGTGCTCGGAATGCAGTTATGGAAATATCCTCCTTAATTTTGACTTTTAATTACCTAACCTGAGATCTAGGTTGGTACAAAACCAACTCCATTCAAATCATCTAGCAAATCATCAATTATAGATATAGGAAACTTATCTTTGATGGTGAAATTATTTAGCTCTTTATAGTCTAGGTACATGTGCCAATTGTAATTCTTGTTATGGACCATCACCATCGAAGAAGAATATGCACTTTGATTGTGACAAATAATACCCAATTCTAGCATCTCTTGGACCGATCGCTCAATCTCACTTTTTTGCACATAAGGGCACTTGTAAAGCCCAATGCTGGGCAGATGACTACTTGATACAAGTTGAATAGCATGGTCATGATTTCCTCTGGGTGGAAGTACCTTTGGCATATCTCCAAGTACTAATGAGCATTTGTCAACGATAGATTGAAGATCTGGTGGTGTTAATGGATGTGATTATTGAGCTTCTAATGAACAAATTGTGCCACAAATCCAAAAAAATCCTTTTCTGAGTAGTTTTGCATATGATAGCAATTTGAATGTCTTTCCCTCTAAGCGAAAGCACATAAAGAGCTCCCGAAAGTTCATCTATATCGTGCCCAAAGTGATAAGCTGTTGTACTCCCAATACTATATCTGCCCTGCCCACGGGAAGGAAAAACATAGGCTATCTAAGAGGTAGTTACCCGTTGCAAGTTGGATATTGTGGCATTTTTCCAAACAAGCCACTTGTCTTGCCAACCCAAAGTGATTGAAAACTTTGGAAGTTTGTGCCTCCCTCACGAGAAGTCTCTCCTTTGGTACATACATTCGTCCAACTTGAATAGTTTCCCATTCTTGAGGTAGAAATCAATGTTGTCTTCAATATCTAATTTTCTTGTCTTCAACTGCTGCTGTATCTCCCCAAAATTTGCATCCTTTGCATATGCTTCCTCATAAGCTTCTTGTGAGAACGGATGAAATGAAACTGTCGCCAAAGCTGAAATATGCTTTGCAATGCATGCCCTAAATAGCATATCCACCACCACATTTGTGCTCCCTTTCTTATATTTGATCACCCAGTCAAATTGTTAGATAAATCCCATTCATTTGTAGTGCTGCTTGCAACTTATTTTGCATTTACCAATATCGAAGAGGTTTGTGGTCAATATGAACAATTGTTTCTTTGTGTAACAAGATACTTCTTCCTTTTCTTAATTGCTTGAACGAGTTTATACATTTCTTTTATACATACGAGTGCTTTTATATCTTTAGAAAATATTTCTACATGATAACAAACTGGCTTACCTCCTTGGAATAAAATTGCCCCCATAGCATACTCACTTGCATCTGTTTCAATTTCGAATGGCTGCTCCAAGTTAGGAAGAGCAGGAATTGGTGCATAGCCAATTTTTTATTTTAAGGGGTCAAAAGCACTTGTATGTTCCTTACCCTAATGGAAACTTTTCCCATTTGTTGCAATGGCATGCAAAGGTGCTGTTACTGTGGAGATTTTTTTTGAAAATACTCATGTACTGAATTGATCCAGATTGAGGATTCAATATCAGGGACAACACACCAACAATTAGGGATTAGTGTGTTATATATAATAAAGCCAAACTCTTCTACATTGAATTGATGCAAAGTTGTAAGAGTAATAAACAAAGCTTTGTTGCAAGATAATAATAAAGTTTTAAAAAAGAAAGTAATTTCTGTTGAAGAGATATCAGTTGTCCACTCTAAATCACAATAAGGAAAACCCTTGTCTTCTAGCTAAAAGAAAATAATCATAGTAAACTGCTTTATTAGTCAAACAAAATTAACAAACATCCACTCAACATGTATGGGCATGCAAATAGGAGTGTTATTTTAAAGTTAAGCAAAACTAACAATTTCTTTCAACATGCATAGGCATGCAGATAGGACAATTTCTCAGAAGAAGACATCTACTAGAGGTAGTGCTAATAATAACCTGGCCATCATACCGGGGCTAACAATTCTAGGGTTTATCCAATTTTCTATTATAATGTGTTTCCAGCTCCTCTCTGGCTATTGAAGAAATAGAAACCAAAAAAGAAAATAAAGCTGAAAAAAATTTTCACAGACTAATATTGTAATTTTCTAAACCTAAGCCTTAAAGATTGTGTGGTGGTCACAGAGGTCGAATATCAGTATCTTTCATTCCCCCTCGAGAAGCAAGAGGGTTGGAATTTGAGCTTAAAGAATTTTTAGATCAAATGTGGAAACTATTGGTTGAGTTTGACTTGTGGTTAAGAACTTATAAGGCAAGTTGGAGCAGGATGTGTTTCAAGCCTTGATCACTTGATAAACAGGATTTTAGCTTTCAGCGAATAACCTCACCCATTGTATCTATGACACAAAAAGAAGAATTAATAAAATTGCTCCGTCAAGCTTTAATGCCCCTTTAACCTGCAACTGTGAACCAATATGTAAGAGAGCGATCTTTCGAAAGGGATGGAAAATATGGTCTGCAGCAGTTCCACATTGAACACAAGATGCACGGCGGCTGTATAATACCTTTTTTTTTCAAGTCTTATCATCACAGCCTCCATTAGTGCATCATCACACTTACTTGATGATTGTGTATTTTCCTCTATTTTGAAGGTCTTGGTTTCTTACCGTTTGCAGATCGCCTTCTTGGAAAGGGCAGAGGGGACCCTTTGCACGAACGCGACGATGAGCGGGTGTAAAAGCACACACGGGAAATAGCAACAGATAGCGGCACAATCTGCATGCTAAGGTCACAACGTTGCTTGATACATGCTTGGCATGCTTGTCTACAATATTTCACATTCTTATCATTTTCAGAATTTCGTTTCGGATGCACTCAATAAATCTGACTAGCGTGATTCTGATTCGCTTTTGTGCTATGGATTGATACTAGCCTGCAATCTCTCAATTTGTTGATAATGCCAAATCATAACCTGAATTGAACAATTTTAGTATTTGAAGCCCAACAAAAATCTAAAACATGCAACCATCGCATGTGGAGCCATGCAACTACTAAAAACATTAAAACTATGCTTAAAAAACAAAAACGGCTAAAAAAGCAAAAACATTTCCTTGGATGTTTTGAATTATACATCCAAATTAGATGCACCATCATATGTGGTTCTGATAGCTTCAACTTTTGTTTTAGCCTCTCTCAGTTCTCCAACCACATGCCTCAACTAGATAAGTGAGTGCTTTGTAAACTCACATTTATTCATATCATAAAAGTGGTTTTTCTTTAGCACTTGTAAGACTTGTCAAATGGGTAGATGTTCTTCCCAAGTAGCTCTAAAAACTAGTATATCATGTTGATACGCTATCACACATGTATTTTTGAATGGCCTCAATACATCTTTTATAAATCTCATAAAAGTCCCTAGTACATTACACAAGCCAAAAAAAAAAAAACTATCTGCTCATTAAAACCTTGTTTTGTTTGAATACAGTCTTCCACATATCCCCCTCCATATAAACTTGGTGGTAGCCAGATTTGAGATCCGATTAATTGAAATACTTAGCATGTTGTAATTAGTCCAATTAGTCATCAATCTTAGGGGACGAATAGTTGTTCTTGATGGTGATTTTATTCAATGCCTTATAGTCTTTGCACCTCAGAGAACCATTCTTCAGTATCGTAACTATGGGTGATGCACATGGTGAGTACTTGGGCGAATGATTGCTTGCTCCAATAACTCTTGAAGTTGTTTGCCTTATTAGTGACTGTTACTCTTCAAAAGTGATTGTAGGTACAAGCCAATATTTGATAGAGGAGATTCATGCAACATATAAATCTCATGCTCTACCTTTCTTTTTGATGGAAACCTTTTGTGAGCTTGGATTGTTTTTTTTGAAAAGAATGCAATAACTCATCCAAATCTTTCAACCTCTTATTGGCACAATCTAGAATGCAATAGCTTAATTTCTAGACTGTACTCTTGTTTATCCTTCAAAAGAAGCAAACAAAATTTCTTATTTGCTTGAATGAGTCTTTTGGCTTGGTTGGCACTTACCATGGCAAGTTTGGGATTGCTTTGATGTGCCTTCATGATATTCCTGTCTTATTTGTATTTGTTTTCTGTCATGAAGATAATATTCCTGAATAAAAAGACTTGCAAACACAACATCAAGCACATCAATTGAATACCATCTACTTCCATCTTATCAACATAGTTTGAACGAATGCCAAATGTGATTTTACATCTCTTGGCTACTTGAATTCCTACACACTTCTTCACCCAACTGATGGGTATGGATGTGGATGATCAGAAGCCTTTAAACTGAGTCTCTTAACAAGTTCATCTGAAATCAAATCAGAATGTGAGCTAGTGTCAATAAGAGCATTTTCCTTTGACTTCTTGATTTGCATTTTGATTTGGAATCTTTTTATTCCCTTTCCTGCTCTGTGCTAGCTACATTGGTAGCAGTGCAACTCATCTTCTTATCTACATTTGAACCATCCTCTACCTCCACCTCGTTCCCTTCAACCAAGGATGCTATGGAATTGTTGGAGTTCTTTTTGGTGCAGTTCTTAGGATGCAAATCCAGACGCAAATCCCAACATTTTGCATCAATATGGCCATCCATAACAAAATGACCACAATGATTCTTTGGTTGCAAACATGTAAAGTGGTGGATTTTTTCTTGCTTTGTCACTCACTCCTTGTGTATGATTTGGATGGCTGATTTTGCTTTTTTTGCGGCGAATTTGATAACTGATTTTGTTCGGAGGACTGCTCATTTCCTTGCTTCTTTTCTTCCTTAATCTGGTATACCTGCATACATGCTTCATCAAAGTATTGTGGCTTTCTATATATGGCTTATCTCTTTATGTGGGGATAGAGACTCACCCTATACTTAGTCAAGTTCGTTCAAGTCTGTTGGCTAGATTTTCTGCATAGCATCAAACCTAGGCAGTCATGAGATAAATCTCCCTCATTTAACCAGTGAGGCTCCCGTGTCAGATTTGTCAATAAAAATGTGTTTCTATCTATCAGGGGTTTTACTTTAACAACTTAGTTCATGAACCATAACTAAGAAGTTCTGCAGCAAGTAAGCAGCTGTTTAAGAAAGGAAGATTATAGAAGAAGGAAGTAAAGGAATTACAAAGAAGAAGTAAGGAAGATGTGCATCCCAATCAGTAGATATCAGAGCTAATTGCATGCACATAGAAGAAACTTAATAGATTTGAACACACAGAATTATAAAGCAAAGGCAGCTCTAGATCCAGATCTAAAATAACACAAAGTTTACTTTAAAGATCTAAGATTTAAGAGCAAGAAACACAGTACGCCGTGACACAAAGTTCTCCGGAAACCTGCTTCTTTGTATTCCTCTGCAACAAGTGGCTCTCAGGGGTTCAGCACAAAGTCTAGAACACAAGATTGCTTCTTACAAATTCTGATCGATCATTAACCCGTAGGTTCTTCTCCTACTTATAGAATGTAGGAGGGAAAGTACAAATAGAAGACTCAAACTGAACTAAAGTATGAACAACAAGTAAAGATGACATTTGGCAATCATCCTCAACTAACTTCTTCTTAAGTGACACATGTATCACTTAACTAATAGAAAGGTTCCACATGACTTCAAGTAATGGTTGCAAAACCAATAACTTAGAAGTTTACAATTTCATCCGGGAACATAGAAAATAGAAGAAGAAAGAAATAGAAGAAGTCATGCCAGCTGTAACATCTACATCTTCTTCTTGTTCTGAAATCTGATATACTTGTCGAACATATAGTTCAGCATCTTTCCATCTGTTTTAGCTACTGCTTCCTTTTCTGTCCTGAATTGCAGCAATCCTTCATTCAACACTTTGCTGCATGCTTCCACTTCTTCCAAACTTGGCCCAAATCTCGCAATGTCTGCCTGCAGTGTCACCAGCCTACTGATAGAGTTCATCGTGAAAGGCTTGGTGGCTTTATCAATCCTCTTTTGCACCATCAGAAGAGAACCCTCCAGAGAATCATGCACCTCGTTAGAAACAATCCGCACGTATGAAGTAATACCTTCATCCACTCTTTCCTCAGTGAAAGAAATAACACTATCCGGCAAATCTGATGTTCTGCTCTCAAGTGCCTGCATCCTCTTCAGCAAAACTCTGCAGATCTCCAAACGGAAAGATACTGCAAACTCTAGCTGCTTCCCCTTCTCGACTGATCCATCCGGCACAATTTGCTCTGCAACCAATACATCTCCCGGCAGCTTGTTGATCTCGGCCAAAACACTCAGGTTACTCTCTGCAACTGTATTTATTCCTTTTATGCTTTCTATCAGTTGCTTTAGTTGATTTTCTGCATCGTTCATAACCTTTAGGCGGGCTGGCACTTCCCCAAGTTGCACAGAAGCTTGACGAATAATCAGATCCTTCCATTCGTCAATAGCCTTTACTTGATTGCTTGCATCTTCCATTTCCTGCATAAGATGATCACTCACCTGCGCTGAAATGGGCTGAACGGAAGGTTTAGCAACCTTGGCTATGATCTCACATAATTGAGATATTTGCTTCTGCAGCTCTTCTTTCTCCGCCTTTTCACTGTCAAGCCTAAGGAACAAAGCATCCAGCAACGTCTGCGTGTCCTGCTTCAATCCTTCAGTGGTAGCTTGACCGAGTGGTATTTTGGTCACCGTCACATCTTCTGCCGTGAGTTCCTCTTCTACCTTTCCTTCCGCCGGGATTAATATCTCAGCAAACTTCTCTCCCGAATCCTCGATGATCAACCTAGAAGTTGCTTTAGCAACTTTAGGCCTTCTGTCTCTTCTGCTCAGATCCTGAAGTAGCTGCAAGTCATGTTCCTCTAAGTTCATCTCTATTCTTGCTTCCGGAACCAACTGCAAAGCTAACCATTCCGAGAAATTACTTCTCGGAGAATGAGAAGTTGCTGAGTGCGCTACTATCTCCCGCTCTGCATCCTCTCCATCAGAAAGTGCCACAGTATCATGGCTGCCATCCTCTGAAACATCCAAGGACAAAGCTCTTTCGAACTCCGTCATCTGCAGCTTCAACATCTCCTCTGGAACGGGTGCTGAACGAAGTGGCTGCGGAGAGAAGATGAACGTTGCTGGTTTTAATGAAGGCATGGAAACATCCTGCTGCTGTGGTGCAATAGTTGGTGATCCACTAGGTACTGGAGAAGTCGGAGTCAAAGCTATGGTCGTAGAAGTGGTCTTCTCTTTCTCTTGAGATCTTCTGCGTACTTTCAACTTCTCGGACCTTCTGCTGCTCTCTCCTTCATGCTTTCGCTTGAGGGAATCTCCTGCGCCAAAGTTGCCCGTGATTTGATTCATCAATACTTCATCAAGGCAGTATCCCTTCGTTAGCAGCCAGCTCGAAGTACTCACCAACACAGCTCCGGATCTTTCTTCTATTGTGCTGCAGCTGCCATTGCTATCCTGTAGTAGAGCTTTATCTCCTCCCATTTGATGGTAAGTGTCAAGTACCACGTTCCCATCATCTTTAAGATCCGCAGGTATCCGCGCTAGTCCAAAGTCAAATACTTGCTTTGCCGACAGCCTGCTGAAATCTTTCTTTCTGACCTCGTACTCACTTCTGCACTTCATCCAGAAATCTTCTAACGAAGGCACATGTGCGTACTCCTGGGAGATTGTCTTCCTGGCTATTCCAAATGGATCAAAATTAAGCCGTGCAGGGAAGAACTCTTGCTCATACTCGGACAACATTTGTGCTTCCATTCCTCGAGCTCTGTGAATGCTGATGCAACTGTAATATCCCACAGTGAGTGGGAAGTAGCCCGTAGACTTGTGCCGCTTCGACTGAAGGTCGTGTAACTCCACAAGTTGCCTGCTTAGCTCCATGGCAATCAATCTGTCACTCGGGTACCTTGGCATCTTTGTTGGTTCACCTGAAAAGCTCGTAACCCTGAGGTATGTGAAATCTGCAAACTGGATGAATACACTGCCAATCTTGGACACTGCTTCCCATGCTTCCTTGCTTACCCTGTGAGTCTTCAAGTCTTTGTCTAACCTGCAGATGAAATCGTAGAAGAAACCATCGTTGATCACTTTGAAGTCCTTCTCGCACGCAGGTGCAGTAAGCTGTGGGTAGCACTCGAAAATGGGATCCTTGGAAAGAATACCACATTTATCCAGCTTGGAAAAGACACCCTGTGAAGCTGCAGCATATACCAAGTATGAAATCATTTTGAAGCTGAAGGTACGCTTTACGTTCCGCAGTTGCTCACCGATGTTGCTGCTAATAATTTCTGACCAACTGATTATAGAATCAACCTTGTTGATTTCAATGGTCCTGATGAAAGCATACATCCATGTCCGGAAAGTGTAGGCATTCGCTTCACCATTCAACCTGCATAGCAATTTGACAATATCATCCGCCTCCTGCACCAAATTGGATCGTGGAAGAGTTCTCGGGAACCTGGAAGGGGATCTAGGCTTCTTCATGAACCGGCTATTCATGATGCTCACACAATCAGCTCTATGCTTTTCCCACCTACTGTCAGCATCCTGAATGCTAATAGAAGTCACCACCTTTCGTACTGGAATCTTCAAACAATAATCGAAGAATTCTGCATCCAAACGAATTATTGTCTTTCCCGCTACATCACGCACTGATCTGGATGAAGGATGATAAGATCTAGCACACTCCATCACAAACTCTGGCAATTGGGCTGTACACGGGAAAGCTGCAGCTCGAATAATTCCACTACTTTTGACCGCACGCATGAGTGAAGTCTTTCCAGCTCTGGATCTGTCAATCAAATCAGAAAGAGGTTCTGGGCCTAGATCCGTGTCTCCTATGTCTGAAAGTTTAGAAGCAATGCATGAATCCATCGTGCTCTCTTTTTCATCTCCTTTTGCCATGGCTTTATCAATCTTTGTCTGAATAATTCTTTTTCTTCTAATTTGGCCTGCTTTCTTCAATACTGGTGCAGATCTGGACAATTCTTCAGATTCGGAGGATATTTGCAATGTATTGGTCATTGATAAATACTCCTTTTCTTTTATAAAGCACCTGTAATGAGTTCCTGCAATTTATTCAGACAAAAATGGCCACCGGAGCATGAATAGTGAATTTAAATTATAAAAATCTGCACTTTTCAAGCCTGCTGCCCCAAAAATTGGTGTTTAATTTGCACATAAAGAGAGCATGAATCCTTTCAATCAACACCTGAGCTCCTTTAACACCTGTGAAAACAATTGTGCAGACGAAGATGAACCTTCTCCAAAGCATGCGCCAAATCTGGAAGCTTTTAGCCTTTGTTAGCACTTTGTCTGTGCAAAATCCTTCCTCTAAAGGGGGCGCACTTTTTCTCCTTGCTGCAATTCTTTACCTGTGTGTTGAATAATAAATCCTTATGGCTACCCATGCTTATATAACCTTCACAATTCTATAATTAATAATTGCCCTAACAATTAAAGGCAATTAATTAATTAAAAATCATGCTTTTCTCTTTTAAAAATTGCATGTTTAAGGACAGCCATCCAATAAATTAAATTAATCCAATTTAATCCTTCACACAGCACTTAACTTTAGCCTCACAGTGTGCTTTGACCATAGCCACTGAAAATAGAAATTAATTTAATGATTTAATGTATTTAAAATCATTAAATAACTCCTAAATGGGGCGCACTTTTCCAAGGAGAGGGGCAGCCACTAAAATAAATTAAATTTAATTAATTTAATCTCTTTCTTTTATTTCTCCTTTGACTTTTTGACCTCCTCTAGCTTGGGCGCACTTTTTCCAAGGAGAAAGATTATTAAAAATAATCAATTTAATCACTTTAATCCTTTACCAAAGGGGGCGCACTTTTTTGCACATGTAATTCTATTTTTAAGAATTTTCACCATAATGGGATTCTTTACCCTGCAAGGTAGGCACCACAATCCCATGATCCACTTAAGTGATTTGACTTTGACAATGGGATTCTTTACCCTGCAAGGTAGGCACTAAAATCCCATGATTTCACTTAAGTCACTTTCCCTTTATTATATCATGGGAATTTTCACCCTGCAAGGTAGGCAATAAATTCCCCCCTGCCTGCGGCCTCTATTTTTCCCACTGCAGCTTAAGTGACTTTTATAACACGGGAAAAAGTACCCTGCCAGGCAGGTATACAATTTTCATCCTGCCTGCGGCTTATGTTTTTCCCATCGTAGCTTAAATCCTTTGTTTTCCAAAAATGCGCCCATCCCCGCAGGGGCTTTCCTGTGCACGACTTCGCTTTTTCCCAGTGATCCAGACCTCCGATGATGACTTCCTCCGGGCAAAATGTGCGTGTATGTTTTCCAGCTGCTCCAGGCCAAAAATCGGGCTTACCCGGCGAAGGAGTTGTTCCAGAGAAATTTCACAGAAAACAGAACGGGACACCACAAAAACACGAAAAATTGCCAAAAGTTACAAATAAAGCCCAAAACTTAAAATAAGTTAAAATCCTTCTGGTATACAGGAATAATAACATATTCGCTTATAACGGAGTTAAAATGGAGCGCAAATAGCTTCACACGGGGCTCAAAATAATTAAATACAAATTTCCCGCAGACAAATCCCGACGACAGAATAAAACAATTTTGGGCATCTGGGTATTTGGCGAAAAGGGCTAATATGGTTATTTAGGATTATCTTGACGCAATACAGGAACTTTCAGGCAATAAAAACAACAAATGACCCACTATTTTAAAAGTACGAAATTTTTTCGAATTGGGTAGTCTCAGATTTCGGGGTGAAATCTGAGTGACACCAAAGTCCAAGACCATTAATATGGCTCGTCTTCAAAACTCTGTAGTATAATTCTACGCACTTTTGACCATAGCCATGTCTAAAATATTGTCACTTAATCATCTGATCAGTCTTATGCCGAATTGGATAAAATTGCTTCTTTAACTATTCTTTGAACTCCTAGCTAGCAACCATTGGCTTCTTTTAAAAAAAGAAATAACATGAATTTTGCACCAATTAGAGCACAACCCTTCATTTTGACATGTGCAAAATAATCTATTGGGCTTAGCAAACTTTGTGCACACTAAAGTAAATTTCAACCATTCATCCACTATTTCAACATCTACTTATCCTTTAAAAACCCAAATTTCAGCTTCTGTTTCAACTTTGAAAGGGGGATGGTTGGAGTCTTTTACCTTAGCTTTGCCTTTGTCTTTCTTAGGGTGCTCCTCCTTAGCATAAAATCTTCTGCCTTCATCTTCTTCACGGGGCTGCTCTTTTCTTGGTGAGAGCTCGCATCACCATGTCTTTGGATGCTTTGGTTCTTCGTCATGAGCTCTTGTTACTCCAGTATATGCTCCACACTTTTCTCCAAGAGTGGGAGACTCTCTCCAATGTTGTTGTGCAAGGTTTCACCTTCCTTGCCCAATTTTTTCACTTTTTGATTCCACTTTCTTGTAGAAATCTGTTTTTGTTCGCCCCTCATTGCTAGTTGTTTGCTTTCTTTGCCACTTGTGGTGGTGGTACGCTCCTCTATTTTGTCGTTTGTACTTTATTTCTTTGGTTTGTAACTAGGATTCTCCCTTCCTAGAACTTTCTATTGCTAATGGCTGTACCCTTCAGTCCCATGGACCTATGTTTGGTCATTTGTGGACATTAATATAATTTCTTTCTTTCTCTCTCTTTCTTGGAATTTTTTGTTCTTATAGAAATCAAAACAACCACTTGTTCACAATACCCAAAGATTAAAATGCTCCGATATCAATATGATTTGTAATTTCTCAAGTTCTTATTTGTTGGAAATTAAATGCAGATTATAATCTGTTTCTACTTGAAGTAAACTTCAAATGACAATGAATTGATTGTAGTTAGTGCAAGAATTAGTGCAAATAGTATTTTGAAATGAATCATGAAGATCCATAACAAACAAGAGATTTTAACTTGGAAACTTTGGTGTGTGGAAAACCAGCTTGGATCTCCCACTCCCCCCTCCCTCCCCCCCCCCCCACCCTTCCCTCAACTTGGGAAATTATAAAATGCACTACTGCTACATTCACTTAACTACCTCGTACATCACAACTTTCTCAACATACAAACAACAAAATTCACATGCTACTTACTTCCTACACTGATGCCATTACAATTAGGCTTTGTATTTTATATTTGTAAGTAATGGAGTTGTACTTTTGTGCACTAAAGAACCCCCAACTGTTGGGAATTGGAAGAGAATTTCTTGGCCTTTTCTTAGCTTGTTGCCGGATTCGAACAAAATTTCCACTTTGCAGGATGAAACTGCTACTGTCACAAGCGTAACTTCACCAAGAAAAACAGAACTGCTATTGTCACAAAAAACTGCTGCTGTGTTCTAGCTGCCACTGTCATTAATGAAATCATCATCAATACAAACTTATCTGCCATTCTACAGGGGCACAGCTACCTTGTCAGTTTTGTCACTATACAGACAGACTCTCCTTTCATTCTAGACTGTGAAAAACTCTTAGTTGTTTGTTGAGGGTGATGTTTTTCTTGATCCTTATGGATCAAATCTAGAAAGGCAGAGGACATTGAGGGGAGTTATGAACAAGTAGTGGGAGAACCTTTATCTTTGATCTTCTCTCATAGAAGGTTTCCTGCCAATAGATTATTTTTTGGTAGCTCTTTTAGAACCTGTGCCACACTTCAGCAAATAGCCAATATTGGAGAGGAACTCAATCGTGCCGGCACATTCTCTCTTCAGAGAGACTCCATCCTTCATAGGATGTCTCACCTGAAGCACATCAAAGAGTCCGGAGCCCCACTAATTGTATGGATGGGCCACGATGCAACATGCATATTCCATCTTATTCTGTTATCACTCAGTCAGACTTGGTTAAAGAAACTAAAAAACTCTCGCATACTATACATCTCATAGCTAGAAAGTCAGAGAACTTTGAGGGGAGTTATGGACAGGTACTGGGAGAACCTTGATCTTTGATCTTGTCTCATAGAGGGGTTCTTTCCAATAGATCATTTTTGGGAGCTATTTTATAACCTGTGCTACACTTCAGCAACTAGCCAACATTGGAGGGGAACTCAATTGTGCAGGCACATTCTTTTTTCAGAAAGATGCCATCCTTTGTAGGATGTCTCACTGAAGTGCATCAAAGAGACCAGAGCCCCATCTGGTTGGCTGCATGGTCCATGAGAAAACCCGCATATTCCATCTTATTCTGTTATCACTCAGTCAGACTTGGTTAAAGAAACTAAAAACACTCTCACACTCAACACATCTCACTCTACTTATCATAAAGAACATAAGAACAACAATAGATTCCACATATCTTCATAGGTTCCATCTATAAGATTATAGACTCAACAATACAGAAATGCAGTCTCTTATATTCTATTAAGCAAGCAACATCAAGATAATGCCAACACCTCAATACATTCCCCTTACCAATGCAAAATATGATAAAATACAGAAGTACAACCTACAGAAGCCAACTTGCCATGCAACAAAGCTTTCCCATACAAAATGACCTAAGTGATCCTAACAACCCCTACCCAACCCATGCTGAGGCCTTAACAAAATGGCAGCCTTTACTCTATCTAGAAATTTCATAATTATACTAACTCCCTAATAACACGTCCGCCTCTAACTCTCTGAAGCATCATAAGCATCCAAACAAATATAATACAAGCAATGGCAACAACCAACAAGTAGCTCCCTTCAAACAACACCATAAAAAGCCAACCCTTCATATGAGTCGGATATGTCTTTATATAGCAGTATATCCTCATTGCTTGTGCATGGAAAACATTCAATATTCCAAGTTTGAACCTATCCCTTCTTGGCACTTTCACACTTTGGTGTTGTATCCTTTAGTGCCTCCTCCTCTATATCCACCTTCTCTTCCAGCACTCAACTTTATCATTGGCTTGTATTGGCCGACACTTACTCTTTATGTCTCCAGCTGATGCATTATCCCTCCTTTGGTACTGGGGTTGGTGTTGCGCCCTTCCGTGCTCTTGTTTGTCTCTAAGGTGTCTACCCTTTTTACACTCCCTTATCCCCATACTTTGGCGCTCACTACTTAAGAAAAACTCCACAAATTCCACGAACAACAATGATGATGATTTCTTTGGTTCTCCTTTTGGACGTACCTCCTCAACAAGTTGCAAATAATCTTGAACAAATATGGACGATATTTTTAGCACATGTTCAAGGTTAATAATATCTTGGTTGACCTGCCATAGAACCTTATGACCACTTTGAGCATCTACAATAAAGTACAATGAATGAGCTCATAGTTAATCGAAGAAGATTATTTTTGAATCTTTTGTGTATTGAACGTTTTAATGGCCATATGATCGTCTTCAAGCAAAGACCGAAGAATTGGAAGTAGAAGAATATTCATGGCTGTACATCTATATGGTCCTCAAGGTTTGGGAACAAAACCTTCTGAAGGGGGAGTGTGTCTAGTGTGCCAAAACACATCACCTTTCAACATTTCTTTGTATTTGGGGCAAGTTTGTTCATATGCATATTATTTATGCAACTAGTGGTAGGTAGTGTTGCTGGGAAAACAGTTGTAGGTTAATTTGATCCTAATGTAAATACCTTGGTTTAGGGAACATGCTTATGCCATATAGAGGGGAGATACCCATCAACTTCATATTTCAAATTTAATAATAAATCATCTCATATTTGAGATATTTTGGACTATATTCTTCGTTTTTGGGTTGAATAAATTCTCCCTTTCTTGCCACTTGGGAAGTGAGGGGAGAGGGAAAGAGATAGGGAGTGAGGGGAGGTGTGTAATGCTCCGAGGCATATGATAATATGATGTAGATGGGATATTATGAGATCCCTAGATACATTGCAAAGGGAGGTAGGTAGGGAGAGAGGGAGGGGGCCTCTAAGTAGAAATAAGCCTTATGATTTTTCTTTCTTATGTGATTTTGCTTACAATCTATTATTTGCATATGCTATTGTTACGTGTAAGCTTTCTAATTTGTAACATTTGTAAGCTTTATGGCATATGGCCTTAGGCTCACATGGAAGTTCCTCTTTATGTAATCCCCTTACATAATAATTCCATTGCGATTATTGAAGTGTCCATCCACATACTTGTTGGTTGCTAGGCACTCCAAAGGAATTTATTTTGTTTTCCTTCGTTTATGGTGGTTGTTAAGAGCCCTGCATAGAACATTTGCCCTTGGTGATTTCCAGGATCAATTCAGTTGAGTTGCTTACCTTTTTAAGGGCCTTCCTAATTCTTCGAGTATATCTAAGTTTGTCAAGGTGGACATAACAGAGTTGGTTGAATCCATGAATTAGCAAGTCCAATCCTCTAGGGATGTTGACTGTGAATGGTAATTGGTGACTCGAGGATTTGCACGATAGATTGGTAATTTTTCGTGTTCCAACACTCATCCTTAGGGGTCAATAAGATTTTATTATATCACACTTTGCTATATTTCATTGGCACATAGAGATCAACATATAATAGACATTGCCATTTACATGAATTGTTTTAATTTCCCTTGTTAATTCCACAAATTCAGTAGAAACAAAGGCCTTGAGCCTAACAAAATGTATCATCCATGCACACACAATGTAAGAACCGTTTTATTTATTTTGAAAGATACGTCATATTAATACTAAAAATATTTACAAAGAGCTATACAGAGGAAAGATGGGTATATACAATGAAAATCATAACCTCATCCTAAAGGCAACAAGAGCAACATTAGTGTCCAAGGAGCGAGCTTCTTGGATCAACAACCCACCTTTGGCTAGAAGTTGATGACAAGCTTCATCCCTCCACATAGACCAAAAGGTAGACAGAGAGTTGTGCTCTTGAGCAAAAACAATCTTGCATTTGATTTTCCGAAAGAAAACAAGGCCGAGACCCTCAGATAGTGCCAAAGCCCAACAAAGATAGATCGAATGTGAGAGCAACACACTCCAAGCAAGGAAGAACGCCCATTGATTTTGTTCAGAAGCAACATTGAACACTGATCTTCAACACTGCCTAGCGAATTGACAGTCCCAGAGGATATACTTCACATTCTCCATGCATTGATAGACAAGGAATAGGCCATCGGTGAAACCACTCTTGGCCAACCTAGCCTTGTAAGGGATCCCTTGTACGAAAGCCAAAAAGACCAAACACTATGTAGATGACAAATCCATATATCTTCTGGATCCGTGGAGAGCCAGGGAGCATTTAGGACCAGGGACAAAGGGCGTCTCTGATGTAACAAGTACATATGCCTAGAATCATATTGAAAAAGAGGGCAAACAATGCTTCACCTATAGTCCCTCCAAATCATACCAGCCATCCCAATATTCATTTTGAAAAGCTCTGGTTCGGGACTAAGTCCTCTCAACTCAAGGATAGGACAGTCAAAAGTCAAAGGACCAAAATCTTGCGGAAGAGTGCGCCACTCCTTCCTGAGCGAGAAGTAGAATCCCATAGGTCACCCCAAACAAAGATGCCATATTTGCTGAATCTGTGAGCCTAAAAGCAAGGAAGCTCCGTCGCACATGAGCCTTCATTCCCCCAACGCCGAATTGGGCAAGAAGCAAGATCCTAACCAGCTCTCTAGCCTTCCCAATGCCAATGAACCAAGCAAGCAACTGATTACCAGGAAGACCAAATACTCTAAAAGATGAGGGAGCCCGACACCTTAAAAAGATGGGGTGTCGAAAGAATATCACATAAACCAAAGGATCCCTGAAATTTGCAAACATGTTGAGCACAAGTCATCCGATGCTGACTCAAAATTTGCCAACGTGTAGATTTATCGAGTGCTTGCATGACTCACTTAGTTGAAAGGATACTGCCTTAAGTGACAACATCTATAAGGCCCAAACCCCCCTCATCTTTAGGGATGTTGCAAACACTCCAATGAACAAGAGAGAGACCTCTCACCCTCCAAATTTGGACCACAAGTAAGTCCATGGGTTCTGTTCAAGGTGCCAAAATTGGGTCTTACTAGGCCGAAACTGGGTCTTACTGGGAAAACATCAAAACACATAGTAAATATGGGAAGCTTGAAGAATACGACTCACCATTGTCAACTGGCCAACAAATGATCCTCTATTTGACATTGCATGAAGATATTCCCGTGCCCACACAAGACCTATAACTGCCAAATAAACTTACAATTGTACTTTAGTTGCACACCTTGGTTCTTCCCATGTGATCCTCTGGCTTCCTTAGAGGGGTTGCAATGAACACCTTCCCAAGTAGAGTTCATATTACGTTGTGTGAGGGCTGGAAATAAGTCAGGACAGTCATATTTCACCTGAGATTTTACCCAACTGGGTACCCAGCTGGCTGTGATGACAATTCCCTTCAGCCGAGCCCTTTCTCTCACTTCTTCCATCCCAAAAATTCCCGTAAAGTGTGCCCACTGGAATCTGTTAATGACTGATAACAACTGCCCCGACAATATATCTATGGTGTAATAGTAGTAGAACTAGTTCCCTCTTGCACAACTTAAAGGTCTACAGGCTGGAAATTGCCCCGTATTAGCTAAAAATACTATAACAGAGGCAATGAACTGGAAATTCCTCCATCTTCTTGGTGCGGTAGCCATGCTTGGAAATCCATTCACTCTACCTTGAAGTATCGACTCTTTCCCTTTATCCTTGAATTCCAAAACAAGATATAAGCAATGCATGCCAACACTTATGCTCACCTCTTTTGGATTGTTGTCGCAATGATTATCTTGGCCTCCAAAAGATGCTTCCATGCTGCCCCAAACTAATCTCTTCAAAATTTGGTTTGGCTCAAAACTTATGAGTGCTGGTATGTAAGTGTAATAATCTAACTTGCCCTGAATTTCTTCCCAAACAATTCCAAATATGTTGGGACGTTGGCCTTAATTGTTCTCAATGGGTGAACCCTATCACACAATATTAAATGAAAAGAATGTCTTCAAACCTGCCAATCTAATGGTGTCCAAAACAGATATGCACAGTCCAACACATGAAATTACTAAGACATCACTAGTTTATTTTGGTCTATATATGGGAGCAGATGAACCAGTGCGCTTTCTATATAGAAACTCGGGAAAGAACATCCTATCATGGCTGTAGCATTGCATGTCATTATTCAAAATTGGGATTGTGGTGGCCGGAAACCATCTTGTACCTGATGCAAACACCTCATCAATTATTGTGGGTGGGAAATGCATCTCCCTTGTGATTAACAACTCTTTTATAGTTGCCACTAGAATGTGGGGAGAGCTGGAAATTTAGGTAACAACACTCCTAAAATTGGAGGTAGTTCTCACAATGATCCATGGATCATAGCTCTTGTTACCCAAATTCATACCAACTATGTTAAATTGGTAACACAACCAAAAGATCCCCTTTTACCCATGTCTCACCCTTTTTGAACCTTCCTTTCAACAACAAGCATCTTGTAACCCTGCCTTCAAGTTTAGAACTTGGCTCCACGGAGTGACTATGAATTGTGAGCATTGGTCCTTCACTTTTCTAGAATTCACAATATGCAAGTTTCTTTCTATCCTAATGCATAGGATGGTGAACTCATGAACAATAATGATCACCATTTCCCTCTTCCACAATACTTAATAGGAGTATGGAATCATGGCTTCCAAGCTCAGTTCCCATACTCAAAATCAAGAGTGTAAATGCTAAGACCCACCTAGCAAATATCTCATTATGACAAAAAGTGGGATATGCATTTTCCTTGCAGTACAATACTCAATGGCTGTACATAAGATGTTGGACAAGCTGGAAACAACAGTCCTGACATCGAAGACAGCTCCCCAAATGATCCACGTCTCTCGTAGACCCATAACATTTGAATCATTACATACCTCGTATCTACCCCAAGTGTTAAGGAGTGGTTGTAATTCTATGGTGTAAGGAATGATGGAGTCTCTTTGTAGTAACTCATCCTTCACTATGTTGTTAGGATGCACAACAAACTTTATATGCAATCTCATAATTTTTCTTCCATTCCAAATGCAAGGGAGGACATTTACCTTGATCCTCTAATGACCACCTGGATTCCCCATTCCAAAGCAATCTTGGCCTTGAATAGAAGAAGCAACATGCCCATAGCTGCAAGTTGTGTCATTGAAATCAATATGCTTCTTAAAATATTCTCCATGTTGACAATAATCCTTACTTGTTTTTGGCAGCTCTTTTCGTGGAAATCCACTCACCTGGAATTGCCCTTGTTGCTGTCCAAAAAGTGCACTCCTAGGCTGCCCCTTTGCAACTGTTCAGAAAGCACCACCGGATGTGGGGTTACATATCTTTTGACTTTGCATATGTCCCATGAGCTGCAACCACTACACTTCTATGATCTGTCTAGTTTTCACCCCATATTTCTTTTCAATGCAAGGATTGCTAGTCTTATTAAATGTACTACCTTGAAGATGTTTATCAAAATGCTACATTCTAGAAACATTCTTTTCATTCTTTTGGTTGTCCTCCGAGTGTTTGTCTTCTTTTGCCGGATGAGTATTTGTTGGGATGTCTTTGGATTGCTCACCTCCTTGGGCTGAAGTAGGAGCCTTTGCCTTCACAGTATTGCTCATGTCAAGTACCTTTTCATAGCTGTCTTGAAAATCCACCTCATAGGGTAACGACTCAATCTTTGGAGGAATGATAGGTGCTTCTAGGGCTTCCATGGGCTGCTCCTTCTCCATTACTTGCAGCCCTGATTTTTCTTCATGCACTTGTGTAGCTCGTGGTTTAGCCCTTGGTCCAATTCCAACTCGATGTTTCTTCAATCCCATGATGTTTATGTTTTTCCCGAATCTCAACTGGAAGGGTTTTGTATTCGGCGCAGCTGGCAACCATGTCATCAATTGTGGAGGGCTGAGTTTCCCTCACCGGAATGGTTTCCTCTTTTGGAGGGAAAGTAGGCCAGAATGACCTAGATAAAGAATCACTCATGGTTCTTGCTGGTTGGGTTTTATTGTTTGCCCTTGAGCTTCCTTCACGATTCAAATTTTCCATGTTATTGATCAGTTGTACCATCATGTTAGCCAATCTCTGTTGCCGCAAACCTCTCAAACCTAGCATCCTCAATAATTATGTCTGCCATTTTATCTTCTTGCATGAATACCCTTAAGGTTGGGAAGATCTTTGCTCTGATACCACTATAATGTCCCTTTCCGGGCTCTAACTAAAAACAAAGTTTAATTGCACAAACCCCAACAGAGAGGAAACTGAAATTTATGACAGCAAGGTATAATAGTCTGATTTTTTATAACAGCAAGAAAAATGCAATGTCTCTTCAAAAATTGCATCATTCACACCATCCAAAGCATATAAGGAAACTTAGAAATATTTTAGAACAAATATTAACCAAGAAATCAGCCTTCAAACCCCAGTTGGAATTTATTTAATTAAATAGAATTATAGCAATGAACACCCTTACAAAAGTGGCTGCAAATGAAGGATTCCAAGCCCAAATATGAAGTCGAATTGTAAATTCCAGCTGCTAAAAATATGAGAAACACAATGATGGCTGAATTGAATGTTGCCGTGCCATAGAAACCCCCAAATGCCACTTTAGGGCAAGTTGCCACTCTAGGAGAGACCCTGAAAATCTCTACAAAACCCTAGCAGCCCTTCTTCGACCCAAACCTTAGCTGAAAATTTGCAAAACCAATCTTCTTGAAGCTCATTGGAAACCCCAGGATGGAGAATCCTTAACGGATTGAAGAATTTTCATTCGTCAATCAAACAAGGAAGGTTTTCGTCCTCACTCGTTGGGCACACAAGAGGATTTTCATCCTCAAGTGGAAGTAGTTGAACAGTCAACCCAAAAACCATGCAAAGTTATTAGTAGACAAGATGATGATGCACAGATGAGTCAAGCGACCCCTTTTTATACCTTGATGTGGCACCAAAATCCACAAAGAGCCCAAATAGGACCGACCTCTTTTGGAAAGATAAGTTTTTTTTCCTTCTTTTTTGGCAGACAAAAGAAACGAGTATTTAGAAATACCTTTATATTAATAATAATAATATTAAGCTGCCCAAAGTAGAGAATTATCCGGGCCCAACTTAAAATATTATTAATTATTTCTAATTTAGAAAAGGGGACATTACAGAGTCCTTGGCAGTCACAACCCTATCCGTAGGAGCATAAGGAGAAAAACTATTTTGGAAATGGTGGCTAAACAAACTTCTAATTTTTTAAAAGGTCCTCGACCAGGGAGTCATCAAGCTGACAAAGGCCAATAACCTTTTGCGCAACAGTCTTACGCTTGATGAAGTCAACCCTGCATCACCCTCTTGGATCCACTAAAGTCGAGACCGAATCCGGGCACCCTGGCAGTATCTTCCTTAGCATGAGGAACGGTTGATTCCAACTTCGCTACCTCCTCTTGAAGGGAATCGTTATGTAAATCAGCTTCAAGGGCAATGCGAGTCAACTCAAGACGCTGATGTGACTCACAGAACTCCCTCCTTTGCTTCCACACACAATCATCCTACCCCATCCATTGATAATTTGATTGTATGATAAATCACTTCTTCCCATCAAAGGATGTAACCTTGAACACCCATCGGACAGTGAGAAAGGTTCCAAACTCTATGAACAAGGGCACGAAAGTCCTCTGAGTCTAAATGAGAGATGTTTAATTTGAATAAGGAAGAGGGTGACAAGTTGCTTGAAGGACCAAAAGAATCATAGTATGAATCGAGAGATTATCCAATCTTGTAGCATCCATACGCATCTCAATGGGTTGAATCCAACTAGAGAAAGTCATACCCTCACGAGGGCCATAGAAACGGTCAAGACAAGCTTGAACCATATGACCCACCTTGATGATAGTTGGACCAATTAAACCAGCTGCCATGGTCTTGAACTTTTTGCTTCTAGTTGGGATTAAAAAGCTGAAGAGAGCTTTTGCATTGACCCCAAGCCAGCTTCTTAGTGCCACTGACCACAAAGTCTAGACCTCTACCTTTGTTACCCTCCCATTCCATATTAAAATCCCCTCCAACAATCCACTTTGCAACAAGAAGAGAGGAAGCCATCCAGTCCCACAATCTACAACGCCCAGAGCTGAGATTGGGAGCATAAACAACACACAACCCAATCACTCTATCCTAAACCAAAAGAGTGATCCAAACACATCGATCATCAAGATCCGAACTTGAGGCAACCACTAAATTTTGGAGATATGAGGAGAGGGAAATCACAACCCTCACTCCCTCGATTGTGTTGAGAGGCCTAAAAAGGACCACTCCAATAGTAGCTCATCCTATTTCTGAGCTCAAAATCAACAAATTTGACTTCCTGGAGAAAAACATCCGGTCTAAACTGTTGCAAAACACCACACACTAACTACTTACGATTGGGAATCATCATCCCATGCACATTCCAAGACAAAAAAGAGAGTTTCATTCTAGAGGAAGAAGTCCAAGGTTACTAAACTGGTTGTCCATCTCAAAGCTTAGGGCACGCCACTTTGGGGATTGAATCATCACATCCTTGTACGGCTCAATACACGGCTTAGGGCCAAGGTCCCCCTTGCCTTTGTCCACACGAGTAGGCGTGGAAACCGCTTTCCACTTGTTCCTCTTAACTTGCCAATCAGACTCAGTCTCAATACCATTTGGTCCTAAAATTGAGGTACCATTAACTCAAAGGATGCCCAACTCCAAAGAACTCACCAAGTTAAGTCTACAAGCAATTGAATTGACTGCACATCTAGTACCAAACCTTGAACCACCAGAAGGCAAGGTACTACCACCTATATGTCCCAATAAGTTAGAATTGGAGCCGCTAGTAGCAGATCATTTGAAACCCTCGTTGGAAAATCTGAATCAATTGATGAGCCCCCATTTCCCAAGTCTTTGGACGAGGAAGAGGCTGAGATCCCTTTGTCACTGGCCATTGCACCTTGTTTAGGCCTATGATGAGGACAATCTCTGATCAAACGGTCCTGAGCTTGACAAGTGAAGCAGGCATTCGAAAGATTAAGGTAGTGGACTTTTAATTTCTGAATCCCATCACTAGTGCATACTGTTGATCTCTGTGAGTGACGCACCTCTTTCTCCCTACTTAGACCAATGATGTTGACGCTCTAAAGGAAATAGGGGGTGCACGCAAGCACGTGCAACCTAGACAGAGCGCGTAAACGGGCGCAACTTTCTCTCTTGAAAGGAAAGTGTGTGCATGAAGGATAACTAGTGCAATGGATTGCACGTGCCGGACATCTCCCCAAGTTTAACTTTCACCAGGTCTTGGTGGCTATGAGATTTGCTGGGAATAGTTCAAGGTGGCTAGTGGGTGATTGATTTTTGAAGGGTGTTTGCTGGTTTGTTCTAGTGTGATTGCACACGGATTGCGCAATGGGGAAACCGTATGGGTTCAACCTCAAATGGTTTAGCATGGGTGTATGCGAGGCTGACATGTAATTCATTCAATGTGTGTGGCAATCTCCTTTGTGAGGGATATTGTGCAATGAGTATCACTTGCAATCATAAAGAGTTAGCAAAATAAATCGATTGCAAGCTTTAGTCCTAGATTAACCTACTCTAACAGGGGTCATAAAAAGTGCAAAAGAGAGAAGGGTAGGGAAGAAAGAGAAATGAATCCAATGCAGCGGGAGAGACCCCCTTCTAGTTGGCGAAGACAAATTTGAGAGACCATACTCATGCTCATACCAACATTCACTCAATCAAGACACAAGCAAGTAAAGAGGGATGCAATGCCGTTGGACGCGCAAAAAGTGAGTATTAACTCAAAGCAACGATTGAATGATATGTCGATTGATAAACAAATGGGATTTTCTCTAGTCAGATGGAAAGAGTGCTCACAGACATCAATATTTTGGACTTAACACAGAGTAGAAACAAGAAAACTAAGGCAAATGCATTAAAATATTTTTAAACTTCATTCTACAAGGATTCGACCATACCAAGGTCTTTCTGCTAGGTATTTATAGGAAAACCACATCTTACTTGGGCATAATTGCATTTGTTACAATAAATGGCCTCAACTAATTGTGCAGTGCATATCTGACATGGCGTGCAATTACAAACCGGTTGTAGCCTTTCAACAATTGCGCATGCACAATGGCAAAATTAGGTGGCCACAGTCACATATTCAAATCAAATTGAATGCCCCTTGGGCAATCTAGAAGAAAATGAGATTTGATCTCTGGTTTTAGAAGGTAGCTTTCCATGCTCTGTGGAGTGCAAGGGTAGCTTGGAGCAGAAATCAATCTTCATTAAATTCAAACAATGCCTACTTTCTGACATGGAGTGTCTAATGAGATTTGTCCAACCTCTTTTGTTGACAAAGTGGATAATATCTAATTCTTTGATAAAATGTCAACTTTGAGCAGTATTGTGTTACAAATGACAGATTTGTTGACTTTTGTAGAAAGCTTTATTGTCTAGCAACCAAGCACTATTTGTCTTTTGTGCATTGGGTGATCGACAACATGCAGGCTTCACTTTGATGGTTCTGTGCCATGGTTTTGCATGACGAGACATGATTATACTCTTGTGCATTCATCCTCATTCTGCCTTTGTGCGGTGGTATTTCTGACTTTTGTGTGCCCTTTACAACTTATGTGGATGAGCCTTCAATTCCTGCGAAGTACATGAGAAGTGCAAACTTAATATTGCGAGTGTAAAGCGAGCAACTCAAACATTATTCTACGGTTCACACATACTGTGCATGTTTGGCTAGCACTTGTTTCCTTTCTGTTTTGCGTGAAAGTTTGCACACTTTAGGTATTTCATAGTTTGTGTGGCGCAAATGATTGTGCGGCCCAACTATGCGTAGAGTCTTCCTTAGAAGAATCTCTAACACTTTCTTTGTGTAGCCTTTAATGTATCGTGAATGCATATATATTATTTGCATAGTATAAAGCTTGAGAAAACCAAGTGTTAGGTGTTAAATTTGCCCAAGTGGGTTATATTTTATTCAATTTTACAATTGTGGCGAAGAATTGCAAAGTCACAGTGTTTGGGATTGCGCACAATGTATGGTGGGTTGCTCGGCAAGTTTGGCTGCCATGGAGCATTGGGAGGTCGCAAGACTCATGATATGGTTTCCCAATGAAGCGTGCGGGGTTTGGTTGAACACGGGAAATTTGCGCAATGCGATGGGGCTCAAGAAGGCAATGGCCAAACATATGGAAATCTCACGGGACAATGCGCAAGGTTATGTGAAGGGCATGGACCAAAGGTGAAGGCGTGCGGTGTTTGAAGAGATTGTGTAATGGAACTGCACAGGGTGAAAAGAAAGCCACACACAAGGGATGATGCAAAAGGTTGTGTCGAAAGACACAAAGGGGCACTCGCAAAGCAAGAAGGCCACAATATACTGCGCAAGCGATAGAATGCTACACAAGATTGCCGCGCAAAGCTTTTTGAGGCTGCACACAGAGGGGATCACTTGCGCACTCAAATGAAAGCCAAGGGAGTTTGCACATGCTTGAAGTATGAAGAGCTAGTAGTAAGGGATGCCACAAAAACATTTGAAGGGGCCAAAGAAAGAGGAATTGAATTGTGCAAGGGATGAGAAAATAAAAATGCACAAGTAGTCCAGTCTTTCTAGGAAAGGCTCAAGATTCCATGATTTCCTGAAGGGAAATTAGGGTGTGTAGAGTAGGCACACCATCAAATGACAACTCTACTGGAAAATGCTCTTGAGAATTTTTTAGAATTGCGAAGCGGATAGAACTCAAAATCTCCGATTTACATTAAAACAAGCACAAATAAACATGCTCAAAATTCTTTAAATTATCAAATCAAAAGCAAAAACAAAGGCTTTAGTGTTACTGTGCAACATACTAAGCTTTAAAACTTACAAAGAGTCAAGTGTGTGCCCGTGAAGTTCATTTACCTTCCCTTTGGGCTTTCCAATCTAACACAAAGAGCGATCATTTACCTTGCTTGCAGATAAGGTTTTTTAATTTTATTTTTTTGTATTCTTATATTTTGATGGGGATGGATGGAGAGGAAGGTTGAAGCATTGCTCTGTTACTAGCGAGACGTCTATATCCCCGACAAAGATACCTTTGGCTTCATTCATGTCCTTGCTTCATTGTTAGCTAGGCGTTTATAGCCTTGGTGGAGATTATCAGAAACACCCTTAGGTTGAGAAATATTTTGAAATGAGTGGTTTCTCATCTCCCTAAACCATTACAGCCTCTAGAGAATCTTGAGAGATTTCCATCGATATGCAGAACTTGAAAAATGGAGCTCATAGGTGAAAGATATCTCTAGTCAAAGTTTTACAAAAATAATGGTCAAACTTGGCCAACTGTCCAATCAGGACATGACACGTGGCAAAAGTGAGAAAAATGGGTAAAAGAGTTAAAAGTTGTGTTTTAAGCCTCCAGTCTTCGACACATGAATAAATGGTGGGCCCCACTATTTGCTGGCTGGGGGCCCTCAGCTAGGTTCAACACTCTTTTAACAGAGGGGTGCCTTGGCCTCTGACTCATTATATCATTACATTGATATTTCATTTATATGCCACATTATCTCTGTATATCCTACATGTGGTATATTTTGCAAGATATTTGAATTGTAATGCAGGGGATATGTTATATTGCATTGCATTATTGGTGTAGCTCGGTGAGCTATTTTCTTGCTTGGTGGGGTGGTCAACTCCCCACCAAGTTGACTAGTGCTTATCTCCATGCGACCCGGAATCGGTGTTATATCCTTAACTCCATGGCGATATACTTATTGGTCGAACTTTTATTACTCCGAGCACAACAAATGGATTATCTATACTCGTGGCCAAAATTCCAATAACTTGGTGAGTCTGGCGGATACAAAAACTCAGCGTTTATCTATACTATCCACGATTGGCCACATAAGCAGTTACAACAATGCCCAACGTGTCGACCACACAGCCCATACATTTGGCGGTTCAATGAATGTACCATACGTGGTGAGCCAAAGGAAACAATCGGTGGCCTATCCATAGCTCAAAGGCCATTGGTGGCCAAAAATAGGCCAAGTGTAGCCAAAGCCACAACCAGAACATAGGCTATTACACCTATTTTTAAACACTCACCCCTCCAGACCCGCAGGATATGTGGGATAATGTTAACGCATATGTTAAAATCCATCAGCAAAGAAAATGGAGGAGTGGGTCAAACCCATGACCTCATGGGAATAAACCATAAATGACTTATCTGATGCAGCCAAAAGGGCTCGACATGGTTAAAAATGATCTCAGTGATATTTATAAAAGTTTTGTTAGTAGACTGTGAAAAGGCAGCATAGAGGCAGTTTGTAAAAACTTTAAATTTGAAGCACTTCTGGTCTGAATTAGGACTTGGTGTAAAAATAAAAGTTGCTTAGAATTCAGAGACAAAGACAGTGATGGTCATAGTTTTATATAAAGTATTCCATATTTTCTGGGTATAGTTGATTTTTTATCACATTGCACATATAAAGGGAACTTGGAGAACTTGTAGAGCCACAGGTGAAGTTGTGGACGATATCTGACAAGAAATCAGAGTCTGCAATTCTGTTTAAGCTCTAAAAACAAAGGTATAAAGATATTTTTTTCATTATTTAAGGTGATAAATTGTACTTCATTTGGACATTAAATAGATCGATTCACAATTACATGAATCCGGAGACGTAGCCTTCAGGTGAACTCCGTTAACAAGTTTTTGTGGATTTTCTTTCAGTTTTTTGAAGCTTTTGATCAGATAAAATTTCAGTAAAAGGAATTTATTAAAATGATTAAGCAAACAATCAACTGGGAAAAATTGGATTAAGTGAAAATTGACAATCCATAATCCACAACAGACAAAACGAATGCACACGTCAATTTTGGGATTATAAATCAAATTGAGTGCATCTATATAATCAGCTTGTGATTATAATATTAATAGATTTGTAATATATCTATTAAATCATGAAAGTTGATTTTAAAAGATAAGTTGATCGTTAAGAGTAATAACTTGGGAAATTGGGGTTTCAAAACACCCAAAAATGAACAATAACACTCTTGATCAATTTATAAATCAGATAAATTAAGAATCTGAAAAAAAATGAAAATGGTACCTAGGGGGTTAAAAACCAATTTCAGATCAAGTTTTGTACCAGAGCTAGTTTAGCTCTTTATTTGCTTCAGTTGAATTGTTTTCAAATTGGTTTTGCATTTTTGGGCTTGATCTTTCAGTTGCAGTGTGCATAATTTGGAAGAATGGGTGTGTAGGAAACCATGGGAAAAATGTCAAACAAGGAAAATTTTGATGAGATTGAAGCATACAACTAGCAGATACAAGAATAGAATGCCTTCCTAAGGTGTCAATTATTCGCTCTTGAGGAGAAAATTGGCAGTCTAAAAAAGAGCTAGAATCCAAGGATGAGCTCTTAATGGTGTTGTAAATTGGTGGACCCAAGAAAGAGGTAAAAATTACTACTACTGATGCATCCACTATGACAAAGAGTGTATTGTAAGTATTGCAGCACCTAATTACTCTCCCCATTCAAAATTAGATTCAGGTAATGTTCTAGGTGACTTTGAAAAACACACAAGGGGTATATGATCTAAACTATTGAATAAATGGGATTTAATGGAATTATCCTTAGTAAGGATAATAAAGGCATATCTAACCCCATACAGGTTGAAGAATAACCTCATTTTATAGGATTGGGGTATGCTAATGCAGGGAAAAAGAAGATTGGAGAAGGATCCAAGACCATGGAAGAAGACAAGATTCTAACAACAAAGAGGCTTCCCCATTCACATCAAGTGATTCATCCTTAGAAGAAGGATCTAGTAATAATTCACCATGAAGAGGTATAGAGATCCCTCCACCTTTTGTTTACCATAAGCATAAAGGAAAAGGTAAACAATTTGATCCATTATCTACATTTGAGGAATTTGGCAATGATATGCAGAAATTGTGGTATAGTTATCCATGCACATTTTGTGGGTTATCTAACCATTGTGTAGCCAAATGTAGGAAATGACAATCTTTATTGGAAAATATTGAGAAAGTTCACTCTCCTAAACATGGCTCAGAGAGAAGCAGTTTAGGTAGGTTTCCTAAAAATGTGGATCATAGAAAAATGGACACAAGATTTTGTGATCACTGTAAAAAGATAGGTCATGTAATTGAAAAGTGTTGGCAGATTCATCTTGAAAAAAAAAAATTTGTTAAGAAGGAAATAAATATTGAACCAATCAACTTGGAAATGACCCTTGCAGTGAATCAGGTAAACAGTGAAGTGAATCAACCACCCAAACAAGAAAATGTGATTAAAATGGTGGGTAAAAAATTCCTCAATTTTATGTTTGCATAGTTAAATTGATGAATAAAATGCAAACTAATAAAGCAAGTTTTGGGATTTCCATTGAATTGTAAAAAAGGAAATAATTCCCATATGTATTTTTGCTTTGATCTGTTGAAGTTGAAGGGAAAATTCAGGTGATAGGTTTATCATGCTTGGGTAAATTTCTCTTTTGATGGTTTTAGAAACTTCATCTTAACAGAAGCATGTACAGTGTTTCTTATGGGCATGGTCAGTAGATCGGATGTCTATTTTTTAGAAATTATTCAAAGTATGTTGTTGTGCAAATTGTTTCATGTAGGCACTGTTTGTATGTGTAACAATTATACTGAAGTTTTGTAGCTATGCATGATGCTTGCACATGTTATAAGTCTTATATTTAGGCTTAAATATTTGTAACTGTCAAACATAGTTACAAATAGTATGTATAATTTTTGCACTAACAAGCTGTGAATGCAGGTTACATTTGCATATCTGACAGTGGTGCAGGATCAGTGTACAACAAATGAGTATGGCAGTTTCAGTTGTCATATCAGTTGCAGTAATGGCCATGGGTGATGTTACTTTTAATGGCTTTTCGATTTATTACAATTTTTAAAAAATTACTATGCTATAAACTGGGTTATGTTGTTTGTAAAATGTAGAGGACTTGTGAACAGTTTAACTGGGTAAATTTCCCTTTTGAGGACAAAATGGTCTTATTGGGGAGGAGTGATCCGAAGGATTTTCTAGGTTCAGATGTTTACAAAATCTCCTAAACCATTGCAACGTCATAGAGTGTCTTGAGAGCTTTTCGTCAATATGCAGAACTCGAAAAACGGAGCTCATAGGTGAAAGATATCGCAGGTCAAAGTTTGGCAAGAATATGGTCAAACAAGGTCAACTGTCCAATCAAGACGTGACACGTGGCAGAAGTGAGGAAAAATGGGTAAAAGAGTAAAAAGTTGTGTTTTAAGCCTCCGGTCTTCGACACATGAATAAATGGTGGGCCCCGCTATTTGCTGGCTGGGGGCCCTCAGCTAGGTTCAACACACTCTTTTAACGGAGGGGTGCCTTGGCCTCCAACTCATTATATCATTGTATTGATATTTCATTTATATGCCACATTATCTCTGTATATTCTACATGTGGGATATTTTGCAAGATATTTGAATTGTAATGTAGGGGATATGTTATATTGCATTGCATTATTGGAGTAGCTTGGTGAGCTATTTTCTAGCTCGGTGGGGTGGTTAACTCCCCACTGAGTCGATCAGTCTTATTACTCCATGCGACATCAACCTTGAGGGTCATTTTATATCCTCAATCGAATGGCTATATACTCGGGCCGAACTTCCTATTACTTGGTGAGCCGAGGGGCTTCATCAATATACAACAGGATCAACATTGGAGTGACATAGGATGATATACCACATAGCTACGGCAGGTTCCAAATCATGACTCAGCCCATTGGGCAGTTAAACAATGCACCATTCGGGCCCAACAATTGGGCAATACAAAGGATCACCAACTACACATGGCGAGCTCAATGACATAACAGCTCGAGTTGGCCCACTCATTGTAATAAACATTGTGTGGCCAACCAAAATGCCAAGATGTGGCCTAAGCCACATGTAACATAGGCTAGGTTAAGCCCTATATTTAAACACAAACCCCCCAAACTTGTGTGGCCAATGTGGGATAATCCCCACGCAAAGTACAAAACATTGACAAAAAAAGGAGGTAGAGAGGGATTCGAACCCACATGACCTCATGGGTAGCAAACAAAAAACTCATCGTAATGAGCCATAGGATGGCTCGACATAGTATAAATGATGGGCCAATATTATATTTAAAAGGACTTTTTTAGCAAGACTGTGTACAAGGCAACATAGAGCAGTTTTAAAGATCCTTGAAATTTGAGGCACTTAGAGTCCGAATTAAGACTTGGTAAAAAAGAAAAGTTGCTCAGATTCAAAGACAAAGACATTGATGTTCTTTTTCCATGAAGTGAAGTATATTTCCTGTTGTAGGTGATTTTCGATCACAGTTGCATGGAAAAGGGCACTTTGGAGAGCCTGTAGAGCCACAGGTGAAGTTGTAGACAAAGTCTGACAGGAAATCAGAGTCTGCAATTCTGTTTAAGCTCTAAAAATGCAGGTATAAAGATCTATTTGTCATTATTGAAGGTGATAAATTGTACTTCATTGGACATTAAATAGATCAATTCACAATTCATGAATCTGGAGACGTAGCCTTCGGGTGAACTCCGTTAACAAGTTTTTGTGGATTTTCTTTCAGTTTTTGAAGCTTTTGATCAGATAAAATTTCAGTAAAAGGAATTTATTAATTTGATTAAGCAAGTAATTAAATGGGAAATCGGATTAAGTGGAAATTGACAAATCCATCACCCACAACAGACAAAATGATTGCATAGTCAATTTCGGATTAAATCATCAAATTGAATGCATTATATAATCAGTTGTGATCAGAAAATTAATAGATTTGTAATATATCTATTGATTCACGGAAAGTTGATTTAAAACAGTAAATTGATCGTTAAGAAAGAAATTGGGAAATTGGGGTTTCAAAACACCCAATAAGTGAATCCAGAAAACACTTGTGATCAATTTTAAATCAGATAAATTGAGTATTAGAAATAAATTCAAACGGTACCAAAAAAGATAAATCTCGTTTTCGGATCAAAATTTGTGATATAACTTCAAAACAAAGATTCAAAACTTAATTTGAAAGAGAAAAACAGTTGAGCACAAGTACTTACATTCATCTTACGGCTTACCAAGTCCTCTAAAGTTCGAACATTCTTATGGTAAAACAACATTTTACCATTGTTGCACACTAAGACAACAGACTCATGACTTCTTTGATAGATTAAGCAATTGCACATAGGGAAATTAAGAACCAGGGTCAGGCACAAGCAAAAAGAAGAAAGGATGGGGATTGCACAACGCAATTCATCTTTATTGAACACAACAACTGACAAAAGCAAGAAAAGGCAGAGTAATCTAATGAAAGCAAATCCAACTTATCCTAAACTAAACCAATATATGTAGTTGGGTGTAATGTCCCCTTTTTCTGGACATTACCTATATATGGCGGTTCACTCTTTTCAAGCAATGTAATCCCTTGGTATGCCTAGCACTACAAGTGGAAGCTTCTGGATAGTTTAGAAAAGTGCACATAGGATAATTTTTTTTTAATATTAAATAAAGTGCACAAGTAGTGGCTTATTAAATATTTTTATTTTTAATTTTGATTTAGAGGGAAAACATTAAATGATTGAACATTGGAGATTGCACCTCTTATTTCTATAAAGAGGGGTCACATTTCCTTGAGAGGGGTCATGCTATGATTATGAAGAATTCGATTTGACTCCATGCTTGGAGTAGGGATGCATGCCCACCTTTGATGCTATTTGCTCTCTTTCTATCTCTTTTGCTTTGGAGATCTTGTAGTTGGTTTCTTTTGATATCAATTGGAGATTTTATTCTGTCTTTGCAAAATCGATTTGATTGTGATGAAGTCTCTCATGCCCAATGACTTGCATTATATTTTTGTGTTGGCTGTAGTGAACCATTAAAGCAGTATTTTATTCTCTAACCCCAACGAATTCCTTCACGGTTGTTTTAAGCATGGTTAGAGTGGTTCGACTTGGATGTATGCATGATATTGTGAGGTTTATAGCTCTTATATTGCAGCGACTTCTTTAGGCAGGTGTGATGCTAATATTGGATGTTGAATGGTTTGATTTTTGGGTTTGAAATAAGTTGCCATTTGTCCCTTTGACCAGCGACCCCATTAGGGCCAATATTGAGTGCTTTAATGCATGTGTTGAACCTCATATGACCAGCAATTTAGTTGATATTGTTTATTGGTGATAGTGACTGGTTTCCAACCAATATTTCATTGCATAAATCCTCTTTAAAACCCTAGCAAGATCTGCATGTTGACTGATGCCTGTTTGGAAGTGTTTGCATGGTATTTATGATACGTAACATCCCTCATTTGCAGAGATTACTAGCATGATATCTTCCAGTTTTGGTGACTTCATTGGAAGCCTATATTCTATGAAAAATATACATTCCTGGCGAACAGTGTTTGCATGTTATTAAGGTGAATTTGAAGCTCTCCATTACAGATCCAGTTGTAGTTTATCCGGGTAATATTTATTGGAGAAAACCGATTGGGTTAATGCCTTGGTATTGGTGTTTTGTGGTCTTTAATTGTAGTGAACTGAAGATGATAGTTTGATATCATTCTGAGTATCTTTGGGTAGTGAAATCTATGCTTGAGTGAAGTATAATGTTTTGGTATGTTTTGTGAATGGTTTGGCCACCTTTTTAGCGATCCACCTCTAGAATTGGATCGGATTTTATAAACATATATTTAGCAATTTATATTGGTGGATTTAGATCAGATTTGGAGGTCTTTTGCAGCTTTGTTTGATCTTCATATTTATTGGAAAGCAATCTGATTTTCTGAGTTTCATTAGTCCTGCTGAGAATTAATTGCTTCAAGCTATTTAGTTGAGGCCATTAAACCCCTACCCTTGGGTTTATCGAGTCATCTATTGGCTGGGTTTTATCAATTGGATGTGATTTCTAATCACTGGTGGTATTGTTTCCTATTTGAGTGTTGTATTTTCCATTGATCCCATAAAGGGGATATTACACTGGGATAGAGAGGGTAGATCAAAAAATTTTGATTGAAAAAAATCCACTCAATGGCAACAACAAGCTCCTCCTAGTTTTTGTTCTCAGGTGTGTAGGAATATCCTTGAATTCTTGAGATAAATAAATCAATTTTAAATTCAAAGCTATACCTACGCTTATGATATACATGATTACTCTCTTTGATTTTAGGAATGGAGTGAGAGTATGCAGGAGGGGAAAAAATTGTTATCTTAAAGTCAAGCCAAGTGAAGGCACAAAAGTCCTTTATCAAGATGACTGTGTTGAGCGTGACATGGGGTACACCAATCTTTGACAGAGTTGGTTCTTAACGGTGCACAATGATTGCACAACACTCTTCAGTTGCAAGATTTTCTCGCATCCTTTCTGTTTCCTCAAGGTTTTCCTCCTTGAAAGTTTCTACTGCAGCTTCAACAGTTCCTTTGGGAAGCACCGTTTTCTCTGAAACAGGCTCATGGCACAATGGACTGGGTAGCTTCATAGTCGAAGGCTCCCCTTTGATGTCTTCTCGATGGCACAAAAGTTGAGTATCACACACTCCACATTGCGCAGAGTTGATGAGAGTGTCGTGCAAGTGCTCTTTGTGTGCGCTTCTTGCACTACTTGGGCAAAGCCAACTCTAGGATCTCAAAACCTCCAAGAAGGGCGTTGTTCAGCTCATATGAACTATGACGCTCACTTGTATGCAAGGGTGGTTTTCAAGCGATTCATTCACCACTTTGTGATGTTCAATGTAGGGTTGCACGTCATTTTGATCAGGTTCAGAGCTCATGGCTTTTTCTTTCTTATCCAACATCTTTCCTTCTTCATACACTTCCTCTTATTCTCTTACACAAACAATTCAATGTGAAAATCAAATTTGAAGAGTCAGAACTATTAGAAGAAAAAGCACAACCAATATTATAATGCATGATATGATTATTTTGAAAAATGAAAGGGTTAATATCACGTGTGGTAGTTGAAGCGTGGTTTGTCTTTGTGTTTTCAATATGAACAACATTGTGGATAGGGTAGTCTAGGGGTGATTGTGTGGGAGCACAAACTGGGTTGTAGGTCAGATAGATAGGGTTGGGAACGAAATTGAAAGGGGTGCTTGGCACAAGAGTGGGGTTGGCCATTGGCACTGGATAGTAAGCACCTCAATGCATAGGTGGAGAGAACTGTTGGATATTGCATTGTTTTTCTACTAGGACAACCTCATGGAAAATTGCAAATAAAGAGGCAAGGACCACAAAGTCTTGTCCAATAAACATGGAAAAGAGGGGATGTCATGCATGCAAATAGATTTCTACGGTGACAGGTTTGGCGATAGTAAAGGGATTCCTCAACTTCTTGTACACTTGATAGAAACGAGTGTTGAAAACAACTACATGTTTGTTTCTTTACGGGTGGATGCAAAACGGAAGTATAAGACAACGAGATCTATGTGGATAGCAAAATAGCCAGGGAAAACAGTCTCAAAGGCACCCCAATATGTGATTAACCCATGCAACTGCTAGAGAAACCATTGGTAGGATATATCACAAACAGGCGACAAACGATGTTTTCATGAAGGATAACTTCTTTATACAAAACATCTTTGAAGGCTGCAACATGCTCCTCCGTGTTCATACTTGAGACACCACTCCCAAAAAATCGTCAGGTAGGTCATGTTGGACTCCTAAAATAACTATAGGATCATGAACTTGCCCACCAGGCCATAGCCATGATGGGTTGTGTTGATTTACAATGGGAATGTAGTAAAATGTTCGAAGACCACAACCCCATAGGGATGTTTTCCACATAACAACAAAGATTTGCATTATGACTTTTGTTAGAACAACCCTCCTCTTAGCACCATTAATGTTGTTCTTTGTAAGTGACACTCCTTTCTCCCATCTAGGGCCAAAACTATTGATGTTGCAAAGGAGAATAAGGCAGGCGCAGGCATGGGAAACCTAGATAGAGCTCTGCACAAACGGACAGGGCAATGCCTCTCTTGAAAGGAGGCACACAATGTATTGCGCAATGCAGTTCCCCAAGGTTAACTCTCACCAGGTCTTGGTGGCCATAAGATTTGTTGGGAATAACTCAAGGTGGTTGGTGGGTGTTCGATTTTCAAAGGGCATTTGCTGGGTCGTTTTAGTGCGATTGAACATAGATTGTGCAATGAGGAAAACCTATGGGTTCAACTTGAAATGGTTTAGCGTGGGTGTATGTGAGGTTGACGTGTCGTTTATTCATTGTGTGTAGAAATCTCCTTTGCGAGGGATATTGCACAATCACCTGCAATCATAAAGAGCTAGCAAAATAAATCGATTGCAAGCTTTAGTCCTAGATTGACCTACTCTAACAAGGGTTATCAAAAAGTGCAAAAGAGGGGCAGAAAAGAAAGAAATGAATCTGATGCAGTGGTAGAAACCCCCTTCTAGTTGGTGAAGATAGATTCAAGAAACCATACTCACGCTTAGACCAACATTCACTCGATCAAGACACGAGCAAGTGCAAGAGTATGAGGAAATTTATTGCAGAGTAAAGAGGGAGAGGGACACACCACCGTTGGAAGTGTAGGAAGAAACCATTAACGTAAAGCAATGATCGAATGATATGTTGATTGATAAACAAATGAGATCTGCTTTAGTTATATGGAAAAAGTGCACATGGACATCAACATTCAGGGCAAAACATAGAGTAGAAACAAGAAAACAAGGCAAATGCATTAAAATGTTTATAAACTTCTTGTTGTCGCCCTCAAAATCCCCCCTGTCATTTTCTAAGTCAAATTCGAAAATTTTGAGCTCACGCCTTCCAAAAGTGTTCAAGCAAAGTTGAAAGTCCGAAAAGATAGAGAAATTCATGCTTTAAAGTTGTTTAAACTCTCCAGTCTACACATTTTGGTAAATTTTTTGTTTCCCTGTTTGCACGCGTGAAAATTTTATTGTTGTCCTCATCTGAATGAAATTGTCAATCTTTCTATGGCCATGGATCGTCGAACCTTGTATTGTTTTCAATTCCTTGGTTCACGAAAGAAATTTGAAAAGCGGGTGCGAAATGGTGGAGTTTTCTTCTCTGCATTTTTCCACAGTCGTGAATGTGGGTGTTTTCTCTCCCGTCAAATTTTGGCCCCATTATCCACGAGTACGTGGACATATCTAATTGGAGGTGGGCCAGTGGAGCAATTTGTGTTTTTGAGCCTTTTTCATTAAAGGGGCTTAAAGTTAAAAAGTGACCAGCAACCTTGCCCACGCCTAATAAAAAATCAAATATTAAGCCTGCATCAAAAGAGTCAAAGCGGGGAGGTGGATCGTCGGGGAGATTTGAGAATTTGAGCCTTTTTCATTAAAGGGGCTTAAAGTTAAAAAGTGATCCGCAGCCTCGCCAAACACAAAGGAAAAAGTCAAATCTTGAGCCTGCCGTTGGAAAGTCAAAGCGGGGAAGTGGGTCGGCGGAGAACTTTGAGGTTTTGAGCCTTTTTTGGTAAAAAGGGCTAAAAGTCATAAAGTGACCCACAACCCCGATCATGCTATGGAAAAAGTCAAATATTAAGCCCGCGTCAAAAGGTCAAAGCGGGGAGGCAAAGCAATTTGTGTTTTTGAGCCCGCATTGAAAAAATGTAAAATTATAAAAGTAACCTGCAATTCTGTCTCCACTCAAGTAAGGCCACGTATCAAAACCATATCAAAAGCGAGAGAGCCGGCCAAAATGTTCCAAAACGCCATTTCTCCAAAAGTCACAAAATGCAAAAGACATCCTCGACGCCTGCTCCAGTAAATTTCTCCCACGTGGACGACTTTGGTTTAAAGTTTCAAAGGTAAGATGAACGGTTCAAATTCAAAGTTACAAAATGAGTGTAACGGTTGCATTATGGAAAGTCTGGTTTTTCTCGCCATTGACGTTTCTTCGCGAATCAAGAATTTGAACGGACTCAAAGGATTGAAAAGATTGTAAACCGTTTCTTGCTAACAAAGAAGAAGTTGTAATTGTTTCTTGCAAGATATGTAATGGCTTCTTCATGCCATTGTAAGGGGTTGGCGATTGATCTTGTAGACTCGAGAGTGCATTGTACTTGGAGAAAGCAAAGGAAATAGCCATTTTTCTTCTAATTTCCTCCATTCTCAAATTTCTTCCATTCCCACATTATGTACAACTTCTGTTTAAGCATCAATACAAGGAGTTTGTAGCCTCTTTGATGAGGAGATTTTAGAAACTTTGAGTTCGCAATCTTATCTCGTCTTGCTGCTATTTACAGGGTTGTTTTCTTCTCATAAATGCATGTGTTAAAGTTTCTAACTAATGTGTGCAGGAATTTGATTTCCTACCTGCAACATTAGTTTCCCTATCTCATTTCTCACTCCCTTTCCCACTTTCAGACAGTCTTCCCTAGCAAGAGATTGCTAGCTTTGCCGCAGGGTCAGTGGAGTGCCCCTGTTGGATCCCCGGCCGAAAGGCCACCACAAAAATCCACGTTTTCTTGCGCATGCATAAGCGGCAGCTGCACCGGTCAAGTAGAGGGACTTAGATTCCCAGAGCGTTGGCAAGGAATTCACAAATTTGTCCACCCGGAAAATTCCCTCACCAACACTTCTTTTTATAAGGATCCGACCATAACAAGGTCTTTCAACTGGGTTTTTATAGGAAAACCATAACTTACTTGGGCATCATTACATGCGTTACAATAATTGGCCTCAACTAATTGTGTTATGCAGATGTGACATGGCATCCAATTACAAACTGGTTGTAACTTTTACTAATTGCGTGTGCACGCCTGGAAAACTTAGGTGGCAATAATTACATATTCAAATCAAATTGAATGCCTCTTGGGCGATCTAGAAGAAAATGAGATTTGATCTCTAGTTTTGGAAGGTAGCATTTAATGCTCTATAGAGTGCAGGGGTAGCTTGGAGTACAAGTCAATCTTCATTAAATTCATACGATGCCCACTTTTTGACATGAAGTGTCTAAGGAGATCTCTCCAGACTCATTTGTTGACAAAGTGGACCAATTCCGATTCTCTGACAAAATGTTAGCTCTGGGCATTGTTGTGCCAGAGACAATGGGTTTGTTGTTTGCTGTTTAGCGACTAGGCATTGTTTGTCTTCTACACACTGTGCGCACTGGGTGATCGACAACATTCAGACTTCACTTGATGGTTATGTGCCATAATTTTGCATGATGAGACGTGATTATACTTCTACGCATTCATCCTCATTTTACCTTTGTGTAATGGGATTTCCAACTTTTGTCCACTCTTTAACTTTTGCGGATGAGCCTTCAATTCCTGCGAAGCACATGAGAAGTGCAAAGTTCTTATTGTGAATGTATAGTTCACAACTCAATCATTTTTATATTGTGCAGGCATAATGCACACGCTTGGCTAGCACATATTTCTTTTCTGTTTTGCGCGCAATGTTGTTGCACTAGGTATTTCATAGTTTGTGCGGCGGCGAATTATTGCGTGCCCAACTATGCACATTGTCTTCCATGAAGAATCGCTAACACTTTCTTTCTGTAGCCTTTGATGTATCATGAATGCTTGTATATTATTAGCACAACATAAAGCTTTAGAAAATCTAGTGTTAGGGGTTGGATTTGCCCAAGTGGGCTATATTTCATTCAAATTTACAATTGCAGCGAAGAATTGCAAACTTGCGGCTAGGTGTTTGGGATTGCGTGCAATGTATGGTGGGTTGCTTAGCAAGTTTAGGTGCCACAAAGCATTGGGAGGCAGCAAGACTCATGGTATGGCCATGCAATGAAGTGTGTGGGGTTTGGTTGAGCACGGGAGATTTGCGCAATGCTACGAGGCTCAAGAAGGCAATGGCCAAACATATGGCAATTTCGCAGGACACTGTGCAAAGTTATGTGAAGGGCACAGACCGAAGGTGAATGCGCACAGTGTTTGAAGATTTTGCACAGTAGAAATGTGTAGGATGAAATGAGAGTCGTGCACAAGGGATGATGCAAAAGGCCATGTCAAAAGACACAAAGGGGTGCATGCAAAGCAAGAAGGTCACAAAATACTATGTAGGCAATGGAATGCCACGGAAAATTACCACGCAAAGCTCTTTGATGCCACACGCAGAGAAGAAAACTTTTGCACTCAATGAGAGCCAAGGGAGGCCACACATGAATTATGAAGAGCTAGCAGTAAGGGAGGCCATGAAACGTGCAAAGGGACACAAGAAAAGAAAAGTTGAATTGCATAGGGGATGATAAAATTAAAATGTGTAAGCAGTTCGATCTTTCAAGGGAAGGCCAGAGGTTCCATGATTTTGTGAACGGAAATTAAGGTGTGTTGTGTAGGCACAACAATACAAACCAAGACGAAAGGAGAGTTTCTGCTTCAGGTCCACCTCTACACAAACCCGAGCATTTGAATGGAAAGAATTCCAGTGGCCATTTGGCATGAGGAATTTGCCAAACTGTCCAGCCAAAAGATCTACAAAGGGATGCAAATGGCCAGGCAAGGAAGGGAACTCCAACCAAAAAGGGTAATGGGCATGGCCACGATCCTCAGGGTTGAAGTGTGCTCACCACAGTTGGACATAAGCCAAACTACCAACTATGTTCCATGTTCCAAACTGCAACACAAGGTGGGCTGTGAAATCTGAGTTAAACAAGAGGCACACATATTTCGAACCCTGACCCCAATAAGAGTTCAATAAGATCCCTTTGGCCTCCCAGTTCAGCATACACCACCTATTAAAGGCCTCCTCATCAGGCATCCTACGCAGGAAATTCAGGATTATTCCCTTGTGTTCGAGATGCATGTGATCCTCAAAATAATCCTTATTATCTCCAAGGAAAAAATTGAAGTCCTCCTGTTCGAGGAATTGGTTGTGATTAGCATGATTTGACGGATGAGCTGGAGCTTTGGCCTTCTCTCCTTGTGGCTCAAGCTGTTCAGTTTTCTCCAAAAGTTGAGCCACATTGCTGTTACCCTCTCCTCCCACAGCAACAATCTCAGCAAACGGACTAAATCCCCAATTAAGGTCAGAAACCCTTCCCCGTTCATCAGTTGGCATGACATTTTGTAGTGTTTCAGGATTTTGTGCCTGATTTGGCACCATGTCTAAGCATGGCTTGTCTATAGCGCCCAAGTGAGACAGAGGTGGCCATTCTTAAGAGATTTTTGGCAGGTTGAATGACTGATTGTTGAAGAGTTGGATATTGTGAGCAACTGAATCATCAAAGGCAGCGATTTCCTTAGGAATGAGAGCATGCTTGGCCAAATCTTCTTCCAGGCTTGACACAATTTGTTCGGAAGGGGCAGGGTCATGTGCTAGGGGTGAGAAACCCTGATTGATGAAGTACCACCACTCAGGCCAGAAAAAGTCAACTTCAAGGATTTCATGAAGTGGATATCCCCATCTCACCAGAAACAGGGAGGTCTTCTTAGTGTAAGGGCAGAAAACCAGGGGAATGATTCCAAGACTGATTCTGCCTGGTATAGACAATGCCTTCCTCGGATGAGCGAGAATGAACCCTGCCAAAGGTAACTGATTCTCCAAAACATGAGGGTGAATTGACACATGAAGCAGGGGAACTCCACCTGGCATAGACAATGCCTTCCTCGGAAGAGCGAGAATGAACTCTGCCAAAGGTAATTGATTCTCCAAAACATGAGGGAGAATTGACACGTGAAGCAAGGGAACGACTAGGACTGGAGGCCATGCCCCTTGGCACCACAGTTGCGGGATAAGCTGATCAAGACTTGGACGTTCTTTCATTTGAAGCTAGTTCTTTTCTTTCTGCCTTATTTACTTGACCTCAATCCTCAAAACTATTAATTGAGAAAATCAGTTAAATAAACCACTCAACACATTGGGTTATCTTCATTACTATTTAGGCATTGAAGTAATAAAAAAATCAAAGTACATCTTCATCACACATAAAAAATATATTGGTGAAATTCGGAGCAATAACCTGTTAGTTCTAATACTCTTATGGTATTTCATCACTTGAATCAATGAAAAATCCAACTCATTGGCTGATAAAGTGCTTGTGAATCCAAAAAGCACCCTGCTTGTATTTAGATTGATTTTGAATGAAGAAACCTGTGGTTTCAGGGTCTTACATATGTACATCAACCTACCAGCTTTGCAGATTGTTATATTAATAGATCCTCTATGGAAGAAAGCAAATCTTGACAGTTTTGATAATTTTGGGGCAAGTTTTTCACGAGCAAACAATCTCTTTTATTTATGTCTAATATTTCTGATATGTATTTATTGGTTCTTAGAACTTAATTGAGTGATTATCTTCTAAGTCTTTTCCCATTTGTGTTGTATTATTCGTCACATGCTATAACTATTGTGACAGATTCACAGAAAATACATGTAGTCTTGCAACAGACCGTGTGAGGTGGTTGTTTGTCTATAGCTGACAAGAGAATATGACGGGAGTCTCAAATACTACTTATTCTAGTAATAGGGTAGGTGTGCAGCTGTGAACAACACTTCTAAGCCCACCAGTTTCTTTTCCATTATCAGATTGATTCGTTTGTTTATTCAAAGAATCAAGACCAACTAAATCCACATTTTTAGCTTTTAGAAAAGCTAGGAATCATTATTCATAATGTATAGAAGGCACATTATGGCATCTTCTGAAGCTTTGTATGCCTCAAGAATGTTTTTTTATTTGTAAATCTGGGACTTGCCTAGTCTGATTGAGGACCCAAATGAGGGGCCCACTCCTCGGGCATGTAGGATGTGCCTTTTAGCATGTTTTATCACGGCCATATTACTGTGAAGAGCCAGGTCCTTTGGTTCCCCAGTGTGATTTGAACCTAGGGCTTTGTTGTGGTAATTTCTATGCCTTACCCCAGTCACACCTGCTGGGCATTGGAAAAAGGGACAAACAATAGGGTGTGGGGCTGGGCTTGGGTTCTTAAAGTGCCCCCTCGGCAATACATAGAGGTAGGTTTTGGTCCTTGCAGTGTCATAAGTTTGACCATATCTTAAGGTGTCCCCATGGCCATCACAAGGTGTCTCCACGCCCATGACAAGGTGATAGCACATGAGATTGGAACTTGGGTCTACAGTGTGAAATTCATCATTCCACACCCTTTACCCCAAACCCTTTTGGCCTATGCCTCAAAAGTAAATGTTAGCCTCATCTTTAAAGTAAATGATTTCTCATCTAATAGCAGGTGGATTTATCAAGTATTTGAAGGTTTATTAAGTTCTTATGTTAACTATCAGTTGTATATGGTGGAGCAAGACTTATTGGCTCCATTTACGTACATTAACTGCCTATACTTGTGATGACATACTTATTCCCAATACTAAGTATTTGAAGCGATAGTTGAAGACATTTCTTTCTCAGTTTAATGTTTCAGACATACACTTGTCGAGTATCCACCTTGTTCATTTTTAACCACTTTTAGTGTGCGATTGGCTTCTACATGTCTTGTGTGAGAAATGACACATTCTAACCTTTAGGTTGAGTAACAATATGTGGCTTGAATGTCTGCATTGATGGAAGCACTAGATGTGTCTTAGATTGGTAAGTACTAAAGAGTAAAGAAGACATGCTAGAACCTCTGACTATATTCAATTTTGTACTGGAGGAGTAAAACCCTTTTTTAAAAGGATCTGTGAAGACAGTGCTTTAGTGAGTGAGGGACATGACTTTGCATACAAGGAAATACATAATTGTAACTTCTAATTGCGAATATTTTAAAATTGCTACTTTTATTGATGAATTGCTTTCCTGTAATATATGCAGTTTTCTAATGATAAATGTAAGGACTTCATTATTCCATTTCCAGTCTGATTATTGCTAGCTGACATTCTGGGCATTTTATTTTTGGGTTGCTCGGAACTTATTTAAGTTGTCACCCAGCACATTTGTAAAACCGTGTCTATATGCGTAAACTATACTACAGATTAATTTACAGAATAGTAATAATGTACCAAATTGAACCATCAGATTCATACGGTAGCTGCTAATATGAGAAGACAGTCAGTAATATGCACATTTTAGATGAAAAGGCGAGCATTTTAGTGGTGATTGAGTAGCTGCTCATATTCTGAGCATGTTGCTGTAATTTTAGACAATATACAGTTATTTGCTATTTTTTAGTTTCTTATCCGCAATACTCACTCTATTATGTCAATATGTGTTTCTAGTTACCAGACAAGATTACATGGATATGCATCCTAGACTGAACTTACTTTAATCTATCAGTTAATCCTAGACTACATTAAGTGCTTATTTTTCTGAGGGGAATTTCTGGGTTTTTGACAGGCCTATGCTGAAATGATTGCTGAACGGCGCAAGAAAGTTGAAAGTGGCCTTGAAGACACTTATGGCGTGAAGAAAGTTCAATAAACGCGATGAATAGATATTGTTCACAATATGTTTCCTTTATAAATTTAGAGCTTATATCTAAAGCTTCAAACTTATAGTTTCAAAATAGACTAGTCTAGATAAAACTATTACCTACCTCGATCACGTTGTTCCTAGTAGTGTATTTTAGAGTTGGGCCTTGCAAAACATTTAGGAGCTGCAGCCTTTCCTTACCCAAGGGGCAATTCTCATGTCTGAAACTTTAACAAGACAACTATTAGTCTTCCGATTCCCTTGCAACCATTTGATGGCAAAATTTCTTGTTATGAATTTTTAGAGCAAAACCAAATAGCCAAATTCAACCTTGGAAACACCAACCAACTTTGCAGCAGAAATATCACGATTCACGTTACTTAATGTTTTACTACCTTATCCACACTGGATGCTTTTCTCTGAAAGTGGTTTCAATTGGATTACTCTAGGAAATATACAATCCAGTAGTCAACAAACAATGTCTATAATGGCGAAGTGTCCCAAATGTTCAGGCAAAAACATTGTCGAAAGTTTCTCGTGTAATTTTAACGAAGGTTTTTTTTTTGAAATTAATTAGGAATCTGTATTAAATACTATTAAAAGTTGAAAAACTAGTTGCTGATAGGCTTCTTAGAGACAATTTTTTTTGTAACTGATTTTTTTTGGTGGTCGTCCTTTATTTTATAAAAAATAAAAAACCATGTTTTTTCAAATAAATATCTTTATTGTTGCAATATCTTCCGTCTTTGTAACTGCAATTGGACACCTAATGACCTTCCACATTCTTCCTTCTCCCTTGTCTCTCCACTTTCAACTCTCCCCTCCCAATTTATATGCCTATCGGCCTCTCACAAGCACCTATGGATGCTTTTGCTAGTATAATAGCATGAATAAATATATCTGTTTTCATTTTCTACTTCGTTACCGGGTTTAACATTTCATATGCAAGACTGCAACAACATAGATAACACATCTTTATGTTTAGAAAAGGTACCCACTAGGTCAATGAATGGTTTTTCTGTTGTGTATTTCCTACATCGGATAGTAAATATGCATATATCAAAGATTGTATTAAAGCGCCTAGTTATGATATAATCCATAATTTCCCCAACATCTTTCCATTTTTTGAATCATCTCTAAAGGATATAATTTCATTTATGAACAAAATCCATAATTTCCCTAACACCTCCTCATTCTTCAATCATCTGTAAAGGGTGTAACTTCCTTTGCGAACCTTGAACCTAAGTATAAACAATGCCAGAGGTTATATCACTACTACATAATGCTATTTCACGGCGGAAATGTGACTAATGGCTTGGAAAATTGAGAGTGCAGGTCTGACACAAAAATATTGAGTTTTCAACATCAAAGTCAGTCACAATAAGTTAGTAAAACTGACATTTTGGTTGACGCAACTTGTGCTGGCTTTTGCGTCACAACATATTTTAATTATCTTCTTAGAACTCAAAACAGAAAATATACACTACAATTTTCGGGTGTCATTTTAAAATTTCATTGGCAGGAATGTTTGCTTCAGAAATTTCAAATTTTCGAATTTCTCCGCTTAGAATGCCTGACACCAATTGTTCAGAAGTTGAGTGAGTGTGTGTGTGTGTGTGTTTATATATATATATATATATATATATTTTGTTGACATGCTTTGCATTAGAATTATTAGTTGTGTTCATATATTATTTTTTTGGTTAATTAATTACATAATTAATGTAGTTTTTATTTTTATTGTTATTTGTAGAGATGCTGATGATGGTGATGACAATTTGGATAACTCAATGATGATTTTCAATTAGTGTGATCAACGAATAACATTGACAAACCAAGTGCATATTAATCAAAGAACACTTAAAAGACCAATGCATAACAAAGAAATAACCCCTATAAACTAAGTGCATCTCAGTTTAATAACGCTTGTTAAACATCATCATCAAATAAAGTTTGGGTTGGCACCATCATTATCAAATTGTATCAATTATAGAAATCTATCAGTCATTATTTCAAATTTTTAGTTGTCATGATTGTCGTGCTCCACATTATTTTTCGTAGTTGTCAAGATTATTACCATTGTAGTTTTTACTAAGCTTCAAAAACTTCCCTCCATGGTTGATTTTCTTTGCAACAAAATTCATTGCATGTAAAACATATTGTACAATGAAAATTATTTTAGTGTGTTACACACACAAACAACGATGGAAATGGCTACAATAAATTTGTAATCAGCTAACCAAAATGAACACACATATTGGCTTTTGGCTAATTACTTACGTAATTATTGCAGTTATTATTTTCATTGTCATCTAGAGGGGATGGCGACGATGACAATTTGAATAACTCAATCACGATTTTCAATTACAACGATTGACAAATAAGTCTCCAAGGGCATAACAATCATATAACACTTCAAAGACCACTACATATCAATTCAATAGCACTTATAAAACTTCAACATCAAATAATCTTTTAATTGCTGCCATCATCAATACCATGAGCATGATATGTTAGAAAATGTGGTAGGTAAAAGTAATGGATAAATCGTGCACGCTAAACATTTACACATGCAAATGGTTACACCTTTTACTCATGACATCCCTAAATATTCATATTTTTGTTCACATTCGTATCACTTATTATTGACTTAAATTACATGAACTCGATAGGATAAGTATCTTGTAAATGAAGAGGCAACTCTTTACTATTAAGTTTGGCCTCCTCTTCTTTCCATGTGTAAACATTTTTTGTGCACCTCTTTCTTGCGTAATGCTCAAAAGTAAACACATGAGAGATGTGCAGGGTAGCAAGTGAGTAAACTTTTGAGATTACAGTAAATGTTAGTCCTTGGCAATCAATGTTGCCAATATCTATTGTTGCCTTGTCAAGCGGTATACCTTGTGCCTTATGGATGTTGAGGCCCTACAACATTTTTAGTGGGATTTGTCAAAGATTTCCACATGCGACAGGAGGTAGTGGCAGAAGTGTTGGGTGGAGGATGTCCCATGGGGGGTCGTAGTATTTTTTTAAGTTGAAAACAACAAAGAACAATAAGTTAGGGGTTTGCAAATGTGGATTGTAGACGACCTCGACAACTTGCCCAAGTGCCCCATTAACTAATCTGGATTCAACCCATAAATTAGATGTCAACATAACCTATTTTCCTTTGCCTAAGAGCATTGTAGGCTCCAACTGCATGTCATTTAGGTCTGATAGCACTCCATGTTTGTTTTGCCCGACTTTACTTATTGCAATTGGGGGTGCAAAGATTTTAACATTTTCTTATTATGTAAGGCAACTAATATCTTCATTGCGTAGAAATGTTTTACCTCGTGTAAAGATTGTCTACTCCAATGGAGACATGGAAGAGTTTGTATGTGACATGAAGAGATTCCAATCCTCTATTGTTGGGTGTGCATTTTCGATGTTGGTTAATAAATGTCTAAATTTCATTTGTCGTGGGTTGTAGCCTTGCTAATGGAAATTTTTATCCAAGGTAATGACCATGTCAAATGTGCACCAAAGTGTGTCTAAAAGATGTGCCTACATATAGTGGTATGTCATTAGTGGGGGACAATCGACCCGATTTTCCCACCAATATTATCAAGCGGCCACCAAAATTGTTGTTGTTTGGTGAGGGAATGCCTCACGTTGCTTGCAATTTATATTGCTCAGTGTCTTTGGCCCTGCGAAGCTCATTTCATTTATGAGAACACATTTTATGTCCATCATATGCTCTTGGAAAATTTCTAGTGCCTATATTTTGAGAAATTTCAATTCTTGAATGGGTATTCGAAGCCTAGGATGTATAGTAGATGTGTTTATTTTGAATGCAACAATAACTATTGGAGCTAACATGAGAAGGGAGGCCCTGCTTTCTGCCATTGAGTGTATGTATTGCGCTTTTTATGTAACCAATCAAGTAATATTTTCATATAATGGACGTATCTCAAATGATCATCTTTAAGAGTGGAAGTTTTCCTTTCCTACTTGCATGTCCAATAACAATTGCATAGGGAAGTTGTTTTGAAGATTGAAGCAAGGGAACTGGCTAGTGGGATGAAGCAACAATTGGAAGTTGGTTCTGGAGCTAGGTTTGGTCTATGAATTTAGTGTGTTATATGCTACAAGTCAAGCGAGATGACATGCTTCTCCCAATGGTGGCTATGGTCGAAGTCTTTGAGTCCTAACAAGTCCAGTTCATCATTTTTTACATTGCTAGATGCGTGTGTGCGGGATATATGCTCACATTCGTGTAGTTCCATTTTCACGGGGCCTTCTCCTTATGAGACATTATCGCTACTATTTATTCCAGTAACACTTCCATCTTGAACAATGAGCCTCTTTATATGCAAAGGTCGGTAGGAGTTTTTTAGTGCTTCCCAATTCATAACTATTTGTCATATGGTAACACCAATGTTTGTATGTATTTTTCGAAATGGTTTGTAAAGTAAATGCTCCAACTAATAAAAGTCTTCATAAGAACAAGCATCAACTGCAAGCACATCATAGTAGTTAGGAAAGACAAACAATTTCTTGGGATTTCCTTTGCTTCCAATGAGCTCCTTTCCTTCTATTGTTGAAAGACCATGCATATGTAGCTTTGAAGAGGGGGACATGGTCTAATTATAGGTGGATGCTTCATGTAAGCATCTATTAAAGAAGGCATTTGGAATGTTGTTGTCATGTTTGTGAGTAAGTTCTTGAATACATGTTTATCAATAAAGATGGTAATGAATGTACGACTACACACTAAAAGAGGAAAATTTTGTAGCATGTTGCACATCTGTTGTGCAACAACGTCTCGATCAACTACAATTTCTGACAGGAACTTATTGTATTCAATATTTTATGGGTTTTCAATGCTAATAGTATATGATAATTTGGTCAACATGTGGTCATAGCTCTTTCATTTTCTCTTTGCCTTTGATGCATACTATGTAATGTAAAACCACATGGTGGGACACAAAAGGTTGGTGGTTGACATTGGCTCACTAGATTGCTAGCATGTCTAAGTTGTGTACGTTTACTGATGTATTGTTACGTGTCAACGTGTAGGTTTCTCCCTTTGTCATCTACAGACAAAGATGGGTAGTTTTATAGTGGGCACAACGCTTTATATCCATAGTGAAGCGTAGTACCCTTCCTTCACAAGCATGTGGCCTCGTTGCATTTGGTCTTTCGTTGCACTCGGTTCACTAGTTCTTCATAATATTTAAAGCATTGGATGTAAGCATCCCATTTGTGTCTAGAAAACACGGGTCTTTGAGGCTTGATGGGTGCAACACACAACTACCATTATTTGGACCCCTTGGATTCCATGTTGTCACTATTTAGTTGAAGAAAGATGTTGCGACATTGAATTAAAGGGGATCCTCCTAATCCAATAGATACATGTCTAGTGCATTTGGAACACATTCAAATCCATGGATATGAGTAGAGCCTTTGCGTTGCCATTTGTTCTTGTGTTGTAACTAAAGGACTTGCAGTTGGTTTAAGTGTTAATGCATTGGGTATTGGAAAAAATTAATTCAAGTGATCGCACTTGTACCAGTAGTCTCACCAATGCAATTTTTTTATAAAACATGTCCTCACAAAAGTTTGTTAATTTCTTTTCCATGTAGGTAGATACAATATGGGGATGCACAATCGATTTTTGATTTCTCCAATGGTGGTTGTTTGCGAACAATGTTGGAGGTGAGCCCAACATCACTCTATGTACATCCGATCATTTAGTGTCTACTGCGGTGTTGCATCATAAGGTCAAGAATGGAGTAGCGAAAATGTGAATGGCTACCAAACCTGTTATCATGGTACCTCGACAAATGCAAAACATATTCATGCATGTGACCCTGTTTGATGTGTGGTTGTTGGAACAGCGAAACTTCCATTGGAAACAAAGACGGGAAAGGCATATACAACAAACCATAGGTGTTGTATTCATTGATAGGAGACGAACCGATAGTTGGTCAGTCAATAGCTTGTGGGGGAGTATGATTTGTGGACTGCATGAAATTCATAATTTGTTCGACCTCTCTATCTGTTGGAGGAAGGGAGGACATGAAAGATGATAGTTGCGTTTGTGTGCACTAGGTGGAGTACCTGTTGTTCGACCTGTTTCAGATTCGACGCTATCTAAGTCAGAAATGTTGGAAGTCAAATGGCATAGAGAAGTAAAAATGTATGTACTTGCAGACAAAAGGGCATCGAATGCTTTGAAGTCAAGATGAACATCTTTGTAGTACCAAAAGATGAGATCTGTTGACCAAGCACTCGAATCCTTTTTTATAGACTCAATTCTCTTGATGACCAACATGTCCAAGTCCCCAACTCGGCATGATGAGTGGCCGACTATGGAAGAAACATCATGCGGGAAGTAGATGGTGTGGCTGTTGTATTTGTATTGACCACCCCTTGTATGCATTACCTACAACATTGGATTTATTCTTTCTATGAACATTTCCTCTACCTGATTAAGTGCAGATAATACTACGGGATGAACCCCCAAGTTTCCAAGCCAAGAAGCAGTGACATTCCCTTTAAGAAATGCATCTACGACAAGAACCATCATTGAAATCCGCTGTTTGTATTCCATAATATAGCTCATTGGATATAAAGCGTCTGTTCATAGAGGAGAGGAGAACAATTCTTGTACAAAACTTTTTTTGAGAAGAGAAACATGAACTAGGGTGTGTGGTTGGAAAGAGGCCTCATGTTGATTACAGGATGTGACCTTAGGCATGTTCATTTTTTGGCGTTTGATGCTAGTTGTGAAACGATGATGCCCATTTATTGTGTGTTATTGTAATATGAGTGGACCGTTGCATTTTTGTCCAAATTTGCCATGCCCGTTTGTAAGCATAGGAAGGGGAAACAAATTTAAGATGCTGCAAAAAGATCATAGGCCAAGGAAATGTAAATGCAGGATATATACGTACAACTACGTAGTGGAAACGGGGGTGCACAATGCATGTAGCGAATCGTAGCGCAAGTGTGTGGAACTTACGTTGTGTGTAACCAATACATGAAAGCAACGAATATATGTACATATATTATTTCGAGTGCAAAAGTGATGTTAACAACCGCACAAAAGGAAGTACATGAAATACAAGAAGTGTCCATGTACTCAACTTACTATCTAGTGAGAAATAGTAAGTGCATCTAGTAGAGATGCATTCTCTGAGTATATCGTGGTGATGGAAATACATGTAAATCGGAAAAAAATAAGGTGGATTACATATCTATGATGAAGTAGTGAATGCATACATTCTCAAATGACAGTTCATCTTTGCTTGCAGTGAGGTCGATACATCAGACTTATTTTGTCTCATTGTAGACCTCTAACTTTGTGGAGAGTAGGGCCGAATTAAAGGTTAGGAGCGTCCTAGACAGTAAGTGAAGTGGATGTCCTCCTTACAATTTTAGTTGGTATTTTTTTCAATAAAATAAATAAATAAAAACTACGTACCTTATTGTATTTAAAAATTGTACAAGGATCATAATTAATCATTAATTTAGAGAAACTAGTATTACAAAAGGACTAAAAATATCATATAAATTTTTTAAATACGGACAAGTAATAATCCATGGCTTGAGAGAATTGCCATCAAGAGTTGCAGAATGCAACACATATCACTTTTAGGCTTGATACAAGGCTTGTTACTCATCTTATTTACCAATGTCAAGTAGGTGATGAGACTCAAATCTGAACACAAGCACCACTTATGAATTGCAAATCAATTACAACTTCTTAGGAAGCTCCCATGGTCTTGTGAAGAGTCTGTATTTGGACCAAGGAACCACAAATTCCTCTATAAAAAAGTGACACTTCGCCCAAAAACATTAGGAATATATAATTAAATCATTCTTTCCTTCAATTATACTTGCCTCAACTAGCTAGACCATTTGTACATTACAACAAGTATACACTAGAGGTTGGGAAAATGCCAGGTTTTGCCTAAGTGAAACAACTGAGACACCTTTTATGAAAACTTCATGCCTGGATTTCAAAAGTAAATACCAAAAAAATTACCTATGAGCTTGGAAAAATATACATATTTATTTTTACTTGTCAAAAATATTACAATACCTTTTTATGTGTATGCATGAAATTTAAGTTATTTTATAATAATATAAAAAAAATACCTGATAAATAATAGTAATGTTAAGTTCTAATATTAAACAATAATGAAATAATGAAAATCTTTAGATTTATACGCCACATAATCTGTTTCCAGGATGTCCCAGAAACAGGAAGTTGCCTGAAACAGCTTGGAGATATCATTTTCCTGTTCTCGGTGGATCCAGCCTGCTGGAAGCATTTCCGTACAGTTAGTGGCAAGAGAAGTCGACTTGGCTTCTAGCCAAAGTTTGTCGATCGTAGTCTCTAGTAGATATACACCTCAAAGTTGTTACTGAACCTCAAAAACAATACCCATATTTGTGCTTATGGTGTAAAACTTCATAACAAAAAATGCAGTCCATAATTTATATTCACTATTTACTATTAGTTTATCTGTAATTCTGATTAATTAATTAGTTCAAATTGGCAATGCACTAATAAATACTATGATGTTTGAAAATGGATCATGATAAACGTTTTTTACTGGAGCTATGCATCAGAGTACAATCAACCAAGATATGATCAATGGAAGATCAATGACTTAGTGGCCAACCATGGGATTGTCTGCCACAGTGTGGGACACTTGCATCCTGAGACAAACCTCCAAAGAAGCCTGGTTCCTCTACCTACACTACACCTAATACTGAACCACTACTCGCTAAGCTTGAACCTACACTGAACACATCCAAGGGACCAGGGAGACAGAGAGAGAGAGATTTAGGGAAAACCTAAGCTAGCCAGGGGGGTGGTGATAGCACCAGCGAACCATGCAGCGGCCATAGACACTCATGCCACGAGGGAAAAATGAGGAGTGAAATGAATGAAGGAGATTGTGCATACACGTGCCATTTGAACCAAAGCTGCATCTGGAAACAACCATGCGATTTAACACATAGAACACAACAAACCCCATGGAGAAACCTGCAAAACAACACACACATTACATACCAAAGAAGGAATGGGAGGGAAGAATGCAATGAAAAACTAAGTATAGGGCAGAAAGAGAGCTTTCTAAACACAAGATGTTATTGCTTTAAGGTATGCATCAGACCATAGTACATTTCTGAAGGATGTCAAGGTGCATAAATTCATTTTCACTGCTAAGAGTCCAGATTTTTATTGTCTATAACTCACAATATTAACTTGGGAAACCATTTCGGCATGGTGCCTTTGCACTTTTGAGAGAGTCCTTACCTTTACAAATGCTTAGAGATTTTTTCAATATATCAGAGGAAGGGGTTCTTAATCTTTAGAAAGAGGAGTTGGAGAAGAGAGAGGGCACGTTTATTACTGAATTCAACCACTTCTCGTCTAAGGACAAAATGTCCATCATCTTCTCATGGCCGAGGTCCGTAAGCATAGGAGCATCCTTCTTTTCTCTCAACTGTACACGCCAGTCAGGGATGTCATGAGTCAGATAGGAAGCATGGAGCACCATTCCAGTATTGAATTTGGTGGTTGAGGTGGTTGGAGGCTCTCACTCTAACTAGCCAAGTACAAGTTGAACAGAAGCTCGCCGAGCTGAGGAGAACCCGTGTTTTCACTGGTTTAGTAACATCTCGAAACAGAACATGGACAGTCGGCCCAGGTGGTGCTTTTGAATTAACATGGAAGGCGTTGAATAAATTGTTATTTCTTGCATGATTAGTGCCTTAAACAACCTTATGTTGAATGAATGAATGAAAGTTTTCCCTAATGATGATCTATGAGATCTAAGATTCTATGGGACCTAATGATGGAAACTCGAACTAGACAACCAAACACCAAAAAGTTGCCGAGCAGGGCCGATACTTGATGACTTTCGTTCCAGTTCCTTGCGGGAAGTGCTTGAGGGGTGGATCTACTATTGGATTTTGATCAGGGAATTTGTTGTTGTCTATGCCTTAAACCTTCTCCTCTTCAACCAACGCTGTCCAGTTTTTCCTCCGTGGGGCATATTAATATTCATTATAGACGTAGCTCGATGTGTGCAATCCAGTGGGCTTCAGATGAAATCTCATGGCTTTCCCACAACTTGGCATCCTAACTCATCCAATCTTTGAGCTTTGCTTATAGTACTTATGCAACTAGGTTGACAACTGTTCTTTGCAGCCTTCATCGCGGCATCTTGAACATGAACATGAACATCTGCCAGCCTCGTTGAGAAGGTCCGTGAGACAATAGCTCCCACGTCACTCGCGAAACTCCTTTGCACTCAAATATCATCGTAGAAGACTACCACCTTTGTTCCGCTAACTTCCACCAGTGGCTTTTACATTTATAGGTACTTGCTTCGATACGCGGAAAACCACTTTACAACACCTGCGATAGGCCTGATGTTCTTCAATCTGGGGTAAATGCAATGTTAACTTGCAACAGTTTTCCTTCATTCTGCGGGTATTTTGAAGTACACAAAACACTACTTTAGGAAAATGCGCGAAATCTATATTGGAAGTGCCTCATCGAACTTTTCAGAAGCACCTATAGCTGATTTTGCAACTTTTATACATATAATTACCATGAATACACTAATCGAACGTCAATCCTCTGTGTATCACAGTTTTACTAGATGTAGACTTCAATACTTTGCCGCGCAGAATAATTATAGAAAAATCTTTCATAGATACTATATCTTCACAGTCCGCTACAACACTATTTTGCACTCTTAGCCACGAAGCACTAACTTCATGATATGTTCCGCCTATAATTTAATAAGTTCATAACTCCATCGTTCAAAACTAGGGTTGGGCGATACCCACAAAACATTTTACATTTGCAATGATGCATTCCGCTAAAGACTAAGTGTTCTGCAGCTTTCCTGAGTGAAAAGTGTCTAAGTCCAAATTTTGATAAGTTATCCAAAATTGCAAGGGAGTGCAATTTGAGATAACAGTAATTGTTGGCTAGATTTTCTGCACAGCACAAAACCTAGGTAGTCATGAGATAAATCTCCCTCATTTAACCGGTGAGGCTCCCGTGTCAGATTTGTCAATAAAAATGTGTTATTATCTATCAGGGGTTTTACTTTAACCACTTAGTTCATGAACCATAACTAAGAAAGTTCTGCAGCAAGTAATCAGACTGTTCAAGAAAGGAAGTATTTTATAGAAGAAGGAAGTAAAGGAAATACAAGAGAAGAAATGGGGAAGATGTGCATCCCAGTTAGTAGATGGTAGAGCTAATTGCATGCACATAGAATAAACTTAATAGATATGAACACACATAATTATAAAACAAAGGCAAGCTATAGATCCAGATCTAAAATAACACAAAGTTTATTAAGAGATCTAAGATTAAAAGCAAGAAACACAGTACACCGTGAACACAAAGTTCTCCGGAAACCTGTTCCTTTGTATTCCTTTGCTCCAAGTTGCTCTCAGGGGTTTAGCACAAAGTCTAGAACACAAGATTGCGGCTCTCACAAATTCTGATTCTTAACCGAAGGTTCTTCCTCTACTTATAGAATGTAGAGGGGAAAATTACAAGTTGGAAAGCTTTAGTTGAACTGGACACATGTGAAGTCGGAAAGAAACAACTGGCAATCTCCCTCTTGGAATTCTCTTTGCGTGACATGTATGATTTGCAACTGAAAATAGAACCTTCTACTTTGCACGCCTGCCACCTATCCTCAAGTAGTTGACTTCTTCAAGTAATGACTTTTAAACCAATCACTTAAGTTGTATAATTTAATTGATCACTTAATTACTTTGTCGGAGGAAAGAAGAAGGAAGAGGAAAGCTGACTTTGTCCTTTTTCATGTCTACATGCAGCTGATTCAAACTGGATCTGGAAGCAGCTGGATCTGGAAACAAGCTGGAATTGCAAGCACTTGGAATTGGAAGCAAGCTGGAATTTTGCCTTCGCGTTGTCTTCTCTTTTATTAGTTCTTCTTTTGTACATGCATCAATGCAAGGTTGGCCGTATATAACTCATCATCCTTATTTTTAATTACATATGAGCAATTAAAAATTCTGGAAAGCACTCAAGGTGAATGAAAATTCAATGAAGGCTTCAACTGGAAGATGAGAGCACATGCACAGGATCTTGGAAGGAATTTTCCACGCACCGACTTCTTCACGGGCTGCATTTGAAAGAAGAGGATGTGCATATGGATTTGCATCTGCATCTGGATATGGATCTGCACCTGCATAACAAACTTTGGCAACTGGGCTATAGATGGAAAAGCTGCAACTCGAATAATTCCACTGCTTTTAATCTGCACGCATGAGTGAAGTTTCTCTTGCTCTGGATTTGTCTATCAATTCAGCAAGAGGTTTCGAGCCTAGATCTGTGTCTCCAGTATTTGTAAATTTAGAAGTGATGCATGACTCCGTTGTGCTTTCTTTTTCATCTTTCTTCGCCATAGCTTTGTCTATCTTCATCTAAACAATTCTTTTTCTTCTTACTTGGCCGGATTTCTTCAAAACTGGTGCAGATCTGGACAATTCTTTAGATTCGGAGGATATATGCAATGTATTGGATATTGATAAAAGCTCATTTTCCTTTGTAAAGCACATGTATTGAATTCCTGCAATTTTTTCAGAAAAAAATGGCCACCGGAGCATTGAATAGTGAATTTTAATTATAAAAATCTGTACTTTTCAAGCCTGCTGCCCCAAAAATTGGTGTTTAATTTGCACATAAAGAGAACATGAATCCTTTCAACAACACCTGAGCACCTATAACACATATGAAAACAATTATGCAGACAAAGATGAACCTCCTTCAAAGCATGCGCCAAATTTGGAAGCTTTTAGCCTTGTTGCCACCTTGTCTGAGAAAAATCCTTCTTCTAATGGGGGCGCACTTTTCCACTTGACTGCAATTCTTTACCTGTGATTTGAATAGATTCACCCATATGGCTACCCATGCTTATATAACCTTCACAATTCTATCATTAATAATTACCCTAACAATTAAAGGCAATTAATTAATTAAAAATCATGCTTTTCTCTTTTAAAAATAGCATGTTTAAGGACAGCCATCCAATAAATTAGATTAATCCAATTTAATCGTTTACACATCACTTCTCTTAAGATTCATAGTGTGCTTTGACCATAGCCATTGAAAATAGGAATTAATATAACCATTTAATACTTTAAAAAGTATTAATTCCTTCTCAAAAGGCGCTGCATTAAATAACATTAAATTTATTTAATTTTGGAATTCTATTTTTAAATTCCTTAGGTCACACTTCCCTTTGTTGACTTTTCCAGGAAGCCTGGGCAGCCACTAAATTGGGTGAATTAAATATTAACAAATACTTATTTAATCCTTTCTTTTATTTCCTCTTTGACTTGTTGATTTCCTCCAAGCTTGGGTCGCACTTTTTGGGAGGAATAGATTAATTAAAATAATAAATTTTTAAGTCTTCCATTATCTCACAAAAGGGGGCACACTTTTGTGCACATATAATTCTATTTTAAAGAATTTTTCCACAATGGGATTCTTTACCCTGCAAGGGCAGGCACCGAAAATCCCATGATCCACTTAAGTGATTTGAATTTGACAATGGGATTATTTACCCTATAAGGAAGGCACCAAAATCTCGTGATTTCACTTAAGTCACTTTTCTTTTATTTCACCATGGGAATTTTTACCCTGCAAGGCAGGCAATAAATTCCCGCTTGCCTGTTGCCTCTAATTTTCCCACTGCATCTTAAGTGAATTTTATAACACAGGAAAAAGTACCCTGCTAGGCTAGTATAAAATTCCCACCTTCCTGCTGCTTCAATTTTTTCCATTGCAGCTTAAGTGAATTTTCTATCACGGGAAAATGTACCCTACAAGGCAGGCAATAAAATCCCACCGGCCTGCTGCTTCTATTTTTCCCACTACAGCTTAAGTGAATTTTATAACACGGGAAAAAGTACCTTGCTAGGCAGGTATAAAATTCCCACCCTGCCTGCGGCTTATATTTTTCCCCTTGCAGCTTAAATCCTTTGTTTTTCCAAAAATGTGCCCATCCCCGCAAGGGCTTTTCCTTGCATGACTTCACTTTTTCCCGGTGATCCAGACCTCCTGATGGCAGACTTCCTCCAGGAATAATGTGCATATATGTTTTCTAGCTGCTCCAAACCAAAAATCGGGCTTACCCGGCAAAGGAATTGCTCTAGAGAAATTTCACAGAAAACAAAACAGGACAACACAAAAACACGAAAAATTGCAAAAAGTTACAAATATAGCCCAAAACTTATTCCAAGTTAAAACCCTTCTGGTACATAAGAGTAATAATGACATATCCGATCATAACAGAATTACAATGGAGTGCAAATAGCCTCATCCGGGACTCAAAATAATTAAATACAAATTTCCCGCAAACAAATCCCGACGACAGAATATAACAACTTTGGGCATCTGGGTGTTTGGCGAAAAAGTATAATATGGCTCTTTGAGATTATCTTGATGCAATACAAGAACTTTCAGGAAATAAAAACACAAAACGACCCATTATTTTTAAAAGTATGATTTTTTTTTGGATAGGGTAGTCGCAGATTTCAGGGTGAAATCTAGGTGACACCAACATGCATGGTTTGTTATCGTTCCCTCCAAATTGTTGACAACAATGAATGTCAACCCTCCTCTCATTGTCCTAGTGTTGTCTCACATAGATTAATAGTTTTGAAGTTGTACTCAATATGCAATAGATATGTCACTAGTGACAATTTATACCTTCTAGATACGTAGTTTTATTACACAACTAGTGAAGTAGCTATAGGATTATTATGTATTCATGAAGTTTATATGCAAGAACATCTATGTTATACTATATATATATATATCATATATTGATTACTACATTTTTTTTATTCATTTGAAATGACATGGAATTATGGGTCATGTAATTCAATACGTGGTGTGACATGAAGTATGAGTTATAGGATTACATAACAGATAGACTTCGTACATCTACATAGCTTGTCAACCTCTACTCTGCACCATAGAAGGTATAAGTTTACTAAGTGTTATTTTGTAGAGTTGGACAAATTGAATTATTCATCTATTTACACATTGTATATTACCAAAATGTTTCATAATTCGAAAATATTCGCATGTGGAGAGGATAATTCTATTTAGCACCCTTAGGTAAATGTACTTGATATGATATCGTTCTAAATGACCTAAGTCAATATATTAATATTTCAAGGTGAGAATAATAAGGTTGGAGGTTAGTATAACCTAATATTTTATCATATGAAATTTTTTATTTTCTATTGCATACCTCAATTTTTTTTACAATAATTACTATTATAATATCTATTAAATTAAATTATCTTTAAGAGTAATAAGCCACCATATAATACTCATTTTAAATGGGAGCTTCAAAATTTTAAACCATTTTAGACGTTGTGCATGGGTAACCATTCCTTGATTTATTGACGAAAATGAATGTGAAGTCCACATATCTATTAGTGCGGTGGGAAATTAATACTGTAGTGTAAACAATACAATAATTGCCACAATCACGATTTAAACCTTCCATATACTATAGCAAAGAAAATAGTAAGAACATATTCAAAGTTTGTGTGCATGCTCACTTAAAACTTTAAAATTTCAATCTTGATTAAAAGACTTTTACCATGAAGATTGTTTTAAATATTAAACAATACTTTTGTTGGAGATTATACTACAAAAGGATTGACATCGTACTCAAAAATCTTGTTAAATGTGTTTATATAGAAAAAAGAAATTCATTAGTGTTACAGAGAGCCCGACAAAGAATTAGGATCTATTAGGCATATTAAAAATGTCCATACAAAAACCTACAACATTTGGATAAACATAAAATGATTTAATGATTCCTAAATCATTTTAAAATATACAATATTTTACATAAAATTAGAGGTTAATTAAACACACATTAAAAGGTTTTCTTCTTAAAATTTATATTTTAAAAATTTATTTAAATAAATATTTTCAAAAATCTATAAAAATAAACATTTGATTGCAATATGAATAGAAATATAATTGTTGGAAATATGAATAGAAAAATTGCTTATCAAACTTGAAAAGAAGAATTCAATATCCATAAAAATTCGATCTAAAATATAGATTGCTAAATAACAATCTTAAAAGTTACAAAATTGAAGCAAAAACAATTCTTAAACTATTTGTGATGTTTACATGTAGGTCTTGATTTGGGTCTTGATCCTACCCTTCCCCATTGCAAATGTATGGTCGTCTCGTAGCATCACACTATTAAACAAGAAAAAAATGTATTGCAATAAAAGTTATGAGAGATGATGCTCAATAGTGAGGGTACATTTTCATTTGCTCCAACTCGAGTATAATAGGACTTAAGCTAGGCATAGTATGCACCTTGAAATGTCTCTCTTATCTCGTAAAGGGGCAATTTAAAAAAAAAAAAAAAAACCATAGAAAAGATAAATTTCTAAAATATGGAGATGTTAGAAATTATAAGGGCTCCTCTAGAAAGGAATGAATATCCTTGACCTAAACAACACAAAGGTTCACGAAGGGCATTCCTCCCTAGAAAATAGTTTATATTAAAATGACATGCCCTACCTACAAAGACAACTCCACATACATCCCAAATCTAGTCAAATTAATGGTTTACATATATCAATCAACTTTCCTTCTTTACAATGCACATAAAGTCAATCCCAACCCCTGTTGTTTAAGCACAATGTATGATAAATCCAAATCAATAAAAAACGTGTATATCTAATACATTTTACAAAATAAGAAACATTACAAATGCGAAAGCATGTAAATATCTCTACTCTCTAGATTTTCTAGGGACAAAACCTAAGATGGATCCATAAAACTTGTATAAACATGTGTGGAACATAATGGATAACAAAAGAAAAAAAACCTGACAAGTGCATCTTAGAAGAGAAAAAATGTGCCGAGAATCAAACCCCAATCTAGGCCTACAACTCATTCTAGCATTTTTCTAATAGAAAGTAGATTACTACATTGTTCAATAGTCTCTTGGAGTGAGCAAACATTTTACTACAACATTTTTATTTAAATGTAATGACAATTTTTTAATAGAAGATAAATTCTTGGCTTCCAAAATAAGCTAAATTGATTAGCAATATAATTAAATGAAACATATGTCATCATGTCAATGAATCGATCAAGGAAAGTATGTAAAGCTTTAAAACAATTAATTTTCTTTTTGTAGGATCAAGAAAAATGTAGACATAAAAGACAAGTACAAAGTTCTATTTTTAAATATTGGAAAAAAACATATATTTGAATAAGATTCAAAAATTATCATATCAAGCTCAAGAAACATTAAAAAATTAAAATATATATATATATATATATATATATTATATGAATTAATATTTAATAACTTCAAAATTCAAACCTTGTATTTTTTAATGTGGTTGAACACAAGCTGAAGATCACCATGAATTTGATCTCCTATAAACCAACCATTACTTGATTTTACATTTTAAGGGTTTTTTGCTTAGTGATCAAGTCTTGCACAAACATCTAAAACATTGTGCCATCCTTCTTAAGTTTATACACAATGCAGACACGCCATGATGCATTTTGACGCTTCAAATCTTGTGTGCACAGCCCTTACTGCTGACAAACACAAAAAAATGTTGTGCCATTGAATTATTAGCTTGCACCAACTTCTAAAAGATATTCCAGACTGTAGACATACCACAAACCTTTTGAACTGTTTTTAATTGATGCAGATTGCTTATGAACCTGGACGCTCTTGCATCATTATGTATGCGTATGTGAGGTTGTGGGTAATCTCTCTTGTTATAAATAAAGATTTTTTTGTGTCAATTCCGTTGCATAAATGTGTGTTTGTGTAAGCTGCACGGTAAGGCATCTATTCATCGAAACCCCTAGGTGTGACTGCTTCAAATTCCATATGCATTTATCTTCAACTAATGATACATGGCCATGTATCTTCTTCATCCAGTTGCAGGCTTTGCTTCTTCATAGTTCAACCAGGAGTCGCCTGTCATTAGATTGGATCATAGGTGGAGAGATTGTGGCAAGGGAAAACCCAAGAAACTGATAAGCTCTAACAAACTACTGAAGTTTCAATCGCCATCCATGTGGAACAACCGCTTTCTCCCTTATTTTTCTTCTGCTTCTTCTGCTCCTACAATTTCCCAGTGGTAAAGTTGTGCTTCTTCTATCTGCATTGGCTCTATCGTTTGACATGTCTAAGTCTTAAAATAATGTGCAAATGTCTTTGGCATCAGTGGATGAAATCGAGTGGCAGTGCCTTATAGAGTTATTCTTTCTGGTTGGAAATGACACAAAAGTCGACCATCATCTTCTTAATCTCATATAATGAGCTGATAATACAGATTCCCACGTGCATTGCTTGAGTTGATAGCACTGCAGAGACAAAGAAACCCACAATCAGAAAATTCCAAGAGGAAGAAGGCATCCCTGTGTGCACTCCATGGATTTGAGTAAAAACAATGATCGGTATCTATTTTGAGCCAGGGAAAAGGAAGCAGCTTTCATAACCTCGGCAATTTATCCAAGTTAGCATCACCAATAATCACCACATGAGCAGAACCCATCCTTAAAATGATGGAAGCGGCTACCATCTCTCACAACAATCTCCCGCTCGGTAATCTTTGAAATGAACTTGGTGGCAACGTGGCAATCACCACACACACGGAGATTTTTAAATATTCTTATGGGCATTTCTGTAGGTATACTAATAATGCCAAAAGCAATTGCTAGCTTTTCACTGTGTTGGTTGAGAATCTGTTCCTTTATCTCCTCTTCCACATCATGCAGAACAAGGTTAGTGTTAGGAACATATCCGGCCAGCTTCATCTGCCTATCCAAACTATTCAATGTGGAATAGATATGTTCTGATTGTGGATGAGATCTGTCTCCCAAAAGAAATGTGTGCACCGTGTTCTTAACCTCAATCCAACTACATCCAGGCTGCTTTTTTAGCCCTCTGCTTTTCATCATCATTCTCATTTTTTTGGCATCCTCCCACCTGTTATATGCAGCATAAATGTTAGATAAAAGAACATATGTTCCACTATTTTCAGGTTCCAGCTCAAAAAGGCGCTCTGCAGCAAGTTTACCCAACTCAATATTGCCATGGATTCTACAAGCACCGAGCAATGCTCCCCACATGCTAGGATTGGGTTCACATTTTGCATTATAAACAAAGCCCTTGGCCTCTTCGAGCCGCCCAGCACGACCAAGAAGGTCAATCATGCAGGCATAGTGATCAGCTCTTGGGGTGATGCGATGAACTTTCTCCATGGAATCAAAGAAGCGCAGGCCTTCATCCACAAAGCCGGCATGGCTGCAGGCATTTAAAACACCAACGAAAGTGGCATCATTAGGCTCTGTGCCTGCTTTTTGCATTTCCTCAAGCATATTAAGAGCATCAACACCAAAACCATGTTGTGCATATCCTGCAATCATTGCATTCCATGAAACCACATCTCTACTAGGGACTTCCACAAACATCTGGCGTGCATTGTCTATGCACCCACATTTGGCATACATGCTAATAAGAGCACTTCCAACAAAGATATCCAGCTGCAAACCCATTTTTGTTGCATATCCCTGCAACTGTTTGCCCTGTTCCAGAGCTGCTAGGCTCGCACATGCACTAAGAATGCTAACAAAAGTTGCCCGGTTTGGCTTCGTGCCACTCCCCTGCATTCCACGAAAGATTTTAAGGGCTTCCTCCCTCTGCTCACTCTGCACATACCCTGTAATCATCGCAGTCCAAGAAACCACATTTTGTCCTGGCATTCTATCAAATAATTTCCGGGCCTCATATATTTTATCATTTTCTATGTATCCTGCAATCATAGCATTCCATGATGCTATATTTCGCTCAGGCGTCCGATCAAACAGCTCACAAGCATCCTCTACTCTTCCATTCTGGGCATATCCTGCAATCATAGCATTCCATGAGACCACACTTCTCTTCGGCATTCTGTCAAATAGTTTGCGTGCATCATCAATTCTTCTATTCTGGGAATACCCCGCAACCATTGAAGTCCACGAGATTACATCTCGATCAGGCATTTCATCAAACAGCTTTTGTGCGGTCTCCATCACTCCTTTCTGAGCATATGCCGTAATCATTGTGTTCCACGAGACAACATTCTTCTCAGGCATTTGGTTAAACAGTTGATGTGCACAATCCAATCTTCCCTCCTGGATATAACCTGCAAGCATTGTAGTCCATGAAACAACATTCTTCTCGGGCATTTGATAAAACAAAATGCACGCTTCTTCAATCCTTCCATTCTGCACATACCCAGATAACATTGCTGTCCATGAGACCACGTTTCGTTGAGGCATTTTGTCAAACAATTTGCGTGCATCCTCTAATCTTCCATTCTGTGAATATCCAGACACCATAGCTGTCCATGTGACCACATCTCGTTCAGGCATTTCGTCAAACAGTTTCCGGGCATCCTCAATCCAACCCTTCTTCGCATAATTTGTAATCTTTACATTGCATGAAATCAATTTACCGTCGCCATTTCTATTCCACTCTAATACTGGGTTTTGTTTTGTAATTTGTTTTGTTGCAATGGTAGAATATCTACAGTGCGAATAATACCTGGTTTTCTGTTGAAAGCTAAAAACAAGTGCAAGCGGGTTACGTCGTGCTACTCCAAGAAATGGCAGTAGTTTACACAAGATATCGGTTTTCATTATTTTGGGCAAAAAAAAAATTAAGAGCCCATTAGAATGGAAATCTAATTGGCATATGCACAAGACGACGTCCAACTGCTTTGATTTTTCTTCAAACTTGTATAACCAGAGTTGAAAGACTTTAGGAGGAAAGAATTCTAGACTCAATTCAGGTAGGGATATTAGAAGAAGATCCAACAGACTACCAAAGACAGTTTATGGGACAACAGAGCTTGCTAAAGACAGTCTATGGGACAACAGAGTTTGATAATCGACGCCTTGTTTTTTCTACCATATTTTCGCTAAAAATATCTTGAAAGGATGGAGTAGCCACTGCGCTAACAAATCGGACCCTAATTTCCTTGTAAGCATTATACTCCAACATGAAATGTCGCTCCGACTCCAGTGCACCACACGCACTAAAGAAAAAGATTCTCTCTTCCCATGTCTCTTTAGGTTTTTTCCATCTTCCTGTTTCACACCGAAGACGATGCGAATTAGTTCTCAATTGGGTAATGAAGATCTTTGCTTTCCACGGGATATTAGCCCCTATAAAAGCCTTTTGTTGATGATCACATGTAGAGTAAAATTCCTCCAAATAATATCTCTTCTTGCTCCCTAATGCATTTCCCCACATAACTTGGCAGAATTTATCTATAACAAAAGTGTTTTTCTCTTCGCTATTATTAGGACATGCATTCAGGTAGATATTCCATTTTTAAGCCATTTGTTGTTTTGATTCATCCATGCCTTCTTTCTTTTCTCCAAAAGCTCATTGAGGACAACCTTAGGCCATCTACTACCTTCCATTTGCTCGATCTTTTTTAAATACGTTATGAGACGAACCATAGCAATCACTTGAAGAGGTACAACCCCTGTTTCCGCTAGAAGAATTTCATATAAGACTGAGATCTTTAATTTGAACTTGCTAGTAATCATGCTTTTTCAAATCCTCTCAAATTGTTTCCACCTTGAATCTGAAATGCTGCTAAGGCCCAAATCTCACATCCATAAAGCACCACTGGAGTTACTAAAATCCCAAACAAACTCTGCATAGTTTTCCAATCTCATAATTCTGCCTCTCTGCATTTGTTTTGGAAAGCATAAAAAGCTCTCCACCCCCTAAAGTTTTCTTTTGCTATAGATCTCCCAACTAAGTTTGTTATTAAAGTCAAACCCAATATATTAATACTCCGTTACTTCCTCTAAAAGGTTTCCACTGAAATACAAATCATACCATGTTCTTTTCTTTCTATCGGAGAAGATCATAATCTTGGTCTTATTAGTGTTGACTTGCATCCCCACTTCTTTGCAAAAGTATTCAAACACACATAAGTGCTTTTGAAGGCCTTGAGAAGACCTAACAATCAAGACAAGATCATCAGCATAGAGGAGAAGTCTTACAACATACTCTCCTATGCGAACACCATCTTCACTCTGCATATTTAACCATTCCTCTAGTTTTTCGATATACATGCCTAAAGTAGGTGATAATGGGCATCCTTGTTTAACCCCAATATCACTCCTGAAACTTTCTGAGACCAGTTTGAGTTCTGATTTTGACTCGTACCTTTTCATAAAGTCTATGAATAGTTGCTATGCGATGCCCTGGAATACCAAGCTCCTTCATTCTATCCCATAGCTTCTTCCTAGGAACTGTGTCAAAAATCCTTCTTGAAGTCAATAAAACAACAATATGCTTCCATCTTTTCACTCCAAAATTTTTCAATAATGTGCCTTAAAGTGATACCATGATCTATTGTTGAATACTTAGGTTTTAACCCTACTTGCCCTTTTGCTCTCTTACCTTTTTCTTCTGCCTACTTGTTGATTCTGCATTCCACCATGTTACCAAACAACTTTGTAAACAATGGGTTGATCTTGATGGTTCTATAGTTGGAAGGACTGTTAACATCTCCACTCTTGAAAAAAGGTATCGCAAGACTAATAGCCCAATCTGCGGGAAAACCATGTTGTAAGGTGTTGTTGAATATGTTAGCAATGTGAGGAGTGATGAATTATTTCCCCCATTTTAAATATTTTTCATGAAATTCATCCAAGTCTTTGGATTTTCCATCCCCTGATTTCATAATACCCTCTGGACTTCTTGCACAGTAAAAAGCTTTGTTGTCGTGTTAACTAGAGGGGGGCCTTCAAATTTTGGATCATGTTCATAAAGTTGTTTTGCAAACTCGAACCACTTATTGGTTGTGATATTGTTGTCATTTGTATGTTTTTTCTTTGATTGAAGCTCCTTCCAAAATGCTTTTGGGTTATGTTTCCCGAAGTGTATAAGCTCTTCCCTCCTTATGGTCATGAACTCCACTCTTTTTCTTTATGATCTGTTTGTACAAATTTTTGTTCAACTTCTCTTTGCTTGTTTCTTTAATAGCTCTCCTTGCCGCTTTACAATCCTCATCAAACCATATATTTACCGGAAAATAATTTGTTTGCTTCTTATTTTTTCTTCTTTTACAGTTTGTAAGGGCCTTCTTAATTATGTTAGTTAACTCGTAGCTTCTAAGGCCTAGTGATCTTGCTTTCCTCTCTTGCATTAAGCGACTCAACGCTCCTTTGAAGATATCACAATTTTCTTGAGTTACATGAATCCTTCCTTTTCCCAGAAGATGTTGAGATTGTTCTTTCCTTATGAGTCAATTCTTGCTTGACCAATCTACCGCTATGGAAATTAAATTATAATCCGACTTTAGGTCCCTGATAGAATCATCAATATCCACTTCATTTATCCTATCGATTAAATTTTGCGAGAAAATCGCATAATCAATAATACTTACCCCATTATAAGTTTTACGAGTGAAATTTCTAGATTTAAGCCATCTTTCCATACCATTGCAAATGATCAAATAAAACATGCCACAAAAAGTTAATAATTCTTCGCCAAAATGATTAATGTCACTGTTATCTTCCAATCATCTTTCCCACTACTGATTATCTTCTTCCATGATCCATAATGGATTATGGTTCTACTTATTATTCCAAGTGTTTTCTTGTTCATTTGTAGTCCTCGCATTGAAATCACCCAAAAGTAAGTAATGGTTGGCTTATAAAAGATTGACTTCACATAGTTCTCCATCAAAGGTGCCTACACGACACCGTACTGATCTTACAGTTGTTTCTCCATTATTTATTTATTTTTTAACAAAAAATTTGAGTCCATGCCATTACTTATTTAAGTTATGTGAAAAGAAATGAAAAAAAAAACGTCCATGAGGCTAAAAATAGCCTATGAGACGGTAAAACCAATTTCTTTTAGTTTCATCAACTCTGATCTTCTTTTGTTAATCTTGATGATGAAGTCCCCCATTTTAACTATCAAATCCTCATTGAACATAACCTGTAATGACAATGTTGTGAAATTGATTGCATATCTCGAATGAATTTCATTATAAGCATTGCATTATGTAATAAAGTGTTTTTTCTGATTCCAATCCCCCATTCGAAAAAAATACATAGAGTCTCTATTCCCTTTTTTCTTTAGGCCTTTTCCATCTACCTGTTTTGCAGCTAAGTCGATGGGAGTTAGTCCTTAGTTGAGCTATGATGATCTTAGCTCTCTAAAGGATGAGGGCCCCTACGTAGGCATTTTGTTGATGATCACAAGTGTAGTTAAATTCTTCGAGGTTGTATCTCTTTTTTCTTTCTCTTTTATCCCACATAGCTTTGTGGACCTTATCTATTACAAATGCTTTTATTTATTTATTGTCTTTAAGCCATGCATTTCATTCAATATTCCATCTTTTCATCCACTTGATGTTTTGATTCACCCATGACCTTTTTCTCTTGCATAATGGATCTTTGAAGACTATGTTGAGCCATCTGTTCAATTTTGTTGAGGTATCTTAGAAGGCAAATCATAACAATGTATTCGATTGGAACTGCTCTTGTTTTAACTAAAAGGGTCTTATAAGGGACAGAAAATTTCAACTTGAACTTTCTTGTGATCATATGTTTTTGAATTCTCTCAATGTGTTTCTATTTTGATAACGGTATGTTGCTGGCCCATATTTCACACCCATAAAGTACAACATGAGTAACTAATAATTCAAAAAGGGTCTGAGTAGTTTTCCAATCCCATAACTCTGCTTCTCTACATTTGTTTTGTAAAGCATAAAAGGATTTCCACCCTCACATCGTTCTCTTTTTTCTGCAAGTCTCCCAAGTAAGTTTGTTGTTGAAGTCAATCCCCAAGTATTTGTAGTCGGTTACTTCTTCTAGAATACTAACCTCAAAGAAAAATTGTTGTTGATTTCTTTTCCTTCTATTGCTAAAGATCATAATCTTGGTCTTGCTAATATTAACTTGCATGATGCAGCCTAGAATCTACCACGAATAACTCAGGCGCGCTGGCACATCACCCAACATGAGTTGAGCACTCACCCGAAGCGTGCAAAGGTACCATGACCCTCTTTAGGGTTGCTTGTGCAGGATGTTAGCGTGTTTGAAGATAAAGCATATTCAGATCCATAAATAACCATAAGCATTCCGAAGAGCATAACCAAATCTAGATCTTACATAATCATGAATTAAACAATAACTATGATACGATTAACCATGTAAGAACCAATTATAGTCATGTTTAACATCGTTATTCATCCAATAAAATTCATTATATTAAACACAGTAAAGCATAGAAGCTTCTTACATTACAAAGTATTACCATAGGTTATGCGTGCATCAGATCCAACAACATAACTCTACAATAACTCATACACAATGTGTCTGTCCCTCTCTCTTAAACTACATAGTTCAATACATATTTATAAGGGTGGGGACTTTCCCTTCACTGCTTATGCACTTCCCAAAATAGGTCGCATGCTGAAAATAATCATGCACCTTTATAATACTATGCATACATGCAAGTGCGCTAATAATAGATCTCCTACATTTAATTGACAGTCGTAATCCTATTATTATCCTGAAATCATGCATGGCACTTGTAGACGCTCATCCCAAAATAGTATTTGTGTCACGTAAGTCTCCATCCTATTGTGCTCTTTGCACGCTATCTCCAAAAATAGCCCGTATCCATAAAAATGGCTAAGTCCCGAATCAACTTGTCTTGGTGCACATTTCCTTTCCTATCCTTCTGCACCTTCAAATGCGTCTCGTTACTACGCGTGAATCTTCTGTGTGTCCTCTCCTTAAAACAATATGTTCGCTCAACATTACCCCACACTAATGTACATTGTCATTTCGAAAATGGGGTTCCTTATGATGTTCCCAAATAATAAAGAATAAGAATCTACAAGAATGTAAAGAATCAATGTACAAAGAATAGACTTCTATTCTGCAACACCCTCCTCTTCAACTAGAAGGATCAACTCCAGATATTCTACTTTAATCTCAGCCTCCAATGTTTTCCAGTCATCCAACACAGTTCTTGTCTTCTCTAGAACGTCTGTGGCGATGGCTTCCAACTCATCTTGGGTAATCTCTTCCTTTTCACTCCGCAATACTAGGACAACATTGGCCATAATAGACATCCTTCCTTCCAGAAGATCCATCTTGCCTCTCCTTATGTGGGTTTTATGCTGCTGCAAGGGCTTTGTGCTTTTGTTTCACTAGTGCCAATATTTTTGCACGCCCTAAATTCTCATCCTTCATTACTTTCAGAACTTCGTATCTTCAATTATAGTTCTAGTTCTTATGACTACCTCTGGTGCTGCACATATGTTCAGGGCTTGATTTGCTTTATTTAGCTCATCATGTAAAGTTTGGAGTAAGGCCTCATAACTTGAAATCTTCCTAACCACGGAGGCCTTTGCTCTCTCTACTTCCTGTTCGAGATCCTTTGGCACTGACATCTGAATTTTTCCATCTTCAAGCACCAAATCAACTAAGGTGCGCATATAATGCATAGGCGAAGGAAACTTCTCAAGTACCTTAGACTCCAGGTGCGGTCTTGCTTTCAGGATGTAGTCACCAATCTATTTTGCCATGCTGATGAAGGCCTCATTCTTTTTCTGTTCTAGGCCCTTCTCTCGTCTTAGCCGCGTTATTTCTACAGTTTTTGCCTTGTTGTCTTCAAGTAGTGCTCTAATAGTGGCAACCTTATCAACATTCCTCCACGCCACCTCCGTAGATACCTTAACCAAGACATTGCTCACCTATTCATCAAACATTAGAGTAGGCTTTACTATCATGTGTCTACTTTGGGGTGCCTTCTTTATTCTCCTTGACACATAAGATTCTTCGCACACGTTGAAATTTGGCTCATCTATATGGGTATGCATAGACCAAGATAATTGTTTTCTTGTGCACGTGGTGGCCATGTATGCACCCATCAGCCCCCATCCATAAAATTCCTTAAGGCCTATTTTACTTTGAAAATGGGCACAAATTTTTTTGCTTGTGTCCTTAACATAGCCCATACTTGGCACAATGTATTCTCCACTTGTTCTCTTTGTTTTGGGTCCCTTATGAACATGAGCGCAAAGATTTGGGGTTGGCCCTTCGACGTCCTGAGTAGTATCATGCGCGCGAGGTTGCTCACGCTCTGTTTCCTTTGCCTTCTTCAGAAATTCCTCTTCATCCTTCATGTCCTCATATTTGGGTTCCTCCACATCTTCTGGCTACACTGGGGTTCCATGCACGCTCTCTGCAGACTCCTCTACCTCCTCATTCAGCTTTAGCTTTCTCCTATTCTTCTTTGTTGCTTCTTTTTGAGGAGAGATTCATGGTGATATTCTTACCGGATGTGGAGTTCCCGCACCTTATGTTCTTATTCTTCTGAATAACCTCTTAAACCGATGCTCTTTATGGGCTGCATCCATGTCCAAATCCTCGTCTCCTTCTTGCGCTTAAGGTGGAGTATCTGTGCACTCGGTCTCCACTCTGTCCATGGGCTACCTCCAGCCTCTATGATCCAAGCCTCCACTATCTTCATCTTCTTCTTCCTCCTCATCTACCTTTATAGTCAATGTAGGCTTTGTAGCTGGCACATTCTCCACTGTATGTTTTCCCTTAGGAAGCCTTGGGAGCATGAATTCATTTTACACATACTTGTTATTCTCCAGCCTAGGATTGAGATGAAGATATATGAGTGCGGCTCCACTGTCCCCAATAGCTAAACTCACTGGCTTCATACTTATGATGTCTAAAATGAGCATCTTAATGTAGGCATTCTGGCCTGGATATACATATGTCTTCATGAGTGTGTTGTATTCACAATCTACCTTGTTCGCATTGAAGTTTAGATGAAGCGCATCAGTAAATTTGTGGACTGAAGCTTGGAAGTAGTTTGCTGTGAAGGCATAGGGAAATTTGCACCATGGGCTCTGTGTCCCATCCCTCATAGTGAACCATGTGATGTAGAAGTGTCAGTACACTGCAAACTGTACTGCCTTACCTACTACTAATGGTAGCTCCTTGGGAATGTGCCACTCCTCAAACACTACATGAAGTCTGTCATACTGCATTTTTGCCTACTGCTTAAACATCCCACTCATTGAACCTTCACATAAATATTTGTCAAACCTCTCCATGAGGGACTTATTTTCTATGGGGTACTCTTAGATCTTGTTCTTTGGCCCATCGGGTACTCTGATTTCTAAGAATACAAGAGAAAGCAAGATAGCGCCAAAACTTATCTTTTATCATGTGTGTGCTTCCTCAACAATGGTTTTTGCAATATAGCCTGCCAAGTTGTATACTACTCCCTGAGACATTTTCTTTGCAATATGAAGCCACATGGTGTTTACCTACTACCATCTCTCTTGGTCATCCAACTTGGTGAGCAGATGCGTGACTTCCTACACCACAAGGAACTTCTTTAGTTTATCTATGTCCATTCCGTACAGACCTTTAGAGTATTCAAACTCCTTTCTGGTGGCTACCACAACTGATTTATCAGTTAGATCACTTACAAGGTCCATCCCTATGCCCTTCAATCCTATTAGTGCCGAAACTAGGGCCGTTGTGATCCTAACCCTTCGTCTGACGAAATAAAAGAAGTCCTCATGGACTCAACTCATAAGCCATTGATATAAGGGTTCATATTTTTTAAAATATGGGAGCTCATACAACTGATAAACTCCTACCTGCTTAAGTAATTTTTCCTTAGCGTCGTCATACACTGGCATATCTTCCATTGTGCACTTGTTGGTCTTATTATTCAATAAATCATCCAAATCTCCCTTGTTTTTAGTGGTACGGTGGTTGTAGTCACTTATTTTACACCTGCAGATATGGGAATCCCACTCTTATCTGACTATTACTCCTTCCGGGTATTGCATCTCTGAAAAATTTCTCTTGGAAGTAATTTCAACTTCAACTTCTACCTTCTTCTTTCCTTTTGTGCATGCTGTAGGTGCTTTCTTTGGTGCCATTGTAAAAATCCCACCTTTTATCTTTTGTGATGAGAAAACTCAAACCCTAGCTCAAAACCGTGTGCTCTAGCTTGAAACCATGTTCCCTAGCTCATTCTCGATGCTTCTGATTCACTCAAACCCTTCACCAATGGGAACAAAAGCCTTTTTCATGCAATAGTCTGCTCTCCATGCCTAGTTTCACAATGCTGCCCACGTCAACATGATTCACTCAGCTCGGTCGCACTTAGCTCGCTCAAATACTTGTGATCGCAAAGGTAAAAATGAACCCACATCACGTCCTTATATAGATTTTCAAAAAGTTAGTGCATTTATTTCTCCTCCACCTACCAACAATCCTCTCATTAATTGACCATTTTCACAATCTCCGTGTGATACATCTTCGTGCCCCAGCTAAACCTTATAGTGTGCCTTCCTACCTTCTAGCTATAAACTTATCTTCAGCGCACTTCCATGCGCCTAAGTACCTCACCACTGCGCCTTCCCCTGAAATTTTCCATAGCCATTGCTTACCTCACATTATATTTTTCCTTGATTTATCTCCATCTATGATCATCTTTACAAGAAATCTTCTTTCTAACAAGATCCTTTCCAAACTTGAATAACACCTGTAACAATTTTGTTCTTATGTGTACCTAGTTGTGAATAATAAATAACAACCACCACCCCACACCAATGGTATGTAAAGTCCTCTACGCATAAACATACTTCAGATGGTAATTAGCTTCTAATGCACAAACACGCTTATTACACAAAACACCAAACTAAATTGACAAAGCATAGCAACGAAGAAGGAAATACATTAAAGGAAATACATAAAGGAAAACCTATTCTAAAAAGAAATATTGCCTTATTACAAACACCAAGAAGACTTATTTATAGTAGGGCTTCAACCTGCTCCCATTGAAGTAATCGGGTAACCATATTCCATCAAGCATCTCTAACTAGCAAGCGCACGATTCAAGTATATGAGTGATAACATACGGTCCTAACCAATGCACTTTAAGATTTCCTGGATGGTGCAGGAACTTAGAATCATAAAGAAGCACCGTCTGTCCAACCTCAAGCTTTTTTTCCTTGATGTGCATGTCATGCCATGCCTTCTGCCCGAATTTTTCCTACTTCTGACTCCAATGTGCTATGACACGCCTCTCATCCAATTGTATCAACTTGTCAAATATTTATTCTAATGCTTGCTCATTAGCTAGACCTCCAACACGTGCAATACACAAAGAAGGTAACATGGAATTTCCATAGGAAGAACCGCTTCTATGCCAAACACCAACTAAAAGGGCGTGGCCTTGTTCAACCTCTTGTAGGTCATTCGATACACCCAAAGCACAACATAAACTTTATCAGCCCAATCCTTCCTTCCAACATCACAAAATTTTCTCAATGTTTGGCTCAATATCTTGTTGAAGGCCTTAGTATTACCATTTTCCTAAGGATGATAGGGTGTAGTTTTGTGGTGTGCAACCATAAATTTTTCCAATAGTAGCCTGATTGTCTTATTCAAAAAGCATGTACCCCTATCACTTGTTGTTAGGAAATAAGGGATAAAATATGCGGAATAATCCCTCACAAAATTGTAACAGTAGAAACTAATATGCAGAAAATATTACAGATATCAAATAAAAGTGCAGAATAAAATAACACAACACAAGGAGACAATATTTAATGTGGTTCACCCAATTTGGGTTACGTCCATCAAGAATCACTTGCTCAACTTTTATTACAAGCCACCGCTCTCTCAATACAATACCCAGATCTGTTTGGAGCTATGCTCAACAAACTCTACAAAATTCACAGCCGAATTCAAAACACATCTGCAATGTTACATAATAATTCCTACCATATGCATAAAACCATATAAATAGACAACTGCTTAAGTAGTTTTACAAAATTGTGGGTATCAAAACCATGGGCCAAAACTATCCCATAAACCTATGGGTCAAAATCTCACCCATATGAGAAAAGCACGTTTCCCGGTATATCGGGCACATTTTCTTAGTGTACAGTACTATCAGTGTATAGTCTTCAACACTTTCTCACATGAAAACATGCTCCACAACCTAACACTTGTCAAGCTCAGCAGGCATCCATACCTTGTAAGAACATTTTCCCATAAGAACCTGACTGCTGTAGCTACTGTACAATCCTTTGTAGGTGATGCTTTTGCCCACCTTGTAAGATAATCAATGCAAGTGATGATATAGCACGATCCATTTCTACATGCATCTGGCGAAATAGGACCCACAAAGTCTATAGCCTATTTCTCAAATGGATCTACACTAGGAATAAGTCTTAAAGGAATTTCATCTCTTTGCCTAGGTTTACCAAGGTGCTGACAATGATTTCTTGCCTTACAATATTGTTTACAATCCCTATACAGGGTTTGCCACCATAATCCAATGAGTAGAATCTTACATGTAGTGGCGTCACCTGCATAGTGCCCACATGCAATACCACCATGAGCCTCTTCCATGATATCCACGCGCTCATGCGCTAGTACACACCGACGCAGTACTTCATCTTGGCCTAACTTGTATAGGTCACCACTAATAAACATAAAGGGTGTGAATTGCAAGTTATTTTTTCTATAAGGCCTTCAATCCTTCTAGTGCCATACCCGTGCGTAGAAATACAACAATATCCTCCAACTCTGAAGGTGTGCATTGTAACCTGTACAACTGTGCATCTAGCATTATATCTTCAATTGTCTGTGCGTCCTCCACTGACTGAATCCTTGATAAATGGTCTGGGACAGAATTAATTTTACCATGTTTTACCACAACTGTGAATTTAAATTCTTGGAATAAGAGCACCCATCGACATATGTGATCCTGTAAAACAAGACTATTTACCAAGTACTTCAATGTCATGTGATCAGTATAAAATAAAAAAGGTGTTGCTAGAAAATACTGTCTGAATTTATGCATCACGTAGATCATCAAAAAAGCCTCATGCTCTGCTGTTGTATAATTCTTCTCTGCAGGAGTCAACTTTCTACTAGAAAAATAGATAGGAGGATCTATAATACCGTTTCCAGGCTGAGCTAATACCGCACCAATGGTTGTGCCAGAGGCATCCACATGTACTTGAAATAACTGGTTCCATGAGGGAAAATGCAGAATAGGTGTTGTAGTAAGTCTCTCCTTCAATGCCGCAAATGCGTGTTACTGCGTTTCTCCCCAATAGAATGTCCCTTTTCCCTTTAGTAACTCTTCCAAGGGTGCAGTAATCTTTACATATCCTTTGATAAATTTTCTGTAATACCCTGTGTGAGCCAAGAATCTGTGCACCTCACTTTGACTAGTAGGCTCTTCTAGGCCAACAATAACGAAAACCTTAGTTGGGTCCACCAAAAAACCTTCCTTGCAGATGATGTGCCCTAAAAAGGTTCCAAAAGGTGTAGCAAACATGCACTTCTTGATGTTTAAAGAGATGTTAGAGTAGGTATTTACCTTAGCTTATGTTCACCTAGGTACTTTATTTACCTTTATTGTATTTATCCTCACCCACTTATGTGTGTGGATATTTATTTTATCTTATTTAGATATTAGGAGATATTATCTAGTTGTTAGGTATAGTTCTTTCCTTGATCTATGGTATTGACTAGTTCTTTCCTTGATCTATGCTATTGACTAGATCCTTGATGTCTAGTTCTCTACTAAATCTATGGTCTTGACTAGTTCTTTGATGACTAGTTATTTCCTTGATTTATGGCTTGATCTACGATCTTGATTGGTTCTTAGATTGTTATTCCTTGCCTATCTAAGAAAGGCCCATTCTCAATGTATTGCATTGAGTTCCATAATAATATATGATATTGCTGCTCATTTGTTTGCAAAGGTTTTATGTAAAGTTATTATGGTGACTTTATTTCATCTTATTGATCGTGGTGTTTGATTAGCATCTGTGTTCTTGGCTTGGTACGATCTGGTTATCATTCCTTTTAAGAGATGCTTAACTTTCTACATTGTTCAAACATTAAACACAAACTATCACAATGGTCCTTAACAAGTCCATACACTGTCCAATCATCCAAATAAACCTGCAAGAATTTGTGAATAAAGTCTTTGAATGCTTAAACTACTGTGTGAAAATACAACATACATGTTTTTCAAACCAAAGGGCATCACTATATAACAAAAAATTCCCCATTCAATGGTGAAAGTTGTCTTCTCTTGATCCTCCTGTGCAATTCGAACTTGATGATACCTAGAGACTCCATATGTAAAAGAATAAACTTCACACCCTATAACACCTTCTAATATTTTCTCTGTGAAAGGTGTAGGAAAAGGATCAGTTATACATGCAACATTCAGTTCCCTGTAATCCACACAAATTCTAATCCGACCATTTTCTTTATACTGATTACCATGGGGATAGCCCACTCTGATTCCTCTAGGGGGTTAATGATGCCAGATTTCAACATTTTGTCAATTTCTTCCTTAACTTTTAAGTGCAAGTTAGGGTTCATCCTGTAAGGTCACTTCCTGACTAGATGTGCTCCTTCCTTTAGCTTAATCTTCATCTCTTCTAATGACTCATGCACGCCTTTTAATTCATGGTAGCCCCTAGGAAACAAGTCCTGAAAATCACGTAGTAACTCAATGATTTTTTCCACTTAAGAGTTAGACCAATAATACCCAAGTATTTCCTCCTTAGGTTCAGCATCCGTGCCAATGTTCACTTTCTTGGTCTTCATAGGTTCATGATAGGCACATGCATTGTTATCCGCATTGTTTAAAACTTCACATGTACCTGCTAAATGATCTACATCCAAAATTTCTACTTCTTAATCATCCACTAGGAACATCTTACCCTTTTCCTTCTCCAAGCAAGAGCACTTAAGTAGCATAACATATGTCTCTTCTTCTTCATCGAAACCCGCTCCTGAGTCTACCTCACTAAGTAACTCCTGAACAAGTTCCTCAGATTTTGCACTGTCTCCCATAGTTAAGCACTTTATAGCCCTTAATGCCTCTACCACTGGAGGTTTAGTAGAGAAGTAGTCAAAAGTATGTATCATCCGGGAAATCATATCCTGCCAATTTCTAGTCTCTCTATGTAGCTTCGCATATGCATACCAAGCGCGTGCAACCTTGTAAAGTGGAATAGAACTTATGCACACATAGGGATGGTGGTAAAGCTTCCTGCCTCTCTATCTAGAGTCTCTCACAATTCTGAACATGGTGCTGAATAGGTTGACAACCATGATACATGTCGATTTGAGTAGGTGTGTTGCTCCTGAAGAACCGAGTAGTTAGAGTAACTCTGATTTCATTCCATTCAATAAGATTATCCCTGTGAACCATCCACCAGTGCGTTGCTATCCTGCGCAAGGTATATACTAACATATTTCTTCTTTCAACTCAATTTGTCCATTGTTCCTCCATGGCACACAGGAATACTGTAGGGTATCCTTCTCCAGTGTATCGAGGTACAAAGTTGTTACCTATCCTCCTAATACAACGAGGTTTTCTCCTCTGTGCAAATGCACTCCTTACTTCGTGCCCAATCATCTCATAAGTGTCATGCCCCAATTATCACAAGCAATACTTGTAGTGTCACTAATAGACTGTGCATCTTCCCACTGGGTGATTCCTTCCTTAGATGGCTTGAGTACTTATGGGTCCTGGATGGCGTGTACATAAATCATATTTAGATCTTCCTCACTCAAAGGTTCAACATAAGGCACATATTTCCCATTTGTTAAAGGGATAATAACTCTTTCCTCCTTGTTCTCAGAACTTATATATCCCTTGTTGAACCATAGATCAACATTATTCGCGTAACACCAAGGGCGCCCAAGCAGAGCTGGGAAGTTGTCTGCTTCTGCAAGTGCTAAAACCTTAAAGTCCTCAATGAACTTGGCCCCTTGTATAGTAATGGATGCATCTTTTAAAACTCCGATGGGAGTGGCCTTGGTTTGATTAGCCATAAACAACACATTATAAGATGGCTCCAATGAAGGTCTCCCCATATGTACCCATGCATCTAAATTAAGCACATTTACTTCCGTGCCTGTGTCAATCAATATATTACTCAAGATCCATCCATCCACAAAAACATTCAGAGTGATCTCCTTGTCATAATCCAAGCTATGAGGGGGAATATTTGCATGCAGGATTTGTCATCCATTCTCAATACATGCGTGCAAAGTGTTTCCCTTTATCCAATTCCCTAGCAATGGAATGATATTCTCCTAGCACAACATTTTGCATACCTCCTTCAAGTCATTAATATCTGACTAGACTGCCTCTATTGCCTTCTTCTGTTCTATCTTCCATGATTGCTCCTTTAAACACTGTATTTCAACCTAAATATATACTGAGTACCTCCATGGTTTCCTGATAAACCTCCTTTTGATGTGCAGGATCCAGGTACCTTGCATGCAAGATCTCCTCCTTAGTGATGGTAGGATTTTGCTGTAACGCTTCTCTGGCGCACATAGTTTCAACATGTGTAGTAATCTTCACAGGTAATACCTCAGGTTTCGGTGCCAACTTTGACATCTACTGATTTTCCATGGCGCACTATATTCAAACCATCCCTGCGCCCTTATTCTCTTGTTTATGTTGTTTTATAAGATGCTCATATAATTCCGGGCATTCCTCATAACTGTGATTCTTCCCACAAAAAGAACACGTAATATTCTGAGGACTTTCCTAAAATAAAAAAAACAACAAAAGACTTTTTTCTTTTCCTCCCACAATTTTTCAATGATATGTCTTAGAGTAATACCATGATCTAAAGTGGAGTGCTTAGGTATGAAACCAACTTTTCCTTTTCTCTCTTCTCATTTTCTTCTTCCCAATTATTGATTTTGTGTTCAACCATGCTACCAACTAACTTTGCAAATAAGGGATTGATCATGATGGTCTTGTAATTAGTTGGGTTGTCAACATCTCCACTCTTAAAAAGAGGTACCACTGTACTAGTAGTCCAATCGTTAGGGAAACCACACTAAGTGATGTTGTTGAATATATTCAAAATGTGAGGACCAAGAGTATTTGATCCCCATTTTAGGTACTCTACCTGCAACTCATCTTAATATCTGGCCTTACCTGCACCTAGACTTTTGATACATGTTTTAACCTCCTATAACATGAATAAAATTCTTGTTGTATATACTAGAGGTGGAGCTTTAATCTCTTGTCCTTGTTCATATAATTGTTTTGCATATTCTAGCTATTGAGTCACTATAATGTTATTTACCGTTTACTTCTTTCTTTGTTGAAGTTCTCTCCAAAATAACTTCGGCATATTTTTCCCCAGATAAATGAGTTATACTCTCCTATTTCTCATGAACTCATCTTTATTTCTTTTAATAATCTATCTGTATACGTTTATGTCTATTTTCTCTTTCTCTGAAACCTTAAGAGCTTTCCTTGCAACTTTGCATTCCTCATCAAACAACTTATTTTTTGGAAAACCATTTGATTTTTTCCTCTTGTTTTTGGACCTCTTGCAACTCCCAAGTGATTATTGAACGTTTTTTTGTCAACTCATAACTTTTGATGTCCTATAAATCTACACTTTTTGTCTGCATTATACGTTCTAAAGTTTCCTTGAAGACAACACAATTTTTTTGTGTTATGAGAATTTTGCGCTTTGTTGAAGACTATTTAATAGTATGCCCTTTTTTGTATATTGATTTTGTGATCCCCAAGATATCACAATGTAAATTAAGTTGTGGTATGATTTCAAATCATGCATGGGCTCATCGACCAAAACATTTGTTATCTTTTCAATCAAGCTTTGTGAACAAATGGCATAGTCAACAACACTTACACCATTGTAGGTTTTCATGTAATTTTTCCAGACTTTTTCCATCTACGCAAACCATTGCAAATAATCAGATCAAACATGCCGCAAACAACGATTAGCTCTTCACCAAAATGATTAATGTTCTTGTAATCATATGAGCATCTACTCCATGAATGAGTTTGTTTTTCGGAGAGCCATATAGGATTGTGATCCTCCATATTGCATAAAATGCTAGATTGTTCATTCGCTTTCCTAGCATTGAAATCACTCAAAAGAAGAAATTATCTGATTTGAGAATACACAAAGATGCCATTTTTTAGATTTGCATATGGATCCTTGTATATGGCACCTTATTTGAACGATTCATTGATATGATGATTTACATTTCATTTAATTATATTGATATAAATTTAGTTTATTTTGGAAGTCAATAATTTATCTTCTCTTAAAGAATTGTAGCTATGTTTAAATAAAAAATGTTATAGTAAAATGTTTGCTTGCTCCAATAAACTATTGAACAATGTAGTAATCTACTTTTTATTAGAAATATGCTAGAACAAGTTGTAGGCCTAGATTTTGTTTATCTTTCACTTTCACTTTTTGGGTTTGTTTCTTGGCACATTTATCTCTTCTAAGATGCACTTGTCAGGGTTTTTCTTTTGCTAGCCATGATGTTCCACCTGTGTTTATACAAGTTTATGGATCCATCTTAGGTTTCGTCCTTAGATTTCTTGGAAAATCTAGAGAATAGAGATATTTACATGCTTTCACATTTGTAATGTTTGTCATTTTGTAAAATGTATTAGATATACACATTTTTATTGGTTTGGATTTATTATACATTGTTCCTAAACAACAAGGGTTGGGATTGACTTTATGTGCATTGTAAAGAAGAAAAGTTGATTGATCTATGCAAACCATTAATTTGAGTAGATTTGGGATGTATGTGGAGTTGTCTTTCTAGGTAGGGTGTGTCATTTTAATATAAACTATTTTCTAGGGAGGAATGTCCTTCGTGAGCCTTTGTGTTATTTAGGTTAAGGCTATTTGTTTCTTTCTAGAGGAGCACTTATAATTTCTAACATCTTCATAGCTTAGAAATATATCTTGTTTATGTGTTTTTTTTTAAATTGCCCCTTTATGAGCTAAGAGAGACATTTCTAAGGTGCATACTATATCTAGCTTAAGTCCTATTATACTCGAATTGGAATAAATGAAAATGGACCCTCGTTATTGAGCACCATCTCTCACAACTTTCTTGCCATAGGGTTTTCTCTTTTTTAGTATTGTGATGTTGCGAGACAACGACCATACATTTATAATGGGGTAGGGTAGGAGCAAGACCCAAATCGGGACCTACATGTAAACATCAAAAATAGTTTAAGAGTTATTTTTGCTTCAATTTTATAACTTTAAGATTGTTATTTAACAATCTATATTTTAGATCGAATTTTGATGGATAATGAATTCTTATTTTCCAGTTTGATAAGAATTTTTTCTATTTCTATTTCCAACAATAATATTTCTATTTAAATTGCAATCAAATGTTTATTTTTAGAGATTTTTGAAAATATTTATTTAAATAAATTTGTAAAATAGAACTTTTAAGAAGATGAAAACCTATTTATGCGTTTTTAAATTAACCTCTAATTTTATGTTAATATTGTACATTTTAAAATGATTTTGTGTTTACCCAAATGTTCTAGGCTTTTTTATGGACATTTTTAATATTCCCCTTTTTAATAGATCCTAATTCTTTGTTTGGCTCTCTATAACATGATTTGAATTTCTTTTTTTCTGTATAAAAATATTTTTGAGTATGATGTCAATCCTTTTGTGGTATAATCTCCAACAAAAATATGTTTAATATTTAAAACAGTCTTCATGGTAAAAGTTTTTTAATCAAGATTGAAAAGTTAAGTAAGCATGCACACAAACTTTGAATATGTTTTTACTATTTTCTTTGCTATATTATATGGAGGTTTAAATTGTGATTATGACAATTATTGTATTGTTTACACTATATTATTAATTTCCCACCACACTAATAACTATGTGGACTTCACATTCATTTTCGTTAAATAATTAGGGAATGGCTACCCATGCACATCGTATAAAATGGTGTAAATTTTTTAAATTAAATTAAATTTATTTATAATAGTAAAATAAAAATAAAAATAAAAATTGAGATATGTAATAAATAATGCATCATTGCAAATGTAAAATATTTTATATGAAAATTGTTGTTTTGAATATAAAATATTAGTATATTAAATTTTATTAAAACCATATCATGCTAGTAATTTCCCTAAGGGTACAAAATAAACAGTGGATGATGCAAATTTTTTTAAATATGAAATATTTTTATATAATTATTTTGGCATAAAGTATTAAAGTGTCATTATGATTCTTAGTGATTGTGGTATTAGAGTATTTATTAATTATATGTTTGAAATTAGTTAATTAGTATGATACTGTGGTATTACTATTGCCTTTATTAGTTATTAGGTTGAACTAATTAATTACTATGATATTAGTTTATTAAAGTATTTGCATATAAGAAGGGATGTTTTGAATATAAAATATTGATATATTAAATTTATTTAATAGATAACCCACTATTAATTTATTTTAAGGGTGCAAAATAGACAATGGGTATTGTGATTTTTTTTTATAAAAATTATTTTTACATATTTTTTCAATATAAAATATTAAAGTGCTATTAATTATTTGTATAAAATTAGTTGATTGTGTATTATGGTATTAATGATGCATTTATTAATTATTAGTATGGACTAATTAATTATTGTAGTATAAGTTTATTTGAATTTTATATGATAAACATTTAGCATTATAAATAAAATAAAAAATGTCAACTGATATTAGTTAATGTGATAGATCTAACAAATGATAATAAAATTATTAAAATATTGGCACGAGGCAAGTTAATCATGGTATAAAATTTTGACATTATAAATAAAATGTTAGTTGATGTGATACATCTGACAAATAATAAAAAAATACCAACAAAGATAAAGATGTTGGTATCAGACAAGATATTCATAGTATTAACTTATGTGTGTGTTTGTTTTATAAACTTTTGACACGATAAATAAAATATGCATAACTAAGATCTCAAGGAATATTATATTCTCTTCTAATGTCAAAGTTTAGAATTACCAGAACATATAAAAATACTACATATGATTGGTTACAATATATATATATATATATATATATCTTATGGTAGTAATACAAAGAAAACAAGATATCATAATTACAATGCACATATGACACTTATCAAACACTTAAAAATTAAAGGATATCTAAATGATACACAATAATTCCTTTCAATGTTATGATTGTGTTTGGTAGGGCCTATAATCCTAATGTTGAGCTTTATTAATACCAATGATACAATTTAGATGGTTGCATGAATTTGGTAAATAGAATAAATTCAAAGTTTGGGCTATGCTTGTAATCTAATGTTTATGCCTATTTCATCATACAATTGAAATGTTAATTGAGATTAATAATGGATTGCCTTAATATAATTTGAATTAAATTAAAACTTGAGATACAAATATTAGTAATCACTCCATAGAAATCTAGTTGCTTCCCGCTTGTTGATTTTTTGAATTTTGATACGCCATTCTTACGTCCATGTTGGACCCCTCTAGTCAAGCCCTTGGCTCCCCCCTAACGATTCAGGTGGTTTGTCTCCGCATCCTCAGTCTGCGGCTTGGAAAAATGTGGTTGTTAGGTACCCTTCAGTGTCCCATTCTGTCAAGCTGCAACCAACTCTCCTTGATGGGACCCTGTCTCTGCAGACCCCTTCTCAAATCATTGTTGCTGCTAAGGCTTTGAGGGATTTGTCTCTGATAGGCAAGATGATGGCTCCTCGACTCCAATCTTCCACAAAATATAAAACAATGGGCTTCCATTAATTGGACTCCCTATGGCTCCCTATGATATTTAAGGAAAAACCAAATGTGGTTTGAGGCCTATGTTAAACCTTCAGAATAGTAAGGAGGACTATCTATTGTGCTCGAACAAAGATAGGTTCATGGTTGGGTTCTCGTAGAAGTAGGGATCAAATCTTCAAAAATCCGGACACATGATGCTACAATACAAAGGTGCTCAAGGAGCGCTAATGTCATAATTTCCGAGGATCACGGGTTCACCCTAATCGGGGCTCCCTCTAGATATTATCGGGTTTCCAAGTTGCTTATACATGAAGATAAAGATCAGGTATTTCTACTAGGTACTCTCATAGCCATAAATCATGCTAATCAAATGATGAATAAAACTATATTTATTCATGCATGGTTTTGTGTTAATGCTAATGTTAATATCCCTCTACCCAAATCCATAGATCTTCTTTCAGATTTTTTAGTATGGTCTCAACCTATAGAATATGAATATATCCCTCAAGATTTCTCAATCTGTAAGAGTATTGGACATAGGGCCCCTGCTTGCCCATTGAAACCACCCCTAAGAAATAAAACTCGGTCATCTCTCCAAAGAAGAAAGATAAGTTCATCCCTAAAGTCATCCGATAGACACAATGGCACCTGCAGACCCCTTGTAATGTTCTGGCAAAAGTTGGTTGCAATGCCCTACACAAAGCTTCCATGGATGATTTAACAAGGATTGGCTCCTACTTTGTCCTATAATCCTGGGAGTGAGGTCTGTGAATTTTGTTGGGGTTAGACTATATCAGGTTGTACAGATATATAATCAGATCTAAGCATACAAGCAATGAACACAATAGAATAAAACCAGAAGAAACATTACATATGATATAATGTGGTTCACCCAGTGTGGGCTTCGTCCACCAAGAAACAACCAATATATTATTCTTTTCTTTATAGAGGATATACAATTGAAGATCTGCAATCTTCCACACCTCACACGATGTACAATATCTTTCCTCTTACAAGATTCTTTGAGCCCTCTCAAAGAATTCTTTCTTACAATTCATTCAATATTCTTAATGCTCTTCTCTACCCTAGTTTTCTAACTTATATACGCATATACAAACTTAGGTCACTTTAGCTATGTAATTACAACCCTGAGATCACATTTTAATCAAATATTAGATTTACTCCCACGTTCTAAATAAAAACATTTCACGCACAAGTAACCGATGTCAATTACCCCAACCGATATCAGTTTGTCCCAACAGATGTTGGTTGGTCTACTAGGTGACCGACGTCGATTACTGTATAAACCTGCAAGTTGTAAATAAGCTATTTGTGAAGTAATTCAGCTCCACATCTCAACAATCTCCCACTTGGAGATTAATTTTTGCACTGTAACATACAACGCCATCCTTGGATCCTCTTCCTTGGCTTTTGTTTCTCCCTCTTTAAGTCTCAAACTCAAAGACCAACAGAAGTGAAGTGTAGCTCCAACTTCTCCTTTGCCAAAAACTTCGTTAGCATATCCATAGGGTTCTCATTTGTATGAATTTTCTCCAACTTCAGTTGCCCATCCTCCAACACCTTCCATATGAAGTGATATATCAACTGAATGTGTTTCGTTCTTGAATGAAATGTTGAGTTCTTTGTTAAATGAATCACACTTTGACTATCATTGTACAATCTGTAATCCTCTTGCTCCTTTCCCAACTCTTCCATGAACCTACTCATCCATATCATCTCTTTGCTAGCCTTTGTAGATGCAACATGCTCGGCCTATGTAGTAGACAAGGCCACAACCTTCTGCAATCTCGAAATCCAGCTAATTGTTGTCCCACTTATTGTGAATACATATCTAGTGGTGCTCCTCCTACCATCCAAATATCCAGCCATATCTGAATCAACATAGCCATATAAAGAAGTGTACGATCCTCCATAGCATAACTACATGTTGGAAGTCCCTCTCAAATATCTAAGTATCCATCCATTAGACTGCTTCCCAACGCTTTTTACCTGGATTGGCCATAAATCTGCTCACAACTCCCACTGTCTATGTAATTTTTGTTCTAGTACAAACCATAACATACATAATACTTTCAATTGCCGAAGCATATGGAACCCATGTCATGTATTCAACCTCCTCATGTGATGTAGGACATCAATCTTTGCTCAATTTAAAGTGTCCAGTCATAGGTGTACTTACAAGTTTTGCATCCTACATTTTAAATCTTTTCAACACCTTATTGATATAATCTTCTTGAGACATATAATTTCCTATTCTTCCTGTCTCTATGAATTTGCATGCCAAGGATTTTCTTTACATATTCCAAATCCTTCATTGTAAATGTGTGAGCTAATTTTTCTTTAAGCTCACCAATGTCATGCATACTAGATCCTGCAATAAGCATATCATCCACATACAGTAACAAAATAATATAGCTCCCACTTTCAAGCTTCTTGAAATAAACACAATGGTTAGATTCACATCTCATATAACCATGCTCATGCATAAAACTATCAAACCTCATATACCATTTCCTTGGAGCTTGCTTGAGCCCATACAAGCTCTTTTTCAACATGTACACAAATTTCTCCTTAACCCTGACTTCATACCCAAACGACTAATGCATATAAATCTCTTCCTCCAAATCACCATGAAGGAAAGTCATCTTAACATCAAGTTGTTCTAAATGCAAATATTCTGATGCAACTAAACTTACAACAATATGAATGGAGGTCATCTTAACTACATGAGAAAATATCTCACCAAAGTCAATACCTTCTCTCTGTGTAAATCCTTTTACCACAAGTCTTGCTTTGTATCTTTTCTATCCACCTGTTTCCTCCTTGATCCTGTAAACTTGTTTGTTCTGCAATGATCTCATACCTATTGACAACTTGACTAAATCCCATGTCTGATTCTTTTCCAAGGAGTCCATCTCCTCATTCATGCCATGTTCCCACTCCACATGGGTATCTTGTCCTGCATTGCTTCTTCAAAACTCTCGGGTTCACCACTATCATAAATAAAATAATGAAGGAGTAAATCTTTCTGGAAGTTTATTTACCCTTTGGGACATTCTCACAGAAATCTGGGGTGTCCTGGGGCTCAATTTGTGCATGTTGCACATTCGTATCAATTTTTTATAGTGAACTGATGTCAGTCACCTACTATTAGACGTCGATTCCCCTATAGCCAACATCGGTTCACCCAACCGACTCCGATCTTGCTCCTACTAACACCAGTTACCCTAACTGGCATCGGTTCCTATAGTACCGACGTCAGTACCTATTTGTGATTGTTTTAAATCTGAGAATGCATTTTCTTCAACAAATTTTTCACTTGGTTCATTCTTAGGTATCAAAACATGATCCCTATATATTCTCTTTTCATTCTAATCAATGTTACAACTCCTACAATCTTACCATCATCTAAATCCTAAAAACGGAATCTAAAATCACTAGAACCATAACAAATGAAAGTGCATCTCTTGGATTTAGCATCCAATTTCTTCCAATTTTCTTTATCAACATGCACAAAAGCTTTTGAACCAAATACTCTAAGAAAATAAAGATCTACCTCTTTTCCAGTCTAAGATTCTTCTAGTATTCCACCATCCGGTGCACTTGAAGGCCCACTGTTAATTAAATATACCACCGTATCTATTGCTTCTGCCCAAAATTGCAAGGGTAAACGAGCATGTATCCTCATGCTTCTTACACATTCCATGATAATTATGTTCATTATTTCAACCACTTCATTCTCCTGTGGAGTTCTAGGAACCGTTCTTTCTCTACATATTCCATTCACTAAGCAGTAATCATTGAAAACCTTGCTGCAATACTCACCACCATTGTCAAATTTAAGACACTTTAACTTTAAATTTGTTTCATTTTCCACAAGGGCTTTCCATCGTTTAAAAGTCTCAAAAACATCAGATTTACGCTTAATACAATAAACCCATACCTTTCTTATGGCATCATTAATGAAAGTCACATAGTATTGGGATCCACCATGAGAAGCTACCTGGGTTGGTCCCCAGACATATGAGTACACAAGCTCTAATTTCTACTCCTTTGTTGCCCTAACCTTAAGAAAACTCACTTTCTTTTGCTTTCCAAATATGCAATACTCACAAAAATCAAGATCTACATCTTTCAAATCTGATAACTTACCCTTTTCCTTTAAGATTTGCATTCCCTTTTTAATTATATGGCCTAGCTGATTATGCCACATGCTTGCATCTGAATCTGAAGTAGATAAAGAAAAAAAGGAATCAGTAATGCAGGTAGAAAAATACAATGTTCCTACCTTCTTGCCTCTTACCACAACAATGTCTCCCTTAGAAATTTTACAAGAATCAATTGTGAATGTAACCATGCAACTAGCTTCACCTAGTTGTCCTCTAGAAATTATATTTCTCCTAAGGTTTGGCACATGCCTCATATATTTCAATATCCATGTATTTCCATTCAGCAATTTTATATGAACTTCCCCTTTACCAATAATTTTTCATGGTGTTGTACATGAAACTTCATTCTCGCGTGGGTGAAATCTGATACTGGAATCCACCAGCAACTTCGAATGATGGAGGGCTTGGGACCTCAGATGTAGATGTGGAACTACATGCGCAGGGAAGATAAAGGTGTGATAAAAGAAGCTAGATCTACAAAATTGAAATAGATGTGATTAGATACAATATGCGGGGGTTTCTTGGATAGTGCTAATTCTAATAGTATGTTAACTCCCTTGGAGGATGTCAACCCCTGTGTGATAAAGAATAATGATAAAATACAAGATGAACAAATAACATGCAAACTAATGAACAAAGGAAACTGACGCTACATGTATGTAGATGATGCTATTGATCTGATCCAAACACAACGTGCAACAAGAAGCACGCTACGTGAACTAACAAATCATGAGTATTGTGGGGATTACAATGTCATTACTAGGGCATCATGAGAATATAAAGATAAATAAGAAGCTTATAATTCAAAACAAAATTTTCCTAGAGTTTCCAACTTTTTTTTAAATTTTGAAGGGGGGAAAGCCCATATTTATAGCCTAATGGTGAGGCTAGACTGGGGTTAACGAGTAACCAGGGTTGGGTAAATTGACCCAGGTTAAGAGACATGATGTGATTACGTGGGGCCCATGGTTTGAATTATTAGGTGAGTGAGGAGTATGATTGACATGGTAGGTGAGATAATAGATTCCATTTTAAATTAAGGGTGAAGTGTCAGATGGGTATATTATTACTCATAAATTGAATAAAAATGAGACATGGGAGATAATGCAAAAATTATAATTATCAAATGGGTCCACATGGAGCCCATTTGATAATAAATTATTAGATGGATAATATTTATTCAAATTTAGGAAAGAGAAAGGCAAGAGGGGAAGTTGCATGAAGGAGAATGAATGCAGGATGCACGAGAGGAGTGATATACCAAAAATTGGTGTCTACATTTGCCCCTTTTTGTTGAGTGGTTTGTGATAGCAAGCCATGAGACAAAAATAAAAAGGGTTAGATGAAATATGTGTCTGAGGATGGATGAAGACATTACCAAAGGCAAGATGCCCCAAGAAAAAAAAAGATCGCAATAACAATGAAAAATATGGCAATGACTCCAATATCACATTGGTAGAGGAAAATTGTGGTCTTAACAGAGATAGATGACAACGTTCTATAGATCAGTGAGTGGGTGAAGACCACTGTAGTATGGATGTAAACCGTGATGACCAATCAAAATATGTGCAACTGAATGTGAAAATTATGTGTAGTCCTTTGCTTGCGAGGAATCATGCGAAAAATCATGCGTCCGTAAAAAAGATGTGGATGAAGATAATGATGCCCCAACAGAGGGCACGAGAAGGACAAAAAGGTGATTTATATGCGTTAACAAGTATAAGGATGAAAAGGTGTCCCAACATAGGATATGAAGATGCCATAATGGAAGATGGATGTGTAAATAAGATATCCCAGGGGGAATAATAAAAAATGTTGACATGATGAGAAGGGTGAGATAAAATTCTGTAAAAGGGTGATAAATATGATGATAATCATGTTTCATAGGAAATATGCATAAGTGTTAGAAAATTAGAAGGTGATAAAGGAAAAAGTAGTTTTGTTTCTTTGATAAGTATGATAAGAAGTCAAGATAATTTTGTGATAAAATAAAAGTAGAGAAAAAATTTATGGAAGAGAACAAGATCAGATAGGTGATGGCCGTTATGGTATCCTCCCAGACAAAAATGTCAAAGGAAGATGGGAAGAAATTCTTAGAAATGGATATGATGATGCCTCTGGGTATCCTCCAAGACAAAAATGTCGAAGGAAGATGGGAAGAGATTCTTATAAATGGATATGATGATACCCCTGCGAGAGGACTGATGAAGATAAAAGATGTGATAAGGTTCTCAAAAAGAGAGGAGATCAATGCCATAGAGAGAAGAATGAGATGAGATGTAATGGATTGATGGTGGTACATAAACGGAGAAAAATTGGCATTGACTGTGAATGTTAGGTGTTAGGGGTGTTGAGAAAGAGAAAAGGGAATGAATAGGAGGATTGGTTGATTATGATAAGAGTAAAAAAGATCAAATGTGAAGGTGATAGGGATATGGAATAGAGGGACGGAGACAAAGGAGAAAAGAAGGATTATATAGGAAGGGGGAAATGAAGAAGAAAAAGGAAAGAGAAGACAAGAAAAGGACAGAGTAGAGGGTGAAATTATGAAAAAGAGAGAGTTATTTAAAACAAAAGGTGTGAAGGAGGATGAAGCGAAGGAATGTAGAGAAGTAATGGAAAATGAAAGAGATGATAGACAAAATAAAATTGAAGGAAGCAGATCATAGTGAGGAAATCCAAGGAAAGGAATATAGAGGAAGTGAAATAAGACGAGGATCAGAAAGGAGGAGAAGACAACAGAGAAAATTACGCAGAAGGAAGGGAACCAAGAACAGAGATATTCAATAAAGAGTGAGAAGCATAAGGAACGTAAAGAGAAGCTTGAGGGGATGAATGACACAGATTGGAAAATATGTGAAGATGCATGAGATGAGGATAAGTTGATGACGAGAAAATAGAGAGAGGGTGTGTGATGAAGAAAATGAAGAAATTGGCAAGGAAGAATGAAAGATGGAAAGGTTGCGAGGAAAAAGAGAGGAAGGGATAGGAGAGGCAATGCCAGCTAATGGATGTTAGGAGAAATCCACCAATAATGATCAGTAGGAAAGGATGGGACAAAAGAGAAGACAAATCGGAAAGTAAAAAAGGAATGGAAGGGGGAACGCCAATGAAGGGATGTTAGGAGAAGTCCCCTGATAATGATTAGAGGGAACAAAGGAAGGAAGGAATGCACATAGAATGGGGAAGATCAAAGAGAAGGATCCAAGCTATGCAGAATGGGGATGAGTGAATTCTAGGATAAGTCCACCAATAATTACTAGCATGGAAACAAAAGATGATGATGAATGAATGTTAGGGGATGATCAATGACAATGATGGGTAAGTATGGGGGTAGATATATGGGAGAACTCGAGAAGACGGAGTGGAAAGAGTAAATAAATGAGGGATAACGATGTGTAGGAAGATGAAGGCAAGGAGAGGATGTAGTGGATGAGAATGAATGAGAGAAAAATGAAGAAACAAGAAATAGAATGATTGGGGAAGCAATGGTTAAGTAATATTATCAAACTGAAATTGGAAGAGTGAAAGGGAGACTCAAGAGGAAAGAAAAGTAAAATATATGACGTGGTGAAAGGGGATAGAAAGGTGAGAAGGATAATATGAAGACAAATGGTGATGAGTGGAAATGGGGAGCGAAGAGAAATGGATCAAAGACATTGTTAAACGTGTTGGGGGATAAGAAGTTGTAGGATAACAAACTTGCCTTGATAAGGATCCTCAAGTAGGATTCACAAACTGTAATGACAATCAAGTAGAATTTGCAAACCGAAAAGTTTATTTACAAGCACATTCATGGATATTATGGATTGATATAGAATTCAAAGTGTGAAATTTGATGTAATTTTGATAAAAGATGACCTTGATGAGATGAATGGAGCATAGTTGTAGCAAGGGCATATAAATAAACTATGCTTCGAACTGGATTGGAGATAAACAAGAAAAGTTACTACTCAAGGCATTGCACTTGTATCCAATAGCAGGTGTTAACACATAACCAACAATAGTTAGTTATACCAAAAGATCGTGAGGGAAATATGGATGAAAGATGCTCGTAATCCTAATGTTGAGATGAAAAAGGAATTGGATATGTAACTTGTATGTGGGAATAAGGTTCTCCAAAGGTGGTGTTCCTTAAGTCTATGCCCCAACTCTGGGAAAGGGAAAGAACGATAGCATAAAGTTGATTAATGCAGGAAGCTTTCAAAAAATGTTGATAAAATGAAGGATGATCCATGCAGGAAACCTTTCAGATGCCATAATAATAAAGTATCCATCTTTCGAGGGTATGGTCTACTTTATAGATAATATGGATGACAATAATAATATGATAGCCATTGTTCAAGGGATCGGTCTATTTCTTTTGATTTTTCTTTGATTTTGATTTGTATGCTTTTTCTTTTAGTTTCTTTTTTTTTTTTTTTGCATGAACAACCATCCTTCAAAGGATCGGTTTTTTTTTTGATAACTTTGATTTTTCCTTTTACATACATTAATTTTAGCTTTATATGGGGGAGATATGGGAATAGCTAAGTAAACCACTTAGGAGGGGATAGTGAATGTACAAGATACACCCCAGGACCCTTTGCATGGCTGCAATAGGAGAATGAGAAGGTGATGAATGTAATGGTTATGGGGTCACATCAAAGTAGTAAAGGTGGAGCACATAATTCAGATCATTACAATGAAAAATGGAAGGGGCTAAAGATGGAGGAATTATCTAAGAATATAAATAAGTGCTCATTGATAGATATGCTAACAATGGACTGGTCACAAGTGCAATGCATTAAGAGGTTATGTCTTTGGTTTACCACCAAGAGAGGGAAGACAATAATTTGCGACATGATGAGATGATATTTTGTAAAGGATTACATGTGATAGAAAAGTAGGACAAAAAAATATGTCCTTAAGAAAGTAAAAATATGACCACGATGGTGGATTTGGATGAAAATCAATGATGCCCCAAGATAGACATAAACATAGAAGGAAAAACATGGCCTCAAAGGAGTACTTGATGAAATAAATGGTGCCCCAAAAGAGACACAAATATAGCCACAATGGTGGACTTCGAGATAAAGGTCCCTCAATGGAGATACAAACATGGCCTCAAAAGAGGACTTCGATGAAAAATATGGTGCCCCAAAAGGGGCATAAACATGGCCACAATGGTGGAATTAAAATGAGTGAGTATTTGGGCAAAAATAGTTTAGATTGGATGAATGTGAAGGAGTTAGATGAAACAACGTCAAGGAGCGAAGTCTCCTAGTGACAAGGGATTTGTATAGATGATGTGCTCAAGAGCGAGGGAAGGTTGTTCCCCCAATGAGTTAAATGTGAAGGAGTTAAAGGATGTCGAAAGAGTTTAGATGAGATTGTTTTATATTTGGATGAGAGAAATGATTGGGGACCACAACTGTGCTTGGAAAGATAAGCGGTATTGATGGAAAATGGAGGACCTTCCTTAGGAGGAATGTCATGTGTAGGATGGATGTTAAAGGATGATGTGGATGAAGGAACTGTGGGAAACCCGACGGATAGGATATGAATTGGATTCAATGTAGATGGAGAAGGAACTTTCCCCTGAATGAGGAAATCATCTTTCTCAATAAGGTTGTGGACGATTGTCTAAAATGCCTTACAATGTTTGATGTCATGGCCCGGGGTACGATGATAAAAGAAAATGCAATTAGGGTTGTGTATGCAATGGAAAGTTGGACAAGCTATGGAATGAGGCTAAAGAACCTCAAAGCTTTGCTTTACTCATCCATGCACCATGAGATAAGATTTAAACAAGAAACTATCTATGCATATATAAAATTTGACAACAAACATTCAAAAACTAACATGTATACTACTCTCTACTCCATGAAAGCTTAATAAAAATGAACCTAGTTAGATTCTAAGCAATCAAATTAGATGTGTTGTTTACTTCAATGGAGGTGAAGAGGTCTCTCTAAAATGGCTACAAGACCAAGTTAGATGCTCTCCTACTAACCTACTATGAAGTTATGGATGCAAGATGGAGGAGCTCTCGACAATGGAGTATGGCCAAGATCTAAATGTTTTATAGCTTAAAGCTATCACAAATGATTTCTAATGCCTTTCCAAAGTGCTTGAGAGAGAAGGACTTGTGAGTAAATTTGTAAGTGTTTGAATGGGTAGGCTTGAGCCTTGTATTTATATATTTCTGGTTTAGAAGAGTTTCAGAATTTGGGTGCATGTGGGACTACTAAAGCTCTTTAGATTAGATTAGGATAAACATGCTTTAGGCTTAGTTAAGCTTGGTTTAGGCTAGTTAACTAGGGTTTAGGCTAGTTAAACTTGATTAACAAGTGATTAGAGACTCATTGAGAGTTAGGAGGGGTCTGGATAACCAATTGTGACTGATAGATAGCCTACAAAGCAAATAGAAGTGGTCTAGAGAGAACTAGGGAGATTATGAATGGTTGAAAGGAGGAATGTTTAGCTAATAAGAGAGATATTAGCCAAATAAGCTTGATTATAGGAGGAATACGACTGAAAGAGGTGTCGTAAATGGGCATCCGAGAATGGAGCGAAGAAGGGTTAATTAATGAAGTGTTGTCAATTGACTGGATTGGATGAAATGCTAAGTGTAAGCATATTTTAGGTGTCTACATTTTCCCCTCTTTGAGGTGGCATAAGTGACATCACTTCAAAGAAAGTAGACAAGCATAAACAAGTAGAATTTTTTTGAAGGGATAGAAGAAAAATGAGTAGAATGGAGGATGCCCCCTCGATTGTCGATGGGGTGATGAAAGAGGTCGATTGACGATCGAAAAGATGATAGAAAGAGAATAGAAGAAAGAATAGTGTGAAGAAGAAGAAAGGGGATATAGAAGAAAAGGAGTATGAGGAAGGGGGAATGAGCTAACATCCATCCAATGCCTTTTAAACAACTTTATTTTTTCATCATATTGCTAGTGATCTTCATCATCGGTCCTTATTAAAAAGAATGAACAAAAGTGTAGTATGACATGAAAAGCCATATACGAACAAATGTCCATTGCTAAAAACACCAACTCCATGCAACATACAAAATGCAATGCAATACGAGAAAGTAAAATATGCCTAACTCCATGTAACATACAAAATGCAATGCAATACGAGAAAGTAAACAAGCTAACCTAACAGAGAAACATAAACAAGTAATGTTTTTTTTATCAAGATTCAGTTCCAACCTTGTGAATTAATGACAAGGGTTAATGATGGTGCCCCAAGAAAGGATACATGTGAGGAGAATAACAGAGGACACTTGGGTCCAATGAAAAAGCAATGTGCACTATGAAACAGTACCAGGCAACTCGTTGTGCCCCAGAGTATAGATGAAGTAAGCAGCCTAGCTTTTGTTGATGGAGGTAGATCAAGATGATCTGTGAGTCACGCACATGAACATGTGAGAACCAAAGAGCGACATTTTTTAGGATGATTTATAATGTTTTTGATGTTTTCTGAAACATATTTGAATGTTTTTCTATACATATTTGAATGTTTTTTATTTTTCTAACATATTTGAATGTTTTTTATTTTTCTAACATATTTGAATGTTTTTGTGATTTTGAAAGTTTTCTGAAACTATGTACAGGAAGATAAGGAAGCGTGGATGCCCCTAGCGATAGATGGGATGTACAAGGGCATAAGGCCACGTGCGTGTGAGAAAGGTGAAGATGCAAAAATGCCCCAACAATTAGGTGGGAGTATTCAAAGGAAAACTCTTCACAGGTAGAAGCGGGACCCAAGGCCATTATGGATAGGTTCAACATGATGGTGAACGTAAACCAATGAAGTGCTGGGAAGAAGTAAGGATGCCCCCAACGTAAGTTGGCCTAAAAGCACATGATAGAAAGGAAGGAGAAGATAGTTTTTGTGAAAGGGGACAAAGGTGTCTGAAAACATGGAAAAAGGTAATCTTATACACATGGATGTTCTGAACGAAGTAGAAGAATGATGTGAATGATATGAATGTAGCTTAGAAGCCTCGCGATGAAGAATTGATTATCCAAAGGTACAAATTGTGAGACGAGATACAGACTAAAGCAAGAGTGTGAACAAGGTCCAAAAAAGACACTTGGTAACATACTAATCCTGTTTACTCATAGAGATCCAGTGTGTGCACGTGGAATTTAATTACCTCTTGAAGGGAAGATTTAATAGACAACAAGTGAAGACACCCTAGCCAATGTGTAGGAATGATTGATTTTGATAGGTGATTTGTGAATGGAATGTGGAAGGATAGTCGTACATTGCTCCACTACCAGCCAAGCGTCCATAGCCCCAATGGAGATGCATTTGATTCTAATCGCAACATTTCTCTACTGCCAGTCAGGCATCCATAGCCCTGATAGAGATTATTGGAAATACCCCAAGAGAGAGTTATATATATATCAATTTGCTTTTGCTTTGTAGCTTTTGATTTTTGATTTTTGATTGATTTTGATTTTTTTGCTTTCTAAAAACTTATTTCAGCTCTCTTGTTTGACAAGGGGTTAAGAACCACTGATGGCTTGATGGAAGGAGGTGGAAGTGATTGTGATGACGACATTGGCTAGTGTCAACAAATATGTCCAAAATTTCTTTGCAACAAGTTTATTAGATGTTGAATGTGATAGGATCTCTAAGAGGTCAGTCATTCTTTAATTTACCAAGGTGATAAAAGACCAGGGTCAAACAGATACCATAGAGATAAATGTCACAAAATGTGTGTGAATAGGCTAACCAAAATATCACCAAAGGGATGAAAATGGTAGGAAGACTTACAGAGGAATGATAAGAAAGGGAAGAAAGAAACATCCATGTGTACGCAATACCTGATTGCAATGTTTGATCTTTGTACCTTTGATTTTTCTTGTGTTTTCTCAATGTTTTTTTGTATTTTTGAATTGTTTTTTATTTTTAGATTTTTGATAGTTTTTGGAAAGTTGGGACCAACAAAGTCACTCTACGTGGTAAGATCCAACAACGATGTCTATGACTTCCTTGATAAGGGAGACTAGGCATGTTTGTTTATCAAGAGTCATGTTATCTCCGATCTCGATGATCGAGGTGAGCTCATACTCAACAAATGACTATGATTTATCCTAAAACATGGATTTCGTATGTGGGAGCTTGAGTTCCCTATCCAGAGGTTTCTGCACTTTGTGCCATACTTGATGGTTACGTTGATGTGCATTCTTGAATCGCACTTGATTTAGAATTTTGAGATTGTTCGAGTTGTTGGGAGATTTGGATTGCAGTTCTGATCTTAGCTTGATAATGAACCTGTTTGGGTTTCTTATAAGCTATAGCATGACTTGCTTAATCCTGAGAAGTGGGAGAAAGTGAACATTTATGATTGAGGATAGGAACGAGAGAAATGATGGTGGGCTTGCCCCAGTCATTGGTAGAAGGATGATGTGATGGATGAATAGGATACGGTCCAAGAATTGAAGAGGATGGGCTATGAGGAGGTGAGCCACTAATAGAAGATGACGAAGGGATACTAGGATATGGCCCTAAGATGGAAGAAATTTGGCTATGAGGACATGGCCCAAGAATAGAAGAAGATGACAAAGGGTTGCTAGGGTGTGGCCCAAGTATAGACGAGGAGGGTGGAGAACCCCATAGATATGAGGGCTAGAGGATGAAGGGCTACTAGGACATGGCCCAAGAATAGAAGGTAATGGGATACTACTTGAAGAGGTGACCCACAGGAGTAGAAGAATGGAGGGCTACTAGGACATGGCCCAAGAATAGAAGGGAATGGGCTACTCAAGAGGTGACCCACAAGTAGAAAATGGAGGGCTACCTAGGGGTGGCCCCAAGATAGAAGAAGATGATGATGGGCTACTCAATGTGACCCAAGGAGAGATTTTGATTGAGGAATGGTGATAGATAAGGAATGATTTGGTAATGAGAAGATAGGCCATGGCTCAATGCTAGACCCTGACATCTCATCATGCTTAGAAGAAGGTGAAGATGGAATAGAAGAAGAATCAAGTTCCATGACCTTAGGATTTTCCTCTATATTCTGTCAAAAGGGATCAATTTCTTCTCCCCAATATGTGAGCGTATCAAGTTCTAGAAAGAATCCTTGTTTGCAATCCTCTAGAGGGATATCATCGTGTACTCTAATTGTTTCTTCATTCTGAGAGAAATCAATTAGTAGAGGTTGTTTTTCTTTGTCCATAGAAGGTTGAATAGAAGAAATAGGTCTGATAAGTGGGGAAGATTGATTGATAGAAGAAGATGACTCAAGAGAGGAAGTAGGATTGGAGGCAAGCGTCTCATGAATGGACAATTTGGATCTGGACCTAGATTGATTTTCTAGAAGACGATGTAATGTAGGAGAGAAAATAGGATCACATAGCCATCTATTAAGTTGCGACGTAGGAGTCAAATTAGATGATTGACTAGAGGGAATCCGAGTCGTGGAACTCTTCGATGGAGGAAGAGGTCATTGAGATGACTGATGAAGGAGGTCCTATGAAGAAAGGGAGGACCGTGACTCAAGAACTGAATTAGATGTTCGATTGATGGAACTTGGAGTCACATGAGTCTTCAAAGGAGGAAGATGTCATTGAGGTGAGTTGGAATAAAGGTCTTGCAAAGAAAGGGAGGACCATGATTCAGATTTGATCTAGGGGTATCCGAACAATAGTTGGGATCTGAGTCTTCAGAAGAAGAGTGGGAGTCTGAATGGTAGTTTGGATCTGAATCAGAAGAAGAAGAGGAGTGGGGGGAACCTGAATAATAATTTGGATCAAAAGCATCCAAACCATACCACCAACTATGAGCTGAAGGTGGGGAACACAGTACCTAAATGGGCTCTTTAGTGCGAAGAACCAAATGAGGTTTAGTTGTAATGGGTATCTTTTGATTTGAATTCCTAAACCTAGGTTCCATATTTTCATAAGTGTGAGGAACCACGTGATAATCAGTCATTTTTGGCATCCTTTAAGCACAAATTTATAGACCTAGATAGTGTGAGGGAAATCCTTCAAAGGGAAGGAAGTGACATGTTGATTCTAGTAGCATAATGACAACCAACTAGACATTTGGTAAGTATGGAGATGCGTGTGTGATTTTCTGAAGAAGATATAAGGAAAATAGACATTGTGATGATGCAATCTCGATGAGATCAAAAATGATTGTCCTAGAAAACAATTTTTCCAGATGAATAATCACAAGGAACAATCATGCAAGTGTGAAACACAAATCCAATCAACAAGGAAATACACCCTATGCAAATGCGTGTGCAAAGTGATAGTTCGATGCAAAGATGATCAACACAATGTCAATATTTACGTCAAGCTCGAAATGAACAAGGCGTAAATATTAACAAAGGGTAGATGCGAATCCCAATCAAAGGATACCATGACAAGTTAAATAAACAACAATGCCTAATTGTTAAAGCGAAAGGTTTACAAATGTAATGCAAAATGTTAAAGGACGTAACCACAAGCTAATTGGACACGTCTATCCAGCTTCACAGAGAAGTGAGATATTAGTGCCAAAGTGGTATTGAAATGACAGCAAACAAAGTAAGTGACGCCTTTCAAGATTTGGGACAATGTTTGAAATCAAACCAAGTCAAGGTATATAGGATGTGTTAAAATGTGCTCAGTAATGCCACGATGCAGATACTTAGATCATGTTTACGAAAAACATGACATAAGTATCTTAATTGTGTCGAGACAATGCGAACAAGGTAACACGTCAAAGGGAGATCAAATGATGAATCAATCCAAACTATGATGATGATCCTGAAATCAAGATCAAGTGGCCATCAAAGATATAAGATGCATCCACACACTTTAGATGTTTAACAACCAGCCACAAACATGGATAAGCATAAAATGACAAAAAAGTGTGTGAACACTATCTAAAAACACTGAAAGATAAATGGGCAACATGAACAAAGTTGTAGATCAAAAGATGGAAATGAACTAAGTGTTACTTGGGTAGATCTTTGACTCATCCGAAGACATGAAAGAAGCTAAGCTAAGTGAGACGTCGTCTAATTTCTGTGATGAAAGGTACTTATATCCAACTTAAGTGGATTCTTTGCCTTGTTCGAAAAAACAAGGTTTTGAATCCAAACAAGTTATCACTTCATGATGGCCAAGACGCGACAAAGGAACTAGTAAAGTGGGCCTCAAGACAAAATGGCCTCCTTAATAAGATCTCTCAACTAGGTGTTACAAAGCCGTCTAAGAGCGGGCACAATTTACCCAAAAAGTCACACTGACTAATTTAGGAGTATCTTAGTTTTTCCCCCTTCAAGTACAGTGGGCACTAAATGCATCCATCGTGTACTCTTTCTAGGGTCGTGATATAGACAACTTTGTAACGCTAACTCACAAGGAAAACTAGTCAAGTGGGTAAGTGAGGCGCTTCCTGTTTCATCCACGAGGTTACTCAGCGGTGGATTACTTTAGGTTTCCTGGAACCACCCCCATTGTTGTAGCTTAAGGCGTTATGCCAAAGGGGTTATGTTCCAGTTGAGCAGATAGGGACGTACTGTTTTCCGAAACCTACAATACAGTGTGATGAAAATGGTGTGTTTTTTATCTTGCTTAACTTTAATGTGGTTTTAAGTAGCACACAATTTGAAAACCTGTATGAAAACATGTATTAGAAGGTTTGTGTCTTGTTTGGTTTTGACGTCTTTCTTTGACCAGTGATTTTGGTCCTACATACCAAGGTTAGTAATTTTCCAAAATGCCATACAAAGGAGATAAGATGTTGTTTTTGATTTCCCGGATCGTCTTAAGACGTAAAGAAAGAGAATATGCAACAAGGTATCTCACTCAAATTTGCAATAAATGGAAAATTCCTAAGTACAATATGAAAAAGAGTTTATTTTAACCAAAATTGAAAGCTAAATAAACCATTTTGCAAGTATGAAGAAAGTGGTGAAACGTTTCTGATTCCCAAGATCACCTAGAAAGGCGCGAGGGAAGAGCATACGCGTTTCAAACTTTCATAAATGAAGATGCAAAAGTGTTTAAACAAGTTAGTATAAAATAACTTAATGAAGAGGAAACCTACAAACCTAGAACCCTGCAAGACTTAGAAAACCAAGAAAATCGAAAAATTCTAGAAATCCAATTTTTACACATTTTTAACAGTTTTTAGTAATTTGCATTTTTGGAGGTCTCCAGAGCGTTTTGGGAGTTTTGTGATATAAGTTGGTGTACCAAAGGTAACTAATTTTTTTGGAAGTTCCCTCATAAATTATGCTTTGTTATCTTTCTGATGCCTATTCAAACTCTGAAAACAGGTTAACGAGTCAAAAGATATGATCAAAACAAGTAGCACTAAAAATAAAATGTATGAATACAGACTACACAGAGACACCTGTGCGTCCAGAATGACACCTGTGTGCCCCAGCCAATGGATACACACCCAAGTAGATAGGTTTGTGGGCAAGGTAAAAAAATTCAAAGTCAACAGAGTGGAACAGGACACTTGCGTGCCCAAAGTGACGTATACATGCCCTAGCCAACAAATACGCGCCCTAGCAAAAAATAGACAATTTCAAATATTTACAGTCAACCCATTTACACATACATGACCAGAGAGGTGGATACGTGGCCCAGATGAAGGAGACACATGCACGTCTGTGTAGAGACAAAATTTACAGATTTTCACAGTCAAGCCATTGACGTATACGTGACCAAAGAGGCAGATACACGGCCCAGATGACGGAGACACGTGCGCGTCCTTGTAGAGGTGAAATTTGTAAAGGATAATGACTGCCAGACAGGTACATGTCTATTTTGATGGAGATGCTAGGGTTTCAACGTGTACGCGCCCCTTGTAAACACCTATGTGCACCCTATGAAAAACCTGAAAAACTCATGGATTTTCAAATTTTCAAGAGAAAACAAATTTTTTGTTAGTCAAAGTGTCCTATTTCTGTATCAAACCCACAAAATACATGTAAATGAAGGTCATTTATCTAGTGTTAGAAACAAAAATAAGGAAATAACAAGTGATTTGACCCAAAAACTTGAAAATGAACTTTGAAAAACCTAAAAGACCTCCATTAATGGAGGATGGACATAAGTGTCCCACCGGGCGTGCCAAATGTATGCAATGGAAAGTTACACAAGCTATGGAATGAGGCTAAATAACCTCAAAGCTTTTCTTTACTCATCCATGCACCATGAGATAAGAGCTAAACAAGAAACTATCTATGCATATATAAATTTGAAACAAATATTCAAACCCTAGCATGTATACTACTCTCTACTCCATGAAAGCTTAATGAAAATGAACATAGTTATATTTTGAGCAATCAAATTAGATGTGTTGTTTACTTCAATGGAGGTGAAGAGGTCTCTCTAAAATGGCTACAAGACCAAGTTAGATAACCTCCTACTAACCTACTATGAAGTTATGGATGCAAGATGGGGGAGCTTTCAACAATGGAGTATGGCTAAGATCTAAATGTTCTATAGCTTAAAGCTATCACAAATGATTTCTAATGCCTTTCCAACGTGCTTGAGAGAGAAGGACTTGTGAGTGAAGTTGTAAGTGTGAAAGGGAGGAGTGACCCTTCTATTTATAGATTTCCAAATGAGAGGATGTTGAACTTTGGGTGCATGTGGGACTAAAGCTCTTAGATTAGATTAGGATAAACATGCTTTAGGCTTAGTTAAGCTTGGTTTAGGCTAGTTAACTAGGGTTTAGGATAGTTAAACTTTGATTAGCAAGTGATTAGAGACTCATTGAGAGTTGGGAGGGGTTTGGATAACCAATTGTGACTGATAGATAGCCTATGAAGCCAATAGAAGTGGTCTAGAGAGAACTAGGGAGGTTCTGAATGGTTGAAAGGAGGAATGTTTAGCTAATAAGAGAGATATTAGCCAAATAAGCTGATTATAGGAGGAATACAACTGAGAAGGTGTCGTAAATGGGCATCCGAGAGTGGAGTGAAGAAGGGTTTATTAATGAAATTTCGTCAATTGGTTGAATTGGATGAAATGCTAAGTATAATCATATTTTAGGTGTCTACAGGTTGAACCATGATGGATTTGGACCATAGGGATTAAAGGCTTTAATGGGAGGAAGTGTGATAGCATATATTTGAGTTAAATGTCGAAGGATATCTACGTAAGACCCCATTGAAGTGTCATGGGGAAGGTAACTCTTGTGGGTTTTGATAGGATATCTCAGCTTGGAGTTAGGAGAAAAAGTGGATGTAGAATGGATGGGTGAATTTCATGTTTTGGAGGACAAATAAAATTTGGTTGAAGGATTGTATTGGTTGGATGTGTATTGATTGTTGCAAGATGTCGTAGATAGAGAGACTGATCCTAAAATAGATGTTGTGGCATTGAATTGTTGGGAAGAGGGAAAATCTGAATGTTTTTCAAGGATGCATAGGGGATTGCTGAGGATGTTTGCCACGAGCCTTAGAATTCAACCGAGAAGATTTACCTCTAGCAGGGATAATAATAATTTCAACTAGAGGATGTAATAGTGGTGGTGTGGTTATTAATGGAGAAAATTTCCTAAAACAAGATGAGGATGTTAATGGAGAGATAATTGTTTATATGATGCGATTAATGATATATATGTGAGATGTGGATTGTTTTGGTTTTGGCATGAAAAGAGTTTGTAGAGGGAGAATGTAAACCATCTGTATTTGTTTTAGGTGGATGTGTTTGTTCAGTAGATGATCCAAAGGGTATCTTAGATAGGGTTGCAGGTCGAGAGGATTTGGCTGGTGTGATAGAAAAATTAGTTAAAGAGTACTGGGGTAGACCGAGTGATGTGGCCATGGTCGAGGACATATGTAAAGATGTCAGGGTAGAGATAGGTGTATTTGTTGATATGATAGATATAGGGGTAGTTGGAATAGATAAAGATGTAGGTATATTTAGAGATGTGGGTGATGTGATAACCGATGGAGTAGACCTTATGGGTAATGGAAACAATGCATGAGTATTTTCAGGTGTAAAATTAGATGGGAATGGTTGTTGTATGAATTTTTTGAGGGGTAAGAGTGTTATGTTTGCTAAGGTGGTTGATGTCAGAGGTAGGGTTGTAAAGGTGCATGTAGTAAGACCGAGTCTAGTTGGGATGGTTGTGAGTAATGTAGGTGTAGTAATAGATGTATTTAATGAATATGTGGGTGAAGGAATAGGTGTGAGAGATGTAGGGATATATGAAGATATGATTGGGGCTGAAATAAGTGCTAAGGATGAATCTAATGTGGTAGATTGGGGTGTGATCAAAGTGGAGGAAGTGGATGGTATAGTCAAATTTGATGTGGATGTGATAAGGATAGGAGAAGGAGCAGGTTCATCACAAGTAGTAAAAGTTGATGTAGGTGTGACAGGTTCCACATAAGGGATGGGAATAATGTCCACTATAGGAACATGCAGAGTTAGTGATAAGATGGGATCTTGATTGATAATGTTAATGAAGTAAGCATTCGATAGTTTAGATGTAAAGAGCATGGCTTGATTTTTTGGTGGCTAATTAGGTAAAGTTTTAATAGTGGAGCTATCAATTTGGATATCCCCTTGATTTAAGAGTTGTTGGACACGATATTTGAAGGAATGACATTTCTCAATGTCGCGACCTTTAACTCGATGATATTTACAATAGTGGGCTTCATGATACCAAATAGGCTTGACTTGCGAGTTGTCCACGGGTCGTATGGGAGGAAGTTGGATGGAGTTTACGGCCATCAATTTTTCAAACACGGAGCTATATGATTCTCCCAAGGGGGTATAGTTGACTCTTTGTTGAGGAACTTGTTGTTGAGGCCATGTGCTAGATATAGATGCGGACGAGGGTTTAATGACAATAATGTTGTCCGCACCCTTAAATTATTGTTATGTGTGTATGGTTTGGTAGATTTGATTTTAGGTTTGGCTGATCTAAGTTTAAGATGACCTTGCTCAATGGCACAGGTTTCGATTTTGCGAGCCATTGTGAAAGATTCATCAAAGGTTCATAATGATTGGATCTGTAAAATAGATGATATATGTTTTACACGCGATCACGAGAATAATTTGATGAGTTCAGTTTGTAGGAGAGTGAAGGATAGTTGGTTTATAACACCACACCATTGTGTGATAAAGTTGGCAAAGGGCTCGTCTTCAATTTTTTGAATGGTGTATAGGTCAGTGATAGTGGTTTTACGTGTGATATTGATTGAAAAGTGTTCTAAGAATAGCTGTGCAAGTTGGGTGAAAGAGAATATGGAATGTTGTGGGATACTATTATACCAGTCCAACGTAAGACCAAAAAAATACATGGGAAAAGTGCGAAGAAGTAGATCATGATCATGCACAATAACACAACACGTGTGTTTAAATGCAAGGAGATGTTGTTGGAGATATTCCTTATTGTTGAATTTAGTAAACGTAGGAAGTTTCCAATGAGGAGGGTAGGGTTTGGTAGGAACCGACAGATGAATTGGTTCATTACAGATTTGTTCATAGGATAAAGTATCCTTAGGTGCCAAGGTGGCAGCTTCTAAACTAGCTAACTGATTTATTAAGGCATGAATTGGATCACTTGACGCGGTGTTAGGTTGAGATTGGATTGGTTGTGTGGTTTGAAACATAGTTTGATAAGGCGAATGATACATTTTTGGATGTGTGGGTAGTTGGAGAATCATTTGATAAGGTGGTTGATAAACTTGTGGGTGGGATGCTCGATAAGGCGGTTGATAAACTTGTGGGTGTGCAGGTGTGTGGGGAACTACTTGGTAAGGAATAACATGTGTCATGGGTTGGAATTGCTGCATAGGTTGACTTTGAACAATAGGGACTTGATGTGTTTGTTTAATTAGGGTAGGTTGTTGTGATAAATGATAAGTGGGGATATGGGTATTAAGAGGTTGAGACGGGTGGAGCATATGATGGGCAGGAATGTAAATGTGAATAGGTTGAGATGGATGGACAAGCATATTAGTAACAGATGAAATGGAATTGTCAAAATGGGATGTGGGTGGAATGTGATCTACCACTTTAGGAGATTGGGAGGATTGAGATATTGTGGGGGATTTTCAAAATGTGAAATCATATACGGGGTTAGGAGGAGGCCCAAGTGTCTCTAGAGGAGTAGGAGCTGGTGGTGTGGTTGGTTTAGGAATATTAGTCTGGGAAGAAATATGTGGATTGGTTTCAAGGTGGGGAAAATTTTGGATGACATGGTTTTCATGAGGTGAGACCATAGAGACTGGAGGTTGGGTAACCAAAGGCATGGTTTTGAGTTTAGAATCTTGTTGGGAGAGATCGTCAGGAGAACTAATGTCATTGGGTGGAGGACATTATTATTTTGTTTCTATTTGAGAGAGAGTGATAATAGGTGTGAAATACAATAACATTGTTTATGAAATTTGTTGACAAACAAATCAAGCAACATATTTTTTTATCATCATGATTAATTTCGAGATGTAAAAGAAAATTAAAATGGATAATGAAGATACCTAAAGGATGGAAGTCTAAGGCTAGTTTCAGGTAGTTGGCTTGGGATATGTTTAAGATGGTTTCCTATTGGATGTTCAAGTCCTAATCAGTTAACCAGGTAGGAGGAATGTTTCAATGTGTTGATTTTGTTTGTGAAGTTGTAGGCTATGTGTGATAATGTGTGATGCAAAGAGTTAAACCCCTTATTTAGGCTATGTGATCATGTAAGATACAGAAAAGAAAGGTTCTTTTTAATCCAAAATGAAATGTGACATTAAATGTAGAAAATCATTCAGAGAAGGGAAAATTCAATGCAGAAAAGAGAAAATAGAGAAAAATGAGGAATACCTAGAAAACACTTTTCCTTGTTACTTGATTGCACGTGTTTAGAGGTATTAAGCACAGACCTGGAACACCCAGTGACCTTAAAAGTGCACCGTTTATGAATGCAGGAGGGGTCAATGAAAGAGATTTTAGGTGTGTTTTTTTGTTTCTATAATGATTAGATTTGATAGCATAATTCCGTAGTTGTAGTATCAGAAATTTCACCTGCAAAAAAAAAAAGAAATGTTATTAGTTGATGTGGCTAAAATAACATAATTTTCAAAAAAAAATGTTATCTACAAAAAGTACCTTTGTAGGAAATAAAAATAAAAATAATTAATCTAATGGATTAATAAAATGTTGTAATGGACTAACTATAAACTAACTATAACCTACGAAATAGAATGAAATAAGCTATTAAATAAAATTATGAAAGCATATGATACAAATTAGTAAGGATGAAATTATTAAATGAACTACGTTTTAATAGAAAAACCTATAAATTAAAAAAATATTGATGTGTACATTTTATTTTTGTTTGATTTCTTTATATGAACTATAAATAATTATAATCATATATAATGAGTGAATGTGGAATTTAAGAGATAATAATGAAAAGTAGATGGGGAGAGTGGACTTTTAGGACAGGAATGTGAACTTGAGAGGACAAGACAGAAAGGTGATTGAGAAGTGTATAATTTTACAAAGGAGATGTGGACTGATGGGGCCTATTTGAATTGAAAATAGACTTATGACGGTGGCTAAAGTAGAAAACTTTATGGAAGGTGAAAAACCACCAAAGAAGAAAATTTAACCCATATATGACATTGTCCTCAGTGTTGGATATGAAGGATGAAAAATTTAAGTTGAGTGGAAAATTATAAACGGAGATAGGATATGTAATATTGAGTAAAGCAGTGTACATAACCGGAAATCGGAACAGAATGTGTGACTAAGGACTTTCATGGATCCTCATGTTTGTCAGATGGAAGGCTTTTAATAGAATTTATTAGTCTTAATACACGTTGAATCTAAAGAACATAATTCAACTAAGAGGGTTAAAGGGAGTTTAGGAAAGCTCAAAATAGTTACACGTGAAGGATTTGGTGGAAAAACAACATCTGGTACTGAAAATGGTGTGTTCTCTCAAAGTGGAAACAACGGTAGTGATGGTTCAAGTGAATATGATATGAATTATCTAGCTAGAGAAGTCGAATCAATTACAAGTAGAAATGCAACAGGATCAGCTACACTTGCTGTAGAAAAGCTAGCAATCAACCTACCTATGAAAAGTCTAAATATTGGTTCAGAATTCGGGAATGCTTCTGCCCCAGGATCCGTTGCTCAGATAAAAGGAAGACAAGGGATAGGGGTGCGTGGTGATTTTAGTGCACTGGGGGAATGGGAGGTATCCACATGGGGTTCCTGGGGAGCTATCCACATAGGTGGAGATGGGAACATGTTAAATGATATGAATTAAAAGAACATGGAGATATATACCTGGCGGAATGAGTTGAGTGTAAATCATTTATTTTACAAAAATTCTGTGATGAGAGAAAAAGCTAATGTAGAAAAATCTATATTTATTTAAAACTTCACTGTAATATATATATATATATATATATATATATATATATATTGTATTGTTTTATTTTTTTATTGTTCTGTGATCATATTTGTTCTTTTCCATGCAGGAGGTGGGATGGAACTAGATGCGTGGGAGCGCCTGTGTAGAGAGGAGGGAGTTGAGGTTGGGATCAGGTTGAGATTGGAGTGGTAAGTTTGAGGTAGGTTTGTGTGTGTAGGGGACATGAGGATAGAGTCGAGTTGGATGTGAGGTGAATGGAATAGATTCAGGATGAAAGGAGAGGTGAGGTGAATGGGTGCGAGGAGTTGGCTTGGTGTGGGAGTGGATGGAAAACTGAGTGGGTAGTGGGAGTTGGTGTAGGGTATGAGAAGGACAAGACGGGTTGGGAGGATGGTGGTTGGAGTCAATGCAGGGAGTGAGCCCGTGGGTGTAAGGAGATGGTGAGGTAGGAGATTTCTCGTGTGGGTTTGGAGGACTCGGTGGATCATGGAGATAAGGGATGATGGTGGGGACTCGGTGAGGGAGTCGCGGGGACAGAGTGGAGAGAGGTAGACGGTGGAAGAATTTGGTTGGGGAGATGGATGAGTACGTTGGAGGGAGTCGTGGGGTAATAGGAATGACTTGACTGAGGGAGAGGTGTGTGGGGGTGGTAGCTCGGTGGAGTGGAAAGGAGATGGGAGCTTGGGCAGAGGAGAAGTCAAATGGGAGCTCGTAGAGTTGGGGGGAAATACATGGGAGTCCGGATATGAGCTCAGTGTCGGATAGGGTTGAGTAGAAGGGAGATGGATGGAAGGGAGTCGGTGGGTAGAAAGTTAGGTAGCCGAGTGGAGTAATGGGATAACTCGGCCAAGGGGAGGGAGATAGCTTGGTGTAGGGAAAAAGGGAGATGGCAAGATGGGTAAGGATAGATCGGGGTTAGCGTAGGATGTTAACAATTATTATTAATTATTTTTTTGTTTGTAATTTAATTTAGTTGAATTGAATAATAATTACACATTTTTTATTTTTTATTTTTAAATTTTCCTTATAATGAAGGTTAGTACTATTATATAAAATAATACAAATGAGATGGTATATTAACGATCATCCAAATAAAACCAATGATAGTATCATAAGCCAGACAAATGGAATGAACTAAAAAATCAATATTAAACCAGATATAAACTTTCATCCTCCAAATACTAATCTTTTAATGAAGATTAATTGTGATATTTACGATATGCATAAAAAATTTAACAAGATATATATTTGCTGTAAAACTAAGTTCGAAAACAAACATCAACTCATAAAGTCAATTTCTGGATTCATTTCCCATGCAGGTAAAAATCAACAGAAAACAAGAAGAGCACATACCTCTGAGATTAATTAAATGATGGATTGTGCTAAACTAAGATCAACAAATATTAAGACCATGAAAATAAGCAAGTTAGACAAGACGAGTAAAATAACAAACAAATCGACCAGATCTAGGATCCGGTCCCACCGGGCATGCCAAAATGTTGTACAGGAAACATCATTCTCATGTGGGTGAAAGCCAATACTGGAAGCCACCAACAACTTAGAATGATGGAGGGATTAGGACCTCAGATGCAGATGTGGATCTACGGGCGCAAGGAAGATAGAGGTGTGATAAAAGAAGCTAGAACTGCAAAATTGAAACAGATGTGATTAGATACAATATGTGGGGGTTGACATATAAAGGATAATGATAAAATACAAAATGAACATATAACATACGAACTGACGAACAAAGGAAACTGACGCTGCGGGTATATAGATGATGTTATTGATTTGATCCAAACACAACGTGCAACAAGAACCACACTACGCGAACTAACAAATCATGAGCACAGTATTGTGGGGATTACAATTTCATTACTAGGGCATCATGAGAATTTAAAGATAAATAAGAAGCTTAGAATTCAAAACAACATTTTCCTAGAGTTTCCATTTTTTTAAACTTTTGAAGGGGGGAAAGACCATATTTATAGCCTAATGGTTAGGTTAGACTGGGGTTAACGAGTAATCGGGGTTGGGTAAATTGACCCGGGTTAAGAGACATGATGTGATTATGTGGGGCCCACGAGTTGACTTATTAGGTGAGTGGGGAGCCTGATTGACATGGTAGGTGAGATAATAGACTCCATTTGAAATTAAGGGTGAAGTGTCAGATGGGTATATAATTACCCATAAATTGAATAAAAATGAGACAGGGGAGATAATGTCAAAATTCTAATTATCAAATGGGTCCACATGAAGCCCATTTGATAATCAATTAGTAGATGGATAAGATTTATTCAAATTTAGAAAAGAGGAAGGCGAGAGGGGAAGTTGCATGAAGGAGAAAGAATGTGGGATGAACGAGAGGGGTGCTATACCAAAAATTGGTGTCTACACATGGTTCATCATGTCCTAAATAAACATGCCCAAAATTACCTTGGACATAATTTTTAAAATAACCCTTATTAGGGGTAGCATGAAAAGAAGCTCCTAAATCTAAAACCCATGATTCTATTTTATTATCTAAGGAGAGAATAAGGGCATCTTGCATTACCTCAGTTGCAACATTTTCCTCTTTACCTTTTGTTAGTAGATTCTCTTTGTTTTCCTTGAACCAACAATCCTTCTTTTCATGTCCTTTCTTTCCATAATTCTAACAAGTTATTCCTCCACCTAATGATTTAGATCTGCCATTCTTAGACTTTGATTTCCCATTATTGTTGCTCTTGGATCTCTCATTCTTCCTTCCCCTGGTTTCTACATTCAAAGAATTTCCAAATGATAACTCTCCTTCACTTTTCCGGTGTATTTCTTCATTCAGGATTATACTAAGCACATCATCAAACTTTAAAATATTAGTAGCAAATTTTGTATTACTAACAACCATAACTAAGTTATCCTAATTATCTGGCAATAGGCATAAGAATAAAATTACTTTCACTACATCATCAAATGGAATATTAACCAATTTTAATTGATTTACAATGGAATGAAAATAATTCAAATGGCTTGATACAAATCTACCTTCTTGCATTTTAGAATTAAATAATTTCTTCATCAAATAAGCTTTATTTGAAGCACTTGGTTTTTCATATAAATTAGCTAAATATTTCATCAAATCTACCGCAATTTCTTCTTCAGTAATATTAGAAGCTACATATGCTATCAGGCTCAATATTATAGATCCCAAAGCCTTTTATCAAGAATATTCCATTCTTCACTAGTAATCTTCATAGGCTTCGCACTCGCATCCAACGGTAAATATAAATATTTCTAATATAGATAATCTTCCACCTACATCTTCCATAATTGATAATTACGGATGTTAAATTTCTCTACTTTGTATTTGTTATCTTTTGCCATTGTTGTGCTCCCACTCAATAAAAAATCCCTATGCGAGTACATTTGTCAACACACAAAACCCTCAAACAAACAAAAAAATCTGATACTAATTATTGGGGTTAGACACACCAGTTGTACAGATCTATAATCAAATTTAAGCATGCAAGCAGTAAACACGAAAATTAACTAGAAGAAAAATACACAAGATATAACGTGGTTCACCCAGTGTGGACTACGTCCACCAAGAAAAAATGAATCTATTATTCTTTGCTTTACATAGGAGATATAATGAATATTTGCAATCTTCCACACCTCTCACAGATGTACAATAATTTTCCTTCACAATATTCTCTTTTCTCTCTCCAAGAATTCCTTCTTACAATAATCTCAATTCTTCTACTTCTCACTTTCTAACCCTAGTTTTCTAGCTTATAATCATATAAAAATATTAGGGAAACTTAGCTATGCATTTACAACCCTCTGATCACCTTTATAACCAAGGGTAGGATCTAATCCCATGTGTAAAATAAAAAATAAATGCATAGGTAACCAATGTCGCTTACCCAATCGATACTGGTTACTCCCAGGTGACTGACGTCGGTTACTATGTAAACCTGCAAGTTTGTAAAACATGTTATTTGTGAATCAATTAAGCTCCACAACTCAACACCATCTGTAGTTTGCTCTCTCTCTCTATCCATATTTCCCTTGTGTCAAATATTTCACCTCCCTCCCCCCTTTTCTCCATCCCCTGTCCTTTGTTTGAAGGAGCAATGTTCTTTTCTAGGGGATCTCTTTTTGCCTAGAATCACTAGAAGCAATATGAAGAAAACATTTAATGTGGGAATTAATAAAAAATAGGTATACCTACTAATCAAGCTAAGATTCAACATGTATATGTGTTCAATGAAAGATTACAAAAGCTATAGAAAAGGGTAAAAACACTTAAGAAACCCCAAATCCTTGTGCAAAACTGATCAATGGACCATTAGATTAGAAATAAACAAGGATTCCTACTTTTCATGCATTAACTTGAAGTAAACAAGAAATTTAAACAAATGAAATTAACCTATATTCTTGAAAGCTTAAAGTAAATGAACCTAAAAGGATCTAAGCAATCGGTTTATGCTTCAAGAGAATGGGATCTCACCATTAATGGATTCAAGGCCAATGGTTCTTCCCATTTACTCCATGTTGTGTAATAGAAATGCAAAAGCAAAAAAAATATCTCAATAGAATGAATTAAAACTCCTAATCCTAGCAATAATACTATAGTTTATGTTAGAGGGAAGAAGTGTTCTTAGAAATGAGAGGGGGGTAGTGGGCTATTTATAGTTTTCCATTTGGGAAATGGGAGGATTTTTGGTGCATGTGGGACTATAAGGGAGTCAAAAAGTTAATTAGCAAGTCAAAGTAAGATTTGACTAGGTTTAGAAGAGGTTGATCATGGTTAAGACTGGTTAACCATGTTTAGAGGGTAATTAGGGTTTTAGGAGGGTTCTGGAGGGTCTACTCAATCCAATAAAATGGATTGATAGTCCAAGAAGCTAGTAGAAGCAGTAAAGAAGAGGATAAGAAGAGGATTTAGTCAAGAAGAGGCTATAATAGCTTGTTTAATTGGTTTACAAGAGGAAATAAGACCAAAAGAGTGTCGTAAGAGGGGATTTAGATAGTTCTAACTAACGATGTGTCGTCAATTTGAGATGAAGATAATAATAAGTGCAATATTAGAAATAATAGTGCTTTGATCAAACTACAGGTGTCTAAATTTTCCCCTCTTTGGGGTGACGTAAGCTACATCACTTCAAAGAAAGTAGACAAACATAAACGAGTAGAATTTTTTTGAAGGGATAGAAGAAAAATTACTAGGGTGAAGGTAGGATGCCCCCTCGAGTGTCGATGGGTGATAGAAGAACTTGATCGATGATTGAAAAGAGAATAAAAGAACGAAAATTCTGAAGAGAAGAATAGAAAACAACAAGAATAAGGGATATTGAGCTATCCCCAAACTAGTGCCAGTAATATTTAATCGTCATTTTGCTTAGAATCTTCATCATCGGTTTTTATTACAAAGAATGAACAAAGGTGTAGTATGACATGAAAATCCATATACGAAAAAATGTCCATTACTAAAAGCACTAACTCCATGCAACATATAGAAAGTAATGCAATACGAGAAAGTGAAAGATTCCTAACTCCATACAACATACATGATGCAATGAAATATGAGGAAGTAAACAAACTCATTAAACAGGGAAATAAGTACAATTACAAACACTCAAACCAACAACGTTTAAGATAGTTTCACAAATATTTTGTTATCAAGCTGCAATCCCAAATGTTTTGATAAACGAAAAGGGTAGGAATGATGCCCCAAGAAAATTGTACATGCAAGGGAAAGGATGGAGGATACTTGGTTCTGATTGAAAAGTAATGTGTACGACGAAAATCATACCAGGAAACTGATAGTACCCCAGAGTACAGACAAAGTAAGCAACGTAGTTTTTGTAAATGGTTGTAGATCAAGGTGATCCACAAGTCATTGTTTCAAAACACATGAAAATTCCTAGTAATAAATGAGATTAGTGCCATGCAAGAGACACATATTTCAGCTGCAAATGAGTCGATTACCAATTTTAGTCCATTTTTAAAGTGTTTATGATTTTTTTGGATTTTTGGATGGTTTTATAATTTTTAAATTTTTGATCAGTCAGAAGAATTTAAGAGATAGGAAATCTCCTAAAAGTACACACAAATGCCCTAAGGTAAAGAGAGCGGGTGTTGGGTGGAAAGAAAATGCTTCGACGAGAAGAAAAATGGGCCAACAACAATTATTTAAAAATGATCATGACGATAGATGAAAATAGAAGACAAGAAACGCCGGGAAACATTTAAACATGCCCCAGTGGTGAAGAGATAAGTGGTAGGTGGAAAATAATGCCCCAAGATGGTGTAGATGATATCAAATGTCTTGTACATGAGATATTCCTGGTAGATGTTAGCACTTGGGATGATACTAAACGATATTGGTGTGGGGGGGATAGATTTGTGATCATGCGCAACCCCTCTTGCCCCCATTGATGATACGATATGTGATGATTAACTTAACATACATTCATGATATAATATGTAGAATTTATTTATATATGATGTAGTAAAAGAAGTTATATGTGATGAATGATGGATGATAGATGTGATAACAAACATATGTGAGTAAAGAAACACATAAGAAAAATTTAACAAAACTAAATAGACAACCAAAACTATACAAACTGACAACTAAAAGCAATTTAACCACTACTTTGTTTTTGCATGATAGTTTTGATATACTTTCTGATGTTTTTGGGTTATCTTGAAAGACAACTAAAAGCTTTGTCCCTAGAAGGGAGATTTTCTAAATGTTTAGATTTTTGCATTTCCATTTTTTGAATGTTTTTTGCATTTTCTAAGGTCATGTTCCGAAAGCAATGTACAAGATCAAAGAAGTGTGGATGCCCCCAATGTGATGTGGGAATAGACAAAAGGCAGAATGCCACACGTGTATTTACGAGACAGTGGAATGTGCAGGTGTCCCCAGTGTTGGATGGGAATATACAGAGGCAACATCCTTCATGCAGATACAAGAGTAAAACCAGCCAGATCACAGGCTTTGCAAGGTAGACTTGGTAGGGTTACTAGACCTAGCAAGGGAAACTAATCCTAGAAAGTGATGAGAACTACCCATCTCGAGGCAAGATTAACTTGTGAACGACGGATCCTCCTTGAGAGCCGAAAACCAGTTTTCACTCAAAGACCTGCACATTATGCCACAATTGTGTGGTTTTCACATGTGGATGACCTGTTTTTTCTTTACTATTTTCTCAATTTTCCATTTTTTGCTTGTTTTTCTATTTTTTAGTTCTTATCTAATATTCTTGTCATGCTTAAGTGTAAAACCACTTGAGATGCATGGTGTTCATAGGTTCTGGAAGCTCTTCACCATTCGAGTATGCAAGTTTATAAGTTCCTGATCCATACTTAGCAACCACCACATAAGGGCCTAGCCAGTTAGCTTCAAACTTACCTTTCTTTTCTCTGTCCTTGATGGTGTTCTTCTAATTTTCCTTCAGGACTAGATCACCTACATCGAATTCTCGATGAAAGATGCATTTTTATATCCTCTGAATACTTTGTTTTGATAGACCCTAAGGTGATTGAGCGCTCTGATACACTTTTCATCTAATAGTTCAAACTCTGCCAGTAGATCAATTATGTAGTTCTCGTCATTGTCAAGATAGTCTCTAAGAGATATTCTCAGGGAGGGAAGCTCCACTTCCAAAGGTATGATGGCTTCAGTTCCATAGACAATTGAATATGGGGTTACACTAGTAGGAGTGTAAATGGAGGCTCGATAGGCCCAGAGGGTGGGATGTATCTATAAGTGCCAATTACAGCCAATATTACTTACCATTTTCTCCATGATTCTTACAAGGGTTTTATTAGTAATCTCCGCTTGTCCATTACCTTGGGGGTAGTAGGGGGTAGATCATTTGAGCCGAATATAGAAGCATTGACATAAGGTTTTAACTATTTTGTTCTTGAAGGATTTACCATTATCAGTGACAATGGCTGAAGGGATACCGTAATGGCAGATGAGATGGTTCATGATGAATTTTGAAATTTGTGCACCCGTGACATAAGTAAGAGGGAAAACCTCTACCCATTTTGTAAAATACTCAGTGGCAGTGATAATGTGAGTGTGGCCATTTGAATAGGAAGGATGGAGCTTCCCTATGAGATCCAGGCCCCATTTAGAGAATGGCCAAGGTGTTGCAATAGGATGCAAAGCATGTGCTGGCACATGTATTAAGTTTCCATTTTTCAGGAATAGTTCACACTTCTTTACAAAGTTGCAGCAATCTGATTCCATGGTAGGCCAACAATAGCCTACTCTAAATAGCTTCTTAGCTAAGACCATGCCACTGGTGTGTGCTCCACAAATACCACCATGTACTTCCTTAATGGCATGGATCAAGTTAGTAACATCCAAACAGTGAAACAGATTCCTGTCGTAGCCATGATGATAAAGGGTGCCTCATAAGAGGGTAAAATAGGCTATGCGGTGGATAAGGGCTTTCTTTTCAGAATGAGTAATGTCTAGTGGAAAAGTTCCATCTTGTAGGTATCAAAAGATAGGATCATACTGAGGGGATAATGGACCAAAAAATTCACATGCCAAACACGACTCTGGCATATCATATGTGGGCATTTGTAAATGCTCTACGAAGAAAGGCATTTTACTCTCCTTAGATGGGATGCATAAGAGAGACCCAATAGTAGCCATAACATCTGTGGATCTATTATTTGACCTTGGATTTTGCTCAAATATGATCTGTGTAAAGTACTTCTTCAAAGTTTTGACCATTTTCTTATATGAAATGAGTTTCTCATCTTTAACCTTGTATTCATCATTAACTTGTTTAATGATAAGTTGAGAGTTTCCAATGACTCGGAGTTATCTGATGTTCCAAGTAATAGCTAGCTTGAGGCCAACGATGAGTGCCTTGTAATCTACAATGTTATTAGTGAACGGAAATCCCAATCAAAATGCTCTTGGTATGACAATTCCTGTGGGAGTGATAAGCACCACTCCTACTCCTGATCCATGGAAGGTGAACGATCCATCAAAATAGCCCTACCACTCTATGGATTCTTCAATGTACACCATAGATGCATCTAGAAAATCTAGACACAAAGGTTCCGTACCTGGTAGAGGTGCTCCTGCCAACTGATCAACCAATACCCGTCCTTTCAAGGATTTTTGATGTACAAACTCAATATCAAATTCACTCAGGAGAATGATCCAATTAGCCATTCAGCCTGTGAGGGCAGGTTTGGATAAAAGGTATTTGAGAGGGTCAAATTTAGATATGAGTTTGGTTTTACTATTTAGGAGATAATGACGAAGATTTTGGAAGGTAGAGACAACTACCAAGTAGGCCTTTTCAATTTACGAATAATTTAACTCATAAACAATCAAGGTGCGACTGAGATAATATACTGCTCTTTCTTTATGGCCTAGATCATATTGGGTAAGCAGTGCACCAAAAACAAACTAGGTGGTGGAAATGTACAGGAGGAGAGGTTAACTTGGGGTAGGCGGCATGAGTACAGGTGGATTGAAAAGCTACTACTTGAGTAATGCAAATGTCTTTTGACATTCAGGTCCCCAGTTGAATGCAATGTCTTTCTTCAGTAAATGAGTAAATGGGTGACACTTATCCGTAAGTTGTGAAATGAAGCAATGAATTTCCTAAATCTTTCCTTGTAAACTCCTCAGTTGCTTGAGAGTTGTAGGTGGAGGAATTTTTGTAATAGCTGTGACCTTAGCAGGGTCCACTTCTATCCCTCTCTATGAATCTATGAAACCCAAGAGTTTTCATGATAAAACACCAAAGACACATTTCTTGGGATTCAAGTGTACCATATAATCTCTGAGATGCTGAAAAATATGCCTAAGCACCTCTGGGTGCTCTTCTTTGCTCTTGGATTTGGCTAAAATGTCATCAACATAATATTCCATGATGTCATTCATCATATCATGGAAGAAGACAGTCATTGCTCATTGATAAGTGGCCCCAACATTCTTAAGTCTGAAAGACATGACTTTATAGCAAAATGTCCCCCAAGGGGTGATGAAGGTTGTTTTATAATGATCTTCTTCTGCAATCCGTATCTGGTTATAACCTGAAAAGCCATCCATTAAGGACAACATTTCATAACCAGCAGTGGAATCAACTATCATGTCAATGTTAGGTAGGGGAAAGCCATCCTTAGGACATGCCTTACTAATGCCACAGAAGTCAGTGTAGATTCTTATGCCGATCGACTTCTTCTATACATGGACTATATTAGAGATCCACTCTAAATAGTTGATAGGTTTAATAAAGTCAACAACTAGTAGTTTTTCCAATTCTTCTTTGACAAGGAGTGCCACCTTAGGATGCATCTCTATCAACTTGTTCTTGATGGGTTTGGCATCTGGGTGCATGACGAGGTTGTGCACAACTAATTCTAGGTCCAGCCTAGGCATATCTATGTATGTCCATGCAAATATATCCACATATTCCCTTAAGATCTCTACAAAGATCTTATGTTCCTGAGCTAAGAGTGAAGCCCCCAACTTTATCATTCTAGGTTGCTCTTCTGAGCCAATGTTGACGTTGATTGTTTCCTTAACAAGCATATTAGAAGCATCTTCCATCCATGTAGGTTCAGGGGGAATAGTAAGATTGACCTCCTGCAGTAGCTCATTATCATATTTAAATGGATAAACTACTTCACCGACAAACTCTTTGTTCTATTTATCTATGAGTGTTTGAAAAAGTTTGTCACTGTGAGATTTCCGTCTATCCTTTTTGCTAGGTTTCTCAAAAGTGGCTGTACTCTTACTTACCATCTTCTTATTCAAATTTCCACACATCTCTGCTTCTTCCCCTCAGTATGTACAAGTGTCTAGTTGAATTTCAAATCCTTTCTTGTGGTCCCTAGCTAGAATAGAATCGATGATTCCTATGAAATATACAAATGCCTCATCATTTTAAAATAAGTCTAGCAACACGTGAAGTTGTTGATCCCAATCTATAAGTTTAGGATATACAAGGGCTACTTGATAATTGGTTAAGGGGATGGATTCAAATAAGGTAAGGATTGCTGAATCTGGGAATAGGTTAGTGGAGGCAAGATCCTTGTAGAGGCTACACTGGGAATCTATATCGCTATTAGAATGAAATGAAACATCCTCACGCTCAGACGAGGTAGTGTCAATCTCAAAGGGTGGATTATTATGAGGCCTTATCCCCAATCCATGCTTATCAGACTTGAAATGGGGGATGGGAATAGGCTCTAGCCATCCTTGTGTGTTGATTCCACATCCAAGCCCACTGTACCCCATGACAAACATCATGTGGTGACCTTTGATATACTAGGGTGCTTGATGGCATGAAGCCATGGTTCCTTCCAACACTCTGATAGTAGGATATTCTGACATCTTATCCTCAGATAGGAGACTGATAGAGACAAATTTGTATAATAGTTTAGGACACTGCTCTTGTGTATTTTTGAACTAAAAATAAGGCTTACCTTGTGTTCTGGTAGATCTGATAAATCTAATATTAAAAATTCTTGTTTAAGAGTGAATGTCTCACTTGGGCCATATTTTTTTGACTTTTCCTCCCATGAAGAGAACGGTTTGACCAACGAAGGAAAATCTTGATTGCAAGGTGTGAGTGATTCTAGATCTACCCAATTCTTAATAGCTTCCATTTGTAGGGGGATGACAACATCCACCGAAGGAAATTCATAAGCCACATGAGATAAGATTTGAAAAGCCCTACAATGTGTGAATTTTTCTGGGTCACCCAAAATGGTAACTACTTGACCTTCATGATATAACTTGATGCACTGATGAAAAGTTGATGGAATAGCTTGTATGGCATGGATCCATGGGTGCCCTAGGAGCATGTTGTATGGAAGGTCCAAGTCAAGGACATGGAATGTCATGTCATGAAAATTTGGGCCTACTTCCATGGGAACTACTATGGTACCCATTGATTCTCATTCTTCATTGTCATATGATGTGATTGTAATAGTCTTGGCCCCTAGATCTGTTTCTGAATGGCCTAGCTACTTAACTAGCTTCAAAGTACAAATGTTTAGACCAGATCCACCATCCATAAGTACCCTCTTGATTTTGCGACGAGTAACCACCACTTCTAAGTATAAGGGCAAGTTCTGTTCTGAGTTGTTACGTGGGATTGTGGTACGATCAAAAGTAATATGATCACTAGGGTCTAGGTGTGAAATCATGGCTTAGAGGTATGTAGGGTCTACATTTGTAGAGACTCTTGAATTTTGCAATGTTTTATATAGTATGTTCTTATGGGCAGTAGAGATTTTAAGGAGATCTAAAATAGATATCCTAGCATGTGTTTTCTCCAACTGATCTATCAAATTATACTGACCTTCCTGAGGAATAGGTAGTGGATTGGGTATGATTAAGCGAGTACGTCACATCTCTACTACAAAAATATTTTCTAATATCCTAATAATATTGACCTGTTCATTAGATGAACGGATACATCCTATGAGGGAATCAAAGGGACTATCACTAGTAGGGTTTATATAAGTGAAAATTCTATAGTCATTGGAATTTTTCTCGTGCTCTGGCTTTCTTTTCTTTTTATCTACATGATTAGGGAAATATTCTTTGTAAATACCCCTTTTCTCATTTGGACCTTGTCCTAAATTTGGGGGAGAATCTATGGTGATTTACCCTCTTCAATGAGGTCTTGTATGTAATGACGCAGTCGTAATCACCTATCTGTCTTGCGCCCTTTAACACGATGAAAGTCACAATACTCATGGTCTTTAAACCAAACAAGTTTTAGAGCATCCTCTGGGTATGGTACTATCATATTTGGGTATTCCACCATGTTTACATTATCTAACTATTTTAGTATGGCATATAGGGATTTAGTTAAAGGTGGAAATGTACATTTAGTGGGTGCCTTGGGACAAGGTCCTTGTGAGAGCTTTAAAAGAGGGCCTGTCTGCACGGCTTGGACTATTTTGGAGTCCGTAATGCCATCACCAATGACATGCTTGTTCTTATTAAAGAAATTTATTTTATCCATTGATTTAGCTTCATGTTTTTCTTTAACAATTCCACCCTTTGCAATGAGGGCCTTCTTGATTTGACCACCTTTCTCTATGACTTCTTCGAAGTTAGAGCCACAGTGCATTTGTAAATGGAAGGCTATTTTTGGGTTTAAGTTAGGAACAAAAATGCTCACTATCTGTTTTTCTGCTAATGCACAAGGGAAACAACTTTCCAACCCTTGCCATCATTGTAAGAAACTTGCAAAGGTCTCATGGGGATTTTGTTTGGCATTACAAAGGTCATTCATTGTGATGTCATTTTCCACGTTAAATGAATAATGATGAAGACATTTCTCTGCTAGTGCGAGCCATGTTGTAATAGATCCTTTAGGTATGCTAAAGAACCATTCTAATGCCAATGCCCCTAAGCTGCGAGGAAAGAGTTGTATCAAGAAATTATCGCTATATGTGACCTCTTGGAAAGCCATATAAAAGTCTTTGATGTGATCCTGAGGATCACCCTTGCTTTTATATTTGTCAAACTTTGGAATAATGAAGTGCTTTTGGAAGGGTTTCTGTAGCATGTCCTTGTCAAATGGGTAAGGGAACAACTCCTCATACATTCCTGCTATGGCCCACATTTCCCTCTTATAGGGTAGTAAGCATGTCTTTCATCAATTGTAACTCATTCTGAATGAGTTGTTCTTTAGTAGGTGACATCGATCCTTGTGGCTTAGCCACCTTAAAGGTAGTGTCAGTGTATGGATCAAATTGAAAATCTCTAGGTTTCATTTTATCTTTTTATTTGTATGTTTTTCTTCTTGAAGAGCCTAGGTTTGCTAATTTCTGGTTCAATTTCAAGATCTATTTTTGAAGGAACTCCTCTTCAACTAGAGGGTCTTCCTCTTCATCAAATTTGGGAGGAGGTGAGGCTTTACGCTCAACCTTAACTTTACGTTAAGCTTTGTGATAAGGTCATCGTGATGGGTCTCCTTCAACAATGGCATGATGTTTCCCAGAAGTAGAAGCATACCCTGTGTCGAAAGGGTTATCTATATCTAAGAGTGACACTCATTCTTCTAGTTTGTGATTAATGACCTTGGTTTCTACTACGTGTTCATGTGGAAGTTTTGATCCTAATTCTAGGACTCTTGCGAGTAATTGATCTCTGTTATAATATAGGAGTTTATCAAATCTACCTAGGTCTAATCTTTGTTACTCTCCGGAAGAGTCTGACTCTTCTCCACTGTGGTCAATTAATGGCTGCGTGTCCTTGCCTTGAGAAAAGAGAGGTGCTAAGTTGTTTCCGCTAAATGGAAAGGTTTCCAAAGGGTTTTCTCCTAAGTCATGTTCATTTTATTTGGTTGCCATCTTTTTTATTTTAGACATTACTAGCCAACGTTTATATGTAGGTAGCGTGAATCCTAAAATGTATGATTTTTACAAGTCATCGGAGGTGATGTTTGAAATATGTCACAGTGTGTCCTAGATGCAATGCTATGCAATTATTTTATCAAAGAACACTCATATGAACACATAGATGTAACGATCACTCGAATTTGTCGTTATTCCAAGTCTACACCCTAAAACGGATAATGAAAATACAATATCAATATGTAGGTCAAGTTATAATTCTAATAAGGCCTAAGTATCAATGCGGTATTGATGCAATCTCTCAACGAGGTATACTAAAACTATTTTGAGTGCCAATGAAAGCTAAGTTCTCTAAAAAGTGGAATTCACAACTAGATATAACGTAACAACGTTATCGTGATACATTAATCGAGAAATCAAGGTGTTAGTATCAAGAAAATATTATTGCAATATATATAAGGCAATATCAACACTTTTAAAAAGAATTAAATGACGTCAAAACTGAAACCAAGTAATGAATATAACAAGATTTTTTTTAATCGTGCAAGCAACACAACCGTGCAATAAAGGGACTTATATCACGCTCTCAAGAAATTGAAAACACAATGTAAGTACCTAGATTGTGCAACTAGGATGCGAGCAGAATTAAAAATCAAGAAGAGACAAATGATGAACCGAACTCGTAGTAGTGAAGATAATATTGAAATCAAGATTGAAGGACTATCAAAGATACGAAAACGTACTTGCACACTTTAAACATTTAACAACCCAACCTTAAACATGGATGGGCATAAATAGACAAAAAAATGGTGAGTACCATCTTTGATAAGACGAGTGAGGTATGCTCCCTTCTCACTCCAAAATTGAAAAGTTATAATGCATGGGTATAGATCGAAAATATGAAAAATAAACTAAGCGCCACTTGGGCAGAGCTTCATCTCATCTGAAGGTGAGAAAGAAGCTAAGATAAGTGAGATGTCATCTAATTTTTGTGGTGAAAATCACTTAGATCAAACTTAAGTGGACTCTTTGCCTTGTTCGATAAACAAGGTTTAGACTCCAAGCAAGTTTCCACTTCATGACAGATTGACGTGACAAAGGACTAGTAAAGTGGGCTCCAAGATGGAATGGCCTCCCTTATAAAATCTCTCAACTAGGTGTTACAAAGTTGTCTTAAGCGAGCTCTATTTACCCAAAAGTCACAATGAATAATTTGGGAGTATCTCAGCTTTACTTTACCCCCTTCTATCATAATGGGAAATAAATGCATCCATGTGTACTCTCATTGGGGTCGCCATATAGACAACCAGTAACACTAACTCATAAGAAAAAACTAGTCAAGTGGGTAAGTAGAGCACTTCCTATTTCATCTATGAGGTTACACAACGGTGGATTAATTTTGGGTTCCTGGAACCACCTCCATTGTTGTAGCTTAAGGTGTTATGCCAAAGGGTTTATGTTCCAGTTAAGCGGATAGGGATGTATCCTTTTCCAAAACCTGGAATACAGTGTGGTGAAAGTGGTGTGTTTTTTTATCTTTTTAACTTAAATGCGGTTTTAAGTGGCACACCATTTGGAAACCTGTATGTAAGCACATGTATTAGAGGGTTTGTATTGTTTTGTTTTGACACCTTTCTTTGATAATCGATTTTGGTCCTGTTATTCAAAATGTTCCCCTTACACATTTTTTGGCTAACTCTCTTCATTGTTCCCTCTCTTGTGTCTCAATCATAATTTTTTGCTTTTCAGGCACTCAAGACCTTCTAGAAATGGCACTATTGGATAGAGATTTTTGTCAGCTTTCAAGAAAGGTAAAGTTTTCCTCCTAACTCCATGTATTTTTGAAGTTATGGCTCGGTGGAGTTTTTGTGGGAAATTTTCCCAAGCAAAGCTCGAGTCAATAATATGAGGCCACTCGGAAGGACGGAGGCGGAGGTAAACTTGGAATTTTTACCAAGTGTTTGGCAAGGTTTCAGAAGGAAATTTTCACCCCGTCGGCCCGTCGGTGAATAGGATCATGCCATGTGTCCAAGGGAAAGAAAATAGAAAAATTTCCTAAGTATCGGCGCCGTGAAAAAATCTCCAGAAAGGAGCCAGGTGAATCAAATCTCGCCACATGTCCCAGGACCAGTAGACCGCAGAGGGAGACTTAAAAATTTGGTGAAGTGTTTTGATTAGGTCAAAGGAGAAATATTGGCCCATCGGCCCGCTGACCAGTCAGATCAAGCCACATGTCGCCACGGTGTCAGGGGTCAAGGGTGCGAAAAGATTCTTTCTTTTTCACCCAAGTGTAAAAAAAAGTTGAAAGAAAAAGTCTGCCCCCCAAACGCGAGCCAATGGGATCTTGCCACATGTCCACGTGGCGATAAAATGGAGAAGGCAGGCCCGTTGGGATAAACAAAGGGAAAAGCCCGCATCTAATAGGGTTCTACCACGTGTCCAGCTCAGGGGAAATGGTCAACAATGATGAAAAATTTAAGAGAAGATGCCCGCGGTGAATCATATCATGCCATGTGTCCTCAGGTCTTTGGCCCGACGGAGAATTTTTTGGAAAATTTTCCAATGGCCAAAATGGTGGAAAATGAAGAACAGAAGGCCCGTATCCAATCAGAACATGCCACATGGCACCGGATCGGTGGGGTGTGGAGATTTTTGGGGAAATTTTCCCAAATGAAAAAAATAGGGAAAATTTCAAATTTTTGGCCTATCAACCCGTTTTGGTCCTATTTTGCCTTAAATTTTCAAACGACCATAACTTTTGATCCATAGCTCAACTTTTCACTTTCTTTATATCAATGGAAAGCTAGTGAAATTATCTACATTATTCCGGGGTCAATTTTGTGTTTTGATGGAGTTTTGAGAGAGAAAATTGAAAAACACCTCTGGCACGTGATAATAAACATAAATGACGTTTCAACCACCATTTTTAATGAAGAATGGATCGCATTCTCTCCCAGTATGGTGAAAAATGTTAGGGAATGGACCTGTAAGGATGCCCATGCTATTTTATTACATTTTGGTCAATGGTTGAAGCTTCTCCCATGTTTTCCCACATTTCTCTCTCCTGGGCTCGGTTTTTGCATTATAAAATCCAAATTTGGCTCATTTTGAAGGGGTTGGACATTTTTTTATGTTTTGCAGGCTCCCTCTTTCACCTTAAAAAAGTGATTTTGTGGAATATCAGACCTCTTCTAAGACTGTAACATGTTTTCTGCCTCTCTGATGTTGTAATGCATGTATTTTTGATATTGGAAATGACAATGCAAGCTCTGTGAATGAGTTTCAATCCTCGGTTTGTGTTGTTTGCCTCATTTCTGACATTTCATTACATTTTATCTGTTTGTACATGATGTTTTGTTGGATTTCTATGATCTGTGTTAATTTTTAGAAGTAAAAAATGTTCACCACTCCTTTGGTGCATCACCTTATTAGTCTTAGTTTTATCTCTTTTACATTCTCTATCTCTGTCCCCTTGGAATTTGGAGTGGAATTTTGAGTTTAAACCTCTGCAACTACAAGTAATACACCTGATCAGAGTTGTTGAGGAACCAACCTCTAACCTGGAGATTATTTTCCCATTTTTATAAGTCCCACACTTGGGGAAAAGATTCAATGTTGTGCAATCACACTGGATGTCCAAAATGTCAAACTAGAAATCTGATCAACATCTAAGGGTGCTACTGATTTGCACCAATAGTTTTGGCATGCCCGGTGGGACCTTAGAGGTCTTCATCTTCATTACAAAAAATTTATGTGCATTTGTTACAATTTTCCTGCTTAAAAGATCCCTGAATTACACATCTGGCGACTCCAAGGAAGAAGAATCAGCTGGTTTGAGCAGTGCAGACCTGAAAACTCATGAGAAGAATCACCACAAGGTCAAGAGTTGGAAAAGAAGAGGTTTTTTTTGAGTATCTGTAATTATCTCCAAGAATAAGGTAAAGAGGGAGGAGAATTCAAAGGTCTCCATCTCCACCAAATAGAACTCTATCAACTCCTCCACCTGGTAGGCCTTTCATTCAATCAACAAGGGTTCTAAGGCCAATCAGAATGGCACAACACAACCCCTATGTCAATTTCACTGGCAGTAGACCACTTGCTCTCAATGCACAAAATCCAATCCCAGTTGCAACATTGAAGAACATTCCATACTTTACTGGAGAGAATCAGACCACTCTTGGTGATCATGTTAAGGATATTGCTAATATTTGTGTAATCCATGAGATTAATGAGATGCAAGTTGCTGTCAAACTGTTGGCATCTTCATTCAAAGGGAAAGCTTTGCAATGGTTTAGGAGTCTTGCCTTAGGTTCTATCCAAAATTGGAACCAGCTATGTATAGCCCTTTATGAGCAGTTTGGAGAAAAGGGAGATAACTTGTCCCTTTTGGAACAGTTGACAACCATCAAGAGAGCTCCCAATGAGCAGCTGACTGACTTCAACTTCAGGTTTCAAATGACTCGGGAGAGAATTCCAGTGGCAGTAAGGCTAACAACAGAAGGTGCTTTTCTATATTACCTTAAATCTCTAAATTCTGATATTTCTATGTTAATTCAGTCCATAAGAGGCACAACTATCCCTGTTGCTTATAACATTTTCATTAGAGCTGAAAATTGTTTGATTCAAGCTGGCAAGCTAGCTCTTAGGCCTCCAATGCCATTGTATCCAAGTTTAGAGAGCCCAAGTATTAGTCAAGTGCCTATTTTAGCTCCTATTCCCACTCCTAGAAATCAGAATTCAAGTGAAGCTTCTACTTCATCTTCTACCACCTCAAATGAACTTAAAGAAGTCATGAAGCAATTGCAAAATTTAGGCAATGAGTTAGTTATACTCAAGAGGTAGCAATCCCAAGGTTTTAGACCTTCTTTCTAGCCTCAAGCTCAGCCTAACAAGTAGCCATACTAGCCTCAGAGACCACCCAATCCAGTTGCAAATCAAAATCAAGCAAGACCTTCTGCCAATAGACCATTTCAGCCCTATAATCCCAATGCTACATCTGCCACTAAAGTAATAGTGCCAGTGAAAAACAACATAGATCAAGAGTATGATTGGTATTTCCCATGCAATGAACCTCACAACTAGTCTATGTGCTTCAACGGTGCCTTAAATCAAGCATTAATGGTGACAACTACTGGTGTGGAGGGTGAAGGGTGTCAAGGAAATAGCCAACAATAAGAAACATTCCAGCAACAATCAGCTCCAAATGATACCACACGTATAAACTGGCAGGCAGAAGATTTTTGTGGCATGAATCAAACAATCTCCCAAAGTGTTGCAGCCAACACAAGGTCAAAAAGTAGAAATTTGGGTGAAGAAAAACCATTGGCTCCAAGTAATCCACAACCTTCTACCACTCCACAAATGATTGGCAAACAAAATGCAGTTCCGAACATGCAAGGACTACCTAAAACAGCTCCTAGGCCAACTCAAATGCCAGTTGCTGCTGCCCATGTGTAAGGAATGAATGTGCAGGCCAAGGGATAGTAGAGAGATGCTTCATCTCCATTCAACATCATTGATTAGATGAAGAAGAGAAATGTAAACATATCAATGTGGGAATCACTATCCATCCAAGGCCAAAGAGATTTGCTACAAGCTGCCATGAAGGACTAGTCAACTTCAAATCAGCAAGTCCAAATGCAAGAGAAGGTACTCACAAATGCTACCCAGCCTGAGGGGAATCATGGAGGACAGCAAGGTAAAATGTTGAAGCCCCCTCCATTCTATGTTTCATTGATCATTGGAAACCATTTAGTACACAACTGCATGATTGATTTTGGAGCAAGTAGTTCAGTAATGCCCAAGAAAATAGCTAATCAGTTGGGGATTCAATATGAAGTCATATCCAAAGGGGTAGTGCAATTGGATGAGACAATAGTAACAATAGTTGGAGTGATCAAAAAATTGAGTCTTACTTTGCATGCATGCCCCAACGTGTTTTGCAAGATGTCTCGATAATAGACCTTCCACCACTCTTTGCCCTATGTTTGTCAAGGGATTTCACAGCTAAGATTGGAGGATACTTATCTGCTGATTGGTCACACATGTTGTTTAGAACAAGATATGGAACCAAGGCCACAATCAGGTCTGAACCTATTGCAAACTTCCACATTGAGCCTCACACTCTAAGCCAAATCAATACCAATTGTTCAACGTTTGATCAAGAAGATTATCCAATCACTGATGAAGCTGACACCAAGGTTGGAAGCATCCCAGATTTGACTCTTGATGAATGGGCAAGCAAGGTGCATGCTTTTGATCCTTATCAAGAAATAGAAGAATCTGAGTTAGGAGTCTATTGCATGCATGAATAAAATCAGCCTATCCCTAGCATCACCAAGCTAGACCACAAGAATGACAATAAGGTATGGCAGTTGTGTTTTGATGGATCAAGGAGTAGACAAGGTGTTGGAGGGGGAGCTATGGTTGTTTCACCTCAAGGAGTTAAGTATTACTCAGCTTTTAGATTTCAGTTTGCATGCTCTAATAACACTGCTGAATATGAAGCTCTGATACAAGGATTGCATTGGTCAATCAAGAGAGGAATAAAGAACTTGCAAGTCTTTGGTGATAGTGAGTTGATTGTCAACCAAGTTAAGGGGCAACATGTTATCAAGAAGGATCTGCTCAAGTGCTAAAAAAATAGGGTGTGGGACCTCATTGAAGATTTTAAGGGCTTTGGCATCAAATCCATTCTTAGAAAAGAGAACCAAGCTGCTGACAGGATTACAATAGTTAGAGCAGCCTTTGATGTTATTGAAATCATCCAAAAAGACAAGGTACAACTAAACATCCATGTGATTGCAAGGCCTTCAATGCCAGACAACAATGTAAGTTGGCAAGTGTTTGAAAATGATCAACAAATCATCCATTTCTTGCAAGAAGAGGCTAAGTTCTCAGCTAAAAATCAGGAAAAGATAGAACAACAGTATGGTGATCAAGTGGTACAGCTGAGAACCAACAAACTACCAAAGGGACTTGTCACTTTGGAGTCCATTTTCAATCCTAATGATCGGTTTAGGAAGGATAAAGCAAACATCCAAGTCAAGGAAGAAGATTCATTATCCATCTGGGTGGAAGAAGGCAAATCACTCCGAGTTGGTAAAGTAACAACTGAGCAAGAAAGGTATGAGTTCACACAGCTTTGTCAAGAATTCCCTGATGTGTTTGCTTGGAGCTATGAAGATTTAAAATGTTTTAATCCCGAGTTAGCTCAACACACCATTGAATTGGATCCAAGTACTAAACCCATCAGGCAAAAACAAAGGCCAGTCAATCCACACATGGAGCCTCTCATGAGAAAAAAATTGAATAAGTTGATAGAGTCAAGTATAATATTCCCTATCAAGCACTCTAGTTGGGTAGCCAACTTGGTTCCAGTTAGGAAGAAGAGCAGAGAAATCAGATTGTGTGTTGACTTCAAAGATTTGAATAGAGAATCTCTCAAGGATCATTATCCACTTCCTTCTATGGAGCATATTTTACAAGTTGTTTCCGGCTCTGAGAGGTTTTCATTACTTGATGGCTATTTGGGGTACAATCAAATTATGGTGAAGGAAGAGGCTCAGTTCAAGACAACCTTTACAACCAAATGGGGAACTTATGCATACAGGAAAATGTCATTTGGGCTGTCCAACGCTGGAGCTACTTTCCAAAGGGAAATGGACATGGCGTTCAAGGATTTGATTAACAACATTGAGCTGATATATCTTGATGATATCACTGTTTTTTCAAAAAATGCAGCAGACCATATCTTTCATTTGAGACAAGTGTTCTAAAGGTGTAAAAGATTTGGGATATCCTTGAATCCTAAAAAGTTTATTTTTCTAGCCCATGAAGGAAAGCTCCTTGGACACATTGTCTCCAAAGAAGGATTAGTAATTGATCCAGAAAGAGTCGAAGCCATAAGATCACTACCATTGTCAAGCCACAAGAAGGCCCTTCAAAGTTTCTTGGGGAGGATAAATTTTGTTCAGAGGTTTGTCCCAAATTTTGCAGCCCTAGACAAGCCTATCACCAAGATGTTAAATAAAAGCATAGCTTTCAAATGGACAACAGAAGGCAAGGAAAGTTTTGAAGCAATCAAAGAAGCCATCTCTCAAGCCCCAACTCTCATTAACCCAGATTTTTCCAAGGATTTCATCCTCTATGCATTTGAGGGTGATGATACTATTTCTGCAATATTGGTACAGCAGAACAAATACAATGATGAGCAAACATTTGCTTTCTTCAGCCAAAGCCTGGAGGACTACGAGGTGAGGTATTCTTTCATTGAGAAGCATGTTCTTGCAGTAATCAGGAGCTTGAAGAAATTCAAGCATCTAGTTTCAAACAACAAGGTTCAATTGCTGGTTTCACATATGGGAGTTAAAGACTTCCTCCTCAACAAAGACCTGAATGAAAAAAGAGCAGGTTGGATTACTCGTTTCATGGAGTATGACATTGAGATCAAAGTCACCAAGTTGGTCAGAGGAAAAGGATTGTGTGAGCAGATGGTCTTGAATAAACACAAGGAAGCATGCAATGAGAAGGAGGTTGTTTTAGCATTGCAAGACAGCCATGAGCAAGGAAGCACTCAAGAGGAAAATAATGGTGTCCTCACTCCTTGCTAGACCCAAGACATAATGCACTTCCTAAGCACAGGTCTATGCCCTCCAGAGATGAACAAGACCAAAAGAAGACACTTCAGATTGTAGGTTGTCCCATATGCCCTTGTTGATGGTGTTTTGTTCAAAAGGGATGTAAATGGAGTGATCTTGAGATGCATTGGTACAAATCAGATTCACGGGGTGTTGGAAGAGTTCCATGGTGGATCAACTGGTGGTCATTTTTCACCAAGAGTGATAGCTCTGAAGATCACGAGGGCTAGCTATTATTGGCCCAAGATTTTTAGTTATTGTTATGCATGGATCAAGAGGTGCAAGAATTGTGCATTCTTCACGGGTAAGGAGATACTAGCTTCCCTTCCATTGCATCTAATTTCAGTTGACCAACCATTCATGCAATGGGGTTTGGACTTCATTGGAGTCATTAATCCAAATTCAAGCCAAGGGCACAAATGGATTCTAATAGCAACAGATTACTTCACCAAGTGGACTGAAGTAATAACACTCAAGGAAGCAAATGAATCTAGCATCCTGGACTTCTACGAGGGAATAACAACCAGATTTGGCATAACTGCTACGCTAATATCAAATAACGCATTGGCATTCATTGGGTCCAAGGTAACTAAATGGGCTGTTAAGAATGGGATCTACCTAAGCACTTCATCAAATTATTACCCTCATGGTAATGGCCAAGCTAAATCTACAAACAAGAACTTTTTAAGGATCATTAAGAGGAATCTTGATGAAAATCAGAGGTCTTGGCATACTAAGTTTAAATCAGCCTCATAGGCTGATAAGATAATTCCGAAGAGATCTACAAGTAACTCTCCATTCAAGCTTGTTTATGGAAGAGAGGAAATTTTTCCCATGTCACTTGAGTTGCCAACATTGGAACTCATGAAACAGTTGGAATTGTTGGAGTTTGAGCCCATGGAGGTTAGATATGCAGAAGTGATGGAGCTCCAAGAAATCAGAAATCAGGCGTCCCAAACAATGGAGAAGGATCAAGCTTTGATCAAGAAGACCTTTGATAGAAAGGCCAAGGGTAGATCTTTCCGAGTTGGAGATCTAGTGTTAAAATGGGATGCAGACAAGGAAAAACCAGGGAGGCATTCAAAATTTGATGCCATTTGGAGTGGCCCATACATGGTCACAAAGTGTAAGGACAACAATGCCTTCTAATTGTCTACATTGGATGGTGAAGAATTACAGATTCCAATCAATGGAATCCATCTGAAGAATTGCTACTGAAGGAAACTCTCCACCTTGTACATATTAGCTTAGGTTTTCATTCCTCCAAGTGCTTGTGCACATTGTTTTGTTATAGATTAGCTTTGCTTTCCCTAAGTGCTTTGGCACAAGCTTGTTGTTCCAGGAAATGTGTTTTGCAGGCCTTGCTCCAATCAGATGGTGTTCTACCTTCCATCTTTCCCCTTGTAGTGTTCTAATCATTTGGGGTACCAAGCAGATAATATAATGACTCCATGCCCAATCGATTGTTTTAGGAAACTGATAACCTCATCCAACAGGCAGATGACCCCTCTGAGTCACCAAAATTGTTATCCAAAATGTTCCCCTTGCACATTTTGTGGCTAAATCTCTTCATTCTTCCCTCTCTTGTGCCTCAGTCATAATTTTTTGCTTTTTAGGCACTCAAGACCTTCTGGAAATGGCACTATTGGATATAGCTTTTTCTCAGCTTTCCAGAAAGGTAAAGTTTTCCTCCTAACTCCATGTATTTTTGAAGTTATGGCTCGACAGAGTTTTTGTGGGAAATTTTCCCAAGCAAAGCCTGAGTCAATAATATGAGGCCACGTGTCCTCAGAAGGACGGAGGCAGAGGTAAACTTGGAATTTTTACCAAGTGTTTGGCAAGGTTTCAGAAGGAATTTTTCACCCCGTCAGCCCGCCGGTGAATAGGATCGTGCCACGTGTCTAAGGGAAAGAAATTAGAAAAATTTCCTAAGTATCAGCACCGTGGAAAAATCTCTAGAAAGGACCCGGGTGAATCAAATCTCGCCACGTGTCCCAGGACTAGTGGACCGCGGAGGGAGACTTAAAAATTTGGTGAAGTGTTTTGATTAGGTCAAAGGAGAAATATTGGCCCATCGGCCCGCCGACCAGTCAGATCAAGCCATGTGTCACCATGACATCGGGGGTTGGGGGCATGAAAAGATTCTTTCTTTTTCACCCAAGTGTAAAAAAAATTTGAAAGGAAAAGTCCACCCCCCCAAATGCGAGCCAATGGGATCTTGCCACGTGTCCACGTGGCGATAAAATGGAGAAGGCAGGCCCACTGGGATAAACAAAGGGAAAAGCACGCATCCAATAGGGTTCTACCATGTGTCCATCTCAGGGGAAATAGTCAACAGTGAAGAAAAATTTAAGAGAAGATGCCCGCGGCGAATCATATCATGCCAAGTGTCCTCAGGTCTTCGACTCGGCAGAGAATTTTTTGGAAAATTTTCCAATGGCCAAAATGGTGGAAAATGAAGCACAGAAGGCCTGCATCTAATAAAAATGTGGCATGTGGCACTAGATCAGTGGGGCACAGAGATTTTTGGAGAAATTTTCCCAAATGCAAAAAGTGGGAAAATTTCAAATTTTTGGCCCACCAACCTGTTTTGGCCCTGTTTTGCCCTAAATTTTCAAACAACCATAACTTTTGATCCAAAGCTCAGTTTTTCACATTCTTTATGTCAATGGAAAGATAGTGAAATTATCTACATGATTCCAGGGTAAATTTTGTGTTTTTATGGATTTTTGAGAGAGAAAATTTAAAAATACCTCTGGCACGTGATAATCAACAGAAATGACGTTTCAACCACCATTTTTAATGAAGAATGGCTCACATTCTCTCCCATCATGGTGAAAAATGTTAAGGAATGGACCTGTAAGGATGCCCATGCTATTTTATTGCATTTTGGTTGGTGGTTGAAGCTTCTCCCACGTTTCCCGTGTTTCTCTCTCTTGGGCTCAGTTTTTGCATTGTAAAAGCCAAATTTGGCTCATTTTGAAGGGGTTGAACATTTTTTTATGTTTTGCAGGCTCCCTCTTTTACCTTAAAAAAGTGATTTTGTGGAATATCAGACCTCTTCCAAGACTGTAACATGTTTTCTGCCTCTTTGATGTTGTAATGCACGTATTTTTCATATTGGAAATGACAATGCAAGCTCTGTGAATGAGTTTCAATCCTCTGTTTGTGTTGTTTGCCTCATTTCTAACCTTTCATTACATTTTATCAGTTTGTGCATGATGTTTTGTTGCATTTCTATGATCTGTGTCAATTTTTAGAAGTAAAAAATGTTCACCACTCCTTTGGTGCATCACCTTATTAGTCTTAGTTTTATCTCTTTTACATTCTCTATCTCTGTCCCCTTGGAATTTGGAGTGGGATTTTGAGTTTAAACCTCTACAACTACAAGTAATACACCTGATCAGAGGAGTTGAGGAACCAACCTCTAACTTGGAGATTCTTTTCCCATTTTTACAAGTCCCACACTTGGGGAAAAGATTCAATGTTGTGCAATCACATTGGATATCCAAAATGTGAAACTAGAAATCTGATCAACATCCAGGGGTGCTGTTGATTTGCACCAACAAGTCCTACATACTAAGGTTAGTAATTTTCTAAAATGTTATATAAAGGAGATAATATGTTGTTTTTGATTTCCTAGATCATCCTAAGACACAAGGAAAGAGCATACACAACAAGGTATCTCACTAAAATTTACAATAAATGGAAAATTCTTAAGTACAATGAAAAAAGAAGTTCCTTTTAACCAACTTTGAAAGCTAATTAAACCATTTTGCAAGTATGAATAAAGTAGTGAAACATTTCTTATTCCCAAGATCACCTAAAAAGGTGCAAGAAAAGAGCATACGCGTTTAAAACCTTCAAAAATAAAGATGTAAATGTTTAAGTGACAGGCGAGCGTGAGAATCAACAAGTAACTCTTCCGCGTACCCGACCTCCCGAGGTCGTGCCGAGACAGCCGGTGGGGGTAGAATATGCAGACAAACTAGTTAGGCAATCTAATGTCTTCGACACGCACTAGTGGAATTTGCGAATCTAAGGCTAAGAAGGCCCTTCTAACTTGGACTGGTGTGATAGATCGATCAGCGAGGATGACTGCTCGAAGGCTCCAATCAATATCGAGCTCTGGCGTGATTCGATCTATGGGTTGCGGAATACGTGGAAAATGACCTGGGATTGTTTCGTGTATATCTCCTGATAAGGTCATATGGCGGATATAGTTGATTCTATGGACGATTTTCTGGCCTAGTCCAGAATTCCCTAGCTTCGTTAGCCGCTATATCTAGTAAGGACAGTTGTTCGACGATGATAGGTGGAAGTGGAGTGGACTGAAATACTAGTGTGCGTAGGCCAGTGTCTATATCTAACTGACTTGTGGATTCGTTGGGCTGTGGGACCTGTGGATCACAACCATAGACTCTTGGTTGTTGCGGTCCTGTTATGGTCATACGCGAGATCAAGTTCTAATCCCTAGTATCCAGTAATCGTACGCTTTTTCAGCTTCTACGTTTAGAACCAACAGTTGTGCGATCTTCTCAGAATACCTTACAGGCGTTCTTGCAACCTGGATTCTTAAGCTGGTATCTATATCTACGAGGGTGTCTCCAGCGTCTGGCTGTGGAACTAAAGGATCACACTCGAATGTTTGTTCTCTTTCGAGCCCTTCTACAGTCATGTGGATATTTTCTAGGGTAATCTGTAGTTTGGCTGACTTGACCAAAACGCATGTGCTTGGTCGTCTTCTATGTTTAATCCTCTTAACTGTGAGCTGATCAGTTGTAGATCTGCGGTTGTTCGGAATACTTGTATCCTGAGATTTTGGTCTATGTCAACTATTGCTGTGGCTAGGTTTGGTTGAGGCACGATCGGCTCAAATATATATTCCCTGGGCTCTTGAGGTCCCGTGATTGTCATACAAAACAAAATGTAATCTAACTGTAATGAAATAAATTCTAACTATGTGAAATAAATCTAACATATATAACCTTTATCTTTATAAGAAATATTCTAACAATTCTAAGGAAAACAAACTATTTTAAGCGTATCTAGAAATAATAACTAAACAATAATTTAAAACAGACAAGATAACCGAGTGTGGTTATTTGCCTGTGCAATTTGTAGAATTATTCTAAATAAATATGATAGCCTGTCTAATCTACCTGCAAGATTCTCGATCCTACCTCAGAAGTGAGGAGTGAATCATAGTTTCTCAGAAACTATCAATCCCCACAGCTTCCCTGGCAATATCGAGAATAGAATGAAATGAAATAAAGCGATTAACTACTCTATTTGATATAAATCTGACTAGAACTTTGAAATTTAAAACCTGGACTTCGCAGAACAGTGGCGAATCCGATGGTGTATGTGATCTCGTCCCCTCAGTATGATCTTCTCGTTCTTTCGTGTTCACTTGGATCCAGAAAAGCGTGTAATGCTAGCACCGATAGGAGTAGATTTTGGGACAAGGACAGCTCAGAATGCAGACCGAGAATGCGAGTAGGAGAGGGATAGCGCAAGAGTACAGAGCTTGGCTTATGCGATTCCTAGCGGGATTTTACTGCGAGTCATGCAACGTGAAGCGACCAGAACCTTTGACTATCCTATACGAAGAGCAAAACCTGCAACTTTAATGGCTTCCTAAGCTATTTTGTTCCAAAATAAAGACACTGCTTGCACAAGTTGGATATGTGGCTTACCAACAGCTGAATAAAGCTAACCAGGTATACAATGAATTGAACTAAGAACTCTAAGTCACAGTAAAACAAATTTACAGCAAAAGGAATTCAGAGGCAAGCTTCTAACCGGATTGGATGGAGCAACAACACTGCCTGCACAAGATGGGTCTGTGGCTTACCAACAGCTGAGCAATGCTAAACCAAGTATGAAGTAAACTATGCTATCAATCCTAAGCAAGCTAACCAAAATACTAAAAACCAGAAGACTCTAACAAGGAAAAATGGTGATCAAAACTCCAGCTCAAATTCTTCACACAAACTCAGCCAAAATTCAGACCATTTGCATGTACACAAACCATGCATTTATAGGAATTCAAACACCCAAGAATCAAAACCAAATTGAACTCCTAAACAATAAACAAAGGAAAAACACTGTTCCAGGGGACCAAAAACATTAATGCATGCTCAAGTCGGCAAAGAAAAGCTGGTGAAACGTGATATTTCACGCGGGTCGCGTCAAAAGGGCGTTCTGGAAAACGCGCCCAGGACCGCCGCTCAGGGCGGCGGTTACAGGACCGCCGCCCTGTTCAGGGCGGCGGTCACGAGACCGCCGCCCTGCAGGGCGGCGGTTTCGTCACTGAAGATCAAAAGGGGCAAGAAAAGAGGGAAAAAGGGGAAAACAAAGGACACGGGGGCTAAGTGGGGTATGCGGGATGTTAACGCATATCCGAAGAGCTCTTTCTGGATCCCGAACACCTTGCGAGGAGACCTGTATCATCATTGGGGCATTTATTACACCGTTCCGCAGTACAGTACCTTACAATTTTGGGTACGTACATATTGCCCCCTCGGAGAAGCGTTTTAGCCATGAAAGGGCATAAAACGGTGGGTCCGAGTATGGCAGTCCCGAAATGGGGGGTTTAGAAGTTATACCTTACACGTCCGTGTGTCGAAATGGCGCCATCCGAAATTCCCGCTACCTGCAAAATGAAAAGAGATCTCAAGTGCAGATAGATACAATAATTTGAAAAATAAACGCTAAAATAACAGGGAAAGAGGACGTACCATTTGTGCGGGGATAGGAACTTACCTCCGTCAGCGCTCCAAACCTGCGAAAAAGTCATTTTAAGACGAAATAGAACAATATATATATGAAAGTGGGCCCATTTTCCTATTCATTTGCGCGAGTTGATTTGATCGATTTTGAGCTCTGGGACCCACGGTGACGGTTTCTCGCGTGAGTATAGTCGAAACGTCCGCAGTGAGATCGTGATCATGCCTCCACGTGCGGAACGCCACCCCGCGAGATCACAGGTTGGTTTTCTTCAATTTTGCATTTTTCCCCCTTCAAATTTGAAATGGCAAATTATTTGTAATGGGGGGGTTATTTTTGAAAATGTTTGGTTCAAAAGGTCCATCTAGGGGGGGCGCCTACTGGGTAGGCTCTTTTTTTAGCTAAAATGGTCTATTTTTGCGTTTTTTTGGACTTTTTAGGGTTAAAAACCCGCGCGGGTTTTCGGACCGCGACCGCCGCCCTGGCCAGGGCGGCGGTTACACGACCGCCGCCCTGATCAGGGCGGCGGTTACGAGACCGCCGCCTTTAAGGCGGCGGTTACAAAACCGCCTCCCTGCTCAGGGCGGCGGTTTTGCACAGAATGCAAAAGAGCTTGTTTTGGAGACTTATACTTATATTTTCTTGCATTTCTATACGTTTTTATGATTCTCCCTGCATTGATTAGATACTAACTTGCTCTGTTTTGTGTGTTTTTGGGTGTATGCAGGCGAGGGAGGAGTACATTAGATGGAGCCGGGAGAGAGAGTGTGATTGGTTGCCCGGGGTATTGGATGCCCTTTCGCCAGACGAGGAGGACACGTTGCAGAGGGCCGGCATATTGCGTATATCGCGTGTGCCCCATGTTACGCCATCGAGTCACATCCTTTGTGACTTATTTTCTTATTGGGATGCAGATCGGAACACTTTCCGACTGCCAGGGGTCCGCGGTGAGTGGACCATCACTTTGGAGGATGTTTACCGTATCCTGGGGGTCCCGATCATCGGGAGGAGGCTCACACTGGAGACAGCTGGGTCCAGAGCACAGATTGCACAGTGGGCAGGTTATATGGGGGATGCAGCTATTTCCACGGGGCCGAAGAAGGGAGTGAGAGTTAGATCCATTCCTTCTTTGCCCATCCCCGTATTTCGACAGGCCATCATGGGGATCCTTGCCTCGAGACTGATCGGGGACAAGGGAGGGGATACATTGTTATACTGCTGGGCCCCCATCATTGCACAGATAGAGGGGCATGGTCGGATATACGCCTGGGGCGCAGATGTTTTGGGGACCACTTATCATGACTTATACAGGGTGGTCCGTTTACAGGGACAGTCTTTGAGCCACCCTACTCTAGTTATGAGTTGGGTGTATGAGCGCTTCATTCCCTATGGCAGAGGCGTGGAGGTGGCAGATCCCGGGGCTGTGAGGGCAGCCAGATGGTCAGACATGTCGGTGCTTAGAGCACCTCACCAGCCAGTAGCTTCCCTCACCACAGCAGATATGGAGGCCACACCGTACCAGCTCATGGCCGGCATTTGGGGAGAGGAGGCTCTCACATTGATCTCTTGCTCCACCACAGGGCAGCTTATTGACCGTGTGGGACGGGTGGAGGTACATCCTTTCGGCAGGGTCCCTCAGCAGTTCGGCCTCCCATATGTGGGCATGCTTCCTCCAGTGGCACCAGTCTATAGATCAGTCCGGGAGGCTAGAGGGGGGCCTAGAGGCCGTGGTTGGACAGTGGTCACTCCTGGTATTCCTATTGCAGCCAGGGGGATTGTTCGGGCCAGAGGGAGAGCTGGTGCGCCTCGGGCACCTTTACTTCGGATTACTGCGGGTCCTGCTCATAGTAGCGATGACCCTATAGATATTGACTCCGATTCTGAGGAGTCCACAGAGGGAGGGTCAGAGGAGCAGACGGATGACAGCGATCCTGAGTGGCATGACACTCAGGATATTATGCAGGCAGAGAGGGAGGAGCAGAGTGCAGAGAGAGAGACTCTAGTTTCAGAGGAGCCACTCTCTCAGGGCCGTGGTGGAGAGGACGAGTCTGTTGTGGGGCGACATGTTGCCCCTACCACAGGAGCAGCTCCACAGTCGGCAGCGGCATCTGCAGCGGGCGCTGGCCCTAGTGACCCATCTTGGAGGCCCGGTGACCCGAGTAAGTCATCCTCTCTCCCTTTCAGTGTTAGTTTGATTTAGGACTTGTTTCAACTGCTATCTCTCCTTATATTTGTATCTTGTATATTTTAGCCTCTTGCCTAGTTTCTAATTCGTCTTTCTTCTTTGTTTTGCAGAGACTGTCGACGAGTGGCGGGATCTAATCCGTAGGGTATGCACTGATTCTCTGATGATCCCTATGGATAAGACCCGTGCGGAGCTATCTGTAGATGCCGGGGAGCCCTCAGCAGCCGGCAGGCATACTGACGTCTTCGCTCCCGTTTGGCACGTGGCTAGGATGGTGTCGACTCTCCGTACAGAGTTGGCGGGCTATAGGACAGCCGAGCGTCTTATGAGGAGCCATTCTCGTGGCGAGACCACGGCTGCTCCTCGGGACCCTGAGCCCTCCGTCCATTCAGAGCGCCGGCGTAGCCGGAGTCCTAGGCGAGGGCGCGCACCTTCAGCGGGATCGCGTAGGGGTTGAGAGGCCACTTGGCTCCTATGCACTTTTTGTATTATAGATTCTTTTGTGTATTACGGGCTCTTTGAGCGTTTTGACCATGCCTAGTGCATGATGGCATTGTATACAAACATTGATTATTTATATATATGCATTCGATTTTTGCATCAAAACTTTGTCACTTGTGTTTTCCCTTTCTGTTTCCATCTTTCTCGTGTATACTACGATGTATGTTTTATATGCTTTCTAGAATGTATGCAATGGAAAACAGATGATGCAAATGTTTGCTTTCTTTTTGTGTTTCATGATGCTGATACATGATATTGTAGATATATTGTGATCTTAAATCTTAGTTTCTGTGAGCAATTTGGATACCTCATGTTTGTTTTGGCAAAGTGATGAAAATAACCAGTATGATGAACAGATTAACTTGCCCCACTCCTAACTCCACGCAACTAGTAAGATGCGAGGGCTCATCACCAAGAGCCAAGAAGGGCGCAAGTTATGAAATATGGTGAAATGATAGTGATGAAAGACAGACGAAGCTTTGGTGGAACCAAATTGAAAACTACAAGCTTACTCTACCTGAATGACTTCATAGTTTTGGATGCAACTTGCTTTGCGGTTTATCCAGACTTAGACCCGTAGATGGCCACATAGTAGACAAAATCTGGGTTTTAGGATTTTTAACTCTCTTGGAATTTTGAGCATCTGATTCATTCGTTTTTGACTCAAAGTTTGAATAGTTTGTTTATGACCTTTTAACGTTTTGCATTGTCTAGAGGACCCCCTACACTTTGCCCCATGCTACTAGTAAGAAGCGTGGGTTTATCACCGTGGGCAAGGCATAGGCGAGTAAGGGCATTTCCATCCTTTCCCAACCCTACGTCACTAGTAAGAGACGCAAGCTCATCACCGAAGGTTGGTGGGGCAAGGAAATGTGTAAAAATAAAATTTTCTGTTTAATCACTTTTTGACTTGTCTTTTTGAGTAAAATGTCAGTATATGCTTGTTTCCAAAGAGATGTGTATATGGGATAGATGTGACACCATGAAGCTTCTAGAACAGACCATAGGCAAGACACCTATCCTAAGAAGAAATCAAAGCGAGAACAAACTTGCAGATCTTGGTATGGTTACCGTTAGGACTTCGTCATGTTTGATTTTATTTGATAAAAGATTCCAAGATGACTTGATGATACCGAAGATGGAGAGGTATGATTAGAAAGTTTTGTGCCAACAACATCATGAGTTTGTAATGAATTACTTTGAGAATAGATTCCTTGATCACAATTTGTGTAAGAACAAGTGGACAAAATGATCCTAATCTATATGGAAATGCAATGTAGATAGTTATATAGGCAGCGCTTGCTGCTTATGCATAGAAACGCTTGAGGTGCAGGGAATTGACTGTTTCGCCAAATTCCTCACCTTCTAACGTACATAGGAGATAAGCACCATTCCCGTAGTCCTTCATGACTCGGTATGGGCCCAACCATTTGGGCCGGAATTTCCTTCCTTCGCCGGTCTTCTTGTCGATCCGGCTGTCTAGTCTTAGAACTAGATCACCTTCATATATGTCGCGTTCATAGACCTTCTTGTTATACTGCCGGCACATTCGGTCAGCATAAGCTCTATGCCGCTGTTCAGCATCTAACCTAGTTTCATCTAGGCTTTCTAGTTGGGAGAGACGTGCTTCTCTGTAAGCGTCTTCATCCAGAATCCCTTGTAGTGAAATGCGGAGACTGGGTATTTCGACCTCAAGCGGGAGAACTGCTTCTGCCCCAAATACTAGCGAGAAAGGAGTTGCTCCCGTTGGTGTTCTTATTGAGGTTCGGTGGGCCCACAAGGCCGGATATAACTTCAAATGCCAATCCCGCTTGTTTTCTTTCACTGTTTTAAGGAGAATGGCTTTCAGCGTTTTGTTTGTTGCTTCAGCCTGTCCGTTAGCTTGGGGATAATACAAGGAAGCCGTATGATGGCTTATTTTGAACTTACCGCATAGTTCGCGAACTTCTTCATTTTTGAAAGAAGTTCCATTATCAGAGATAATGATTTGCGGGATACCGTACCTACAAATGATTTGATTCAAGATGAACTTAGCGATCACCGAGCCAGGTACGGTAGTAAGAGGCATAGCCTCTACCCATTTGGTAAAATACTCAGTGGCCGTGATTATAAAATTGTGGCCGTCTGTGGATGAGGGAGAGAATTTCCCTATTAAGTCTAGGCCCCATGTAGAAAAGGGCCATGGAGTAGCGATTGGTTGCAGAGCCTGTGCTGGCATGTGGATCTCGTGAGAGAATTCTTGGCACTTATGACACCTGCGTGCAAACTCTATCGCGTCATGTTCTAGAGTGGGCCAGAAATAGCCCATTCGATGTATTTTTCGAGCAGTGGCATGGCCACCGAAGTGGCCTCCACATATACCGCTGTGAGATTCATAGAGAATCCTCTTGGATTCTTCTGTGTCGACACACCTTAGAAGCATTCCATCGAATGCTTTTCGATAGAGCACCTGCTCTATGATGACATATTTAGATACGATTATGCGTAACCGCCTTCTTTGTTGCGGTGTAACTGCCTCCGGGTACGTATGGTCCATGATATAATTAATGATATCAGTGTACCAAGGGCACTCAGAGATAGCAGGTCGAGTTTCGATGTAGTATACGCATTCATCTGGAAAGTCTAAATCTACTAAATCACCTCCGTCTAATGGGTTGTCAGCTAACCAATCTGCGATGATTTGTCCTTTAACTGACTTCTGGTTTACAAACGTTAATTCGAACTCTCCCATTAAGGTTATAAAACGTCCAGCTTTTTTGGACAAGGACCCTTGTGTGAGAAAAGTCCGTAAATGGTCTGTCTTTACCATGACCTTTGTTTCTTGATTCAGCATGTAATGTCTTAGACGTTTAGTAGCAAAGACTATGGCAAGACATTCTCGCTCTGCTTGTGTATAGCGTGTTTCATAGTCGAGCAATGTTCGGCTAATGAAATAAATTACACGCTCTCTCTTGTCATCGTCTTCCTGGGCCAACATACAGGCCAGCGAGACATCGGTAGCCCGTGAGTATAGAATTAACGGGCGATCTAACTTAGGTGGCATTAGCGTGGGTGGTGATAACAGGAAACGCTTAACTGCGCTGAAAGCTTCGTTGCAATCTTCAGTCCAATCAATGCTATAGTCTTTCTTGAGTAAATTGTTGATTGGATGAACGGCGAAGCTTAGATCCGGGATAAATCTCCGGATTGCACCCAGCTTTCCGAGAAATGATCTGATTCCAGATTCACTCGAGGGTGGGACCATTTCGAGGACAGCCCGAATTTTGGTTGGATCAACATCGATCCCTCGTGACGATATGATGTAACCTAGGAGTTTTCCTCCTGTTACACCAAAGACGCATTTCTCTGGATTTAGCGTAACTCCGTATTCTATTAAACGTGAAAGAATGACGCGGAGTACTTCGGGATGGTCACAACGCTTCTTGGCCTTAGCCAACAAGTCATCTACGTAGGATTCCACGATCTTATGAATTAAATCGTGAAATATATAAGTCATAGCCCGCTGGTACGTAGCACCGGCGTTCTTGAGACCGAATGGCATAACAGCGTAGCAATAGGTTCCCCAAGGAGTTATAAAGGTGGTTTTAGCTTGATCTTGCTCGGATATTCTGATTTGATTGTATCCCGAGAATCCATCCATGAGAGACAAGAGTTCAAAACCAGCTGTTGCATCAACAATAACGTCTATGGATGGTAATGGGAAATCGTCTTTAGGACACGCTTTGTTGATGTCTCGAAAATCTATGCAGATGCGTATCTTTCCATTCTTTTTGAGAACGGGAACGATATTAGATACCCATTGGGAGTAGTCAACTGGCTTGATGAATCCTACCTGAAGGAGTTTTATTACCTCCTCTTTTACCATGAGAGCTACTTTGGGCTTCATGGGTCTTGATTTTTGTTTAATTGGCTTTGCATCTGATCTAGTGACGAGGTTGTGCACCGCAATGTGGGGTGCGACTCCTGTCATCTCTTTGTAATTAAATGCAAATGCCTTTTGATGTTCTTTGAGAACCTGAGTATGTATTTCCACTTCTTCTGGGGTTAATGAAGAACCTAGTTTCAATATTCTGGTTCATTCTCTGTCCCAATGTTGACATCGATTGTTTCTTCGATTAAAGAGGCGTTACCCTCTTCGAACTCAGGTGGTGCTGGAGGTAAATCTATATCATCCCCATTTTCTATTGCGTATATGCTAGGTTCCCTTTGTGAGGGAAGACCCGTTACGGGATTTCCGAAGTAGGAAGATGAATGCGGAATCAGAGATAAATCTAGCGTGTGATAAGAGAGATGTAGTGCTGCATAGGCATTTAAGTAATCCAAAGTAGCCGCATCGTTTCCAACATGGTCTAGGACGGTAGATTCACTTCTGTTTGAAAGAGGATTTGTCATTGTTTTTATTAATGGTTCGTTACGAATGGATACTGTGAAGTGAGTATCTTCTAGCTCATTGCTTGGAGTGAAGCGTGATGCTGAGGTTGCTATTGAATCGGCGAGAAGATTTTTCTCTCGCGGGATCGCTTCAATGGATATGAAGTTAAACGCCTTGCTTAAATCTAATACAGCGTTTTTGTAGAGTTGTAAATGTTCGGCTTTAGTTTCATATATTTCAGAAACTTGGTTTGTTACTAATTGCGAGTCTCCGAGGACTCTGATGTTATCAATACCAATTCTTTTGGCTAAGGTAAGGCCAAGGAGGAGAGCTTCGTACTCAGCGCCGTTATTTGTGCATTCAAAGTTTAACTTAAAAGAGAATGGGAGGACCTTCTCCTCGGGCGAGGTAAGAATTATACCTGCCCCCGCTCCATAACGGCATTTAGCTCCATCGAAATGGAGAGTCCAATACTTAGCCGGGAGTATAGATGTAGGGGTATCTGCTGCGTTTGCACACTCTACTTCTACCATACAGAGATCTTCTGCTGGCAAGGAACCAACACCTAGGGAAAATCCCATGCCTACTGAATCGAATGGTAAGAACATTGGTGAATCTTGTTCTATCAACTCAACGATCTTCGCAGTAGTCCCTAATGATACTGTTTCTTTAGTTTTACCTTTAGGTGTTGGAGTTGTTTTGGCTATGCTGGTAGTTTCGAGATCCGTCGTAGGTATCAACTTTTCCTCTGGCTTTGGGTCAGAGGGTTTATTAAGTTGGTTTGTTGGAAGTTCAAATTCTGAGTGCACCCCTGGTCTTTTCTTTAAATCAGCTAGGTGCAAATCGAAAGGTTTTGGATCGCCTTTGGCTACGAATACCTTTCCCAGATGCAAGAATCTTACTTCTTGAAATAGCGTGGAAGGGATTGCCTTCATTCGATGTATCCAAGGTCGGCCGAGGATCATATTATAGTTAGTTTCCCGATCTATAATATAGAATTCAGTCAAGATGGTTTTGGGCCCTAAGGTGACCGGCAGTATTATAGTTCCTATTGAAGTGGCTTTAAGGCTATCATAGCCTCTCAAGGTATTTCGTGTAGTAGAACAGTTCGTTTCTCCATATCCAAGTTTTTGGAGGAAAGAGAAAGGGACTATGTTAACTGCGGCCCCGTCGTCAACCATTGCCCGTTTTACATAGTTATTATAAACCCACACTTGCAAGTGTAAGGCTGGGTCACCTCGGCGTGCGATCTCAGCATCTGTGGGCATTTTACTTATTTCGAAGATGAATTCGACATCCTTGTCCGGCTGCCCCGGAGGATGGATATCAAAATCTACGTGATTTACTTGTGTTTCAGGAGGTGGAGTGATGTTAATTAGATGGCCTAGACCTAATGCTTCTAAAAGAGCAGCTCTGTGAGGGGGAGAGTTCTTTAGCAAGTCCAAGAATGAAATGTGTGAAAAGGTCTTTGTTAGGTCACTAATTAAATCATAGGCACCGATGGGTTTTTCAATTATTTGTTGACTCCTATCTATCTCTGGCAGATGACTTGGGCTCGGTTGAGAGAAATACTCTCGTGTTCTTGTTATAGCTTCGATAGGTAGTTCAGCGTCTAATTCTACCAAACTAACTATCTTAGGTCTTGGTTGAGCTCCCAACTGTGGCGCAACTGACGGATTTAATGAAGTCGAAGCTTCATGATCATTGTTTCCCGTTATTGCACCTTTGTTTGTTCCGGTTGGATTCAGCCTATTGCTATCATGATTTGGGAGCGGATCGTTAAAGATCCTGAGGGGAGCATTCTGAGGGGAAACTGCCCCTGCGAGAGTATTTGGTGATGATGAGACGGGATCTGCCAAAAACAAGTCTGTGAAGAACTGTCTTTGTTCTTCTGGCAAACGTTGCATAAATTTATTGTAGTCACGGCACGTTCTAGTGTCGTGACCATGAATTTTATGGAAACCACAATAAGAATTGGGATTATAATTCCCGTTTTGTTGGTTTGGTGTGTATTGTGGCCTAAAATTCCGATCAAACTGTTGCCTATTAGGACCAAAGTTTTGGAATTGTTGTTTTTGGTTTTGACTTTGGTTTTGGTAACCAAATGAGTTTTGGCTTGGCCCTTGTATGGGATTTCACCGTTGTTGTTGTTGTTGTGGATGATTAAAATCCACTGTATTGACCGTTGGGGTAAAATTGTTGTTTCGTTGATTGTTTGTTTGTGACGGAGTATTAACAACATTTACCCTCTTGGGTTGGTCGGTTACCCCATCCGTTGTTACCCCACGATTTTTGTTAAGGATTTTGGGTCCTTGATTGACATTTGTGGTAGTTGTAGTATTTTGAGTGGAGGTGATTAACCTCCCATTTGCTCCGTAAGTCTTACGACCACTATCTATTGCTGCTTGATCAATTCGCAGAGCGCTCTCAAGTACCTCATCATAAGTCCTTAGTGGGAACTTCTGGACTTCTTCCTTCACTTCTCTGCTGAGAGAATGAAGGAATAAATCACATAGTTCCATCTGATCCATGTTTGGAGCACTTGCTGATGAATAAAGAACTGTACGCCACCTCTGGATGAAATGAGCGACAGATTCATTGTGTTCTTGTTTGATATGCAAGAATTCCCTGATTCCTGTTCTCAGTAGTTTGTTCATGTCGAAGGCTTTGATGAACTCTGACACGAGTTGTTTAAATGAATGTATGGAAGCCTCAGGTATTCTATAATACCAATCGAGAGCGATGCCTTCCAAGGTTTTGGGAAATATTTTAGCAACAACCCCATCCCAAGGGAGTAATTCTCGTATGGCTGTAGCGTAAGCTTTGATGTGCGCGTTTGGATCTCCCTCGCCCTTGAACTTGGGCAAATCAGGGAGAGGTCTTGGAAGCATGACGCTTCGTATGGTGAAATCTAAGGGTTCCTTTAGATATTCTGAATATGTCCCTATTGCATAGCTTTCGACCATTGATGGTGGTTGCTGCGGGAGCAATGGCGGAATGGGTTGTTGATATGGCATAACGTACGCGTTGGCAGGGGCATAAGGAGGTCCCTGCGTTGGAGCAAACATGCCGGGAGAGGAGAACATATCCCCTTGTGGTGATTTTGAATACATGTTTAAGTACGAAGGGGTATTATCCAGGAATGGATTGCTCTGTACTAGACCTGGAGGAACAGTGCTAGCGATAGTGGGTCTAGTTGGCACTTGTTGAGGAAATTGAGGAGGCATGCCTAACGTGCCTACTCCTGTGAGGAGATCTACTTGGCCAGAGTGGTATGGAGGATTGGAACTCCCCGTTTGCATGAACGGAGAATTTTGATTTGCTTGAGCAAGTTCTAACCCTCTCACTCTTTCTACTAACGTTGAAATGACTTCATTTGGTGAAGTCACGGTACTTTGCCTGAGCGGCGTTTGTTGTGTACCCTGGTGTTGTATAGGCATGTGATAGCCTGTCATGAACTGATTGCTATCTTGCCAAGTTTCTCCAAGAATATTTCCTGTAGAGGTATTTTCTTGAAAATGGGTCTCGGGTTGTGCTTGTAAACCTCCTATAGGTGGGTACATACCCCGGGAGCGTTGTTCACTCCTAGGATAAGGTATTGATTGTCCATCGTCTAAGACCAGGTATGGATCTGATTGTCTACTGATATGTGGTCTGAGTAACATTTGAGGAGATGAACCAGATTCTCCTGTAAACGTCATATTGTTGGAACCTGAAGGTTCTGTTTGTTGGGTTCGAGGGGGTTGATCTAACTCCTCGGTTTGAAGAGACAAACTATATCTGGTTCTTGGGGTTTGAGTTGACAACTGATTAGTTGAATAGTTGTCACCCCATACTGAGAGCGAGGGTGATGATTCCCTATTCTGTTGGGCGTAGTATGCCTCAAGACCCAGGAGGGGTCTGCCATATGCGTCGAATCCCGACATATTCGGGGGGTATATGAATACCCGCAGAATAATGGGAAAGAGCGAAGGTGAAAGAGAGAAGATGAAACTTCTCAAAGAGAAGGTGAAATAATTGTTTGATTCACGTCGGGTTCACCAATTTTGTACGTCGGAAAAGTGACAGGCGAGCGTGAGAATCAACAAGTGACTCTTCCGCGTACCCGACCTCCCGAGGTCGTGCCGAGACAGCCGGTGGGGGTAGAATATGCAGACAAACTAGTTAGGCAATCTAATGTCTTCGACACGCACTAGTGGAATTTGTGAATCTAAGGCTAAGAAGGCCCTTCTAACTTGGACTGGTGTGATAGATCGATCAGCGAGGATGACTGCTCGAAGGCTCCAATCAATATCGAGCTCTGGCGTGATTCGATCTATGGGTTGCGGAATACGTGGAAAATGACCTGGGATTGTTTCGTGTATATCTCCTGATAAGGTCATATGGCGGATATAGTTGATTCTATGGACGATTTTCTGGCCTAGTCCAGAATTCCCTAGCTTCGTTAGCCGCTATATCTAGTAAGGACAGTTGTTCGACGATGATAGGTGGAAGTGGAGTGGACTGAAATACTAGTGTGCGTAGGCCAGTGTCTATATCTAACTGACTTGTGGATTCGTTGGGCTGTGGGACCTGTGGATCACAACCATAGACTCTTGGTTGTTGCGGTCCTGTTATGGTCATACGCGAGATCAAGTTCTAATCCCTAGTATCCAGTAATCGTACGCTTTTTCAGCTTCTACGTTTAGAACCAACAGTTGTGCGATCTTCTCAGAATACCTTACAGGCGTTCTTGCAACCTGGATTCTTAAGCTGGTATCTATATCTACGAGGGTGTCTCCAGCGTCTGGCTGTGGAACTAAAGGATCACACTCGAATGTTTGTTCTCTTTCGAGCCCTTCTACAGTCATGTGGATATTTTCTAGGGTAATCTGTAGTTTGGCTGACTTGACCAAAACGCATGTGCTTGGTCGTCTTCTATGTTTAATCCTCTTAACTGTGAGCTGATCAGTTGTAGATCTGCGGTTGTTCGGAATACTTGTATCCTGAGATTTTGGTCTATGTCAACTATTGCTGTGGCTAGGTTTGGTTGAGGCACGATCGGCTCAAATATATATTCCCTGGGCTCTTGAGGTCCCGTGATTGTCATACAAAACAAAATGTAATCTAACTGTAATGAAATAAATTCTAACTATGTGAAATAAATCTAACATATATAACCTTTATCTTTATAAGAAATATTCTAACAATTCTAAGGAAAACAAACTATTTTAAGCGTATCTAGAAATAATAACTAAACAATAATTTAAAACAGACAAGATAACCGAGTGTGGTTATTTGCCTGTGTAATTTGTAGAATTATTCTAAATAAATATGATAGCCTGTCTAATCTACCTGCAAGATTCTCGATCCTACCTCAGAAGTGAGGAGTGAATCATAGTTTCTCAGAAACTATCAATCCCCACAGCTTCCCTGGCAATATCGAGAATAGAATGAAATGAAATAAAGTGATTAACTACTCTATTTGATATAAATCTGACTAGAACTTTGAAATTTAAAACCTGGACTTCGCAGAACAGTGGCGAATCCGATGGTGTATGTGATCTCGTCCCCTCAGTATGATCTTCTCGTTCTTTCGTGTTCACTTGGATCCAGAAAAGCGTGTAATGCTAGCACCGATAGGAGTAGATTTTGGGACAAGGACAGCTCAGAATGCAGACCGAGAATGCGAGTAGGAGAGGGATAGCGCAAGAGTACAGAGCTTGGCTTATGCGATTCCTAGCGGGATTTTACTGCGAGTCATGCAACGTGAAGCGACCAGAACCTTTGACTATCCTATACGAAGAGCAAAACCTGCAACTTTAATGGCTTCCTAAGCTATTTCGTTCCAAAATAAAGACACTGCTTGCACAAGTTGGATATGTGGCTTACCAACAGCTGAATAAAGCTAACCAGGTATACAATGAATTGAACTAAGAACTCTAAGTCACAGTAAAACAAATTTACAGCAAAAGGAATTCAGAGGCAAGCTTCTAACCGGATTGGATGGAGCAACAACACTGCCTGCACAAGATGGGTCTGTGGCTTACCAACAGCTGAGCAATGCTAAACCAAGTATGAAGTAAACTATGCTATCAATCCTAAGCAAGCTAACCAAAATACTAAAAACCAGAAGACTCTAACAAGGAAAAATGGTGATCAAAACTCCAGCTCAAATTCTTCACACAAACTCAGCCAAAATTCAGACCAAAATCAGACCATTTGCATGTACACAAACCATGCATTTATAGGAATTCAAACACCCAAGAATCAAAACCAAATTGAACTCCTAAACAATAAACAAAGGAAAAACACTGTTCCAGGGGACCAAAAACATTAATGCATGCTCAAGTCGGCAAAGAAAAGCTGGTGAAACGTGATATTTCACGCGGGTCGCGCCAAAAGGGCGTTCTGGAAAACGCGCCCAGGACCGCCCTGCTCAGGGCGGCGGTTACAGGACCGCCGCCCTGTAGGGCGGCGGTTTCGTCACTGAAGATCAAAAGGGGCAAGAAAAGAGGGAAAAAGGGGAAAACAAAGGACACGGGGGCTAAGTGGGGTATGCGGGATGTTAACGCATATCCGAAGAGCTCTTTCTGGATCCCGAACACCTTGCGAGGAGACCTGTATCATCATTGGGGCATTTATTACACACCAAATTAAACAGATATACCTGTGCACCCCTCAAGGTGTGTGCACACCCTTTTATGCATGTGTGTGCCTCTAAGAAAAATGACAGTCAGTTAGGTTTGTAGGGTGTATGCAATACCCGAGAGATGCCCACACCAAAGAATAAGTGTTTGCGCTAGTAGAGTAAAAAGGATGGTACGAACTGTGACAGTGTGTGTGGTGAGGGCCGAGGGATACATGCACTAAGGTTTGGGCATGTGTGCTAGCCTTAAGGTGTGCGCGCTCTTGGTAAAGAAAATTTATGACAGAGGGTTGAGAGTACACAAGACATCTGCGCGTGGGTTTTGGTACTTGTGCACCTAAAAAAAATTACATGTTATATGGTGTCTGCGTTGACAGAGGGGTATATGCACTAAGGTTTAGACGTGTGTTCCATCCTTGGGGTACCTCCATGTGGTTTTATGTTCCTGCATGCCTCTATTAAAAATGATAGTTAGAAAGCGCCTGTACTAGAAAAAAGGTGTATGCGCACCCTTCCCTGTAGGTGGCTAAAAACATGGGATTTTTCAAAAAAATCTCCAAAAATGTCAAAATTTTGTTAATTTGTTTCAATTATGGCAGCACTTTACCTCCCTTAATCCTGAAAAGAGCACAAAAGCAAGACAAACCTAGCTTAATTAGTTAGGAAACTTGATTGTAGCCATTAATACTAAAAGATTAGTGAAACCAAAAACTTGAACTAATCTAAAAAAAACTTTGAAAAACTAATCTAAAAAGCTTGAAACTATCCTAGAAAAGATGAAACTAAGAAAAAATTAGAAACTAAAATGAAAAGCTTCAAAGTGACTCCATTAACGGAGAATGGACAAAGCATCCCACCGGGCATCCCTAATGTGTTCAATGAAAGGTTGCAAAAGCTATAGAAAGGGGTAAGAACACTTAAGAAACCCCAAATCCTTGTGCAAAACTAATCAATGGACCATTAGATAAGAAATAAGCAAGGATTCCTACTTTGCATGCATTAACTTGAAGTAAACAAGAAATTTAAACAAATGAAATTAACCTCTATTCTTAAAAGCTTAAAGTAAATGAACCTAAAAGGATCTAAGAAATCAGTTTATGCTTCAAGAGGATGGGATCTCACCATTAATATCTTCAAGGCCAATGGTTCTTCCCACTTACTCCATGTTGTGTGATAGAAATGCAAAAGCAAAGCAAATAGCTCAATAGAATGGAATAAAACTCCTAATCCTACCAATAATACTATAGTTTATGTTAGAGGGAAGACATGTTCTTAGAAATGAGAGGGGGTAGTGGGCCATTTATAGTTTTCCATTTGGGAAATGGGAGGCTTTTTGGTGCATGTGGGACTAAAAGGGAGTCAACAAGTTAATTAGCAAGTCAAAGTAAGATTTGACTAGGTTTAGAAGAGGTTGATCATGGTTAAGACTAGTTAACCATGTTTAGAGGGTAATTAGGGTTTTAGGAGGAATCTGGAGGGTCTACTCAATCCAATGAAATGGATTGATAGTCCAGGAAGCTAGTAGAAGCAGTAAAGAAGAGGATAAGAAGAGGATTTATCCAAGAAGAGGCTATAATAGCTTGTTTAATTGGTTTACAAGAGGAAATTCGACCAAAAGAGTGTTGTAAGAGGGGAGTTAGATAGTTCTAATTGAGGATGTGTTGTCAATTTATGAGGAAGAGAATAGTAAGTGCAATATTAGAAATAATAGTTCTTTGATCAAACTACATGTGTCTACAGTATCAACATAAGATATTGCATAAGGCTCACAAAGTACTGTCACTTTAGATGATGGGAGCAAACCCAGATCTAAGAAATGAAAATAATCTCTTGTAATATTAGGGGAGTAAAATCTGTCCAAAAGAAAAGAGTCCTAAAGGATACCAGGTTTAATTATTCTCCAGACATCATCATGTTACAAGAAACTAAGCTTAAGGAGGATTGTAATCTTTCTAGGCTATGGCCTTCTACCTCTTTTTCCTCACAGGAATCTTCGAGAAACTCTGGAGGCCTATTGATTCTTTGGAATCTAGAAGTCCCTTATGGGGACTGTATTATCAAAACTCCCCATTTTATGGGCATGTTATTTCAAGAGATAGGGGATGATACTGGTTGGATTACTATCAATCTCTATGCGCCTACCCTTGAAGCACAAAGGGAAATCATCTAGAGAGAAATTTTGGAATTCAGAAATAGTTGTAAGTTGCTCCCTTGGTTTATAGCGGGTGACTTCAACACCTCCCTATATCCATTTGAGAAGCATGGAGGTTCCCCAATTAATTTTAGTAGTATAGAATCTCTTTCTGAATTCATTAGACAAGGCCAATTCTTCAATTTTTACCTACATCATGTTACTTTCACCTAGTCAAATCGTATACTTGGCCGTCATCATATTCAAATTCGAATGGAAAGAGTTCTTTGATCTATGGATTGAATTCTTCACTTCTCTGACTAATATATAAGTATCTAATCATATCCAAAGTTGCATCCAATCACAACTTGATATTATTAAGTACAAAAACTTCCCATAAAAATAAAAATCTTCCCTTCAGGTTCGAGTTGGCTTGGCTTCAGAATCATAATATAGATAATCTCATTGAAAGCTGGTGGAAGGTGGATATATACGACATGACCATGTATAGATTTTCTAAGAAGCTGAGTGTGGCTAAGAAGCAGCTAAAAGTATGGAAAGCAATTTTTTTTGGGGGATATTTGTGATAGAAAGTAACAACTCTCCCAAAATATCTTAGAAGTTATTACTGATATAAAGAAATTAGTAATAACACCTACTCTTCATCAGTATGAATCCTATTTACTGAGTGAATATCAAAATACAATGGAGGAAGAGGAGGTTTATCAGACATATAGCTTGTGCTCTTTGGCTTCAATAGGGGGATCAAAATACAATGTTTTTCCATGCTACATCTTCCAAATACAAAAGTGTTAGGAAATAAGGGATAAAATATGTGGAACAATCCCTCACATAATCGATACAAAACATATTACAAATCTGAAAATAAAAAACTAGAATAAAAAGAACACAACATAAAGAGAGAATATTTAACGTGGTTCACCCAATTTGGGATACTTCCACAAAGAATCACTTGCTTAGATTTTATTGCAAGCCACCTCTCTCTAAATACAATACCCAATCTGTTTGAAGCTATGCTCAACAAAATCTATAGAATTCACACTTGAAATCACACACATATGCAATGTTACATCAATCCTACCATATGCACAAAATCACATAAGTAGACAACTACTTAAGAAGTTTTACAATACCATGGGTATCAAAACCATGGGCTAAAACCATCCCATAAACATAAGGCTCAAAAATCCCGCCCATATGAGAAGAGCACATTTCTTGAAATATTGGGCATGTTTTTCGAGGCCAAAATAATTCTGGGGGGCTACCGCTCCCATACCCCCACTCCGGGCCCGACCCGGCCCCAAACCCTGGTATGACAACTGTGGAAAGTGTACAATACTCTTAGTGTAAAGTCTTCAACACTTCCACACATGAAAACAAGCTTCATAATATAACAAAAAGTAGGGATAAAATAAAAGAAATTATTTCTATAGATGGTAAACTTTTGAATGCTGAAGAGGACATCTCTTAGGAGTTAAAAAATTTCTACTCCGACCTTCTCTAGTTTAAAGCCCCCCTGGTGGAGAACGTGGTATCTGAAATGCTAAAACACATTCCCAAGTTGATTTTGGATGAAATAAATGGAAAGCTTATGCAACTTTCTCCATGGAGGAAATCCATAAATACATTTTCACTATGAAATGAGATAATTCCCATGGGCCTTATGGTTTCCCTGTTGCTTTCTTTCAAACTTATTGGGAAATCATTAAAGAAAATCTCTTCGAGGTTGTTAATTAATTATAAAGGAAAATTTATCTTCTAAAGGAATGAAATAATACATTCATTTATTTCCCCCCTAAATCTCTTGGTTCTAAATCTGTTTCCAACTTTAAGTCGATAAACCTTTGTAACACTTCCTATAAAATAAGTACTAAAATGATGGCTGCTAGACTTAATCCTTTTATGAATTTTCTTATCTCTGAACAATGTAATAGTTTTATTGGATGCATATTGATCCAAGGTTGTATCATTGTTGTTCATGAAGCCATCCACTCATTTCACCATTCCAAAATAGCTAGGATGATCCTCAAACTGGACATGCAAAAAGCATTTGATCATGTTAGTTGACCTTGCCTTCTTAGAGTTATTAAAAAAATTGGGTTATGTGAAAAATGGTACAACTAGATATTTAGTTTTGTCTCTTCTCCCCAATTTTTGATTTTGTCTAATGGTATTATGGCATTTTACTTTAATAGCAGTAATGGTATTAGGCAAGGTGATCCTCTATCACCTTTTCTTTTCATTCTTATGGCTGATAATTTAAGCCATGCTTTAGAAGCTACTAATAAAACTACTATAATTTCAGGTATCAAGATCATAACCATAACCCCTTCAACTACCCATAGCCAATTTTTTTATGGCACACTTCTCTTAGGTGTTTCCTTGGTTGTGGAAGAAAAGGCTTTGAAGAGGATTCTAGATGTCTACAAATTGGCTTCATAACAAAGCATCAATTTCACCAAAATTTGTGTTGCCTATCTTAACACTCCGCCCAATAGATAGAGAAAGATTGTATATATTTTTTATTGCATCATTATGGACCTTCTGTCCACCTATTTAGGTCTCCCCCTCTTTAAAGGAAGACAACTCAAAAACCTATAAACACCCTCATTAAATGTTATCATAAGAAATTGGCTGGTTGGAAGGGCTATCTTCTCAGCCAAGCAAGTAAGTTACAACTAGTAAAAACTACTCTCTAGAGCCTTCCTATTTATTTTGTCTTTTCTTAAAATTCCTTCTTTGGTTGTGACTTGTTTCGAAAAAATTCAAGAACATTTTGTTTGGTTTGGATCTAAAGAGAGAAAATGAGTTCACATTGTTTCTTGGAATATTTCTTGTAAACCCATACACATTGGTGGCCTGGGGTTTCGAATAGTGGATGATCAGAACAAGGCCATGCTTGCCAAACTGGGCTGGGACATTGCACCAAAGGATAAGGCTCCTTGGGTTCAGCTCCTTATATCTAAATACATTTGTCCATCTAAATATTTTTTCCATATTGAGATACCAAGGAGTTCTGAAATCTGGAACTCAATTTTGGGCTCCCTATCGATGTTGAGATCTGGAACCAAATGATACTTAGGCAATGGAATGCAAATTAACTTCTGGGATGATTGGTGGTTTGGTGATAAACCACTTGCTCATGACTCATTATGGGACCCAATCAAAACTCAACTCTCCTTAATCTGTGGTAGCAACGTTAATGGATATATTAACAACATTAATAATAAACCTTGTTGTCATATTCCTATTTGGACTAATTACAACGATATTTAATTGCAACATCTCAAATGTCTTAGAACTACTCTCTCCTCCTAGTATATTTATTTCAACCTGCACCAGGATGAGCTTATTTTTCCTCTCTCTCCATCAGGTGGTTTTTCTGTCAAAGTGGCCTATCTCTCCAAACCCCATATCCCTTGTGGTCCTCTGCTTAGATATGTCTGGTCTTCTATTATTTTCCCCAAGATTGGATTTTTCTCTTGTATTTCCTTTAGAGATGTTATTTTTTTGGGTGAAAATATTAAAAGAAGGTGTTTCTCTCTTCCCACCTGTGATATTCTTTACCAATCTTCTTTGGAAATCTCAACTCATCTTTTTCTCCACTATCCTTTCTCTCATTCATTTTGGGGTCTCCTTATTAATCATTTTGAAGTGGGATAGATTTTTTCCTCCTCTCTATCTGAATCTTTCTTTCAATAGAAATCCCCTTTCAAGCATCATGTCTTTTCCCTCTCTTAGAATCTTCTTCTCCCACATGTCATTTGGGAAATTTGTAAAGAAATAAATAGATGTATTTTCAAGAAGTAGACAAGTGATCTAGTGCAGGTCTACAATGGGATTATAATCATCTTTCAAGAAAATTTAAACTACTTCATCTGGAGGAATAACAAGAAGAAATTCAACCTCATTGGTGCTGTTGATTGGCTCTAACAACTTTCTTTCCCTACTACTTCTCATCCCTCTATAGTTATGAGAGCGAGTGATTTTTGGTTTCCTCCTCATCTTGGTTGGTTGAAGCTCAATTTTGATGGTGTTATAAAAGGTAATTCGGGTTCTTTTGGGGGAGGTTCCATATTGAGAGATCAGTCTAGGCTTCCTCTGGCTATAACCACAACAAATTTTGGAATTGGCACTAATCACATAGTAGAGGCTCTGGCTGTTCTCAAAGGTTTGAAAAAATCTCTCCTTATTGGCTAAGGGAGACTTATAATGGAGAGTGATTTGTTAAATATCATTAAAATCCTAAATTACAAGGAGCCCACTCAATGGACTATTCAGAATGTTATAGAGGATATTATGGCTCTTCAATCAAATTTTCAAGAGATCAAGTTTCAACATACTTATTGAGAAGGAAATAAGGTTGCTGACTCTTGGGCAAACATTGGGGTTCTTTCTGAGGAGAAAAAGACCTCGATCAGAAACTTTCCAAGTTACCTTCTTATCACCATAACAAATGATTATTCTCCAAAGGATTAGCTTATATATAAGACTTCTTATTAGATTCATCTTCACTGATAAAGTTGATGTTAGTTATAACAAGATTCAGGATCGTTCCCCGGCAGGAGTACTAATCATATCCCAATGGAAATCAATGCAGTTTATAATTATGAGGGCTAGCACTTGTGTGATAATAAGGCTTATCTAATCATGGTGTTATAGTGATGATTTATATTAATTAACAACACTTAATTACTTTTTTGGAACACACGTGTGGGAGTCCGAACGGAAGGCTTGCAAAGTTCCTATTTATTTTATGTCCACATCATCCATTTTTATATTCAAGTTACTATTTATAAGATGGGGGGAGATTAAAATAATGGATCCTGTTTCCTACAACAAAATTAGAAGCAACAATGATGCCTATGATATTTTTCAGGAAGCTGTTATTAGGACCTTCATGGAGAGAATCTTAGGGCACTCAATAAGAGTCTCCAGCAGTAATTTATCTTCTTAGAAAAAAGATAAAGTAAAATTCAGGAAAACCAAATTTACAATTTCAAAAAATTCCATTGTAACGGCCATTGGCCTCCTTGTTGTTGGTGATGTTTATTTCAAGAGATCTCTTAAAGAGGAAATGGCAAATTTTCTCGGCCTGATGGAGAAATTAAGGAAGTACCAGTCTGGTTACAAGCGCACCTCCATGTTCTAACCATGAGACAGAGTTGTAAAGGTCCTTATGCATTATTTCACACTAGATAGCTACTACAAGTTGGTCTTCAGTCCTTAGATCTTCCTCTTCTCTCATTTGCGCCATGGCAAAAAGGTAAATTTGGCTACTTTCCTCTTTCAATCTTTTGAGTTGTCTATTAATTTAGCTAGAGAAGGAAAGGCCCCCCTTCTCCATCATGGTCTTCAGTACTCATTGTTCTAATTTTTGGATTCTCCAATGAAACTCTTACGTTTCCCTTCCAAGTTGGGAAAATGCCACCGTCCCACTTCTACTCTGGCATGCCTTCTGCTTACTCTCCCCTCCTCCTCCTCTTCCCCTCCTTACAGCCACCGCCACCATAAACTAATCTCCTTTGTCTCCAACTCTAAAGTTCAGATCATTGGCCATTCTAGTTCCTTTTCTTCTTCCCCTTCTCCCACCCAAGATGCTGAATTTTCCTCTTCTTGGTTTTCTATTGCATCCCCTTCTAGCTCGTCTTCCTCAGTAGTCCAGTTTGATGTTCCTTTGGAAACCATGGTTGATCAAGATATCCTGGAAGTTATCTTATGATTATCCTCTATGTATCTGGACTCTCTTGGACCTAAGGATTAAGAATCCCCAAATTTTTCTATGGAAGATGTGAATATGACAGAGAAGGAGGAGAAACATATGGATGAAGCTCCCAATGATGCGGGTGATGGCTACAATTCTTGGAAAACCTCATAGATCCTTCTCTGTCCTCAAATCTTGGAAATAATTTATTGATAATACCTGGGACAACATGAAAAAATAATGCATCGAGCTTCCCAGGCTGGTGGATTCCTTGGCAAATAGATGTGCTTCTGTTGCAGTAAAGAAAGTTGTTGAAGATCTTAAAAATCTCTATGCTATGTAATATTTTCAGTACTTCTAGTTATTTCCTTTTTTATTTTCCTTCGAGATTTTTTGATGTTAGCTTCGAAGCTTTATCTTTCCAAATGGGATTTTTGTAATCAAGGATGAGGATCCTTTAAAAACCCACTTTTTACCCTAATTCCAAAAAATCACTCCATAGACAAAAAAACATCAACTAGAGTATAGGAATAAAATGAACTCACTAATATAAGATAGAAGATTTTGAAATAGATGCTCAAATTTTGAACCTAAGTAAGTCAGATCATCATCAAAGCACATAGTAAAATTTAGGGACTAGAAACAATATCTTGATAGGTTTAAAAAATAATAAAAAGTTTGGGGATGAAAATTTTCTGAGACTAAAAATATCAAGTATGAACATTTCTAGAGGTTGCTAAGCCATTAGGGGTGACTGTGTGATGTTAATTTATTTATTTTAGGTTCACTTATATGTGTATTGATACAATGTAGATGAATTACCTTCTCCTTTTTCAAATACTAGTTCAACTCACCTTAAAGATGAGAAACCTTAGAATGAGGTTATAATTTAGGTAGGATTAGCACTAACTACCCCCCATTGGTTTAATGTTACCTATGTAGAACTAATCTTCAGAGGTTTCAAACCCGCATAGTTTTTCAACACACTTATGATGAGATGCAAGTGTCAATATAGAAATAAATGCACTAGGAATGAAAACCTAAATTTAAATATGTACTTAACAACATGTTTTTTTACCTTTGTATGACTCGTAATTATGTTATTGGCTGATCTAGGATTTCTCTTAGAAGATTTGGCTCTTTTTCATAATGTCTTAAAAGGATGAGGTAATATCTAGATGATTCCTATATAATTCTAGATGGTTCTTTAGATGGTCTGAATAAGGGTATATTTTCTTAAATAGAACCTTAAATTGTTTTTTCCACTTAACTAAGCCTAAAATAATGCCAAGGCTAACTAAAACATGTTGCCTATTTGAAAATTTGACCTCTAAACAAGTGAATGACACGTTCTTAAAATGCAGACATGTTTAGGTTCCATGAACCCATCCAATTGTCATAAAAGTCAGAAACCGTCATTTTGTTAAATTTGGACATAGTTTGTTCTACACATAAACCCAAAATAATTGATATTGGGGTTTTAAGTGTCAAATATTAGTATTACTTATGTTTAAGTAGGAATTCTAGTATTTCCATTTTCGGAATTATTTTTATAGATTTCAAGAACTCAAAATTCCAGTAATTTCATTTTTGAATTCTTATTTTTAGATTTCCAAAATTCATAATTTATTGTAATTGTTGAGATTTTATAAATATATGTATATAATATTTCATCTTCGTGCTCATATTATTTTCCTTTTTAGCAATTAATTAGTCAAATATTTATTATTATTCATGATGAAGACCTGTTAAATTGCATCTTTTAAAGTCAACTTTAACAATAAATGTAGTCGATTGAAGATTGGTATACAATTATTTTTTCTCAGTAATTGAGATTCTAAAGTTTCAAGTGTGTTTTTTTACTAATTGTGAAAATATAAATCTCAAATATAATAATTTATCATTTTCTTTCATTACTTGATCATACATTGACAAGACTAATTTAGGGTCTTATTCCAATATCAAATTTTTATTTCAATAAATATTATTTTTTACCCATTTTTGTCAATTTTAAAGTATAGGAAAACATTTTCAATTAACAATTAAATATGTTTGAAATAATGCATCAATTGTGTCTCTATAATGTGATTAAATTAATTTGTAATAAAATGTAACTTATCATATAATTGACAAATTAAAGATTTTGCAAGCAACATTATCAAATGGAATATACATATATTCAAAATCATGCTTAATTCTAGCTAAAATATTTTCCATAGGAATAAGCTGTTATGGGAAAATTGTTAGAATACAATTGACTAACTCTAAACCGAATATTGGAAACCAAGTGGCTGAAAGTTCTACTACATGTTAATTTAGTACATTTCTAAATGGATATGAAATTATTTTAGATTTTCATGTTTTTCAGTTTGGAAATTAGTTTATTCAAGACATTTTAGAAATTCAATCACAATTATTTTGAAGAATGTTGGAGAATGGGCGGCTGCCCATTTTGTTGGATAATTGAGATGTGCACCCAAAATATCACCAAATTGAAACTTGGTATCTTAGTAACAACAATGGGAAATCCTCCAAGGTGTGGGACACTTGGATCCTTGAGAAAGACCTCCAGAGAAAACCAAATCTTATTCTAACTACTCTATGCTACCATTACTATACTCTAATCTATTAGTTGTAAGAGAAAAGGGATGAGAAAACATGAAAATAAAACATGGTGATGCACTAATAAGTTGGGTACCACCTTCCCTGTATGAGTTAGCAAGTGAGACAAAAAACACAGATCCAGAGGGAAGTTTTGAACCAAAAATAGACCACCATCTAAATTTGACTCTAACTCTCATCTTTTAACACACATAATGAAATAAAACCTTGAAAATACTTCACACAATAAACCATAAAGATAAAAAAGAGGTAAGAGATAATTAACAAAAATTTAAAGGGAAGATATGAACCACAATCATAGATACATTAAAATTTAGAATATACACAATATGTCATAACATGATCCAAGGTGTTTATGCATTTACAAAACTCGAAATCAAAAGTCAAAGGAACTCAAAAAGATCAACACCCAAAAATGTAGAGTAACTATTCTTTCAAGGAAGAGGAACCCTTTTAACAATAGATTGAATTACCATATATAGTAAAATAAGAGAGAATGGGGAAGTAAAAGAAAGAGAGAAGAGGAGGATAAAGAATATATTCAATAATATATCTTTCTCTCATCCTTATCTCTTCTCATAGCTCATATGGGTATGAAAATATGTCTAACTGAAATAATCCATCCAAAACCATCAAGAGCACATTCTCACGACCCCTTTAGGAATGATGATTATCCACTATCAATGAATCATGGCTTGGGAATGACATGAAACAATATTATCTATAAAACCTTCATATGTTTACAAGAACATATGATTTTGTTTTGAAAGTTGATCTATGAGAAAACATCAACACAACCCCATGAGATCAAGAGAATAAGTGATTATTAAGCTGTCATATACTCATAGATCCCAATTTCACTCTTGGGACCACTATGAAGGCTTGTATTTTGATAAAAATATTTAACTCCTTCCTTTTTGTTTTGGTGGGGCCATGAGGGGAATATCTATCATCTTGAAATCATCTTATAGAAGAGGAATGAACAACCTAGAATCCTCTAAGAGTGATTTAGGAACCGTAAGATTTAAAAAGAAGAGTAAAAAATATCCAAAAATATTTCATGGTTTTCTCAAAGATCCTTCGACCATATTATCCAAAACTAATCTTAATGTGTATCTCTTTGAAATAAATTTCCAACAATACCATCCATTCATCGATTGGAGATATCTATAAAAAGATATGATAAAAAAAATAAACCTTTTTCCACCGCCTATATCTCAGTTAACATTCCCATGAGTCATTGTTGTTTAGGTGAAACTGAAAAATCTAACCGAATGAAACAAGCACCATAGTGAATCTTAGAACTTGTGTATTTCTTATATGTGTTCATTATGTCCCTTGTCGAATGTCAATGCTTGGAATCATTTGGAAAGAGTAAGTAAATGTTTAACCCTAAATTAAATTTTGGTTTAATTTAATTAGGTTTATATTAGATAGAGTTTATTACAGATCTTCCAAAAATGTTATATATGAATATCAACCCTAATTTTATAACTCGGATCAGATATAACTAATATAACATATACTAATCAACCTAACATGCAATCAAAAACATGAAACAAATGTATATAGGCACTTAGATGATTATAGATGACTTTTGGAGAGATCTAAGACTACACAAGAGTGAAACTAAGATATTTGAACCTGAATGACCTTCACAACTAGAGTTGTGACTGTGAATAAACCTGGCTTGGAAACATACTAAACTATCAGGACCATATCGTACAATCCTAACCCTACTATATGGTTGAAGGATCTATGGGAAATCCATGAAATATTCTCATCAATTTAAGTAAAAGATGAGAATTCAGCCTCATTTTCTTATGATGAGGTTATACTAAAATCGATTTGAATTCTATTTATAACGAAAAAATACATGATTATATATTTAAAGTCTCTAACATATTTATCAAATAAAATAATAATATTAATGTTCACAACAAAAAAGAATTAATTTATGGAATTTAGAAAAGTAAAGATACTACTCATACATCTTTTTAAATTTAATTAACATAAATTTTGATAATTTTATAAAAGAAAAATAATGAACTATTAAACACTCACTCATCTTTCTAAATTCTATTGATATAAATTTTACTAGTATTTTAAAAGATTAATTGTCTTTTGGTGATAATACAAATTTTATTTCTCTATTTAAATATAAAATCAATTATGTATTATATTTTCTACATAACTATTTAAAAATATAAATAAATATATCAAAAAATAAAAATCTCTTATAATATAAAAATTAAATAATTCATTCAACTTTCTGTTTACAAACTTATAAATTCATGATAATTAATTTAACATATAACATTTGTAAATTAATTATATTTTTATAAATAGAGGTACAATCTCAAAATGTATAGTCAATTTAACATATAATATTTGTAAAATATTTACATTCTTATAAACAAAGATACAATCTTAAAATTTATAGTCAATTTGACATAGAATATTTATCAACTATTTACATTATTATTATTATTATTATTTTAAACATGACATTTCATAGATCTCCATATCCCATGGTTGAGGTGGGCATACTCCTTCGGCTAAGCAACCAAGGAATGAGGGGTTTTTACTCTACCAAATTCGCTTAGGGCACGATCCCGACCTCATCCCTTATTACGGTATCTTATGACTTCACTTTCAACAATAATTGAACCCTAGTGGGCTCTTTAAGAGCCAAACGTCTTTCACCATTGATTCATACACTATTTGATAATATTTACATTATTTAAACAAAGGTACAATCTCAAAACTTATAATCAATTTCACATAGAATATTTGTAAACAATTTACATTTTTTATAAACAACAGTACAATCTCAAAACTAAAATAACTTAACAAAGCTTATTATTAATTTTCTATTGTGAAATAATATTTCTTAAATTTTTGGAAAATGATTTCTTATATTTTTTTTAAAATTTGTTGTTTTTTAAAATTCTTTTTGGGCTTGGGATCACTTCTTTTTGACCAATTTTGTAAGTTATATTTCTGTAGATCTATAATAAAATTTTAGCTCTTGTTTTGGGTCTTAAAAATTAAGTATTTTGGTTTTCTTGCATTCCTATATTATTTTAAATTATTTGGCATGAGTTTTGAGTACTTTAAGATCATATTTAAGGTTTTTTGGTCTCTATAGCAACTCACCATATCTAGGGTATTTCAAATATGTATTTTGTGGATAAATTACATTATTATCCTAATATTTCTTCACCCAGATTGCTGCAATAAATCCAAAGTTTTAGGTTTCCCTTTGGGGTTTAAAAATATCCCATATGGTACATTTAAGTGGTATCAAAGCAGTGATCCTTGCTAGTATGTGAGAAGAAATCAAATCTTTGTGCACAAGGAAAATTCAACTCAGGTTTATCAAAGAAGAAATCGTATCTAAGGAAAGGAACCATAGATGATCAAGATTAGAGAGATCCTCCTACAAATGATTTGAGTTTTATGCAAGAAGTAATTACAAGGAACGAAAGGGAATTACAACAGGCTGTGAGGGAGTCTCCAAAGGGAAATCCAAAGGGATTTGCAACATGCTTTGAGGAAATCTAAAAGGGAAATGCATGATGCATTGATAAGATCCGTTATAGACTTGACTAAGGCTCTACATGGACACAATATATCAGCAAACCAGGGAGTAAACAATAATGGTGAAGTAAGCTTATCCGGTCAAGCAAATAATTCCATCAAACCTCCACCTCAAATATTTAGGGCCAAGTTCCTTCATAAGAAGAACAACCAATTGAGCTAAATCCACCAAGTGACATGGAATTCATATATGCATGGGGTGAAGAATATGTATCCCTCAGCTACATGGTGCAAAATATGTTGTCCTTCACATATTTCCACTAGTTGAATAATAGTAAGGGCACTATAATGAATATAATATCTCAACAGAAGCAACCTATGGGATCCCTAGAAGCCCCCATTACCATTGCCAAAGTAGATCCCTTGAATTATTTTCCAAGCAATACCATAAAGACACAAGGTTTTGGAGAAATCATGGGGTACGTGTCAAGGAATGATAAGGAATTTAAGGAGCATGTAACACAAGGTGAAAATATTTCAATGTTTGATGATAAAAAATGGGCATCCAATGATTACATAGAGCTGGATATTAATAGAGAAAAATTAGATTTGGGGAAGGAACATGGGGATGAAATTGTTGGAAGTCATACCCATGAATAAAGGGCATTTTTGGGTGCCCATAATCACTCTCAACCTGATGAAGTTATCCTAACAACAATCAATGAAGAGAAAAATGATAATGGATTAGACTTCGGTAAGAGTCATGAAGACATTAAAAACATATATGAACAAGATGTGGAGGTAGTGAAAAAGGGGGAACACCAATTGTAAAAAGAGAAAAGGAAAAAGGAGATGAATATCTAGACGCCACTCTAAGGTATGAAAGGATCAGTAACATGTCAAATTTATTTTTGCTTACTAAACCATTTCAAAATTTTAGTCCTCATGAGAAGCATGTTAAAAGGAGTGATAAAATAAAGGATACAATTTGAAATATGGGGCATGTGGACTCCTACTAAGTTCATAATTATGGGCACCAAAGGGTATGGGATCCCATTAATATATGAGTTCTACAAAGGGTGAAAATTTCGATTTCAATATTTTTTATATTGTTAATGTTATTGAGAAATGGAAAAAATTAGAATTTCTTTTGGCTAAATGTAAAAAAATATTGGTATAAGTTTTAGAAATTAGTACTCAAATAAATTTTGGTTTGAATACAAAGGGAATTCAGGTGGACCAATTTGATGATGGTCAATGGGCTGCCCTTTGTCTATTGAGTTGCAGGTATGAAGTTTTACAACAATAGCCAAGTAATGTGGGTATAAAACTAATAATATATAGACAAGACAAGGAGTTGGGTGCCAAAATTTTGGGCCAAATCACTATTATTCAAGGCACACAAAAGAGTGTTAAACAAGGAGCATATGAGACTTTCCAAGTTGGGCATCATGAGGGCTATATACAAACCATGACTCAAAACTGAGAACTCATATTTTGGTAAGAGTTCTCTCATTTGATAGGCATGAGATCTAGGTTTTTTTAGAACTAAAACATGTTTTACCTCTTGGACATGTTACTTGGTCATATGAGATTACATTGGTTTGAGGGAAAGAAATTTGGGAAGGGAAGATTATAATGCCCCCCTTTTCAAATTAATGGAAATTAATACTATTTCTAAGTTGGGTCCGGTCAATTCATTATCTAGGGGAAACTTATTAATATTATTATAAGAATAAAATGTATTTAAATATTGGCTGGTATAAGAACGCTTTTAGCCTATTTTCTATTGTATACAGTTGGCTAAAGGGAGAATAAAGAAAGAATTAATAATCTAATTTTAGTAATAAATTAATTCTTATTACTGGTACTTTAGTTAATTATTAAAAGTTGGTGGAAAAGTAAAGTAATATTAAAATACTTGAAAATAAAGTTACTCTATTAATCCCACATGGAATGCCCCACTTGAAAAATAGAGACAAAACCGTATAAAAAGAGGTGAAGAAGGGTTCAATTGGATCTTTTATTCATTTTGATATCCATTTTATGGTTTGGGATGATTGATCTTCCATTTTTACATTAACGGACAAAACCCCTTGGTGTAATTGCATTAGAAGATGAAAACCCTCTCTTGCTAAAGTTGAAGAACAAAAAATCTTCATCCTTTGTGTGAAGATCCTCCATTTCATGAGTTTCTATTGAGATTTCAAGGATTATTTCATATTTTCAATAGTGATTGAAGACCCAATATTACATATTTGAGGCATTCCAACTAGGGTTCGAAGACAAAAGTGTTGGGGAATATTTCTACCTTCATTTTCAGCCATATCGAGGGCTATATATAACCTTTGGGTGGAGTCCAACATATTCTAGGGCACGACTATTCTAGATATCATCACCAAAAAATTTTCCATAATTTGGGAGGCCATATTCAACTGTGTTTCAGTGGATTTGGGCTTGGCTTCACTTATTTCAGACCAATTTTGTAAGTTGTATTTCTACAGATCTATAATAAAATTCTAGCTCTTGTTTTGGGTCTTAAAATTTTGGTATTTTGGTGTTCTTGCATTCCTAAATTATTATAAATATTTTGTCATGAGATTTGAGTAATTTAAGATCATATTTAAGGGATTTTTTGTCTCTATAGCATCTCACCATATCTAGGGTATTTCAAATATGTATTTTTTGGATAAATTACATTATTATCCTAATATTTCTTCACCTAGATCGTTGCACTAAATCATAAATTTTAGATGTTCCCTTTGTGGTTTGAAAATATCCCATAGGGAACATTAAAATTAGCTTAGTATGGATGGTTATCCAACAATTTGGGAGATTCTATAATTTGAGAGTTTGGGGAGGTGGAATATGGGAGCTCAGGAACTACACCTGTATTTGGGTTAGGGAGATAACTTGATGCAATTCTACCTAGTCAAAGCATTGTGTTGAGAGGGAAAATATTTTGAAGAATGTATGATCTTATTTGGTTCTATTACCTTAATATTCTATCAATATGTTCTATAGTGTAAGCCCCAAGAGGGGGTATTAGAATATAAGGCTTATAAATTAACATTATGTTAATAATAGTTACGTGTTAACTAATAAATGATTGTAACCAATTCAACCATTTTGTAACCATATATCATACAATAAAAGAATGGACACATAATGAATAACATGTGCATTCTAGTTACTCTTCATTGGTTCTTTGTACATTCTATTTTTTCTTTGTTCTTTCTCTCTCCACATATTTTAACATAAGGTTGACAGTCAGTCAAGATTCATGTTGGTTTGAAATGCTGCATGGGATAATGTTGTTCTTAATTGGAATCCCTAGTCATGGATACATCATTTTATATTAGAGTAAGGTTCTTTCTTGTGAGTAATCCAAAATCGTTAGTTTTTATCATTTGTGAGTGTGGGAAGAAAATGATGAAGGCATCATTCAATGAATATTTTGGGTAAACTGTATGAAGGTTGTGAAGATTGAAATATCTTTTAGGAAAATGAAATGGGATATAGAAGTTTTGTTGCAAGAATGGTAAGAGCACCCAAATCATTAGGAGTTTCTGAATTGGTAGAGTTGATGAGAGGAACATAATCCCATTTAGAGGATATGAAAGTTGCCTAGTGCAGGGGTGTTGCAGTGGATGAAAATATGAGAGATGAAGAGGTCGATGTGGAATAACTTGAACTTCAAGCCACATAATAACATATTAATGAATAATAAGATACATTATTGTGCACAATTACAAGAATGAGAAGTAAGGCCTTAGGGAAGTAAGCATAAATATTAAATAGCTCGTTGATTAGATCATTGAGTTAGAAAAATACTTTAACTATGAAGGCATGGAAGATCCCAAGAAACTCAACTTCAACTACACTAATTTGAAGGGTCATATATCTCTATGATGGGAGAATTTATAACACCAAATGAGCGTGCAAAGGTAAAGACTAGATAAATAATTGGGATAGATATATTTAAGGTTGACTCGAATTTCATGCTTATAGATTACCATTTAAGTTTATTTAATAAGTTACATAATCTATGATAGAAATACTTGATTGTAAAATACTCTACTAAGGAATTATATAGAATCATTTCTAGAGGAGGTCATTTTTAAGATGATGTTGAAAACATATCATGTTATTTGAATGGATTACACATATCCATCCAAGATGAATTTGGTATGATCTGAGTGTGTTCCATCAAAGAAGCATATCATTGTGCAATGAAGGTGGAAGAGAAGTTTTCAAGTAGACAACAAGGAGTAACATGAGGCAAAGCAATTTTTGAGAGTGCTCATGGACAAGGTAATGGTGGAAGAGTACATACTCAAGAAATTGAAGCTAGCACATATATCAACACAATGATGTTTCGCGAAGAGGTAGAGGAAACTCTAATAGAGGTAGAAGATCTTATGGATGAGGCCATGGATGTATATTTATTAGAACACATTTCAATTGTGGATAAAATATACATGGAGCCATTAAGTTCCCACATGGACATATTGATTATGGGAAAATAAATGATGTGAGTGTGCATGTCATGCAAGAAGATAATGAAAAGATCACCAAGAGAAAGAGGACAAATGAGGCATCCCCTGATGATTGGTCCTATGAAATGCAATGTCAAAAAGAATTCGTTATTGAAAATTAATGGGATTCCAAGGTGTGGAAGTTTAAAATAAGTGAGTACAATTATCATGCTCCATGGTATGAAGGGGATATAAGGAATGATACCTTGGTGGAGACATGCCAACGTATAAAGGATGGTCAAATTGTGATTGATGAAAGGTACATAAAAAGTTAAAGAATGTTGGTGTGTTGTATCTCTTTGAGTTTCCCTTCTTCGGAAAAACACAGGTGAATTTTTCAATGGTTGGTATCAAGGGTCCATGAGGAATACTCTTACTTTTTGGGAAGAATAATGTGCATCACTGCCCAAATAATCAACAAGGTGACTGGGTTGAGTGACAGGGGTGAGGAAATTGCGTTGGATATGCATGATGAATTTACAGTAGATGCAACAAACACAAAATTACATTATCAGAGGAGAAGTCATGCATTCAATATTTCCAACATCATAGACCCTAGGACAAGGATGGATGCACTCTTAGTTATTTAAAAATTGGGAGCTTCAGAGCAATGGTTTGAGGTGAATAAGAAATTATATCATATCTTTTATAAGATGACAAATGGTACTAAGTACAATATTTCTCTATGCATTACAAAGAGTATTGTAGAAGAATCTCATATCTAGTATGACAAGGGTGAAAATACAACTTGGGGATCCATTTTGTTACTTATTGTATTTTGGGATATTGGAGTCCCAGATGGACCATCATGGTACAAATGGAAACACCCCATGGAATTTTGACCTCTAACGCAGAGGTATGCAATATGTAATTTTGATGGAGTGATAAAAAATGCATACAAGGTTCTTTTGGACTCATGGTACAAGTGGATGTGCAAAGATTTTGAGAATTAATGACACATACCAAGGGAAATACCTATTATGTTAGAGGGACAAGAATAATTTGTTGTGATGAAACACTTATGTCTTAAAAGGTTTTTTTGTTAAATGGAGAAATGGGTCCTTGGTGCAAAACACCCTTTGTATTCATAGCTAGGTACTTCATGAGCTCAGTAAAAGAGAATAAGATATCTGGAATCAGTGAAGTTTAACGTGGACAAGGTGGACATAGAGTACCATACTCTGCACAAGAACTACTACTACATGACAAGGTAGTTGTATGTAGAAACTTTAGATTCGGAAGGGATGGACCTCAATCCCATTGTAACTTTGATAGTTGGAAAGGATGCTTACATAGTGTATATTTATATATGCCCAGGTTTACAAGATAGAAAAGTGGTGGAGGTATGAGATACATCTATTACACCACCACCTTTCAAGGGAAGTCAAAAGACAAAAGAAACACAATCATGAGCCAGAAGAAAATGAAGAAGATGAAATAGAGGGGTAGTTGGACCACAATGTGCAAAGATAAGGACAACGGTTGGATCAAGTTCAATGCACATCCCCTCCTCAGGTATCTCTAACTAGCTCAATCAATGGAGTGCACATGAAAATATCAAGTGGGGAGGATTGAATTGATGAAGAAAATATTAAAACAGGTGATGTCTTCGTGAGAGAAGATCCATAATAGTATGAGGTACGAAATGAAGAAGATATACCTATCAATACCTCATAAGTACATGCAGAGACTAGACAAGAAAAAGAGCGAGGAAAAGAATAGCATCAGGAACAAGATGATGAGGAATCTGACCAAGTAATTGAAGAGGGCATAAGTCATGCATAGGAAAACGTTGTGTAAGATTTGTCACATGAGCAACACACAAAAGGACCATGACCTAAAACATCAAGAAAAATAAGGTTAAAATAACACTCCTCTCATCGACCATTTATGTCCTATGTTGATGACCCAACCAAGGTCATCAAATCAATATTCCAATAGTCAATAGATCCAGAATAATTGTACTATTGGGAAATATTTAAAAAATCAAAAGCTTGTATCTGCACACAAAATGTGTTTTTGTTCACTATGGAATGTCCTAGAGAAATCAATAAATCCATAAAATAAGTACCTTTATTTTTTTCACATTATATACAAATGAAAACCTTGAAGCAAACTAAATAGAACAACAAACATGCATCATAGATAACATGAATGTAGGTCCAATAATTCCCACCACAAATGAATAATAATGATCACTCCTTAGAATTATAATAAGTAAGGAATGACACATTTAAATTAAAATTTTGATTTTTGAAATGCAATTTTAATAAAGAAAAAAATTTAGGCTCATAAACAATCAAAACATTTGACAAAAAATATCTTATTACACTAGAATGAAATTCCTTATAAAGGCCTTTAAATTGACACTCAAAATTTAAGTATGTTTTGTCAATAAAAATTTACTACAACATAAGGCAAATTTTTGGCTGCTCATTTTCTTGCACTCATCAAATAGATCTTGAAACTTGGTGCACAATTTTTTTTTTACTTCAATTTTTAAAATTTTTAAATTTGTTTTTATTTTCCCCTACATACATATGATTTTTCTTGGAGGGAAAATTTTTTATGGGCATTAATTTTTCATGTAACCTTAGTTTGATCCCATATTTGAACAATTGAAAAGGTGTTTCAAGCTCTTCATATATAACATTGATATTTTCAATTTTTTGAGAAGGGAAATTTCTATGATCTACAAGATTGATAAATTTTATGAATATGTAATCTTCCCACATAAGTAAAATGGATATGCCAATTAAATATACCATGAAGCCTAAATATCCTCAAAATTTGATATGTCATGTAATAGTCTATGTGGAAGAAAGTGGTGAATGCATGATTACGTGATGGATAATAATTTTACATTGAACTATCGAAATGAAATTGTACATGAAACTAATGAATGCAAATATAATCTTGATTTATAGAGTAGTGCATATCAATATCTATATCATAATTTTATTTTATTTTTGTGTTGGTTAAGGATGGAGGATATGATCCAAAGGTTAATGAAGCAGTCTTTGTTATAACTGCAAAGACTATAAAGATTGGTTCCTATACACAAGGAATAATCAAGGGAGTTATTTCCATGGCCTCCCAATATGTTGAAGCCTATACAAAGAGTGGGGTGTGAATTAAAATATAGGAGACTATCAAAGGAAAATCAAAATGGGTTCGTGATTTATGTTGATGAGGGATATTATCACAAGGTTGGGCATGGAATTTCCTTAGATCCATACGGAAACAGTAAGAATACACTTAACATGGAGAATTCTTAGAACTACAGGGGTGGTAATAAGAACTTAGGTAAACAAAATTCTAACTAGGGAAATGGAAATGGTAGTTTTAAAGGATGGGATGATTGGGGTGACAATCCAAAATTATTCATTATTTAAAATTTTATTGTGATGACCATTTTTCTCCACATCATTTTCATAATTGTAAATATCATCATCATCAATGTTAGAGTTCCATAATTACAAAAATCGACAATATGTATAAATTATGATTCATCTTCTCTTAAGACAATATTACAAAACATATTGTACAATGTAAACTTATTTTAGTATGCATTTGTCTAATTATTTTTCTTAAAATGTGTCCTAAAAAATTACAAAAAAATACTTATAATGTATTAATGAACTTTGTAAGTACATCCTAATTGTCTCTCATAGCTATCTCAAAACAATGGAATTTGTTGGATGAAAATAATGACAAAATATATTTATTAAAAGTTAAGAATGGGCCAAAAGACTATGATAATTGTATATAGTACTTACATATGTGCATGTGGTGCTCGGTGGGAATGATAACCCACTGTAATCAAGAAAACTCTAAGATTCACATGTTACTTGAGGCACAAAACAAATTTCTCAAAAAATACAATCGAAAGATGATGTAGCACTAAAAAGGGGGAATCAAAAGACACACCTTCATTTTTTGTGAAAGGGGACCCCCCTCCACCTAGTCACCATGAAAATCATAATCTAGAATGATAGGGGATTGAAATCCCCCAAAGAAATTTGTTTAGTAAAATAACTATTAGAAGAGGAAAACCTTGATATCCTCCTTCAAGAAACCAAGGTGGATCAGGTTGTCTTGGGTTTTATGGTTAGAAGTATATGGAGAAAAATTGAATGGGTAGTGTAAGAGATAAGAGGAAGTTTCAAATGCTTGATAGTGCTATGGAATACAAATTCATTTACATGTATGATCATTTCACGATTTGCAAATGGTATTTACTTGTTTTTTTAGGCATATCATGAGGATTTGGACCTAATTTTTTCTATTACATATTGACCTAATTTTGTCTAATGTATTGGACCAATTGAAATTGAGAAAAAGAGAGTGTTAAAAGGAACTGGAAAGACTAATATGGGTCCACTCTAATATTAAATGGGTGGTTGGGGAGATTTTGATGTTGTTATAAAAAACAAAGAGAGATGTGTGAGAAATTAACTCTCATGCACTTTGTTTTAGTTTTTAATGAATTTCATGCTAATTTTGGTTTGCTATGTATTGAAGCAAAATTTAGTTCATTTATATGGACCAAAAGGAGGTAAGGTCAACAAGATATCTTTGAAATATTGGATAATTTTCTCCTTAGTTTGGAATGGGGGTTTGATTACTTTATTTTCAACTTAGACATAATTTAATTCCTCAATTCAAATCAATGGTCTTTTTTTAGAGGTAGCTGATAAAAATCTAGATGAGATTCTTTTTAAGATGGATATTATGTGGTTCTAGGAGCCCAAAGTTTTATCCTAATCCTAAAAAGTGGTAGACAATGAAACAAATATGTAATATATTCATCCTTACTAAAAAACTAAATAATGTGAAGGCGGAGGTGTGGAAATGGAATAAGGAGATATTTGGGAATTTATTCTCTAAGAAAGAATAAATAGAAATAGAGTTGAGAGGAATTTGAAAAAGTATAATGGAAAGCATGGTAATTGAGGAAAATTTGGAAAAAGAAAAATAAGTGATGTTGAAACTTCCACACATCTTGAGAATGAAAGAAATACATGAAAAAAAATACAAGATGCATTGGTTAAAGGAAAGGGGATAAAAACACCTCATTTTTTCATATTTCATCAATAATGAGGATGAATGCTAATAAAATTAAAACATTTACACTATCCTAAAAATGTATTGTTAAAAATAAAAATGAAATTAGGGAATTGGGATTCAAATTTTATCGTGATTTGTTAACAAGGTAGAGAGAATACTCTAGTCTAGTCTAAAATGACATCATAGCTGATATACCAAAATAATCCCAAAAGAGGATAATTTTGGAACTTATGAAACCTACCACTAAAGAAGAAATGTGATGGATCTCTAATCAGACCAAAATGATCATGTACCATTTGTAGAGTAGAACCCAACAGAAAGAAAATCAACAACACATAGGTTTCATTAGATTTCGGCCTTAGCGACATTTATAGCTAACCTTCCCTTTAGTTGGGGTGGTTACAAAGCTTGTAATAGAATCTCAGAATTACAATAAAGGGGAAATAGACACTTTGAACTTTAGTAAGCTCACTAAAATTTGGTTCACTCCTTTGAGGATTTGGCAAGAAGCTCCCAATTGAGACGTTGATATAGCTTTTATAGACCTTTTTTCTAGCCCATTTTCAAATTTGAAATTCCTTTTGGAATCCTCTCCTTAGCCCACTTAAACTTGAATTTGAATTTATGTGGATTAGTGGCTTCAAACCACCTTGATATGGAAATTGAGAAAATGTTTTTGGGTATCCGTGTCACCTACTTAATTAGTAACTCACCCCATTTTATTTTCCACATATGTTGCATGTTAGTTCCCACCTGCCTCTTTTATAATATTTTGGTTTTGTTCCTTAGTTCCTTCCTTCCTTAACTACTACACACTATCCTCCTAATAAGTTACGAATAATTTCCCATTTTATTCACTATGAAATCCTCATGTTCTACCTTTTCACTTGCACAAAAATCCTACACATAATTACTTTTGATAAAATATTGTGCAATATTATGTACTACTCCCAAAATCTTATCGTGTGCCATTTCTATCACACACTTTATAGTCCAAACCTCTACATAAAAAACCTCCACACACTCCCACACACTTGTCAAAACATTATGTCACACTTATTTTGCCTAGTTGACCCTTGTAAACCTTTCACACACTCCAACATTCAACCAAAATTTCAAAAAAAATGCACTTTCCAAACTCTCTCGTGTTCGTACATCAAACACCCTTAGTTAAACAAAATTCATGTTCATATCATGAGTTAAATTATTTCGTAGTATGGATGAATTTACCAAGCTCCTTCATACTCATCCATGTTGCATCTTCCTCTATACAATTCCTTCACTTTACTAATTATTCTTTATACACCCTTTTGTGCATCTTCTTTATTTCCTTTGAGTCCAATATGGCCTCAATTTCTTCCATTTCCTTCTTTGGTATCTATTTTCTCTAGTCAATTGCGACTTGATTTTTGTATGCACCCTCACCTTATTTTCACATTCACTTATCCTCATCTCCCTATGCATTTTTTTCTTTTTCATGGAACTCATACAAATCTAAAACATTAAATATTGTTGAAATATCCAATTCTTCTGACAACTCTATATTATAGGTGTTTGGTCCCATCTTGTGCAACACCTTACATGGTCCAATCTTCTTCAACTTCATCTTGTTATAGTTCCCTTTAGGAAATCACTCTTTACACAAATGGACTGGAACAACTGATCTCCAACCTCAAATTAAATTTTTATGCTCTTCTTACCTACACGCTCGTTATAACCATGGATACTCTTTTCCAATATATCACACACTTCTTCATGAATCGTGCACATATATTTTTCATAGTTTTCCACTTTTGTGCTCATGTTATCCACCAATTCATGAAATTTCATGACTCATCTTGGAATTTTCCCATATATAATTTGAAATGGAGTATTCCTTATGCTCAGATTCACCCAGTCAATAGAGGCGAATTTAGCTTGCACTTTAACACCATATCCCACTATTTTGGCTTGCTTCCTACGAAGCTGCACAATAAATTACCTAGACTTCTATTAACCACTTATGTTTGTCCATCAGTTCATGGATGGTATCATAAAATAAAATTCATCCCCTCATTCCCATATTATTCCACAAGGTCCTCCAAAAATGAATTAGAAACTTTCTGTCCTTATCTGACACTATTCCCAATGGTATTCCATATAACTAAACTACCTCTTTGAATAATATATTCCATATACCTATTGCATCGCTAGTATTCTTGCATGATATAAAATGCACCAACTTTGAAAATATATCAAATACCACAAATATGGATTCATTTCGTTTTTACATTCATAGAAATCCCACAACAAAATCCATATTGATATTCCCCTATGGCCTCCTAGGTACATGTAATGGTTGATAAAAACTTGTATTTTTCTTGTTCCCTTTCACCAATTGACAAACTATGCATCTTTGTAAATATTTTCTAACATCCATGCTCATCCTTATCTAATAGTATCTCTCTTCTAGTTGGGATAAAGTTTTGTCACCTTCAAAGTGACCTCCTAAGCCTCCATTATCCTTCTCTATCATCAAATTTTCATGCATTGAACCCTTAGGTATACACAACTGCACTCCTTTAAAACATTTCTTCTTGGATGAATTAATCTAACCATGACATTCTATCTACATGTGCTTCCAGTGCTTTCTTGAAATCCTCATTTCCCCCATATAGCTCATTCATGGCATCAAGTCCCATGAATTCATTGTGTGTTTCCCTTAATAACAACAATCTTTTGATTAATTCGTATATAATCTTCTTGGAATTCTCACTCCAATGCTTCAACACAAATGAGTAAATTTTTATGAACTCTACCCATTCATGTGCCTTTGAATTAGCTTTGTCTTACTTTTAATAAACTACATAATTTGATGATCAATGTATGAGACAAGGGCACTTGACAATAGGTAATTCCTCCACTTCTTTAGTGATTGTAAAATTTTATATAATTCCTTATCATATACTAAGTATATCCTCTTGGAATCATTTAATTCATCACGTAAATAGGCTATAGGCTTCCATTTTTGGCTCAACAATATGCTTATGTAGCTCCACTCGTATCATAATCAAATTGAAAAAACCTTGTCAAAACTTGACAATGCTAACAATGGTTGCATTGTGATCCTCTACTTCAATTCTTAGAAGATATGATATGCCTCTTCTATCCAAAAAAATTATTTATGATCACCCTTCATATTCTATGTGATAACTGCATACACTCCACTGAAGTTCTGAATAAACTTCCTATAGAAGCTCACTAATTCATGAAAGCTTCATACCTCAGTCACATTTCTTGGTAACATCCACTCCATTATTGTGTGCACCTTCTTCGGGTCCATTTACAATCCTTCTTGATATATTATGAAACCCAAGTAAACTAAATCTTCATGCATAAAACTACATTTCTTTATATTTACTAGCAACTTCTCCTCTTCCAAGCATTTCATCACCTTGCGTAGATGATTCAATTGATCTTCCCATAATATGCTAAATACCTCGATATGTTGTCCAGGTAAACAATGGAAAATTTTCCTAAGAATGGATTCAATACTTCATTAATCAACCTCATGAATGCGCTTGGGGCATTATTTAACCCAAATGGCATAACCAACCATTCATATAATCCTTTCTTCATCTTGAATATTGTATTCTATTCATATCCTTCTCTAATTCATATTTGGTGATAGAGAATCTTTAAATCTATCTTTAAAAAATACTGCACACCATAAATCAATCCATTAGATTATCCATCCTTGGAAATGGAAACCTATACTTGATCGTGATATTGTTTATGGCCCTTGAGTCCATGCACATGCTCCACTCTCCTCCTTTCTTTTTTGTTAGTATTTTGGGTACCACACATGGGCTCAATATTTCATTAACCATTACTTAATAATTATCTCATCACCTCTGAATTTTGCTCTATAGTCATCATATATGGTTCTTTGTTCTAAAAAATTGATCCTGGTATCAAATAAATATGATGAATGATATTGCACACTGGTAGTAATATTTAAGGTAATTAATTTTTCATTATGTCTACAAACTCTATCATCATTCTATGTACTTCACTTGGGATATCCATGTCCTTTTCACACCCTTCATGCACTTCTCTTGGCACAATTACATGACACACTTTCTCCTCTTCTGATTCTCATAGGAATTCTTTTCTTGATACAATTAGAACTCTCGCACAAACTCTACTACACACTTCACTTCATCCTTTTCCTTTAAATGAGAAAAGTTCAAATTTCTCCCATCCTTTTCTATAGGAATAATATTTGTACACCCATCATGGAAAAATATTTGGTCATATTGCTATTACCTTCCTAACAGTAGGTGACAAGTTTCTATTTGTATCACATCACATAACACTTCGTCGCAATAGCTCCCAATATAAAACTTAACAAGGCTGTGATCATCCACCAAAACTTGGTGCCCCTTATGCAACTATGAAAATTTTTAAGTATTGGGATCCAAAATATTCTTCATCCCTAGCTTATCTACCATCTCATTAGAAACAAGGTTTTTTATGCTCCTATTATTGACAATCACCTTATAACATTTATCTCCTGACTTTCATATTGTCTTAAACAAGTTCCATCTTTTTGCAAGCTCGTCTCTAATTTACGTAGTCTTTAACAATAATTTCCTTATCATTCGATCCTCTTTAAGATTTATCCCTTCATAATTCTCCCCATACCCCCTAAATCTACATCATTGTGCGATATATGTATAATTGATTGTGCGTGTCTAATGGTTAATTCATTGTTTACATTAGGACACTCTTATGTGCGGTGTCTAATGGTTCCACACTTGAAACATGTTTTGAAGAATCCTCTTCTCCTAACTTGTATAAATATCATGTTCTCTCTAGAGGATTATGGTGCTCCTTCATCTTTCACACTACCTGGGGTACGTGTTTTCACATTTCTGAGCTCATCTTCTTATAGATTGTTATCTCCATGACCACTTCTACCTTTATCATGCACATTGCATCTTTCTCTTCTGGTTGTGATCTGACTCATGTGTAACAATCTTTATTCTATTTTCAAGGATAACTAATATCTTATATGCAAACTAGATTTAATTATAGAAAACAAGACGGTGTTTGCAATTTTTTTTTAAATATGAAATCAAGCATTACAAAACAAATGAGAGAGCTGTAATATTTATAGATATTGGATAACTTCTATCTCATCCAAAATATATGGAAACAAATCACCTAATGTGAGAAAATATGCAGAAATAACATATTGCCCCTAACTGCCCCTATTACCCCTCATGGAAATCATCCGGGAACAAAATATGCAAGATAAAACATGATCCCACAAACATTGGGATGAGAACACTATCACTTAGTTAACTAACTAAGGATAACTAATACCTATTGACATAAGTTTAAAGTATTTAAATTAAATAATTTAACTTATTACATTTATTCAAATATCAAATAATGATGAATTAAGATAAATTTTATTCCTAACATTCCCCCCCTTAATTCAACATGGTCTCAAGTGAACAAGAGAGAAATTCTCTAAAACCCTCAAATTTACCTCTTGCAAGTCACTTCGTGAAGACATATGCATGTTGCATATCTATTGGGAAATATTGGAGCTAGATGTTGTTGTTCTGAACATGTTCATGAATAAAATGTACCTGCACCTCAATGTGTTTGGTGCGCTCATCAAAAACTAGATTCTAAACAAGTTTTACTACTCCTTTGTTATCAACATGTAGGATAGTTTGATCTTTATGTGGTATTCCCAATCCTTCAAGTATATGTCAGAGCCATATCACTTCACAAACAGCTCCAACTGCTGCATGATATTATGATTATGTGGAGGATCTTGAAACAAAAGTCTGCTTCTTACTCCCCCATGATATTGGTCTAGATCCCAAAAAGAATACAAATCCTGAAGTGGATTTCCTATCATCTATGTTTCTTGCATGATCTGGATCTAAATATCCTGTCAAAAAGAAGTTATTATTCTTCTTGTATTATAGGCCATAGTCCATAGTTCCTTTGATGTACCTCAGTATCCACTTTTCTACTTTCTAGTGAGAAACCCTTGGTTCTTTGCATGAACCATGAAAGATAGTTGATTGCATAACTAATATCCGGCCTAGTGTAAGTCAAGTAGATGAGACTCTCGATCAACTGTCAATAGAGAGTTGCATTTACCTATGGTGATGGATCTGTTTGAGACAGTTGAAGTCTTGTCTCCATAGGTGTGTAAAATGGCTTACAATCCATCATATTGAATTTCTCAAGTGTTTTCTTGGTGTATTTCAATTGTGACACAAAGATATGATTTTCTCTTTACCAAAATTCAATTCTAAGACAATGATACAGAAGCACGAGACTGGTCACGTCGAATGATTGTGTTAGATCTTTCTTTATTGACTCAATCATCCTCACTAATCCTCCAATGATGACTAGATCATCAACATATACTACAACGATCACTGTCTTCCCCCCTTTCTTTTTGAGATAGAGATTAGGATCGTATGGACTCCTGTTGAATCCATGTTGAATGAGATGCTTGTTTATTTTTATGTACCATGCCCTAGAAGACTGCTTTAGACCATATTATAATTTTATGAGTTTACATACCTTTTCCTCTTTACTTGGTATGACAAAACCTTATGGTTTATTCATGTAAAATTCTTCCTGTAAATAACCATTAAGAAAGGCACTTTTCACATCCATTTGGTGTATTTTCCAACCAAATTGTGCAGCTAGAGAAAATATTAAACTGAAAGTTTTTATCTTACCTGTGGGAGCAAAAGTCTCCTCATAATCAATGCCTTATTTTTTAGCATATCCCTTAGCAACAAGTCTAGCCTTATGTTTATCAATTTTTCCGTCTCCTTTGTACTTCATTTTGAAGATCCATCTGCATCCAATCAATTTTTTCCCTAGTGGAAGATCTATAAGTTGCCATGTTTTATTTTTCGTAAGTGACTTATATTCTGCATCCATAGCATCTTTCCAAGGTTTAGACTGCAGGGCTTCTGAAACTGTGGATGGCTCAGTAGTTTCAACAAATTTACCCATTAAGGCCAAATTGACCTCATTTTGAGCCATACTTCGAGTCCTCATTCCAATGGTAGATGTATTGGGGACACTATCCAATTTTCCATCTCTAATCATACTTATATACCATTTAGGCATAATTTTTTTTGTTCCTGTGGGAGGTTGAATTTCACCATCTTCCCCATCATCACTGTCATCATCAAAGTGATTACCATCCTCTATTTTCATTGTAGAGATGATTTTTTCATCGTGTGATTGTATGGAAGGAGCATTTTCTTCTTTCTTCTCAAAGAAATCAACATCCTGACTTGTGTATACCCTCCTTGTTTTTGGATCCACAAGTCTGTAGCCAAGTGCTTCATCATTGTATCCTAAGAAGATAAGTTTTTCTGATTTCATATCAAGCTTAGTTCTTTGTTTCTTAGGAATGTACATACTCGCTTTACATCTAAAAAATCTAAGATGTGAAATAGATGGCTTATGATCTGACCATGCTTCATGATGTGTTATTCCATCAAGAGCTGCAATGGGAACTCTATTTAGTAAATAGACTGGCATTTTAGATGCTTCGGCCCAAAATGTTTTTGATAAACCTGCATCATCAATCATACATCGCACCATATCCATGATAGTACAATTTTGTATTTCAACAACACCATTTTGTTATGGTGTGTGAGGAGGATCCATTTGACGATGAATGCCATATGTTTTCAAAAAATCATTAAACTCATTGTTGGTGTATTCTCCCCCTCGATATAAGTGGAGTGTTTTTATTTTCCTACCAGACTCTATTTCAACAAGGGCTTTGAACTTCTTAAAAGTTTCAAAAGCCTGGTATTTTGTAGAAAGACATTATATCCACATTTTTCTTGAAAAATCATCAATAAAGAGCATGAAATATTGAAACCCAGAGAGGTTAGGTCTCATTAGTCCACATAGATCGGTATGCACCAAGTCAAGTTTTGCCTTAGCCCAAAATGTACTATGTTTGAATGGTGCTCTATGTTGTTTTCCTGCCAAAAAATGTTGACATTTATCTGTACCCTTTTTTAGAGGTGGTAAACCCCTAACCTTGTCGTATCAACGAAGTGTGTCAAGATAGCCAAAACTCACATGTCCAATTCTTTGATGCCATAGTTGAGTTGATGATGTATCCTTGGCTACCGGTGCTTGATCATTTTGTTGAACAAAATCCAACGGAAACATTCTTCCCACATTCAAATATTTTTCAACAATTTTGGAGCTTCATGACTTATCTCGAATTAGGCACATCTTTTTATCACCTTTATAATCAAAGTTAATTTTGAGATTGTGATCTAATAATTGAGTCACAGATAATAGATTTTTTGTTAAACCAGGGACATAAAGAACATATGTAATTTTACAATTATGTTTCCCAAGTGGTAGTGAAATGGAACCAATGCCTTCAACATTGTATGATGTATCATCACCCAAAGAGACATGATTTGGTGGGTTTTTTGCTCATTGTGAAGAATCAATCTTTATTTCCTGCCATGTGTCAGTTTGCACTCGAGTCGACATACCAAATTTGATTTATAGAATTGGATACTTCATTTGATTGTGCAGAATATAGGAAATCATCATCATCAAATTGATCTTTCTGTTGAGCTACATTTTCTTGTTGAGTTATTTTCTTCTTCCACTTTTGATAATTTTGTCCTTGTTTACTCTGTTGTTGGCCTGATTTTGTTTTTTGGTAATCAATCTTTTTACCACTTGACGATCCTTGTTGGAATGTTTTGTACCAAAAATTCTTTAAATCATGTCCTTTTTTACCACAAATAAGAAAATTTTGTTGGTTATGTTGGCCTTATTGAGTATTACCTTGCTTCTAAGGCTGTTTACTATACTTAGCTATTTTTTTTCCTTTTTTTATTAGAAGCAAGTTCCTACTCTTCAGTTTCAGTAGTTGAGTGAATAGCTTCCTCTTGTTGTATAATATTCACTAATTGTTCAAAAGTTGTTGTTTGACCAGTTATGTTTAACGTGGTCACAAAAATCCTATAAGAAAGAGGAAGATCTCTCAATATAATAGGCACGAGTGATGTGTTAATTACTTATTCTTCCAAAGCTTGAAGTGATGCACTCAAAGTTGCTACTCTTCTAAAAAATAATTCAACATTTTTAGTTGGTTGCATTTTCAAGTTCAATAGTTGACTCTGGAGATGAAGTATTGTGTTCTTATTTTTGGACTCATATATTGTTTTCAACTTGTACCAAGATTCTTTTGTTGTTTTGGTCTCACGAATATGAGGTTTTACCTCATCTGAAACACTAAACAAGATTATTAACTTTTCTTTTGATTTGCATGATCAAATGTAGCTTCTTGTGTAACATATTTTGTAGATCTTGTTAATGTACCAGAAACAATGGACCATAGATTTTCAAAATCAAGTTGTGCACAAATTTTTGTTTTCCATGCTGGATAATTATCAAAACACAAAAGTTGAGAATCTGGTAAAAAGAATTTTGGTGCTGTAATTGCAGCCATTGTGAAAAGTGATAAATAGTAGAAGAAAAAATTGAACACTTTTCCCCCCTTAAATCATGCACACCCCCCCCCCCCAAATATTATTTTATTTATTTTGGGCATGCTTTTTGGCCATTTACAATGAATTTTCAGCACTATTAGCCCTGTTACAAATTTGGCTTTATGGACAATTTTCAAAAATGGGCTCTCTTGGCCGATTGAAAAAATATATTTAAATTTTTTTGGGCTCTTTGGCCTCTTTTCAAATACAAACAATCTCTAATTTGTGCAATTTTTATAAAATAAATCTTATTAAAAGTTAGACCAAGACGTAGATCTCGCAAAAACACACACTTTAAAAAAAATAGCAACTCAATACGAGGTACTAGTTGAAAGTTATGACCTTTTTAACTTTTGATTTCAATATCTTTCCAGGCCCCTTCCCAAAAATAGACAAAGATCTTCTCACAGACATGTACAATTATCTTGCTAGATATATGAAAAAAAAAGCACATAGAACATGAAAAAGAAGTTATGTGGGCAGCTTGAAAAGCTTGGATTCCCACAATACAAAAATATTGTATATTTTTTTAAAATGCTTCCAATTTTTTTTTAAAATTACAAGTACAAGTAATTTTTTTTTTAAAATACTAGAGAATGAAACAATGTCACCTTTTGCAACAGATTTACATCCAGGTTTGCAAGGGCTTGTGATTGCACTCTAGGTGTTCTTTAACTGCAAATCAATCCGTGAATTGAGGTGTGGATTCGGGTAGGGGCTGTGAAATGGTTGGGGGCATCTATGGCTCCTCCTAGCTCTGTAATTTCTCCATATCTCCCTAAACTTCCCTAAAACTTCCTACACTCCTCTCTAGATCAGAATACTGCTCTGATACCAAATCGTATCTACAAACCAGATTTAATTACAGAAAACAAGACAACGCTTGCATAATTTTTTTATTATGAAATCAAGCATTACAAAACAAATGAGAGAGCTATAATATTTATATATATTGGACAGCTTTTATCTCATCCACAATATATGGAAACAAATCACCTACTCTGAGCAAATATGCAGAAATAGCATATTGCCCCTAACTGCCCCTATTTCCCCTCATGGAAATCATCCGGGAGAAAAATATGCAAGATAAAACATGATCCCACAAACATTGGGATGAGAACAGTTAACTAATAACTAAGTATAACTAATAACTATTGACATAAGTTTAAAGTATTTAAATTAAATACTTTAAATTACATTTATTCAAATATCAAATAATGATGAATTAAGATAAGTTTTATTCCTAACATAATAAGCCTCCTCTACAATTTGAATGCGCAATAGAGTCAACTACTATTAGATGTCAAATATCAAGCCATTTATATACCTCATGACATTCTCTTGGTCAAATTGAGTATACCAAATTCTAATCAAGATTCAGTGAAACTCCTCTATATGATCCTTAACAAGCATATCCTTTTACTTTAATTTTTTCAATTCCTTAAATAGACACATATGATAATCAAAGGGAAAGAACTTACTCTTCATATTTTTGACCATCTTATGTTAGTACACTATATTGTACTTTGGTATCCTTTAACACTCATTTTTTAATCTCATTCCACCATAGTGCCACGTCCTCTTTCAGCTTATTTTGTGCCGTCTTGCAGTGATGTGGGATTGTTATCTCTTAAAAATTAAACCGTTCTTCCATACTTGTGAGAAAATCTACAAAATATTTTGTAGTTCATCTCCAATAGAATGCAAAAACATCCATTCTTGAGATAATTTTTAGTAATTACACTTCTCCAACACCAATAGATTCTTATTATTCATTTGATTTGCCTTCAGTGGCTATCACATTTCACACATCTCCGATTGTGTTGTTATCATCAATTTGAGCATCTTGTGCAATGAAATCTCTTCATTGTAACTTTTCAAAAACTTTGAACCTAGTCTTTACACCCCTCAATTCCATCGTAACTGGTTCTAGTGTATCCATAATAATTGCATTCTTTACATTTTTTGTACCTCCATTGATAACTCTTCTCAGTGGAATATTTCTCTTTTGACTAACTATTTCATGTTTAACATTCTATTAGTCTTCACACTTCTTAACCTCCTAAGTTATGTATCTTCTCTCTGATACCACTTGACGACTCTCTGGTTGGACTAAAACAATCTTCCACCATTTTTAGAGTAGAACCTAATGGAAATAAATTCAAAACATAAATTTTTCATTATATTCTAACCTTAACAACATCTACAATTGACCTTCCCTCAAGTTGAGGGATTTACAAAGCTTGTAAAACACTCCCAAAATTACAACAAAAGGGAAATACTATGGATTTCATTAGGCTCACTCAAAAAAAATTCACTCCTTTGAGTATTCAGTAAAAAAACTCCCAACTAAGATGTTGAACTAGCTTTTATGGACCTATGTTCCCGCTCATTTCTAAAATTGAAATTACCTATGGAATTTTCTTCTTATCTGCTCAAACTTAATTTAAATTTATGTACATTAATAACATCCAACCACATTGATCTAGTAATTGATAAAATCTTCCTAGGTATCCACATCACCTACTTGATAAAAAACTCACCTCCTTTTGTTTTCCATGTACGCTTCCCATTAGTTCTCACGTACCTCTTTTTTCATTTCTGTATCTATTTCTTAGTGTCTTCCTTTCTTAACTACTAAGAATTTTCATGTAATTCCCCATTTGCTTCACTGTACAATCCTCGCGTGTCACCTCTGCACCTCCATAAAAATCTTACACACCCATAATTTTGACAAAGCACTCTACGCTATCTGCACACCTTTCTTGTAATATTTTATACACCATTTCCATCACACACTTTTCATCCCAAACCTGTACGCAAAATCCTCCCCACACTCCCGTGCACTCTTCAAAGCATTCTTCTACACTTCTTTTACCTACTTAACCTTGTGCGCACTCCAACACTTAGCCAAAATTCTAAAAGACTTGGAGTCTCAAAATTCTTCCACACTACTTCTGCATCAAAATACATTAAACAATGTGTACATTGGGTGGTAATAAATCCCTAAAGCCTTATAGATCCCAAGCTAGCTTCTTTAAGAATTTTTTGGCATATGGTAAGTAAATATGTTTGGGAGGTTGTGGAGAAATATTGAAGGAAGAAGGTCGTTTTGAGAAAATATTAACTTGACCTTTCTTACCCTAATTTTAAAGAATGAGAATGTCAAATTCTTTAAAGCATATAGACCAATTTATTCATGTGATACCATTTATAAGGTACTTACAAATATATCAGCTAGAAGAATAAAACAACATCTCTAAACTATGATGTTTGAAGAATAAAATGGATTTATATTGGGGAAATAAAATATGGATGGGATTATTACAAACATGATGTTATACATTCTATTACAAGAATAAATATGGTATAATTATCATTATTGACATGAATAACACCTATGATTGGGTGAGTTGGAGATCTAAGATGCAATACTTGAGTAAGTTTGGTTTCTCTAAGGACTAGACCAAATCTCATTTACAATTTCATCTTGACTACTTCATTTTCTATAATTATTGATGAAGTTTTTACAAGTTTATTTCAATCATCAAGGGTTCTATAACATCATCACCCCATTTCTCCTTTCCTTTTCAACCTTTTGTTGGAAACCTTAGGGAGATTAGTGAAAAAATATATAAGCCACATAATATTAAATAGTCTAGAAATATTATTTAGTTTGGATCCTATTTCCCATTTAAAATTTTTGGATGTCACTTGTCTAGTTGGTACTTCAATTGTTCAAGAATCAAAGATAAATTTTTTTGTTAGAAAAATATGCAATGGAAAAAATTCAAGAGGCCAATGATAGCAAATCAAATTCGTGTTTCTTGAATGTTAGTAAGGAAGTATGGTAGAGAATAGAATGGATCATAGGTTTTGAAGTAGATAATATTATAAAGTATTATCTATGCATGCCTCTAATAGCAAGGAAAATGGGTCAAGAAACATGGAAATTAATATTTGAAATAATTCATAAAAAATGTGTCTGCATGGAAAAGGAAATGGTTAACATAGTTGGGAAAGAGTGGTTAGTTAAATAATCCCTTCAACATATGTCAAGATACATAATGTTTTTTTTTAATCTTCTAACTATATAGCCAACGCTATCAATTACATTCAAGGAAACAAATTTTAGACTGAGATGAGTGACCATTATAGAATTAACTTAGTAGATTGGAATAATGTGTTCCTTCCTAAATTTGGTGGGGGACATGGTATCAAATACAACATGGAAATAAATTTGGCCCTAGGACATAAATTAATTTTGAATTTTTGTAAGAGAGTTATACATTATGGAGTTAGGTGATATAATATAAATATCTAGATTTTTTTAATAAAAACATGTTATTTATACAGAAGGTCCTACCTAGAGGTTCAAAAATATGGAACTTCATAAAAGGTTATAAGAATCTCATCATGAAGAGGGTGAGATAGAAGGTTAATAATGGTGATAATTTGAATTTTTAGGAGGAAACATGTCATGATGAATAATTTGAAGATTTTTTCCCATTTTTCCACAAATAGTGGTGAACCTGGGTGCCCAAAGATAATGAGAGATGAAAATAGGACTGTAGTGGCTAGAATAGTATCTCCAAGGAAAATTTGAAAATATTTTTATTATTCTCACTTATTACCCATGGAATTTTTTGGAGGAAGAGGATATATTTTCTGGGTAGTGTTAAAAGAAAAAACTTAATGGTCATGGTTATTACTAAGTAATTGGGTTTTGATTGATTGAAACAAAGATATTTCCATAAAACTAGGTCTAGACAGGGGATTAGTTGCCAAAAACTAATATATTTCTCTAGTTAATCACTATTTAGAAGGTATTCACATATAATAAATTGATCCAGATGGGATTCTATGGGATGATTACACCCAAAATAACTAATTGTGGAGTTCTTATTTGAACTTTGGATTGGGGTTAAAAACATGAGATATATTCAAATGCAATTTCCGGTCCTAGACGACATGTACAGTCTTGGACCGAAACATATTCTAACTGTGATTTTAATTTCATTATCTTTTTTGGGTATTTTTATCCTATTGGGTTTTTCTTACATGACAATTTATCTTCAGAGCCATATATAAATTTTTTTATATCACCTCATTCGCTAACTTGTAATAACTTGAAACTCTCATGAGCTCTCGTTACAAATAATAACACAAAAGGAACTAAAAGCTCCTTAAATCTTCCCAAGGATGATGCACATCCACCAAGGAAAATACTATTATAGTCATAAAGCACTCAAAAAGGTCAAGGATTTATCTTCCCTCATTTCTAAGAACTCATATATCCTAACTCAATGTATTAGAAAGAGCACAATCATCTTGAACATGGTGAAAGTGATTCGAGTTGTCAAGTAGATGTACTCATCTATATATCACACGCTAGTTGTAGAGTTATTTTTTGTTTGAGGAATGTTTGGAGTAGTGCCAATTTAGGTGGTGTATGGATTACACTCTAACCCAAAAAATAACTTTCTTGTAGGGTCTCCCGCCCGCGGTTAGGGTTTGAGTTCTATTTAGCTAATTTCATATGGTTTTGAGATTGTGTAACACTTTGGGTTCAATAATGAAGTATATTTATAGATCACTAAAGGATACATAAAGTTGTATCACCTCATTCTAAGTTGGTCCAAGACTATACAAACGTTCCTAGACAAGCAGTATGTTTATGTTCCAATGTAATTTCAAGTCACAATTTCCTGAACGAAGTACCTATAGATACATTACTCCCAATTTTCCTAGTCACTACACCTAGAGCTCTCCTATACCATTCTCTGATGTTAAATACATCTTCCCGATTGTGTTTTCAATCTCGTATCATATTATAAACATTATATTGTAAGTACCAATATGTTATTATGATATTGTACAATTAATATTGGAATTTAATTAATCAAAATAGCTCTTAGTAATCTAAAATTACATTCCTTTTTAGTTTTTTTATGTATTACTTAAAAATATAATCTTAAGTTAATCTTAAAAAGGGTGTAAAAATTTGGTGAACCTAAATCACGATCAAATTTGCAACCTCCTTCCAAACCCTAGTTTCCTTGGGTTCCATTTATACATTGCATATTCAAATCCAAACCCTAATTCTCATCTTTCACATCCCCTAAATATGGTTTCCATAATTTTCCTATGGTTTCATGGTCTCTTGAAACCATTTTTAATTATTTACTTGTCAAATGTTACACTTACAAAAAGGTAAATCCATTGCTTCTCATACTATGGATTCTACTCAATTACTTCATAATCCACTTACACCTAACATGGCTTCCTATCCCTCGCCTCTTTGTTTGATTTTTCCTAATATTAATATTTATGATGGTAGGAGTGACCCTACAGAACACATTCGAGCATTCCATGTGGCATGCTTTGAATGTACATCTAACGATATCTTACTTAAAAATATTGTCTTTATATGTATCAAGGAATTTTTTTCCATTAGTTTTATGAGCTCCCCACACATTTTGTGTGATATTATACTACTTTGACACATAAATTCTTTCACAATTTTCCATCAACATCGAGGAAAATTTATCTTATGCTCGAATGTCTATCATGTGACAAGGGTATAACGAACATATAAATGATTATGTTTTACGCTACAAGACTATGCTCATAAAATGAATAATATCTTGGTTGATATTGAACTTTAGGATTTATTCACACAAATATTTCTTTCCCCTTTGAAAAAATCATTTTTATTTGATAATTTTCACTCATTTGATCATCTATGTCATAGACTCACACAATTGAGGCCAATCTACTACATATGAATAATTATAAGTATATTGTTATTTCTTCTAGTACATCTATCCTAAATTCCCAAGTAAATCTACATTCAAAGGAAATACTAATGAAAATAATCCTACCACTGAGAAAAGTGTAAATGTCGTATCACAACCTACTAATCTACAATTGCAACCTATATGAAGGTAATTGACGAATTTACCTTTTTCTCCATACATTATGCTCAAACAACTACTTGAGCACAATCTTGTGTCTCTCACCCACCACTTGAAGTTGATGCATAAAAGCCTCATGGTAAGATTTTTTGTGATAATGCATATTGTTACTATCACATATGCATTTATCACTGTAGACACCTAAATTTCACTTTTATAATCGCTTGTCAAATTCACACAAATCACCTGCGCGTGCTTCCATTGCTTCGACCTCTTTATGGAGTAATGGTCTTCACTACATTAACTACCATTCTTGTACTAGAAAAAACTCATTTTGGCATCATTTTTTCTATCATCTATCCTTACTGCATTCACATCATCAGGATCACACCCACACGACCATTTGAATCTTACACTTGGGCATCGCAATCCTCCGTCGTATTTAGTTAACTTTCCAATCATTTATTAATTAATGATCCCACATTATTCCCTTGATGTTGGACATTAATTCCCTACATGTGGACTTTCTATTCTATGTTTTCATTCTACTCATCATCACCACGTTCACCTCCACAACATCTCACTCCATTGGCTCTCACACTTCCTATTCAAGCATCACTGATGTTTTCCCTAAGTCCTTGATCTAACTGACATCGTCACGTCGTTCCATCACTTCCTAATTCACTAATTATGATTAACTAGGCCATTGATCATGATTTTCAATGTCCTAGACCTACCAGATGCTTATTAGTCCCACATCCACCATTCTCAACACCTTTATTTTGTGGTTCATCCCCATACTCAAAATCCTTCAACTAGTGCACCATACTATGGCTTTATATTTGGCATCTTTCTTCACTTATTAGTAACCACATCATCACTGCCATATGTTAATCATCCTAAACTCCTCTATTGCTTTCTTCATGCTACATAATTTCCATTATTCATTTAGTCTCTATTATGGACTAGTAGGATACTATCTAGCATTTGTCTTCATTACCGCATTACACATGCTACTTATATTGTGATTCTCTTCATCATTTCCTGGATTTGAAATCATTCCCAAAATGATTGTTCCACTACATCTATCTCTAGGTCTATCATTAACATCCAATTTCTCACAACTAAACATATGTTTCAAAAATTATAAAAAAGTTTCAATATATTTCAAAACATTGTAATGCTATTAATAGTTTTATCCCATGGATGTTCTTTCATATCCTTATCTCCATTTGCAATCATAGCTTTCACTCTATGTGGTCTTCATTTAATGCTACACGTTTAATTTAGCTAATTTGTGCTACACATTCCATGGTGTTATGATTTGTTTCACAAATTTTGGTGCATTACGCTTGATCATCTTGTTGTACATGTTTCATGAGTCAATACATATCTACTAGAGTTGCTTAACCTTGGATGATCTCCTTTGAATACTTGGTGAAGCCTAAGAATTGTTGTCATCTTTGAGATCTACACATACTTACAAACTTAACAAATTCGTCTTGATAGACCCTGGAGCATATATTTGTTGATGCTTGCACAAATGTCATAATCCAATCATTAATCCTATATCCTTCTTATCAAGCCACTCGTTAGATGCTAAAAACCTTGGAAAACTTAGTTCAGCTGAATATCATGTGAAAAAAATCAAAACAATCAAAATCAAGAAATTATATTCAAAAGATGAAAAAGAAAGAGTAATGATAAAACACTTGTCTCAGGGGTACTTTCCATATATCTCTATGCAGGGCTATATCAGATCACTGTGGTTGGGCAGTAGAGAGTATGTCTGTGATTATCCACATAATAAGTATAATATTTTTACTTTCAATCTAATTTGTTCTCTCAATTATTTTAAAAATCACATCACATGTGGTTCTAATTTTTCCTACTACCATTATTTTACCTATCTCTATTATTTTTATTTCTACATATGTCCCTTTTTTAGTGGCATCCATTCTTATCTCATGTGATATGTGTTTAGGCATTCTATGGTTATTCGCACTTAGGGATATCCCATCTATCCTACACCAAAGTGTCAATTTTATTCATTAACATTAATTTGTCATAATTCGTGTTATACCTTTTGATGATCCTCTTCCTCTTTTTCCTCATCGTACTTTTATAGTGCCTACTTTACAATCTATATCTAGTGGTGATTACCTTATTAAGTATCTAGATAGGATTTTTTGTCACAATATATCTATAGAGGCTCTCACCCTTATAGGAATCCTCATCAATATTCTAGTGCACACATGATCTCTAGTGGATCTCACCTTTAAAGGCCTCATCATTGGTCTTCTAGTGTAAAATTTTTCTCTAACGGGTCTCAATTTTCTATTCCTCATAGGTCTTTCCTAGCACACACTGCTTCTCACGGGTCTAGTCTCAGTTCTCCTATTAGCCTTTTGACATACATCACCACTTCTATACCAATCACACATGAACATTATTATTTAGATCATTTGAGTACCAAGCCTCCTATGATTTTTTTATATACTTTGCCTCATCATGAGGCTCTCATTTGGTAGATCTTGTGTTACCCCTCTCTTTGGATGTATCTTAAGTTCAAAAATATAAAAAAACATTCACATATTTGTAAAAATACTACACTAGTAACTATACATATAGCTTATATTTTTATAATTTTACATTACATATATTGTTTGTTGCTATGATTTGATTGAGAAAATATAGTTTCTACTCTTCACACACATGTGTTCACAAAGTATATGGAGATTGATATAGGACACATAGAACATTACAATTCAATATGATCTAGTTTAATTCCTTACATTATTCTCTTGAGGGAATCCATCCACATTACACAAGTGTTATGGTTTCATTATGGTTCCTTTCTACTTCCTCATCACACTTGATTACATATATTGTTTACATGTTATCCTTTAAACTAACAAGACTAACACATGTTTTTTATATAACATTGAAATTTCTTGATTCATGTGGTTTATTACTAATTATATTGTTATTATCACTATATTTGACATCAATGTTTTCTATACATGATTTTAGATTGCTTATGTTTCTATTTTTTGTTTCATTATATGTGACATGTGTCTCTTTTATCTTGTGACATTGTGGGTGTCCCATACGTGTTACTCCATAATTATCTTGTGTTAATTTTTCATCATGTATGTGGTATAATTGCATTGATTGTCTTATGACATTATGCATGTACCATGTTTTCATCTTTATGCCTTGATTTGAATCTTCTCTACATGTTATGGTTTGTGTTTTCTCACTTGATTGTTATTTAGTCTCTATACGAGTTCTATTACATATGTGTTACTATTGTTATTATTTTTATCACTAATATTCTTACTATTCCTAATATGGTTGTTTTTCTCTTTACATGCCATGGACTCCATGCATAACCCCTTATGAAGGTACCAGTTTCCAAACGTAGCCACCACTTCAACATTTCACTCTTCTACAACTTCTCAAATATTTTGTACATGAGTATACATTTATTATTTTGAGCCACACACTTTTATTCTTTATCACACATGCCTTAAAAGAGGGTGCATTCATCAATATATATATTCTATATCTACATGAAAACTTTTGGGTTAAGACATAGGTTTTTATAGGGAATAAGTCCTAAAAAGTATCTCTAAAGATCAAATTTTGGTAGAAATTACAAAGGTTAAAAATTGTATAGTAAGGTCAGGACCGTATGAATGTTCTTGGACATACCATATGTTCTTTACCTTGGGGGAAATTACATTAAACTGTAGTAAAATTTCATATTTAGCATAATAACATACTCAATTGACAAAATTTATAGAAATTTACTAGGATATTGTTGTCGTGTAAATGTGTAACAAGGAAATTGACAATTTTCGAGCACGTCAAATATACCCCTATGCCAAAATTTTCAAGTCTATCATTCCAAGACACCCCGACTCTATCCATTCATTCCAAATGACCTCCCGAATAATGTTACATCATCCCCTTAGGTTATTTAGGAAATTTCATTCATTCCCCCTAGGTGATTTTAGGATTTCATTTGTAAGCTACAGGCAGTTGTGGGAAGGGTTATTATTGTCCTTTCTAAGACTAGAGCAAGCCCACGAAGAAAATCAAAAGATCCTAAGAAGATGTGGAGGTGATTAAAAAGTATTGGGACATCATGGAGATTATTTTGGAAGATTCTGGAAGGGCTCAGAGAAGTTGGGGCAGTTTCACCATAATTAGGGTTCACAGACTTAGTCAGTGCACATGCCAAAAAAATTGCTGAGCTTTGGAAGGTGATTCCATGAGCTCCACATGGAGTTAGGATAAAAAATAAACATTTATATAAATATAATTCCAAGACCTACATGATAATGAAATCATATTTTTCACAACACTTTGGTGCATCAGGTCTGCAGGCATAAGTGGAGTACTAAATAAAAAATCCAATTTTTCAAGGATAAAATGGATGAATCAAGGCATGATATCCCCAAAATTGGATTCAAAATTCCATTTCTAGTCAATATCGTATAAAAAATTTCTGAAAAATTCCATCGGGAGCTCAAGTTATCATCGTCGCAAGTTACCCTCTCGGAGCAAGTTCAGGACTTTAAATTTTTGGAGGACACATGTCAACTCCAGGAGCCTGGCAGGATTTTATGTGCCTAAATCCCCTTAGGATCAGGTACATCAACCTTGGAAAATTACGCCCAACCCCCATGTGACCTCTAGAGCCCCATACGACCATCAACATTGACAGTTCAGCCCTCGGGTGCAATTTGGAGCTCAAATTCCCTGTCGTCAGATCAACGCCATGTGTCAGCTCCAAGACCGTTATGGAATTTGATGTCCCTCACATCCCTCATAGGTCGGGACATCATACCTTGAAAAATGTGCCCATCCCCCTAAGAGAGACTTTTGGTCACCCATGTGAACCGCTTTTGGCCCCTCGATGTTGATTTTGGAGCACTCATTCCCTGTTGTCAGATCAATGACACATGTCACCTCTAGGATCACCATGAAAATTGATGTCGCTCACATCCCTTTGAGGTGAGTTACATCAGGGACATAACAATTCACCCATCCCCTTGCCATGTATTTTTTGAATATTTAAATCTAGCACTTAGTTGTTTTTCCCCCTCATTTCTCCTTCACAGCTCCTCACCATGCCATGGCCATGTTCTTGCTTGTCCAGATACCCGGTCCACCATTTCCACTCTAAACCAAAACCTACATGACTAAAAAATCATCTAATCCCTAAAAATATGCAGGCCTCGGATAAAAATGGATTGAAATGATGAAGAACGAAGAAAAAATGGAGACTTTTTGCCAGATAACTACAAAGTCACCCTATCAAAAAAACATCATATCTTGTAAAATACAAGTCAGATCGAAATTTCATATTTTGCAGACTTCCACATTTTGTGACTCATGAGATGATAAAGATGCAACTAACGGGAGGTCAAATGGTGCCCAAAATCATTTGTTCCAAAAAAATCCTCACTTCATGCACCGACTCACATTCGTTAGATTTTCCATCATCCTGGAAACGGAAATGAGCTAAAAACTTACACACGAGCTCCAAATGAAAATTTTATCGCAATGGAGTTGTTTTCATCACAAATGGATACAAAAACCATACCTACAAATTTTGAGCTCCATTAATGGCCATCATGGCAGCTCTGTGCTTAAAGCCACTGCCAAGTTAAAATTTCAAAATTTATTTCCAATCATTCTAGTGGGTGAAATCAAGTGAAATTTAGAGGACGTGACCATGAAGATGAGCCAAATCTAGAAAATATACTCCATCACAAACCAAGCACTGGAAATACACTTTCCAAAAATAGTAAGCTTTCCTACACATGTTTGTTATTTTTGGTAAGTCTTAATCAAAAGTGGCTATGGAAAAGGCAGTCTGCATTGAAGATATCTAAGAATCCATAATGATTATCTGGAGCAAAAAACAATGAAAATGACCACTTACTAAAAATATTAAGTCCCTTATATGGGTGCTTACTAAAAATAGTAAGTCACCCCAAGAAATGGTTAAAGAAAAGGCAGTGTGTGAAGGATTGAATGAAGATTTTCATCACATCAAGATGATCAAGAAGAAGAAATAATCACCTCTTACTAACAATATTAGGTATCCCATCTAGGCATTTACTAAAAATAGTAAGTCACACTCAAAGAGTAGTTTTGGCACAATAGGACATTAAAAACTTCGTCGCATCAGAACTTTTCGTCAACGAGGAGCATCGAACTTCATCAGGGGCAACATCTTCTCCTCTTCTCTCTCTTCCCTCTCCCCCAAATTTCTCTCTCTTCAAATGTTCTAATTCTTCATTGGGGTTTATACTTTTTGATATGCCTTTAAATCACCTAAAAGTGACTTTAGAAACATAATGTAAATTAAGTCACCTTGATTTTATAAAAGGGACTTAAATATTTTGTAGGAACATGAATAGTCTAAAGTTAGAAATAGGCATATGGAGTGTCATGAATAAGATGAGGACTCGAGTATTCTCTATAAATTGTAAATTCATTCCCATCTCAAAGGTTTGGCAATTGATCTTGTAAACTCAAGAGTTCATTGTACTTAGAGAAATCAAAGGAGATAGCCATTTTCTTCTAATTTCCTCCACTCTCAAATTTCTTCCATTCACACACTATGTACAATTTTATTTTTTAAGCAATCAATACAAGGAGTTTCTATCTTTCTTTCACTAAGGGGTTTCTTGATACTTTGTGATCAATAAATTCTATTTGGTCTTGTTATTATTTGCATATTTGTTTCTTCTCATGAATGCATGTGTTGAAATTTATAACTAGTGTGTGCAGGAATCTGATTTTCTACCTACGACATTAGCTCTCCTACCTCTTTTCTCACTCCCCTTTCCCACTCTTCAGACAAAGTCTCCCCTAGCAAGATATTGATAGCTTTTCCACAAGGTTAGTGGAGTTCCCCTTTTGGATCCCCAACCACAAGGACACTAGGAAAATCCACCTTTACTTGCACATGCATATATGGCAGTTATGTCGGTTAAGTAGAGGGAGTTAGATTCCCAGAGCATTGGAAAGAAATCCACAAGTTTTTCCACCCGAAAATTTTTCTCGCCAACAGATATTAAATCTTTCACTCCTTCTCCACTATAATAATAATTTTTAGTTACACAATATGTGCACAATATAGGGTTTTGGGGGCATGTATCTCCTTCTCCACCATTATTTCAACATCCTACACAATTCTACTTAGTAGTATGATACATGTGTAGGTCATGGTGCATCCATTCTCTTTTGTATCTTGTGTCTATATATAAAAATTTGGGCCTAGATCCATTGGTAGTGGTGTGGTATATGGGGATATGAAAAGTATTTAAGTTGTTATGTTCTTTGTAGGTAGTCTTTCCTCTCCTCATTTCAAATTCAAATATATCATGGTTACTAAAAAAATTGATACATAGTCTTCTTCCTTTATGGGGTACATTGATACCTCTCTCTCCTTCTCCCTTTATCTTCTATTTGGTGTTGGGTTACATGCACCTAGAATACTTTAGTTTATCCTTTTGCATAATTAGGGACTCATCATCCCCAATTATTTATCAATTTCAACAACATCAATCCAAATTTCCAATTACAAATAAAGATTAAGAGCTCTTTCCTTTGTAAAACAAACAAGTTTATTCCTTCCATGTTAAATTACACATTTTTACTTCACCTCATATAAATTTCAGATTTCATATTTACCATTGATTTACAGTTCAATTTTTACTATGGACATTTACTACAATATATGTTATAGGTTTCATTATGGATAATTCCAACACTAACACATATAGACAACAAAAAATTTGAGAAGAGACAAATTCTTTCTACACACTCAAGTATCATTTCCTTTAAGCATATACTTTTCATTTCTTAAAAGGGGAGAAATATGGACAATCAAATTTGGAAAGTTTTCCTCTTGAAATTATTGTTTTTAACTGTGATTCTTGGCAAAGGCAAACACCCACATCATATCCATACTCAGTACATCGTGATATATATATTTTAAATTTTTTATTCCTACACATTGATGTGTCAAAAAATTCTAAATATGAATCCATTTAATCATTGATTAATATTTTCCCATCATGATGTAACTTCCATATTGCATCCATTATGTACGTATACAAAACCATACAACAAGGTTAGGATGTGGAATCTGGTCCTAAATGACCTGTATGTTCTTGGAACAACACATATTCCAAATTTGTTTTCAATTGCACTATCTTTTTTGGGTCTTTTAACCTTCGTGGGCCAATATTTACATGAAAATTTACATTTGAACCCATATATAAGCATGTTTATACCGCCTCATTTATCACCTAACAATCATTTGGAACACTCATTGAAAATACATACAAAATGTACCCAATGCCACCTAAATCTTCCTAAAGCTAATGAAAATCCACTATGGAAGCCATTAATAAAATTCTAAATCACTAAACTAGGTCAAGGATTTCAACTTCCCTCATTTCTAAAAACCCAAAGAGCATAACCATCTCAAGTATGTTCAATTTGATTCAAGATTTCAAATAGTCACATTCATCTAGATATAATATGATATATGGAGAACTATGTATGGTTTGAGGCATGTTTTAAGTAGTGGTGATGTATGAAGTTTACAAATTGTACTTCAACCTAAATATTAACCTTTAGCATGGTATTCCACCCATGGTTAGGGTTTTATTTCCATTCAATTAATTTCATATGGTTTTGGGATTATGCAACACTTGGGATTGGCCAAAAAATATATTTCTAGACTACCAAATGACAAAAAATTTGCATGACTCATTTCCTAGTAGGTCCAAAACCGTAAAAAAGGTCTAGGACCATATAAATGTTCATGGAAGACTTGTACGACTCCATACCAGTGCAATTTCAAGTCATAGTTTCTAAAACAAAGCATCTACAGATCCATTACTCTCAGTTTTCATAGTCATTATACCTAGATCTATCTAATACCATTCTATGTATCTAAGTGCATATGCCCTCTTGTTTTTTCAAGATTGTAGCATATTATAAACACTAATTACAAACACCAATATGTTATTCTTATATTGTATGATTAATGTTAGAATTTATTTAATCAAAATAGTTTTTAGTATGCTAACCTTGCATTCTTTTTTTATTTTTTTATGCATTACATAATAATCTATTTTTAAGTTAATCTTAAAAAGGGTGTAAACATTTGGTGAGCCTGATTCTCATATCAAAATTTTTAGGATCAAACATTAGCTTCCCTAGGATTCATTTTTGTATGCTCCACTCATTCATTCTTGGTGTTGTATTTGTCATGATATAAATCATCATGATTAATCCTCAAATCTTCTATCATCTTTTCCTTAATCCTAGGGGCTCTATTTCTCCTAATAATATGATATATTATTCCCCTTATGTTGATACACAACATGGCACTATGGTCCCTCTTATTGGATCCTTTTCTAAAAATAATAGCTTTGCTAAAAAAAAATTCACTATTATCACCAATCATGTACAAGGTGAATGTTCTAGCAATAATTATAATAAAAAATCTCATGAACTTCTCAAGGATAAGGCACAACATATTGCACATTTCCTATAAGAATTGGCATTCTCCTATATATTTCCTGGGAACAACTTAAGTCTACTCTGTAATCCAATTTTGAGACATCTACTACTCTCATATCTATGATGCATACATATTTGGGTCCACCACATGTCCCAAAAACTAATGTCTCTATGTGCATTCATACATTTAATTTTGTCCCTACATGCACTCATAATGGACCTCATGTTTCTTCTTCTAGAAAACAAGTTCTAGAAACCCTTAATCATTTGTTTCAAGCTCAAATCTTACAATTGTAACAAAGTGTATCTTCTAATTCTCATAATATGGATTCTGCTCAATTGCTTCATAATATACTTACACCTGAAGTGACTACATATCCCTTATCTCTTGGTTTCATTTTTCCTAAGATCTTATTTATGATGGTAAGAGTGACTCTTCATAAGACCTTCAATAATTCCATATGGTGTGCTTTGATTATTCATATAATGATATATTACATACAAATATTTTCTTTAGAAGTCTCAAGGAGTTGGATTTACAATGGTTATGTGACCTCTCCACAAATTCTATTTGATATTTTATTGCTTTGGAAAATTAGTTTCTTGCACAATTTTATATCAACATTTGGGATAAAGTATCCTATGCTCAAAAATCTAAAGTCTGACAAGGGTCTAAAGATAACATAAATGATTATGTTTTACGCTACAAGATTATGTTCACTAAAATGAATAATATCTTGGTTAATAGTGAACTTCAGGATTGCTTCTCACAAATCTTGATTTTCCATTTGCAAGAATCAATTTTATTTGATAAATTCCCCTCATTCGATGATATATGTCATACACTCAAATAACGTGAGGCCAAGTTACTAAATATGAGTAATCTTAAGTATGTTGTTAGTTCTTCTACTATAGCTAGTCCCAAATTCCTAAGTAAAGATACATTCAAAGGAAAGACAAATGAAAATAGTATTCCACTAAGGAAAATTTTAATATCATATCCCATACTACTAAACTAGAGTTGTAATTGACATGAAGGAAATTCATGCATTTTCCTTGTGCTACACACATTATTATCAAAAAATTACTTGAGTCTAATCACATGTCTCTCCCTCAACCACTTGAGGTTGATGCAAGAAAGACTCATGGTAAGATTTTTGATGTTAATGCCTATTGAAACTATTCTAGATTCATTGATTACCTCACTAATTGATTTATTAAGCTTAAACATGTTATACAAGATCTTATTGATACAAATGCATTGAATGGGATGAGTCCATTGAATTATATAAGCCTACTAATGATAATCCCAAGATGAAAATATTTAATGTTCCACTTCCTAATTATAACACTGAAAAATATAATTTCTAAGTGCATAATTCTCATCATGTGGTACAACATTTTCCTTCTTATGATCACCCATTATATGTAATGATGGACACCATTGTTCCTCAACATGAGGGGTTAATTATCCAAGCAATATCCTAGCACGTTCATTCATATTGAGGTAATTAAAATTGATAAAAGTAAACTTAATATACTATAATACATTAAGAGGTGAAAGGGTTTAATTTAATAATATTTTGAATTAGGTATTGGGGGTAGGCTAGAGAGGTACACTAGAGGAGATGTAAGGTTACTTTTAATATAAAACTAAAACATTTGGACCCTAAAGATTAGGTCGAATGATAGTGAACACTAGAAAGACTATGAAGAAGACTGAATATGCAAATCAGTCAAGCAGAGAGGAGAGGAGGTTAGGGGAATTAGCTAGGCATGGAGGTGAAACTTCTGGAGGTAGTCGGGATCCCTTGGATGGCTCACCAACAACTAGGGAAGGGAAAAATCCATGCCCTAACCCTCAAAATGGAAAGGAGAGATTCAAATCAGTGGCTAGGTGTGGTTTCAGGAGGGTTAGTGGTACATACAAAGGAAAAGCTAGGAGAGAATCTCATAGCGGTGGGAGCTTCAAGCCCGAGGTCTCTTTCAAATCTGCTCTTGGTAAATCTAATGATAATACTGCTAGAAATTATGCGTATTTGTTAGACCTCACTGAATAAATTCCTTCCCTAGTTATTGATCAGATGGAGGTGGAATAATATTATCAAAATATATCTCGAGATGTCATAATAGGCTGCTTCAATGGCATGTGGTCTTCATCTACATATTTATACTAGTGGATTTTTCAAAACTAGACAAAGAAGTGAGAACTTTTCCCTTGTTCCAGAGGCTTTTTTTTGGTTTAGTTTAGGGAAATGGAGGATTACCAGTGATGCTTGTCAAATAGACTATGGTTCTAGGGAAATGCTGGTCTTCTTTTGACTCCATGGTTCCCTGAATTTGATATGAACTCTCTTTTAATCTCCAAAACTCCGGTTTGGGTGAGACTTCCCAACCTTCCTCTACACGTTTGGTATGCTTTAGAAGATATCGTAAATGTCTTGGGTAGATTTATTGAAGAAGATTTGGACATATCTCATGCGGTCCTGTTCTCCTTCACTCGCATGTGTGTGGAAGTCGATTTGAGAAAAGGGCTACTAGATCAAATTAATTTAAAATTTGGAAATGTTCAGCATTTATAACCTTTGGATTATGAAAACATGGCATTCCATTGTAGAAACTACAAAAACCCTCGACATCTGTAAGTATCTTGTCCATGGAAGAAGTAACTAGTTAAGAAGGGTGGCACGGCCTCAACAAGAGGATGGGGATATTTGGATCTGGATTTAGTGGATGTGGCAATATTTAAGGAAGATACCTGCAATTCCAGTACCAAGAATAAGATAGAGGAAAAAGTGGAAAAAGAGAAGAAGGATATTGTTCAGCAATCTTTGGGGATTATTGTGGTTAGTGGAATAAAAAGGGGGCTTTCTCTAACCAATTCAGATTTGGTGCTGAAATCCTCATTGGGTAACCAGATGGTACCAGGGAATACAAGTGATCTTATCCTTACAATTTCAGCAGCAAATGACAAGTGGAAAAAGGTAAAGAATATGAAAAATAAGAAAGGTCATATGGGTAATATTGAAGACTATTTCTAGTCCCATGAAGGGAAATAGTCTTTATTCAATGGTTTGGTTAAAGCTCTATGTTTCGTGAGCATATTTTTTAATAAATATAGGGGTATAGGCCCAGCTGGGTTTAGTTATTTGTTCGGGGATTTTAGGCCTAGATTTTTAAAGGGAACGGGTCCCTTCAACCCGCTTTATCAATAAATAAAAAACATTTGGACCCCTTATAATTGTAAAAGGAGTGTAGTCATAAAGATAAATTATAATATCTTTTTAAATAAGGAAATTGTTATCCAATTTTTCCCCTCAGGCCAAATTGGACAAAAAGCACCTAACAAGGACCTAGGCACCTAAACAGACCCCACATGTGAGATAGGGCTACATGTAGCTTTCGGGGTCCCAGGGGGACATTCAGGGAATTCTAGAGTGAAAATTATAATTGAGGAATTTTTCCCCTTATGGGTTTCGACCCTTGAGGTAAACTTTAAAAATGGTGAAATACGGGCCCTGTGGGCCCACACCTAGTCAAAATAGGAAAAAAATCAAATAAACATACATCGATTCTTAAAGCCCTTGCATTCAGTCTACATAGGGCCTCTAACACGAGACAAATTCAAAAAATTCAAAATATGGGTTCTTAGGGGCAAAAACTCTCCATTTGGGCCTTCATAGGCCACTGAGCTAAAAAATATCTCACTGAGAAGCTCTACAAGATGGATCATGCATTGGGGTGGCGAGTTGAGAAGGAGCTCTCTGAGTAGCTCGCCAAGCTACTCAATGAGCTAAGTCGTAAGGAAGGTTTGTCGAGCTTGTTGAAGGGGAACTAGTAAGGGAACTCCCTCGGGTGAGTTTAGGTGAGCAGAGTTCAAGGGCTGAGTTGAGCTGATGGAGAGCTCAACAGAATTGACAGGGGAAACTCGGCCATGAGGACAATGAGATCATCAACGAATTTGAGGGCGAGGTCGACATAACTCAATTTTGAGCTCATGAGGTGAACGAGGAGACAACTCAACCCAAGATCAAGAAGGACATAGCTCAATGCAAAAAGTTGATAAGTCACTCCATGGTGCGACGTAAAATGGTGGCTTAGTGGTACAGTTAGAAGATGAGCTCATGGGGAGATCTCGAGATGAATAGCTTGGTGCACAATGGTGAGGTCGTAATGGGAAAAAATCATCTCAATGGTCATTTCAAGGTGTTAAGACAAACCCAAACTTGTGAATGGATGTATCGGGATCAACTGGAGGCCAAGTTGAATGAAGTTAGACATGAGGGCTGATTCAACTTGGCACAGGTGTGATGATCAAAGGCAAAGAATGCAGTGGAATCCATTTTGGAGGATGACCAAGTTGTAGGGGGGATATCTTGGAGGAGCAAGTAATGTGATATCTAAGGATTCTGAATTTCTAAAGATTTCAAACTTTGTAAGGCAATCATTTTAGAGTTTTCATCGCCTTGAATGTAAAATACTAGCCCAAATTCCCGAAGACCTGAAACCCTGAAGTCCAAAAAGGCTCGAGGTTTTCAGAGTCAAATGTCAAGTTCAAGAGTCAACGACAAGGAATTTTGGGCTTGACAAGTGAGATAAATCTAAATAAATGAGAAACCAATGTCCAAAGAGAAAGGGTCCAGAACTCCAAAATGCAGGCGAAGTGGCGAGTTGTGGTGAGTTCGGAGGTAGAGGTATTTAGGTTTCGAGGGTGGATCATTTCATGGGTTGGAGCCAGTCATCTTCAAAGTCTTGGGGGGAGCAAAGCCCAAAATGGAGAGGGCCAAAATCCTAAAACAATGTAACTCCCGCCCATTTTGTTTAAACAAGCCATAAGTCATGCATTTGAAATTGAGTTTCATTAGGAGTGGCAAATCAGTATGTGGAAGGAACTTGAAGCCAAATCATAGCCTGAAAGGGCTTAGATTTTCGGGGTCAAATGCCGAGTTTGGGAGTCAAAGATGGGGAATTTTAGGCTTGACGAGCAAGATAACTCTACATAAATGTGTGACGAATGTCTAAAGAGAAAGGGTCAGAAACTCTGAAACATGGGTGACGTGGCAAGCCATGGTGAGTTTGGAGGTAGAGGTCTTTGGGTTTTGGGGGTGGTTCATTTCAGGGGTTAGAGCGAGTCATCTTCGGATTCTCGGGGGGAGAAAATCTTGAAATGTAGAGGTCCAAAATCTTTAAACAATGTAACTCCCACCCATTTTGTCTAAATAAACCATTGAGTCATGCATTGGAAACCGAGCTACATTGGGAGTGGCAAAGCGATAGGTGGAAGGAACTCGAAACCAAATCATAGCCCGATTTCAAATCCTCATAAATTCTGCAATTTTTAACCAAATTTGATGAAATTGTAGTCATTGAAAAGGGGATTTAGAGTAGAATCCAAGGGTGATGGATAAATTCAGTTTCCAAGAGGGTAGGTGGATATCAAATCCAATCAATTAACCTATGCTAGAATGATGATATCTTCCTTCATACTCCACCATTGTTCACAAAATTACAGTCATTGGAAAGATGATTTTGGGATCTACATCACCATTGGCACCATTGAATGTTTGAAAGTGGTCAAAATTGAGTAGAGGTGAAGGTGGTGGGAGAAGAGATCATGATGAACCTATATGAGCTAGAGACTAGACCCAAATGCAATCAGAGCCAGTTACTTCATGCACAAGGTACTATAATTAATTAGGGAAGGATTTTGTAGATATTTAGGCACTCATTACAGATTATATAATGAATTTTTATGTGTTTGGAGGCAATTTGGGATTTTCTCTCTCTCTCTCTCTCTCCCCCTTCAAAAATTCTTTTATAAATTGTAAGGAGGGGCTCATTTCAAAAGGTTGGATATTTTTCCTTTTCCCCTCCCTTATTTCTTATCCATGAGAAACCTATGGAGGTCAAGCCTCCCATTGAAATTGTAATGCAATTTTTATGCCTTTTGACCCCTTATAATGCATTGTATCAACTTTTGGAGTAATAAAATAGATCTATGGATGATTGTCAACCCTCGTTTTTGTTATTGTGTCTTTTCTAATCTCTCATTACAATTAAGATTATTGTGCATAGTTTAATTGTTATTGCAAGATTTTAATGGATTGTGTTTATTAGTAAATGGATTTTTAATAGTATTTTTGACCTATGGTACTAGGTTAACCTCTTCAAATTTTCTTGTTTCATCTCCATGCAAGTGCAATATATTCAGCATTCCTTATTAGTGCATCACCTCCAATCATAATAGGCTTAATTTTTGTGTATCCTCTTATCCTTGTCTCCTTGGAAAAATTTAGGGTAAGATTAGATTAGTTTCTATATAATTTGGATGTGTGGTGTCAATATTTAGGAATAGGAATCAAACCTTTCTCTGGAAAGCTTTCCTGATTGCAAAGTCCCATACTTTGGGAATAGCTTCATGTTATGCAATCACACTAAATGCCCCAAAATCAACCGAACCATTCGGGGGTGATGTGATTCCGCACGAACAATTTTGCCACGTCTGATTGGACCAAAGAGTCATTTCCATAAGCTTTGAAGGAATTTTCAAGAAATTCAGACTCCTCACTTAGCAAATTTTCAATTTCAAACCTTTCACCTCATGGCCAAAAGTTCTAAAATCAAATTTGCAAGGGTTTTTCCATTATCAAAACAAGTCCAAATTTCACTAGTAGATAGATATGGGGATAATATTCAAAAGGTTATTCTCATATTTTCAAATTTTTAATTTTCAAAAAATTGAAGTTTTTTTAATTTCAGGTTTTAGGATTTTGGGATTTCAGACATTTTGGAATTCTCCAAATTTTGGGTTTCAGGATTTCGAGCTTTTAGAATTCTTTGGGATTTTTCTTTCAGATTTCAGAGTTTTTTTTTGGATATTCAGTAGGTTTTCAATTTTAGGATTCTCTACATTTCAGAAATTTTGGGACTGGAAGTTCAAGACAAGTTTTACCCTCTACGGAAATCAACATGCGGATCCTTCAAAGTTTTCATTTTCATTTTTTTTGAGTTTGGTATGTGACTTGGCAAAATCCTAGCCTTTAAAGGCTTATTCCCCAACACATCTAGAGACTCCAAGGGTTAGAAATCATTGGTTTAGCAGCACAAGTTTCCCAAGTACATGAGAAGGATCCAAACTCAGGTTTGAGGAGAAGAGAAGAAGGAATATTTATGTACCTGCAATTATCCCTAGGTAGAGGAAGGAGATGAAGAAGAACATAAAGTTCACCGTCTCCACCCAATAGAACTTTGTCTACAACTCCACCTAGTAGACCCTTCATTCATTCAACTAAGGTCCTTAGACCAATCATAATGCCTCATCAAGCGCCACAAAATATTTTTGTCAACTTCACGGGAAGTAGTCCACTTACCCTAAATTCTCAAAATCAAATCTCAGTTGCAGCATTAAAGAACATTCCCTACTTCATGGGAGAAAATCATACAACCCCTATTGACCACATCCAAGACATTGCAAATGTCTGTGTAATTCACGAAATCAATGAGATGGATGTTGTAGTCAAATTATTGGCATCCTCTTTCAAGGGTAAGGATTTGCAATGGTTTAGGAGCCTAACAACAAGGTCTATTCAAAATTGGGACCAATTATGCATGGACCTCTACGATCAATTCAAAGAAAGGGCAGATAATCAGTCTTTATTGGAACAATTGACACCAATCAAAAGAGCGCCAACTGAGGATATGGAAAATTTCAATTTCTGATTTGAAAGGACATGGGACATAATCCCAGTGGCCATGAGACCAACTACACAAGGTGCATTCCTCTATTTCTTGAAGGCCCTAAATTCAGACATAGCAATGATGATACAATCAATGGGAGGAACAATGTTGTCAAGAGCCTATAACACAGATATCAGGGAAAAAACTGTTTGATTCAAGCAGGTAAATTAGCACCAAGGCTGCCTATGCCTCTATATCTAGAAATGAGAACTCCCACAACTATTCAAACACCTGAGTTGAATCCCATTCCAACCCCTAGGAATTAAAGAAATAATAAGGCTTCCACTTCTTCAAGAACTTCCAAAGAACTTCGGGAGGTTATGAAGCAACTGTAATACCTAGGGAATGAATTGATGACTATTAAGAGGTAACAAGCCGAGAAATCTAGACCATATCAGTCTCAATATCAATCAAACAGGACTCCATTTTAATCAAACAGACCTTCACCTTAGGTTGTAAATCACAATCAGAACCAAGGACAACCTCAAGCTGTCAGGACATTCTGACCATATAATCTAAATGTATTTCAACATCAAGAGTCCTTGGTTCCAACTCAAAACAATCATTGCAAGTAGTATGAATGGTGTTATCCCCTACAATCTACCTCATCATCAATAAGTGTGCTTTAATGGTGTACTAAATCAGGCCTTAATGGTTCAAATGGTTGGTTTTTCCCAAGAACCAAGAGAAGAGGAAAATCAGTAGCAACCAAGTCAACAAGAGGCTTCTCCAATGGAAGCCACATTGGTCAATTGGAAAGGAGGAATTTTGTGGGTTAATATAACCTCCTTTCTAGGGTGTAGCTGCCAATACATGATCAAAGAAGAGGAACATAGAGGAAAGGAAACCATCTAGTTTGATTGTTTCTCATCCTACTCTCACACCACAAGGAGTTAGTAGACCAAGTGCAGTCTTCTGAATGTATAAAATCAACCTAAGGTACTTACTGTAGCAGCACAAGTACCCATTCATGTGTAAGGAAAATTATTCCAAGTAAGGGGCATAAAAAGGAAAACCCATATCCCTTTAACATCATTGATAAAATGAAGAAAACACATGTGAGCATTTCCATGTGGGAATCACTGTCAATCCCAGGGCAAAGATACTTTTTGCAAGTAGCTATGGAAAATTGGTATGCTTCAAACGAGACACCTAGGAATCAAGAGAAAGTTCTTACTAATGAATGTAGCAGTAGAAGGAAGTCAACCAAGTAAAAATATGAAGCCTCCACCATTCTATGTGTCATTGATTATTTGAGATAAGTTGGTACACAACTACATGATTGATTATGGGGCGAGCATCTTAGTAATGCCAAAGTAGATAGCTCAATCAATTGGGTATCAAGTATGAGCTAGTGTTGAATGGAGTGGTGCTAACTCAACATGAACAATATTGGAACAAGTATTAAAGGGTTAAGTCTAATATTGCATGCATGTCCCAATGTCAATATCTTACAAGATGTTTCTGTGAATTGACCTTCTTCCACTCTTTTCATTATTCTTGTCAAGGGATTTCACTACCAAAATTGGTAGGTACCTATCTACAGATTGGTCACATGTGATTTTCAGAACAAGGTATAGAGCCAAAGTAACAATTAGGTCAAACCAATTGCTAATTTCACATTGAGCCTCATGTGCCAAGTCCCATCAATGTAAATTGCTTGGCCTTTGAACAAGAAGAATGTTCAAACGATCTGGAAATAGGTACAAAGGTTGAGGGAATTCCAGATTTGACATTGGATGAATGGGAAAACAAAAGGCATGTGTTTGATCCATACAAGGAAATGGAAGAAGATGAATTAGGAGTATATTGTGTACATGAAGAAAATTCACCCATTCCCAGCCTCACCAAGCCCAAAAATAAAGAAAACAATGAAGTATGGCAACTATTTTTTGATGGTTCAAGAAGTAGACATGTGCTGGAGGAGCTGCAATGTTGGTTTCACCATAGAACATCAAGTACTATTTAGATTTTTTATTCTAGTTTTCTTGTTTAAACAACATAGCTGGATACGAAGCTCTAATTCATGGACTTTATTGGGTTAGGAAAAGAGGCATAAATAACTTGCAGGTGTTCAAGTATAAAAAATTAATTGTGAACCAAGTTATGGGACAACATGCCATGAAGAATGATCTCCTTAAGAGCTACAAAAATAGGGTATGGGACCTCATGGAAGACTTTGAAGCATTCAACATCGAGTCCATACCTAGAAAGAAGAATGAATTTGCAAACAAACTTGCAGCAATTGGGGCATTATTTGATGTAGTGGATAGTATCAAGAAGGATAAAATGTAGCCACATATCCATGTAGTTGTAAGGCCAAGAAGTTCCAGATAATAACACAAGCTGGCAAGTGTTCGAGAATGATCAACAGATCATCAATTTCTTGCAAGAAGAGGCTGAGTTATCAACTAGGAATCTGGATAAATTAAAGTAGCAATAAGGGGATCAGGTAGTGTAGCTATGGAAAAACAAGCTTCCCAAAGGCTTAGTGACTCTAGAGTCAATATTCAGCCCAATGACCAATTCTGGAAAGAGAAGAAATATCCAGGTCAAAGGGGAAGATTCAGAACCTATTTTAGTTGGAGAAGGTAAAACACTCCAAATTGGCAAAGTGAGCACTGAGCAGGAGAGATTTGAATTCATACAAATTTTTCAGGAGTTCCCATATGTCTTCACCTAGAGCTATGAGGACTTGAGAGGATTTAATCCTAAATTGGCACAACATACAATTGAACTGGATCTGGAGGCTAAGCCTATCAGGAAAAAACAAATACCATTCAACCCTCACATTGAGCCTCTCATGAAGAAAGAGTTAAATAAGTTGATAGAGGTAAAACATCATATTTCTGAATCAAGCACTCAAGTTGGGTTGCAAATCTAGTACTAGTCAGGAAAAGAAATGGAGAAATCAGGTTGTGCATGGAATTCAGGACCTGAACAGGGCATCTCTCAAAGACCACTATCCTCTCCCTTCATGGAGAAATCTTACAGGTGGTAGCTAGGATCAGAAAGATTCTCTCTCCTATATGGATACTTAGGATATAATCAGATAATGGTGAAAGAGGAGGATCAATTCGAAACATATTTCACCACCAAATGGGCACCTACGCCTACAGGAAGATGTCATTCAAATTATCAAATGCTAGAGTAACATTTCAACAAGAAATGGACATGGCCTTCAAGGGGTTGATAAAATAAATAGTCCTTGTGTACTTAGATGACATCACTGTGTTCTCTAAGAATGTAGAAAGTCATCTTTTCCATCTTAGACAGGTGTTCCAAAGGTGCAAGAGATTCAGAGTGTCCCTAAACCTAAAAAAATGTATATTCCTAGCTCATGAAGAAAAAATCTTAGGCCACATTGTGTCTAAGGAAGGATTGACAATTGATCTAGAAAGGGTTAAAGAAGTTTGAGAATTTCCATTTCCAAGTCATAAGAAGGCTCTCCAGAGCTTCTTAGGAAGGATCAACTTTGTTCACAAGTTTGTACAAGATGTATTTCGCCACTCTTTTCAAGCCAATAACATTGATGTTAAAGAAGAGCATGGAATTTAAGTGGACAACACAGGGAAAGGAAATTTTTAAAGTTATTAAGAATGCAATATCTCAAGCTCCTACTCTCATCAATCCAGATTTTCCAAAGATTTCATGCTTTATTCCTTCGGTGGTTCAGACACAATTTCCGCAATCCTAGTATAGCATATAGAACAAAGAGGGATCCAAACAACCAGTTTCCTTCTTCAATCAAGGTTTGGAGGACTATGAGGTTAGGTACTCCTTCATCGAGAAACATGTCCTTGCAATAATCAGGAGTTTGAAGAAATTCAAGCACCTAGTTTCAAATAACAAGATTCAGTTGCTAATATCCCATGCGGGAGTCAAGGACTTCCTCTTGAACAATAATTTGAATGAGAAACAGGTAGGTTGGATCACCCATGTCATGGAGTACGATATAGAAATCAAGGTCACTAAGTTGTTCTGTGGAAAGGGATTGTATGAGCAGCTAACTCCGAGTCAACATGTTGAAGCAAGTGATTAAGAAAAAGAAACTACTTTGGTGCTACATGATAATTAGGGACAATCAGATGACAATGTGCCTACTCCTTTTTGGACTCATGACATGATACATTTCTTACAAATAGGTCTATGCCCTCCAGAGATGATAAAAGCAAAGAGGAGATATTTCATACTACAAGTCATTCCATATGTGCTTATTGATGGTGTTTTGTTCAAGAAGGACATCAATGGAGTCCTATTGAGGTGCATTGGAACCAGTCAAATTGAAAAAAATTTACATGAGTTTCACAATGGAGAGGCTAGAGGTCATTTTTCTCTATGGGTAACATCTCTCAAAATAATGAAGGTAGGTTATTATCAGCCCATAGTGTTCAGTGACTGCTACACATGGATCAAGAAGTGTAAAAAATGTGCATTCTTCACAGGTAAGGAGAGGCTAACAATACTTCCCTTGCATCCAATTTCAATTGAGAATTCATTCATACAATGGGGATTAGACTTCATTAGGGTCATCAATCCAAATTTGAGCCAAGGTCACAAGTGGATTCTCATAGCAACAGATTACTTCACCAAGTGGATTGAGGTGGTGACACTCAAGGAAGCGAATGAGTCTAGCATACTAGATTTCTATGAAGGGATAGTGACAAAGTTAAAAGTACCAGCCATTATCATATTAGAAAATGCTCTAGCATTCCTCAACAGAAAGATCATATAATGAGATGTTAGGAATGAAATCTATTTGATCACCTCTTCAAATTACTACCCCCAGGATAACGGACAAGTAGAGTCCACGAAGGAGAATTTGCTAAAGATCATCAAGAGGACTCTGGATGAAAATCAGAGGACATGGCATACCATTCTCAAATCAGCCTTATGGACTGATAGGATCACACCAAATAGGTCAACTGGTAGCTCTCCCTACAAGCGATTTTATGGGAAAGAAGTATTGCTACCCATATCACTCAAGTTTCCTGCATTGGATCTCATGAAGCAGCTAGAGTTGTCTGAATTTGAGCCTATGGAAGCTAGGTATGCGGAGCTAATGGAATTGGAGAAATAAGAGAGCATGTAATGCAAACCATTGAGAAATATTAGGCCCTAGTCAAGAGGTAATTTGATAAGAGAGCCAAAGCAAGGACTTATCAGGAAGGGGACCTAGTTCTGAAATGGGATGCAGATTGGGAAAAACCGGGCAAGCATTCCAAGTTTGATGCCATTTGGAGTGACCCCTACATGGTCATAGGATTTAAGAGTAGAAATTCCTTCCAACTTTCTACTTTGGATGGAGAGGAACTTCTAATTCCGGTTAATGGAATCTATCTTAAACATTACTACTGAAAGAAAATTCTCACCCTTGTACATATTAGTTTAGGACTTTGAATTCCTTTAATTGTGTATGCACATTGTCTTGTTATGGATTAGGTTTTATTTTCCCTAAGTGCCTTTGGCACAGGTTTTATTGCTCTTAGTTAAATCATTGTGTGTTTCAGTGTGCTTCCCAAATGAATGTTGTAACAAAAAATAATTTCATACTTGTAAGGAACAATTGCAGATTTCAATAGAAAACAAATGCAGAGCAACTAAAATCAAGATTAAGGATGGGTTTTACTAAGTTTTTATTCTTCAGGTCCTTCAAGATCACTCACAGGTGAACTTCTAAACACCTCACCAAATCAAAAAGTAGCCTTCAGCAGCATGTCGTGAGTGGAAATTTTAGAAGAAAGAGAAAAATCAAGTTTTAATAGAGTTCCATGATGTCTTAACTCCAAGAATGTATTATTTAAAACTCTGCAGCATGTAATGCATGTCAAGAAATCATCAGTTGTTGTGTGCTTCATACTTGGAAGAATTAGGTTTTAAGAAAGACTTGGAATCTCATTTTTAGTCTCGTAGTTCAAGGTTGCAAAGAGGAACAGGTGAAAGTCCTAGGTTTAAACAATTTTCTACTCTCACAAATTTTAACTTTAATATTTTCTTATGAAAATTGAGAGTGTAAGTAGCGAGAGAGGTCTAGGGCCAGCAGATTTCGAGATAGGTTCAACGGTGTGTAGAAGGTCTCTAGGTTTCAAATTCAACAAGTTCAAGACCAATATGCAGGTATATAGTGACTTCATACCCAATGGAAGCATCAGGCTACTAGTATAGGACATCTAGTAGGCAGATGTCCCCGTGAGTCACCAAACTATTATCCAATTTTTCACCTTCAAAAAAATTAGATGACAAGCACCTAACAGGGACCTAGGCACCTAAACGGACCTCACAGGTGAGACAGGGCTACAAGCAGCTTTTGGGGTCCCAGGGAGACATTCAGGGAATTTTGGAGTGAAAATTGTAATTGAGGAATTTTTCTTCTTATGGGTTTTGACCCTTAAGATCAACTTGAAAGATGATGAAATACGGGCCTCGTGGGCCCACACCCAGCCAAAATAGGCAAAAAATCAAAGAAAAATATGTTGAGTCTTAAATCCCCTTATATTTAGTCTACATCAGGCCTTCGATACAAGAAAAAATGAAAAATTTCAAAAGATGGGTTCCGGGGGGGAAAAAATCTCCATTTAGGCCTTGATAGGCCACTGAGCTAAAAAATAGCTCACTAAGCTGCTCGATGAGATGGATCATGCATTGGGGTGGTGAGTTGAGAAGGAGCTCAGTGAGTAGTTTGGTGATCTGAGTTATAAGGAAAGTTCTTTGAGCTTATTGAAGGGGGGGCAATACAAGGGAATTCACTCAGGAGAGTTAAGGCCAGTGGAGCTCGAGGGCCGATTCAAGCCCATGGAGAGCTCAATGGAATTGACAGGGGCGACTCGACCATGAGGACAGTGAGCTCATCGGTGAATTAGAGGGAAAGGTAGACATAGCTTGGGTTCAAGCTTGTGAGGAGGATGAGGAGACTGCTCAACCCAAGCTTGAGGAGGACATAGCTCAACGTGAAAAGGGGATAAGCCACTCCGCGGCGTGACATAAAATGTCAGCTCAATGGTGCAGTTAGAAGATGAACTCGTGGGATAAGCTCAAGATGAACATCTCAGTGCACAATGGTAAGGTCACAATGGGGAAATCTCATATCAATGGTCAGCTCAAGGCATTAGGAAAAATCCAAACTCATGAATGTAGGCATCGCGATCGATTAGAGGCCAAGTTGAATGAAGTTGGCCATGGGGGCTAATTCAACTCGGCACAGGTGCAATGAGCCAAGGAAAAAAATGTGGCTGAAGCCATTTTGGTGGATGGCTGAGTTATAGGGGGATAGCTCAGTGAAGTGAGCAAGTCGAGATTGAAGGAGTCTAAAGGTTCGAAGAATTCAGATTTCGGAAGGTGAGTTTTTCGTAGTTTTCACTGCCTTAAATGCAAAATACTATCCCAAATGCTTGAAGACCCAAAACCCCAAAGTCCGAAAGGGCTTGGGGTTTTTGGGGTCAAACCTTTAGTTTGGGAGTCAATGGTGGGGAATTTCAGGCTTAAGGAGTGATCTAACTCTAAATAAACACTAGAACAATGTCCGAAGAGCAATGGTCAGAAACTCTAAAACGTGGGCAATGTGGTGAGCCGTGGTGAGTTCAGAGGTAGAGGTCTTCGGTTTTCGGGGGTGGATCATTTTAGGGGTTGGAGCGGGCTGTCTTCAGAGTCTTGTGGGAGAAAATATTGAAATGGAGAGGGATGAAATCCTAAAACAATGTAACTCCCACCCATTTCATGTAAAGAAACCGTCGAGTCATGCATTGGAAACCTAGCTGCATTGGGAGTGGAAAAGCGGTGGGTGGAAGGAGCTTGAAGCCAAATCATAGCCTGATTTCAAAACCTCATAATCTGTGCATTTTTTAATCAAATTCTATGAAATTGTAGTCCTTGAAAAGGGGATTCATAGTACAATACAATGGTGATGGCTAAATTTAGTTTCCATGAGGGTATGTGGAGATCAAACCTAGTCAAGAAACCTATTCTAGAATGATGATATCTTCTTTCATACTCCACCATTTTTCACAAAATTATAGTCATTAGAAAGCTAATTTTGGGATCTACAACATGGCACCATTGAAATTCAGATTTTAGGGGTTCTGGACCTCTGAAAATTTGTGAAAAATGAGTAGTAGGTGAAATTCATTAATGAGGTAGGTGGGAGAAGAGGTCATGATGAAGCTACATGAGCTAGAGACTAGACCCAGGTGCAATTAGAGCCAGTTCCTCATGCACAAGGCAATGTAATTAATCAAGGAAGGATTTTATAGATCTTTAGGCAATCATTACATATTAAACAATGAATTTTTATTTGTTTTGGAGGTAAATTTGAGACTCTCTCTCTCTCTCTCTCTCTCTCTCTCTCTCTCTTCAAAAAAATCTTATATAAATTGTTAGGAGGGGCTCATTTCAAAAGGTTGGATATTTTGCCTTTACCCCTCCCTTCTTTATTATGCATGAGAAACCTATAGAGCTCAAGCCTCCCATTGAAGTTTTAATGCAATTTTTATGCCTTTTGACCCCTTATAATGCATTGTATCAACTTTTGGAGCAATAAAATAGATTTGTGGATAATTATCAAACCTCATTTGTATTATTGTTTATTTTCTAGTCTCTCATTAAATTTAAGGTTATTTTGTGTGGTTTAATTAGTATTGCAAGATTTTAATGGATTTTGTTTATTGGTAAATGGATTTGTAGTATTATTTTTGACCTGTGGTACTAGACTACCCTCTTCAAATTTACTTGTTTCATCTCCATGCAAGTGTGGGATATTCAACATTCCTTATTGGTGCATCACCTCCAGTTATAATAGGTTTACTTTTCATGCATCCTTTTATCCCTATCTCCTTGGAAAACTATAGTGTAGGATTAGAGTAGTTTCTTTTCAATTTGGGCGTGTGGTGTCAAGATTTAGGAATATAAAGCCTACCTTTCTCTAAAGAGATTTTCTTTTTGCAAAGTCCCACACTTTGGGAATAGCTCCATGTTGTGCAATCACACCGAATGCCCCAAATTCAACCGGACCGTTAGTGGGTTTTTTGATTCCACACGAACAGATATATCAGTTATAATATTCTTAACCAAGAAATAATAAGATGGTATAAAACTAGGATTGAATATGTTTTTCAACACAAATGATATTATTTCACCTTCTTAATTATTTGAATAACTATTGATAACTGATTAAAAATTAACATTAAGGTAATTGATAATAGGTCTTGCATGGCTTCAAAATATCTTTCTAAACAAAATGTGTATTAAGAAAACATTAATTGAGTGGGAAACATGATATATTTTTTGTTTGATATATTAGGGTAGAAATAAAAAGGGGTAAGTCAAATTGTAATGGAAAAATGGGTAAGCAAAAATTTGTACATGGAAAAAATAGTGGGTATTTTCATTCTAATAATATAACATTAAGGCATGATCTCAATTGAATAATTAGAGGTAAAAACTAACATTTAGGTTATTGTTTAATACCCTTCAAACAAAAGTGTTATACCATACTTTTAATAAGTGAAACCTGTGTGTGTCTCACATACATTCTCCAATAGTTATTATAGTTGGTGACTCTGATATGGATGATAATATTATCTCAGATACTCTATATATGCATTCATTCATTCATTAATCAAGTACTTATACACATTGTTCTAGTTATCCACATAATGAGTATAATATTTGTACTCTCAAGCTACTTCGTTCTCTTGGCTATTTTAAAAAATCAAATAACACATGATTCTAATTCTACCTATGGATATATTATTTTACCTATTAGTGCCAAATATTTTTCTACATAGGTCCCATTTCTAGTAGCCTCCACTTTTACTCAAGTGACATGTATTTAAGCATTTTGTGATTACATACCCTTAGGGATTTCCAATTTATCCTACACCAATGTGTCAAGTTTATTCATCAATATTAAGTTGTCACAATTTTTGGTACACCTTTTAAGGATCCTCCTTCTCTGTTGCCTCATCATTATTCTATAGATTCTACTATACATTCTCTATGTAGTGTCTTTTTCCCTCCTAGGTTTCCAAACAGGCCTTTTTTGTATGCAACCTATCTCTAATATCTCTTTCCCTTCTAGGCCTCCCAATCAGTCGTCTAACACATACATTATATCTAATGGATCTCACACTTGTAGGCCTCCTCATTGGTATCTAGTGTACATATTATATGTAATAGTTATAAATTTCCTAATACTCATTGATCTATTGTTATCAGCCAATTTTGACTGTGCAAAATTTTTTAAAAATAAATAAATAAATAAAATAAAAATGAAAATTTTGTAATTTTTTCAAAAGTGTTACTTTTCGTTGTTTATCACTTTCATTACAACCGTCTCATTTTTGTGATCATTTCAGTCTTCGTTTCATCCTTTTCGGGTGAGAACTCCTCCCGTCAGGAATTAAACTACATTAAAGTTAATTAATTAATATTTAATTAATTAATTACTCTTTGTTTGATAAAATTAATTTTTAATAATTTTAGAGTATTTAATTAAATAAATATTAATTAAAATTCATTCAACAAGTTTTATTTTAATTGTCGGGGAAAAATAAGCTTCCGCTTCCCATTGCCAGGAATACCAAATTGGCTTCCCGGGCCCGGATTTCCCCTTTCATGGAAAAATTGTTTTAAATTACTACTTGTGGGATTTCTTTTCACAATTTCCAAATTAATGAATTGGCAAATGGGAAAAAAATCTCCCGATTTCTCACATGGGGAAATTAAACGGAGATTGCTAGCCCACTTTGTCATTCCCGTTGGCAATCGGTCGTTGCTTCCCCCATTTCCCCTAGCAATTAATTCCACTTCCCGGGAAGAGGGGAAGTTGGTTTAACCCTCATAAATTCCTCTGACGAACTCGTTGGAAAGAGTTGTACGAAGCTTTCTAAAATTGCTTCTCACTTCTTCTAAGCAACATAATATTTTTATCACATTCCACAATAGTGCGAACGCCATTGTGAAGGATAAAACCAGTCCCAAAACACAAAGAATCCAACGCATGCAGAAGTCTTTGAAGAATTTTCAACACCTTTTTGAAGGAGAAATAACAGGTACATTCTAAACAAAGGCCAACACAATCCAAAGAATTAATCTCTGCGCAGCCCAATGGAGATAAAGGAATTTTGTAGAAGTATTTGGCATAAGACAAAACACAAAAAGACTTCATGTGCAACTAGGTAATAGGAAGGAACAATTTGAAGGGCAGTCCAAGCTAATCTCCACGCATAGGCCAAAGCAAATAAAATATTGAAAATGCAGAGATAAGTCCAAAATTTCCTCTCGCACATTCATTAAATAAGGCTACACATTCATAGTAATTTCCAACACACAGTTTGAAGGAACAATCCAAAAATGGAAAAAGACAACAAGAAAACAAAAATAAGCTTTCCATACATTCCACAGAGATAACCACGTTGTCCAAGGGAGAAGATTAGCATGTATTTGACAAAATAAAATGATCACAGGACATTTTCAGATGCTCCACGTTTCAACAAGAAGACAAGGGAAATAAAAAAGAAGACAAGAAGAATCAATTAATACGTAGCTAAAGGGAATAAGAGCACGTTGCAAAGTTTCCACACAGGTTTTGAAAGCTTCAAAATTTCAACGCATGCAATAAGGATAGTCCAAAATAATAATTTAAAAAAAGACATAAGGATCATTCCCATGCATTGGCAGAGGGGGACAGCAGGTAAAGGAGCAAAACATCATGTAGCCCAAGGAACAGCCAAGAAGGAGGACAAGTCAAATACAAGACAAAAAAAAATAGTCTTCAAACACTTCCACACCTGGATAAAATCCAAAGAAAACAACAAATAAGAATTTAGTTTGATTTATCGAGCAAGTTTTGTCTTCATTGAAGCTTCACGCATTGGTCTTTAGAGAAAACAAGAACGTTGGCATACAACTCATTAAAAAAAATTGTTTATTTTCTTTTGCTTGGAGGAGACCACACGGGAGAAAGAAGAGGAAACAGTCCAAACGGGAGCAAGATTCATGTGCCAGGAGGAAATATAAATAAAAATTACAAACCCACATTTGCATAAACCAAAGGATTAAAACCCATTCATTTTTGCATGTCCATGTGCGGGTTTGAAATATAAGTTTTTGAGCAACTTGAATCATACAAGATGGAGAAACAATATCATCAGGATATTTTTTTAAATATATATATTATTGATGCCCGATTTGTAACTCGAGCTTAGTCTCGATATTTTTCTTGTGTTTGCATTTTTTCTTGTAACCGAGATTGGTTATTATTATTATTATTTTAAAAATAATAATAAAACAAGTCATATTTTCTTTGCATTGACGGGGGTTTCGGAGACTGAGACCCGACCCCACTTTCGTTGTTTTACATGCCTCGGTTATTCTTCTGTGAAATTCATAATGGCCAAGAAATCTAAAAAATCCACAGGAAGATTGAGGAAGCCAGTGGAGAAATTGAATAAGTCTGCACTCACATACAAATTCCAAGGAATCATTCCTCCCAGTTCTATCAAATCAGCATACGACAATATAACTGATACAAATCTGGGTCACATCAATGTGCAACAATTATATGAATGAGTGAAAACTGAAGGCAAAACCATATTCTCGGATAGGCTTTACCATAGTGGCCTACCTCAAGCAGCAACATTTCATGTCTCGGTGCAGTGTCCAGAGTTGGTTATCGTTTATGCGAAGAACTATGATCCTGAGAGACGAGGAATTTTTAAAGATAATTGTGAGCCTTTCCTCTTAATCACACCAGAGTAAATTGAGGAACTACTCTGCATACCTAAATTTCCTGAGAATGTGGATATCACTCGCCAGTCAACACAATAATTTTGGGATGAGGAACCCCTGAGATGGAGTAAGATGGTTAATAACAACTGGTTAGTGACCAAGAGGCCTCGAATTGACCAGCTTCCCAAAGAACTGTACCACATTGAGTTCGTGGAAGAAATCAGGGACATGATTACTCTCCTAAGTTGAGTTTTCGGTTTACCCTCTGCTAGGATTTTCCACCCATGGATGTATCAGTTTATCTATATCATCCTTGCCAAGAAAGAGTTTTTGGATTGGGCCACCACCATCAGTAATACCCTTCACAAATAATTGATAGAAGTTAAGATGATTGGATGCTTCTACATGACATCGTATCTGACTTATGCAGTAGCAAGAAGAAAGCTATTTTTGGGACTTGAAACAAGAGGAGTCATGGGGCCGTCAAACAGTGTTTTTCATTATTACCCACAACTTAGTTTCAAAAATATCTCTCACCATTTTAGAAGAGTCAATGATGCATTCACCTTCCACGTGATTCGGAACCTAAATCGAAATACAAAGGAAAGATTTTCTAAAGAAGCCATGAGTGTCATTTCCCAATGGGGAACATGGTTTATTCAATTTTCATCATTTTCCTACATTCGTGTGAGTGGATTTGTTGGTACTCCAGGGAAGCTTCCTAATTACGTTAGTGACATATGGGCATTAATGGAACTTGCGCGACAACTATTCCAAGTTCATTATCTTCTCAGTGACAAGCACCGTTCAGGAATTCATTTCCCAATCCAAATCGGCGAATACCAATGTCCAAATCTTTTCAATTCACAACTCATAGAAAAAGAGTTCGCTCTCATTACAATCCATCCATATGTGAAGAGAGCCCAATTTTATATCAATGGATATATGCAGAAGATTCTTGGAGCAAAGTATCAACATAACCCTACCATGGAATATTTATGGGCTGCCTGTTCGGACAAACATGAAGTAAGAAGACAAGAGTTTTCTCACCTAACACTTGCTCAGATCAAGGCCTTCCACATCAAGAACCCTCCCAATTTATTTATAAATGATGATGAATATGTCATTGATCCCTTATATGATGTAGTTGCTTTTACCCCATCGCCTCGAATCGACTAGACCAAAAGAGATGAATTTTCTCTTGATAGCAAGAATCAACCGATTCTTGAAAGAATCAGACCTTGGTATGATAGAGAACTTGCCAAGTTACAATCAATTCAAGATCATGCTTCACGATCACAAAAATTGCCAACATGAGGAGGCCTTCATTCAACCAAAGCCTCTTCTCAATCAACCTCTATATCATCCAATCATACACAACATGCAAGAAAGGAGTGGTTGATAAAATTCACTTCTCCAAGTAACGTGTCACGAGGAAAAAAATCTAAAGACCCTAACCCCGAAGAAGGAAGAGAGTGTGTATCAGGATTTTCTACCTCGAGTAGAGATTTGTCTACCCACATTATTAATAGTGTTCATAATCTCATGGAAAATGATCCTTAGTCATGCTTTGAACAAGCATCCACTCAGGTGCAGGTAGTCCAAATATCAAACACTTCGGAGCATGCAATTCATGAACGAATTTCCCAAAATCTCCCAAATAATTAAAAGGTGGATATTGAGGTTGTTTCTCCTCAAATTGAGGTCGTAGATAGGATTCTTACAAGATCTCATGATGTCAAGAACGATGATAATATTGATTCGAGCTCTAGGATTTTATATGCAGAAATAATGCATGATACTCCTTCTTGGATTGATTCTGAGGTTAAGAAAAGGAAGAGGGTTGTCAAGGCAATTGACATTGATTTTGACACCCTTTTCAAAATTTCAAATGATGTCATCCCAAATAAGCCTAAGGGGCTTTCTCGAACAATGGTGGATAATGATGGAAATAGATTTGCAGATCTCGTCATCCCATAAGTTAATAAGGAGTGTGATTCCATGACACCTGCTGATTATGAAGTTTCTAGACTTGGACTTGGGAGGTCTACATTATAAAGTGACATGGCGATGGCTCAAGATTCAATTGATATCGTGCTAAAGATACTTGATAAATATAAGTCTTAGAACTCTTATCTCAAGGCCGAAAATAATCAATTGGTGGAATATGTTCAACATTTGATAAATCCCATATCATCCACTTTCCCAGTACTTGATGCAGTGGCTTCCCCTGATGAAGAAACTCTCAATTTGTCAAAAGAAATAAACACATTAGGCCATGTCACTAAAACTTGGCTTTCAGAGATTCTCGTTTTAGGCCAAGGGATGATCAAGACCACGGTTAAGCTTCATGAAGATGTCAGTGTGTATCTTGATCCAATTCTTTCTTTCAAAGAAAATTTTGTTTCTACTATATCAAATTTGGATGAGATATTGCCCAATTTACAGGAGATGACAAGTATGGAATCTTCAGTTTTAGCTATTGAAGGAATTCTCGAATTTGAACATCGAGGGACACATTTTCTTTGGTTTCTACATCTCAAATCAAGAAAGATGCTTCTCGAGGATTCTATGATCCATTATGAAAGCATGTGCAATGAAGCCTTCACTTCACTCTCCTTGATTCAAGAATTCATAGCTGAGATTCCTTGCAACCTCGTAAATGAGCATAATCAAAGGTGTTCATCGGAGCAGGTGGAAGAGCAATTTTCACAATTGTTTAAGGACATGTACACTCCCGCCAACAATTTCTCGTCAGTTTCAATGGAGCGGTGCATCAAATTAAAGAACTTATTTGAGAACGCTCAATCCCAAATTGTTAATTTAAATGATATGCCAAGTAGAATTCTTGAATTGCAGGTATTTTGTGAGGCTATTCTTCGACCAAGTGAACCTCCAGAAGAAGAAAAGATGTTTGAAACTTTGGGAAGGTTTAGATCCTTTCAACTAGCAAAAGCGGCAGATCCTAATTTCACCGGCGGTTCAGGGAGTTAATTTTCTTGGTATCTAACGAAGTGGGAGATTCCATTTCTCATACGCTTGAGATAGGCGGACCCCATTTCAATGGATAAGGCACTTGTTATTATTGTATATTTTAAAAGGTGTTGTTATTTGTTATTTTCGGGAAACTATGGATGTTTTAAGTAATTTCTATTTTTGGTTGTCTTTAATAAAGTTGTTGAAAAAGTCAAAGGTCACTTAAGTGCCTTATTTAATGATCATGTAAAACCCTAACTACTTTGTAACCAACTTTTGGGTTATAAAAGGAAGTGAGGGGCTCATTTGTAAAGGTGACTTTGAGAGAGGAGAAGAAAATACTTTTGTGTGCAAGCTTTGTTTCAGGAAGAAACTTTGTGTTCTTTTGTGAAAACATTTTGGAGTTAATGAAATACAAACTTTGTGTCTCATTCATTGTCTCTTGTAACATTTGATGTTCTTATGTTCATTAGATGTTAGATGTTTGAATCTTGCATGCAAATATTATCTTTGATCTTATTGTCAACATTATTAATCGGTTGTTCTAGTTCACAGTGATCAAGCTCTGATTATCTACTTGCTCATGTGTGTTCCCTTTTACACGTTCTTGTTTGGCTAACTCAAACTCTGTTTTATTTGTGTTGGTTATTCACCTTTCCTCTTCATGTAATATTAGGCTCTGTTTTTACCTAACTCTTGCATGTTCTTTCAATTCATTCCATTCCACTCCTTTCCTTCATTCCATTCCATCTCCCTCATTCACTTTTCTTTCCATTGATGTTCCAAAAGACCCCCCACATACAATTTTGAATGTACATATGTAAATACAGTTTTGGTTTTCAATAAAGGTAGCCTCACCTTCATTGAGGAGGGACTTCGTTCCCACACTGTTGCATGTCATTTGCATGCGTGCAAATCCATATGATAACATGCTCATCATGCTCAAAATGCATGACTCTTCGTGAGTATATTCCAACCAATTCATTCGGTTCTCGCATGATCCATCTATGGGTTTCACTGGTGACCACTTTTATAGACATTCATAGGGCATGATTCTCATTATTTGGACAAAATTGAGTGACCAATTCTCTTGGCATTGGTTTTCAATCTTAGGTTCCTCCTCATTGAGGCTCACACATTGACAGTAGCTTATTATTCTTCCCATTTTGTACATCAGCTTAATTTCAAGGATCATATACATTCACATGACTTCTGCACCTTTAAACTCAAGACCTTCACATACCTGAGTTTTCAGTTGTTTCAGATATGATACCTGACAGACATTTTGATGTTTCTACATGCAACCCATTGTGCATTAAGCACCAACCATATGCATAACATCTTCTTCATCCATTCATGTTGATTTGGGGTGGAAATCTGATCACTCTGGTAGTGACATAGGCATTCGTATGAGAGGACTCTAAAGGCGCATCTTTCTCCACCATTCAGCCTCTTATCCACTTTCAACACCTTTTGCATTGTAATGCATCCTTGTTTTGACTAAATCTTTAGTAGGTGTACTAAATCTCTCTTGTTTGTTGAGCTATAAATTGTATCTGTATATTTGAAACTTTTTGGCATATTGACAGTCTCTCATGGAGCTATTTTAATGAAGCTCAGTGTTATTCTTGTCAATGTCCGAGTAGTCTGTTTTGACCTCAGCTCAATCTATATTTGAATAGCATCACTTCCACCCATTCAGTTAGTATACAGGGTGTGATGTTGATCAATAGAGAGGGATTCCCACCTTTACTTAAAAGGGGAGATGGAAATACTACATCTTTAGCTAGTGTCCTTCATTGTTCCTTTGGTTAATTCTTGGACAGTCAATGCCTTTTGCAGCAGTTGATCCTTATGTTTGGTGTTTTTTTGCACTTTTGACATGCACTCCCTTAATAGTCTCCTTCCAACTATGGAGCTATTCCTGGTGAAGCCCAATGTCATTTCTCTGAAGTTTTGTGATCGAGGTGGATTTACCATATGCATACCAAACTTCTATCAGTCATTGTCAAACGAGTTTTTTTAGCCTAGCTTTCTTGGGATGCCTTGAATCATTTTCCTAAAATCTCTACTCAAATGTTACTGGTTTTCCTACACTTACGGTGTCATTTCTTTCCAGCTATTTTACCATGACCTACCTCAAGGCCAGTTACTGGGACTCATAGTTGTCATTCTTAATTTTGTTCCCCCAGCTCTCACTTGAGGGGGGTGTTAGAGTAGGTATTTACCATCTTATGTCACCTCAGCTCAATTCTACCTTCCTCTCATCCCACAACTCGTAAGCGGGTCTATGAAATCAAGATTGTAGTTGCAGAGCCCCCAAATCCCAACTGTTCTGGCCAAATTTCCAAAATAATTCTCCCACATATACTTTTATCAACATTTTCACACTTCTTTGATTACTAGAGAGACCTTCAAATATAGGTGTTGATCTACGACCTTGATTGGTTCTTGTATTAATTCCCCTATATGGAACTCAATCCCAATCATTTCCATTGTACTCATTATGAGCAGTTCCTAATCACTATATGATATTACTGCTCTGATTGGTGCAAAGTCTATCATTGTAAATAATTCTAGGAGATACCTTTCTTTCATCATATCAAATGTGGTGTGTTAATGATATAGTTTGAGATGGTTCCCATCACACTTGGAATGATCTTCTTATCGATCCTTTCAAAATAGTTTGTTAGATCATTCACACTTTGGATGATCAAACTGGTATATTTTATGCTCTCAATCTTCCTGCATTCATTAGGCCCAATAACAACCTTAGATTTTCAGTCCACCCAAACTTAATTGTGACCATTGGTTCATTTCCTTGATTAGGCCTGATCATGCAAACACATTGAACCAATCCCTCATGTGGACACTTATTGTGATGAACCCCAACATCCCACTAGACTATCGTGATAAAATCTAGAATTGGTTGGCCCTTATGCACCACATTTCAAACAACTACTCCCATTGTTTCAATGTGGTAACCTGATTTTCCTTTAGATGCACCATCAACAATTCTATATTGTCATGCTTAGTTCATTTTGGGGAGCCTCCTTGATCATCAAAATTGTTACTAATTACTTTTACTCCCATTATCATGAAGTGTATAGTTTGAGGCCAATTGTTAGCACCAAATATCACTATATACATATTTTGGTATCACTTATGTCGTTTAGCTTTGTTCACACACCACCTTGAACCAATTATCAACTAGCTCCATATAGTGTGGTATATTGAGTCCATGATGTAGGAGACATAGATCGTTACATGCTACATTGGAGCTAGCTGGTTCATTACATTTTTATCTTGATTGACCTCAATTCACATTATACAATTGTGATAATTTCATTCGGTTCTTCCTGGTGTGTGACTTGGGCTCAATATAGCTAATTGATTACATAGATTGTGTACATGTTCTCTTCTGGGGTCAATTGACCCATATCACACCACATTGAACTAATTATGTGGTTTATCAAATTGGTGTGTGAATAGGGATAATCAAGCCCCAATCAACACTAGATTATCTCACTCAGTTCATCTAGGGCCAGTTTATCGTTATCACATTGAATTAATTACATCATTATGGTTCAATGCTTGATTATGATGTTGGGGTTAGCACACCGGTTGTACAAATAATATATCAGATCTAAGCATACATGCAAATAAAAGCAGATATTCTACCAGAAGAAATATACAAAACAAGAGACATAAATCAACACCAAATTTAACGTGGTTCACCCAGTGTGGGCTACGTCCACTAAGAAACAAGCCAATCTATTATCCAAAGATTTGAAAAGATATACAATAAAGATTTACAATCTTCCACACCTCTCAGATGTACAGTACTTTCTTTCTTTCAAGCTTTTGCTTCTTCTCCAAGAATTTTCTCTCTCATAATTATTCTCACAACAATCATCAAATTTTTAATGTTCTTCTTAATTCTTACTTCTAAACCTAGCTTTTATGCTTATATATTTGTTTACAAACTTAGGGCACTTAGCCATGTAATTACAATCAATAGATCTGCTTTAATACTAAAAACAGATCTAATTCCCCTGAGTTAATTAAAACATCCTTGCACAGGTAATCAATTCCGGTTAGCCCCAACTGTTGTCAGTTCCTTCCTTTCCTAACCGATGCAGGTCATACCTGACTCATAGGTGACCGATGTCAGTCCCTCCATAACCGATGACGGTTACTATGTTTTCCAACAAGTTTCACATTGCATGCTAAACTAAAGTAATTGAGCTCCACAACTCAACAATCTCCCACTTGGAGATTAATTACTACACCATACTTGTACAACGTCATTCTTGGATCATTCCTTAGCTTTGTTTCTTCCTCTTCAAGTCTCAAACTCGAAGACCAACAAAAGTGGAGTGTAGCTCCAACTTCTCCTTTTCTAATGGCTTCATTAGCATATCCACAGGGTTCTCACTCATATGAATCTTTTCCAGATTCAACTACCCATCCTCCAATACCTGTCATATGAAGTGATACCTCAACTGAATGTGTTTCATTCTTGAATGAAACGTTGAGTTCTTTGCTAAATGAATTACACTCTTATTGTCACTGAACAATTTGTAATCACCTTGCTCCTTTCCCAACTCTTTCCATGAACCTACTCATCCATATCATCTCCTTGCTAGCCTTTGTAGCTACAACATACTCTACCTCTATAGTAGAACAAAGCCACAACCTTCTACAATCTTGAAATCCAGCTAACTTATCGTCCCACCTACTGTGAAAATATATCCAATAGTGATCCTCCTACCATCTAGATCTCCAGCCATGTCTGAATCAACATAGCCACATAATGAAATATTCGAACCTCCATAGCATAACTGCATGCTAGATATCCCTCTCAAATACCTGAGTATCCATTGGACTACTTTCCAATGCTCTTTACCTAGATTGGCCATATATCTACTCACCACTCCCACTGCCTGTGTAATGTCTAGTCTGGTACAAACCATAACATACATGAGACTCCCAATTGTTGAAGCATATGGTACTTGTGTCATGTATTTGACCTCCTCATGTGATGAAGGACACTAATATTTACACAATTTGAAGTGTCCAGCCATAGGTGTACTCACAGGTTTTGCATTTTGAACATTTCTAACACCTTGTAGATATAATCCTCCTGAGACAAATACAATTTCTTGTTCTTCCTGTCTCTATGTATTTACATGTCAAGGATTCTTTTTGCATCTCCTAAATCCTTCATAGAAAATGTGTGAGCTAGCTTTCCCTTAAGCTCACCAATGTCCTACATATTAGATCCTGTAATAAGCATATCATCCACATATAGTAACAAAATAATATAGCTCTCATTTCCAAGCTTCTTGAAATAAAAAAAATGGTCAGATTCACAGCTCAAGTAACCATGTCGATGCATAAAACTATCAAACATCATGTATTGTTGCCTTGGATATTTCCTAAGCCCATATAGGCTCTTTTTCAACCTGCACACTAATTTATCCTTACCCTTGACTTCATACCCAAGCGGATGCTATATATAAATCTATTCATCCAAATCACCATGAAGGAAATCCATCTTTACATCTAGTTACTCTAAATGCAAATTCCCTACTGCAACTAAATTCAATACAGTACGAATAGAAGTCATCTTAACAACAGGAGAAAATATTTCACCAAAGTCAATACCTACTTTTTGTGCAAATCACTTTACTACAAGCCTTTCCTTGTACCTTTTATGTCCACCATCTTCTTCCTTAATTCTATAAACCCACTTGTTCTAAAATGTTCTCTTACCTACTGGCAACTTGACCAAATCCCAAGTCTAGTTCTATTCTAAGGAGTCCATCTCCTCATCCATGCCATGCTCTCACTAGATGTGGGTCTTATCTTGCATTCTTCTTCAAAGCTCTCTGGTTCACCATTATTAGTCAATAATAAAGAAATAGATAAGGTGTAAATCTTTCTAGAGGTCTACTTACCCTTTGCGACCTTCTCATAGGATTTTGGGGTACTATAGGCTTAATCTGGACCTCCTAGACGTTCCTATTCAAATCTGATAGTGACTGCCACCGGTCACCTCTAACCAACGCCAGTTCAGCTGATCGAGGCTAGTTTGGATATTCTATAACCGATACTGGTTCATCTAACCAGTTTTGGTCAGGGGTCAACCGACATCGGTTATTGTATAACCTTATCGGTAATTCTTTTAAATCTGAGAGTTCATTTTCATTCAAAAAAATTCAACCGGTTCATCCTTGGGTACCAAAATTTTATCCCTATACATTCTCTTTTCATTCCATTCAACATCACGACTCTGAATAATTTTAAAATTCTCTAAATCCCAAAAACAAAAACAAAATCACTAGATCCATAACCAATGAAAGTGCATCTCTTGGATTTTGCATTCAACTTTTTCCTATTTTCCTTATCAACATGCACAAAAGCTTCTGAACCAAAAACTTTAAGAAAAGAAAGATCTACCTCTTTTCCAATCCAAGCTTCCTCTGGTATTCCTCCATCTAGTGAACTTGAAGGCCCACAAGTAATCAAATAAAGTGGTGTATCAACTGCTTCTACCCAAAATTGCAAGGGCAATCCAAAATGTATCCTCATACTTCTAGCACGTTCCATGTCATGTTCATTCTTTCTGCAACACCATTCTCCTGTGGTGTTCTTGGAACCGTTCTTTCTCTACGTATCTCATTCACTGAATAATAATCATTGAAATCCTTTCTACAGCATTCACCACCATTTTCAAATCTAAGACACTTTAACTTAAAGTTTTATTCATTCTCAACAAGGGCTTTCCATCTTTTAAAAGTCTCAAAAACATCAGATGTACGTTTAATACAATAAACCCATACCTTTCTTGTAGTATCATCAATGAAAGTAACATAATACTGGGATCCTCCATGAGAAGCTACATAAGCTGGTCCCCACACATCTGAGTGTACAAGATTTAATTTCTACTCCTTAGTTGCCCCAAATTTGAGAAATCTCACTCTCTTTTGCTTTCCAAAGATGCAATGTCACAAAAATCAATATCTAAACCTTTCAAACCTGATAACTTACCCTTAGCCTTTAAGATATGCATTCCTTTTTTACTCATATGACCCAACTGATTATGCCACATGCATGCATCTAAATCTGAAGTAGATAATGCATAAAAGGAATCAATAATACATGTAGATAAATATAACGTTCCTACCTTCTTACCTCTTGCCACAACAAAAGCACCCTTGGTGACTTTCCAAGAGTCTCCTGTAAAAGTAACCATGTAACCAGATTCACCTAGTTGCCCTGCAAAAATAAGATTCCTCCTGAGGCTTGGCACATGCCTCACATCTTTCAATACCCATGTATTTCCATTCTACAATTTTAGATGAACTTCCCCTTTACCAGTAATACTACAAGGTTCATTATCAGCCAAATAAACATGCCCAAAATTTATCTAGACATAATTTCTGAAATAACCCTTATTAGGGGTTGCATGGAAAGAAGCTCTTGAATCTAAAACCCATGATTTAATTCTATTATATAAATAAATAATAAGAGCATCTTGCATTACCTCTGATGTAGCAATATTTTCTTCTTTACCTTTATCTGGTTGTTGGTTCTCTTTATCCTTTGACCAACAATATTTTTTTGCATGTCCTTTCTTTCCACATTTCTAACTAGTAACTCCCTTACTTCTAGATTTAGATCTACTATCCCTTGAATTTTATTTCCCATTAATCTTACTCTTGGATCTTTCCTTCTACTTTCCCCTGCTTTCTACATTCAAAGCATTTTCAGATGATGATTCCTTTGTACTCTTCCAACAAATTTATTCATTCAAGATTATACGAACCACATCATCAAACTTCAAAATATTATTAGCAGATGTTGTATTACTAACAACCATTACCAAGTTATCCCAAATATCTGGCAAAGAACATAAGAATAAAATTGTTTTTACTTCATCATCAAATGGTATAACAACCAATTTAAGTGATGTACAATAGATCGAAAATCATTCAAATGACTAGATGCAGATTCACCTTCATGCATCTTAGAACTAAATAGTTTCTTCATCAAAGAGCTTTGTTTAAGGGTTTTGTGTGTTGAATTATTTACTCACAGAGGGATTTTTGATTGAGTGGGAGCTACAGTAATAGCAGAAGATAATAAATACAAGGTAGAGAAATTTGACGGTTGAAATTATCAATTATGGAAGATGTAAATTGAGGATTATCTGTATCAAAGAGATTTGTATTTACCGTTGGATGAGAATTATAGACCTACAAAGATGACTGATGAAGAATGGAAGATTCTTGACAGAAAGGCTTTGAGATCTATAAGATTGATCTTGGCAGCATCTGTGGCTTCCAATATTACAAAAGCAGCTTCTACGATAGAGTTAATGAAATCTCTTGCTAATTTATATGAAAAACCTAGTGCTTTAGATACCATTTGTTGGGGTTAGCACACCGGTTGCACAAATAATAGATCATATCTATGCATACATGCAAATAAAATTGGATATTCTACCAGAAGAAATATACAAAACAAGAGACATAAATCAACACTAGATTTAACATGGTTCACCCAATGTGGGCTACGTCCACCAAAAAACAAGACAATCTATTATCCAAAGCTTTGACAAGATATAAAATGAAGATTTATAATCTTCCACACGTCTCAGATGTTCAGTAATTTCTTTCTATCAAGATTTTGATTTGTCACCAAAAACTCTCTCTCTCACCAAATTTTTGCAAGTTCTTTCTAATTCTTGTTAATCATCTTCTTTCTTACTTATAAACCCTAACTTTTATGCTTATATAGTCATTTATAGACTTAGGGCACTTAGCCATGCAATTACGATCAATAGAAATACTTTAATGCTAAAAATAGATCTAATTCCTGAGAGTTAATTAAAACATCCTCGCACAGGTAACCGATGCCAGTTAGCCCTAACCGATGTCAGTTACTTCCTTACCTGACTAATGTCAGTCATACCTGACTACTACTAGTTATGGGTGACCGATGTCAGTTACTGTATTTTCAAGCAAGTTTCCATTGCATGCTAAACTGAATTAATTGAGCTCCACAACTCAACAATTATTACTTTCTTAGGTTGTTACTTCTTTACTTCATTATATGTAGCCTACATGCCTTACTTGTCTTGAAATAACATGGTTGTCCCATGTTTTTGTTTTTATGCATTTCTTGTGTGATATTACTTATCTTGTATGTGGCTCGAGTACCTTGATTGTCTTGTGACACCGTGGGTGTCCCATGTTTACAGCTCCATGACTTGATATATATCTTCTCTGCATGTTATGGATTTTGTTTCCTCACTTGATTTTTTATCTATACTCATTCTATTACATCTATGTTACTATTTTTATTGTTTCTATCACTATTGTTATTACTCTTGTTGTTATAGTTATTTCTCTCTTTACGCTCCATGGTATCTACTATTCAAAACCCTTTCTATATGTACCAATTTCCTATGGTGGCCACTACTTTAACATTCCACACTATTCTAAAACTTCTCATATATTTAGTACATGAGTATACATTTATTATTTTGAGCAGTGTGCTCAAATACTTTATCCCAAATTCCTCAAAAGAGGGGTAATTCATCAGGACATATCTTACATCTATAACTAGAATTCTGATATATGACACAAGTTTTATAGGTAAAAGTCCTTAGAAACATATCAAAATACCAAATATTGGTAGAAATTACATAGGTTCAAAATTGTACAAGGTTAGGACTCTACTAATGTTCTCGGCCCTACCATACATTGCTTCCCTAGGGGCAGTTACAATAGATTATTCTATAGTTTTAGATTTTCATTATGGATATATGTTTTTGGAATAATCTCATACTTATATGATGCAATTTAGATTAGTTTACAATGGAATGAATATTTTAATCCTCCACTTCAGTACTCATTTCTAGTTACAAAAATAGGGTTTTGGGGCATGAGTCTCCTTATCGACCACTAGTTTAACATATTACACAATTATACTCAATAATACAACACAAGGGAAGGGCATGGGAGAACCCATTTATTTTTATAAATTTTGTCTATATATACAAAGTTGTACCTAGATTTTTCTATAGTGGTTTGGTCCATGGGGACATGGAAAGTATCAAAGAAACTAAGTTCTTTATAGGCAATCTTTTCTCTCCTAATTTAAAAGGGAAATATATCAAGGTTACCAAAACATTTATACACGGTCGTATTCATTCATGGGTTGTATTGGTACCTCTATTTTATTCTCTCTATTTTATATTGGGTATTGGGTTACATGTGCCCAATAATCTCGTTTCTCATTAAAAATGATTGGGGAGTGATTACCCCCAATCCTTCAGTAAGTTCAATAAAAAATTCCAAATATCTAACTGGAAGCAAAGAATGTGAGTTCTTCCATGTGAAAAACAAATAAGTGTATTCCTTCCATGTTTTCACATCTCTTTACTTCATCCTATACAAATTTTAGATTCCTATATTTACATTTGAGTTACAATTTAATTTCTATTATAGATATTTACTACACTATGTGTTGTAATTGTCATCATGGAGCATGGCAATACCAACACACCTAGACGACAAAAACTCCAAACAAGGAAACAATGTGTCTACACACTCAAGTATCATTTTCCTCTAAGAATGTAATTCCCATTTCATGTTTGGGGGGATGTAGACACTCAGATTTGGAAAAATTATCCTTTTAACATTTTTATTAGTGATTGTGATTCTTGTCTATGAAAAACACCTACATCATATCCCCAATCATTACATCTTGTTATATTTTTCCTAAGTTTCTTGTTTCTACACACTAATGTGTCATCATATCTTAGATACAAATGTGTGAAAATAGTTTTTAAAATGTACTTTTAATGATGAAAATTCCAAATTTCACCCATAATATCCCTATCCAAAACCTTATAGTATGTTCATGATGTACTTTATGTTATTAAATGACTTGAACGGTCTTGGACTGAAACATTTTCCAAACCTTATTTCAATTTCATTATCTTTCTTGGGTCTTTTAATCCTCCTGGGTCAACCAAGTTACTTGAAAATTTATCTTCAAATCCCTATATAAGCAATTTTATATCACCTCATTCACTAACCTGAAACAACTTAGCACTTTCATCAACTCTCATTGCAAATACTAACACAAAACACATTGAGGCTCCTTAAATCTTCTGAAATATGATACACATCCACTAGGGAAGATGCTACTATAGTTCTAAATTACTCAACCATGTCAAATATTTTATCTTACCTCATTTCCAATAGCTAAAATATCCCAAATCAATGTCTTAACAAGATCATAATCATCTAAAGCGTGGTCAAAGTGATTCAAGTTGTCAAAAAATTTCATTCATCTAGATATTACATGTTAGGTGGAAAACTATGTGTGGTTTAAGGCCTATTTGGAGTAGTGTCGACATAGGAAACACATGGATTGCAATTCAACCTAAACATTAAACTTCTTGTAGGGTATTCCACCTATGGTTAGGGTTAGAGTTCCATTCAACCGATTTCATATAGTTTTTGGATTGTGCAACACTTAGTTTTTAATAGCAAGACATATTTCTAAACCATTAAAGGTCACAAGTTCTAGAACCTCATTCTAAGAAAGTATAAGACTATACACTTGGTTAAGGACCATACAGTCAATCTTGATAGAGGTTTATGGTTCTATACCAATGTAATTTCAGGTCACAATCTCTACAATGAAGTATATATAGGTTTGTTTTAGCCAATTTTTGTAGTTTTTACACCTAGATATCTCATGTATTATTATGTGTAGCTAAGTACACCTCATCTTGTGTTTTTAAACTTTAGCATATTGTAAACACTATTTACATGTATTAATGTGTTATTATGATATTGTATGATTAATTTTGGATCTACATCTTAGAACCAAGTCAATTTTGGAGCAGCTTTGTGATAATGAAACCAACCAGCAAAGATCAATGCACAAATTGCGGTGCTAACTAACATCTATTTATCAGTCGATGTTGATCATGCAGAGAAATTCCTATATATTTGGGGATATGACCTACCCCTATCCTCGATTATAGTAGAGTGATAGTTGATTAGATATAGACAATCCTGAGTTCTCCATCCCTTGCTCCCTAGGGACAGAGTAGGCATGCCTGACCAGACCTAGGCATGAGGGATCTATATAGGGGGGCCATCCCCCATATATAGAGAGGGGGACCATCCCTTGCTCACAATTCATTGGTCTTTGTGTCTCTCCCCTCACTTTCTTGTACTCCCTCATTCTCCGAATATAATTTGATTCCTCCACGGCCGAATTCCAATTCATGGGAAACATTCGATGGCTTCCTCCACCTGACAGGGGAGTTCCCGCCCTCTATCTATATATATGGGTGAGATAGGGGACCCCCCTCTCCCGTTGGTTAAGGACCTCCCCCCCTATATCTATATAGATCTAGGGCCCTCTCCCGACGGGCTTTCTATTCTCTAGAGTGGGCGGCTATATATAGAGTCGGGCGGGCATCTCCTGTTGAGCCTGAAATCATAATAAAGTTGGCTTATTAGCTATGGACCTAGTAATACAAACATTTGGATAGGTTATTCTAGGATTCCCCCCCCCCCCCTTCACCCTCTCCCCAATGGTGTGGGAAAGTAGACAATCCCTCTCAAAACTAACCTTGGATCAAACAACTGGAGAGGATTCCCCTATTGGAGGACCCCTCCTGTAGTATGGCCTCTATCGATCCTGTTAAACTTCCCAATATCCCATTCAATGGAAAGTTTATGAGAGTCACGTTTGGATACTATCTATTCCCTGGGCCTACCAGAGAAGTTAATTAATAAAAAAACCTCATTAATGAACCTTACATTCCATTTTATTGTTGTAAATTCTAATAAAAACTACATAATAATAAAACACCGAATAATAATAATATAGAAATTAAGAAGTCATTCGGGATGTCTTTACATAGATGGAGCATACAATTTATAGTATCTGATCTCCTACAAAGGTGGAGTCAACACTCATCTTCAAACACTACAATCTCTCTCCATAAATCTCTCAGATTTATCCCTAGGATATCTCTCTCATCCCGTTATTATCTCACACACCAAAATAGCTACTTGATTTGTTCTCACAACTCACCCAAATACTAATACTAACTATTACAGCTATATTATTAATATGAGTTCTATAAACTCATTATTATTAATATTACAATTTATTAAAATGTCATAATATATTTGTAACATTCATTCCCCTATTGTTAACATTATTAATTCCCAATATACACTCCCCTAATGTTTACATTATAGAAACAACAATCATACTTCCTTCTGCAGCTTATCGCCCATGTATGCTCATGATCTGGATCGTTTTGTAGGTCAACCAACAACCTGAAATAAAGGATGGTTTTATAGGACAACCAACAACCTAAAACAAAGGATGGTTTTACAGGACAACCAACAACCTAAAATAAAGGATGGTTTTACAGGACAACCACCAACCCAAATATCATGTTGCTACTTTTCCTTTGTGCTTTCATTTGTCCATTATGTATTTCCTTTAGGGAATCATATAGGAACCACTGCTTACTAAATACAAAATGCAGAAAGGGAAAATTGAACATTGAGACCATGTTTCAATTCATGTTTTAGTTCCCCCCCTCAATGTGAACATTTCACTTATTCAAACAGGAACTCTGAAATCATACTGTAAATATGAAACAAAAGAAAACACACATACACACACACTTCCACCAAAACTTTGTGCGGCCCCATCGTTAGTGACTGATGAGAGGTCGTTGATTGACCTCCAACCTCCATTGCCTCTTTCCTCCAGTTTGTCACTACTTACTCAGTAGATTAAACCATGGAGCTCAAATTTGCACCACCTTTTGTTGATGCATCTTCCCCACAAATCTTAACTTTGGTTCTAAAATTCCAAAGCGGGGGTTTGGAGGCAACAGCCCCCAGTGAGGTTAAGGGATAGTGTGTTATGGAATTCATGTTTATAGTGTGAACATGAAGTGTTAGTGGTTTGGGTTATTTGGATATTAGAGTTTTAATATTGTGAACATTATTATTATGTGTGTAATAATACTTTCTCATATTGAGAAGTATTAGTTGTACGTGAGTTTATCTCACCTTAGTAATAGGTGTGGTTGAGATAGTTTAGGAGGTGTGTGAGATATCATAGGGATGTGTGAGATATATGAGTGATAATGAGATAGGAGTTGACTCCTTCCTTATAGGAGCAATTTACCTATATATTGTAACCTCCGCACACAAATAAAATTATCCCGTATGAATTAATTTTACTAAGCATTGAGTTTTTTAGTTCTATTGTTTTTGTGTTTAGAATTCATAGAAACTCTACCAGATCTCACATAGTGCCCCTTGCAGGGTCCCGGGGAAGTGCCCTGGGCGCGCTCCCTGTTGCGATATAGGGTGGGGTTGAGGGGCGGAGCCCCCAAAGCCAAGCATATTTTCCTTCTTTGAAGTCATCAAAAATATCATTAGAACTGCAATATTATTCATCTTATTCTCCCACAAATTGGACGTCGCGTAACACCAAAAATGCATCTGTGTAGCAATTTTTTTATTTTTTTTTTTTACAATATTTGACTTTTACACTTGACACACAATGAATCTTGACAATATTTTTTTGACATGTAACTTTAACGATGATGTAATTTTGACACTTTAAAATGATTTTGACATTGACCTTATGATGACACATTGACAACTGTATAATAAACATTAAAATATAACACATGACCTGAATAACAACATAAACTATTGAATTGATGGACTATGAAGATAGTTTTTTTTTACAATATGAATACACTTTCCTTAAAAAACAACACCACCGAAAAATCTAAACACAAAGACCATTAATATCAGAAATTTAGACGTGGACAAAATTTAAAAAATGACTACTTCTGAGGAGACTTAATTAACAACTATTTTAAGTAAATGAATACTACTAAAACCAAGCTAAAAAATGTGTGATTTACATTCAGAAAAAATGGTTGAAGAATGACCCACATGGAAGCTTCAAAGTATACAGTTTTGGAAGAATGAGATAGCAATTTTGTATGTGAAAACGGTAGAAAACAGGAACACATCCATGAATAAATCAAACTGTGGAATATTTTTCTTTGAATGGACTGTGGGTTGTTAAGGGATCTCCAAGATCAATTTCCAACTAACAGACATAGCAAGGTAGAGAGATCTGTTTATCAAGACTGTAGAGTCTTCAACATTGACCGTCTCATAGCATGTGTTTAAGAGACATGGCAAGTGTAACGAGCTCTAGGGTATTTTATTTTATTTTTAGCAAAATATCTAGAGGGAGTCCTAAATAAAATATCTTTCACCAATGGAAACTTCTCATGAACGGATGGATGTTTATTGCCGCCTCCTTCCACGTGTGGTTGTGTTGGGGATGTGTCTGATCCAACTTCACTATGATTATTTTGCATATCCAGACAACTTAACAAGATCTCTTGATAGTAATTGTTGACATGAATCCTTTGAATCGACTAAATCCTTGAATGAATTGTCAAGAATTATCACATAGATTCCTAATCAGGTCATAGACAACGGGATAGTCTGATCTAATACAAGATCTAATTGATAGGCTGATTCTCATAACTAATGCAAAACCAATAGCATCAAACTCGGTTGATATAGCAACTGAGATCTACTTTGAGATGCAACCAAACAAATATAGATAAACATGAATACAATCTACCTTATTTTATATAGTCAAGTGAATACTTGTAATTTGAATCGATCCACACACACGTATATGCAGGAGTACATCAAAAATAAAATGTTGAGCCACTCATGGATGACTCGCAAAGGAGCACACAAATAACAAATATATTTTCTGCACAGGTAACCCACTCTGATACCACTGATAAAAAATACACAATAATAAAACACCAATAATAATAATATTGAAATTAAGAAGTCATTCAGGATGTCTTTACATAGATGGAGCATACAATTTAATGTGTTTTATCTCCTACAAAGGTGGAGTCAACACTCATCTTCAAACCCTACAATCTCTCTCCATGAATCTCTCATATTTATCCCTAGGATATCTCTCTCATCCCTTTATTATCTCACACACCAAAATATCTACGTGAGTTATTCTCACAACTCACCCAAATACTAATACTAACTATTAAAACTATATTATTAATATGGGTTCTATAAACTCATTTTTAATAATATTACAATTTATTAATAATGTCATAACATATTTGTAACAAATTCCATAACAAATACTATAAATCTTGAAAAGGGTGTAAAAAAATTCTTACATAGGTTTCAATCATGTGTGTGACCTAGTCAAAATTGTAGACACTCAAATTTGGTAATTTACACTTTAGAAACCCTTGATTTGACTATGCATTATTGCTATGATAAACACAACTTCTCCATTCCTGCTTAGTACTTTCCAAAGTTAATTTTTTAACTTGTTTATCCTTTCACACTGACATGTCAACAAACTATGTGAATTTGATGTACAAAATCCATAGAAAAACATATGTTCACTAGCTCTAAACTTCATTTGAAATATTCCTTTGGTCCTGGCTAGGATCATACATTTAATCAAGGATGTACCATATGGTCTTGACCTCTTTGTATGGTATTGAACCGAGATTTCTTCCAGCTGTACTTTAAAATTAAAATACTTCTTTGGGTATTAAACATCATTTGCATCATATTTTTTATAAAAAACATACATAACCTTATATAAGTAAGTAAACACTACCTCATTTGATAACCTGGAACTCCTAAGGAAATGCACTAGATAAATCACTTTATACACTTGTAAAATTCATCAAAAACACCTTAAATCTAAGAATTACACATCTATAGTCATTAGGGTAGAACCCACATCAGGTCTAAAGCTATAAGCTAGGTCAAGACAACCATCTCTTTCATCTACAAGCATCCAAGCATCCTCTCTCCAAGTTTTTTAGCAAGATCCAAGTCAAAACAAACATGGTCAAAGCAATTGAAAAATATATTTGATCTATTCAGATATCACATACTATGTGGAGAACGGCATGCAATTTGGGGCCTCTTCAGAGTATCTCTAATGTTGGAATTACATAAGAGTGACTAAAACCCTTCTAATTTTCATTTTGTAGGACTCTTCATTGGCTAGGGTTTGAGGAGATGTTCATTCACTTCAGAGAGCTTTGTTGTATGTATGAAAATAAGGGCTTGAAAATGATAGACAAATCTAGGAAGGTGAGAAAGAAAGATAGTTATAGAATTAGAATCAAAGTAGGTCCAAGATTGTATAAAAAGGGATAGACCATACAGTATGGTTCTAACTTGATGGTATGGTCTTTACCTAGGTGCATTCACAATTCCATTCCATTTTGTGAGGGTTTCTTATGTTCAATTCTCCCTGTTTTACTATTACACATTCTCAAATCTCTCTAGAAAACATCAAGAATCAGCTAAGTGTTTCTATGCCTACATTTTTAATTTTTCTTACATGTTATTTTAATTGGTGTATGAAAATTATTGTAATTTGATCTGAGTTACAAATTTGAATTAGTTCTTTTATTGTATCATCTTTGTTAGATTTGTAAATCAATTCTAATACATTCTACACCTTGTTTAATTGACCTAAAATTTAATCAAGGATTAAAAAACAACGTTTATGTGATTTATAGGCATTTGTGCATTCAATCTAACTACAATCTTTATTCGAATCACCTATAGTTATACGCATGACCCAACTACAATCGATGTGTGATTTAATGTTAGGTATTTATTGTTACTTCATCATTTCAAGCATGTCTTTTATCAAATATTTTATCAAACCCATTGAAAGGACAAGTATGTGATCGAGTAAGATCCATTAATCAACTTAAAAAGTAACATTTTCTATAATATATGCATATTTAGGTTTTGAGAGATTATCTTACTTTGTTCATGGATAATAATTAAACATGATGTACCGTAATATTGAAAATGTTGAAAATGGCTCCATAAGCCCATTTTTATGTGGCAGTATATTTTATTTTTATTTGATATAATATATCCAACACTTTGTAGGTGGCCCTTTTCATTGTAATTTTAGAATTTTATATTGGAGATTTGGTATTAGCTCATGTATGGAAGGAAAGGATTACTAAGGGTACCTGCACTAAGTTGAAGTGGAAGAAAATAGGGTTGTGTAATATATTGAAAAAAAAAAATTGAAGGACGTGTATGTAATTGAATTACCATAAAGAATCTATATATTGAATGTATTTAATGTGGTGGATTTGTATCCATATGTGAAGGTTTTAAAAGTGTGGATAATTTAAATATAGAAGATGGGGGGATGTGTTAGAGACAATAGATTATGTAGAAATTATATCAAATAGAAGAAAGGGTAATTAACATATAAACAAGGACAAAGAAGTATAGAAAGTTACTTAACACTCCATTCATAAAACTCATGAATATGGTTGGGGAATTTTTTATCCCAAAGGGTACCACTATGAACTCTCATTGTCCATATTTAGTCCAAACTTTTGTCTTATGAATATCCACCTATGTGATCCTCAATTGGTGGTAACCAAGCTCAGATCAATTTTTAAAACATGGTGGCACCACTCATCTGGTCAAAAAGGTCATCAATCTATGGAAGAGGATAACAATTCTTAACCATCACCTTATTTAGCTACATATAGTCAATACATAATCTCAATGATCTATCCTTCTTATTATGCACCCCAAAGGGAAACACTATTATGAATCAAAATATACTCTAAAATACCTTCTAGTTGCATCTTGATATCATAATTATCTGGTGTGGTCATCATGTAAGGTGTAAGTGAGATAGGATCTACTAAAAGTGCTATGTCTGTGTGGAAATCAATATCTATCTATGGAGGCATACCTGATAACTCACTAGGTAAAAGATTTGTAAAGTCCTAAAGGATTGGGTTGTCATCCAATGAGGGTTCTGGTGACTCCTCTTATGACCTAGCATTAACATTAATGGTAAAAATATTAAATACCTTCCATATAATTTTCTTCAGTTACATATCATAGATGGTGCAAAGGGAAACAAATATCTAAATACATGTCAAAACTATCTCTACCCCTAGGTCATTCTAGCACTCAACGAACATCCGGTAGTAGTTTATCCTAGCTCTATGGGTTGCGAGGAAATCCCTCCCTAAAATAATATCATATGAACCTAGGGGAAGGACACATATATATACTATGGTGGTGAAATATCCTAAGCTTAAAATAGCCCCCAATCATCGTGTTAACTAGTAACTTGGACCTTGAGACCAACTCAATGTCCCATATCTAGTCCTATCTAACTTTCACTAGCCTGTATTGATCCACTAACATAGATGATATAAAAGATTTTGAGGAATCAAAATCAAACAAAATTGATATAGGAACACCCCCTATATTACCTTATGCCTAAATTACTCTGGCCCAATTCTCTTTCTAGTAGTTATCTTCCACTATGTATATCTTATGAGATCCACCCACATCACTAACTATGCTCTTATATATAGGGAATTTCCCCTATTATAAGCTATATTGTTTTTTGGGTAGTTATTATTATAATGTAAAGGATTTGAACGAGTAAAACATCCTCCAACTTATCTCTAATTCAATGATACTCCACCCATCCCTTAAAAACTTTGTTCATTATGCCTTGTAGGTATTGACATAAAGGTATATTGTGAACAAGATAACCCAAATGTTATCCTTATTATCTTTGAAATCTAGGTAACCCATAGAACTATGAACTGCCACCTTTATCTCTTTATTCCCCTTGATGAGGCAAAAAACATTACTAATGTTGGTGTTATGGGGGAGTTTAAGGGGTTTGAGAATAAGTTTTAAATCCACCCCTAGTAGGAGGTGGTGTTCCTTTTTACCAACTATGTTTTATGGCCCATACATGAGCTCTAGCCATGTCTTATTCCTGTTGGGTTTTCCCCTACTACCCTTTACAATATAGGCCTTTCATCTAGCCTTGAAGAGGGTATGTAGACTATAACTATGAAAATCTACTCTAATATCCAAGTTTAAACCTTAAATTAAATGGTGAATCTAAACCTATTCATCCTACATAGAGTATACATACTATAGAAGTTATAAGAACTTCCCCTCATACTTGAAAACTATGTTTATCCCTTGTCTCAACTTATGAAACTATTGTCACAAAGGAATGCACCCTTTAGGGAGTGGTTTGATGAATCCTCTTCCAGCATAAAAAATTGAAACACTCCTAGGTTATGGGTGACCTAAATTTGGAGTGAGTCTCCAGAGAGGGTTGACTCCCCTAGTGTAACACCTAAAAATAACTCTACTCTACTATTGCAATAAGGAGAAGGGGTAAGAAATAAGCAGAAGGCTGAAAAAAAAAGTTGAAAATAAGGTGATGCACCAAAATGTTTGAGGACCTATACTTTCTTGAGCATACACAATAGGATTAAGGGGACCAACACTCCATACAAAACTCACAATTTGACATACTTCTACATAAGTGGTTCATAAAGAGGGTTAAATTTTATGAAATCACATATAAGGGGCATCGAATGGCTTTATAAGTTCTAAAATGGTGAAGCTCCACATCTGAATCCCACATAAATTTTATAAAAACACATACAATGACATGTAAATGAATTTATCCCTACATAAAGGTAAGGAAATGTGACTACAATCATGGATAAACACTTATATCACAAGATAAAATATGTTATTGCACAATTCTACAAAATACGCAAGTACTGAGAAGATAAAAATGGTTCCTTTATTAATCTAAAGGTATAAGAAGTACAAAAACTAGTAGGGCTCATCTATAACTAGGTAGAGGTCCCCTTTTTAATGAATAATCTCATGTATATATAGGGAAAATGAACTGTAGAGAGGAAAGAGCATGAAGGTTAAAGTATTACAAACCTCATCCACATACCTGCACTCCATTATGAAAATTAAATAAAAATGAAGCTTACACATTTGAGTAGCCATGAGACCACATTTCTTTGAGGTATTTTGCTAAACAATCATGCCCTGATGTGTGTGCCCTCCATTTTGCATATACATCTCCCAAATCACTTACAACTATAACATTTGACAAAAATCCCTTTTTATTTTTCTTTAATGGACATCCATACTTTATTGAATAGATTTTATTTTGACGTAGGCTAGGATAATGTTGGGAAAAATTATGGACATTTATCTTTATACCTATAAAACTGCATTTTCTTGAAAGCTTCCCATGACCACTAAATAGGTCAAAAGGGGGAGGAAAACCCTAAAACACAACACTTTCCCTAATACCCCCCCATTATGTTTTTTTTTTTTTTGTAATATATATTTCTATTTCATTATTCCCTCATTTTTTAATATCATTCCATATATAGTGAAATAGGAAACAAAATAAACATGGTATTATTATTACCGTGATTATTAACAATCTCGCATCAAATATCTTGTAATTGTAAGTCCACCAAAGCACAAAACCCAATAACATGATCTCGTTGTTCCACTCTAAGGTAAAAAGGATCAAGGATAGGCATGGAATTGACCTAAAACTTGGAGTGAACTACATCTCCCTCCCCTTATAAAATTGCATTCCTCAATGTGACACAACACCAAGGTTAGAAAGGAGCACTCGTGAGTGAGGAAAAATTAAATAGTGACTCATGAGCAAGGAAGAAAGGAACAATGACTCAAGTCACTAGAGAAATGGATATTATCACTATAGTGCGACCACAAGGGAACAATAAATTTTGTGAGTTTTCTCAAATTATTAAAATTCTATGAATATTGGTAGTTCTCTTTACCATGGTTAATTAATCCTTAGTCTGGTATTCATGTCCAGTATTTTCTTGGAAGAAAATCAAAACTATTAGTTTTTTCATTTAGTATAATTTGGTTTATTAAATATTTCTTAATCATTTTCATTACATTTAAAAATTCAATTTCATTGTTTCCACTAGGGTCTCTAATAATACATGACATCACGGGGTTATACATGACCCAAACCATAACATAGGAAAACTATACAATTATCACATTTTATGACTATAACACAAAATAAACCCTCCATCTCAACTATGGAAAGAAAAGTACATTCCATAAATCACAGTACTCAAAATGAGTTCTCAGGCATAATAGACATAAACAACACATGCCCAACATAGTAATAAGTTAAAACATCAATATGTTTGCAACAACAATTTTGCATGTGTTTGAGAATCGCGACTATTTCCCAAAGTGTTAAAATAGGATCAAAACATATCATGTCCACCAAATAAGGGCATCAAGCTTCATGTATTGCAATACATAGATAAATTTCTCACATAAGTAGTTCATCAAATATCGGGTATAACTCAGGTACCAAAACTTCATATGCCTCCCAAATAAAATGATGTCATAGAACTAGAACTAGGTCAAGTCAATATATGAAACTAAACACATATATCCCCATCACCTCAAGAAAATCTTATCACCCAATAGCCTCAAATTAAATCACTTACTCCTCAATTCTAACTTGAAATGAATAAATAATCACAGTATCCTCTTATCCAAAATCATAGTCTCCAAAATCTCACAAGGCTCACATAATCATTAAGTATATATTGGTTATACCTAAGATGACCACTCAATAAATGAGGGAAAGCTACAGATTTCCATTTATCAAGCATGAGGTGTGTATACTACATAATATGCTTTACATCCTTAGAGTAATGTTATGTATACCAAACAAATAGAAGTGTGTTTTTAGTTTATGAAAGACTCCACCTCGTATATCATACTCGATTCAAGAAATACGGCCAATTTGATGCAGAGAAAATATGAACAATCATATATTTAACTTTTCAAGAGTTTACAAACATCACTAAACTCTATCTCTACAAAATAGGATCCACAACAAGCTTAAAATGGCTAGAAACTTACAAAAATTGACAATTTAACATATAACTTACATTTATCTTCCTTGATTTTCTTTATCTCTTCCCTTCATTATCTCTAAGCTCCACTATCAAATCTTAGTCTTTTAGGTACCTGAAACCTCTCCACTACCTGGGAACCTATCTTACACTCAAACATTGTTAGAATCATCCATAAAATGCATCAAAAGAGACTCCAAACTCTAACTCTTACCATCTTCCTTAATCTTCCCTTCCATGCTCTTAAGAACACACCTCTTTCTCACACCAATGTTATGAACTCTAAGGTTACCCACAATGATTTATCACATCCCTTAGTTTCCTTTCAATACCCCTAATATGCTTATAAATTTTTGGCTCTTGGTTCCTTTCACGACTCTTCTTATCACACCCTTGCAAAAAAAATTTATTATAACCTAGTAGCCCTAGGCAGTCCTCTATTGGCTATAATTCTCTTTTCATGAGTCTTAAAACTACAACCTATATTTTTCTTGATACCCATTTGAGGGTTCTTAAAGGTTGTGAAGTTTCATGATCAAATTCCAAGGGTATCTCCCACTTTCTTTGTAAATATTCCCTTGTAATTAGGCCTTTGACTGTGTTTTAGGACCTACTGGAGGATTTTCAAGAATATCTAAGGATCCCACATATGAAAATTCAAACTTCTTCTTCATTTATTTAAGTAACATGCTTACCATGATTTCTCCAAGTTTTCAAGGCTTAATTCGATGTCTAGTGAGTTATAAGGCATTTTTGGTCCAAACCCTAGCTATAATGACTGTGTGTGCCTTAAAAGGTTAAATATCTCATAAATTTCTTGTGACTTTTATTCATGGCTTAAAATGTCTTTTGGAGGACTGATATATGCTTTTTTCATCCTTATTCTAGCAGTGAGGTGTGACAACCAAGTAATGGAAAAAGTAAGGTACTCAAGGTTCTCAGTCTCTAAATTATTGGTATAAGCCTCCTTGGCTTTTGTGATCTTCTTATCTTCCTTTGAAACATATTTTACAAGCACCTAACTTAGTTTCTAAGTACACACACACACCATTTCACCTGAGCCACAAGAGTAAGCCTTGTTTAGTTTGTTAAAACCACAGTCATTTTTATCTTATTGTGATTGTTCAACATGTAAAGGAAGATACTGAAGTAGTTAATATCTCAGGCCTATCAAGATCAAGTTAACACATTACACACATATATCACCACCTCCATCAATTATCAATCTCACCAAATTATTTTACAAAATTCAATACAATCTTATCAATCTCCATGATAGTTCTAGACTCATGTACTTACCAAAACATGGTATAGCTTGCCTTTACTACAAAAATTCCAAACCAAGACATAGAATCTCATTCTCAATCATCCTAGGTTGATTTCTTAATTATATCAACCAATATTTTCCTTATACAAATATATGACTATGAAATATACTAACTAGATACACAGTGTTCATACCCCAAAAAAAATTCTTCATTCAAAGATGTCATTTCATACAACCTTGCATGTTTTCTCCTCTTCCACGAGGAATGAATCTAGACTGCCTATACTCGAAATTCCATCTCATGCATGTACCTACTACTTATAAATGTAATGGTAATCTTGTGACCTTTGAACTTCCCTTTCCTTCTAAATTCATAACTATGCTTTTTCACACTAATTTAAGCATGTTCAAATATTCACCTTCACATTAAACTCATTACACATACCCTACCATTTAACAAGACACCTAAAAACCTTACAAATCCTTACTCAATATCTATAACACTCTTAAACATCAATATCCCTCTCAAATTTATGACAAGTCATTTTAGATCCTTTTTACAATCTTGAATACAATTTGGAGGGAACCAACAATATTCAAATTTAAACTAATTGACCACCTATCTCTCATGATTTCACCACACTTACATGCACTAGAATGTTGATTTTCCAATTTTGGAGGTTCTTTAAGATGTTCATGCATCATACTCCCAAGGAGGATAAATTTGAGCTCTATCTTATTTTTCTTCTTCCAATTTCTTCTCTTTCCTGACTTCATCTTCTTACTTATTTTCTAAGTTTTCTGTCATTTCTCTCTTCTTCGTTTTCCTTCACTCCTTCTTTGTTGGATTTAGCTTTAATTTCTTTCCCTTTTTCTTCACCTTTCTTCTTGTTTATCTCTTTCACTTTCAGATGCCTCAAGAAATCAAGTTCTTCTTTATCTTCTTCACTCCATATCTTGCTCAAATTTGGTTCCACTTGTTCCTCATGGTTCCACTACCTTTGTTCATCGTTGTCATGTTCTTCATCTACACAAAAAAATCTAAAATACACTTTAGTTTACAAAACTAGAGACAAATCAATCTTCTCCTTGTCTCCTCTTCTTGTCAACTTGCTATCTTCATTCACTTACTGCTCTTCCTCTACTAAGAGAACTATATTTTGCTACAAATCATCATGTTATTGCTTGTTTTCTTCTTCTTGAATCTCTACGACACTCTCATCCTCATTGAATAATTAATTTACCCGTGCGTCTCTAACACTTGCCTTGCTTTTCACCTCATCTTATCCACTAATCCAGATCCACATGCTTTTGAGATATCTCCATGATCTTCTCATCGTACTAACTGTTGCATTTTCACTTTTGACTGATTCACAGTGAGCTTGAGATTTCTCACCAACTTGCTCTTTTTTCTTTTGTTCACTATTCACAAGAGTATCAAACTTATCCTTTTCATCCTTTTGAGAATTTACATTCAAAACCTGTCATTTTTCATTTGATATGGACCACATACTTCATTCATGGATTGATATATTGTTATTGTATCTTCATTTTCCTCATCCACCCTTTAAATGCTCTCATACACAACTTCTTTGACTATCTCTTTCTCTTTTTAGCTTACATGCTTGCTCATTTGATTTATACTCCTCTCTTATTCTCTAATGATATCTTTCAACGATAGCCTTTAGTTTATCTTGACAAGATTTCTTATGGGCCATTTGACTCTTCTTCACATCATAAATCCAACTTCTCTATCTTATCTCATCAATAACTCTTCTAACTTATTTACATCCTCTCTTAACTTCTTTAATTATTCCTCCATCCATGACTCTTGTCTTCTCTTCTCCTCTCTCTTCTTCTGGGTTTCTCTCTCTTTTATTTCTTTTTCCTTCTTGCTTATAAACTTCACCAACTCTACCACTAGTTCTTCTCTGTCCATTATTGTCTTTGTCTCTTCATCCATCACTACACAATCACAAAAAATTCATAATTTCTTGTTAGCAATCAACAATAAAATCTCAATACCACGCTCTGATACTAAATGATGCAAATAAAATATGAACAATCCTATATTTAAATTTTCAAGAGTTTGTAAACGACACTCAACTATATCTCTACAAAAGAGGATCCAAAATAAGCATAAATGGCTAGAAACTTACAAAAATTGAAAAAATAACATTTGCAAAGGTCTTACCATAACCTTAATCTCTCTTTTTCCATCATTCAACCTAAATGCATTCATAAAATTCACACCAAGTCATGTAAAATAACTTGCATTTATCTTCATTGATTGGATTTCTCTCTTCCCTTCACTATATCTAGGCTCAACTATCAACTCTTAGTATTTTAGCTACATGAAACCTCTCCACTACTTAGGAACCTATCTTTCACTCAAAAGAATCTTAGAACCATCCATAAAATGCATTAAAAAATACTCCAAACTCTAACTCTTACCATCTTCCTTATTCTGCCCTTTCATGCTCTTAAGAACACACCTCTTTCTGACACCAAGGTTGTGAAATTATAAAGTTACCCATAATGATTTATCACCTCCCTTATTTTCCTTTCACTACCCTTGATATGCTTACAAATTTTTGGCTCTTGGTTCCTTTAACAACTCTTCTTATCACACCCTTGCAACTTTTTCTTGTTCTAACCTAATGGCCCGGGGAAGTCCACTGCTAGCTATAATTCTCTTTACATGAGTTTTAAAACTACAACCTATACTTTTCTTTATACCCATTTGAGAGTTCTTCAATTTTGTGAAGTTTTATGATCAAATTCCAAGGTTATCACCCACTTTCTTTATAATTAGGCTTTTAACTGTGTTTCAGGACCTACTGGAGGACTTTCAAGAATATCTAAGGATTCTACCTGTGAAAATTTAAACTTCTTCTTCATTTCATTAAAGGACATGCTTACCATGATTTATCCAAGTTTTCAAGGCTTAATTTGATGTCTAGAGGGTTATAAGGCATTTTGGTCCAAACCCTAGCTGTGATGACTGTGTGTGCCCGAGAAGGTTAAATAGCTTATAAATTTCTTCTCACTTTGATTCATGGCTTCAAATATCTTGTGTAGGACTGTCATATGCTTGCTTTCATCCTTATTCTAGCAGTGATGTGTGAAAACCAAGTAATGGCATGTGTTTAACAAATTCTTTCTCAGATATATGTGATAAAAGCAGGGTACTCAAGGTTATTAGCCTCTAACTTGTTGGTATAATCCTCCTTGTATTCTATGATCTTCTTATCTGCCTTAAACAGAAATTTAACATGCACATAACTTAGTTTCTAGGGACATATACACCATTTCATGTGAACTACAAGAGTAAGCCTTGTTTATTTTTTCAAAACCACAGTCACCATGATCTTATTGTGATTGTTCAACATGCAAAGGAAAATACTGAAGTAGTTAATCTCTCATGCCTATCAAGGTCAATCTAACACATTACACACATATATCACCACCTCCAACAATTATTAAGCTCGCCAAATTCTTTTACAAAAGTCAATACATTCTTATCAATCTACATGAAAGTTCAGGACCCATGTACTTACTAGAACAAGGTAAATCTTGTCTCTACTACAAAAATTTCCAAACCAAGCCATAGAATATAATTCTTAATAATACTAGGATGATTTCTTACCTATATTAACCAATATTTTTCTTATACAAATATATGAATATGAAATATACTAACCAGATACATAGTGTTCATACCCCAAAAATAGAGTTCTTCATTCAAAGATGTCATTTCATACAACCTTGCATGTTTTTTATCCTCTTCCATGAGGAATGAATATAGTACTGAATTCTCACAATCCTATACTCGAAATTACATCTCATGCATGTACCTACTACTTAGAAATGTAATGTTCATCCTGTGACCTTTGAACTTCCATTTCCTTCTAGATGCATAGATGTCATTTTTCAAACTAATTTAAGCATGTTCAAAGATTCACCTTCACATTAAAATCATTACACACACCCTACCAGCTAACAAGATACCTAAAAACCTTACAAATCTTTAATTAACCTCTATAACACTCTTAAACATCAATATCCCTCTCAAATTTATGATAAGTAATTTTCGATCCTTTTTATAATCTTGAATGTAATTTGAAGGGATCCAACAATATTCAAATTTAAACTAATTTACCACCCTAGCTCTCATGCTTGCACCACACTTCCATGCACTAGAATGCTTATTTTCCAATTTTGGAGGTTCTTGAAGATGTTACTGCATCACAATTGTTCACCCTCCTCACTCACTATGTGCACAATTATACTACATGTGGGGATCGATGATGTAACATGATGTTATAGTTCACAACATGATACACATTATCATGTAATAGGTTATACACATTATGGTTATTCATGATTTCCATAATGAAACAATTTCCATATAATGCACTAATATCATAGGTGCACTACAATATGGGTTATAAGATCATCATATGCCCCAATTCACGAGGAAAACACATTACTGCATATATGCAATCCACATAAGTATAATACATGATCCATATTATGACATGCATCTCTAAGACAAGGAGAAGGTGATGCCTACAAAACAAAATAAATGAAAATGCAAAATACAACCAAGCCATCAATAGGTTGTCAAGGGGAAAATTATGTCACCCCTTCTAGTTATCCCTCCACTAAGGAAGGAAGACTAGGCTTTGGTTCCTCCAAATAGTCATGCAACCATGCATGAAAAAACCGTTATCCCTCCACACTTATCCCTCTATTAAGGCTAGTCTCACTAGGCTTTATTTCATCCCAAAAGTGAGAAACCCCATACACCATAATAATATGTATCCCTCCACTATGGTAATACAAGTCACCAACATACACATGTACATAAGCATACCCATACATGTGAGATACAACCACAAAAAAATAAATTAACATGTGCTCTAATGAGAAACCAATAAGAAATAAAATATTAAGAATAAAGAGATTTTGAAAATGACATTTCATCAGTAATATGAGTCATATTATCAAGCATTATTACGAGGTTTGGTAAGGGTACAAATCATCATTGCAACTACCACTTATCGATCCACTAGGAAATCCTAGCTAGCCTTTGGTTCCTCTCGATAAAAATACAATATAAGATAAAAAAAAATATATGTTAATCCCTCCACTTGATACAACACTTATCGTTCCACTAAGGCTAGCCATGAATCCCCTTGGTTCGTTCATATGAAACAAATAACTCCTTATTCCTCCCTTCACTAACATCACACTTATCCCTCCATAAACAATGATGTACCCAACCTCCATACTTTCATACATCCACACAAGTGAAATGACAGTAAAAAAAATCACATTGGCTCCAAAAGAGAAAAATGAAAACAATAAGAATAAATCACAAGGGAGAGGTAAAATAAGGAATTTATCTACCATGTACATATATTTATCATTTTACATCTTATTACAATGTACTCCTTTTGTATTGAGCATTGGTTAAGTGACAATAGTATTCATATAAAGCATAGAGAAACAAAAATAAAAGTTAGAGGAAAAGGTTATGTTCTCTCACTCCTCAAATAACGGATATGACAATAGTATAGGTAAAGCACATAGAAGAAAAGGAGGGTGCACATCTGTAAAAGGATACAAGTGTGCAAACGGGTAGTGGGAACCCAAATAAAAAGCACACAGAAACAAGAAGGAAGGAAGGAAGAATGTAGTGTGCAAGTGTGAAGGCATAATGCATAAGGGAAGAACAAAAAAGAGAAAATGAGTGCATGCAAGGAATGTGTAGAACTCATGTGGAAGGAGGTGCATGAAGGGAGCATGTTGGGGACTTAGCCAAATTGGAAAGTAATTCAAGATGTGTGTACAAGGAGTGCGTGACAAACTAGGGATGCAAGTGGGTGCACAAAGTAAAGGCGCGAAGGGAAAGTGGAAACATAAAGAAGAAACTAGAAGGGCACGCGAGGGCACACATAATAATTACAGTTAAGTGCATTATGCCAAGGGAACTACCAAAATGCACAAAGCATGAAATATTGAAGCTTCAGAGTCAGAATGAGGATGAAAGTTGTCAAATAACCCAAGAGTTTATTTTGGAAAAAAAAATTGGAAACGTTCGGGGTTATCTGCTTGGTAGATGAATAGACCAGTAGCCTTAGAAGCATCCATTGGGCATGTAATCTACCTGAAATATGAAGGTTTGATCTATAACTTGAAGAACACCCCTAAATTCACTTGAAGCATTGTCTGAATTCTAAAATGGAACTACTACTACCCTTATGTGAAGTTATTCTGATTTAAATTATGAGAGTGAAAAATTGTGTGCAAGTTGTTGCAATTTCTTGTTCTAAAAATTGGACTTTCATCCCGGAAAGCAACAAAAGGGTACATGAAAATGCACAATAGGAAAGGAAATAACATCAGAGGGAGTGCACCGAATAACAACTATGTACAAAAACTGAAAATCATACATGTTCCAAAAGGAAACATGCAGAGTTTGTGTAAGAATTTGTTTTACTGAAAGGAAACCTATACTAACCTATACTAACTAGAGGTAAAGGAGGCTAGAGTGAAACTTGTAACATGAAGGGAGAAATAGCTGCCTTTTCTCATAAATTGATACCATGTAACTAATTTGGTGTTGGACATGGTCTATGATAAAAGTGAAAAATTGACTTGCAGTTGGTCTTTCAACCTTCTCCTCAAAGTATCAACAAAAAAAATATATACCTCCTTTAGTTGCTCTACATTTGGATTAAGGATGTGTTGCTACTAACCTTTGGCACGTTGAAGCTTGACCTCATTATCTAAAATGAGCATGACTGGTTGAAACTTTGTCTTTGGCTCTAGACTAGCCAGATATCTAATTGGGCATGGACTGATTCTTGCATTTTTCCCATTTATTTGAGGCTCAATCCCATATGTGGGATTATCATGCAGATTCTCCTCTTGAAGGTGACATTTTGCAGGCTAGGCCTCACTATGTTCTACCTCTAAAAACAACTTTGTATCCTTCAACATTGCGGCCTCTGAGTCTAACTAAATTCCTTTTGAATTCGATGCCCTCTTTTTCTCACTCTACACAATTTCATCTTCCCAGTCAAAATCACAACATTCTTCAACAATTTTATAGTCATTGAACATGGTGGTATTGGTTAGGGATGATGCATAAGTGGGGGGCTATTTTTTTATAGCATAGTTAGATAGAGGTGACTCAAAAGGAGATGGGAGGATGGGCATGGAGGGAACACACCCAGATGGAATGGAAACTCACACGGGAGGAGTGATGGTAGATAAATGAAGGTGAGATGGAAGGGAAGGAGATGGAGAAGGGGAATCCTCTAGAGGAACAGGAAAAAAAACTAGGAGCTTAGAAAATGGACTAAGATGGCATATGTTGGGGAGGAGGAATGAGTGAATTGTAAGATGGCCATGAAGGGTTTCCCCATTGACAGGGTCACCCAACACTAGATTTATGAGCCTCTATTAACTTAGTCCATTTTATAATTTGGGGCAATTTCTCATCTATAAACTATAATTTCTATTGAGGGATAAACCAACTTAGCATAGGGCCATCCTATGGAAAAGGTACCCTAAAACCAATCACAGTTTCCTTTATTGAACATGTGATCCTGATTTGCATCATGTTCATCTCCATTTTTTTAATCTACCTCAGGAAACTAGCTTCTTCCATGAAGTTGCCACCATCACCTGCATCACCATGTACTTGTAAAACATTTGGTTAGGAAAATAATCATATGGTTTAGTGGGGGTGGGTTATATGCATGTTTATGATGGAGCTCATTAAACTAATTTAGAAGGAGGTTTTGAAAATGTGGGGATGGAGGGAACTGGCTCTGCTACTACAAATGGGAATCCCAATGAGTGAATGAATCTATGATTACACAACTTCACAAAAGAGGGAAATGGGAAGGTGGAAAGAAGGGAAATGGATGAAAGAATGAAGGGAAAGGAGGAAAAGGTATGTGAATGAGATAATGGGTGTGGAGTCACCAAATGTGCTTAGAATCACCTCCAAAATCTAACAATTTACCAAGAACATGTCAACTTGAAAAATGAGAAAATAGGGCACTCTCCCATGCATGTTACTAGGTTGCGCGCTAATTACTTCTCAGTTACACATGCGCAAGCTTTACATTTGATTATACCTTTTTATGTGTGTTGATGATAAGGTGCACAGACTGCTAAAACTAGTAGATATGGATGTTGCAAGTTTCTAGATGTATTGAAGGATGCCTCCAAAGACTAGATCTGAAAAATAATACATCAAACTTGTTGAGATGAAGATGTATAGCTCTTCAAAATAGTCCCACTGGGCATGCCAAAAAAAATTAGAGTTCAAACTTGCACCTATCCCAAATCAGGTTGAATTGGTTCATTGAGGCAAAAATGGGACTGTTTCCAAGTTATGGGACCTTTTGCACTTGAGAAAAACCTCCAGAGAAGGCTTGTTCCCCTACCTGTTTCTAACGCTAACACTACTCTTAATGCTGGAAATAAATCTATCTGATCCTAAAATGGCATTCCAAGGGACCGGGGCTAAAATATGATGTATAAGGGAAATCCTATACTAAAAGGGGTGGTGATAGCACCAGAGAAAGGGTCAATCACTCTCCACGAGGGGAAAGAAAGAGGGAAACCATGGGAGAGAGGGCAGACATATGTGTGCCAAAAACAAGAACCATGCATACCAGCCTTTCCACGCACCGATAATACATGAACATGGAACCTGCAAGTGAGAAATACACATAACATGACAAAATGTGAACAGAGAGGAAAGATAAAACAAAATGGAAGAAGGGCAGACAAAAGTGCCACAAAACCTGATTTTATTACTTAAGGTACACACCATCATTACATTCATGGCAGGAGGTGATATTACATTACATAGACCAAGTCCAAGGACTGAAACTCATGGGAATTCGGCCACCATTTTGGCATGGTGTCGTTTCAACAAAAATGGATCTGTTTTAATGAATATATCTCTACAATTTATAGAATAAGGAGAGAAGAGGAGTAGAAAGAAGATCAAAACTCAATTTTGAAATTCCAATCAACCATCAATGAATGCCTACAAAACCACCAACAGGTCTGTTAGATACGCTTCCCCATGTCCATTTGGCATGTAGAGGAATGAAGAAGGGAAAATCTGAAGAAAATCTGGTGGTTGAGTAGATCATATGTGTGCATTAATGATCAGAAATATGTTTCCCTACTTCTTACCTAACAAATCCTACCAAAATTTGAATTTAAATGATCTGATGTGTATCCCAAGTCAACAGCTTTCAAATAAGCTCAGGTGTGTGTGTGTCAGAGCCCTGTAGCAAAATTTAGGGTGATTTAAAGTTTACAATGCTAATTGAACATGCAATGACACGTGAAGTGTGCTGATTAGTTAAAGGATCGGCCAATTGTTCATCTATTTTTTCATTTTCTGCCATGTGCTGCACATTGGTTTGTCATAAGGATTTGGCACTCAGTTGGCATGTTTTGACTAGTTGAGTATAGCAAACTCAATGTCTGATAGGTTTTCACGTGGCATAGTGACTGGTGTGGAAGAATGCACAAGGGCACACGCAAAAGCAAGAGGCACAAAAGAGGATATGAAAGGACATGCGCACAAAGTTAAAGCATGTAGAAGAAAAGGAGGGTGCACATCTGTAAAAGGATACAAGTGTGCAATACGAGTGTGGGTACCCAAATAAGAAGTGCACTGAAGCAAGAAGGAAGGAAGTGTGCAACATGTAAGTACAAAGGCATAATGTGCAAGGGAATAATAGAAATAGAAAATGAGTGCGTGTAGGGAATGCACAGAACTTGTGTGGAAGGAAATGCACAAAGGGACCATGCTGGGGAATTAGCTAAATTAGAAGGTAATTTAGGATGTGCAAGTAAGGAGTGCATGAATGACTAGAGATGAAAGATGGTGCACAAAGGGAAGGAGGGAAGGGAAATGGAAAAATAAAGAAGAAATAGGAAGGGAGCACGAAGGCACGCAAAAGAACTGCAGTCAATCACATTATGCCAAGGGAACCACCAAAGTGCCTGTTGCCTAAAATGTTGAAACTTCAGAGTCAGAATGAGGATGAACTTTTTCAAAATAACTAGAGGGATTATTTTATACAACAATACTATGCAACCAAAACTCTCTCATAGTAAATATAGATCAAAATAATAATATCTTGATTGTACCCAGCTTTGTCCTGAAGAATAAGGTGCTTAGACTATGGTTTAGCTTAAATGATCACAAATATAATATTTCTTCTTCTCCTTGAGACTATATCATGCTTCTAGAAACACATTCCTTATTTTGAAACCCAATGTTTGTACTCAAACATCTACCATGTTCTCATGGCTTCATTCTCTACTCTATTTTTTCTTCACTTGACCTTGAATTAGATACTATCTTCTTGCATATAACTATCATTATACCCTTGTCTTTTCACCAATATATATCCTAAAACCCCTTCACTAGTCATATTGATTTAATAAAATCCTATTGCAGAGTAACTATTGTAATGTATGATATTCAAATGCTAAAGTACAGTAAATACACAAGCAATAAAGCATGTAAAATATGAAACCCTAAGCAAGATGAATAAGTAAGAGGACTTAGCTGATTTATGAATGGATAGGAAGTGATCTAAATAGGTGCAATAGTTGAACAAATAGAAGATAGGGTCATCACTAGTCACTATAAATTTTAAAGCTCATAGATAATGTCAGGAAAGGGCACCAATAGTTGAACAGGAGCACCAGGGCATTGGAGACTGGAAGTAGGTTCCTATGACTGTACATGTGCTCAGAGTCTGATTTCTGTTATATCACTAGGGTTTTTCTATTATTCCATGTTGATCACCTAATAGTCCCTCTTTGATTGTTAAAGGTCCCTGTGACCTATAAAAGAGAAATTCACCTACACAATCCCATAAACCGCATCAAACCTAAAAGGAAAATACTAAATGGGGATTCATACTAACCTTAGAGGTCACCCAAAGATTCAAATTACAACCAAGAATTGTACTACATCTCAAAATTTGTGTAGTTATTATGAGTGTGTGTATAAATTGTGCCCTAGGATGTCCTTGTGTAAGTTACACAATGATAGCGCGATAGGTCTACACAATGTAAAAGTATGTGTGGATGGAATAGAATAGACTTACCCTTCCTATGTAGTGTATAAAAAAGTATGCATCGCTTGTCCCTTGAATGGATGCTAAAAGGATTCCTTTGAAGTGCTTTAGTGTCTTTCAAAGGCAAGTTTAGGTGGTAATAGTAATGTTTAGAGATTTCTCAGTCATTTTGAAAACATAACTATGTATTTATATGATTCCCTTGTTTGAATTTCGTTGTTTACAACTAAAAGGCTAACCCAAGGTAATAAAATGCAATTAAGAAGAAAAAGGGGCCCAAAAGATGTAGGAAAAAGATAAAGATGGATAGGAGTGCCCAGGAGGACAAGAGCACCTAAAGCTACTGTTAAAACTGGGCATTAGTACCCGAAGACATAGAAATATAGTACAGTCAAATTTTGGCAAGAGTAACAGATGTATGAATCCAATAAAAGTACAAAAGACAAAGAAATAGGCTAAGGGGAGTTTTTCAATCACTAGTTTTCTTGATTAAAAATCATATAAATGCTAGCATGCTTTTAGGACCTAGAAATGTACCCAAGTGCATGATTTTGTGTTTACATTTTTCCCCGCTTTATGTTGTTGAGTGAATACTTGATAAAATAAAGTAGATAGAAGATGTGTACCTTATGATCTATGTAGAGCGTGCGGCCAATAGTCAGGGATAATTTTAGCGGCGAATATTCGTAATATGGTGAAAATTTCATTTTATGAAAATTTGAAAAGGTGAATTATTCGGAGTGGGTCGGTGCCCTGTTCGCCTAAAATATATAGTATATTTTTTCTGGGGGGGGTCGGCTTCGCCTTCATTTGAAAACATCTCCTATAAAAACCTAGCTGATTCGCTGGGTAGTATACCTCAAGTAGCTTAACAAATTACCAATACTGTGAAATTTGAACTCGCATACCCTTAAGCACCAGAGATTCAAATTACTGTTAGCCTGTGATTGTTGACGCGTGATAAATGCAGTGTTGACGCGTGACAAGGGCACTGTTGACACACGACAACAGCCGTACTGACGCGCAACCAGAGGAAGTGTTGACACGCGACTTGGGCAGTGTTGACGCGCGACAAAGGAAGTGTTCATGTGCGACAGAGGAAGTGTTGACGCGCGACAGAGGAAGTGTTGACGCGCGACAAGGGCACTGTTGACACGTGACATTATATTCAGACAGTGGACGTGCCACAAGGAATAGGTTGTTGACGTGTGACAAGTGCAAAGTTGACACATGACAAAGACCTCAGATAGAGGACACGCGACAAGACCTCAGACACTGGACAGAGTAGCTACTCAGGTTTTTTTGCTGACGCAGGACTCTTTTCAGAATAATGGAAGGTGCCAGCTCAAAAAATACGAATAACCTAAAAGTAAGTAAGAAATCTCAGAAATCACTCTTCAAGTATTTTGGAAACCCTGCGGATACAGATATTATAAATACCAATCATATAGATGCCACCATAAAGAATCAGAATACTGACTGTGTGGAAGGTATTATTGAGGTGGACATGCATTCTGCACAGTATCAAAGTCAAACAAATGAAACCTACGATAATATGCCAGATCTTGAAGATATTGTTCCTGTTGGGGTGCAACCAGAAGCGCAACTAGATATCACAGATACAAACACTCAGCAAAATGGAAGACAGAAATCAAAATCAAACTCCGGTCCAAGAAAGAGGAAACCTGGTGATTGTGATATTGCTCAAAATTCTACTCAAAAAAGTAAAGCATTGAAAACGAACAAGAATATGTGGACCATTGGCAGGACATACAAGTTTGATTGGGCAGCTAAATTTCCGTTTATTGAACCTGTACAATCATCTAATTCTGAAGAAATCCCATCTGAATGTACATGTAAAATATGTACGTGGAAATTAGGAAAGCAACAAAAAATGCAACTGAAGCTGGACACTATAGAAAAACATTGTGGAAAACAATATTTAACTGTAACGGGGGCGGATGGCCAGAAAATCAAAACACATAGGTGGAAAACTGAAAAAGAATGCATGCATGTTAGATACGCAGCGGAATATGAGGCAGAGCAGAAAAAACACATACATCTGTTGGAAAAGGGAGGAACGATCACATCGCATATTGGTAAAATGAAAGAAACAAATCTACATGCAAAATTCATACAATTCTCTACTCTTTTTCAAATACTAAAAAAAGGAAGAGTGATTTCGGATTTCCTCGATTTCAAAGTTTTTTATCAATTTAATGGAATGCTGAATGTACCTCAGTCTCATTGGTCTGAAAGTAGTGGATGGGAAATGGAAAAATGCCTCTCGATGATAGAGAAGGAAGATTTGAAAGAGAATGTAAAAAAAGCAAACTTTATCTCTCTTTCAATTGATGAAGTGACAGCAGTCGACAACACCGCATGGGTATGTATCCACATCTATACTTTAGAAAATCATATAAGGACACCTCATCTGTTGGGTGTTATGAAAATGGTTGAAAACTGCAATGCCAAAAACCTCTATAAAATAGTTGTTTCTCATTTGAAAGATGTTGCTGGAATGACTAATTATGAAATTGCTACAAAGTTGGTATGCGTTGGAGCAGATGGTGCATCTGTCATGCAGGGTCACCGAATAGGGCTCTGTGTTAGATTACAAACAACAGTGGCCCCATATATGCTACCAATTCACTGTATGGCTCACAGAATGAATTTAGCATATAAAATGGTAAGCAACCACAAAAATGTTGCTAAATTAGAAGACCTTATAAGAGAACTTCATGCCTATATGTCAAGCAGCCCAAAGCATTTTCTCGAGTTCCAAAAATTTGCAATTGGAATTACAGATGGCAAAAAACTTCTGAAGGATGTGGAGACTAGATGGATCTCTTTGTATGAACCTGCATGCAGAGTTCATAAGGAGTATCCTTCATTGGTTGGTTTCATGCACAAATACCGTCATGAAGTTGATAGGGCAAGGGACCTGTTGTTCCGCTTAACTGATTTGGAGACATTGCTTACATTGGTTAGTATTCTTCCAATGTTAAAGGAGATCAATACACTGATGAAGCATGCACAGGGCAGATTAATCTATATTGTGGATTTTATATGGATGAGGAAAATGGTATGTCAAAGTCTTGATATATTATACTGTTCCCAGGATAGTTTTGATGCACCTGTTTTTGAAAATTGGAAAGATTTATTAGATTGTAAAAATCCTAACACCTTTTTAAGATTTAATATCCACGATCACCTATGCATCATCTGTTAATGGGAGGGAAATACCAATGCACATTTTACAAAAACGTCAAGATATTACAGGTTCGGAATGAGAAGATGTTCCCATGACACGTAATTTGTTTGAGTCTGTTATAGTTGAAACAAGAATAAAGCTTAAAAAAATTTTAGAAACCTTGTCATCAGAAATTAGGGAACGTTTCTGTAAAGATAAAATTCTGGAAGCCATGGGTGTGATGAATCCTAATTTTTGGAATACTGAAGGTGGCCATGCAGACTTTGTCAGTAAGCATTTCCATAAATCAATGGGTACAATAATGGAATAATTTGCAAAGATGTCAGAGCTCAAGGGTATGGAAATCAAAGGTATACTGAATGCCGATTTATTAAAGTTTCAGTCAACAAATTTTACAACAACAATGAGGAACCAATATAAGAATTTAGATCAACCTTCTGAAAATGGTGCTATTACAAGGTTGTGGCGAGGAATCTATCAAAGTTCTATCTTACAAGAAGATATCAGTGAATATTTCAGATTATATGAGTTATGCCAAACAATGATTTTGGGGTCTGTGGAGGATGAAAGGGTTTTCAGTGCATTGTCATTTATAAAATCAAAACTGAGAAATAGGTTGGATAAAAATCTGGAAAGTTACATGAGGTGTTATGTTTCTCGATACTCCATCGAAACCTTTCTGTTCGACAAAGCAATTGTGCACTGGAATTCCCTTTGCGAAAGAAGAGGTGTGAATAATACAGCTACAAGTACAAATATTCCCAACCTTGAGAGTGTAATTGGCTCTTCGTCACATTCTACAGAAGACAACATCGACTTTGATGAAGCTATTGATAATGGATTGTTTCAACTTTAAATAGGCATCTTCTTTATCTATCTTTTATCTTTATCATTAAATATGTTATAGGTCTATATACTAAAAACGTCAGGCAATTCACCCATCTATCTACTAATACATTTCTCGTGTTGGGTTTTTTTAAAACACAGATCTAGCTCATTACCAGTGGCAATGATGATTTCAACTTTAAGGAGGTATCTTTTTCCCCTTAATCTTATTGTTTGTTACTATTCATTTTTTTCAGCTCTGGTTATCATTAAAGATGTTACAGGTGTATGCATTTACATTTAGTTAAATACAATCTTTTTATTTTTTGAAAACGTGGGTTGACATCCCTCCGAGGAAGCTATTACTTCTCGGGACTAACAATGTCAGGCAACTCACCCATCTATCTACTAATCCATTTTTTGTGTTGAATTTTTTTAAGACAAAGATCTAGCACATTACCGGTGATGATTTCAATTTTAAATAGGTATCTTCTTCAACATAATCTTATTGTTTGTTACTTTACATTTTTTCAGCTCTTATTATCATTAAAGACGTTACAGGTCTAATTCTATATATTTACATTTATTTAAAGATATTTTTGGTCTATATATTTAAAGATGTTGCTGGCACTTCTCAGGACTGACAATGTCAGGAAACTCACCCCTCTATCTACAATGTCATGTAAAACAAAGATCTAGCACGTTACCCTTGATGATTTCACAGCAATCTAATACGCAAGAGGTAAGCTAAACCCTAGCATATTTGCAATTATGTTTAATTTCTTACCAGTGATGATTCTTTCTTGATTTCTCAAAATTATATTTAATTTATTTTTAAATATAATTCCACATAAAATTCCTCATAAAATTCACATAAAATTTGGGATAAACAATACATTATACGATTTTAAATATAAGTCCACATAAAATTCCTCATCATCCATATATATCATATCATCACCATATCATTATCATATCCTGAGTCCTGACACTACAATTATTATTAACACAATTATTTATCTAATTTTAAATTTATTAAAACAATTTTGTTTTTTAAAATAATTCATAATCATATCATTACAATTCTATTCGTTCTAATGTCATCTATATCCATTCTAATCATTAATGTCATCTATATCCATTATAACACATTCCATTTATTTATCATCTATATCCATTCTAATGACATTATGATCATATCGTTACAAGTATAGAGAATAATTATCTTAAAACAAGTTCAAAAGTCTAGAGAAGAAGAATTATTGTGCTTGATGATAAATCTACGTCCACATTAAATTGATCATCGTCTTTCATCATCATCTATCATTAATTATCAATTATCATCATTCATCATCTATGTCCACATACAATTCATGACAATGCAAGTAAACAAGAAACATACATATAATTCATGATAATCACCATCTAATGCAATTAAAATTAAAGATTGTATATAAATCCATATAATTAAATTCAAATACCATAGTACATACTCAATAGTAGAAGTTTTCAAATTCAATAGTTAAAGTTTCCTCAATAATAAAAGTTTCTAGTTTTCAAAACCCTCTCTTTCTTTATCCAATTCTACTCCTCTGCACTCTTCCCCAACGGCTTCTTCCACTATGGCTGTACCTCTTTTCCCAACACCAGAAATCTCCATGCGACAGCAAATTTGGATTAGCTGCAGTGTATAAACTATCCTGTTGCCAATAATTTTCATAATGACTAATAATCTCATTGATAAGAACCTTATCCCTTCTGTCCCATTCTATAAGCTGATTGATATGAGGAAGCATCTCCATCTTTCTCATCAACCCACACAAAATATTTTTTGTGCTTGTCCAGATCTATGAAATACTCCTTGCCCTCTTTAGAAGTACTTGTGCCAAAACCCTGTATGGTCCAAGAAACAAGTGATACCTAATCAGCAAGTGAACAAAACCAGAACTTGAAAACATATAAAGAGAAAACAAACTAGCATTACTTTGTAGTACTATATGGTCCAGCCAGTTATCGATCCACTCAATGATTCTCTCCAAGCTTCATACTCAGGAATTGTGTAAAAAGATAACACATTTCCATTTTTGTGAGTTGCCTACATCAACATGTGCCAAAATTAGACATGGAGATACATAACATCTTGAGGCTTGAAAACAAATATAAAGAGTCTCAATACACTCAACCAAATATACAGGGGGAACATTTACCCTGACAATAGGAGTGATAAATTCCACAGCAAATGAAGGAATTTTAAGCAGTGATGACCAGGTATGGTGTATGAGATTGATCAGCAATCCTTTGATGTGGGAACCATCATGGTCCTTTAAGAGACAAAGGACAAGTCAAAAAGGATCTCACTAGAAAGGATGTGTCAGAATTAAGCAGAAACTAAATAGCGCTAGACAAAGATCATGTACCTGGTCTGTCATTATCATCAGATGGCCATATCTTAAAGATTTAATGCTTTCATATATTTTATCTTCCTGTAGACCAAGGATTTTTTTTATATTTACTATCTCTTTATTCTCCATTTGTTGGTGAGTGGTAGCTTCCCTAACATTGAGCAACTTACCTCTGAGAGGAAACACGCCATAATAATATTGACCAACAATAGATATTCCTGCCACCTAATAGGATAAAGATAACTAAAATAACAAAAAATTAAATTGGAAAGTGATGTCGAAACATGTCACAATACTACTAAATTCAGTATTCACATTTCCCTGATTCAAGGCACAAACACTTACAGCAAGAGCCTTGGCTGAGTCACCCTCCATTAATATTAAAGTACATTGATCAGAATTCTTCCCCCCTGCTTGATTTGCATCATCAAGTTTGGGAACATCAATTAATTTCCCCTTCTTGGTTCCATCAGTTTTCTTAAGATCTTTTTTTTGTTTAAACTTTTCCACTGCACTCATCAGGTCAAACAAAGTTACAAAGCTCATCTTAGACCCTAGCATTGCAAAAATTACATGTACTCATAAATGCTACATCTTAGACACCACGCCTTTATTTATTGACATGGGCTGCAAATGTGAAACAGTGAAAATTACTATAAATTTATAACAGGATATTGTATCAGAATAAAAAACAGAATAACAAATATGAATTAAAATGAATTATACTTACAATCAACATGGAAACCAAACGTTGATTCGAGAAAATTCTTTTCTTCCACGAGTTTTACCTTGGTTGTAACAATTGGTAAATTTTTGAACGGAAGGCCCGTAAACCGATGGATGTCATTTGCTTTGATACTGAATTAGAAAATTCAGCCATCGTTCAAAGTCACATAAAAAATTTCGTCCTCTGAATTGTAGGATGACAAAAGGTAATTCAAAATATCCGGATCTATTTCGAAATGGGGCATATTAACGAGCCATGTAAATTCACATGCATCCATTAAATCTTTATATTCTGAAGACATCTTTAAAACAGTATGGATGTGAGGGCATAAGGGATTCCTGTAGTTGATCTTGGAAATCGATTGAATTGGATTCTCTTGATTTTTGTTACTGAACTTGTAGTTGGGAAGCATTAAGACCTACAAAAATTCAAGAGCTGGAAGGTGAAAACGAGAAAATGACCGGTTGAAGGGTATTTATAGGCTAAATCGGGCGTTAATGGCTTCAATTGACGCGCATCAAAGGTCTTAGCTGATGCGCGACAATAGTCCTAGCTGACGCACGTCAATAGGATCCAGTGACGTGCATCAATAAGAGCAAGTGACGCGCGTCAATAAGATCCAGTGACACGCGACAATAGGAGTCAGCGACGCGCGTCAATAGGAGCCAGTGACACACATCAATAGAATCCAGTGACGCGCGTCAATAGGAGTCAGCAACGCGCGTCAGTAGGAGCCAGTGACGTGCGTCAAAAAGAGCCAGTGACACGCGTCAATAGGTGCCAGTGACGCATGTTGATCAAGACCATTGACGTTCCATTGATGCGCGTCAAGAGTGATGAGTGACTAGATGGATCTCTTTATGCACAAAGAAAGCCTGAGACTACCAAATAATTGATTTCTTATCCAAAATTTAATGGAATTCGAAGTTTTCACCTCTTTTGCACTAGAGGAAATTCCCTTCATGTTTACAATGCAGCCAATTGAGATGAAGCCTTCAAATTTATCCCCAGACCAAAGAAACAAACAGTGTTTGGTGTGTACTTGATGATGATAGGGTCTTGTTTAATAAGTTCAAAAAGAAACTTCATGATATATGCTAAGACTGAGTTTGAGATGAGGTACCAGTAAGGCACTCTTGACAAAATTTACACAATGTTACCTTTTTAAGATGATCCAACCTTGCACAGAGAACTTTATGTTGAGCTGTAAAAAAAATTTCAATATTTGAGACACTTCATTTTATCAATTGTACTTCAAGAAGATCATGATTAATCAATTCAAGGCATAGAAATGGGGGAGCTTCAAGAAAATTGTCTTCAAACATACACTTGAACATTGTATCTTCAGCAAAGGAAAACAAAACAAGGTGGTAGCAGGAATTTTATACTTTGATACTCATTGCAAGGGTCAACCAAGTATTTCATCAGCTCAACAATGATAACTAGAAGATATTGTTGGTCTATATATTTAAAGATGTTGCTGGCACTTCTCAGGACTGATAATGTCAGGCAACTCACCCCTCTATCTACAATGTCAGGTAAAACAAAGATCTAGCACGTTACCCTTGATGATTTCACAGCAATCTAATACGCAAGAGGTAAGCTAAACCCTATCATATTTGCAATTATGTTTAATTTCTTACCAGTGATGATTCTTTCTTGATTTCTTAGAATTATATTTAATTTATTTTTTATATGTGCAAAATCCTTTGATATATTTTTTTAACTGCGGGATAAACTATTAAACAATACATTATACTATTATAAATATAAGTCCTAACACTCTTCCTAAAATTCCCTGCTTTGTCATAGATCCATCACTTCTTCAGATTTCTCCATGAAGAAATAGATCTATTTTTAGACTTATAATGATCATCCTCTAACACGAAGTTATTCAAACTCAATTCTAATGCTATCTTCCATATCCTATAGTCTACCACCCAAATCTACACTAATCACAACTATTTAAATCAAAATGCTGAATTTGTTCACCGAGAAAGCATTAATTTGATACTACATATTGGGATTTTTAGAAATCATGAATGTAATAAACTAAACCAAAGAAAAAAATTAGATCTAAATGGAAGAATGAAATGCGCAAGGGAACTTGACAGAGTCTTTATCTAATAAAAATCCTTTCTAGTAATAAAACTGACTAGAACATTGATAATTCTATTAACTTCAAACTATCCTGCAAATGTAGTGTGCCTTCTTCAAGGCTCTACATAAATACTTACACACATAGTTTACTATGATCTAGTTTACAACCTTCAATATTTTCTTACACACTCAAAATTATTCCAACTTATAGCCTCCCAGTTCTAATCCACAATTATTCTTCACCCTTATCAAATATAAAAAAATGATAGGATTATTCAACCTATGAACTTGATCTATATAGACTAATCTTCATGATAAAAACCTTATATGTTTTACATTAAACTTCAAAGTTCTATATCGAGCTTGACCTATCTTTTAATCACATGGTTATTCCAACTTTGGTTAATCTAGCCTCCATAACCTTGACTATTTACAGCAACTTGTCAATCTACTCTACACAATACAATATCCATGATAACAAAACCATATCTTTTAAACCATGATCTTGATTATTTCCCAAGATCTAATTCTTATGGCTTGGAATTTAACTATATCATAATTTGCTAATCTAGCCTCCACATCAATGATTTTTTCCAGCAAAAAGTTATTTTCTGACAAATGGTCTTGACTATTTTGGATGTCAAACAACCTCTCTAATGAGAGATTATGCACTTATATAGAGGTGAATCTCTTTAAAATAGAATTTTCCTACACCATAAGTCTATTAAGGAGAAATCCTAAAGATCTGTTTCAAATCTTAGTTGTTATTTTTTCCCAAAAACATAATTTTCAAGATAATTAAAGTCCCACAAGATATTTAGGCACTACATTTTACATTATACACATTAAATTGATCATCGTCTTTCATCATCATCTATCATTAATTATCAATTATCATCATTCATCATCTACGTCCACATACAATTCATGACAATGCAAGTAAACAAGAAACATACATATAATTCATGATAATCACCATCTAATGCAATTAAAATTAAAGACTTTATATAAATCCATATAATTAAATTCAAATACCATAGTACATACTCAATAGTAGAAGTTTTCAAATTCAATATTTAAAGTTTCCTCAATAATAAAAGTTTCTAATTTTCAAAACCCTCTTTTTCTTTATACAATTCTACTTTGCTCTCTTCCCCAACGGCTTCTTCCACTGTGGCTGTACCTCTTTCCCCAACACCAGAAATAACCCCTGAACTTATAAGATCTTCTGCAACACTGTCCATATTTTTTAAAATTATTTCTTCTTGATTTGTTGCATCTCTATGCGACAGCAAATTTGGATCAGCAGCTGCTTTGGCTTTGAATAATATGTCAGGGTCGAGACCATGCTCTTTAATTATCCGCTTTAGTGTATTGTTTTGTTTGTTAACCAAAACAATATTTTGCTTCAAATTTTTTGCTGCGGATAAGCTATTCTTTGTTGTTTCCAAGTGAACTTGCAAAACCTTCACCTGACTCTTCAAATTTTCATATTTCAACTGCACAAAAAGAGTAATGTCAATTCAAAATATTACTAAAAAATGAAAATTTCAAATTAACAAGAATGATTGTTTGAATGTAATAGTACTTACAACCGCTCTATCTCTTTCGGCATTTGCGATTGCTACCAAATCCTTGTCCTTGGACCATTTGTTAAAATATACGTGGGCCTCGGCACTAATATTTTCCAATTTGTTTAATGCCTTATCTAAAATGTCGTCTTTATAGTTGTTGTTAAACGTGACAGTCCCACATCTTACTTGGGTAAGTAAGGAATCCATCTTCGTAGGTTGATTCTGGACTGCAGCGTATAAACTATCCCGTTGCCAATAATTTTCATAATGACTAATAATCTCATTGATAAGAACTTTAGCCCTTCTCTCCCATTCTATAAGCTGTTGGATATGAGGAAGAATAAACTCACTAACATGGGATTGACAATCATAACCAATTAAGTTCTCCAAAGGAAAATGTGGCAACTGTTCACTATCTGAATCTGATGCAGACGATCTTGCTGGAGAAGTATGGGGGCTTTCACCAAGATCAACTGCTCCTTGTTTCTGCCTTTGGGTGGGCTGATCCTGTTTTTGAAAAAATTAATCAAGATTTAGATAAATAAATTTAAATCAGAATGTAATTCAAAATTGTAAAACATATTAAAATTGAAATTTGAAGTATACCTGTTGGCCTTGAATCATATCGCGGGTATCAAAAAAATCAGTTGGGTCATTACTATCAATGCCCAAATAATCTTCATCTAAATTTATATTGTTCAAAACAAATATGCCCGTTGCACTGGGCAAGCCACCAAGTGAGAGAGTTGGAATTCGAAACAAGGAGGCAAGGTTTAGTGTCCCACTAGGGCCGGAGCAAAAGGCATGCGTTTACCAATGTTCTTTTTCACTGTTCCTCTAGTTGGCATTTTAAAAATTAATGGTTGAGTGGGTGTCGGTGCCGTGGTTTGATCATGACTGACATGTGCTGAAAAGTACAAGAAAAAAATGAAAAATATTAAAACAATTCATAAAGTCAAAACTACGAAATTAAACGTACTATAGAAAAGTTGTACCTTGTTGTCGAGGGGTTGTTTTTCTCGGTGCTACGGGTGGCCTTGTAGGAGTTGTACTCAGTGGCTGTTCAGAAGATATGAATGCATGCGACTGTATGGAGTGAGTTGGGGAAGAAGGTTCCAAAGTCCCTGCAATTCATCAATATTAAATGTTGTCAATTCATTTGGTTAAAATTTAAATTGAAAAATAAATATGCAACTTTGGAATTTGTAAATAATATATGAGAATGTATTACTTCTCTGGCATTTAACGAGTTCAAATTGTTGAGGGTTTGGAGAGGAGTGAGCTTCCATTTCAGATTGGGAGTCCCCCAAAGCCTCCGCGTGTTGTTGGCCTCTTCCTCTCGATAACACCTTTTTTCGGGGAAGGGCTTCAAGATATCTTCTCTGCAAAACATTAAAATTTAAGTTTTAATAACTGTGCACTGTAATGTCGAAAATTGAAATACAATTACAAACTAAATAGTTTATACCTATTGTTCTTCAAATGGAATTGAGAATTTCATCAAAGCCTCATCAGAGCAAGTAGGAATTTGTTTATCTTTTAAATTTAAAATTGCCTCATAGTAAAAGCCGAGGAGATAGTTTGTTGAATAAATGAAAGGTTTATGTGAGAGTTTTGAATTTGTTATGTCAGTTCTTATTTTTTTGGATAGATATGTGCACCAATCGAATTTTCATTTTGTGATAGTGGCACAAATGTATGCAATGGCCCAATTTGGTATATCTGTTTGGCGACCCTGCAAAACAATTCTGGATTGAAAAAATGAAATAAGTGCAGCAAGAAAGTGGTGTGCAATTGATTGTGTATCCACACCACGCCTGGATTTATTGACATGGGCTGCAAATGCGAAACAGTGAAAATTACTATAAATTTATAACAACAAATTGTATCAGAATAAAAAATATGAATTAAAACGAATTATACTTACAATCAACATGGAAACCGTACGTTGATTCGAGAAATTTCTTGTCTTCTTCCAGGAGTGTTGCCTTGGTTGTAACAATTGGTAAATTTCTGAATGGAAGGCCCGTAAATCGATGGATGTCATTTGCTTCAATAGTGAATTGGAACATTTGGCCATCGTTCAGAGTCACATAAAAAATATCGTCCTCTGAATTGTAGGATGACAGAAGGTAATTCAAAATATCTGGATCTGTTTCGAAATGGGGCATATTAACGAGCCCTGTAAATTCACACTCTTCCATCAAATCTTGATATTCTGAAGACATCTTTAAAGCCGTATGGATGTGAGGGCATAAGGGATTCCTGTAGTAGATCTTGGAAATTGATTGAGTTGGGTTCTCTTGATTTTCTTGCTGAACTTGCAATTGGGAAGCATGTGAAGTCGACATTATAGTTGTACTTACGTCTTTGACAACAATTTAGATCTACAAAAATTCAAGAACGGGAAAATGAAAACAAGAAAATGAGCGGCAGAAGGGTATTTATAAGCTAAATAGGGTGTCACTGGCCCCTATTAACGCATGTCATTTGCTCCTACTGACGCATGTCACTGGCTCCTACTGATGCGCGTCAGCTAAGACCTTTGACGCGTGACACTGGCTCCTAGTGACGCGTGACACTGTCCCCTACTGACACGCGTCACTTCCTCCTATTGTCGCGCGTCAGCTAAGACCTTTGACACGCGTCAACAGGATCCAGTGACGCGCGTCAATAGAAGACAGTGACGCGCGTCATTAGGGGACAGTGTCGCGCGTCAATAGGAGCCAATGTCACGCGTCAAAGGTCTTAGCTGACGCGCGACAATAGGAGCCAGTGATGCGCGTCAGTAGGAGCAAATGACACACGTCAATAGGGGCCAGTGACGCGTGACAGTAGGAGATAGTGTCGCGCGTCATTACGAGCCAGTGTCGTGCACCATTGGGAGCCAGCGTCGTGCGTCATTAGGAACCAGTGTCGTGCCAGTGATGCGCGTCAGTCTAGACCATTGACATTCCATTGACGCGTGTCAGGAGTGGTTATTGATGTCTTGTTGTCGCACGTCACTGATGGAGCCATGAAAAACCAGGTGAAAATTTTGTTTTTGAATACTGTCAAATTCACCTTTCGCTGAAACTGGTTATGAGGATATTCGCCAGGTATTTTCCACCTACAATTTTATAGGGGTGTCTTAAAATGAACCCTGCCAATAGTGTGTCGAGTGGACAAGTGAAGCATGGAATGATTGCAAAGTGAAGTGTAGAGACTAAGAAAGGGAAGTGAACTTAGGGGTGAATCATATACGTAGCTTATACCTATTGTTGCACTTATAGGATGTTTATTACTATGTATTGAGGAAAGACCTACAAAAGAAGAGAAAATAGTATTCAAAATTTTGTATATGAGAAATCTAAGTAAAATATGTAAAAATGTGTAAAAATAGTAAAAGAAAAGTGTGCACTTGATGTATAAGAGTGTACAGGATATAAAAATGTCCTATAAATGTTTTAAAGAGAAATTTTTTTGGCGATCTCATACTAAGAGATAGTTTTTGGGCGATCTCACACCAAACACAAGTTTTTTGGGTGATCTTATGCCAAGAGTGAGTTTTTTGGGTGATCTCAAGCCAATAAGCGAGTGTTGGGGAGAGAGGTCTAGTGTTACTCTCCTTCCATGATTCTGCCCAATAAGTACCACTGCAGATGGGACATCCCTAATTTTTTCTTGGTTAGTTTTGAATTATTCTGATTGTATTGATTACAACTGATTTTAGGAGATAAAATGCATTTTGTAACTGAAGGTTTATTCCTGTAACTATATAATTATTATATGACATGTTGTAAACTATGTTATGATAAGAAATTGATTATATCCACCCCTAGGACATTAGTTCCTAGGGGAGGATGCAAGCACCGAAGTGTTCCTGCCTGATTATGGGCACTGGCATCTACTATGGTATATGAGGTGTGACCTAGTTTTATGCAAGAGCCATGGTTCTTTGATTGTATGTCTTTCTGACCATTGTATTGTGTTATTTCAGAGATCTTGGACTATGTAGGAGATATAATATTTTCCACCCAATGTATTAGATGATATTATTGCGCATCAGTATGACGATGACAGATGGCGAGCCCAAAGGAGACTAGCCACAATGCAATGGGAGTGGATCTTTGTAGAGCTGCAGGGAGAATTCTTAGCATGGAAGATTCACAGAGCACATGAAAACAAAGTTCTATTTGTCTCATGAGCATTATGTCAATAAGGTGTTGAAGCAAAGGTCATAATTTGAAAAATTCAAAACCTGTAAAACACCAAGTGGCTGGAAACTTTAAATTGACCAAAAGAATCAGTGTTCATCACATGAGGAAGTTGAGTACATCACAATGTCATAAAACAATCAGGGCTGAAATGGCCAAAAGCATATAATGATCACACAAGACATAGGGCATAACTCATAAATAATATCAAGAAAGATATATTAGATAACCATGGTGGCGTATAGTCCTGTAAAGAAACTGTTACACATGAAGCACCCATTAGCATGTTAGAAAGATAAGTATTATGTCATGAGCATGTATAAATCAATGAAAAGTAAAGCAACTATAGTGAAAATTATTGAAAATGTAGCAATTGAACATGTGCAGTAAATGATAGAAAAAGTGAATGCCCCCAAGAGCCTCGGTGGGACTTGTAGAAGGTACAATGCCAAGCATCATTGTAACGTGTAGGAACCTATAAGATATTTGTATTCACCTCAAAACACCAAGTGAATGTGCATGTGTATATGATAAATATAATGACATTCTGAGTATCTGACTAGTATATTGAGCAAAGTGCCACATGTAAGTAGTGTAAGAAAGCAATATTAAATGCAAGCAAGATATGCAAATGTAATGTATGAGAGTGATTGATTGGTATGAAAAATGTGAAGATGGTAGAGGTGGTGTGCCTCCCAGTAGAGATGCATGAGATGAGTTTCATTTATAAAATATCCCTCAACAGTCAAGAATGAACCATAGAACAAGAGTGTGTCATTGGGAAATGGGTTGTGTAAATGTAGATGCTAGAAATATGTACCGTGAAGCATATAGCATGAGATGTAGATAATGTGAAGGGTGTGAGGATCATTTCATATTTAGACCCTCAGAAATTGAGTTTGAACCATGGAACTAGAGTGCATCATAGGGTAATGACAATACAAGGCATGCATCAAAGGGTATGATAGTTCTTAGAAATACTAAATATGAAGTGTGGATCATGATTAGTAGATGACTTGATATTGATGGAAGGGGGGAAAGTGTGATGCCCCCCAAGTATGTCGATGATGGAGAGCTATGTGGCAGTGAAAGAAAGACATTGTGATGGTGACGGGGCTTGAAATGTATAATAAGAAAACATATTACTATCACAATGGTAGGTAGGAGGAAGAGTAGGACCATATTTGGATTTTTGGTTGACAGTAGGTAGTTTAAATAGGTTATGTAGAGTTTATTGGTCTTTCTTAGAGAGTGGTTGCTTGTTTGGAATTGGTAACACCGTGGAAGGTGTGAGAGGAGGAGAGGATGGACTGATTTTTATAGGAGATTTCTTAGTAGGAATGGGTATTGTTGTAGAAGGATTGAGAGGAAGAGGGGATGGAATGATTTTTAGAGGAGTTTGCTTAGTAGGAATGGATATCACTATAGAAGGATTGAGAGGAGGGGATGGATTGATTTTAGAGTAGGTTACTTAGTAGGAATGGATTGGATGGGCGGTGCTTGACTTACCAAAGAAGGAACAGTAATGATGATGAAACGATGCTCGTTAGACATAGATGGATGTGATTTGGGAGCCCATTGGGATTTATTAATTGGAGAGGTAGCAAGAGGTTGTGAAGCAAATGAAATAAAACCTTGATGTGTAGGATGTTTAATGCTTTGTTTTAAAGCATAGCAATCATTTCCATAATGTCCATTAAGTATATGATAATTGCAAAATGGGATACCTTGGTTTTTGATGAGCCAATAAAGAGGGTAACAATTATTAGTTGGCAAGTTGATCAACTAGTGAGTGAGAAGCTAAGGAAGAATATCATGTTGTTTAGTATTTAGATCAAACTTGAGAGGTTCTGGTAGTGGTAAAACTTGAGGTCCACTAATATGAGAACATGTAGAAGACATATGATTAGGGTGAAGTGTAGAAGAATAACTATCATGGGTTCAAGAAGCATCCTTGAGATGTTGGATTTCAGCTTTAAGAGATGTAATCATTGTTTCCATAGCTTTAATTTTATATTGAAATAAACAATGTAAAGCTTGAATTGACTCTAAGATGGTTTGATTGGATGGAGGATTAGGACCAATAGAGTCATCAGATAAACGATCGAAAATGGAACTTACTTGAGCGGGTGACACATTGCAAGGGAGATACATAATGTCTAGGGAATTTTGGATAATATATTTGCAAGGTGGATGCATTTGAAGTAAATCATGCAAAGATATTTGAGGAATTATAGGAGTCATGAAAGAAGATTGTATAGAATAAGTAAAATGAGGATCCATGTGTATGATAATGAGTTGGATTCACCAAATGATTTAATAATAATAGAATTAAATCCTATTGTAGAGTAATTATTATAATGTATGATATTCAAATGGTAAGGTACAGTAAAGACACAAACAATAAATCATGTAAAATATGAAATCCTAAACTAGATGAAGAAGCAAGAGGACTTAGATGATTTTTGAATGGATGGGAAGTGATCTGAATAGGTGTGATGGTTGAATAGATAGAAGATAGGTTCATTAATGGTCACTATAAATTTTGAAGCTCACAGATAATGTTGGACAAGGACACCTGTAGTTGGAAAGGGGCACTTGGGTGCTGGAGAATGTAACCAGGTGCTTGTGACTAATAAGGTGCTCAGAATCTAATTTTTTTATGTCGTTAGGACAAGCTTCACTGTTGATCCTTGTTTGTCACTTCTAGATTTTTCCTCTGTTGATTACTTCAGGTACCTATAACTTTCAAAAATAAATTCACTTGCACACACCCCACAAACCACATCAAATCTAATTAAGGAAAATGCATAATGTGGAGTTGGAATGACCCCGATGGGCACCCGTAAAGAGTGAAATTAGTACCGAGTGTTGCACTACATCTCAAACTCCTATGTATTTATTGTGTAACTGTGTGTATAAATGATTCCTTATGGATGCCCTTGTACAAGTATGTGCATAATGATAGAGGGATAGATCTAGGAATAAAAAATGTGATAGTAATGTGTCGATGGAATAGAATAGAACTTTCCCATCCTATACTTGTTAGTGTATACATCAATTATGCAACCCTTGTTCCTTGAATGATGTTCCATCATGGATTTCTTTTAAGTGTTTTAGTTCATTTGGACATCCAAGCTGTAGATTGCACATAGTATTGCTTAGATCTTGGTCCCTCAAGTGTGGGACTTGTAAAACATGGGAACTATGAATCTCCAGGTATAGATTCCTTGGTTCCTCAAATCCTCTAATCAGGTGTATTACTAAAAGGCCAATTGCAGAGGTTTAATCTCAAAATCCTACTATAGATTCTAAGGGGGCCCAGAGATAGAGGTATGCAAAAGAATTAAAACTAATGCTAATAAGGTGATGCACCAGTAGGACAAGAGCACATGACGCATTTGTTTGACTTGCTAGTGCTCGAATTGACACAGATTACAGATAATGCAGCAATTAACATTCATGCAAAAGTAATAACAGATGTAATGAAAGATCATGGATGAATGTACAACAGACACAAGAAATAGGACTGAAACCCAGTTTTTCAATCACTAGCTTGCATTGTCATTCCCAGGATATCAAAATACATGCATTACATCAACATGATTTTAGGAAAAATAATATGTTGCCATGTCTTGAAAGAGGTATGTGTATTCAACTATCAAGAAATCACTTATCTGGGGTGAAAGAGGGAGCCTGCAAAATCATAAAAAATGTCCAGGACCCTTTTTCAAAATGAGCCAAATCTTGGTTTTATGACACAATGCCCAACTTAGAGCTCATAAGAGAGAAATGTGGGAAAATGTGAGAGTATCTTTAACCACTGACCTTCAACATGTAATAAAAATAGCATGGGCACCTTAAAAAGTCAATGCCTCTCACATTTTGTGAACTCAATGCTAGGATTGTAGAATGAGAGCCATTCTTCACCCTTAAAAATGGTGGTTGAACACGTCATTTCTGTTGGTTTCCATGTTAACCTTATTAATTTTCTCTGATCCAAAATCCATCGAAATTCAAATTTTTTTAAATTGACCCCAGAATCCACTGTAGAGAATTTCACCAGCTTTCCATGTGACTATACAACTATCACGTGAAAAGCTGATTTAATCTAAATTTAATTAAACCTCTAATTTTAGGGTAAAAATTATATACAATAATAGTTGGCAGGACAAGCATTCAAAATATGAAACCCTAATAAAATGCATTTGGGAGAAGATTTCTTAGTTGATTTTGTGCCCCACCATCTATGAGTGATCGTGGCATTGATTAATATTGAAATCACGGGCTCTTTTAGTGTCGTCAAGGTTCATCCAATGGACCTTGTGGAAAATTTTCAAAATTCTACATCGATCAGAAGTTCCCACAAGAGGACAAGAGCACCTTGGGCACTAGTGACTATTCTTGGCACTAGTGACTGCCTAGATTCTCAGGTTTCCTGGTATTTTTCGCTTGATGTGGACACGTGGCTCCTTCCATTGGCTTAGGCTTTTCCTCTTTTTTGTTTTCAATACTTAGGAAAAATTCGATTCTCCCACCTGGACACGTGGCTATAACCTTGAGTCTCAAAACTTACCTGTACAATATCCACGTAACCACATCAAATCTAAATAAAAACCCTATGCACTTGATGTGGAGTCAGACTGACCTCTCTGATGCCGGCAGGCCTGTCCAGAGTGAAAATTATGACCAAAAAATCGTTGCATAAATTCCAAACTCCATGTAGTTAGGAGGAAAAATTTACCTTGTCTGTGTAAGATGATGCCTTAGGCTTCCAATGTGCCAGTTTCAAAACATTTTGATAGCTTGAAAAGCTAGATCTATGACTGAGGCACAAGTATGAATGAATGTAGGTGATTAGCCACAATATGAACGAAGGGGCTCCTCCTATAACAATGTATGTAGACATAATGATGTAACCTTGTCCCTTGTATGGATGTGCTAGATGAATGATTTGTAATGCTCTTGTTCCTTGGATGTAATATTAGGTGATGATATATAATGCTTATAGTGTTTGGACCCTTATTTAGAAGAAATAACTAAGTGTATTTATGATTCCCTTGTTTGAATTTTTAATTGACAACTGAAAGGCTGACCCAAAAGTTAAAAGGTACACCCAAGAAGTAAAAGAGACCCAAAATGAGTAAGAAGAAGAAAGGAAGGGTTAGGACCACCCAGAAGGGAAAGGAGCACCTGGGTGCTTCTTATCCTAAATGGGTTCTAGTGTCCAAGGCTATAAAAGATAAATAAGTCAAGTGTTAATAGAGATGTAAGGTGTAAAGGTCAATAAAAGTATAAGAGATAAAGAAAAAGGCCCAAAAGACATTTGTCAACCACTAGTTTTATTATCTTAGGAATCATGTATACATTAGTATGCTTTAGGACCTAGAAATTTACCCAAGTGCATAGATTTTGTGTCTACATTTTCCCCCACTTTATGTTGTTTAGTGAAAACTCGATAGCATAAAGTAGATAGAAAATGGGTACCTTGTGTTGGCATGTTGTTGCATAGGCATTATCATTGATGAAAAACTTCATTAATGATAAATTGGATGATGGAGTAGGGACATAGCATGCTGAGGATGATGATGAGATTATGTTTCAGATGTGTTCATGATGATATCAGGTGGTTTAGTGATGATTGCTTATTCTTGCAAGCCTATGTAGGTGACTTAGCTAGCCTAAGTGATGGTGTATGGAGGTATGAGTTTCTTGGTGAATTGAGAAGCATGTTGGCATGATGGAAGGCATGATTGGATAGTTCTTGGTCACTTACATGAGTTTTACGGTGCAGATACAGGTTAGTGACCATGTTACAGGTGTTCATTTGGACCAGGTACAGTTATCAGATAGCATGAGGGTGAGCTATGGAGTTATATGAGATTATGGATGCATGTATTTATTTTTATTATGATGTATCAGGTATTTTAGGTCCATTTTGTGAGTTTTTATGATGTATTATGAGGTTATTTCAGTTGATCCTAGCCTTTATAGTGCAAAACCCAAAGGACTAGCTATGCAAGTCTCAGTGGTTGGAAATATTGAGAGTTTTTTATGATATTATGATGATTTTATATGTATTTAGGGTGTTTCATGGTGATGTGGGAAAAATTTCAGGTTTTCATGATGAGTATTTTGCATGTTATATCAGTTTTGGTGAAACATGGTCAAGAACAATGCCATTTCCAGCTCAGATTGGATCTTCTGATGATCACCCTGAATTGTGTGATTTAAATGGGACCTTGTAGAATTTAGGGAAATTTTTATAATTATTTTATTATGTTTCACAAAAATAACGATATCAGTTCATCACTAGGTTTTTATGAACGAATGTTAAGAAGGTAAATAACTTGTTATGAGTTTGAAACCCTATCTTGAAAACGGTTTGAGAGATTTGCTTCCTAAGTGGCCAGTTTTTCTTGATAGTTATTATATGATTATTATGAGATGTATAGGACTCCTCTAGGTTTATATAAAGGTATGGTAGTACTTATGGTGATGAGTGGACCCCACTAAAACATGCCATTTTTTGAAGAAGTTCAGTTTAGGAAAAGGTTGCCCAAAGGAGTTACAAACTAAATAACTATTGTGTGATGTATGTGAGTTTTAATTGATTTAAAAATATTTTTTAGGTAATGGTGATGAATTTTAATGGTCAAGTATGGTTTATTTAGGTTGCCTAGTCAAAGGGCAATTTTGGGGTAGTCAGAAGTAGTCGTCAGTAAAATGGACATTACAAGAGCTACATAATGAGTTAAGAAATGATTAAATTTGTGTTGGAAATATAATTAAGATATATTTCTATTGATATAAGTTTTTTTCTCATGATGATGATTTTTGATATGGTTTCCAGATCAATTTGTGGACAAGAATATTTTTGGCTTTGTAGGATATGACATATTTTTCTGAAAGATTGAGTTCGTTAGTGCATCAAATGGATTTGGTTATGCTTGTTATAAATTTCGATGTGAATAGGAATGAATTTTACATACAATTAATCCATTATTAAGTATTTAAAGTTTTATTAAGGGTGTTAAGCAGTTGCATTTATAAAACTACTTTGTAGGCAACTTGATTTGGTGAAGGTAAACGTTGGTGTAGTTTGAACCAGTGATTGTTTTAAGAGTATAAGTGTTCTACATGTTCTATAATTTCCATTGAGTGGTCACATTCCATAGTTTAGGTGTTATTTTATGATCTTGAAGCCAAAAGGTGAAGATAGGGTGCTGGAAATACGTGTTTTGTGAAGGCAATTAGCCACTGGGCTTATTAAATGAAATAATTTGATTGGTTCATGATAATTGTGACCATGGATGATATTTAAATGTTATTTTAAACATGTGTGGTAACTTTTAGATCATGAATAAAAATATTTTTTGTGTTAGGAGTTTTTTCTCATCCCAATGATGGGGTTTTGAGGATTTCTGGTGCATGGATGAAGGGTTTTTTCTAGGCCTACCTATATGGGTCAATTGTAAAAGTTCTAGTGGTTATTATGGGATGTTCTTAGGATGGTGTGGTTGAGATAAAGGAGGAAAACTGGCCACTTTTTAATTTGAATTAAGGAGAGGCTAAAAAATGATGTTTTTGTACATTGTTGCTAATATTTTGGAACCCCTTTTATCGTATTTTAAATAAAATCTTGCTAAAAAGTAAACCCCCTTAGGCCTAGCCCAAAACCCCTAGAATTTAATTCTAGGTTAGTAGATGGTGGTTTTTTCATGAGGAGTATTTGAGCGAAGCAAAGATGGTGATGTTTCTTTGATGGTGAGTTGACAAAGGAGGGTAGATTGGATGTCAAGTGTTTGAATGCTAATTTCATAGCATGATTGATGTCATTACAGGTTTTTCAAGCCTAATATTAATTTGAAGTCATTTACAATGAAGTATATCTTCCTATGTATTCATGAGACAAGGTTGATTGTCTTGAAATCTCTTGATTATATCTTGTTGACTATTGTTGAAGACATCAATTCATTATGATTTGATTTGAATATCAATAAAGAGTGGTGATCTTATTTTAATATCAATAAATTTAGTTTTTTGTATATCTTATGATCCTTGCTTTGAGTATGTTTCATGGTGAAGCGTATTTTTTTGTGATCATACATTGATACATGTGTTTCATTAGGATGTGTGTTTGATGTTTTGAAGTAGAGAGTGAAGTCTTTTATTGGGGATTGATTCACCCCCGTCTCTCAGTCCTTGTCACTTACAACACCTTGTAAACTAAATATAAGTGTATCTGATAGGGTTCAAAGTGGACAAGTAGCCATGTGAAGCGTGACAACTAAGAAAGGGAGGTAGACCCTAGGGATGAAGTGTATGTAGAATAACGTGTTGTTAGAGCTTGTGTTCGTTGATGTGAGTTGATTATTCTTGATTTTAAAGACGGACCTACAAAAGAAGAGAAAAAGAGTAGTCAAATTCGTGCATATGAAGAATTAGATTAAGGTATGTATAAGTATATAAAAGTAGTTTTTGAGTTGTGGAGCTTACTCGCTTCACTGGCATGCTTTTGCAGACTTGCTAGAATACACAGTAACTGGTATCGGTTGACAAACTGTCTTTGGTCACCCATGGACCAATATCAGTCAGGAAAGAAGGAACCAACATCAATTAGGGCTAACCGACATTGGTTGTATGTGCATGACTATTATAATTAAGTTGTGGGAATTAGATCTATCTTTAGTTATAAAGTGAATCTAATGGTTGTAATTGCATAGCTAAAGTTCCCTAAGAGTGTAGATGCATATATAAGCATAAATTTAGGGTTTTTTGGGGTTAAACCATATAAAATTATTGTACAGATCTATAATCAGATAAATCATACAAGCAATGAATGCGGAAATAACCAGAAGATAAAATAAACAAGAGAAAGATAACACCAGATTTAACGTGGTTCACCCAGTGTGGGCTACGTCCACCAAGAAATGGCCAATATTATTATTCAGTGCTTTACAGAGGAAATACAATGAAGATCTACTTGTCTTCCAACACCTCACAGGATGTTCAATGCTTTTCCCTCACTCAACTACTCTTTCTTGCTCACCAAGAAAACTTACATGTAAACAATTGTTATTTTCTTCTCTTCTTCTTACTTACCCTCATACAATGCATACATGCATATATAACTATTATGGGCAACTAACTATGCTTTTACAATCAATAAATCATCTTTAAAATAAGTGATTTATTCTAATTCTCGTCAAAAAACAAAAGCACTGTCGTCACACATGGTAACCGTCGTCGGTCCACTGCCTGACCATCGCTGTCACTACCTGACCTATGTTGGTTGATGACTGACCATCATCGGTCACTTCTTGACTGACGCCGGTTACTTCCTAACCATCAGCAGTTACTTCCTGACTGATACCGTTCACTGTCAAAACCAGTAACATGTAAAAGAAAGTTTCTTGTGAAGCAATTAAGCTCCATACTCAACAATCTCCCACTTGGAGATCAATTGCTGCACTGTACTGTGCATCACCATCCTTGGTTCCTTTTCCTTGGCCCGTTTCTTCCTCTTCAAGTCTTAAACTCGAAGACCAACAGAAGTGGAGTGAAGCTCCAACTTCTCCCTTACCAATGGCTTCGTTAGCATGTCTACAGGGTTCTCATCCATATGGATTTTCTCTAACTTCAGTTGTTCCATCCTCCAACACCTGTCGTATGAAGTGATACCTCAAATGAATATGTTTCTTTCTTAAATGAAATGTTGACTTCTTTTCCAGATGAATCGGGCTCTGACTATCACTGTATAATATGCAATCCTCTTACTCCTTACCCAACTCTTTCATGAACCTGCTCATCCATATCATCTCCTTGCTAGCTTTTGTAGCTGCAACATACTCTGCCTTTGTAGTAGACAAAGCCACAACCTTTTGCAATCTCGAAATCCAGCTAACTTGTCATTCCACCTACTGTGAAAACATATCCAGTGGTGCTCCTCCTACCATCCAAATCTCCAGCCATATCTGAATCAACATAGCCACGTAAAGAAGTATCTGACCCTCCATAGCATAACTCCATGCCAGATGTCCCTCTCAAATACCTGAGAATCCATTGGACTTCTTTCCAATGTTCTTTACCTGGATTAGCCATAAACCTGCTCACAACTCCCACTGCCTGTGCAATGTCTGGTCTAGTACAAACCATGACATACATAAGACTTCCTACTACTGAAGCATAGGGAACATGTGCCATGTACTCAACCTCCTCGTGTGATGAAGGAAACTGATATTTTCTCAATTTGAAGTGTCCAACCATAGGTGTACTAACAGGTTTTGAATTTTGCATGTTAAACCTTTCCAACACCTTATTGATATAAGCCTCCTGAGACAAATACAACTTCTTATTTTTCCTGTCTCGGTGAATTTGCATGCCAAGGATTTTCTTTGCAGCTCCCAAATCCTTCATTGCAAATGTGTGAGCTAACCTTTCTTTAAGTTTACTAATGTCCTGCATACTAGATCTTGCAATCAACATATCATCCACATACAATAACAAAATAACATAGCTCCCATTTTCAAGCTTCTTAAAATAAACACAATGGTCAGATTCACATCTCATATAACCATGCTCATGCATAAAACTGTCAAATCTCAAATACCATTGCCTTGGAGCTTGCTTGAGCCCATATAGGCTCTTTTTCAATCTACACACAAGTTTCTCCTTACCCTTGACTTCATAACCAAGCGGTTGCTGCATATAAATCTCTTCCTCCAAATCACCATGAAGAAAAGTCATCTTAACATCAAGATGTTCTAAATGTAAATATTCTATTGCAACCAAACTTAGAACAATACGAATAGAATTCATCTTAACTACAGGAGAAAAAATCTCATCAAAGTCAATACCTGTTTTCTGTGCAAATCCCTTTACCACAAGCCTCGCCTTGTACCTTTTCAGTCCACCCTCTTCTTCCTTGATCCTATAAACCCATTTGTTCTTTAGAGTTTTCTTACCTGCTAGCAACTTGACCAAATCACATGTCTGATTTTGTTCCAAGGATTCCATCTCCTCATCCATGTCATGCTCCCACTACTCGTGGGTATCTACCTACATTGTTTCTTCAAAGCTTTCTGGTTCACCACTATCAGTCAATAATAAATAAGAAAAGGAAGGTGAAAATCTCTCTGGAGGTCTACTTACTCTTTGTGACCTTCTCACTGAGATCTAGGGTGTCTGGGGCTCATTCTGTGCCTATGTTGCACATTCATGTCAATCTCTGTCAGTGACTTACATTGGTCACCTGTAACCGACCGTGGTTCCTCTTACCTGTTGATCGACGTCAGGTTGCCTTACTGACATCGGTTCTAGGAGTAACCGACACTCGTTCCACTGGCTGTCTGTTCTGAACCCGATCCTATCTGTCGATGCTGGTTAGCCTGACCAACATTGGTTTCTGTAGAACTGACGTCGGTGTCTGTGGATGTCTTTCTTTAGGTCTAAAAGTTGATTTTCCTTCAAAATATCATCAACCTTTTCATGTTTAGGCACCAAAACCTGATCCTTGTACATTCTTTTTTTCATTCTAATCAACGTCACGACTCCTAACAATCTTAGAATCTTCTAAATCCCAAAATCGATATCCGAAATCACCAGAGCCATAACCAATGAAAGTACATCTCTTAGATTTAGCATCCAACTTCTTCCTATTTTCTCTATCAACATGCACAAAAGCTTCTGAGCCAAAAACTCTAAGAAAAGAAAAATCTACCTCTTTTCCAGACCAAGCTTCTTCTAGTATTCCACCATCTAGTGTTGTTGAAGGCCCACGGTTGATCAAGTATACTGTTGTATCCACTGCTTCTTCCCAAAACTTCAAAGGCAAACCAGCATGTATCCTCATGCTTCTAGCATGTTCCATGATTGTTCTATTTATTCTTTCTATAAATCCATTCTCCTCTGGAGTTATAGGAACTGTTCTTTCTCTTTGTATTCCATTCTCTGAACAATAATCATTGAAAGCCTTGTTGCAGTACTCACCACCATTGTCAGATCTAAGGCACTTCAATTTTAAGTTTGTTTCATTTTCTACAAGGGCTTTCCATCTTTTAAAAGTTTCAAAAACATCATATTTACGCTTAATACAATAGATCCATACCTTCCTTGTGGCATCATTAATGAAAGTCACATAATATTGGGATCCTCCAATAGAAGCTACCTGGGCTAGTCCCCACACATCTGAGTGTACAAGCTCCAATTTTTGCTCCTTCTTTGTTGACCCAACCTTGAGAAATCTCACTCTCTTCTGCTTTCCAAATATGCAATGCTCACAAAATTCAAGATCTAATTGTTTCAAATCTGATAACTTACCCTTAGCCTTTAAGATCTACATTCCTTTTTCACTCATATGGCCTAGCCAATTATGCCACATGTTTGCATCTGAATCTGTAGTAGATAGCATAGAAAAGGAATCAGTAATACAGGTAGACAGATATAAAGTTCCTACCTTCTTACCTCTTTCCACAACAAGATATCCCTTGGTAACCTTCCAAGAGTCGGCTGTGAATGTAACCACGCATCCAGATTCACCTAGTTTCCCTACAGATATTAGATTTCTCTTGAGGCTTGGCACATGCCTCACATCTTTCAATACCCATGGGTTTCCATTCTACAACTTTAGATAAACATCACCTTTACCAGTAATATTGCATGGCTCATCATCACCTAAATAAACTTGTCCAAAATCACCCTAAACATAATTTCTTGAAATAACCCTTATTAGGGGTAGCATGGAAAGAAGCTCCAGAATCTAACACCCAAGATTCTAATTTATTATCCAAGGAGAGAATAAGGGCATCTTTCTTTACCTCACTTGCAACGTTTTCCTCTTTACCTTTTTCTTTACCTTTGTCTGATGTATTCTCTTTGTTTTCCTTGGACCAACACTCCTTTACGTGTCCTCTCTTTCCACAATTCCAGCAAAGTAAATATTTGTACCTGGATCTAGATCTACCATGTCTTAACTTTGATCTCCCATTCTTCTTTCTCTTAGATGATCTCTCCTTAGATCTTCCCCTACTTTCTATAGTTAAAGCATTTCCAGATGATGCTTCTCCTGAGCTTTTCCTGCGTATTTCCTCATTAAGGATTACACTAACCACATCATCAAATTTCAAACCTTTAGAAGCATTCGTTGTATTACTAACAACCATTACCAAGTTATCCCAACTATCTGGCAAAGAGCATAAGAATAAAAGTGCTTTCACTTCATCATCAAACAGAATTTCTACCAATTTAATTGATTTACAATAGACCGGAAATCATTCAAATGATTAGATACATATCCACCTTCTTGCATCTTAGAATTAAATAATTTTTTCATCAAATAAACCTTATTTGAAGCACTAGGAGTTTCATACAAATTTTCTAAATATTTCATCAACTCTACCGTGGTTTTTGCATCTATAAAATTCAAAGCCACCAATGTTGTTAGGCTCAATCTTATAGATCCTAGAGCCTTTCTGTCAAGAACCTTCCATTCTTCATCATTCATCATGCTCAGCTGTCCATGCTCATCCAATGGTAAGTATAGATCTTTCTGATACAAATAATCCTCCACCTGCATCTTCCATAGTTGATAATTACGACCATCAAATTTCTCTACTCGGTATCTACTATCTTCTGCCATTGCTCTGCTCCCACTCAATCAGAAAACCCTCTATGAGTAAATTCTGTCAACACACAAAACCTCCAAATCAAATCTCTAATACCAGTTGTTGGAGTTAAACCATATAACAGTGTTACACATATCTATAATATGATAAAGCATACAAGCAATGAATGTGAGAAATAACCAGAAGATAAAATACACAAGAGAAAGATTACACCAGATTTAACATGGTTCACCTAGTGTGGGCTACGTCCACCAAGAAACGACCAATATTATTATTCAGTGCTTTACAAAGGAAATACAATGAAGATATATTGTCTTCCAACACCTCACAGGATGTTCAATGTTTTTCCCTCACTCAGCTACTCTTTCTTGCTCACCAAGAAAACTTACATGCAAAACAATTGCTATTTTTCTTCTCTTCTTCTTACTTACCTTCATACAATGCATACATGCATATATAACTATTTTGGGAAACTAACTATGCTTTTAAAATTAATAAATCATCTTTAAAACAAGTGATTTATTCTAATTCTCGTCAAAAAAACAAAGCACTGTCGCACAGGTAACCATCGCCGGTTATTGCCTGAACCGTCATCGGTAACTGTCTTCACTACCTGACCTATGTTGGTTGATGACTGACCATCGTCCAGTCACTTCCTGACCGACGCCGGTTACTTCCTGACTGACGCTAGTCATTGTCAAAAACAGTAACATGTAAAATCAAGTTTCTTGTGAAGAAATTAAGCTCCATACTCAATAGTGAAAATATATACAAATATACATGTGTATTGTTGTTTTTGCACACACAAACCTGCATTTACATAACTATCATCTTTTTTCACAAGAACTTTGTTGAGTGTTATTAAGTCTAGTTTATTGAGTTACATTTGTTTTGGATTTCTAGGCTTGATTATAGTGTGTTGTGGTTAGTTGCAGTGTATTATTGGTGCCACACCACTTTCCACATCTACACCTTATGAATTTTTCATATATTCCTAACAGGGCCCTTCAAGTAAAGGGTATAACAATAAACTCCTTGTGAAAAAGGTGATAGTTTTATAAATGTGTGTTTGTTTTTCCATATATCCTCCTACATATGTGTTGGTTGTCAAATAGGACTTCACGAAGAGCAACAGTCAGGGGACAAGAAGTCCCTCCTCTTTAATGGGAGAGGTTCCCTTATTCAAAAATGAACCTATTTACAAATATACAAAACATGATTTTCTTGTGGAACTTGGATATCTACGAAAGTGTTTTCTATAAGGATCATCAATTACAAAAGGACTAAGGAATGAGAAAACGAGAATGAGCAGAAAGGCACCATTTAGAATTATAGATGACAGAGTAATTCTTTATGCATGCGAAGGTACAGTGAATTGAAACAAGATCATTTGTATCATACTAATAAGATGAAATTTGAAAGACACAAAATTCTATCAATAACATCTACAAGAATACAAGGCTTCTTAATATAATATAGACAAATGATCTTAACAAGATTAAATGAAAAGATTAGGGATAAAAGAGATCAGATAGACGAAGAATAAAAAGCCCTTCTGTATTGATTTCTTTGTGATTTATTTACACTTTCAGAAAATAAGCCAAGTTCTTCCTCCTTCAAAATGGCGAGGAGAGGCCATTATATAGTTTACAATTCAGTTACTCTCCGTTACTACTTCTTTTAACTAAAGATTAGTTAAGGATTGCCAATCGCAATACCTCAACTTATTACAATAAATTCGAGAAAAAGAATTGGAAGAGAAGAGAGGAATAAGGAAAATAAGACAGGTGCTTATGACTGGAAGGGACCCACCGACTTCAAAATCCGCTGCCTGTAGTTGTCACTGTCTTGATTGAGCAGGGCATGTGCTTGATTCTGGGAGACAACTATGGCATTATCCATTTCTGAAATCCTCAGTGCAGTGCCAATGGTGGCAGCATCAAGTTTGGCAATGAGCTCCCCGTGTATATTGGTCAATTCACTCGAATCAGGGTTGAAATGAGCTCCGCATGAAAGAACTATATCAACACATTGCACAGAGATTGGGAAACCACCAGCGAAAGCCAAACCGCTGTCATGAATCATCTGTGCCATTGGCGTAGGGTTTGTGTCTGTCATCCTCGACCAAAAATCACTAAAGTCAAGATGGCGAACTTCACTGTCCCTGATATCGGGAACAACAGACTCTGGTGGTGAGATTTGTTCTTGCCCCTGAAATTTGATCTTCATGTTGGTAGTAATTCGGAGGGCAAAGCTGCAAGCTAGACTTGGGAAGGAATTGCAGAGGAAAATGGATACATGCGCAGGAATTTAGATTGCAAAGGTTCGAGCAAAAGATAGTAGGAAAGCAGTGTGCAAAATGCATAGGGGGTTCACTCGTTATATAGCCGTTTAGGAGAGAGAAAGGTAATGAATGCGTATTTAATACATACCTACCAAATTGAATAAGCAAGATATTCGGGTAGAGCGGGAAAAATTAGCACGAATGGCACTTAGTTCATTTGGGACATGTGGGACGTGAAAGCGCGAAGTACGCGGCTCGGCCGATTCGGGCGAAGCGGGGAAAAGATGCACAAATGCTCTTGGAACATGCGGGACAAAAGTACGCGAAGCACGCGGCTCGGCCGAATCAGACGAAAATGGAACAATTGGTCCGGGTGAACTTGGGACATTTGGGACAAAAAGTTTTGATGGGCCCGAAAAGAACAGACTTCGGGTGAACCGGCCGATCGGGGAATAGAGGACCCAATTGAACTTGGGACACACGGGACAAAAATGTCTGACGGGCCCGAAAAGAACAAACTTCGGGTGAACCGGCCGATCGGGGAACAGAGGGCCCAATTGAACTTGGGACACGGGGGACAAAAATGTCCGACAGGCCCGAAAAACACACAAAATGACCCAAAAACGTAGATTTCTCAATTTCTTTGGTATTTCACATTATCAATACAACAGAGAAAACACTTAAACTCAAAATTTTAAATTTTCACTTTCTTAAGAGCAGGGGAATTTTGAGTGGACAACAATATGTATATATGTTTACATATTTAAACAAATGTAATAGGTTTCCTCTGCCTACTTGGTTGGACTATTTTGTGTTGCCTGTTTATGATGTGTATCTAGAGAATTACAATTTAATCTACATTCTTTTAAATTCATATTTCTCAAGTATTTTTTACTTTATCTATGTTCAAGGTTGTTACTTTTTTTATTTTCTAAAAAAACATATATTGTTTTACTAGTCATACCTTGTCATTCCCAACCATAGTTCGATCATAAAAATTGAAAAGAAAATTTACAATAGTTGACGAGATTGTTGTAGACACAAAATTATGCATGTATCATCACTTTATTATGTCATCGGTATGTTGTTATATACATTAATCTTAAGTAAAGAAAAGTACATATTGGTGACACTTTCCCTTATTTCTATACTTTCTTTGATTGACTTCTTTTGTGAATCTCTTCTACATCTCTCAGTTTTGTATGCACTTCAGGTCAGGTAATAGGGATCCATGTTTTTCTGTCTTCTCACATATGTCACTTTTGGTCTCAGGTTACTAGCGCCCATGCACTTGTGTCCCTTATGGGAACTCCCATCCTCGGTTTTTTTACACATTTTGTTATTTGTGGTCAACCTTGTTTCTTTTTTTATCATTTTCCCTCTTTCTTATTCAACCTCTAGTGTCACTAGTGTCGAAAGTCAAGTAAGAGACTCCTATATATACATAACATAGTAACTATTATTCTAGATGGCAAATCAAAATGGATTATCACATCTACATATTATTATTACTACTCAAAGGGACTACGTTCTAGGCTGAATATACTACATGGAAATGGGAAGTTCTGAATTCCATACCACACATATGGATTCTTACATCAAAGCTAGCTATATCCCATCATCTTGGCATCATTGGTGTGAGGGAAAACCTAGGAAAAGGACATCATTTCACACACAAGCACAAAGAACTACATAGAGTCTAAGTGTAGTGCAACATTCAGACATAAGTTCACTCATTAGGTGACCATCAAGGTCAGTCTGAATTCACATATTGCATATTTTATTCATATCTCGTGTGTTTATGAACTTATGCAGATATCTAGGATTTGTGTTGTAGGTTATAGGTGAAATCAGAACCATAAAAGAAAGATCAAAGTGAAAAATAGAAAGCAGAAGTGAAGACCTTCCAACCCAAAAAATACTAGATCCTGAAGATTCACGTAGTCACTAACACCTAGTGCACTTCTATCCTCCTGTGGATACTTCTTTCCAGCATAGTATTGAGTTCCTGAGTCTTCGGCGAGCCATTTTCCTCATTGTTTCCAGTCATGTCCAACAATCTGACAGTCTCGATCACTTCCAGATCAGCCAAAATAGATAAGTCTCTATTTTCTTTGTATTTACCTATGACCGATTGATTTTAGATACTTGTATATTAACTATTATAGAGTATAATCACTTGAATGTCCTTTGTTAGAATAGTTACTCTAAATTAAATATTTAGATTGATTTAGATTAAATCATTTGGTGAACCCACTCCTTGATTGAACTCCTTTCCCTAAGATCCACATCCCTCATTGCTTAATTTGGTACCCATCCCTAGATCATTCTATGACCTTCATGGACATCAATCCAATCCTTTCCAATGCCTCCGTAGAAGTTGAATATTGTAATTTTATGTAAAATCTTGAATATGATCCCTATGTCATCCAACGACTCTTTGCATTCCAAGTATCTAATCCTGATGATCTCCCAAGTCCTAATGATCTCCCAAGTTCTGATTCTTACTTTTTCTCTTCTATTCATAAACATGATGAATATCCTCTCCCATTCATTGCAAACATGAATAATGTCCCATCCTCTTCTCCTTGTACTATGGTAAATAATAGCACTATTGTAGATTTTTTGGGTGATGAACTCTTTTCCTGTGAAAATATTGATGATAGTGACTATGCTTCTGACAATGATAATACACATGTTAATAATGATGATAGGAAGAAGGAAATTGAGGAGAGAGACAACCACATCAAGTAACTTATTAAGCTCTCTTCTTAAGTGTTTAACCACAAATGAGTTTTGTTCTCTGCTATATTATTAGTTTTTTCTTTTGTTTCATTTCTTTGTTTACTTTTATTGTTGGTTTTAGGCCACAGTTGAACAATATATTGGTTGGTTTTGGGTTGGTTTTGTGTTGTTTTCACCAGTTATTTTTGAAATATGGCTTATTTTTTCTCCATGGAATGTTATCAGTTATCTTTGGATTATAGATCCTTTATTATAATAGGGTAGGGTCCCTGGAAAAACCCTCATTTTCCCAAATATCAAAAAAATGATATTTCTTGCATTAAGATTGTTGAATGTGAATCTATACCTCATACATCCTCTACTTCTGAATTTTTTTCCATTGATTTCCATGTTAAAACTAATGATTATCTTAGTATATCTCTTACTATTCATCTTGATCATACACCCACTGACTCCTCGCATACTACACCTTTAGAGCCTTCACTTACTTCCTCTCCTTCCACATCCTATTCCTCTCCTTGAGTCCATATGATCACCCATAATGGAAAAATTCAACCACTCGACATGCCTCTTGATGCTCAAACCATTCCTCCATAAGATATCCTTTCTCTCATGCATGTTAATTGGTGTCCCCAGATTTCATCCTGAAATTTGAGACTACCCTATCCGAAACAATTTCGTACTTTTAAAATAATAGGTCGTTTTGTGTTTTTATTGCCAAAAAGTTATTGTATTGTGTCAAGATATTCCCAAAGACCCATATTAGACATTTTCACCAAATACCCAGATGCCCAAAATTGTTATATTCTGTCGTCGAGATTTGTCTGCGGGAAATTTGTATTTAATTATTTTGAGCCCCGTTTGAGGCAATTTGTGCTCTAGTTTAACTCTATTTTGATCGTGCATATCATTATTCCTATATACCAGTAGGGTTTTAACCAGGAATGAATCATGGGATTTATTTGTAACTTCTGGCAACGTTTTGTGTTTTTGTGTTTTTCCGGTTTCATTTTCTGTGAAATTTCTCTGGATCAATTCATTTACCGATTTGGCCTAATTCTTGGCCTGGAGTAGCTGGAGATCACATACGCACGTTGTGCCAAAAGGAAGTCGCCATCGGAGGTCTGGTTCTCTGGGAAAAGACGAAGTCATGCACCAAAAAGCCTCTTCTGGGTTGGCCGTGTTTTTGGAAAAAGAAGGTTTGAATTGGATCATGGAAAAATTAGAAGCAGCAGGCAAGTGGGAATTTTGTACCTACTTAGCAGGGTACTTTTGCCCATGGAAGCAACGCCACTTAAGCGACAATGGGAAAATTAGAGGCAGCAGGCAGGCGGGAATTTCTTCCCTGCCTTGCAGGGTAAAAATTCTCATTGTGGAATAAAAGAAAAATCACTTAAGTGAATTATAGGATTTTATTGCATGCCTTGCAGGGTAAATAATCCCATTATAAAAGTCAAATGACTTAAGTGAATCATGGGATTTTCAGGGCTGCCTTGCAGGGAAATAATCCCATTGTCATGTGTTTCTTAAAAATAGAATTCTTTATGCCAAAAAGTGTGACCCCTTTGGGGAAGGAAAGGCAGCCTTTAAATTAATTAATTTAATTAATTATTCACCCAATTTTGGTGCCCAGGCTTGTGGAAATTTCAACAGAGGGTAAAGGAAAAAAGGTGGTTGAAAATAGATTGTTCTAAAATTAAATAAATAATATTTATTTAATGCAACCCCTTTATGTCAAAAAATGTGCCCCTTTTGGGAGAGAAATAATACTTTTTAAAGTATTAAATGATTAAATTAAATCCTATTTTCAGTGGCTAAGGTCAAACCATACTGTGAGGCTTGAGTTAACTGGAAGCATAAGTCTAAAATTAAATAAATTTAATTTATTTAATGGCAGCCATAAGCATGCACAAAATAGGCACCCCATTTGAAGAGTGAAGCTTATTAATTAATTAATTAATTTCCTTTAATAGGAAAGACATTAATTAATTATAGAATCACAAGGACTATATAAGCAGGGACTGCCCTAAGGATTAATTAATTAATTCACAGGCAAAGAAGTGCAGCCCAGAGGAAAAGTGCGCCCCATTTAAAGAGGATTTTTGCTCAAAAGAAGGTGAAATTAATACTAAAAGCATGTGTGCATGTATACTTTGCTTAATGCTAAATCAAATGAAGCAAGAACTACCACCTAAAATAGTTCTACAATTTAGCTAAAACAAAGCATAAACACCATCAAGATAGAGAACTAAGCAAGATCTAAACTAACATTATAACTTTGAAAACATGAGATCAAAACTATGCATGCTATTTTAACATCTCTACTCTCCTAGATTACCAACAAGAATGAATAGACCTATTTAGCTCCAATGGCAATCAAAAATTTCTTTGTTTGATCCTTAAAGAATGCAAGAATAGGAAACTTTAGCTCTTAACAATGGTGACCTCTCAAGAAAACAAAAGGCAAGCTCTTAGTCTCTTTGCTATATGCTTTGCATTTGCTCTCTTAAGAGTTTAGGTGTAGGTATAAAGGTAGAAGGAGGGCTCCTTATATAGCCCAATGGATAAAGGAAACACTTCATCCCTTTGCATGTGGGATAAAGGTAAAACATGATTAGGAATGGATAAGGTTGCTTTATTAAAGGTAACCTTATTTTAGAAGGGTTTAATTTATGTTTAGCAAGTCATGGGAGTTGGGGGTGTTTTAATTAATCAAAGGTGATTAACTAATAGGTAGATGTAAGCTTATAGAAGATAATTAGAGGAATATTAGTACGATTTAGGCTATTAGAAGGGGATTAAATCAATTAAATATTGATTTATTGGTTAAATGGAAGGGAAAGCTAATTAATTAATAATAATTAATTAGTCTAGGTAGAAGGGGTGATTTATTAATGGAAGGTCGTTAATTAGGGTATTTGTTGGATAGGCAACTTAATTAATTAGCTTAGTGTAATTAATTAATGATGATATGAGAGAAAATGAGTGCTTTTGATGATATGTCATCGATTTGCGAGAAAGACAATAATTAACGCAATTTAAGTATTTAAATTGCTTGGGCATAATTATGGGTGTCTACATTTGCCCCTCTTTGGGGTGGCGTAAGTGACGCCACTTCAAAGATAGTAGACAGGTGGAATTTTGAAGAGGTGGAAGAAAAATTAGTAGAAGTGAGAGATGCCCCCTCGAGTGTCGATGGGGTGATGAAAGAAGACGATCGACGATCGAAAAAGGTGAGAGATAGATAGAAGAATGGGAAGAGGCAAGATGCCCCGGTAAGATGGAAGAATAGGGGTGAGAGGAAAGTGGTGTAGAATGAATATGGAGGAGGGGAGAGAAGAGCTTAGCCTCTAGCCACTTCGTATTGGAACAATTTCAGTGTCATCATATTGCCATAAGAGCTACGTCATCGGTCCTTATGAAAAATATAAGCATACGACAAAGGTAGAATGACATGAAAAGCCATACTACGAACGATTGTCCATTGCTGAAAACACCAACTCCATGCAACATACAAAATGCAATGCAATACGAGAAAGTGAAAGATGCCTAACTCCATGCAACATACAAAATGTAATGCAATACGAGAAAGTAAACAAGCTAAACTAACAGAGAAACATAATATAATGTTTTTAATATCGAGCTTCAGTTACGACCTATGCAAATTAACGACAAGGGTTGATGATGGTGCCCCAAGCAAGGATACATGCGAGGGGAATAACGGAGGACACTCGGGTCCGATGGAAAAGCAATGTGCACTACAAAATAGTACCAGGCAACTCGTTGTGCCCCAGAGTACGGATGAAGTAAGAAGCCTAGCTTTTGTTGATGGAGGTAGATCAAGATGATTCGCAAGTCACACACATGAACAAGTGAGAACCAAAGAGTGACATTTTGTAGGATGATTTTCAATTTTTAGAAGTTTTCTAAAACATATTTGAATGTTTTTTTGATGATTTTTTTCTCTAACATATTTGAATGTTTTGGTTGATTTTAAAAGTTTTATGAAACTATGTACAGGAAGACGAGAAAGCGTGGATGCCCCCAGCGATAGATGGGATGTACAAGGGCATAAGGCCACGTGCGTACCAGAAAGGTGAAGATGTAAAAATGTCCCAACGATAAGGTGGGAGTATTCAAAGGTAAACTCTTCATAGGTAGAAGCAGGACCCAAGGCCATTATGGATAGGTTCAACATGATGATGAACATAAACCAATGAAATACTGGGAAGAAGCAAGGATGCCCCTAGCGTAAGTTGGCCTAAGAGCACGTGATAGAAAGGAAGGAGAAGATTTTTTTGTGGAAGGGGACAAAGGTGTCCGCAAACATGGAAAACAAGTAACCTTATACACATGGATGTTCTGAACAAAGTAGAAGAATGATGTGAATGATATGAATGTAGCTTAGAATCCTTATGGCAAGGCATAAATCGTGAGACGAGATATGGACTAGAGTAAGAGTCTGAACAAGGTCCAAAAAACACACTTGGTAACATACTAATCCTGTTTACTCATAGAGATCCAGTGTGTGCACATGGAGTTTACTACCTCTTGAAGTGAAGATTTAATAGACAACAAGTGAAGAGACCCTAGCCAATGTGTAGGAATGATTTATTATGAAAGGTGATTTTGTGAATGGATGGTGAAAGGATAGCCGTACATTGCTCCGCTGCCAGCCAGGCATCCATAGCCCCGACGGAGATGTATTTGATTATAATCACAACATTGCTCTATTGCCAGTCAGGCATCCATAGCCTCGATAGAGATTATTGGAAATACCCCAAGAGAGAGTTATATATGAATTTGCTTTTGCTTTGTAGCTTTTAGCTTTTGATTTTTGATTGATTTTGATTCTTTTGCTTTCTGAAAACTTATTTCAGCTCTCTTGTTTGCCAAGGGGTTAAGAACCACTGATGGCTTGATGGAAGGAGGTGGAAGTGCTTACGATGACAACATTGGCTAGTGTCAACAAATATGTCCAAAATTTCTTCGCAACAAGTTTATTAGATGTTTGAATGTGATAGGATCTCCATGAGGTCAGTCATTCTTTAATTTACCAAGGTGATAAAAGACCAGGGGAAAACAGATACCATAGAGATAAATGTTGCAAAAATGTGTGTGAATAAGCTAACCAAAATATCACCGAAGGGATGAAAATGGTAGGAAGACTTGCAGAAGAATAGCAAGGAAGGGAAGAAAGAAATATCCATGTGTACGCAACACCTGATTACAATGTTTGATCTTTGTACCTTTGATTTTTGTTGTTTTTATTATTATTATTATTATTATTATTATTTTTGTATTTTTGCATTGTTTTTTATTTTTAGATTTTTGATATTTTCTTTTTTTTGAACCATTGTTACTAACAAAGTCACTCTGTGTGATAGGATCCAACAACGATGTTTGCGACTTCCTTGATAAGGGAGACTAAGCATGTTTGTTTATCAAGAGTCGTGTTTTCCCCAATCTCGATGATCGTGGTGAGTTCACACTCAACAAATGACTGTGATTTATCCTGAAACATGGATTTTGTATGCGGGAGCTTGAGTTCCCTATCCATAGGTTTATGCACTTTGCGCCATACTTGATGGTTATGTTGATGTGCGTTCTTGAATCGCGCTTGATTTACAACTTTGAGATTGTTCCAGTTGTTGGGGGATTTTGAGCTCTTGGAAGTTTTGACCTGAGCTTGATAATGAACCTGTTTGGGTTTCTTATAAGCTGACGCTTGAATTTTCTGACCTCGAGAAGGAGAAGAATGCAAACATTTACGATTGATGATAGGAACGATAGAAATGGTAGTGGGCTTGCCACAACCATTGATAGAAGAAATATGTGATAGATGAAAAGGATACGGTCCAAGAATTGAAGAGGATGGGCTACCAGGAGGTGAGCCATGGATAGAAGGTGAAAGGCTACTAGGATGTGGCCCAAGAATAGAAGAAGAAGGGCTACTAGGACGTGACCCATAAATAGAAGACGAAGGGCTACTAGGATGTGGCCCAAGAATAAAAGAAGAAGGGCTACTAGGACGTGACCCATAGATGTAAGATGATGGACTACCAGGATGTGGCCCAAGAATAGAAGATAATGGGCTACCCGGGGGTGATCCATACATAGAAGATAAGGGGCTAGTTGGATGTGCCCCAATAATCGAAGATAGTGGGCTACTCAAAAATGTCCCACAAATAGAAGAGAGAGGGCTACTAGAAGGTGACCCACACCTAGATGAAGATGACGGGCTATTTGGCGCTGACCCCACCAAAGATTTTGATTGAGGAATTATGATAGATGAAGAGCTATTGGGTGATGAGAAGATAGGCCATGGATCTATGCAAGACCAAGGAGTTTCATCACATAATGAAGAATGTGAAGATGGAAGAATAAGAGGAGAATCAAGTTACATGATCTGAGGCTCTTCCTCCGTTTCTTGTTCAAAGGAATCAACCTTTTCCTCACAATATACAGACGCATCAAAGTCTAAAGAGAATCATTTTTTGTAATCTACTAAAGGAATATCTTCATATGCCCCTATAAATGCCCTGATTGTTTCTTCATTCTGAAAGAGATCAATCGGTATGAGTTGTTGATCGATCCCTAGGGGTTTATTGGAAGAAATAGGTTCACTTGGTGTGGAAGGCTTAGAATATGTTTGATGATTATTTATAGAAGAAGATGATGTGGGGGACGAAGAATATGTGTAGCTAGATGTCTCAGGAGTAGAAGAAGGTGGTGTAGACCTACCTATACAATGGTATGTCATATGTAAAATAGTAGGATTAAGTCCAAAGTCTGTAGATTACGACGCATGGGTCGATTCAGATGTTTGTCTCGAATGACTTTGAGTCACACAAATCTTCACAGAAGGAAGATTCCATGGGGGTGATTGATGAAGAAGGTCCTGCAAAGAAGGGGAGGACGGTGATTCAAGCATCAAATTAGATGAATGATGACAAGGGTTTTGTGAAGAAAGAGAGGACCGTGATTCAAGAATTGTATTATACTTCTGATTGGAGGGATTTGGAGTCACGTGTATCTTCAAAGGAAGAAGACGTCATTGGGGCGACTGATAAAAGGGGTCCTGCGAAGAAAGGGAGGACCGTGACATAAGAGTCACATTAGATGATTGATGAAGAGGATCTTGCAAAGAAAGGGAGGACCATGACTTAGAGTCGCATTAGATGACTTAGGAGTCGAATTAGATGAATCCAAATAGTAGTTTGGATCTGAATCCTCAGAGGAAATATTTGGATTGGAATCCTCAGAAGAAGAGGAAATGTTTGGATTAGAATTAGAAGAAGAGTGGGGGGAACTCAAATAATAATTCAGATCAGATGTGTCCAAATCATACCACTGACTATGAGATGAAGGTGGGTAACGAGTTACCCGTATGGGCTCTATAGCACAAAGAACCAAACTAGGTTTAGTTGTAATGGGAATCTTTTGCTTTGAATTGCTAAACCGAGGTTCCATATTTTTGTAAGTATGGGGAACCACACGATAGTCAGTCATTTTTGGCACTGTTTTATGCACAAATGTCTAGATTTAGATAGTGTGATGGATCTCCTTCAAAGGGAAGGAAGTGACATGTCGATTTGGGTAGCATAAGGATAACCAACTAGACATTTCGTAAGTATTGATATACGTGCGTGATTTTCTGAAGGTCTAAGGAAAATAGACATCGTGATGATGTAATATCGATGAGATCAAGAGGGATTGTCCTAGAAAATAAGTTTTCTGAATGAATAATCACAAGGAACAATCATGCAAGTGTGAAACACAAAGCCAATCAACAAGGAAATACACCATATGAAAATGCGATGCAAAGATGATCAACAAGATGTTTTCACTTATGCCAAGTTCAAGGAAATGAACAAAACGTAAGTAAAAACAAGAAGTCAATGTGATCTCCCAATCAAGGTATATGATGAGCAAGCTCAAACTTGATTAAGACCTATATCTCAAAAAGTGCCAATTACAATTCGCGAATGACACAACAATATCACCAAGATATGTTAACCCACTTTGCGAGAAAGTGAAGTATTGTTATCGAGGTGTTATTGATATAACACACACAAACGGTAACACCTATCACTCTTTTGAAATCGAGGTAATAATAAAACTGAACAAAAAAAAGCTCAAAGTATAGCTAGGAATAGTTAAGAATGTGTGCAGCGTAACCGTATAATATAGGTATTTATGTCAAGTTTACAAGAAACAAGACGTAAATATCGAAATTGTAATGATACGAGACAAACAAACTAACTCCTCTATGGAAGTCCGCGGTGATGAACTACACCTAACTACAATGAAGATCTTGACATGGGTATCAAGATCACAATGGCTACCAAATGACGTGAAAATGCCTCCTCTCACTTTAGACGTTTAACTAACCCAGCCGCAAACATAGATGGTCGTAAACGGACATAAAAGTGAGAGAAACAGTCGAATTGGTAACACAAAGGTAATCACACCTTCTTTTGATCAACAAAGTGTCAAAAGAATATGAAGGAAATAAATCAAGAAAAATGACAAAAAATGTAGCCTCACTTCGGCAGAGTTTCACCTCGCCCTAAGGCAAGTAAAAACTAAGGCGAAAGTAATACGTCACGCGTTTCTCAATGAAAGAATGGTTCATAACTCAACATTGTTTTAAAATGGTCAAAGTGGGCTCCTAGCCAAAGTATATTCTCCTAGGTGGTTCTCTCGCCCTAGGTGTTACAAAGTTGCCACAAGCGAGCGCGATTTACCCAAAAAGTCACACTGACTAGTTTGGGAGTATCTCGGCTTTACTTTACCCCCTTCAAGAACAGTAGGCAACTAGTGCATCTATGTGTACTATCACTGGGGTCGCCACATCAAACAACCTGTCACGTTATCTCAAAAAGGAATCACTAGTCAATTAGGTAGTGCGGAGCACTTCCCGTTTCGTCCACAAGGTTCCCTCTTGCGTGGACTACTTTGGGGTTCCTGGAACCACCCCTATTGTTATAGCTTAAGGCGTTATGCCAAAGGGGTTATGTTCCAGTTGAGCGGAGAGGGACGTACCCTTTTCCGAAACCTGCAATACAATGTTTTGAATATGTTGTTCTTTTTATCTTGTTTAATTAGGTGTGGTTTGCTTGAACACCTTTTGGCAACCTGTATAACAACTATATTAGTAGTTTTTGATTTTGTTTTGATTCCTCCTTTCTTTGACAAGCGTTTTTAGGTCCTGCACTCAAGCGTTAGTAGTTCTCTAAGAAAATCACATTATTTAAAAGAGGATTAAGAGTTGCTTTTGATTCTCAAGATCATCCAAAGATGCAAGAGAAGAGCATACACAACAAATAATCCAACTAAAAAGTAAAGAAAATCTTTTCAATCAATGAACCATACAAAATTCTTGATAAATGTTCATTCCCTTAAACCAAAAGTGAAAGATGAAGTTTCTTTACCAAATGTTATAAAATGAAGACTTTTGATTCTCAAGATCACCCTAAGGTGCAAGAGAAGAGCATACACAAACTTTATCCCAACTATATAGAAATGGAAAACTTCAAATCAAAGGACTATTGAAAAATGCTTTGTAAAAGGTTCATTCCCTTAAACCAAAAGTGAAAGATGAAGTTTCTAATTTACCAAATGTTATAAAATGAAGACTAAAGTTGCTTTTGATTCTCAAGATCACCCTAAGGTGTAAGAGAAGAGCATACACAAACTTTATCCCAACTATATAGAAATGGAAAACTTCAAATCAAAGGACTATTGAAAAATGTTTTGTAAAATGTTCATTCCCTTAAGCAAAATGAATAATCAAATTTCCAAGTTTAATCCCAATGTTAAAAAGATATAGATCAAAGTTGTTTTTAATTCTCAAGATCACCAAAAGGTGCAAGAGAAGAGCATACACACACTTTGGTCTAAATCGAGGAAGCATGGAAATACAACATTCATCAAAACATTAGACATGTTAGAAAATGACCAGTTTTAAACTAACAGAAAAACTTGTAATTTCTGTAAGTATAAATCCCAAATTTATGTTTTCATTGCATAGTTAACTTCAATACCTTTCCAACACAAAAAAAATGGAGTCATTTCGAGTTTGGGAGCAAAAGTTATGGCCTTCGGAAGATGGGTTACGCATATGCTCTTATGCTCACGGGTATGCACTTGACATGCACTCAAAAAATGTCAAAATAAACGTCTCTTAATCTACAAAATAGGCAAGTTTTTCCAACCAAGATTCAATTTTGAAAACAACCCATGACATCCATATATGAATAGAAGACTCAACGCTATCAAACATTAACATACATGCTTAAGAATTTAAAATTTTCAAGAAATTGACAAAACTAGCATGTAGAATGATGAAAAAGTAAGCTCTAAAAATGAAAACATGATGAAATCTTGAAATTTTCTCACCAAGATTAAATTTTGACAGCAACCCACCACATTAATATGTAAATAGAAGACTCAGCACTATCAAACACTAACCTACATGCTCAAGAGTTTAAAATTTTCAAGAAATTGACAAAACTAGCATGTAGAATGATGAAAAAGTAAGCTCTAAAAATGAAAACATGATGAAATCTTGAAATTTTCTCACCAAGATTAAATTTTGACAGCAAACCACCACATTAATATGTAAATAGAAGACTCATCACTATCAAACACTAACCTACATGCTCAAGAGTTTAAAATTTTCAAGAAATTGACAAAACTAGCATGTAGAATGTTGAAAAAGTAAGCTCTAAAAATGAAAACATGGAGAAATCTTGAAATTTTCCCATCAATTCCAATTTTGACAGCACTTCACCTCCTTTATACCTACAAGGAAGACTCAACACATGTAAACTCAACAAAACAAGTTAAGAAAAACAAGTTAGATTAATATGTGTAAAAGAGGGTTAGTAACCAAAAATGAAACTTAACTACAAAAACTTGAAATTAAGTGCAAAGGACAATGGAGTAAGTCCCACCGGGCATGCCAAATGTGTGCATGTATACTTTGCTTAATGCTAAATCAAATGAAGCAAGAACTACCACCTAAAATAGTTCTACAATTTAGCTAAAACAAAGCATAAACACCATCAAGATAGAGAACTAAGCAAGATCTAAACTAACATTATAACTTTGAAAACATGATATCAAAACTATGCATGCTATTTTAACATCTCTACTCTCCTAGATTACCAACAAGAATGAATGGACCTATTTAGCTCCAATGGCAATCAAAAATTGCTTTGTTTGATCCTTAAAGAATGCAAGAATAGGAAACTTTAGCTCTTAACAATGGTGACCTCTCAAGAAAACAAAAGGCAAGCTCTTAGTCTCTTTGCTATATGCTTTGCATTTGCTCTCTTAAGAAGTTTTAGGTGTAGGTATAAAGGTAGAAGGAGGGCTCCTTATATAGCCCAATGGATAAAGGAAACACTTCATCCCTTTACATGTGGGATAAAGGTAAAACATGATTAGGAATGGATAAGGTTGCTTTATTAAAGGTAACCTTATTTTAGAAGGGTTTAATTTATGTTTAGCAAGTCATGGGAGTTGGGGGGTGTTTTAATTAATCAAAGGTGATTAACTAATAGGTAGATGTAAGCTTATAGAAGATAATTAGAGGAATATTAGTACGATTTAGGCTATTAGAAGGGGATTAAATCAATTAAATATTGATTTATTGGTTAAATGGAAGGGAAAGCTAATTAATTAATAATAATTAATTAGTCTAGGTAGAAGGGGTGATTTATTAATGGAAGGTCGTTAATTAGGGTATTTGGTGGATAGGAAACTTAATTAATTAGCTTAGTGTAATTAATTAATAATGATATGAGGGAAAATGAGTGCTTTTGATGATATGTCGTCGATTTGCGAGAAAAATGATAATGAACACAATTTAAGTATTTAAACTACTTGGGCGTAATTATGGGTGTTTACAATATCCTCTAAATCTAAAGAATTATCCAGATCTGTACCAGTTTTGAAGAATTCCAGCGGAATAAGAAGAAAAAGAATTATTCAGACAAAGATTGACAAAGCCATGGTAAAGAGGGATGAAAAGGAAAGAAAAATGGAGTCATGCATCAATTCCAAATTTGCAGACATAGGAGACACATATCTAGTTCTGAGAACCTCTTTCCAAATTGATTGTTAGATCCAGAGCAGAAAAGGACTTCACTCATGCGTGTAGTTAAAAGCAGTTGAATTATTCGAGCTGTAGCCTTTCCATACATAGCCCAGTTGCCATAGTTTGTTATGGAGTGTGCTAGGTCTTACCATAATTCATCCAGATCAGTGTGAGATGGTATAGACAAAACAATAATTCAGTTGGACATAGCGTTCATCAATTATTGTTTGAATATTTTGGCTCGAAAGGTGGTGACTTCCATTAGCATTCAAGATGTTGGCAGTAAGTGGGAAAAGAATAGAGTTGATTGCATGAACATAATGAATAGCGGATACATGAAGAAGCCCAGATCTCCTTCCAAGTTCATAAGAACTCTTCTGTGGTCCAATCTGGTACATGAGGTAGAAGATATTACCAAATTGTTAGGAAGGATAAATGGCGAAGCGAACACTCACACTTTCCATACATGGATGTATGCTTTCATCAGGACCATTGAAGTCAACAAGGTTGAATCCATAATCAATTGGTTGGAAATCATTAGCGACAACATTGGTGAGCAACTCCAGAATGTGAAGTGTAATTTCAACTTCAAAATGACTTCTTATTTGGAATATGCAACAGCTTCATAAGGCATCTTCTCCAAGCTGGATAGATGTGGCATTCTTTCTAAGGACCCCATTTTTGAGTACTACCAACAACTTACTGTACCTACATGCAAGAAAGATTTCAAAGTGCTCAATGATGAATTATTCTACAAATTCATTTGTAGGCTAGACAAGGACTTAAATGCCAACAGGGTAAGCAAGGAAGCGTAGGAAGCTGTATCTAGAATTGGTATTTTATTCATTCAGTTTGTAGATTTCACATACTTCAGGGTTACCAACTTTTCTGGAGAACTGGTTAAGTTTCCCAGGCATCCGAATGATAGATTTGTCACTATAGAGCTGAGTAGACAACTCGTGGAGATACACGACCTTCAGTCGAAACGACACAAGTCTACGGGATTATTCCCAATCACTGTGGGACATTATAGCTGCCAGAGTATTCATAAGGCCTGAGGATTGGAAGCAGAAATGTTATTCGAGTATGAGAAAGAGTTTTTCCTAGCACGACTAAACTTCAATCCATTTTAAGTAGCTAGGAAGATGATCTCCCAGGAGTACTCACATGTTCCTTCATTAGATGATTTCTGGATGAAGTGTAAAAGTGAGTACGAGGTTAGAAAGAAAGGATTTCAGCAGGCTATCAAGCACGGCAAGTGTATCGACTTTTGATTAGCACAAATACATGTGGATCTTAAAGATGATGGGAATGTGTTACTTAACACTTACCATCAAATGGGAGGAGATAGAGTCCGTACTTCAGGATAACGTAAGTGGGCTGCCATACGATTGAAGAAGGTCTGCCGACTATTCTGGTGAATACTTCAAACTAGTTGTTGATAAAGGGATACTACCTTGATGAAGTATTTTTGAATCAAGTCACGGCCAACTTAGGTACAAGATATTCTCTCAAGAGGAAGCACGGAGGAGAAATTAGAAAAAGGTCTCGAGACGATGAAAGTGCACAAAAGATCTCAATAAAAGCAAAAGATCACTTCCACGACTATGACTTTAGTTCCGGCTTCTCCAGCATTTAGTACTTCACCAACTATTGCACCTCAGCAGGACACTTCCATGCCTCCACTTAATCTGGAAACATTCGTCTTCTCTCCTTAGCCACTCTGTTCAGCACCTATTCTAGAGGAGATACGTTGAAGCTATGCAGATGGCAGAGTTTGAATGAAATTTGTCCTTGGATGATTCAGAAGATGGCAGCCATAACACTGTAGCAATTTCTGATGGAGAGGAAACAGAGCAGAAGATAGTAGTGCACTCATAAACTTCTCATTCTCTGAGAAGTAACTTCTTAGAATGGTTAGCTTTGCAATTAGTTCCAGAACCTAGAGTGGAAATGAACTTAGAGGAACATGAGTTGCATGTGCTCCAGAGTCTAGGTAGAAAAGATAGAAAACCTAATGTTGCTAAGGTAACTTCAAGGCTCATCATCGAGGAGTCGGGGTAGAAGTTTGCTGAGAAGTCATTTTCGGTGGAAGAAAAGAAAGAGGATGAGCTCATGGATAGAAGACATAACAGTAACCAAAGTACCTATCGATCAAGCCACCACAGAAGGATTGAAGTAGGATACACAGACATTGATAGATGATCTATTCCTTAGGCTCGACAGAGAAAAGACAGAGAAAGATGAGCTTCAAAAGTAGGTACCTTAGTTGTGCGAGATCATAGGCAAGGTTTCTAAATCTTCCACTCAGTCCATTTCAGAGCAGGTGAGTGATCATCTTATGCAGGAGATGGAGGATGCAAGAAATTAGGTGAAAGCTATTGACGAATGGAAGAATTTTGATCATTCGTCAAGCTTCTATAAAACTTGGAGAGGATGCCAGTCTGCCTGGAAGGTTATGAATGATGCAGAAAATCAGCTAAAGCAACTGGTGATGAGCATAGTAGATATGAACACAGTTGCTGAGAGTAAGCTGTGTACTTTGGAAAAAATCAAAAAGCTGCCGAAAGAAGTATTAGTTGCAAAGAAAGATTGTACTGGACGGATCAGTTAAGAAGGGGAAGCAGCTGGTGTTTGCAGTATCTTTCTGTTTGGAGATCTGTATATTTTTGTTGAAGAGGATGCATGCACTTGAGAGTAAGACATAATCTTTACTAGATAGTATCATTGCTTTCACTAAGGAGGAATTGGGTAGAAAATGTTACTTCATACGTACGGATCATTCCTAGTAGAGTGCCTGAATTCCCTGAAAGGGTATCTTCTGATAGTACAAGGGAGAATTGATGAAGCTACTAAGCCTTTCATGATGAATTCCATTAACAGACTGTTGGTACTGCAGGTGGATATTGCGAGGTTCGGGCTGATCTTGGAGGATGTGGAAGCGTGTATCAAGGTGTTGAATGAAGGATTGCTGCAGTTCAAGACAGAAAAGGAAGCGGTAGCTAAAACAAATGGGAAGATGCTAAATTACATGCTCGACAAGTATATCCAGTATCAGAATAAAAAGAAGGACATAAATGTTACAGCTGGCTTGACTTCTTCTTCTATTCTTTCTTCTTCTATTTTCCACGTTCCCAGATGAAATTGTAAAACTTTAAAGTTATTGGTATTGAAACCATTACTTAAAGTTATGTGGAACAATTTCTATTAGTTAAGTGATGCATGTGTCACTTACGGAAGAAGTCAGTGAAGGTTGATTGCCAAATGTCATCTTTACTTGTTGTTTATGTTTCAGTTCAGTTGAGTTTCCCATTTGTACTTTCCCTTCTACATTCTATAAGTAGAAGAAGAACCTTTGGGTTGATGATCATAATTTGGAAGAAGCATCCTTATGTTCTAGACTTTGTGTGGAAACCGTTGAGAGCCACTTTAAGCAAAGGAATATATAGGAACCGTTTTCTAGAGAAATTTGTGTCATGGTGTATTATTGTTTCTAGCTTTTTATCTTAGATGTTTGAATAAAATTTGTGTTATTTTAGATCTAGATCTAGAGCTACCTTTGCTTATAATTTTTTGTTGATATATATTGGTTTCTTCTATGTGCATATGTAATCAACTCTGCTATCTATTGATTGGGATGCACATCTTCCCCATTTCTTCTCTGTGTTTATATAATTCCCTTCTTCTATAAATATTTCCTTTCTTTAAACAGTTGCTTACTTGCTACAGAATTGTACAACTATGGTTCATGAGCTGAACAGTTAAAGTAAAACCCCATATAGATACTAGCATATTTTAATTGAACAAATCTGACATGGGAGCCTCACCGGTAAATGAGGGAGATTTATCTCATGACTACCTAGGGTTTATACTATGCAGAAAATCTAGCCAATAGTTTTTGGTGACTCCGCTGGGGAACAGCTATCTTTGTAGATCAAAGCTTATCTCTTGAATATTGGAGTGTTTTCCATACAAATCTCAACCTGGCTGAATGTCCATTCACCCAATCCATTAAGTGCAAGGAAGGACTGATCATTTGTTCAAACTACAGGAGAAATTCAATTTCAATCATCCTTTACATGTTAGAAGCCACAGATCTAGTCTCTCACCAGGAAGGGGAGTGCACACCCATCCAGATTCGGATCATCTTCAGTATAATCCAGTGGCTGGAATTATTCACCAAGTTTAGACAAGGAGAAGACATGCTCCATTCGTCATGGAAAATTAGAACTAGATTGTACCTATCCAATGGGGAGTAGCTTTTGGGCCACTAAACTTGGCTCCACCTATGCACGATCTACCAAAAGAATCTAGAAACAATTTTCTAAAATTCTTTAGAGATGGAAAGTGAAACCCAAATGATCGTTTGGTAGCTTTCTTCATATCTTGTTGTGTGATTGTAGTGGAGCATGAAGATGTCTTAGTCAGATTCTTCATTGAGACTGTACATGAATTGGCTGGCGAATGGTTCTATCAGCTAGCTCCTGGCACCATAACCAATTTGGCGACTATGCGTGAGCAATTTCTGAAAAGATTCAAGCCTACAAAGGACGCTAGCACGTTGATCACTCAACTGATGCAGTTGAAGAAAGAACCAAGTGAGAACATGCGGGATTTTATTACAAGGTTCTAAAGGATTTTATATAAAATCCCCACTTCTGCCACATTGAGCGATGAAAATCAAAAGACATTTTTTTATAAATGCTCTGTTGCCCAAAGTTGGATATCAGCTAACAAGGGTGAGACCTGTGAATCTACTTGAAGCACATAATGTTGTTATGGAAGTTGAAGATGACTTGATCATGGATGGAAAACTCAAACAACCATCTAACAAAGGTGATGGCACTTCTTCAAGTACTTCAGATCCTTTGCTACAAAGATTGGATAATGGCATGTGCTTCAAATCAAGAAGCAAATCTTTCAAGTAGGGAATGTAACCCCTTCAAGATTAGCTCCTACTCAGACCTTTAATCGTCAAAATCAAAATCAAAATCAAAATTGAAATAGACTTGCTACTGCACCACAATGGTTGACAATTGAAGATTCTCCAAGGAATAACTTGGAAACTAATGAAGAAGATCTCGGCATTGATGAAACATTTGATGATGAAGACTTTGTAGATCCTGCTAGCGACTCCAATATTGGTTACCTTGACTACGAATCTGACGATGACTATTATGAATCTTTTGAAGATTTTGATGGTCACACATTTTCTGTGTTCACAAGGTCTTAGACATGCCAAAATGCCAAAACATCCACAAACAGCCAAAAAAGAAAAAGAGAAGATCCTGGGCCGGATGTTACTATCTTGAAAAGAGGTAGCCCTCTTCCTTCTTCATTAGCGCCCAAAGATAAATATTCAAATTCTTTCAATTCACAGCAGAGGGCCAACACACATCCAGCTGAAGCAAGTCAAGATTTTGACATCATTGATCATATCAAGAAGACCAAGGTCCAAATGTCAGAAGCTAAGTATTTGAGGGAATTTCTGGATTAGCTAAATAGATTGGTCAAATATGTGCAATGTAATGGTCCCAATCCTTCAACAAATAATAATTCACAGGGTATGTTGTCAAGTCCAAACATTACTCCTTCAAATAATGTGGTTGCAAGTTCTTCTCCTTCTACCTCTTCTCCTGATACATCGGAAAGGATTGAGCCATTTTATGTATCTTTGCTTATCAATGGTTATAAATTGAGCAATTGCATTTTGGACTCTGGAGCTTCTGACAATGTCATGCCTACAAAAGTTACTGATGCCTTAGGTCTCACATTGACAAAAACCATCAGAAGATGTTATTCAATGGAAATGCAAGCTCCTCTTGTTGTGAAAATCAAAGATGCGTAGGTAGTACTAGTTTCTTTCCCAGACAAAATATTGAAAATGACTATCCTTATAGAAGACATCCTAGTCTCTTATGGCATGTTGTTAAGTAGAAATTTCTGTAAAGAGCTGGGTGGAGGAGTTAACATGGTTGTGTCTTGTGTGCAGATAAAAATCAAAGGAGTTAATCAGAATTTAGAACCTGAGAAGAAATCCATGTACACAGTATCAAAGTATGAATTATCCGAGATATCATATCTTGTTTCAAGAATGTTATCACGAAGTCTATTATCTGGAAATGGATAAAGGAGAAATTCAACCTATGATTCAAGAACCACATACACTTGACAACAAGGTTTGGTCTCTGGAATTTGATGGCATCTACTATTCATTTGGATCCGGTGATAGGCGTTATTCTTATCTCTACTTGAAGGGAAAGGTGCATGCACATTCCTTCAAATTGATGTTCGAAAATACTAACAACACAGTAGAGTATAAAGCGTTGTTGTTAGGCATGGAGCATGCAAGAACAATCGAAATCAAGCTCTTACATGCAAAGGGAGATGTTGAACTGATTGTTAAGCAGATAAGAGGTCTCTAATCAAGTAAAAAAGGAAAAAAATTGACATTATAGACGTCAAGTCTACTCTGCTATCCTAGATTTTTTAGCTTTCTCGATATCTTACATTCCGAGAGAACAAAATTCCAGAGTTGATTCACTTGCAGTGACTATAGCTTTGTTAAATCTAGATTAGCCTCCCACGTTTTTTAGACAGGGGGATTACAAAGTTGAGATGGTCTTCCACCCAAAATTTCCTGAAAACATCTAACAATGGCAAGTTTTTAACGATGACAAGTAGATTGCTGCATTTCTCCAACAAAAGGACAACTTCGAAGAGATCTACTATGAGGGAAGCAATTCACCTCCGAGACAAAGTACTGTGGGACAAATGGATGTAGACGTCTCATGAAATTAGAAGATTATCCAGCTAAAGGGAAATAAAATTCCCAAAGGCCTCGTATCTCTTAAGGAAATGTTCAACAAACATGACCAGATGCTTAAGAATATTGAAGAAAGTGGGGAAGGTTCTTCCTCTGATTCACAGTTACTAAACTTGGGAGCCAGCAATGATCCCAAATTAGTAAATTTGGGTAAGTGTTGCTCAGAGGTAGAAATAGAAGCTTTTACAGAGATTCTTAAGAAATACATGGATCTTTTTCCCTGGTCTTACCAAGATCTACAAACATATCATCCTGGAGAAGTTTAACACTACATCCCATTAAAACCAGAACAAAATCCATTCAAGCAAAGTTGTTAGATGTAAAGATTATTTATCCCAAGCTGCAGCAGCATAACCCTACTATTTCCAATGAACTATCTTTGTAGAAATCCAGAAGCTGTTAGATGCAAGATAGTTAATTTATCCCATTGCCACATCACTTTAAAAGGTTAGCCAATATAGTTCCAGTGAGAAAGAAGAGTGACGAGATTAGGTTGTGCATAGATTTTTGCAACCTCAATCAAGCCTCATGAGCATGCCTCTCAAAGCTTATGAGTTAAAATATAATCCAATGGAAAAGCATGCATATGCAGTGGTGAACGTGTGTAAAGCATTCATGTACTATATTCTTTCCTCACACACTATGGTCTTGGTTCTAGATATTGCAGTGAAATCTGTCCTCACTCAACAAGAGTTAGGATTGTTAAGAGGCACATGGGTGACGAAAGTTCAAGAATATGACCTGGATATCAAACCTACAAAGCTGCTTCGAGGAAGAGGCTTGTGCGAACTAATGACGAAGATGAAAGAAATAGTGCTAGAGGTAGATCAAGAAGAGATGGATGAAGATTTGCCTGTTGTAATTTTTATAGATCTAGTGGAAGAGTGGTACAGTAACATTGCCTATTTTCTGACGTATGGAGAATGCCCAATCAACTTTCTTAGAAAGAGAAATGAACTATTAAACTAAAATCCAAAGACTTTGTTCTTTGGATAATGGTTTATACAAAAGAGGAATTGATGGCATATTTCTCCGATGCGTGGATAAATCTCAGCAGGATCAACTCTTACAACAGTTTCATAACATGTCTTGCATTGGCAATTTCTCAGCCTGAGTCACTTCTCACAAGATCCTCAGAACAAGGTATTACCGGCCCACACTTTTTGAAGATACTACAGAGTGGGTAGCTAAGTCCCAAATGTGCCAACACTTTATTGGGCGTGTAAAATTGTCTGCATTACCTTTAAAACCACTTGTAATTGAAGAACCTTTCCAACAATGGGGAATGGATATATTGGTATACTCAACCCAGCTTCCAGTGTTGGCCATCACTACATTCTAACAGCTACTTATTATTTCAGTAAGTAGGTAGAAGCCATTCCTGTGAAGAACACCACTTCCGCCGAGGTGTGCAGTTTTATAAAAGAAAATATTGTTGTCAGGTTTGGCATGCCAAGTAAGATAGTAGTAGACAACGCTTTGAATCTATCTTTCGAGGAGTTGGTTGATTTCTACTACACTCATGGGATCCAGCTGGTAAATTCCTCAAACTACTATCCACAAGGGAATGGCCAAGTTGAATCAAGTAACAAAAATTTGGTGACTATCATGTGAAAGCTAGTAACAAAAAATCAAAGGACACGGCATAAAAATTTGTTTGATGGATTATGGGCCAATAAAATTACACCAAAAAGGGCTATAGGCATGTCCCCATTTCAGCTATTATATGGTAGAGACACAGAGCTGCCTCTTACCTTGGAAATGCCTACCCTACAACTTTCTAGAGCCCTAGAGGATTCTACATTCACTGATTTTATTGATAAAAAGATAATGTATCTGACTAAATTGTGGGAGGTACAGACTCAAGTTGTGGATAGATTGATAGAGCATCAAAGGAAGGTGAAAGTCATCTTCAACAAAAAATCCAGGGAAAGAAAGTTTGAAGTCAATGACTGGGTCCTTTTATGGGACAAAAGAAGGGAAACAAAATGCATGCATGGAAAATTTGATTCACTATGGAAAGGGCCTTTTGTGACTAAGAAGATTGCCGAAGCAGATAGCTTCATTCTTGCTCATCAGGATGGAGTTGAACTTCCATTTCCTTTCAATGGGCAACACTTGAAGTTGTTTTGGACATGAAGAGTAGGGTAAAACCTGTATGTACATAAATAAAACTTTGTTTATTTTTCCTTGTTTTGTTTTTATGTTGTGTTTTCTTTGGTTCCCTAACCTCATGCCAAAAAGACAAGATATGAAACTAGAGATGCTGGCATCTCATATTTTTCTTTGTCATTCTAACAGAGAAAAAGATGTCCACAGACGGAGCCGACTGGTGTCCCTAGATTTCATCTTGAAATCTGAAACTACCTTATCTGAAAAAAATTCTTACTTTTAAAATAATGGGTTGTTTTGTGTTTTTATTGCAAGAAAGTTCTTGTATTGTGTCAAGATATTCCAAAGGAACATTAGTATCCATTTTCGCCAAATACCCAGATGCCTAAAATTGTTATATTTTGTCGTCAGGATTTGCCTGCAGGAAATTTGTATTTAATTATTTTGAGCCCTGTTTGAGGCAATTAGTGCTCTAGTTTAACTCTGTTGTAATCGTACACATCGTTATTCCCATATGCCAGTGGGGTTTTAACGAGGAATGCATTCTGGGATTTATTTGTAAGTTCTGAGAACATTTTTTGTTTTTGGCGTTTTCCTATTTCATTTTTCTGTGAAATTTTTCTAGGATCAATTCCTTTGCCGGTTTCACCTGATTCTTAGACTGGAGTATTTGGAGATCACATACACACATTGTGCCAAAAGGAATTTTCCATCAGAGGTTTGGTTCTCTAGGAAAAGACAAAGTCGTGCACCAAAAAGCCTCTTCTAGATTGGCCTCATTTTTGAAAAAAGAGGGTTTGGAGTGGATCATGAGATTTTTGGAAGCAACAGGTAGGTGGGAGTTTTGTACGTACCTGGCAGGGTACTTTTTCCCATGGAAGTAATGCCACTTAAGTCACAATGGGAAAATTAGAGGCAGTAGGTAGGCGTGAATTTCTTACCTGCCTTGAAGGGTAAAAATTATCATTGTGGAATAAAAGAAAAATCACTTAAGTGAATCATGGGATTTCATTTACCCTGCCTTGTAGGGAAAATAATCCCATTATGAAAGTCAAATTACTTAAGTGAATCATGAGATTTTTTAGGGCTGCCTTACAAGGTAAATAATCCCATTGTCATGTGTTTCTTAAAAATAGAAATCTTTATGCCAAAAAGTGTGACCCGTTTGGAAGGAAAGGTAACCTTTAAATTAATTAATTAAATTAATTATTCACCCAATTTTGGTGCCCAGGCTTGTGGAAAAGTCAACAGAGGGTAAATGACAAAAGGTAGTTGATAATAGACTATTCAAAAATTAAATAAATAATATTTATTTAATGCAGCCCCTTTATGTCAAAAAGTGCGCCCCTTTTGGCAGAGAAATAATAATTTTTAAAGTATTAAATGATTAAATTGGATCCTATTTTCAGTGGCTAAAGTCAAAGCATATTGTGAGGCTTGAGTTAACTAGAAGTAGAAGTCTAAAATTAAATAAATTTAATTTATTTAATGGCAGCCATAAGCATGCACAAAATAGGTGTCCCATTTGAAGAGTGAAGCTTATTAATTAATTAATTAATTGCCTTTAATAGGAAAGGCATTAATTAATTATAGAATCACAAGGATTATATAAGCAGGGGCTGACATAAGGATGAATTAATTAATTCACAGGCAAAGAAGTGCAGCCCAGAGGAAAAGTGCGCCCCATTTGAAGAGGATTTTTGCTCAAAAGAAGGTGCAATTAATGTTAAAAGCTTCCAATTTTGGCGCACAGGTTGAAGGAAGTTGATTTGTGTCTAGATAATTGTTTTCATAAGTGATACAGGTGCTCAAGTGAAGTTGGTAAAATTCATGCTCACTTTACATGCAAACCAAACATCAATTTTTGGGGCAGCAGGCTTGAATTATGCAGATTTTTATGATTAAAATTCACTGTTCATGTTCCGGTTACCATCTTTGTCTGGATTAATCACAGGAATTCATTACAGGTTCTTTACAAAATAAATGGAGCTTTAATCAATGTCCAATACATTGAATATATCCTCCGAATCTAAAGAATTATCCAGATCTGCACCAGTTTTGAAGAATTCCGACCGAATAAGAAGAAAAAGAATTGTTCAAACAAAGATAGACGATCTGAAAACCAAATTTAACTAGCAATTGTGCACACACATTTTTCTTGCTTTGTATTGATTTTCGATGTAAAATTTGTGCATTATTTCTTTTTGTATTTTTAATAAAAGAATAAAAACTACAAGTACTATGCAAATATTGAAAGAAATGAAGAGGATTCACCAGCAATGTGACGCAAGAATTGATAACGGAGTTCGGCGCTTGAGGCCTATGTCTCCGGTCCAGTTGAATGGGACCGATCTATTAAAATCTTGAAAATAATTCTTTACAAAGAATTCTACAAAATTCTGACCTTCTCACAGTCTTCCTCTGTCGAAAATAACAGGGGTTGCTTTTTACATCTCCTCCAAATTCCACTCCTAGCTCAAGTTATGAGCATTACAATAATACTACACAGTCCCCAAATGCCATACAAATAGAATATCACTCCTTTTATATTGTTTCTACACCTCCTAGCATGCCGGCTGGGTGCTTATCATTTTACACGGCCCACCTGGGTTCCATTCTCCTCCCTTGCTTTTGGTCATATCCTTTTGGGATCATTATCCCACATTTGGCGCATGTAATCTTGGTCAAGGGTTTAAATGGTAGGTGGGTGTGTTTTTTGAGTGGCTTAAGAGCCGCCTAAGCCTATGTGGAGGGCGCTATACTTGGGGTGCATTTCTTGGGGGGGGGGGGGGGGGGGGGGGGTGGCACATTGTTTAATTTTAGGTGCCAACAATCCCATCATATATGCATGGTACAGTCTAATGCGGTGGACAGTTTACAATATGCGTGGAAAATGGAATATAGGTAATGCGTTGAATAGTTTAGAAATATGCGTGGAAAATTGCAAATAGGTAATTAGGCGTGGGTAATTTAAATAATGCATGCCCAATGTCCCACATGCATGGCGCAAAGGGAAATATAGAGGTTTATATACACAAGTTGGTTTAATGATTAAATGAGAAGGAGGCCAAGGCACCCCTCCATAATCGAGTGTGTCGAACCTGGCTGAGGGCCCCCAGCCAGTAAATAGCGGGGTCCATTTGTCCAAGAACGAGTGTCCAAGACCGGCGTTCCAAAACCCATTTTTTTAGTACGTCACACAATTCGTCCATGTGTCACAATATGATCAAACACTTGGCGAGCGTGCACACGTCCAACCTGCACAAAACTCCAAATTTCACCAGTTGCCCAAAAATTTCAGCGGGCTATAACTTTTGCAAACGAGCTCCGTTTCCTGCAAACAAGATGTCGTCGGAGTCGTATAATTTTTCCCCACGCTTTAAAAATGACTGCAACAATTTCTGAGAAGATCTTAGATCGGTGTTTCTCTGTGAGGATCCTCTGGATCATTCCTCCCCACTGAGAAACTTTTGGACCCCAAAAGTCAACCTAATTGGTGAATAGGTGAGGGTATTTCTCCCTCACCTTTCCGGTTTCCATCCATTTTGCCTTGTTCGGATGCATGCCTTTGAACCCAACACGAAGATACTCAATATCACCCCTTCGCGAAGTTCTTACTTTCCTGTCCAAAATGATGTCTTCCTGCAACTCATCAAGATACTCAGGAGCAAAATCATCAATGGAAGGCATAATGTTAGAATCATCATGATCAACAATCATAGGCGGTTCATACAATCTTAAATTCTCAACATTTACAACTGAGTAGATTTGCATATATGGAGGTAAATCTAACCGGAAAGCGTTGTTACCAATTTTTTCCAATATTTGGAATGGACCATACCGTATAGGTTTCAATTTTTTACCTTCACCTGTCAGTCTTTCCTTGCTGATGTGAAGCCAAACTGAATCACCAACTTTGAACTTGTGATCAGTTCTATGTTTATCATGCCTAGCTTTGTACTTAGCTTGGCTTTTCTCCAATTGTTCATGGACATACTGATGAACCTGTTGTATTCTCTGCACAAATCTTTTAGCCTTGTCAGAATCACTTGCACCATTAACAACAGTTTCATGTCCATAATATATATCTAATGGAGAATTAGGCAGATATCCATAACAAGTCTCAAATGGAGACTTCAAAGTAGAAGAATGTAAGGCACGATTATAAGCATGTTGCACATAATAAAGATGTTCATCCCACAATTTAGGATGTTTGTTACTATAGCCCCTAAGTAATTGTACCACTGTGTGGTTTACAACCTCTGTTTGACCATCAATCTGTGGATGAAAAGCAGTGCTCTTTTTCAGTTTTGTGTCCATTAACCCCCACAATGTTGACCAAAATTCCCCAAGAAATCTAGAATCCCGATCAGATATGATTGAAGTAGGTAAACCAAAATGAACCCAAACAAACTGAAAGAATAAATGTGTAGTTCCCTCACCAGTTATTTGTTTAGTACATGGAACCAACACACACATTTTGCTAAATCTGTCCACTACCACATATAAGTAATCATGTTTTCTCCGTGTCATGGGCAAGCCTCCTACAAAGTCCATGGAAACACTTTCCCAAGGCCGTGTTGGAACGGGAAGAGGAGTGTAAAGTCCTAATTTCCTGTTACTTGGCTTGCTTGTGGCACAAAGAACACATCCCTTAATATATCGGTTTACATGTTCATGCATTCTAGGCCAATAGCAATATTTTTGTAAATGTGCAACTATCTTACTAACACCAAAATGCCCTGAAAATAAGAGAAGTATGTGCTTCCCTAATCATATGCACACGCTCATTTTTTGGAATACAAAGTTTTCCAGAATGATATAACAATCCTTCATGCAAATGATAATCTTTTTCTCCTACTTGTTTCCCACTTACTAAATCCTCATACACTTCTCTAAAATCAACATCATTTGCATATTGTTCCTTGTAACTAACATGAGCCAAAGAACTATGCTGCAAAAGGATAGATGCTACTACCACTGGTGGTCTGGATAACATGTCAGCAACCTTGTTTTGAATACCTTTTTTATACCTGATTACAAGATGAAATTGTTGCAAAAATCCCATCCACCTGAAATGTCTAGACTGCTGCAATTTGGTTTGTGTTTGTAAATATTGAAGCGGTTGATGGTCAGTATGGATAATTGTTTCTTTTCCCATTAAATAATGCTTCCATTTTTTAACACTTTGAACCAAAGCATACAACTCTTTATCATAAGTTGGATAGTTTCTTACCGCACTTGTAAAGGTTTCTGAATGGTAACACACTGGTCGTTTGTTCTGCATCAAAACTGCCCCCATTGCGTAGTCACTAGCATCCATCTCAATCTCAAATGAATGTTGTAAATCCGGAAGTGCCAAGATCGGAGCGGTACTTATCTTCTCTTTCAGTGTATCAAATGCTTTTTGTTGTTTTCCTCCCCACTGAAAGACCTGTTTAATACTTGTCAAAGCATGCAAAGGAGATGCAATATATGAGAAGTTAGCAATAAATTTCCTCCAGTACTGAACTGCACCTAGAAAACTTCTAACTTCCGTCACATTTGTGGGTCTAGGCCATTTCACAATAACCTCTATTTTTGCAGGATCAATTTTCAATTCTCCATTTCCTACAATATACCCCAAGTAAATTAAAGATGTTTTTCCAAATTCACATTTTGACATCTTCAAATACAATTTCTCTTTCCTTAGTGCATCTAAGACTTTCTGGATGTGTTTAATATGTTCATCCCATGATTTACTGAAAATAAGAATATCATCTAAGTAGACAATAACGAAATTATCAATGAATGGTCTAAAAATTTCATTCATAACTCTCATGAATGTTGCCGGTGCATTGCACAAACCAAAAGGCATCACTAACCATTCAAACAATCCCTGTTTCGTTTTAAAAGCAGTTTTCCAAACATCACCTTCTGCAATTCTTACTTGGTGATAACCACTTCTTAAGTCTAACTTAGTGAAATAAATTGCATTCCTTAATTGATCCAGTAAATCATCTATTCTAGGAAGAGGGTAACGATTCTTTATAGTAATCTTGTTTAAAGCACGGAAATCAACACACATTCACCAAGTGCCATCCTTCTTAGGAACCAATATAATTGGTGAACCACATGGGGATGTACTTGGACGAATTATACCTTGAGCCAAAAGTTCCATTACCTGTCTCTTGATTTCCTCGTTCTCTACTACTGACAACCTGTACATTCCGATATTGGGAAGAGGTGCATCCTGAAGCAACTGTATCTCATGTTGAACCCCTCTTTTGGGAGGTAGACCTTGTGGATCCTGAAAAACATCATCAAAATGAGAAACAATTTTTACCAATTCATCCTTATGTTTTAGATCGCAAGTCTCAAAAGCCATCTCATTTTCTTTTTCCTTGGCTTTGACCACCATGAGCACAAAACTTTTGCTTGAGTTTACAAGCCTTTTCATTTGACCTGCAGTTACCAAGGATAGATTATTCTTTTCATGGTGAGCTCAAATAATAAACTCAATTCCATCCTTTACAAGAAAATATTTATTTTCTTCCCTATAGAAAATTGCTTTACGATCATATAAATAAGGACTTCCCAAAACCACCCCACAAATATCCAAAGGAACTACATCCAATTCAACCTCATCAATAAACTTGTCTGTAATGGCAAATCTGAAAGTACAAGTTTTAGTTACCTGCAGTTTTGCATCATCACAAACCCAGCCCAAAGGATAAGGCTTGGGATGTGGTTTAGTTTTGAGTCCTAGTTTCTTAACAACCTCCTCAGAAATTAGATTAGCTTGAGATCCACTATCAAAAAGAGTATCAATTTTCGTATGCTTTGAAATTACTCTAATGTGGAAAAGCTCATTTCTTTTCTTATCATCAGGTGTAGTTTGTTTACTAGAAGAAGATGCAACATCTGTAGTGCTATTGTTGGAAATTGAAAGAGTTGATTTACCTTGTAAACCCATAGCTGTGATTTTGGTTTCATCACCTGAATCAGAACCAAGATCATGCACTACGGTGTTTGTTTTCTTTTCTTTTCCTTTCTTAACCATCCATTTAGGCTTCTTTTCAGGATGTAATTTCCAACATTTAGACTCATCATGGTTTTTTTTACAATGATTACAAAATGGTTTTTCATCTTCCTTCTTAACAGTAGAGTTTGTTTTATGCTTACCCTTTCCTTTTCCTTGTTCTTTCGAACCTTTTCCTTCAGATTGCTTGTTCTTCTGATTAAAAGAAGAGAAAGAGGACTCCTTTGTCATTTTCCCTCGTGCTTCCAGATGGGTTGCTTGAACACATACTGCATCAAGATTAGTAGGACCTAAAACAAGTATCATATGCCTTAGATAACTATGCAATCCACCAATATATTTGAGCAGTGTTTCTTCTGTGTTTAGGGAAATTCCCAGAATTAGAGCCCTTTTCCTAAATTCTTGTGTGTATTCTTGAACACTTTGTCCCTTAGTTTGTCTTAATGTTTGCCAATCCATCATAGCTTGTTGCTTATAACCAAGAGGATAAAATTGTTGCCTAAGATTTGAAACAAATTCAGACCAAGAAGTGATTTCTATACCTTTGTTTTCTTCCACTTCCTGAAGCTTACTCTCCCACCAAATGAGTGTTGTTCCACCCATCCGAAGAGTTTCCAGATGAATCTTTGCTTCATCATCAACAATTCTCTGAACCCTGCAATATACTTCTATTTGCTTGACCCAGTTATCCAACTTCTCTGCATTTAGCTCTCCAGTATACATAGGCAATTCAAACTTGATATCTAACTTTAATGAAAGAAAATCAGATTTTAAAGAGTCTCTTTTTGGAATGTCAGAACTAGAGCTTTCTTCTTTCTTACCTTCTCTAGTCCCCTTTTCCCTTTTCCTATCTTGGTACATTTCTTCCACCATTTCCTTCATCTGTTGGAAGGATTGACGAAAGTTTTGTTCCACTTCCTCTCGATCCACCATTGTAGGACTTCGAGATCGTCTGGTACCAATTTTGGGATCTCCTTCAACTAATTCTCCTTCACCCTTCTTAGATCGAGACCTTGTTAACATCCAACACACAACTTGCAATCCAAAACACGTTAAACTGAACCAAAAATCAGTCAAAACCAGCTCTGATACCAATGATCTGAAAACCAAATTTAACTAGCAATTGTGCACACACATTTTTCTTGCTTTGTATTGATTTTCGATGTAAAATTTGTGCATTATTTCTTTTTGTATTTTTAATAAAAGAATAAAAACTACAAGTACTGTGCAAATATTGAAAGAAATGAAGAGGATTCACCAGCAATGTGACGCAAGAATTGATAACGGAGTTCGGCGCTTGAGGCCTACGTCTCCGGGTCCGGTTGAATGGGACCGATCTATTAAAATCTTGAAAATAATTCTTTACAAAGAATTCTACAAAATTCTGACCTTCTCACAGTCTTCCTCTGTCGAAAATAACAGGGGTTACTTTTTACATCTCCTTCTAAATTCCACTCCTAGCTCAAGTTATGAGCATTACAATAATACTACACAGTCCCCGACTGCCATACAAATAGAATATCACTCCTTTTATATTGTTTCTACACCTCCTAGCATGCCGGCTGGGTGCTTATCATTTTACATGGCCCACCCGGGTTCCATTCTCCTCCCTTTCTTTTTGGTCATATCCTTTGGGATCATTATCCCACATTTGGCGCATGCAATCTTGGTCAAGGGTTTAAATGGTAGGTGGGCGCGTTTTTTGAGTGGCTTAAGAGCCGCCTAAGCCTATGTGGAGGGTGCTATACTTGGGGCGCATTTCTTGGGGATGGCACATTGTTTAATTTTAGGCGCCAACAATCCCATCATATATGCATGGTACAGTCTAATGCGGTGGACAGTTTACAATATGCGTGGAAAATGGAATATAGGTAATGCGTTGAATAGTTTAGAAATATGCGTGGAAAATTACAAATAGGTAATTAGGCGTGGGTAATTTAAATAATGCATGCCCAATGTCCCACATGCATGGCAAAAGGGAAATATAGAGGTTTATATACACAAGTTGGTTTAATGATTAAATGAGAAGGAGGCCAAGGCACCCCTCCATAATCGAGTGTGTCGAACCTGGCTGAGGGCCCCCAGCCAGTAAATAGCGGGGTCCATTTGTCCGAGAACGAGTGTCCAAGACCGGCGTTCCAAAACCCATTTTTTTAGTACGTCACACAATTCGTCCACGTGTCGCAATATGATCGAAACACTTGGCGAGCGTGCACACGTCCAACCTGCACAAAACTCCAAATTTCGCCAGTTGCCCAAAAATTTCAGTGGGCTATAACTTTTGCAAACAAGCTTCGTTTCCTGCAAACAAGATGTCGTCAGAGTCGTATAATTTTTCCCCACGCTTTAAAAATGACTGCAACAATTTCTGAGAAGATCTTAGATTGGTGTTTCTCTGTGAGGATCCTCTGGATCAATAACAGATACATGAAGAAGCCCAGATCTCCTTCTAAGTTCCCAAGAACTCTTCCACGGTCTAATCTGATACAGGAGGTAGATGATATTGCCAAATTTTTATGTAGGATAAATGGTGAGGTGAATGCTCACACTTTCCATACATGGATGTATGCTTTCATTAGGACCATTGAAGTCAACAAGGTTGATTCCATAATCAATTCGTCGGAAATCATTAGCGACAACATTGGTGAGCAAATCCAGAACGTGAAGCATACTTTTAGCTTCAAAATGACTTCCTATTTGGTATATGCAACAGCTTCACAAGGCATCTTCTCCAAGCTGGATAGATGTGGCATTCTTTTTAAGGACCCCATTTTCGACTGCTACCCACAACTTATTGTACCTGCGTGTAAGAAAGATTTCAAAGTGTTCAACGATGGATTCTTCTACGAATTCATTTATAGGCTAGACAGGGACCTAAAGGCCAAAAGGGTAAGAAAGGAAGCGTGGGAAGCTATATCCATAATTGGCAGTCTATTCATTCAGTTTGCAAATTTCACATACCTCAGGGTTACCAGTTTTTCTAAAGAACCGGTTAAATTGCCCAGATATCCAAATGATAGATTGGTCACCATGGAGTTGAGCAGACAACTTGTGGAGATACACAACCTTCAATCGAAACGGCACAAGTCTATGGGCTTGTTCTTGATCACTGTTGGACATTATAGCTGCCAGAGCATTCATAAGGCTCGAGGATTGGAACTGGAAATGTTATTCAAGTATGAGAAAGAGTTCTTCTTGGCACGGCTAAACTTCGATTCATTTGGAGTAGCCAGGAAGACAATCTCCCAGGAGTATGCACATGTGCCTTCATTAGAGGATTTTTGGATGAAGTGCAAAAGTGAGTACGAGGTTAGAAAGAAGGATTTCAGCAGGCTATCAGCACGGCAAGTGTTTTACTTTGGACTAGCACGGATACCTACGGATCTTAAAGATGATGGGAATGTGTTACTTGACACTTACCATCAAATGGGAGGAGATAGAGCCGTACTTTAGGATAATGTAGGGGGCTACCATACGATTGAGGAAAGGTTTGGCACTGTTCTAGTGAATACTTCAAACTAGTTGCTGACGAAGGGATACTGCCTTGATGAAGCATTGATGAATCAAGTCATAGGTAACTTCAGCACTGGAGATTCCCTCAAGAGGAAGCATGGAAGAGAAAGCAGTAGAAGGTCTGAGAAGATGAAGGTGCCCAGAAGATCTCAATTAAAGGAGAAGATCACTTCCACAGCTATAACTTTAGTTCTGGCTTCTCCAGCATCCAGTACTTCACCAACTGTTACACCTCAGTAGGACACTTCCATGCCTCCACTAAATTTGAAAACATTCATCTTCTTTGCTCAACCACTCCATTCAGCACCTGTTCCAGAAGAGACGTTGAAGCTACAGATGGCAAAGTTTGAAATAGCTTTGTCCTTGGATGATTCAGAAGATGGCAGCCATAACACTGTAGCAATTTCTGATGGAGAGGAAACAGAGCGGGAGATAGTAGTGCACTCAGTAACTTCTCATTCTCTGAGAAGTAACTTCTCAAAATGGTTGGCTACGCAATTAGTTCCAGAAGCTAGAGTGGAAATGAACTTGGAGGAACACGACTTGCAACTACTCCAGAGTCTAGGTGGAAAAGACAAAAAACCTAAAGTTGCTAAGGTGACTTCAAGGTTGATCATCGAGGAGTCAGGGTAAAAGTTTGCTGAGATGTCAGTTCTGGTGGAAGGAAAGAAGGAGGATGGGCTCACGGCAGAAGATGTAACAGTAACTAGAGTACCCATCGGTCAAGCCATCACAGAAGGATTGAAGTAGGATACATAGACATTGATAGATGCTCTATTCCTTAAGCTTGATAGAGAAAAGGTGGAGAAGGACGAGCTTCAAAAGCAGGTATCTTAGTTGTGCAAGATCATAGCCAAGGTTGCTAAATCTTCCACTCAACCCATTTCAGAGCAGGTGAGTGATCATCTTATGCAGGAGATGGAGGATGCAAGTAATCAAGTGAAAGTTATTGACGAATGGAAGAATTTAATTATTCATCAAGCCCACCGGAAGGTTATGAATGATGCATGTAGATCAACTGAAGCAACTGGTGATGAGCATAGTAGATATGAACATAGTTGTTGAGAGTAACCTGAGCATTTTGGCCGAAATCAACAAACTGCTAAGAGAAGTATTGGTTACAGAGTAGATTTTACCAGATGGATCAGTCGAGAAGGGGAAGTAGTTGGAGTTTGCAGTATCTTTCCATTTGTAGATCTGCAGAGTTTTACTGAAAAGGATGTAGGCACTTGAGAGTAAGACATCGTCCTTACCAGATGGTATCATTGCTTTCACTAAGGAGGAAATGGTTGAAAATATTACTTCATACATATGGATCATTCCTAGCAGAGTGCCTAATTCCTTGGAAGGGTCTCTTCTGATTGTACAAGGGAGAATTGATGAAGCTACTAAGCCTTTCATGATGAATTCCATTAGTAGACTGGTGGCACTGCAGGCGGATATTGTGAGGTTCGGGCCAAGCTTGGAGGATGTGGAAGCATGTATCAAGGTGTTGAATGAAGGATTGCTGCAGTTCAGGATAGAAAATGAAGTAGTGGCTAAAACATATGGGAAGATGTTGAATTACATGTTCAAGAAGACATAAATGTTACAGCTAGCTTGACTTCTTCTCCTATTTTCCACGTTCCCGGATGAAATTATAAAACTTTAAAGTTATTGGTTTTGAAACCATTACTTAAAATTATGTTTAACAATTCTACTAGTTAAGTGATACATGTGTCACTTAAGAATAATTTAGTGGAGGATGATTGCCCAATGTCATCTTTACTTGTTGTTTATGTTTCAGTTCAGTTGAGTTTCCCATTTGTACTTTCCCTTCTACATTCTATAAGTAGAAGAAGAACCTCCGAGTTAATGATCAGAATTTTTAAGCAACATCCTTGTGTTCCAAAATTTGTGCTGAAACCCTTGAGAGCCACTTGAAGCAAAGGAATATACAGGAGCAAATTTCCGGAGAACTTTGTGTCATGGTGTATTTTGTTTCTAGCTTTCTATCTTAGATCTTTGAATAAACTTTGTGTTATTTTAGATCTAGATCTAGAGCTACCTTTTCTTATAATTCTGTGTTTATATCTATTGGTTTCTTCTATGTGCATGCAATCAACTCTGCTATCTATTGATTGGAATGCACATCTTCCCCATTTCTTCTTTGTGTTAATATAATTCCCTTCTTCTATAAATATTTCCTTTCTTAAATAATTGCTTACTTGCTACAGAACTGTACAGCTATGGTTCATGAGCTGAACAATTAAAGTAAAACCCCATATAGATACTAACATACTTTAATTGACAAATCTAACATGGGAGCCTCACCGGTAAATGAGGTAGATTTATCTCATGACTGCCTAGGTTTTATGTTATGCAGAAAATCTAGCCAACATTAATGATGGTTTACAAATAAATTTCCATATCATTTCGTACCTTAGATAGCAAATCCTATTATGCTTCTGTTGACAATAATACTCTTCCTGCAAATCCCATCCCTAAGAAAATTCACAATTTTATTTTTCCCAAGGGTTTCAATATGCCTACTTTCTCATAATTCGATGGCATGAGAAATCCTTAGATCTTAAAGATTTTCAATTAGTCATGGCTTCATATTCTAATGATAGAAAGTTACTAAAAGCTTTTTGTCATGGTCTTGTCAATATTACTCTTCAATGGTATACTCCTCTACAGAATGGATCTATTATCACTTATTATGATATGGAGGATGCATTCCTTAGAAATTTCATTTCTAATAATGGGCCTAAATTTACATATAAACACTTACCTTATTTGCATCAAGGAAATATAACCGATTCTAGATTATATTCTATGCTTTGTTTCTTATATGCACCATTTACTTTTTCAACCCATTGATCTAGATTTATGTAACATATCTTTTGTCATGGCTTAATTCCTCCTTTAAAATTAAAGTTCTTATATGATACATAGAATTCCTTTACCCTTCTTTGCTATAAGTTTATTGGCATATAAAAAGACTTACTTGTGGATCATGTTATAGTACATGCTTCTACCTCTTCTATTCCTTCCTCACCTACTAAGACCTCTTCTCTCCCACTTATTATAACCCCCTCACGGTCACCATATCCTCTTCTGCATAAGTGTCCCTCTCCTCCACTATCGTCATCGACATCCACGTAGATCTTCCCCACCTCACACTCATGGACCATTATACTTCTCATGTATTATTAAACCACATGATATCTTACGTACTTTACTTGATAAGTGGTTGATTCATTTACCCTCCAACTAGCATCATTCCCCTCATCGGATACACCACTATCGAGACCACCCCTTTTATAATTTTCACTACATTAATTGCCAACATGATAATGATTATTATGCACTTCATGATATACTCTAACAATTAGAAGGAAGGGGTGTCATTGCTTTCCCAACCCACTTTTTTTATTGATCTCTCTCTCCTCTTCCACATAGGTGAGCCTCTGTCACCATTAGCTTATCGCATTCACCACCTCTTAAGGTCATTATTCATCCCCCTCCTAAAGTCCTCATTCATCCACCTCCTTCAGTTATCCCACCCTATTTCATATCTTCTTAACCCACCCCTATTGTTATTACGCCACAATGGCTTCCTAAGCAGTCCATTTCTACATCTCCCACCATCAAACTTCCCACTATTGGCACACTTTCCTCCAAAATCCAATTTGTTACATACACACATGACCCCATTATTTCACATGCTCCTATTGTGCATCTTCAGCATCTTAACCTATGGTAGATGATTACCATATCCCTATCATTACCCAATGAAGCACTTGTGTTCTCAAGGTTTAGACATGATTGTTAAGGGCATTATTACTTAAATGAATCTTACTCTTACATTGGGGGCAGTCGTCCTTTCCCCCCTCCATCCTCATCACATTCAATTCTCTATGTTGTTATGCATCTCATTATCATATAATTATATTTGCATCATTATTTTGTCATTCTACATTCCTATATAGTTATTGCATCACATATTTATGTCTATCCACTATTTATCGTTATCCAAATGTAACTCTCATTCAACCAAACAATTAACGTTATATAATTACTTACGCACCATCACAAATTTCAAACCTCGGCATTATCTATCAAATCAACAACACCAAAAATATAATATAGAACTAACAAAGCATACAATAATTACCAATATAACAAAAAATCATAATATAGTAAACATGTCTTGCATGGTTTTTACCTTGGTTGTCTTGATAGTTTCAAGAGGTAATAACCAAACTCAAATTCTATATGTAAGGGTTTCTAGGATACCTATAGATGTGGATTATGTTTTTGCACACCATGTTTAGAAACAAAAACAATGATTCTACCTTGTGAATGAGACTCCTGTAATCAAAGTTACAATGTTATGTTAAAACAAATGTTATTGACCAAGATAAACACTCTGATATTTATTTAAAACATATAGTTGTGTATAAAAAGAAATTACAAAACAACATGTGCTTATCACTTATTTAAATACATATATGATTTGAGAATAATCAATGATTAAATCCACAAGTCAGATTCTCAATCAATGTAGAGATTTTTAGAGACAGGGGAATGAGATTCAACTGAATTGGTAGTTTCCTCCTCTTCTTTAGTCAAGTCCGAATCAAGGATGTATATGTAATCCTCAACAAAGAAGTCCAAATATTCTTCTTGGGTGTTGTATTGGTGGGAAAAGGTAGATTCTAAGTTGGATATGTTGATGTGACTGATGGAATTGGATTCTGAAGCAGTATGATAATCCTCCTCCAAATGTTCAAGACCGGTTTCATAGCGGCATTCAAATTGGGCAAGCTCTTCTCGTAACCTCAACATCTCATCATAAGCATTCCAGAAGGTGTCAGTAGCTTCATGGATGCATTGTGTGGAAGTGAAGATGGCTTTAAGATGATCAAGCGGAGCAACCTGAATGGCACATAGTTCCAAATCATTGATCAACTCGTATTGTTCCCAATAGAAAGGGTGGTAGATACGAGGGAATGAATCAGCTTTAGGATAATTAGGACCTCCTAATGCCATCTGAAAACATGAAACTTGACAAAATATTAGTAGATAACAAGAAATATGTCCTCATTTTGATCAGATTGAGTGAAAAATAGTAAAAAGAAAAAAATAGCAGGAATCACTAGTGATTCAAGGGAATCATCATCGGCAATTAGTGTGAAAGTTAACAATTTTCCTAAATAGAGTTAAAATCAATGTTTTATGATCTATTTATTTTTTCAAAAAAAGAGAATTAATGATGTGTAAATTATCTAAAAACAAAAATGTACCTGACGTTAATGCATGGAATGAATAAAATGAAATATTTTACCTTGTTGGATGTCTAGTATGAACACTGGATGGAAACAAGTGATTGAAGGGTGAGAACGAGAAATTTGATGATGATTCTAACATTATACAAACAACATGACATTGTAGTGTGTTGATGTGGAGGTTTTTAATGCCTGATGGATTGATAAAATGGCATAATGTACCTACAAATCTAGTGGATTCATGTTGTAAATGGGGTCGGAAAACTTGCTCTTATAGATCACCGACGATTGGGTAAATCACCGACGATTTCAGTGAAATATTAGTTAGACTACAAACCAAATGATTTCCTTCTATTTTTTACTTCCAAAGGATGGGTTTTGAGTTTGTTTGATGTGGTGGAGGTTAAAAAAATAATGAGATGACTTATTTGGAGTTGGGAAGGGGTTAGATTTTTGTATATTTGATTAGTTAGAAAATAAGTTAATTTAGGAAGGTATTTAGTGTGATTTTAGTAATTTGTTAAGTGACTTGGCTAGGTGTTGTGGCGAACTAGATGAGGTGTAAAGGTGAGGTGTGAGGGGATTATATCCACTCATATATTTTAATCACTTAAATAATTATTTTAGACTTTAGAAGTATGATGGGATAAATTAATTATCAGAGGGGGTGATATAACAAAGGTTGCAAGTGTGTCATTTTTAGTCATGGGCTTGTTTAGGTTTAGGGGGTGTAAATTTTTGGTGTCTACATTTGCCCCTTTTTGTCTGGAAATTTTTGGGCAAATTGCTAGACAAAAATGATGAAAGAAAATTTTGGTGGTATGGGTGAATTCATTGTAGTGCAATACAACAAGCACCAGTGTGTTCGTGTTTGAGAAAGGCTTTCCCTAATCAGAAAGGGTGAAAAGCGTGATGTTAGGGAATCAAGTGTCAGGGTGGCCAAGGGGCTCAATGTTTGCAGATGTATGATTCTTACCAGACAAATGGGGAAAAGGCCAAGTGATGGGGGCCAAAGGGCTCATCTCCCATAGACATATGGAAAATCCCAATGTTGTGCTTATGTTGTTTTGACTAAAGGTTTCCATGGGCTAAGGTCCATTTCAGGGGCATGGCACACTTGTGTGTATTTTGTCTTTTGGGGTGTTTTTGCTTTTGTTTTTGCTAAATAAGGAAGGCCACATATATACAAAGCCCAAAATAGGGTAATCATCGGTGATTGACCCAATCATTGATGATTGCAATGATCGCTAGTGATTGCATTGGGAAGAAAATCAGGGGTGTAAATACCGCAAATGGTTTGGTTTTTTTATTTGATGTTTTGTATTGAAAGCTATAACGAACTGTCAAGACGAAGGAAAATGTGTTTTTCAAGAAAAAAGGTGTGAAATGGCCGCTTCTAACCGCAAATGGAAGCTCATCCTCACTGAGGTAGGCTACAATTGTGTTTTGCTTTAGTTTTCTTGTAATTTTGTGGTTTTTAGGTTTTTTAGAGGGATTTGGGCCCTGTCGGTGCCCTAGGGAAAATTTGTAGGAATTGCTAGCGATTGAGGTGAATCACTAGCATTCACCTGCAATGCAAATGTGCTTTGTGTTTAGTGTTGAAAAAATGTGATTTATGAGAAATGTATCTATTTTTTTTTTTAATGTTTAGAATAATATTCCTCATGTTTGCTTGTCATAGTAGCGTTTTATGAGAGTAATTTATAGTTGCGAGTGTTTTACCATTATCTACACTTTATTAATGTTTGTTTTTATTTTTTGTTTCCGCAGGTAGATGCCCAGTTGACCATATGAGACCACATCCCCTTGATGTTGGATGAGGTGAGAGAGGATCTTTCTGATGATGATTGGGCACATCTGGAGGCTATGGGGTTTGGTGGCATGAGATATTATAGGAGAGTGCACAAATGTCGTAGTTTGATTCTTGCATTGTTAGAGAGGTGGAATCCTTCCACCAACACTTTTTGGTTACCCACAGGGGAGATGACCATCACACTCAAGGATGTTCATCAGATTATGAGGCTGCTAGTGAGGGGAGAGCCAGTTTATTGCATTTTAGATAAAAAGAGAGTTGATACTATGCAACGTTTATATGGGGGTGATGTTGTGGGTGTTAGATATACTTCAGGGGCTTTTGACTATCATGCTTTGTATGATGTTGGTAGAGATGGTTGTCTGCGGATGACCATGATGATGATAGGGATTTCATTTTTTGTGTTGTCAGATTCAGGGGGAGGTCATTTCCCATGGATGATGACTGGAGTGGTTGTAAAGATGATGGAGCACCATACTATTTTGAGTGGGCACCCACTTTATTGGCACAGACATATAGAGAGTTATGGGCTTGGATGGCCCACAAGTGATATGGGATCGATGTCAGTTTCCTACTGCAATATTGGGCACATGAGCATATTGTTATTGCTCTTCCATTTGGCTTGCCTAGTGTCATTGAGGCAAGACATCTAGGTTTCATGAGGTGGAGCAACATCTTAGGTTGGGCCAAGAAGGCCAAGGGGCCTACTTATTACAGGGATTTGATTTCAGGATTACAGGTGGAGGACGTGATTTGGCATCCATATGTTGAGTTTCATGATTGGCCAGAGTTTTTTAGAGATTTATCTTGTTTACAGCAGGATACTTGGGTGTAGGGCCACATGGCTGGAGAGGATGAGCTGATACATTTTAGTCAGGTGAGGAGATAGTTTGGGTTGATTCACGGTATACCTGAGGAGTTGGTTTTGTATAAATGAGATGATGGGGACATTAATACCCCACAGGTAGTTATGATTGGGCCATTACCCACTATTGATGAGCTAGGAGCGATGGGTCCGGATGAGGATGGGACCATAGTACCGGTTGATGATGCGGGGGTGACTCCCGATTTTACTATTTGGTGGTCTCATTCATTGCGGGGATTTGAGAGGATGAGGGTTGTAAAGAGGGTAGTCTGATCAGTTAGACGTGTATGGGCTTGAGTAGAGGGAGGAGCTAAGGAGGGTGTTGAGGCTGAGGAGGAGAGGGTGGAGGGTGATGCAGCCATTGCTCCAGATGTTGCTACTGTGATGGCTGAGAAGGCCATAGTGGAGACCGAGAGAGATGTCACTCGTAGAGAGTGAGATGACTTGATAGGAGTATGGGATACTCTCATTGGAGAGAGGGATGCTTTGATTGTAGAGTGGGATGGGCTTAAGGCCCAACTTGTACAGGTTTCTTCTGAGAGAGACTGGTACAAGATCCAGAGAGACACTTTCAGGAAGGCCTTGGGGATCACAGGGCCTTCCATTTCTGGGAAAGAGTTATCAACATTGGTCAGACAGAGAGGGCCATCTGCAGGATCTTTGGGCATGATCACAGTATCTCATTATGAGGCCGTGAAGGTGGAGCAATAATATTATGTAGATATGATTATCATGAACTACTCAAATGCCACATTGTATGTTGATTACATAGCCTCCCAAGGGGGAACTGCAGCAGTAGTGAGACCAAGTGAGCAATGTGGCGAGTGTGGGGCAGCCACCTCGAGACCACCGAGAGGGGATGAAGATGTGCAGGAGGATCCGGTGGTATAGTTGTGGGAGGGACTCTGGGTCCTAGTCTAATGGATTTTACTGTTTGATTGTAGGCTCATAGAATCCCTTTTTCTTATGTATGACATTATATTGATTATGTGGACATTTGGACTTTGATATATATGTATATGATGGTGTTGATTTCTAGTTCCATATTAGATTCTTGATTTTTACATGGATGATGTAGTTATACATTTTATCAAATATGATGATGAGGGTAATTATGTTTATGATTATATGATTACGTAATTTTTTATATAATGATGATGATGATGAGGAATATGATTCTTAGTGAGTTGTTATCTTGTTTACGATATCCTATGTGTTGCATGAAATATTTGTTGAATGTGTTTATGTTTATGTTTTGATTATGTGGTTAAAAATGTGAATCAAATGTAACCTAAAATAAAATAAAGTAAAAATGGAAAGGGAAAATGCCCCATTGAATAATATACTTGCAATGGGTTTTGATAATGCTTGCACTTGTAGCCATTTAAAATGTTAAATAATACTATCAATAAATAGTCCATACTGATTATGGTGGACTTGGATGAAGTGGACAAAAGAACAATATGTATACATGCTTTCTATTGGGAAAAAGGGTTCTCTTTTTTGACAAAATTAAAGGGAATCAATGCCCTAGCTCTTTATGATAAGAAATTTTGTGGAGCAAACTGATCAATGTGGGAAGCTTTCTTATGGGAAAGTTGATCAATGCGGGAAGCTTTCCAGGATGCTCTCATATTTTGATATATTTGTAGAGGCTGATCAAAACAGGAAGCCTTTTTCATGGGTAGCCATCCTTCGAGGGTATGGTCTACATTTTATTTTGATTTGAATGGCCATCCTTCAAGGGATCAGTCCATGAATTTTTATAATGGTAGTTGTCCTTCAAGGGATCAGTCTACTTTTCTTTCAACAATATGATATTTAGATAGTTGTCCTTCGAGGGATTAGTCTATATATATATATATATATTGATTTTGATAGGAAGCATCCATAGATATATTTTTTTTACTTTATTTTGAGCTAAGAGAAAGACCCCAATAAATCATCCATTAAGGAGGGGATAGATGTATGAGTGACACGTATTCATATGCCCCATGTATAAATGTAGAGGTTCTGGAGGAAAAATGGCATTTGTCATTTACAATGGAATGATAAGGTTTAACCAAGACTGTCGTCATGATAATCAATCATTTAACAGTAGAAAGGCCTCAAGTGCAAAGCATTTAGAGGCTCATGTTCAGGTTCCCCATCAAGAGAAGTGACATGATACACTCCTGACCCATATTTGTGAGTAATAATGTAGGGACCAATCCAATTAGGGGCGAACTTCCCACGTTTACTTCATTCTAATTTAGTCACATTTTGATTTTCCTTAAGTACTAGGTCACCAATTTTGAAGTCACATTCTTTGACATGTTTTTTATATGCTCTACTAATGCGTTGTTGATAAACTTGGTGATGTTCAAGGGCCGTTAAGTGCTTTTCATCCAATAATTCTAGTTGTGCAAGATGATTTTGGTGGTATTCTTCATCAGGGATGAAATCCTTTAAAGATGCATGGAGTGATGGAATTTGAATTTCTAAGGGTAAAATGGCTTTAGAACCGTAGACAAGAAAATAAAGTGTAGCTCCAGTAGGTGTACGGATACTAGTTTGATAAGCCCAAAGGGTGAACGAGATTTGAATGTGCCAATTCCTACCTGCGTCATTTACAGTTTTCATGAGGATTTTGTTAAGTGTTTTGTTGGAAGCCTTTGCTTGTCCATTTTCCTGAGGATAGTATGGTGATGAGAAGCTTAGTTTAATATTGAAAGTATCATAGAGCTTTTTAACCTCCTTATTTTTAAAGGATTTTCCATTGTCTATGATAAGCTTATGTGGAATGCCAAAACGACATATGATGTTTTGATATATGAAATTGATGATGGGTCCAGAATTTGTTGAGGTCAAAGGAATTGCTTCAACCCATTTAGTGAAGTATTTAGTTGCAGTGATGATTGAATGATGTTGTTGAGATGATTTTTGATTGATTTCACCAATGAGGTCTAACCCCCATTGAGAGAAAGTCCATAAATCTTGGACCGGTTGCAATGTTTGACTCGATATGTGAATGGAGTTAACATTTAACGCACTTTTTCATGTACGTGCAACAATATTTGGTAATATTAGGCCAGTAATAACCTAGTCATATGATACGTTTAATGATGACATTGCCACTGAAATGGCCTCAACAAATGCCATCACAGACTTCTTTGATTGCGTTAGTTGATTCACATGACTTAAGACAATGTAGTAATACACCATCAAAACTACATTTGTAAAGGATGCCCCCTATGACCATGAAGCGAGTGACACGTTGAAGGAAGGATTGTTTAGTGCCTTGTGATAAGTCTGATGGAATTTTAGATTCAGTAAGATAATCAAATATTTAGGTATACCATAAATCCATTGGGTTTTCATCAATAATGTTTATGGAAGGTAGCTCATTTTGATGTGAAGGATGATCTAATCATTGAATGACTATAGACATTTTAGTTTTATCCTTTGATTTCTCCATTTCAAAAGGTATAAGAGACCTAAAGAATCCATAGTGTCTGCAAACCTGTTATAGGACCATGGAATGGTTTGGATGGTATAATGATCGAATGTGCCAAGGAGAAAATAAAAAATGGTTTTATATTTTTGAAGTATTTCATTTTTACACTGGTACTCTCCTTTAACTTGACTGATGATGAGTTGTGAATCTCTGTAGATTTCCAAGACATGGATACTTAGGAGAATAGTAGTTTGCAAACCCATGATTAAAGCTTCGTATTCTTTCATGTTATTAGTACACTCAAAATTGAGTTTGAATGATAATGGGATGGGAATTTTCTAGGGTGGTATGAAAACAACACCGGATCCTCCTCCTTCTTGGCATTTAGCACCATCAAAGAAGAGGGTCATTTTGACAGGGATGAAATCTGATTCATAATCATTGGATTTAATGATGTTGTTAATAGATTCATATCTGGAAAGCATTCATGAGGTAGTTTTTTGTCAGAAAAGTGGTGCCTCTACGAGTTGATCAATTATGGCCTACCTTTAATAGATTTTTGTGGTATAATTTCTAAGTCAAACTCATTCACTAACATGAGCCATCAGGTTATGCAGTCATTATGATAAGGTTTAGCATGCATGGATTTAAGTGGATTAAAACTAGTGACAACGTATGTTTTGTGATTAAGAAGATAATGTCATAGCTTGGAGGTGGAAAAATATAATGCACAACACAAATTTTCATCTTTAGAGTAGCATGTTTCGTATTCATGGAGTGTGTGAATAATGTAGTATACGGCCTATTCACAACCCTGACTATCACGATGAGCAAGCATGGCTCCTAGGGCATGCTCTGAAGTGGATATATATAGGTAAAATGGTTCCCCATCATGAGGTGGAGTGAGGACAAGTGGTGATAATAGATAATGTTTGATTTTTTCAAAGGATTTCTGACAATCAGAATCCCATTGAAATACTATATCTTTACGGAGTAAATGGTGGAAGGGTTGACAATGGTCAGAGAGTTGTGATATGAAACATCATATGGATTGTAACTTTCCTTGTAGGCTATGTAGTTGTTTGAGATTAGTGGGTGGAGGCATATCGATGATTTCTCTGACCTTTACAGGATCGAATTCAATTCCATGAAGAGATATGATGAATCCTAACAATTTTCCGGTGAGGACACCAAAGACACATTTTTCCTGATTCAAGCAGAGACAAAATTGAACGTGGTGGGTGACGATTGATTCAAGAATATCAAGATGATTTTTATGAAATTTGGATTTTCTGAGGAGGTCATCGACGTAATCCTCAATAATTATGTGATGAGGTCATGGAATATATATGTCATATCACATTGATATGTTGCCCCTACATTTTTAAACCCAAAGGCATGACATGATAACAAAAGGTTCCCCACGGGGTGATAAAGGATTTTTTATGTTGATCATCAAGTGCAATAATGATTTGATTATAACCTAAAAAACCATCCATAAGGGAAAGCATTTCATGGCCTGTTGTGAGATCTACAAGTTGGTCTATGTTTGGAAGAGGGAAATCATCTTTGGGGCAAGCAAGATTGAGATCCCTAAAATTGATGTAGATGTAATTTTTTGGTTGAAGCTTTGTTTACTGGGACAATGTTAGAGACCCATTGTGTATAATCAATGGGTATGATGAAATTTCCAAATAAGATACTTGCAACTCTTCCTTAACAAGGAGATCTATATGGGGGTGCATTTTGTGGAATTTTTGTTTGATTGGTTTGGCATTAGGATATGTGATGATGTTATGTACGACCATGTTGGGATCAATTCCGGGCATATCACCATATGACCAAGTAAAGGCCTGATGATATTTTGTTAAAAATGAGGTGAAGTCATGTAATTCTTGTGGATTGAGACTTTGACTGACTTTGACTATGCGAGGGTCCTGTAAGGTTCCCAAGTTAACATCGATAGTGGATTATTTAGAAGATTTTATATATCATATGGTAAAAATTTCTGAAGAAAGCACTCTTCAGCTCCCATGTGAGAGATAATTTTTTGATCGTCTTGACACTGAAGGATATATGTGGTAGGTAAATCTTCTTGAACCATGTCGGGTGAAACAAGTGGTAATGATTTGATAGAGTATCATGATTGATATGTGAGTGGTCCTAAGATATAGTGTTGACTAAAAAAATTTTGGTGGGATAGATACAGTGTCATATGTGTTATGTGGAATCCTTAAATTTAGTGGGTGGTGATGATTCTGATCCAAAAATGAGTACTGAGGTTTCTTGCTCGGGTGCAAGAGCTTCAACAGTTTCAGGGGTAAATTTTCTATAACCTAGGCCATTTTTCTCATATGGATTGAGGGTGCATAAGATGGGTTGATCATGTATTCCTTATTCGTAATGCCCAAGGCCAAAGCCTTTCCATGCACAACAGTGAAGGTACATATAGGAAAATTTGGGATTATCAAGGGATTTGAGGTTTGATTTAAATCATGTTGCATGGTGTAATTCAATTGATTGGGATGGTGGTTTATCAAAACCCGCCATATACAAGATTTGTTTTAAGGTATGCGAGCCCATAAGAGATAACATCTCCCACATCAGGATTATACATGGGTTGTTTATCAGGGCGACCATACATTTTTGGTGATGGGATGGAGTTAAGCATAAGAAGGTGATATTCCCCAAGAGTTAGATGTTTCACATCTTCTGTAACAAAGGAATCATCTGGTAATTTGGAATAAGGTACTTATGTGCTAGTGGATGCTTGATCACAAGACTCAGATATGGATTTAGGTATTAATACATTGTTTGGATGATACATCATATAGAATTCAACAAATGGATTTGGGTCAGCGGGGATTGTGTAAGTCTTATTTGTGTTCATACTTAAGGCAGCGATGGAGAGTTGAAGGAACATAACACATGGTGCGTATCCAAGGGCATCCTAATAACATATTATATTCGAACTATCCTTCTATGATGTAAAAGAGTTTTGGTAGGATTTTAACACCAACTTTAAGTGGTAAGATGACAATGCCTAGTGTGGGTGTGATTGTGTCATTAAATTAACATAATAGGACTAGGGTTTGAGAGAAAACCATGTTGGGTAGTTTGAGATGATCAAAGGCTAGAGAGGATATAATGTTGATAGTGGCACCACTATCAATCATGACTCTTTTGATAGAGATATCATTGATTTGAGAAGTGATGAAAAGTTGTAGGTCATGGTCTTTTCACCTAAGAATGGGTATTTCAGATGTTTCGAAGGAAATTATAGTGGATGCTTTTAGGGAACTTAAAAAATTTGCAAGAGGATTTGAGTCATTGGATGAGACAGTAATAGATTGAAGTAATTATATCATATCCTGTTTGTAAGGTGGCAATGTATGAATGCGTTCATAAAGTGATATTTTGATAGGGGATTGGTGTAATTGTTTAGTGGCTATTTTTGGAAATGTGGTGAGAGGAAGAGGGGTGGTTTTTATTGAAAATTTATCTTTAGTTAATTATGGTTGATTAGGACCTTCGGGGCTTGGTGAAATTGATATGTGAGGTTTATCAAATGACGTTGATGATTCTGGTGGTGGGGGTATATTGATAGTGTATTTTTCTTGTTTGGATTCAGAGGATTTGTTGTCATAATTTCGTGAACGTGTGGTGATGTGAACAACATTGATTTTATGGTTGGAGGCTTTAGGAGAAGACTTGTTTAATGGTGTTGACGTTGAAGTTGGAGTTGGATGGGAAGGAAGAAAGAGTGAACTACCCATCTTCTGAATCTTCTGATGGAAGGCTTTACAGTCTTCTATGGTATGACCCTAGGGTTCTATGATAATCGTAAAAAGTATTAAAATCATACCAGGTGGGTTTCCACCCCTAATGATTTGACGTCTTAGGAGGGGGTAATGTGATTAGTGATTCTTGTAATAGATTATCCAAAATGGTAGCATACTTCCTTTCAGGCCGAATGTCACTGGGGATTGATTTATGACTCGGATATGAAAATGGGTTACTTAAGTTTACTCGACAACCACAAAGGTTTCATAATTGCTCCAACGAATGGGTGACTAGGGTCTTGTATAGGTGGTGGCTGCAAGGGATACTTAGATTGTATGGGGATAAATGGATGAGGGTCAGATGTAGCTGTCCATTGTGGGATAGTGGATGTAGCTTAAGGACTCACTATAGGAGCATGATGATTTTTCCCCTATAATAATGGGGTGATTAATGGGTATAAGGAAGGAGGGATTGTTCAAGGGTCCTTGATTAATGTTTTGGTGGAAATTTTGTTTGAGAGATCCTACGGGTCTCAGTTTTGGCATGAGAAAGAGATCTTCAAAAGAAGGTATGCCCCTTGGATGAAGAGGTGGTGGAGGACCACAAAATTGATAAGTTTCATCATAATGAGGGATTTTAAAGACTTGGACAACACCCTATTTATTTGGTCCCTTCGAAGTCTTGGATGAACTCAGTGTATTTTTTGATGTTGATGCTAATGAAGGGAGAGGGGCTCGAATAATACAGTTAATATAGTCCACATGATTTTTAGGATTATTGATTTTTGTAGGTTATTTATGATTGAGATTATTGGTGGATTTAGATGGGGGTGAGTGAGCTAAAAATGTTTCTAATGGTACCATTGTTATGTTTCCAAATCTAGGAGTAGGTGTAGGTGTAGTAGTATTCATTGATGTAGGCATGGATCCCAAAACAACGTCGAGTAAAGGTATGGGAAGGAGTCTAGTGGTAAGTGACAGTTCAATGCCCATGGGTTTATCAGATGTTGGTATCAATTCGGTAGGTTTTGAATCAACAACTGACAAGGATATGGGAATAGTTTGTATGTTGATTGGAGTGGGAGAGAGTTCTATAGTTACAACTACATGTTCATTGGCCTCTGGTAAGGATTCTATGGATTTTGTTTCACTAGGCAATAAAGCAGATGGAAAAATGGGTTCAATTTTTGTTATTGTGTTAATGGTGTGGACAACATTAGCTTGTGGTGATTCAGAGGATGAGGGATGATTTGGGAAGGGTTGTTTGAATATATCAAGGTTTTGGTTTTGAGGTGCATTTGGATTATTTAAATGGAGGTCTCCCTTATCAATAAAATCCTGAGGACATTAAAAAAGTGTGACATCTTTCTATGTCATGGCCATTTACTCGATGGAATTTACAATAATCATTATCACGATACCAAATAGGCTTTGATAGGCAATAGGTCGAATGGGTGGTAATGATATGATATTAGAAGCTTAATTTGAAAACTGCACCATAAGTTTCTGTTATGGGTGTGTAATTATGATGTTGACAAACTTGTTCAGTAACATGATTTTCTTTGGGAGCTGATTTGACCACAAAAACATTAGTTGTTGTTTTAGTTTTATCTGGATTGGATGTTGATTTAGATGGGAACTGTAATTTTTGGTTTCTTGGGGTGAAGCTTCACCCACCCATCTTCTAGAGATCACAATTCATACTTACGGGCCATGGTGAAGGCTTCATTGAAGGTGTGGAATGATTGGATTTGTAAAGTGGATGAAATGTGCTTAGCATAAGCATGACAAAAATATCAATAAATTCCATGTTTGGTAATGTGAAGGATAAGTGATTGGTTACACCCCTCCAACGGGAGATGAAATTAGCAATAGATTCATCTTCAAATTGTTTGATAGCATACAAATAATTAATGGTAATTTTATGGGCTATGTTTATGGAAAAATTATCTAAAAAGAGCAGAACAAGTTGTGCAAAGGAAAATAAAGAATGTTGTGAAATGTTATTTTACCAGTCCAAGACAGGACCAGCAAGAGACATAGGGAACCTCCTTAACATTAAATCCTGATCATGGGATATCAAATAAAAGGCATGGTGAAAAGTGTGAATGTGTTGTTTAGGGTATTCTTTGCTGTAAAACTTGATAAACTTAGGAAGCTCCCAGTGTGGGGGATATGGTTTGTATGGTACAAACGGATGAATGGATTCATTGCAGATTTTTTCGTAGGAGAGGGTATTTTTAGATGAAGATGACTCAACTTCTAAAAAAGATATGTGGCTTAGGAGAGCCTGCAGAGGCTCTGCTTGAGCCTGTTGGCCTGAAGATGGGATAGATTCATATGAAGACTGGGGTGAGTACGCTTCATGTTTTTGTAGAGTGTTTTGTTGCTAACAAATGTTTTTTTAAGGGATGTTTTGTTGATAAGAAAGGTTAGGTTGACAAAGGTTATTTTTTAAAAATGTTATGTTGTGTGGTATTGTATTGCGGAATATTTTTTTGAGGTGCATCATGTTGATGATGAAGGTTTTGTTGAGGGATGTTCTGCTGATAGGGAATATCCTATGATGGAATGTTTTCTATTGGGATATTTTGTGACTAGATATTTTGGTAAGAGATATTTTTTTAGGGGAGAGAAACTTTTTGCAAATCACTACATGGTTGAGTTTGAATGTATTGGTATGATGTTAAAATTTTTGTAAGAGGATGTGAATATGTGGGAATATGTTGGGTTGGTGTAGAAGAAGCAAAAAATGATGGTTCCTGCCAAAAATATTTTGTTTTGAAATATTTTTTGTGGGATGTTTTTTAATGGCATGGATTGTGACATAGAAATGAAAGGTTGAGAGAGAGTTGTGGCATGTATTGTGAGGTAGGATGTGTACTAGAAATAGCAATGGTGTTAATCATTAGTGTTGTTGAAGGGATAGACATGGTAGTGTTTTTAATAGGAATGGTATCATTTTGGGATAACAAAAAATTAGAAATAGGAATTGAACTTAATGATGTCATTGGTACATGTGAGGAGGTTGAATGAGACATCGTGGAGGAAAGGGTATTGCTTTGGGGAGGTGAAAACCCTATAGAAGGAATTTATGAAGACATAACTTGTTGGGAAGACACATTTTGTGATGAGATCATATGGAGATCATAGAAATATGATGAGGAAACATAAAATGCTTTGGGTCGACTTCCAAACTGTTACTAATCCAATGTGTCTAATGGATTGGTAGAGCTAGTAGCATTTTAGGATTGACTAAGGCTCGGAATTTTAGGTTGAGCCGAAGTATCAAAAAATAAATGTTGAATAGCATGTTCTTGGTTTTTCTCAATGACTTGTGCAATGGCGGGTAAAGGGTTGTGAGTGACTTCATTGTGAATATTTGAATACTTGTGGCAAGTATGGATTAAGAGCAATGGGATTTGAATATATTATCTCTTCAAAAATAGGATCACCCCCATTATAAAATGGGAGATTCGGGTGTAATGGGAGAAAATGAAATGTTCTGATTCCAGTGTGTAAAGAATTCATTCATGGTATTGTTGTGGAAAATAAATGGATTTTTTTCTAGTTTCATTGTTATGACCAAAGCCTACTTCATTCCATGTTTGCGTGTCAGAAAAGTAATTGGATTTGTTCGTTTGATAGAGCAACGCTTTTGGCCGTGTAGGTGAAGAAATTGTTACTGGGAGTGGTGTAGTGCGAAGTGGGGCTTCAAGTTGAAATACAGGTGTTAAGGTAGACATGTTTTCAAATGATTGATTGCTTCTTGTTGTCTAGTAACAACCATAATAAACAAACACACACAAAACACAAAGCAAATGCTTAATAGTTGATTGTGTTAATCATTAAAGAACAAGAAATGGCAAGTAAAATATTATTTTATTCTTGTTTTGTTTAATTGTGAAAGGTGAAATGTGTAAAATGGTCAACAAGGGTCCTAAGAAGTGGTTATCTAAGGCTAGTTTCAGGTTTGTTTAGAGATGGATTCCTCAATATACCCAAAGGTATGTGAGGCAAAATTTTTTACTATTGTCAGTACGTGCATGGTATTAAGGTCTACCCCCTATCTTCAAGGTCCCGATGCGATAAGGGAGTCAAGTGTTGAGACAAAATATAATGACAATCAGATGTTTATACTAGGCTAGAACACCGAGTTGGCTTCCCTTTTGGGTGATGAAATCCCAATCAGTTTCACCTAGATGGGAGTGTTTTGAAAGCGTTTTTGATTTATAAGTGGTTTGGTTGTGTGTGGGGAAGAATAAGTGAATTCAAAAAAATTCCTTCCTAGTTAAACTATGTGATCAAGAAGTATGTACCAATTCATTTTAAATCCCAAAATGAGACGTTGATTTCGATGAGGACAAACATTCAATTATGCAAGATATAAAAAAAAGAAATGTATTCCAAACTCACCATGAGATCACTCCAATATTTATTTTTAGTTTCCTTTTTAATAGTTTTAAGTCATTTATTTAGTAAATCCGCGGGAGCAAAGCTTTCAGAGATAAAGAAACCTGTGATTTTTTAAAAAAACAAAAAATAGAAGGAAAAAAGACTACAAATTGATGAAATGTGTTAGATAATATTAAACAAAGAGAATCTCTAGTGATTCAAAAGAATCGTAGGAGATCAAGCAATTTCTAGTGATCAAGCCAATCATTACCAATTGGCAGTCAGTGGAACATATTGTTAAAATGTTGATAAAATGAAAATTTTACAAGGGTTTGAGGTCCCACCGGACATGCCAGAATGTCTCACGTGGTTTTTACCTTGGTTGTCTTGACAGTTTAAAGAGGTAATAACTGAACTCAACCTTGATATGGCAGGTTTCTAGGATACCTACATATGTGGATTATGTTTTTACACACCATGTTCAGAAACAATCAAAACAAGTCTTTTCCGTAAATAAGACTCATGTAATCAAAGCTGCAATGTTATGTTAAAAAATGATATCTATCAAGATAAACAATGTGATCATTATTTAACACATATAGTTGTGTGTATATAAAAGATTACAAAGCAATATCTATATGATTTGAGAATAATCAATGATTAAATCCACAAGTCATATTCTCGATCAGTGTAGATATTTTCAAAGACATGGGAATGAGATTTAGTTGAGTTGGTAGTTTCCTCCTCTTCTTCAGTCAACTCCAAGTCAGGGATGGAAATGTAATCCTCAGCAAAGAAGTCTAAATCTTCTTCTTGGGTGTCGTATTGGTGAGCGAAGGTAGATTCTGAGATGGAGATGCTGATATGACTGATGGAATTGGATTATGAAGTAGTACGATAATCCTCCTCTAAATGCTCAAGACCACTTTTGTAGTAGCTTTCAAATTGGGAAAGATCTTCTCGTAGCCTCAATGTCTCATCATAAGCATTCCAAAAGGCATCAGTATCTTCGTGGATACATTGTGTGGAAGTGAAGATGGCTTCAAGACCAAGATCAAGTGGAGTAGCCTGAATGAAACACAGATCCAAATCATTGATCAAAATCGTATTGTTCCCAATAGAAAGGGTGGCAAATGCGAGGGAATGAATCAACTGTAGGAAAATTAGGACCTCCTAATGCCATCTGAAATCATGAAACTTGACAAAATATTAGCAAATAGTCAATAACATGCATTCATTTTGATCAGATTGAATGAAAAATAGTAAAGCGGTAGAAATAGCAGGAATCACTAGCAATTCAAGGGAATCACTAGGGATTGGGGTAATCGTTGATGATTACTGTGAAAGTTAATTTTTTTCCTAAATAGAGTTAAATTTAATGTTTTACGCTATTAATTTTGTCAAAAAAAGAGAATCAATGATGTGAAAATTATAAAAAAACAAAAACATACTTGACATTAATGCATGGAATGAATAAATGAAATATTTTACCTTGTTAGATGTCTGGTATGAACGATATACAGAAACAAGTGATTGAAGGATGAGAAAGAGAAATCTGACAAGATTTTGACGTTCTACAAACAACGTGACACTGTAGTGTGTCAATGTGGAGGTCTTGAATGCCTGGTAGATCAAGAAAATGGTAGAATGTACTTGCAAATCCTGTGGATTTGTGTTGCAAATGGGGTTTAAAAAATTGCTCATATAGATCACTGGCAATCAGGTAAATCGTCGGTGATTTCAGTGAAATATTAGTTAGACTATAAACTGAATGATTTCCTTCTATTTTTCATTCCAAATGATGGGTTTCGGGTTTGTTTGATGTGGTGGAGGTTAAAAAAACATGAGATTACTTATTTGGAGTTGGGAAGGGGTTAGATTTTGGTATATTTGATTAGTAGAAAATAAGTTAATTCAGGAAGGTGTTTAGTTTGATTTTAGTAATTTGTTAAGTGACTGAGCGAGATGTTGTGGCGAACTAGATGAGGTGTGAAGGTGAGGTGTGAGGGGATAATATCCATTCATATATTTCAATCACTATAAATAATTATTTTATACTCTTAGAAGCATGATGGGATTAATTAATTATCAAAGGGGGGTGATATAACAAAGGTCGCAAGTGTGTCATTTTTAGTCACGGTATTGTTTAGGTTTAGGGGGAAAATTATCGCGTGTGCGTAAATGTGTGTGTAGCATTGCAAAGATAAAAATGTTGTGGAGGAACAGCCTTGATTACATTAGTACCCATGTAGATATAGAGAAGATCTAAGGAACTCATCATTATCACTATCGTACCACTATGGGAGTTTTCTTAGATTTGCTAATTTGTCATTGTTAAGTTTACGTCCTCAGGTTCTCACACCTATATGAGACTCTTATCTAAATTATTTGCATGTAACACGTATCCTTCAATTGAACACTTGCTATGTATAACCATGCCTTTGAGGAGCTCACTCATGTTCTGGAAATTTGTAAAAAAAGATCCTAGGTTAGGCCACCTCCTCCCATATCCTATCTCACCCACTCCATCTCTGTGTGTGCCTCAGTATGCTCACTTAGTAAAATAGTACATGTGGTTATCGCTATTGCCACAAGCTCAAACACATTGAATGAAATTGTTCACCCGCTAATCACATCCACCCTACAAAAATAATTCTATGTTATTGTGCAAGAAATAAAGTAATGGGGGCGTTCTGATTCAACAGTTTTGGTAAAGAGATGATCATCTATTCAGATTATAAACGTCTAGTTACGGGATGCATCACCTACAAGGCCGATAATTTTTTTTCGTGTGAACAGTGGAATGACCTATTTACAAAACCATACATCATTATAGTGATCAAGCAACTTAAGAATGGAAAACTATTTCCTCAAATATCCATTAGTGCAAGTGCACATCACAATGTTTGACACTGCTACATGATCTACAACTTATTTGATTGGGTATTACCATACCCTATAAGACAAGGATATTTAAAAATCCTATGCCAATCTACCACATCTACAGGTACTATATGTTCACAATTTCTACTTGTTTGATATGTGCCTGAGAACAATTATGTGGAAATACCTTAGTGAAAAATGTGTCATCTGACTTTGATATCTACATCCATATCAATGGGTAACAATTGGACCCTCATCTGTCCTACATGGGCACTAGCTATGCTCTATGTAGAGAGGGGGTTTAGGAATCCAAGTCGCATCACTGCCTTAGTAGATTTCAATCTCAATTTTAGAAGGGCTATCGAAAAAGCACTTATTGTAACCCCCCCAATAAGAAACCATAAACAATTCCACAGTTCACAAACTAATTTTAAGGCAATCTATAAAAATTTTAATTCAATTATTGATTTTTACTAAATATGGTTTTTTTTGTTGAAATATTAGTTTTTTACCATGCAATTTTGAATTAGGGTTCAGATCATGTAATTTTTTATATTGCAAACGCATAATTTTAAGTGAAAAAATATTCCATTAAATCAAATATTGTTGAAGCAATGAATAGAAGCTTGTTGAAACACTTATATCTATCACCACAACCCTGTTAGGATTATACTAGATTATACAAATTAACAAGCATGTAATGAATAATGCAGAAAACATAAAACAGAAAATGAATGTAATAAAACAGAGACACATATTTAACGTGGTTCACCCAAAATGGGCTCCGTCCACCAAAAACAACCAATCCTTCTATTCAGTCCAACAAAAATCTCTGTCACAATGCCACGACTAATACTATGAGCCTCATACATAATGACCCTTTAAAGATATTAGGGTTTTTTTTCATTTTGGGGGAAACATAGAAAACCACCCATTAGATATGTGATCTAATAAGGAACGGTCTGGATTTCACAATGCATAAATACATATAAAATGTGGCTTTCAGGGGCATTTCCCCCAAACCCCACAAGGGGGATGAAGCCCCCCTTTCAACCCACGTCGCTATCAAGCTTCACAACCAACAATCTCCCACTTGGAGACTGATTGTTGTAACTCTTCCACTACAACTCTTGCTTGGACTTTTCTTCTTGGCTTGTTTCTTCCACTTCAAGATCAATCTTGAAGACCCGCAGAATTTGAATGCAAATTCAACTTCTCATTTTTCATTGGCTTAGTAAACATATCAGTAGGATTATCATCTGTATGAATCTTCACCAACTCAAGTTGCCCATCCTCCAACACTTTTCATATGAAGTGATATCTTACCTAAATATGTTTGGTTCTAAGTTCTTTGCTAGGTGAATTACACTTTGCCTATCACTATGTAACTTACAATCCCCTTGTTCCTTACCCAACTCCTCCATGAACCTGCTCATCCATAGCATTTCCTTACTTGCCTCAGTCACTACAACATATTCTGCCTTTATAGTAGATAGGGCAACTACCTTCTGCAACTTTGAGATCCAACTCACTGCCACACCACCAACTGTAAACATGTATCCAATAGTGCTCCTCATACTATCCACATCTCCTGCCATATCTAAATCCAAAAATCCATGTAAAGTATAATCTAACCCTCCGAAGCACAAGTGCCTACTACTGGTCCCTCTTAAGTACTTGAGAATCCACTGGACTACCTTCCAGTGTGCTTTACCCGGATTTTCCATATACCTGCTAATAACTCCCACTGCTTAGGTAATATCTAGCCTGGTAAAAACCATGGCATACATGAGGCTCCCAATTTATGAAGAATAAGGAACTCGTGCCATATAATCTTTTTCCTCTTGTGTTGTTGGGAATTGCTCTTTACTTAATCTAAAATGCCCAGCCAATGGTGTACTAACCGGTTTCGCATTCTACATCTGAAACCTCTCTAACACCTTTTCTACATAGTCCTCTTGAGACAACACCAATTTCTTATTTTTCTTGTTCCTCTTGATTTGCATACCGAGGATTTTCTTTGTTGCACCAAAATCCTTCATTACAAATGTTTGTGCAAGCTTTTCCTTAAGATTTGCAATTTCCTACATATTAGACCATATTACAAGCATATCATCTACATATAACAGAAGAATGGTGTAACTCCCACTATTCAGCCATTTAAAGTACACACAATGATCTGATTGACATCTAGTAAAACCATGCTCATGCATAAAACTATCAAACCTTAGATACCATTGTCAGGGAGCTTGCTTAAGCCCATATAGGATCTTCTTCAACCTGTAAACTAATTTCTCCTTACCCTTCACCTCATATCCAAGTGGTTGTTGCATATAAATCTCCTCCTCTAAGTCACCATGGAGAAATGTCATATAAGTGTAAATCTTCAACAACAACAAAACTTAATACACTACAAATGGAAGACATCTTTACAACAGGGGAGAAAATTTCATCAAAATTGATACCTTTCTTTTGTTCATACCCCTTCACTTCAAGCTTTGCTTTATACCTTTTCCGTCCACCTTATTCTTCTTTCACACGGTAGACCCATTACTTTTGTGGTACTCTCTTCCCAACCAGAAATTTGACTAAATCCCATGTTTGGTTCTTCTCTAGGGAGTCCACCTCCTCATTCATGCCACACTCCCACTCCTTAGTAGACTCCAATTGCATTTCCTCATCAAATCTCTCTAGCTCACCACTATCTATTAGTAACAAATAATACAAAGCTTTTTGGAGATCTACTAGTACATTGTGACCTTCTTACAGAAGATGGGGGTGTCATGGGATCATTATTTTCTTGCTGCTCATTTTCTTGAATTTCTGACAGAGGTGCCGATGTCAACATTGGTTGTCATGCTTGGCCTACAAACCTATCAACCTCAGTACCTATAGGTGGATATTTTCCACCCGAGAGTTCATTTTTAGGAGTTATATCCTCAACCAATTCTTCCTTGGGCTTTTTTTCATCATGTACCTAATCCCTGTACATTCTATTTTCACGCAAAACAACATCACGACTCCTAATTATCTTATATTCATCTAGATCCCAAAACCGAAATCCATAATCACCATAGGATCCATAGCCTATGAATGCACAATGTTTGGATTTTGAATCCAATTTCTTCATGTTTTCTTTATTAACATGCACAAATGCCTCTGAACCAAATACTCTTAAAAATGAAAGGTCTACCTCTTTCCCAGTCCAAGATTCTTCGGGAATTCCTCCATCTAGTGCATTCAAAGGCCCACAGTTGATTAAGTACACAGCAGTATATATGGCCTCTTCCCAAAACTAAAGAGGTAGCTCCATGTGCAATCTCATTGACCGTGCACGCTCCATTATTGTTCTATTCATCCTCTCACTAACACCATTTTGTTGTGGAGTCCTACGAACTATTTTATCTCAACGAATCACATTCAAGGAACAATAATCTACAAGTTCCTTACTGTAATACACACCACCATAATCAGATCTCAAACATTTTAATTTAAAACCACATTGATTCTCAGCAAGTGCTTTCCATTTCTTAAATGTATCAAATACATCAGACTTACGCTTAATGCAATATACCCATACCTTCCTTTTGGTATCATCTATGAATGTGACATAGTACAAAGGACCACCGTGAGATGCAACATGGGCCGGCCCCCACACATTTGTATGAACTAGCTCCAACTCTTTTTCTCTCTCTTGGTATTCACTGCCTTGAGAAATTTAACTCTTTTTTGTTTCCCAAAAATGCAATGCTCATGAAACTCTAAGTCTAATTGCTTGAAACTTGAAATCTTACCTTTTTCCTATAGAATTTTCATGCCCTTCTCACTCATATGTCCCAATCTATTGTGCCACATGTTGTCATCCTCATCTGAAGTAGACAATATGGTAGAAGAATTATATATACAAGTAGACAAATAAAGAGTGCCTACTTTCTTACCTCGTGCCACTACCAGGGCACCCTTGGAAACCTTCCAAGAATATGAAGTAAATGTGACTGTGTAACATTCACCACCCAACTATCATACAGAGATGAGATTTCTCCTGAGGCTAGGTATATACCTCACGTCTCTCACTATCCATGTATTTCCATTCTATAATTTCAGGTGTACATTGCCCTTCCCAACAATGTTGCGCGGCTAATCATCGCCTAAATAAACTTGTCCAAAATTTCCCTAGACATACTCTTTAAAATAGCTCTTATTAGGGGTTGCATGGAAAGAGGCTCATGAATCTATTACCCAAGATTCTACTCTAGTATCAAGAGAAATTATAAGAGCATCCTGAACAATATTACATGTCAAGTTTTCCTCTTTAATACCTTCAGGCTGGTTTTCTTTGTTTCCTTTGAACCAACAATCATTTTTAGCATGTCCTCTCTTTCCACAGTTCCAACAAGTAATGCCTCTACTCCTAGATTTGGATTTGCCCATATTTGATTTAGATCTCCCACGAGCCTTACTCTTTGATTTCTCCTTGCTCCTCCCTCTACTCTCCATATTCAATGCATTTCCAAAAGAAGAATTTTCCCCTGTACTTTTCTTGTGCATTTCCTCATTTAAAATGACACTGACTACATCTTCAAATTTAAGAGAAATAGTTGATGTATTACTAACTGCCATTACTAAGTTGTCCCAACTTTTTGGCAAAGAACATAGGAATAATAATGCTCTAACCTCCTCATCAAATGGGATATTAACTGAATCTAATTGATTTATAATAGTGTGAAAATCATTAAGATGGTTAGACACAGATCCACCTTCTTGCATTTGTAGATTAAATAATATTTTCATCAAATAAACTTTATTGGATGCACTAGGTGTTTCATATAAATTAGCTAGGGTTTTCATCAACTCTATCTTACTCTTCGCCTGTGAGATATTTGAAGCTACGGATGATACTAGACTCAATCGAATCACACTGAGACACTTCCTTTCTAGAACCTTCCACTCCTCATCAGACATGACTGAGGGTTTCGCTTCTTCACCTCCCAATGGTAGGTATAGATCCTTTTGATACAGGTAATCTTCCACCTGCATTTTCCATAGCTGGTAATTTCAGTCATCAAACTTCTCAACTCTAAACTTATTATCCTCTTCCATTGATGCTTATCCCACTCAAACAGAAATCCCTCTGTGAGTATATTGTCAACAAATAAATCTCAAACGTGCTCTGATACCAATTGTTAGGATTATACCAGTTGTACAGATAAATAAGCATGCAATGAATAATGTAGAAAACGTAAAACAAAAAAGAATGCAATAAAATAGAGACACATATTTAACATGGTTCACCAAAAATGGGCTACGTCCACTAGAAATAGCCAATCCTTTTATTCAGTCCATCCAAATTCTCTCTCACAGTGCCTCCACTAATACTATGAGCCTTATACATAATGAAATTTTAAAGATATTAGGGTTTTTATCATATTGGGGAAACATAGAAAACCACCCATTAGATCTGTGACCTAATAAGGAATGGTCCAGATTTCACAATGTATAAATACATATAAAATGTGGCTTTCAAGGGCATTGCCCCCAAACCCCCACCGGGGGGGGCCATCCCCCCCAGACCACACAAGGGGGGTGAATCCCCCCTTGAGACCCATATCGCTATCAAGCTCCACAACTAATAAATTATCTTCATGATTCATGTGCGCATCAAAAATAGTAGCACAACTCTACCTTAATTTGCACTTACATTTATATCTATATCAAACCCGTGCAAATCAATTCAAATATATAGGGGTGGGGACTTTCCCTTCACCACCCATGTACTTTCTCAAAATAGATCACATGCTAATAATAGCCATACACCTTTACAAAGGGATGTAAAACCATGCAAATTCTCTAATAATAGATTTCCTATAGTTAACTCCGAGTATAAATCCTATTATTAGCCTAACCTATACATGATGCTCAACCAATTCTTGTTCCCAAAATAACATTGTGTGAGCTACAAGTATTCTTGTATTTGTGTGCTCCGCAAGCTATCTCCAAAGATATCTTGAATCCATAAATCATCTAAGTCCCAAATTCAAAGTGGTCTGGTGCACGCTTGTTTTTCTATTCTTCCATGCCTTCAAATGTGTCTTGATCCCGCACACACATTGTTTATGTGTCTTCACTTTAGAGAAATATTCTATCTACTCAACATTACCCCATACTAAAGTACAGTGTCGCCCCGTCAATGGGTAATTCCCTCTTATTTCAATGACAAAAAAGAATAAAGAATTGGAAAGAATGTATAAATGAAAGAATGAAATTTTACTCTGTAGCCTCCTCTTCTACTGGTAGGATCAACTCTAGATATTCATTTTTGACCTCGGCCTCTAATGTTTGTTAGGCACTGAGTGCATTCCCTATTTTCTCCAGAATATCTATGACTATGGCATCCAATTCATCCTAATTTATCTTCTCTTTCTCATTTTGTAGCACTTGGACAACATTGGCCATACTTGATAGCATTCCTTCCATGAGGTCCATCTTCTGCGCTATAAGTTTCCCAATCTCATTGATCCTATCCTTGTGTGGATCTTGGGCTGCTGTGAGGGCCTCACGCTTTTTTTTTACTAGTGCTAACCTTTCTGCATGCCCAAGTGTTTCATCTTTCATTGCCTTCAGAACTTCATTATCTTCCACTATAGTTTTGATCCTTATTATGGCATCTAGTGCCACACAGAGATTTAAAGCTTGATCTACTTTCTTCATCTCATCTTTCAAAGTTTGGAGCAAAGCCTCATAACTTGAAACTTTTCTGAAAATATTGAAATTTTCTCTTGCTGCTTCTTCTACAGGATCTTTAGGTGCGGGCATTCGAACAAGCCTGTCATCTAACAAAAAATTTACCAAAGTGTGCAAATAATGCATAGCAGAAGGAAATTTTTTAGGAACCTAGGATTCTAGATGAGGCCTTTCCTTAAGAATGTGGTCACCAAGCTCCTCAACCATGCTAACGAAAGCCTCATTCCCCACCTCTTCTCATTCCTTCTCTTCTTTCAGGAACTTTATTTCTACAATTTTTTCCCTATTTTCCTCCATTAGTGCTCTTATTATTGTTGCTTTATCCATATTTCTCCATGTAACTTTAGTAGATACATTGATCAAGGCATTTCTAACTTATTCATCAACCATCAAAGGAGGTTTTATTGTCATGTGCCTAATTTGTGGTGCCTTCTTTACTCTACGCGAGACACGTGATTCCTCACACACATCAAAATTTTGTTCATCTATATGGGTTTGCATGGACCAGGAAAATTGCTTTCTTGTGTGTGAAGTAGCCATCTCTAGATCCATCAACTCCCATCCATATAAATATTTCAGGTCCACGGTGCTCTAAAATCAGGTGAGTATGATTTTACTTATGTCCTCTACATATCCCATAGCAGGAGCCACATATTCTTCGCTCGCTCTTCCCTTCTTTTATCTCGGCCCCTTAGGAACCCAAGATCCAGAGTCTAGAGTTGTCCCTTCCCCTTCCTGAGTAGTAAGGGACACACTAGTTGGATTTCACACATCTTCTTCTACCTCTTTCAACCCCTCCTCATCATTTTTCATCTCCTCATCATGAGGCTCCTCTGCATCCTCAGGTTGCACTGGGGTTCCTGGCGCGCTCTCCCCAACTCCTCCTCCTTGTCATCTTTAAGCTTTAGCTTTCTTCTTTTCTTCTTCTCTAGTGCTTCCTTCTAAGGGGAGAGTCGAGGTGACCTTCGTAAAGGTTGTGAAATTCCTATGCCCTGGGTTCTAGTTCTTTGGAACACCCTTTTAAACTAGTGTTCCTCATGGACTGTGTCTATGTCCAAGTGTTTCTCCTCTTCTTGTTGTTGTGGAGGAGTAACTATGCACTCACTTTCTTCCTTGTCAGTGGGCTACCTTTGACCCCTGTGTTGCAAGCCACCACTGTCATTGTCGAGGTCTTCTTCCTCTTCTTCTTCTAAGGCCAAGGTAGGCTTTGCAGCTGCCACACTCTCAACTGTATGCTTCCCTTTAGATGGGCCTAGGAGCATGAACTCGTTCTCCACATATTTTCCCTTTTCTAGACTAGGCTTGAGCTGGATGTAGATGAGCCCAACCCCACTGTCTCCAATGGCCAAGATTACTGGCCTCATGCGTATGTCATCAAAAATTAGCCTTTCAATATAGGCAGACCTACCTAGGTAAACATAAGTTTTTCTCAAAGTATGGTAGTCACAATCTACCTTGTCTACATTGTATGGTAATTAGTGTGCGTCTGCAAACCTATGTACTATTTCCTTAAATAATCATGTTGTGAAGGCATATGACAGCTTACACCAGGGACTCCATGTCCCATCCTTCATCGCAAAGTGCGTGATACAAAAATGTTGGTACACCATGAATTTGTACTACCTTTCCTACCACTGAGGGTAGCTCCATTGGAATTCGTCATTCCTCTTCAAAGGCCACACAAAGTTATTCATACCACAACTCTGCCCTTTGCTTGAATAGACCACTCATCGATCCTTCACATAAGTATTTTTCACACCTCTCTGCGAGGGACTTCTTCTCCATAGGGTATTCCCAGATCTTATTGTTTGGCCCATCGGACACTCCAATTTCTACAAATACAAGAGATAACATAATAGCACCAAAACTTATCTTCTCACATGTGCATGCTTCCTCAATTATTGTGTCAGGGATGTATCCTGCCAAGTTGTATATTTCTCTATGTGATGTTTTCTTAGAAATGTGTAGCCACATGGTGTTCACCTACGACCATCACTCCTGGTCATTCAACTTTGTCAAGCAAGGTGTGCAGCCACTTGTACAACAGGATATTTCCTCAGTTTGTATATATGTCCATATCCACGTGGACCCTTTGAATACCCCAACTCCTTGCCGGTGACCACAATAGTTGTCTTATCAGTTTAATCACTGTTAATCTTTCTTCCTGTACCTTTTAACCCTATTAGTGTAGCAATTAAGGGCGCTATGATCTGCACCTGCCACCCAGTAAAATAGAAGAAGTCCTCATGGACTCTGCTCATAAGCCATTGGTATAGGTTTTCTAGTTTTCCAAAGTAAGGGAGTTCATATAACTGGTATACCCCTACCTTATTCAGCAACTTCTCTCCAGCATCGTCGTAGACTTGACATATCATCGACTATTCTTTTGTTAGTTTTTCTATTTAACAACGTGTCTAACTCATCTTTGTTATCAGTCATGCGATGGTTGTAGTCATTCACCTTGTAACAAAAAATATGGGAATCCCAATCCCATTTGATGATTACTTCTTATGGTTATTATATTTCTGAAAAAAAAATTGGGCAGATCCTCAACCTTGACCTTGGTCTCGACCTTCTTCTAACCTTTGCTCCTGCCCTAGGTTTTCTCCTGGGTGCCATGGTAATGAAAAAAATGTGCCTTTTTAACTCTGTCAGGTTTTACGATCCAAACTTTCATGCCCTAGCTCAAAAATTGTGTGCCCTAGCTTCTTCTCAAACCCTGGCACTCTATTCTTCCTTCCCACATGCCTTTTCTTTGCTCAAACCCTTCTTCACTGGGAACGCAAGCCAACTTTTTGCACATTTCCACTATCTTTGCTTGGTTTCTAAGCTCTTTGCACTTTAACATGTCTCACTTGGCTCAGTCACAAATAGCTCGATCAAATTCTCGAAATCACAAAGGTAAGATTGAATCAGTATCCTATCCTTATATAGATTTCAAAAAAGTTATCACATTTATTGCTCCACCTACTACCAAGTCTCCTCTTAACTCATCATTCACCAACCTTTTTTTGCTATACATCTGTGCACCATAGTCATAACCTTCTAGCGTGCCTTTCTACTTCTTGGCAACAGACCTCCTTACGCACACTTTCATGCATTGAAGTACTTTGCCATTGTGCCTTCCTCCAAGTAGTTTCCATGGATGCAACTTACCTTGCCTCACGTTACACTGTGCATTCATTTTTTTCACCTATGGTATTCATTAGGATCATTCTCCTTTCTAGCAGCACTTTTCCATACCATCTGCACTTTTCCTTATGCATACCCAACTTTAGATGACAACCACCCCACACTAAGGGTATGTGCAGTCCTTTACCACATGAAAACACTTTAGATTGTAATTAGCTTCTGGCATGCGCAAGCGCGCTTATTACACAAAACACTGAACTAAATTGAAAAAATCATAACAACAATGAATGTAAACACATAAAGGGACTGCATAAAGGGAAACCTAATCTAGTTGGAAATATTGCCTTATTACAAACACCAAGAAGGATTATTTATAGTAGGGCTTCAGCCTACTCCCGTTGAAGTAACCGGGACAACTATGTTCCATCAAGCGCCTCAAGCTGACAAGCACCTTGAGTCAAGTATATGAGTGATAACATACGGTCCCAACCAATGCACCTTAAGTTTTGCTTGGGTGGCACAGAAACTTTGAATCATAAAGAAGTACCATCTGCCTAACTTTCAAGCTTTTTGTCCCAAATGTGCCTGTCATGTCATGCCTTTTGCCTGGCTTTTTTCTTGCTTCTCACTCCATCGTGTTATGGTGTGCCTCTCATCTAGCTATATTAACTTGTCAATTCTTTCTTCCAATGCCTGCTCATCAGCCAGACCTCTAGCACATGCGCAATACACAAAGAAGGTAACATGAATTCCATAGGAAGAACTACTTCTGCGCCAAACACCAACTGAAAGGGTGTTGTCTTTATTCAACCGTTTGTAGGTTGTTCTATATGCCCAAAGCACAATAGAAACTTTATCATCCCAGTATTTTCTTCCAACATCACAAATTTTGGTCAACGTTTGGCTCAATATTTTGTTGAAAGCTTCAGCAGTCCCATTTTCTTGGGGGTGATAGGGTGTTGTCTTATGGTGTGCAACCATAAATTCATCCAATAATATCATGATAGTCTCATTAAGGAAATGAGTGCCCCTATCACTTGTCAAACTTAAAGGACATCCATACCTGGTAAGAATATTTTCCCACAAGAACCTTGTTGTTGTAGCCATTGTACAATCCTTTATAGGTGTCTGCTTCCACCCACCTTGTAAGATAATATGTACAAGTGATGATGTAGCGTGATCCAATTTTGTGCGCGGCTGGGGAAATAGGACCCACAAAGTCAATTACCCATTTCTCAGAAGGCTCTGCACTAGTAAACAACATTAAAGGCATCTCATCTGTCTGTCCAGGTTTTCCAAGGTGCTGAAAGTGATCACGTGCCTTACAAAATTCTCTACAATCCTTGTACAAAGTCTTCCACCAGAAACTAGCTAGTAGAATCTTGCACACGGTGGCATCTCCTGCATAGTGTCCACCTACAATACCGCCATGAGCCTCCTCCATAATTGTTGTTCGCTCATGCTCTAGTACACACCAGCGTAATAATTCATCCTGGCCTAGCTTTGTATAAGTCATCATTGATCAACATGAAAGGTGCGACGTGAATTGCAAGTTGTTTCTTTTCTAAGGCCTTCATCCCTTCGGGCACCATACCTGTGCACAAAAATACAGAAATATCCTCTAAATCCAAAGGTGCACAGTTTAGCATGTACAGTTGTGCATCTGGCATTCTATCTTCAATACTTGGTGTGTCTTCTCCTAATTGTATCCTTTATAAATGGTCTAGACTAGAATTACTTTTACCTAGCTTTACCATAGCTGCAAAGTCAAACTCCTAGAATAATATAACCCATCGGCATATGCGCCCCTTTAAAATGGGCTTGTTCACAAAGTATTTCAATACCATGTGATCTGTATAAAAAACAAAAGGTGTTGCTAGCAAGTATTGTCTAAACTTATGTAGCACGTAGATCATTGACAAAGCTTCGCGCTCTATCATTATATAATTTTTTTCTACAGGGGTCAACTTTCTACTAACAAAGCAAATAGGATGATCTACAATACCTTCTCCATGATGAGTTAGAACTGTGACAATGGTCATACTAGAGGCGTCCATATGTACATGAAAAGGTATATTCCATGAAGGAAAATGTAGGATAGGTGTTGTAGTAAGCCTTTCGTTCAATGCTTCGAATGTGTGCTGCTATCATTTTGTAGACACCAAAATGAAGTCATACTACCCTTATAACCCCATTAATTAAATTAACCATACCTTACCCACTCATATCCCATAGCGTACATGATTAATTGAATTAATTATCTTAATTAATTTTATTAACATCCTCACTTGACCACCTCACCCAGCCAACTCACCTAGCCACCTCACTCCATGACCCACTCAAACCTCATTAATGACCTAGGACCAAGTCTAAGCCTATCCTAACCAACTAGGAATTAGTCTAAACCTATACTTAACTCCTATCAACAAACCTAAGAGGACTCTTAATTATCTTTCTGTGATCTATCACTCGAGACTTGGATGAAGATTGAAGACCATGCCAAAAATAAAAACAATCAATCTATTTTTGGCCGACCTAGATATTCCTACCTTAATCGATGTCAATTATACCTCAACTGACATCGGTCCCCTAATCACCACTAGTTAGGTTAAATACATTTCCAAAAGCTTTTACTGAGGTTGGTTATTTGATTCAGGATCTCATACGAATAGAGACTTAGAGCACTTGAATTTCTGAAGCACTCAGGTAAAGGAAAACACATGGGAGCAGTACCAATAACCATTGGCATTCATCATCTTCTTCAGGATCATAGATTCACACAGAGAAGCATGGAGGCTCAAACTGCCACGGCATGAACACGACGTCTCTTCTTTTCGGATCTCTACCATCACTGTCCTTATCACCTGCATTCTCCAGACCTACTCTTCAGTAAGTACCTAACATCTCCTCATTTATCTATGTTTTCTTTTATTAAGATTTATTATTCGTCTCAGTATTTATCTTCTTCCACATCTGTATACTCCCTTCCTCCCACCAACCTATCACCTTACCATACCTAGTCCTTTTACCTGTCTTCACCCTCTTCCAACCATCTCTGAGTCTTCAAGACCATTTTACAACCTCACCCTCACCATTTCCAACCTCTATGTAATCACATAGAGTTTGAAAAAACCAATTCTAAGAGCTTTCTGCTAATTGCCCCTACCGACGCCAGTTAGCCAATCGACATCAGTCATTCTACCTAACCAACATCGGTCACATAGCTAACATCAGTTATTGTGCCTGGCAATATACCTTAGACTGCGAGCTCATACTCATTCCCTAATGGCCCAGAATCACTTGTAATCTTTACCAGAGCCTATACCAGACCTACAACCCAATACCAACCCATCAGTTGACCAATTTTGACCTCAATCACCTTTTACCTGACCTTTCTTATTTGTCTTGTATGAAATACCTAAATCGTTTCAATTCCAATAAGATTGTTATTTCATGTGTATTTTGGATAGTATTAATATTGTTATATAAAAGTGGATTGATAGCCTATTCAGGAAGCATCACACTTCCCGAATCTAGCTTCTCCTAGGCAGTCCACTCATTATTTTGTTTAACTCTATCTAGTGGTATTGTTTTGCATTTTACAGGTAGTTCCTCCTAGACAAAAGGGAGCTCTTACAATCAGCATTGGATTAGGAAAATCAGAACGCACACACAACCTTCAACCAACATCGCAAACAGGTATTCCTCCTTGGCCTACTACCTTTATTTGTTTCAACAATTTCTTAAAAATCTGGTGAAAAAGGTTCTCCCTAATAAAATTGGCCTTTACCATTTAATAATTCCTCTAAGAGCACGACAATATTAGCATAACCTTTGATAAATTTTCTATAATACCTTGTGTGGCCCAAGAATCAACACACCTCTCTCTGACTAGTAGGCTCCTCTAAGCCTAAAAATAACTGCAACCTTAGTTGGATCTACTAAAAAAACCTCCTTGCAAATGATGTACCCTAGCATAGTCCCAAATGGTGTACCAAATACACACTTCTTAATATTTAGAGAGATGTTTAACTGTGTGCACCTCTCAACCATTAACCTCAAATTGTCACAATGATCCTTAACAAGCCCATTTACAGTCCAATAATCTAAGTAAACCTGCAAGAACTTGTGAATAAAGTCTTGGAATGCTTGAACAACAATGCGTGAAAATACTGCAGGTGCGTTCTTCAATCCAAAGGGCATCACCATGTATGCAAAACTTCCCCATTCAATTGTGAAAGTTATTTTCTCTTGATCTTCTTTAGCAATCCTTACTTGATGATATCTAGAAAATCCATCTGTAAAGGAGTAAATCTCGCGCCCTGCAACACCTTGTAATATTTCTTCAGTAAATGGAGTAGGGAAAGGATCAATCACACATGCAACATTCAGCTCTTTGTAGTCCACACAAATCCTAATCCTTCCATATTTCTTTGTATTGATTACCATAGGGCTAACCCACTTTGATTCCTTTGTGGGCTCAATGATGCCATATTTCAACATCTTGTCAATTTCTTCATTAACTTTTAAGTATAGGTTAGGGTTCATCTTGTATGGTTTCTTCCTAACCAGGCACGCACCTTCTTTTAACTTTATTTTCATCTCTCCCAAAGATTCACGTACTCCTTTCAACTCATGGTAGCCCCTAGGAAACAAGTCCTGAAAGTCACACAGCAACTCGGTTATCTTAACCACCTCATAGTTAGACTAGTAATCCCCAATAATGGCCTCTTTAGGTTCAACTTGCATCTCAATGTTTACTTTCTTTGTCTTCATAGGTTTATGGTAGGCATGTGCCTTCTCATCTACATTGTCTAAAACCTCGCACATACCCTCTAAATGATCTATGTCTAAATTTTTCACTTCTTCATCATCCATCATGTAGACCATCATCCCTTTCTCCTTCTTTAGGAAAGCACACTCAAGCATTTATGAATATGTCTCTTCTACTTCCTCAAAATGTGCTCTAGGTTTGATTCACCAAGTAACTCATGAATGAGTTCTTCAACTTTTACATTATCTGCCATAGTCAAGTGCTTCATAACTTGCAATGCCTCATTCACCAGAGGTTTAGTGGAGAAGTAGTCAAAATTTTGGATCATACATGTAGTCAAGTTTTGCAAATTTCCAATCTCTCTATTCAACTCAGCATAAACATACCATGTGTGCGCGCAACCTCGCAAGGTGAAATATAACTTGTGTGCCCACAACGAAGGTGATAATTCCTCCTACCCCTCTATCGATATTCTCTCACACTGCTGAACATGGTGTTGAATAGGACTATTACCATGATATTCACATATTTGAGTAGGTGTATTACTTCTGAGAAACCTTTTTGATATGGCAATCCTCAGTTCTCTCCATTCTATGAGGTTATACCTATGAATGATCCACTAGCACATTATTGTCCCGCGCATGGTATAAACTAACATGTTCCTTTTGTCCACTTGACCCTTCCACTGTAATTCCATGGCTTGCAAGAATACCTCAAGGTTTCCTTCACTAGTGCACTGAGGTACAGGGTTGTTGCTTAGGCGCCTAACACAATGCGGTCTTCTTATGTATGTAGGTACACTCCTTACCTCGTGCCTAACCATTTCATAGGTGTCATGGGCCCAATTGACACATGTAATACTTGTAGTATCACTAATGGACTGTGTATATTCCCACTAGAGAATTCCTTCCTTAGATGGCACAAGTGCTTCCAAATCTCGAATGGTGCACACATAGATTCTTTTCAGGTCTTCTTCACTTAAAGGCTCAACATAAGGTGTAGATTTTCCATTTGTCAAAGGGATAATAACTTGCTCCTCCTTGTTCTCAAAATTGATATATCCCTTGTTAAAACATAGATCAACATTATTTGCATAGCACCAAAGACTCCCAAGTAGAGTTGGGAAGTTGTTTACTTCTGTGAGTGCCAAAACCTCGAAATCTCCAGTGAACTCAGCCCCTTGTATGGTGATTGATGCATCTTTCAAGACTCCAATTGGCATGGCCTTAGTCTGATTTTCCATAAATAGTACATTAGAATATGGTTGTAATGGAGGTCTACCCATCTGAACCCATGCATATAAAGTAAGCACATTAACTTCTGCGCTTGTGTCAATCAAGATATTACTCAAAAGTCATCCATCCACAACAGCATTCAAAGTGATCTTCTTGTCATAATCCAAGCTATAAAGAGGGAGATTAGAATACAAAATTTGTCATTCATTCTCAAGACCAACACACGGAGTGTTTCCCTTTAACAAAATCCCTAGTAATGGAATAATGTTCTCCTGACGTAGCAGCTTACATACTTCCTTCAGATCATCAACATCTGACTGGAGAATGTCAGTTGCCTTCTTTTGTTCCAACTTCTATGACTATTCCTTTAGACATTGTATCTCACCCTGCAGATCTCTGAGTACCTCCATGGTTTCTTAGTAAACCTCCTTCTGATGTGTAGGGTCTGGATAATTTTCATTCAGAACCTCCTCCTTAGTAATGGTAGGCTTATGTTGCAATGTCTCTCTGGCATGCATAGCTTTCGCACGTGTAGTAATCTTCATAGGTACCATCTCAGGATCCGGTGCTAACTTCAGCATCCATTGGTTCTCCACGTCACACTGTGTTCTAACCATCCATACGATCTTGTTCTCATGTTTATGCTTCTTGCTAAGATTTTCATATAAATCTGGGTACTCTTCATAGTTATGATTATTTCCACAAAAAGAATAAGTAATGTTTTAAGGACATTCGTGCCTGTAGTGGTCAAGAGATTAGCACGTATAACATGTCACATGAGGAAACTCGCCTTGTCCACCACCACGGCCTCAGCCCCTGAATCCACCATGGTATCCTTGACCTCTACCACAGCCTCCCTCAAAGCACCCTTCATTCTAATCATAACGCCCTTGAGTGTGATCATGATCATGTTGCTCACTTTTATCCTTAGATTTATTTGTAACTCTAGTCTTTTATACTCCAATATCAATGGCATCATGGATCTGATCAATCAACCTACAATCTTCAGTATTGTGAGTTGTGGATAGAAAAATCTTACAGTAGCAGGACATGTTCTTCCTTATTGCACGTTGCAATAATGGGCAGCAACTTACATTGTGGTCTAAATGACATATCTCACAATCTAGTAATATGGAGCACAACGGTCTAAGAGGACAACTATCCTTAGTATGCCCCTCTACTTCACAATTTGTGCACCAAATTCAACTGTGTGTCTCATGCGCTAAATTGGCTGATAATTTTTCCAATTGTTTTGTTATTTCTACAATCTAAACTTCCATGTATGGACTTACTCCAGTGTCTATGCTTCTAACTACCTCAGTGCACAGAGCTACTTCAAGTGACTTGTGTGGATCTATATAAGTCTTGCGTGAGAGTTCCCTTCTAAACGGCATGATCAAGCCTCTGACGAACCACTGTCCATCCTAACTGACATGGATATAATAGGATAGTTTAGATACAAGTGTTTTGAAATGAACATCATACTCCCAAACTCTCTCAGTAGTGCCCTGCTTGATATCCTTGAGTGTTCTTATACTTTTTTTCTCAAACTTAGGGATATAAAAATCCTTGAGAAAAGCATCTCACAATGTCGTATAATCCACACAAGTCTAATAAGGGTCAAACTTCATGTACCAACTATGCACGTGTCCCTACAACGTAGTTACAAACTAAATTTCCTTACACTCTGGAGCTATAATTCGTTTCGTGTGCCATAGTATCTCACACATATGGACATGCTCAGCAACATCTTCTATTCCCCTATATTTTGGCAAATGAAGTGACATCTCCATGTAAATATTTTGGGGTTAGTGAGGACCATGCCTACCAAATTTAGAACCACCTGTGTTAGCTCTGCCTCAAGATCCACTAGATCTGCCAAATCCCGGGCTACCTAGGCCTCCTGATCCTCCACCTGTAATAGGACTTGAACCATAGGATGCACACTACCTTATGTCCCAATAGTGGTGCTAAACTAAACTCCAACAGTCTGCAAAGTGGCACAACCCCCAGATTTGAGTCCAAAGATCTATGTGCATGTGTTCTGTGCCGATGATGTGCCTGAAAAGGTACCTCCAAATAACAAGGAATACATTTGACCAGCCATAGATGTACTTGTTATGTGATTTACTCATGAACCTGTTGATAAGTCAACTTTACCTCTTATTACTCTATTGCCCAAACTATCTTGTTGACTATTGACTCTAATAGAAACTAGAAAACTATGTGCAAGGGCTAGGTCGTTACGTAGGTTCAGATGCATGCTTGCGGCCCATATTGTCTCTACTGGCATGCTCTCACAAGAGGCCAATGAGGGTTCCCTGTCATGGTTGCCCAAATGGGGGAGTTCTCGATGCTCTAGTTCCACATCCTCTGCATGAGCTTGAAACCCTTCACGAACCATCTCTCTCCACAATGCCATTTGTTTTGTAACCTCACGTTACTTCTCTAAATCCAACTTGCATGCCTCATTGAACTCAAGCCGCATTTCTTCTCTTTTCCTTTTTGTCTCTAGGTCCACCATCTTTAACCACACCTGTTCCTACCCGCACGCATGGTGGGGTTTAGCTAGCCATCAGTTTCTCTTCCAAATTTAGGGTTACCATCAAGATCATGATCTCCAGTGGAATTCCACGCAGATTGGGTCCCCTAGGATAACATAAAATTGAAACTCATCTACCTCTAGACACGAGGAAGTGGAAATTGAATACTCTAAAATATAGCTATTGATAACACCACAAAACCAAGTATCCACAGCACGCGTCCAAATTAGATCAACATCATAGAGAGCCTAAAATTCTTCTTACGTCAAGATAAGTGTGCAAAACCTCCAATTTATTTTAGATGCATAAGCAACCAGCCACTCGTATAGTTCTATGGGAAAGATAGCAAAGAAGCTCTCATATAAGTAGTCATATAGATTTTGCTCAACCCATGTGTGTGCGTCAAACTCAGATCCAGTGTTGAATCTCCAAGCATATTCTTCTTCTAGATCTATTATCCACTCCTCAACACTTGATAAGGTCAACCGGTATGTCTTCATCGTGTAACATCCTGAAAATAGCTGAGAAAGAGGTCCCAGCAACATAACCAATGATGCAGTCTAGAATTCACTGTAAATAACCCAAGCGCATTGGCACATCACTCAGCCTTAGATGAGTGCTCACCCGAAGTGAGCAAAGGCACCAGGTCCCTCTTTAGATTTGTTTGTTCAAAATGTTAGCATGATGATGCATATATATATTCATACTCATAATCAATCATAACCAATCCACATTGCATAAACTAGATCTAGATCTTAGAATATAAAAGATGAACTAAACAATGACTATAATAAGATTTACCATGCAAGAATTAGGCTCAGTCATGTTCAACACCATTATCTAGCCAATATATTCCATTACATCAAAAACTATAAAACACGAAAGCTTCTTACATTACATAATTATCTCCATGAGTCATGTGCGCGTCAAAACCTATAGCACAACTCTACCTTAATTCACATTTACATCTATATCTATATCAAACCCATGCAAATCAATTCAAGTATATAGGGGTGGGAGCTTTCCCTTCACCGCCCACACACTTTCTCAAAATAGGTCACATTCTAATAATAGCCATGCACCTTTACAAAGAGATGCAAAACCATGCAAGTGCTCTAATAATATATTTCCTATAGTTTTCTCCTAGTAGATTTCCTATAGTTTAATCCAAGTAGAAATCCTATTTGTCTTGGATTATTTGGAAGTTTCCTTAATCTTATATTCTTTAGGATCTTTCTTGGAGCTCTTTTTATCTTCCACCTTAGTGGTACTCTACTCCTTTTTCTGAGAGCGTGTGAAGACAACAAAGGATTGACTATTCATATCTTCTATAAATTCTTCGTATTCATCTTATTCTTCTAAATGGTACTCAAAGAAATGACTATTACTTTCTCCTTCAGGCTCTTCAACTTTAGGTTTAGATGTTCCAGAATCTGGATCTTCTTCGTCAACCTCAACAACTTCAACTTCATCATCTCTTTCTTCAATGACATCACAATTTGAATTAGTTGCAGGAGTTGCTTCGATAACAAGCCTCGTCAGAGCACCTGCAATCCTGGCTATGTTAGGAATGTATCCTTTTCTTGGGATGTCTTTGTAAGGAGCAGGTTTACTACTTTGAGCAACTTTATTTTTCAAAGCTAGCACATCATTAACCAACTTAGTGAGTATAGCTTCTGAAGCATTGGGGGTTTCTTGAATTTTTCCCTTGAGAGAAGTTTTCTTGAATTTTCCCACCATGATTAAGTCATCATCAATTTCTATGGCCAAAGATTGAGCAAGTTCCAAAGTAGCCACTCTATCCCTTCTCAGCTGATAGCACACTTCTGGTTCTTGTGTGTTAATAAAGAAACATTTTTGTCTGTCAGGGTTTGGGCAAATCCCGGCATGAACTTTGTTCACCATTTTTTTGAATTTAGCCATGAAATTACTCATGGGTTTTGTTGGCTCTTTCTTCTCCTAAGATAGTTGAGCAAGAAGGGCATGTTCATCTTCTTCTCTCTTGAATCGATCTTCAAACTTAGTTTTCATATCATTCCAGTTTGTAATGCATCCACTTGGCAGATGATGAAAGCAATCTGTGGCAATGTCATGCAATGTTTCAATGAAGAGGTGAATAACAACATCTTCATATTCTTTTGAAAAAACTACACATGTAGCAAAGAAGGTAGAAATGTGATCATCTGGTGATGTCTTCCCATCTCCATCGAACTTGGGAAGATCTTCCTCGATCCTTGTGGAAGTTCATGTCAAGCTAGTAAGGCCAATGGGCCTATGGCATTTCCTCATGGTACGTTAACTGCCATCTTGGGAAAGTATGCAAATGCAAAGCAATGTGAGCAAGGACAAGTGCTTGAATTCTAGTGATTCCTTCATTGCCTGTTCTTTCAGGACTTTACTTATAGATCTACGAGGTGTGTTCTTATTGGGATGAGATAACTTGAAACCAAACTTTCCTTGAAAATAAAAAATGAGATCAGATCGACCTTTAGCTTTTTCTCCTCATGTAAACCTCTTTCCTGCCAGTTTGAAATCTCTACTATGAAGGGATCACTGGTATGTTCTGATTAGCTCTAGCCTTTTCTCTTCACTCTCTTTCTTGAGCTATTTGTGCCTGAATAACTCTAGCAACTCTCGCAGCTTGATCTTCTTCATTATCTAGTTCTGATGCGACGAAATGAAAATGATATTTGCTCATGTGCTTTTCCCAAATAACTTTTTCTCAAATCTGATGATATGTCTTCTTGAGTATCTACAAAAAAATATTCGGTTGCAAGATATGTGGGTTCCCTGTAATAGTCATACAAATTATTACTTTGGTGGAAGAGGATTGTGTCGGTAAACAACGATCAACATGTGTCCAGGAGGTCTTCTGGCCATAAGTGTGGGTGCTCTTCTTCTAAGGTCTTCACTGTAAATTTCTCTGTCAATAGCTCTATCAACAGCCTAAAATTTTTGTAAGCTTTTACGGTTTTCCAGTGATACTGTTTGAAGGTTGGCAACAATTTCTCCTTAAAAATCTTCGTCAGGCACAAGGTTCGGTTGAAGAATTGGAGCTTGTACAGAGGGGATAGTCATAAAGATTTAACCAAGCACTGGTTAACGATTCCTAAATCCCGAGTAGATTCACCAAAAATTGTAAGCATATGGATTTGCATGCATGCAAATGACATACAAAAGTGTGGGAATGAAGTCCCTCCTCAATGAAGGTGAGGTAGCCTTTATTGAAAGCCAAAATTGTATTTACACCTGTACATTCAAAATTGTGTGTGGGGGGTGTTTCAGAACATTAATGAAAATAAAAGTGAATGAGGGAGATGGAATGGAATGAAGGAACGAAATGGAAAGGAATGAATGGAAGGAACATGCAAGATTTAGGTAAAAGCAGAGCCTAATATTGCATGGAGAAGAACAATAAATAACTAACACAAATAAAATGGAGTTAACATCAGTTAAATGAGAATGAGTAAAGGGAACACACATGAGCAAGTAAAAAGCAAAGCTTGATCACTGTGAACAAGAAAAACAACTTAATAATGTTGACAATAAGATCAAAGACAATATTTGTATGTAAGATTTAAACATCTAACATCTAATGAACATAAGAACATCAAATGTTACAAGAGAAAATGAATGAGACACAAAGTTCGTATTTCATTAACTCCAAAATGTCTTCACAAAAGAACACAAAGTTTATTCCTGAAACAAGCTTACACATAAAAGTATTTTCTTCTCCTCTCTCAAAGTCACCCTTTACAAATGAGCCCCTGACTTCCTTTTAGAACCTAAAAGTTGGTTATAAAGTAGTTAGGGTTTTACATGAACATAAATAGGGCACATAAGTGACTTTGATTTTTTCAACAAACATTATAAAAAATGACTAAAAATAGAAACCACTCAAGTTAAAAATCCATTTAAGGAAAAATTCATAAATAAAATAAATGGGTACGTGTGGACCCCACTTAAATGACTTGGACATACACATAAACATTCTAGTTAGTAATGTGCCACCTAGATCAAGACACCTAAGATCACTACCTTATCCATTGGGCCAAGAGTCTGCCTATCCCAGTTGTATGGGTCTGAACTCATTAACCGTGCTCTGCAATCCTCGAAATGACAAGAGAGCTAAGCTTGAAACTTGAGCAATTCATCCACCTCTCTGTTTAAGCAACATCCTAATGTGAGAAATGTTATCTTCATTCGTATTCACATTCACAATTACATAAAATTATCCACATGCTCTGAATACCTTTCCATGGTGAATTCTTCATTTTTCATGAGATCAAAGTCGTTACGCCACCTTGGGTTGTCAGAATCTAGTTCTTGATCTTTCACCATTGAGAAGATCTTCCAAGAGCCAAAATTGCAATTCACTTCCTGGATTTATGTCTTTTGTCTTTGTCACCATCCCAAAGTGTTTCCATTCTGATCCACTCACAATCTTCTAATTAGAGAACGTTCCAACTTTAAGACTGGCCAATGAAATATTGTGCCCGTTACTAACTGAGAGCTAACAGGGACACGCTTGAATGATGTGGCCTTGCTTGATGTTCCGCATAATTGTACTTATTATTGGTCTTGTTTTGTCGATGAATAGATCCGTACAATGATTAAGTGAAAATAATTGACGTAGAAAAGATTCTCCTGTTATCGATCTCTATCGATAACAATGGCTTTTGACTCCGAAGAGACCTATGCCAATACCTACGACTTATACCGCATAATAAGGAAGTTAGAGGTTGCTTCCGCTTTGGAGCCATTGGAGTTGAATCGCAACACTGTGTAGGTTTCTTAGTGCATCCATGTAACTGATGACTAATTTAGAACAATCCTCAAGAAAATTGTGACTCCCCTTCGGTTGATATGCGCTCGCAAAATCGACCTATGTCGATGTGTCCCAAGTTGTTATCAGCGATGTTCTCATACTCTGAATGTAGCGTCGAGGTGAGTAGAATTCCCTGGAATCCATACTACAACATCGTTTTGTTTGAAAATGACATGATTGTGAAAGAAGCGTGATTTCAGACTATTACTTCCTTCTTACAAAACTGCACAAATCGCCTCTAAAACTGCCCTGAGAAAAATACCAAATCTTATTATCAGAAAATCTCATTGGATGTGGAAGTATATTAAGGTACCACAAATTTTCATGTCAGAGGGTTTTTTTTCCAATGAAATTCTTCAGTTAGATATTAAAGGTCAAAGTTGACTCTACTGAAACTGCTAGGAAAATGCAAGCGTAAAACTGCGAAATCTCGTTTCATTTTAGCCTGAGAAAAATACCAAACATCACTCTGAGCATCTAAAACTTGGAAAGGGGGTATATGAAGGTGGGTACAATTAAACGAAACAATTATTTTCTCTTGAAAATCATCTGAGTTTGAAATATCAACTCTCAAAGTGAGTCACCTTGACAGGCTGAAAATTGTATGCGTGGTGAAATCAAACACATTGTGTTTTATTTGGCTTCGTAAAAAAAATCAAACGAGGTGTTGCGCATTTGATTTTTTGCAAAGAAGTACATTAATGTGGGAAGAATTCAACAAACAAAACCATTTTTCTTGAAAATCATCTGGGCTTGAGATATGGATTCTCAAAGTAGGCCTTCCGCCAAGTTGAATATGCGCGCGCGACAAAATCGAGTAAACTGTGTTTTTCTTAAGTTCGTGAAAAATATCAAACAAAGTGTTGTACACTTGAAATTTTTCAAATGAGTACATGAAGATGGGGGGAATTCAACAAATCAAACCTTTCTTCCTGACAATCATCCGACTTCGAGATATCAAGCTCCAAAGTTGATTACTTCAACAGATACAAACCGCGGCAAAAATAATAACTCTTTTTTTAAATTTCCGGTCGAAATGGCTCCGCGTAGGATAACCATTAATCTTTTTAATTCACTATTTCTCTGTCTTTCTTGATCATGGTTGCTTCGGCATGAAGAATTACTTTGATTTTCTGACAATGTGTGGGCTGCACAAGCTTGATATTTTTTCTTTGGTAGCGAGTAATCTTGCTTCTCCTTCCCAAGCATGCGTTGGTTTGTTTTGTTTGGATTTTTGTTTAATTAGCATGTGTGGGCAGGATTCTTATGGCTATGTGGGTAAAATGGACTTGTTTCTCCTTCCAGAAAAATGTGTTGGAAAATTCTAAACTTTGATGAATGTGTGGGAGAAATTCTTACGTCTTATTCAAACTATAGTTCTCTTGCTTTTACTCATGGGTGGAAATTGATTAAAACTTCTGCATGTTGCATGGCCTCTTTCTCCCTGATGAATGTGTAGGAAATAAACTTCTCTTTATCTTTATTTGTCTTTCCAGATCTTTGATGAATGCGTTAGAACCAAGGCTTCCTTTGGACTATTTTTCTCATGCTAATTTTCTTCGCTTTCACCTATGCGTGGATATTCTCCTGCTTTTGACTATTTTTATTCTTCCTAGGCGTTGAAAATTGTTTTCTTCTCCCTGCTGCGTGGCCTCCTTTGGTCTGATTTTGGACTTTTATGCTTTAATTTGTTTGTCTTTATTTGTTGTTTCTCCTTTGTCTAATGTGTGGCTTTTGGTGTAAAAGTAAAAAACAAAACAAATTTTATTTAAGGATAGTTTTCTCCTCCTCCACGTGGACCTTTCAATGAAGACAAAAACAAATACATTTTCACTGTTATCTTTCCTCCCCCATGCGTGGATGATTTCTCACCAAACCAAAATAAATATTTATTATTATTATTATTCTTCCTTTCTGGTCTGCATTGGAAATTTGCTCTCCTTTGACTGGTTTCTTGGCTCTTTGTTTGCGTGGACTTTCTCACGTGGCCTATGTGCAGACTTCTTTGGTAGCATATAAATCTCCTGGTGCATGTATTTTTTCCTGATGAATGTGTTGAGATTTTGATGCAAACTATTTTCTTTAACCTGCGTGGAAATTGTATTCTTCCTCCTATGCATGCATGAATATACTTGCAAATGCATTGGAATGTTGAGGTATTCAAACTTGGCTCATGCATGGTGATTTGTTGAGGGATGTGATAAAATATTACTCTGAGATGTTCCTTCAAAAGAAATAAGAAGAAATTGGAAAGCTTTGCACAACTTCTTCTAATGAGTTTGACAGAAGGATTTTATGAGGATTTAGGAAGCTTCCTCCCAACTATTTCTTATTCGTCCCATTAAAACAAATTCCCTCTTTCTCGGGTAGTGGCATTAATTGGTAGGGGGAAGTGGGGAAATAAACAACCATTTGCCAGCAGAAATGGCAAGGCGGGTTGGAAATCCCCATTTTATTTCCCCATTTGGTAAATCAGGAGATTTTTTACCTGTTTGTCAATTCATTGATTTGGCAATTAATGGAAGAAATCCCAGTAGTGGGGAATTAAAATAAATTTGCCACGAAAGTGGAAATCCAGGTCTGGGAAGCCAATTTGGTATCCCCGGTAATGGGAAGCGGAAGCTTATTTTTCCCCGGCAATTAAAATAAATCTTATCAGATGAATTTTAATTAATATTTATTTAATTAAAAACCCCAAAGTTCTTAAAATTTGATTTTATCAAACAAAGAGTAATTAATTAATTAATATTTAACGCAGTTTAAGACCTGGCAGGAGGAGTTCTTGCCCGAAATGGATGAAACGAAGACCGGAACGATCACAAAAATGAGACGATTGTGATAAGAGCAATAAATCACACAAAGTAACACTTTTGAAAATATCAAAAATTCCATTTTTATTAATTTTGCGCAGTCAAAATTAGCTGATAACATTCCTAAAATAACATTGCGTGAGCTGCAAGTCTTATTACCTTTGTGTGCTCAGCACGCTATCTCCAAAAATAGCCTGGATCCTCAAAAATGGATAAGTCTCGAATTCAAATTATTCTGGCGTGTGCTTATTTTGCTATTCTTCTGCACCTTCAAATGTTCCTTACTCCCGTGCGTGCATCCTTTATGTGTCTTTTCTTTGGAGCAATATTCTATCTACTCAACACCAAATTATCAGGATACTCACTCGCCCTGGAATAGATCTACTACTCCTAGAAATTGATCCTCTAGCCACATGGTCCACCAAATACAATGCAACTCCATATCATTCTCCACCCATCCTCTGTAATCTTTATACGACCTCCAAATAATCACCCCGGGGCCCATTTGATCCAACATCGACCTATATGTGATCATGTCCATCCTCCCACTCTATGTCCCCAGCCATCTCAATGCAAATATCTCTGACTAAGCCCAATCGACCGGTGGCACACTAAGTGGCCTCACTATAGCTATATGCTCATATGCCCATGCATGTAATAGGGTAGTTTCTTTTATCCCACCACCATGGTCCTCCTATGTGAACCGATACAAATCCTTGTATAAATGGGCCAACACACATCATGCACATGCATATTTCGTGACTTGATCCTCTATACTTGACAAATATCATGCATCCTATATAGAATGCCAACTCCACCACCCTCCATGGTTATTGATGAAGCTAGTACTACTGCAATGAACTTTTACAACCACGGAACCCTAGACCTCATAATCACATCCAAATTGATATATGTCTCGACATGCACTCGAGACCCTACAAAATATTGTCTTACTACCCTCATCTGGCTATGAGCATCTAATACGACCATCACTTGTACCCTCTCTTTGACAACAGGAAACCTCAATATCATATAGACATCCTCCAACATCAATGTCATCTCTCTTGTCGATAACTAATATGTACATGTATTTACACACCACCTCTCACACAATTTTGTCAACAATGGCATATTATGGGGCAGCTACCCTAATCTAGTGATGTTTCACAAGTTGATATAGCCCAATACACCCCCACTCATCATCGGTCAACCCTAAACCAAACAATGTGCTCAAATGACACCCGACATGGAACTCCTTCGAATGTATATCTCTCTACACAACATAAAAAAACAACAAAACACGGTATTATCACACATCCATGCTTCAAAAACAATCCTAACCACATCAACATCAACTTAATTATTTAAATAGTCGCAAAGCTCAGCCCGTGAACACTAGCGCCCCATTACATGTTAGTAGCACCCGGAACTAGGCGCTAGTGTCCTGATGGAAAAAACGGCCTATCCACTTTTGTCGAGGTCAGAAACACCTGATTTTACAGAAATATTTTTTTCTAAAACTAATAAAAATAGACATATTTGCCAAAAAAATCCAAATTTTCTCATACATAACAGGTCCTTGGTCGTTTGTGTAGCCACGATCGCCATCACCCTCTCAAATCTCATATGAATAGTCTCCCTGACATGTGGCATCCTCACAACTTAGAGCTCAAATCACACTCACTCTTAGTTCAAATGAAGTTATGATTCATCTTTTTCAATTCATTATATATAGTAATTCAATTTCACTCTACACTATAGTCGTTATTTTCTATCATTATTGCAACTAATACATGCACACGATTTGACTCATATCCTGAGCCTCATTGCTCTATTTTTATCCTCGTTTGTGGCATATAGATCACAGTCTCATATAGCACCCTAGTATATAGTTCTAAACACTCTATCTTCATTTTCATTATACTCATTATTCAGTATATACAAATAATTTATCGTCACCACTATGTCTCTTATACTTTCTCTCACTTACTAATACTATATATACTTCACATCCTTACTTTCAGCTTAGTCCTCGTTTCACCACCCCTCACCTTTTCATTGAAAGGGGGCATACATGTGGGATCATCTTGTAATCCCTCTAATAATACAACACAATCAATCAACACTCCTAATACATTACTATCACATTTTCTCTGATCTCATTCAAATGCAGTTACATTCATCCTATACGAAAATCGATACTTTTGCTACTTCAAATCCATTCCCCTAAATGACCTAATTTGGGGAAAAAATAAAACCTCTCCATGAGTAATATTATAAATACATTTTATTCAATTAACTTCTATCATTTAAATAAATCAATCAATATAACAACCATAGCTATTATCGCTTCCAGATGACCTAACTTGGAAGCCGCATTACGTCATTATCGATTTCAGATGACCTAACTTGGAAGCCATCTAATATTATTCAAATTGAAACACCAGTTACTATAGGAGTGGGGGCAGTGAGACATCATGGCCTTTCCTATATTGTTCCTATGTGGGTTCTTCAACTGGGAAAAACATATTTCAATTGAAAAAAAGTGGTAACAAATCGATCTTTATCCATCTGCAACGGTTGGAAATTTTGGGGAAACATCATAGATGGAGAGAAAAACATACCTCTCTTCCTAACACTCTTCCTCTAGTAGCAGGATGCCCAAATCCTTCAATTATCAACAAATCGGGTTAAGAATTGATCACTCCCTACCTCTTCTACACCTTTGGCACAAATCCAAAATCTCCAAATATCATCACAAATATTTCTCCAAGTCACTCCTTATGATGGTTTACTAGCTCTTCCTACACTGCATAGGTCAAAACGGTGATCCATGGTTCGTCAAGCTATAAGTTTCTGTTTTCTACACACACTCTAAAATATGGCTTCTTCAGACCCTATACATGTATGTTTCTTACTTCCTTTACACTACATAAATTTCGTTCAAATAGCATAAGGGGGGGGAAGTGTAGACATAGAACAATGCACGTATCATCACTTTACTATGGCATTGGTATGTTGTTATATGCAGGAATCTTAAGCAAAGATAATTCATGGGTGACACTTTCCCTTGTTTCTCTACTTTCTTTGATTGGCTTCTTTTACGACTCTCTGCTACATCTCTCAGTTTTGTATTCACGTCTAGCTAGGTCACATGGATCCATGTCTTTCTATCTTGTCACATTTGTAACTTTTGGTCTCAGGACATTAGCACCCACTCAGGACACTAGCACTCAAATGTTTATGTCCCTTTTGGGTACTCCTTTCCTCCTTGTTATTTATGCACATTTAATTATTTTTGGTCAGCCTTGTTTCTTTTCTTATCCTTATCTCGCTTTCTTAGTCAACCTTTTGTGTCACTAGTGTCGAAATTCAAGCAAGAGAATCGTATATATACACATCACAACATACTAACTATTATTCTGGTTGGAAAATCAAGAGGGACTATTACATCTACATATTACTATTACTACTAATAGGGACTACATTCTGGGTTGCATATACTACATAAAAAAGGGTAAGTTCTGAATTCCATACCACATATATATATTCTTACATCAAAGCTAGTTATAGCCCACCATCTTGGCATTGTTTTTATAGATAAACACTTTTGACTAGAGCTATGAACTAGGATTAACGCTTTGACTGGAGCTATGAACCAGAGTACAATCAACCAAGATATATCAATTAATCTCAACAATTAGCGAACCACAAGTTGTCATGCATGCACCCACCACAAGCGAACCACAAGCCACCACATTTGAACACACATCTAGCAAATCACAATTCGCCACGCATGCACACACCAGAAGTGAACCATGATCCACCATGCTTGAACACACCTCAAGTGTAGGTCTTCTCATTACAGACATTACCTTCGTGAAAATCAACCTGCCAGCCGCGCCACCTTAGACTTTTCCACATGAAACGACGATTGTGCCTTAGTGGGATTTGAACCTGGGTGGAGCCAGAAACAACCATCTGACTTAACCGCTCCACACAAAACCCATCGGTGTCATCTTGACATTGTTGGTACAAGGGAAAACCTAGGAAAATAACCTCATTTCACACACAAACACAAATGACTACATGGAGTTTGAGATGTAGTGTAAGACTCGGTCATAAGTTCACTCATTGGGTGACTGTTGAGGTCAGTCTTACTTCACATATTGCATATTTTATTTAAATATCATGAGTTTGTGAGCTTGCATAGAAGCTAGGGTTTATGTTATAGGTTACATGTGTGATCAGAACCCTAACAAAAAGACCAGAGTAACAAAGAGAAAGTAGAAGTGAAGAACTTCCAACCTAGAAAATACTAGATCCTAAATATTCATATAATCACTGGTGCCCAGAACAGTCACTAGTGCATGGGGTGCTTTTGGCCTTATGTGGGTGCTTCTATCTAGCACAATCCTGAGTACCTGAGTCTTCAGTGAGCCATTTTCCTCAGTGTTTTCAACTAATTCCAACACTTTGACATTCCCGATCACTTACAAATCAGCTGAAAATAGATAAGAATCTATTTTCTTTGTATTTACCTATGGTTAATTGATTTTAGAGACTTTTATATTGAACATTAATGTGTATAATCACTTGAATGTCCTTTATTACAATAGTTACTTTGAAATAAAGATTTAAATCAATTTAGATTAAATCAATTATTAAAGAAGACATTTACAAGCTTCACTATCTCATTTTTTGGTTTTTTCTGTCTATCCCCCGCTCTATGTTCTCCTTTGTCAAATTCTACTAAAAAAATCATTTCATTCAAAATTTGATCCTTCACACCTCCTCCACTCTTCACTCCACCCTTCATCCCTCCACCCAATCCCTTTCGGTGTTCACATTGCACTACTTACATGTGATTGCTAGTTATGATAAATACATTCAAAAAACTATAATTCATCATCGTCAAAAAATATGTTACATTTCTATTGGTCACTTGTATAATTAGGAAATTTAATATTAAAAAATATGTTTTTAAAAATCCAAAAATACTAAGAGAGTGGTCGCGTATTAGGGGCTCCTGCTCCTATTTGTATGGGAAATGTGGTACCATGTTTAAAAAAATTATTGTTGTTAAAACCCAACAAAATTCCTAAAATTTCTCAACGGCTACATTTTAGAGAGGATTTACAGCCCCATTAAGCAATTGGGGCACAAGAAAAAAAATCAGCTGCTTATAAATTTTAGAGAGCTTTTATGACACTTGGTATTTCAACTCAAGCCTCCCTATCAATTTTTCCTTCTAATAATATATACAAGATTCATGAGACTATACTTATTTAGTGCTAAAGACTCTTATTTTGTCTGTGGAGAAGAAAGCTTACCCCCATAAGTGGATTGCACATGGAGAACAATTTAAATTCATGGGCATTCCTTTTTCCTTTGATACTGATTCTACTTTTTTATGACAGCATGTGATTGATATAGTTAAACATAAAGTCTCTCTATGGTCCTCCAAATCCTTTTCATTGGCCAATAAACTCTAGGTGTGTACCAAGATCCTTACGACTACTCACGTTTACAATTATGCTTGTTGGTTCCCATCCCAGGCTTCCTTTGCCAAGCTTGCTAAACTACTCCAGGATTATCTTTGGTCTAAATTTTTTGGTTCAGTTGGCTTTAATTGGGTGGCATGGGAAGTTTAATGTCTACCCCGCGATCAAGGTGGCATGGGTATTATTGATGTTTATAGGAAAAGTGTGGCTTTATGTTCTAAATGGGTAGCGAGATGTCTTTCGGGGATTAAATCCTGGAAAATTCTGCTTCAGCATAGTATTACTCTAGTTGCTCCTTACGATAGAAAATGTTGGAATAATATATGGTTACATACCTTAATAATCACCAAGGCTCCAGTCAATATTACTGGCACTTTTGTCACCAAAAACATATAGAAGGCCTTTAAATCAGTGAAACCTTTATTGCATTGGATTAGCGATGGCTTTCACACCAGGCTCTCTTTTAGTTCCCAGAACATTTGGTGGTCTCCTATTATTAGGGAAGATAATATTCCACTTGTAGAAACTCCAAGCATCAAAGCTCTCTGGTTATCTCGCAAGGGGATTCACATCATTCAGGATTTGGTTTCCCGTAAAGACTGGATTTCATGTTCCGAGCTCAAGATAAAATACAATCTTACCAATTTGGACCTCTCATCTATCAAATGAATTCAAGATTTGATGTCGAACATCATGCTCCTTAAAATGGGGCATAAGCATCTGGATGTATGCTAGCACAATTAGCGGTGGCATAATGATATTGCCTTTATTTGCTACAATGTCAGCATCATATACCATTTTTTAAATCTGATCTCGCTAGCCCTTGCTAAGAACAACTCCCATTAGGTCCTACAAGTTTCCCCATCTACATGGTTTCGTCAGCTTTCCTGTGCTTGGAATCCCTTGCTTGAACCTAAAGTTAACCATTTTCTTTGGTGCCTTATCTATCAAGGCCTTCTTGTTGGTGAGCGTCTTAGTCACATTAGAATTCCCAATCTAAAATTCCCTTTCTACTCTCAATCTAAATATTTTAAACATTAGTTTTGGTCGTGTTCCCATGCACAAGTCATTTGGTCTTGGATTCATACGTTATTTCAACCCTACCACCCTAAATTCTTTTATTAACAAATGACTTTTTTTGGAGATTTGAGTCCTTAGCCTAATTATATTGATACTCTATGGCATTTTTTTAAAGTGTGTATTCTATTTAATATTTGGAAATCTCGTAATACTATGATATTCCAGAATGATCAAACTATTGTTTTATTCTCCACTAATGATAAAGTGGCTATTTTTTTTGTTGTGCATACAAATTTAAGCTCAAACCAAAAATGTTACTATGGAATTTTCTCATTTATAGGAACTGCTTGTACATTGGGGGAGTGCTCCTTCCATGATGATTCGGATCTTTCTGGACCCTTTTCTGCCACCACCTTAGCCATCTTTGCCTCACCGGCCACCTCCACAAGGACCGTGTCACAGAAGGTGCTCTTGTATCCACCACTTCACCTCTCCTTGGGGTCACCCTTCAACTCCATCCTCTTCTGGGCTAGGTTGGAGTCTTCCTCTAAGGGTGAAGGTTGTGACAAGATCTCCACATTTGACCTCTCCTCCACCTAGAGTGTAGACGTTTGTTTGATCTTTGCCACCTGGTTAGGGAATTATGGTGATTTTTTTGATATAGTTGGCAAAGTAGGATGGCCAGTATGTGGATCCTCCTTCGGCTAAGTTATCGAGTGGAGTTTTCATCCCTCCTCAACATGATCCTCCTCCTCCTCCCGGAGCGGCGGCATATGCTTAAGGCTCTCTATTTTTATGTAATTCTCTTATTTTCGCTTGTGGAACTCTTTGTTTTCCCTTTGGGCATTTTGAGGTCGCTACGTGACTTTTTTGTGGGATCATGAGTTTTTTCAGTCATCCCTACTCTTGTAACTCTCATATATTTTAATTAATATGATGGGCAGTTCCAATAGTAAAATTCATGGGACCCTATTAATGCTAAAATATAATATTTTTCCTTTCCCTCGTCAACTTATAAAATTTAGCTTTAATGTTGCATGGGAAAGCATCCTTATATTTGAAATTATTATTCAGTTCTAAGAATTCATTTTAAATTCAATCAAAAAATTGTTAGAATTGATTTAAAATTTAAAATTTAGAGATTTCGGCTCTGCTAGGGTTTTATGTGTATAATTGCAATACACTGCTGCTCAACATGTGCTTGTTTTTCCTTTCTAAGGTCCTCCCCTTGGTCATATTATAGTGAAAATTGACTACTTTCCCACCATTAAGGTGATGAGATTCCTATAAATGGCCCACTCTCCTTCCATTGCAATGATTGTTGTAATTGCACGTGATAATAGCACCCGAGTGAGCTTGGAAGTTTGTGTCAAAAGTTAATGATGAGGCATGGACTTTGTGTCATCCTCAAATGTTGTTATTTCTAATGAATGTTTAGACCCTATGGTTAAATGGTATCGTAATAACTACCTTATTGCCTACTTCTGTGGTTGCATTCCTTCTAAATCCTACATACAAAACTAGATAAAGATCCATTGGGAGTCTAATGGTATCCTGGTTTCAGGTATCTGTAACCTCACCAAGGGGTTTTATCTCTTTTCCTTCCATGAGCCTTCTCAGCCGCAAACCCTCCTTCTTAAGGTGATGTGTTGGGACTTAGGAAATACCCTTTTGGTGTTTTCTCAATGGACTCTTAATTTCAGTCTCACGAGCCAGGTTTTCTTGAAAATTCTAGTCTGGATTGAAATCCTTGGTCAACCTGTTCATCTCTTGTCATTTCTTCCATTTATTGTGAAACCAATTGATAGGGTGATATGCCACGAATAAGAACATTTTTTACGCTCATCCTAAGAAGCGAGTTTGTGTCAAACTTGACCTTGTCAAAGATCTGTGAGACCATCTAGATATTCAAGTTGGATTCATGTGTATCTCTAAAAAGGTGGTTATACCTTAACCTCCCTAACGCATTATTTCGTTGTCAAGCCCTAGATCATTGCATTCGCAAGTGTCCTCTGCTAGCTCGTTCCAAGCTAGCGGTGATGCAAACTTTAATACCTAAGCCCAAAAGTGATCTACTGACTAATGGTTAGAGTATGGTTTGTAATAAGAAGGGATCTGGTATAAAACCCATGGTTATGGGGATGCCTAACCCCTCTCCTTCACCCTTCGTCCAAGGATGAGCCGGGATAAAAACCTCCCCGCTCGTTAATTTCCATTCCTTCCAAACAATCACAGAGTTGGGTTATTTTGTTACAATCATAGAATACTTGGAATATTTCTTCAACATCTCTTACTCTACGTCATTCCCATAGTCCACCTTAAGAGGTGTCCTGCGGAGCACGAGGAGAAAATTGGGTCAAGAGCCACTCCATTCATGTTGAGCTTTCAAATTCATACTAGATTCCACTTGCTAATAATTTCGTCATTCTTGGCTCAAGGGATGGTGTTCCAGATGGGCAAGGGGATTTTGATATGTCTAATTTTTCATGAATTTCATGTCATGGAATGTTTGGGGCTTACAAAAACCTCTTGTAAATATTTTTTTCATTAATATTTTTAGCGTTTCAGCTGCCTTGATATTATATGTTTACAAGAAATTAAGATTTCTGGTTTTTTGATTCAGAATTCACTAACCTGTATTGCTCCAACTTTTTTGCATTTTCATACTTAGCACATCAATGGAAAAGGCAGTGCAATCATTTCCATCATGCTAAAACTATCGGCCTTAATCACCTCCTTGGGCCAAGATCCTTTAAATTGTGCATTGTGGGTGATTATGGCAATTAATGATCTTTCTTTTAGCATTCTTAATGTTATGCTCCTAATGATGGCTCTGAAAGAATGACTTTATGGAAATGGTTAGGTGATAACTTACCTTTAACTTATTGGTTTGTGTGTGGCAAATTTAATATGATTGAGCATCGAGGTAATAAATTAGGCACCCTCTTTATGTGTTGGTGTGTTGGCGAGCGTGCGACTTGATATTTCTTTAAAAGTTGTTGGGGGATTTTTGATACTTTGCTTAGTCAAAAGTAGGAATTTAAGGCTCAAGCTTGGTATACTTGGAGCAATCTTTAAGAAGTATATGATTGGGTTCTTAAAAGTATTGATCGCGTACTTCTCTCTCAATAGAATTTTTTATTTATTTTGACACACAAGGCTCATCTCCTGTCATGGTGTGGTCAGATGTTGTTTTGTCAAAACATCATTCGATTTCCTTCAAGATTGTTATCGCGAAATCACCGCGCCCCCCGAATGGCTTGGGTGCTAATGGGACATTTGGTGTGATTGGGTAACATGAGATCACCTCTCAAGCTGTGGGACTTGGGCTCGAGGTGAACCTCTAAAGAAAGCTAGCTTCCTCTTCCTAAACTAAGCACTACACTACTCCTAATGCAAGAAAAATAGCTACCTAAACCTATACTAACATTTTAACAGGGTTAAGGGAGATATATTTGCAAGAAATAAAATGTATACTAGAAGTGGTGTTGTGCCAAGAAAGGGTGTTGTTAGACAAATTTCCTATCTTCAAAACGAAGAAGGGTTGATTTGGAAAAGGGTGAACAGATACACCACAAGCCAACTTCACCAACTGCACCGTGGAGAGGAAGATAAGAATACCAAAGACCATGAAGCACATGTTCCCCTTTGTCAGTTTTCCATTGAAGGGAGATGAAAATGAGAAGGATGAATAATTACCACAACTCAATTACATACAAAAATTCACTCCCAGAATAAGCATAATAACTCCCAAAACTTGTAATGGAGACCCAAGTTACACAATGCACCTTTAAAAATGAGAAAGGAAAAAGGAAACAATGTGATTGATGCAAGGAAAAATTATTAGCCACAAAACAAAATTTCATTATTCCAAGAACTTGCATAGTGTAACATTACAGCAAGGAAAGGCATAGGCTGCCATTACAATTTTTTAGAAGAAAGGCTTGAGAGCTTGTAAATACACGGCCACTCAACATGTGAAGAGAAGGGAAGCTTGGACAATGTATAAATTTTTGAAATAAGCATTCCCTTTACATTTATAGAAAATTCTAAGTTCTTAAGAGAAAGAAGGAAGAATCCCTAAAAACTAGGCAAGTTTGTAGCTGAACATGTCAACCATGTTTGCCTCATTGAGTACAACTCCACCTCTCGAGGAACTATTCATAGAATGAGGAAATATTGTGACTTCATAACACTGCAACCCCCAAAAATCCATTTTCTAATAATTCCATTGCGTAGCTCTCGTTCTCCTTATTCCAATGACTACATTGTTTTAAAAAACGAACAACCCATGAGGAAGTTATGGCTTGCTGAGTAAAAGTCACTTTTTGGGTATCCCGGGCATTGTTTAACCAACTCATTGATAAGGTCTCATGAAAAATTAAAATACCTTCATCAAATAATTGAAATTAATATTTAAACCAATTTTTTGAAAGCCCCACATGCCTTTAGTGGGACCCTCTTGAAAAAATTGCATTTAGGGGCTTCAATGTGATATTTTTGGAAAATGGCTCACCATCCAACTTGTCGAGTTGGCTGACGAGCTCCCCTTTTATCTCCACAATGAGTTCCACTTTTGAAAACTGAGTTCCCTTATTATGATCAATACATTTGGCACCTTGTGACTCATCCAGTGACTCGGCCCACTCCTGCCATGTGTATTAGTTCACTCCACATTGTCACCGCCCTTTATTATTTAAACGCATCAATTATTTCTCCTTTAAACTCGACGCATAACTTCACATTATAGTTTGAATGATCTCTCCCATGTGTTCTCATTTAAACTTCATCGACAATTTTTCCACATTCATCCCAATACTAGATGACTCAAACTCATCCTCCAACATCGTCCCAACATGTCACCAGTCAACTCGGCATTTGACATGACTACTACACTTTGAAATTGGGCCTTAGAAAAACCCGCTCACCCAAATATGTACGCCATCCCTAAACATAACATCCAAACCCGAAGTTTGAAAATCAAACTTCGAACTTCGAGGAATTATCACTTTGGAACTCCCTGCTCAACTTGCATACTTTCAAGCCCCACAGACTCTGAAGCGTGAAAGACTGAATATTCAAACTCACCATGACTCCAAAGTGTGAAAGACCAAACATTAGACTTCGACTCTTCTCATGCATTACAATTCCTTAGCTTGAATAAAACTTCCCTATCTCCACACCATCAATTATTTCCCCTCACACCGAATCGACTTGCAACCAATCTTCAACTTGATCGAGCTCAATCGTTGTTTCATGAACAAGCGTTATCTCAATCAACTCACTCGGCCTCCTACTTGATGAATTACCTCCTTGGCTCATGAACTCTAGATGACTTGACCTGTTAAGCTATTACAATGAGTTGATCCTCAAAATCAAACTTGCTTGTTCAATCCTCTCTCAGGATGACTTAGCTCTTATGCTCAAGCATCATGCTTTCTAACTTAGCTCGCCCATCGAGTGATCCACCAGTCCATGATGTCCTACAATGGTTCTTCTTTGTTGGCCCATCTTACATCTACCAAGCACCATTCTGATTGAGTTCCTCTAAGACAAAAAAGAGCTTGAGCTCGACCTCAATGTTGAGTCTCACACTATGTGTCTCGATTCATCAAGCCCATCTGTGTTCAATTGAGTCATCATCAGTTTGCACTGCCCAACCTCACTACACTATCAAGCTTGAACTCGATCTTGCCATCAAAGTTTGTGTTTGGTTCGAAACATTGCCAAACATTTGAAATCGACCATCTTCCATTTAAGCCTGCAATCCATCCTGAAGTAGATGGTAGAACCTTTTTAACCGAGCTCCATCCCCAAACCGACCACAAGCTTGATGTTTTGGTGAGCTAGCTCACCTTTTGTACTTCCATACTCATTCATTCATTCGAGATCATTGTCAGGAGATTTGAAACCTTTGTTGCTCTTATGAATGCATCAACTTGGCCATCCAAATGATGAGTTATGCCTAGCCAAGCTTGCTTTTGATACTTTCTGAGCTCGATGCCCAACATTTGGCCTACCCTTACATCTGTTTTTGAGTCACTTTTCCTTTTGAGCACTTTGGGTTCTACCTGAGATGTCGACTTAATTCAACGTTGCGCCTTGAACTCCCAACTCAACTTGTTGATCACCTGTGATAAACTCAAGACTTAGGTTTGTCATACTTCTACGATGTATCCATGTAATACTTATCCTAATACTGAGCAACTCGCCTAGCCTATACCATAATTCCTTTGCTTTATATCGATTTGTTTAGTTATGGAGCTTAATTACTTCGGTTTGGCATGCAATGTGAAACTTGCTAGAAAACACACGAACCGTCATCGGTTAAATTAGGGACCGACATCAATCACCAATGGTTGGCACCAATCAGGCAAGAAGGAACCGACATCAGTTAGGGCTAACTGGCATCGGTTACCTGTGCTAAAGTGTTTTATTTAACTTTCAGGAATTAGATCTATTTTTAACATTAAAACAGATCTATTGATTGTAATTGCATGGCTAAGTGCCCTAAGTTTATATATGCTTATATAAGAATAAAAGCTAGGGTTTATAATTAATAATTAAGAAGAACTTGTAAAATTTGATGATTTTTGTGAGAGAGAGAGAATTCTTGGAGAAGAAGCAAAATCTTGAGAGAAAGAAAGTATTGTACATCTGAGAGGTGTGGAAGATTGTAAATCTTAAATTGTATATCTTGTCAAAGCTTTGGATAATAGATTGGCTTGTTTCTTGGTAGACGTAGCCCACACTGGGTGAACCATGTTAAATATGGTGTTGATTTATATCTCTTGTTTTGTGTATTTCTTCTAGTAGAATAGCCACTTTTATTTGCATGTATGCTTAGTTATGATATATTATCTATACAATCGGTGTACTAACCCCAACAACTGGTATCAGAGCAAGGTTTGAGGGTTTTTTGTGTTGACATATTTACTCAAAGAGGGTTTTCTAATTGAGTGGGAGCTACAACAATGGCAGAAGAAAACAAATACAAGGTAGAGAAGTTTGATGACCGAAATTATCAATTATGGAAGATGTAGATTGAGGATTATCTATATCAAAGATATTTGTATTTACCATTAGATGAGAAGTCTATACCTACAAAGATGACTGATGAAGAATGGAAGATTCTTGACAGAAAGGCTTTGGGATCTATAAGATTGAGCCTGGAAGCATTCGTGGCTTCCAATATTACAGAAGCAACTTCTATAGTAGGGTTAATGAAATTTATTGCTAATTTATATGAAAAACGTAGTGCTTCAAATAAAGTTTATTTGATGAAGAAACTATTTAGTTCTAAGATTCATGAAAGTGGATCCGCATCTAGTCATTTGAATGATTTTAGATCTATTGTAAATCAGTTAAAATCGGTTGATATACCGTTTGATGATGAAGTGAAAGCAATTTTATTCTTATGTTCTTTGCCTGATAGTTAGGATAACTTGGTAATGGTTGTTATTAATACAACATCTGCTAATAAATTTTTTAAGTTTGATAATGTGGTTAGTATAATCTTGAATGAAGAAATTCACAGGAAGAGTACAGAGGAATCATCATCTGGGAATGTTTTGAATGTAGAAAGCACGGCAGGCAGAAGGAGAGATCTAAGAGTAAGAGTAATGGGAAATCAAAGTCAAGTAATAGTAGATCTAAATCCAAAATTAAGGGAATTATTTGTCGGAAATGTGGAAAGAAAGGACACACAAAGAAAGATTATTGGTCAAAGGATAAAGAGAACCAACAACCAGACAAAGGTAAAGAAGTAAACTTGTTGCAGTAGAGGTAATGTAAGATGTTCTTATTATTTCTTTAGATAATGGAATTGAATCATGAGTTTTAGATTCAGGAGCTCTTTCCATGCAACCCCTAATAAGGGTTATTTCATAAATTATGTCTAGGGCAATTTTGGGCATGTTTATTTGGGTGATGATGAACCTTGTAGTATTACTGGAAAAGGGGAAGTTCATCTAAAATTAAAAAATGGAAATGCATGGGTATTGAAATATGTGAGGCATGTGTCAAGCCTCAAGAGGAATCTTATTTCTACAAGTAAACTAGGTGAATCTGGTTGCATGGTTATTTTTACAAGAGACTCTTGGAAAGTCACCAAGGGTGTTTTTTTTGGCAAGAGGTAAGAAGGTAGGAACATTATATTTATTTACATGTGTTACTGATTCTTTTTCTGTATTATCTACTTCAGATTCAATTACATGCATGTGGCATAATCGGTTGGGCCATATGAGTCAAAAGGGAATACAGATCTTAAAGGCTAAGGGTAAGTTATCATATTTGAAAGATTTAGATTTTGATTAATGTGAGCATTGTGTCTTTGGAAAGAAAAAGAGAGTGAACTTTCTCAAAGTTGGGGCAACTAAGAAGGAGAAAAAATGAAGCTTGTACACTCAGATGTGTGGGCACCAGCTCAGGTAGCTTCTCATGGAGGATCTCAGTATTATGTTACTTTCATTGATGATGCTACAAGAAAGGTATGGGTTTATTGTATCAAATGTAAATATGATGTTTTTGAGACTTTTAAAAGATGGAAAACTCTTATTTAGAATGAATCGAATTCTAATTTAAAGTGCCTTATATCTGACGATGGTGGTGAATATTGTAGCAAGGATTTCAATGATTATTGTTCAGTGAATTGGATACGTAGAGAAATAACGTTTCCAAGAACACCACAGGAGAATGGTGTTGCAGAAAGAATGAATAGTACAATCATGGAATGTGCTAGAAGTATGAGGATACATTATGGACTGCCCTTACAGTTTTGGGCAGAAGCAATTGATACAATGGTTTATTTGATTAACTGTGGGCCTTCAAGTTCACTAGACGGAGGAATACCAAAGGAAGCTTGGATCAGAAAAGAGGTATATCTTTCTTTTCTTAAAGTTTTTGGTTTATAAGCTTTTGTGCATGTTGATAAGGAAAATAGGAAAAAGTTGTATGCAAAATCCAAGATATGCACTTTCATTAGTTACGGATCTGGTGATTTTGGATCCCGTTTTTGGGATTTAGAGAATTCTAAAATTATTAGGAGTCGTGATGTTGAATGGAATGAAAAAAGAATGTACAAGGATCAAATTTTGGTACCCAAGGATGAACCAGTTGAAAATTTTGTGAATGAAAATGATCTCTTGGATTTAAAAGTAATACCAACAAGGTTACATAGTAACCAGTTTCAGTTTACCCCCGACCGACATCGGTCAGCTGAACCGGTATCAGTTATAAAATATCCAAACCATCATCGGTTATCAGAACTGACGTCAATTACAGGTGAACGGTGTCGGTCACTGTCGGATTTGGATACAAATGTTCAAGAAATCTAGATTGAGCCTCCGGTACCCCAAACTCTTGTGAGAAGGTCACAAAGGGTAAGTAAACCTCAAAAAATATTTACACCTTCTATATTTTATCTATTATTGGCTGATAATGGTGAACCAAAAAGTTTTGATGAAGCAATGCAAGATAAGACCCATGTCTAGTGGGAGCATGACATGGATGAGCAGATGAAATCCTTAGAACGAAACCAGACTTGGGATTTGGTTAAGTTGCCAACAGGTAAGATGACATTGTAGAACAAGTGGGTTTACATGATCACGGAAGAAGAGGGTGGACAGAAAAGATATAAGGCAAGGCTTGTAGTAAAGGGATTTGCACAGAAAGTAGGTATTGACTTTGGTGAAATATTTTCCCTTGTTGTAAAGATGACTTCTATTCGTACTGTATTGAGCTTAGTTGCAGTAGTGGATTTGCATTTAGAGCAACTAGATGTGAAGACAACTTTCCTTCATGGTGATTTGGATGAAGAGATTTATATACAATAGCCGCTTGGGTATGAAGTCAAGGGTAAAGAGAAATTAGCGTGCAAGTTGAAAAAGATCCTATATGGGCTCAAGCAAGCTCCAAGGCAATGGTACATGAGGTTTGATAGTTTAATGCATGAGCATGGTTACTTGATATGTAAATCTGACCATTGTGTTTATTTTAAGAAGCTTGAAAATATGAGCTCTATTATTTTGTTATTGTATGTGGATGATATGCTTATTACAGGATCTAGTACGTAGGAAATTGGTGAGCTGAAGGGAAAGCTAGCTCACACATTTGCTATGAAGGATTTACGAGCTCTAAAAAGAATCCTTGACATGCAAATACACAGAGACAAGAAGAACAAGAAATTGTATTTGTCTCAAGAGGATTATATGTACAGGGTGTTAGAAAGGTTCAAGATGCAGAATGCAAAACTTGTTAGTACACCTATGGCTAGACACTTCAAATTGAGCAAATATCAGTGTCCTTCATCACATGAGGAGATCAAATACATGACATGAGTGTTATATGCTTCAGCAGTTGGGAGTCTCATGTATGTTATGGTTTGTACCAGACCAGAAATTGCACAGGCAGTGGGAGTTATGAGTAGATATATGGCCAATCCAAGTAAAGAGCATTGGAAAGCAATCCAATGGATACTCAGGTATTTGAAAGGGACATCTAGCATGCAGTTATGCTATGGAGGTTCAAATATTTCATTATGTGGCTATGTTGATTTGGATATGGCTGGAGATCTTGATGGTAGGAGGAGCACTATTGGATATATTTTCACAGTAGGTGGGATGACAATTAGCTGGATTTCAAGATTGTAGAAGGTTGTGGCTTTGTCTACTACAGAGGTAGAGTATGTTACAACTATAAAGGCTAGCAAGGAGATGATATGGATGAGCAGGTTCATGGAAGAGTTGGGAAAGGAGCAAGGTGATTGTAAACTATTCACTGATAGTCAGAGTGTAATTCATTTGGCAAAGAACTCAGTATTTCATTCAAGAACTAAACATGTTCAATTGAGGTATCACTTCATATGACAGGTATTGGAGGATGGACAGTTGAATCTAGAAAAGATTCATACTAGTGAGAACCCTGTGGATATGTTAATGAAGCCATTAGAAAAGGAGAAGTTGGAGCTACACTAAAATTCTATTGGTCTTCGAGTTTGAGACTTGAAGAGGAAGAAACAAAGCTAAGGAAGGATCCAAGAATGAGGTTGTACATGTATGGTGCAGTAATTAATCTCCAAGTGGGAGATTGTTGAGTTGTGAAGCTTAATTACTTTAGTTTAACATGTAATTTGAAACTTGTTGGAAAACACAATAACCGTCATCAGTTAAAGTAAGGACTGGCATCGGTCACCTATGATCGGCATCGGTCAGGAAAGAAGGAACCAACATCAGTTAGGGCTAACCGACATCGGTTACCTGTGTGGGAGTGTTTTATTTAACTCTCGGGAATTAGATCTATTTTTAGCTTTAAAGCAAATCTATTGATTGTAATTGCATGGCTAAGTGCCCTAACTTAGTATATGCATATATAAGAATAAAATCTAGGGTTTAGAAGTAATAATTAAGAACTTGAAAAAGTTGAGGATTTTTGTGAGAGAGATAATTCTTGGAGAAGAAGCAAAAGCTTGAGAGAAATAAAGTATTGTACATCTGAGAGGTGTGGAAGATTGTAAATCTTCAATTGTATATCTTGTCAAAGCTTTGGATAATAGATTATCTTGTTTCTTGGTAGACGTAGCCCACACTGGGTGAACCATGTTAAATATGGTGTTGATTTATATATCTTATTTTGTGTATTTCTTCTGGTAGAATATCCACTTTTATTTGCATGTATGCTTAGATATGATATATTATTTGTATAACCGGTGTGCTAACCCCAACAACCAATTTTCTCAACTCCATCGATGCCTTTCCCAACACCTCAACGTATCATTGAACGAGCTAATCTCTGCATGTTCCTCTTATGTGTGTCTAAACACAGAGCCTAAGTTGAGCCACTCGTTATACAACTCGATATTACCAACGTGCCTAACTCCAAACTCTTCAACATTCCAACCATCAGGCTCAGGCTCCATGGCTCATCCTTCTACATTTCAAGATGAGTTGGCTCCCACGACAGTGCCTCCTCATGTGAGCTGAGCTTGGCCTATCCTCAATTCGTTTAACTCCACCACGATCCCCACCCACTCGAGTTTTCACTCTACCAAGATTCATGTGATTGAGCTATTCACTCTGGTTGCCTATTAAATTGTTACATGGGTTTCCAACCATTATCAGAATGTGTATGGCCTACATCAAATCCTAGCTCGGTTCTCAAGCTACTTCATTTGCAAGTACATGGTATCCCTCGGTCCAGGCCCGAGCTATTTCTCCTTGCCATGGTGTGTCTTCCTCAACATTATTCACCCTGAATTCCAATTTCCTGGGCCATCAATCACTTAATCAAATTTCAAACTATAGCTTGATGATACGAGTTATTTCCATGACTCATCACCAACCATCTTGGAATGACTCATGATGAGCCCATAAAACTCGAGGCTACCTTTGCACTGTAAAGCTGCTCATTGAGCTTATGATTCCAACTCGGTGTTCTGAGTTATTTCTTAGTGATACATTCTTCGCCCAGGCTTTTCCTACGTCACAACTGACACAACTCAACTATTATTCGTCGAGTTGGTCTTATGGCTTCATTCATTCATGCAACCATCGACTCGGCTCACAAATCCCATTGCCTTAGTTAGTTACTCACTTATCACTTGATTCTTCACATTATGCAATCGAGCTTGGTAGAGCTAAAATGACAAATGATATTACCTTCATTCTTTTGTTGAGTTCCTTGTCAGACAAAGAAATGAGCTCATATCAAGATATCAACATAACTCGGTCGAGTTACATTGGTCTTACAACCTTGCTCAATGTTGTAGCCCGTAAATTCCTTCATCCCAGCTTGATGATCAACTCACCAAGCAGCTCGTTGAGTTGCTCGACGAGTTGTTCTAACTCATTACTTCCTTCATCACTACCTTTAACATTTTCTGCCCAAATTTTGATCTCTTTGGTTCCAAGGCATCATGGAAGTATAGTTGAATGCCAAAAAATTTACACACCAAATTTAACAATTTCATCCTGTAAACCCCCATTGTACATTTTTGTCCAAGAGGGCAAAAATGGACAACAAATATTATTTGGCACAAAGGCCCCATTCAAAGTGTCATCTAATCAAATTCCTTCTTAATGTTTCATTACTAAGTCACCCAGAGATGGTCCTACTTATTTACTAAAGTTTGGAACATGGTGCCACGTTTTTCTTTTGCTGCCAATTAGAATGGTTGGTGGGAGGTGGCAATTAAATTCACCACTCGTTTCCTCTGCCGATTTGGTAAGTAAGTTTCTCAAGTTCGTAAGCACATAGACTCAGCTTTGTATAAAGAATTTAGAAGGATTTTGGTGTTGATTGAAACCAACCCTTTTGACATTCCTCTTTAGGTACAGGATGTAGATATTCGACACAAGCTCAAGCTTATTAAATCTCAATTGGTTCGTGGTGCTTAGATCCTGTCGAGGTTACATTGGCTTAAGGTGGGACACAAAACGAAAAAGCACTTCTTCAAATACCTTTGAGTCAAGCATGCTTGTTAACAGATCAAAGCTATTCAGGATTCACATCAACATCTCATGGATTTTCTAGAGATCAATAATGCCTTTATTGAGTATTACTGGTTACTCTTATAAGCTCAAGAGGCTACAAATGAGTGAGTTATCACGTTGCAACAATGTATCGAGGCGGTTTTGGTCAATCTCTCTTCCAGGGAGCGTGACCGTTGTAATACTCCTCTTTCCTTAGATGATCTTCATGTCGCTCTATTGTACCTTTCAAAGGACAAATCTCTAGGGTTGGATGAATTTCCTTGTAAGTTATACGAAGTGACTTGGTCATTTATTGGTCCCAATTTGCTTCGTGTCTATAATGAAGCTCTCCAATCCAATTCTCTTGGGAGTTTCATCAATCAAGAAAACATCAAATTTATTCATAAGGATGACAATTTGGAGTAGAGTACTAATTAGAGGCCTATCACTCTGTTAAACATCTCTTACAAAATTATTGCTAAGGCCCTGGCCCTTTGCATTGTCGATAATCTGCCCAAGATTGTGCACTAAAAGTAGACAGGTTTTTTTAAAGGTCGATACATTCTGGACAATCTTATAGTTGTTTGGGAGGGAATGGAATGGGCCTGGATATCCCTGAAATGGTTTTTGTTTATTAAAATTGATTTTGAAAAAGCTTATGATCTTATCAAATGGCCTTTTATTTTGGCTATGCTCACAATGCTCAATTTTGGAGACTTTTTCATCTCGGTAGTCCAGACTTTGTTCTCTAATGCTTCTACCTGCCTCACCATTAATGGGCATCGCTCTACTGTAATTGGCCTCTTCCGCTCTATCATGATTAAGAAAATAACATAATTTATAAATTCCTAATATGATTGTAATGCAATAGTAAATGAATAAATAATTAAGTACAATAATGAAAACCAAGCTAAAAAATAACGAAAACCCTAAGTGTAAAGAGGAAATAACATGAATTGGTTGTTTCGTAATTAATCCTAGACTATTCCACAGTGATGGATTGATGAACAGAGAGAGGGAAGTGTCGAAAAGAGGCCTAGAAAATTGTGTGGCCGCATGATCTGCCTGGACTAGGGCATCCATGATGAGTTAGGGGCTCTTGCGGGCACTACAGAATGGTTATGGCACCTATGTCTACCCAAAACCTCCCTTGAAGGGTTGTGAGATGTTCATTGTCCTTTACTCTTTAATTTTAGTATGTTGTGTGATGATCATCGATGTCACTGATAACCTGCAATAAATAATTCATTTGCAAAACCCTCAAAAGTGCACCAAATCCCAAAAATAAAAGAATACAAATTAGGGGTTGGACTATCCTCACCTATCAAATAAGTGATCTTACGACCGATCACTGCACTAAATTTTAGACCCAATGTACTTCTTGGTGTGTGTGTTTGTGTGCGGAATCGTGCCCTAGCTCTTGTGCATGTCACACTTGATATCGAGCAATAACTAGATGTAAGAGATGTAAATAGATGTGTGCATGAAATAGAATGAACTTCCCCTCCTATGAACTGTATGTAGAAGAATGTAGTCCCTTGCCCTTGAATGGATGTATGAATGCTCTATAATAGATGAAACCTTAGGTGGTGATAGTTAATGCTTAGTGCTTGGTCCTTTATTATGGTCATATAACTTTATATTTATATGATTCCCTTGCTTGAATTTTGTAATTAACCCGAAAATGCAGACTACCAAAAAGATAAGATGCCCAAATGGCTAGAAAGGACCCAAAATATGTGAGCCAAAATACAAAGAGTTTAGGGGCACCCATAGGGGACGGGGGCGCTTGGTGCTGACATCCTGGTTGGGCACTGGTGTCCAGGATGAGAAATGTCAGAGCATGAAAAGGCAGACCAGACAAGTAAGAGTATAAGACCAGAAGTGGTAACATAAAGCAAAGAAAGGTGGCCAAAGACATGGGTTGATTAATACTTTTCTTACTTAGGAATCATATTAATAGTATTATGTGATTAGGACTAGATAGATACCCAAAGTGTGTGATTTTGTGTCTACATTTGTCCCCATTTTATGTTGTTATAAAGTAGATAAGATATGTGTACTTGATAACCATGTAGATCAATGGTGAAAATTGTGCCGAGAGACAAGAAAAAACATGGAGAGATAAAATGTGAAGCATGGATACTAAGGATGAGGAAGTGCAAAAAAAGTGATGATGATGATGACCCTAGCGCGAGAGCGTATTGTTGTCAATGTCACGATGGTATTTGTTATTGTTGTAGAGTGTTGTTGATGTGTTTTTGATGTTGATTGTTGTGTGATGATGATGTGACTACCGCTTTCCATAAGGACAAATGTGCAAAAGAGAATAACGAACAAGTACTCAAATACGCGTGTCTATGATTAAAAAAATGTGTAAAAATAACATGTAAAAAAGTATGTAAAATACGAAAAATGTGAAAAAGGAACATGTGCACCTGATCCATGATGAGAAAAGAGTGTAGAAAAGATCCTGAAGATGATGTAGAAGAATGAATTTTTTAGGTGATCTCATGCCAGTTGCGTCGATTGCGAGTTTTTTGGGCGATCTCACACCAAGAACGAAATAAGCGTAGGGAGAAAAGTTTTGTGTCATCCTCCAAACTTTAACTGCTTCCCAAAATATAGAATGCCACTACAGATGGTGTGTAAAAATATGATTTGATTTGAACAATTTGATCTAATGTGAAAGTAAAAAATGTTGTGTAGTGCATGCATACCGAGTGCTAAGGACTACATGGCTTGTAAAAGTCGTTGTGTGAATTTTTGTAGACTATGTTAAACTGATAAATGTTGTGTAACTGCCCCTGGTCATAGGCATCCAAGAAGGGTCAAGGGTGCCCAAGTACTACTATCCTGGTCTGGGTGCTGGTGTTTGTGTTGTGCTAAGGACCCACGTCTGATTCTAAGCCCTATTTGATATCGATGATTGTGTTCTATCGATATTGTGTTATATTGAACTGTGATTGTATGACACTGTATGGGGTGAGTGATTCACCCAAATGATGCCTCCCTCATTTAGGGTATATGCGACGCCACTGAGGAGTATACAACCCAAAGGAAGATTGATTGTTATTTTGAAGTTGATGCCCTATAAGGGGAGGGAGTGTGCTTAGTAGAAACCAATGCACAAGAAAAGAAAGTGGCTGAGAAACAAGTGTTAGTGCAAGCAAAGGCAAAGACGCATGTAGAAGACAATATTTAAGCAAACAATGTGTAAGCTAAGACGCAAGAAGACAATGTAGACCATGAAAAATAGGTTGCAAACATGGGACATCACTCACGATTTCGCAAGACAATCAAGGCCGAAATGGCTGAAAGTAGATGGTGTGCACACAAGACAAAGGGAAAAGCCTGCAAATAATGGAATACAAAGAGTAAACAAATGATAAATAGTGTAACAGACAACCATGGTAACAAATAGACCTGCAAAGCAAATGTTGCACATGAAGCACCTGTTAGCAAGTTAAAAAGATAAAATTATGTCAAAATGTCTATAATTCGATAAAGTAATGTGCTATGAAAAATGAAACAATAACACTTGTATTGCATGAAAGTGGATGCCCTCGGGAGCCACTGTGGGACTGGTATGAAGTATTGTGCCAAGCATCCATGCCATGTGTATCGATCCGTGTAAAGTTTGTGATCACAACTAGAAAGTAAGTGAACACATAAATGTATATGATAGATATAATGACATACAAGATATCTATCTAACATGCGTAATAAAGTGTGCATGTAAACACATAAGTGAGCAAGAGAAAATGTGACCAAGATATGCAAGTATGTTGTGGATGAGATGAAATGGAATGCAGAGTGAATGATAGGATCCACGTGCCCCCCGAGTGAATGTGAATGAGTATGCATGAGATAAGGTTCATTTATACATGCCCCCTCAACAATCGATAATCAACCATAGAACAAGAGCGCGTCATCGAGAAATGGTTCTAGCTATGCGCTAGAAAGATATGATCGATAGAGTGTAGAGTGTATAGAGTGCGTGAATGAGTGACCGAGTGTGGTGAGGCTCATTTTAGGTTGAGACCCTCAACAGTCGAGTATGAACCGCGAAACTAGAGTGCATCCTAGGGTAATGAGTGTAGCGCGTAAGAGTAGATGTATCATGAGCATGTATAGTGAGTAATGCACCTAATGTGTGATAAAATCTATGATAGGAAGATGGCGTGGGTGTATAATGTGTATTATGTGAGGTACGTAATGTGTGATGTGTAGTGTGTAGTGTGTGAGGTTCATGTGTATAGTATGCCCTCAACTGTCAAGTGTGAACCAAATCACGAGAGTGCATCATTAGGAAATGAAGATACAAATGTATCAAGATGTGTATAAACGTGGAAGACTAGATGTGATGTGTGTAAGATGTATGACAACTGATAATGCTAGATGGTGGGAGGGAATAAGTGTGATGCCCCCAAGTGTGTGTTGATGAGTGTGTTATTCGATAAATGATGTTTGAAATAAATAGAGAGGTGATGTATGAAGATGATGAAGGATAATAGATAGTGTATGGTTGATTGAGTAATGTGATAAGTGATGAGAGATTGTATTACATGCATGAATAGTGATAGATGGTCATAGATGTATATATGTATGAGTGATTATGTAATAGATATATATTTTAATGAAGCATGCAATGCAAAGATGAAATGAGATTCTTATTGTAAGAGATCCCTCAACAGTCATGTAAGAAGTGCAAGAACACGAGTGTGTCATCGAGAAGTGACAATGTCAGAATGTATCAAGATATGGATGATGTATGTGGGATACTAGATGTAATGTATTATTGTGGATGCAAGACATATCATGGTGCTAGGGGGAATAAGCAAGATGCCCCCCAAGTGTATGATGATAATAAAAGTGATCAATTAACATAATCGAGGAGATCGTCATTGTCAAGATCAAAGCTGAATGGAGATGCATTAGAGACTTGGTAATCAATTGTGTCAGGTTGATCTAGGAGAGAGCCATTGAGGCGTGAATTGTACATCCCCATGGCATATTCCTCGTCAATGAAGTGTGGTAATGGACATACATGTGCCTACCAACAAGTAAGGTTTTTTGAATAGCCAAGGAATGAGTCATTACAAATGAAGACGTGACCAAATGGCATGGGGAATGAAATATAAATGTGATCAGGGTCTAGTGTGCCCCCATTGTAATCAAACCAAGATTGTCTAAGCATAAGTGGAGAAGGGTGAGGTGTGCTTGTAAGAAATACGATGAGGTAAAAGACGTGAAGACCATAAGCTACAATAATGTAAATAATTCCATGGTAAAGATAAGGTGGAGGTAAGATGGTGTCCAATGTATATCATAGTCGAGTTAATATCTCATATGTGCATATAGTATTGAAGCAAGTAGGGTCAAATGGTATGTGTTCCCAAAAAGAGTTGTTCATGAAAAGCGTGCATGTAAATGGAGAACATACTAATGGAGGTGACACATGAGAAAGTGAAGTAGATGCAATGACGTCCAATGTTCAGACATGCCCCCGATAAAGTACCATAACATTTGTAGAAGCAGGAGGGGGCGATGACGAGGATGGGACAATGTACAACATGAAAACATCACCTTCAAGTGGTGGTAAGTGAGTCGGAGAATCCATGTGTTGTGGGTCGTTAGTGGTGTCAGATATTGGAATAGGCATTGTAGTGTTTTGATCGCCAATGCAATATTTAAATGGGTGATGACCACTAGGGATTATGTATTCTACGCCCTCATGTAAAAACTTAATGCACCTATGCATTGTAGAAGGTATTGCTTGCATGACATGAAGCCATGGTCTACCAAGTAAGTAGTTATATTACACTGGGAAGTCAATGAAAAATAATACCGTAGGAAGATTTTTTGGCCTGACGGTGATAGACAAAGTGATATGTTCTATGCATGGACAAATAGAAACATCATATGTGTGAAGAGAAATAGATGAGGGATTAACATCAGCGGTAGAAAGGCCAAGTTTTTCAATGAATGATAGCATGCAAAGATTGAGCTCAAACCCATTATTAATTATTGTTTGTTTGGCACCCACATTATCAATGTAAATCATGATGTAAAAAGGTGGATCATTGTCAAAAACAATAAGATCAACAACAATATTAGATGCAAAAGTGATGTGCTGAGTGAATGCATCTACGAATGTGTTATAGACTAGAAAAATGCAAGATGTAATAAGGATCCTAAGCGTGGGGTTCACCAAAATAATTAAGCAAAATATAGAATTTATAAATGCCTAATCTGATTGCAATGCAACAGTAATTAATAAATAATTAAGTAAAAAATAGCTCCATGTAAACTAAGCTATGAAATAATGAAAAACCTAAGTGCAAAGAGGAGATAAAGTGACTTAGTTGTTTTGCAATTAATCCTAGACTGTGCCATAATGACAGACTAATGAACAAAGAGAGGGAAGTGTCGAAAAGCCTGGAAAATTGTGTGACCGCATGATCTGCCTAGACTAGGGTGCCCACGATGGGTTAAGGGTGGTTGTGGGCACTAAAGACTGGTTTTAGGCACCTATGTCTGCCCAAAACCTCATAAAACCTCCCTTGGAGGGTCGCAAGATGTTTGTTATCCTTCATTCTTGGTTGTTAGTATGTCGCGTGATGATCGCCAATGTCATTGATAATCTACAATAAAGAATTCACCTACAAAGCCCTCAAAAGTGCATCAAATCCCAAAAAGAAAAGAATACAAATGAGGGGTAAAACTATCCTCAACTTTCAAACAAGCGATCTTACGACTATGCATTGTACTACATTTCATATCCAATGTAGTTCTCAGTGTGTGTGTGAGGAATCATGGCCTAGGTGGCTCTTGTGTGTGTCACACTTGATAGCGAGCAATATCTAGATGTAAGAGATGTAAATAGATGTGTCCATGGAATATAATGAACTTCCCCTCGTATGAAGTGTATATAGAAGAATGCAGTCCCTTGCCCTTGAATGGATGTTTGAATGCTCTAGAATAGCCTTTGGATGCAACCTTAGGTGGTGATAGCTAATGTTTAGTGCTTGGTCCTTTATTATGGTCACATAGCTTTATATTTATATGATTCCCTTGATTGAATTTTGTAATTATCCCGAAAAGGCCAACTACTAAAAAGGTAAGATGCCCGAATGGCTAGACAAAACCCAAAAGATGTGAGCCATAATACAAAGAGGTCGGGGGTGCCTAGAGGGGACAAGGGTGCCTAGTGCTGACATCCTGGCTAGGCACTAGTGTCCAGGATGAGAAAGGTCAAAGTATGAAAAGGTAGACTGAGAAATTAAGAGTATAATACCAAAAGTGGTAATAGATAGCAAAGAAAGGTGGCCAAAGACATGGGGTTAGTTAGTACTTTTCTTACTTAAAAATCATATGAATAGTAGTATGTGATCAAGACTCGATAGATACCCAAAGTGCGTGATTTTTTATCTACAATTAGATAGGGGTGCCCTCTTGCTCCTTCCCTCTTCATTTTAGCTACTAACATCTTCGTTTATCTTATTGTTCGCCGTGTTGATCACAGTTACATTCGGGGAATTTTCCTTACGGATCATGCTACTCAACTTATCAATGGTCACTTTGTCAATGACTCCTTTCTTTTCTTTTTGATAGTTTAACACTTTTAGTTGGAGCTTAGAACCAACGAATTGAAGGGATCCCACCCAAGTACATCCTTAACATAACACCCCTAGCATCCTACCCAAAACCAACCAAGACCACAAAAGTCTACAAACAAAGCAGGAAACCGAAGGAACAAAGAAACGACTACTACAAGCAAAAAAAACCCAAACATTGAACCAAATCATCGACAAATTGAAAGACTTCTAGCGAAGAAGCAAAGCGGCTAGGGCTCATTGACTTCCTACCTCCAACAGATGCACTAGCTTGAGCGGTTTGAAGCAGGAAATTATACGTGAACTCCAACTTTATGTATAATCTGGCAATGCCCTCAGACTCTAAGACTGCCGACACCGACAACTCTAACATATCCAATTTCTCTATCCTACTCCCTTCTGAGAGTCCTGCATAACACACCTCATGGACATCCAATGCAAATTTTATAAGCACCGCATTCCTGACAGACATAACAATCACTCACCAAGCCTCTTCTAAAGCCTACCCCTCCTTATCCGTGATTGACAATAGTCGAGCCCAACCGCATCCTTCCAACGCCACTTCCAAATTGAAATGATGTTGGGGTTTAATGAAATGGAGATCAATATCTTTGACCTCCTCAACATTTCACCTCACTAGGAGCAGCCGAAAAACAAACTAGGATGCCACCTCGAAATTAACCCTGGCCCTAGTTGAAATGTTCATATATTCTTCACCCAAGAATCTCTCAATAACTTCGCAAATGGACCCTGATTTGGCCCGAAAGATGATACGAATGTGAGACCTTGAAATACTTCCAAAGAACTCCATCTCCCACTTATCCCCCTGAAGAAATAGACTTTGTAGTGGAGGGCTATCCATTCTTGAAAATTAAACCCACAACACCATAACCAACCATCACCATACCTGCAAAAATGTGAGAAGAGACCAACACCACCTAGACATTTAATTGCTACCAACTCTCCCTTCTCGAGAAATGATAGCATTGAGCTCCTCCCACCTAATCGCATGCATGGATATGACAAGACCTTCTCTCCTCATAATACCTTGATTTGCTAAGTAGTCGACTACAGAATTGGACTCCCTATAATTATGGCTTAGATTCCATGTTGGAATCCGACTTAGACAATGGATAATATTACTAATAAAGAAATATAAGTTCCAAGACACCACTTTTCTCCTTCAAACATCACTTATCACAACTTGGGAATCGCCTTCGATAACCAACGCTTCACATCCAACACTAATCGCTAATTTGATCCCTTCAAGCAAGGCTTGAGCCTCTGCTTAGTTGCTCGTTCCATATTTTAAAGGAAAGGATCTTGCAGTCACTAGCATACCATTCTCATCTCAAATTAAACACCCAACTCCCGATGTGCCCGGATTACCTCTTGATGCTCTGTCGAAGTTCAATTTGTGAAAAGTAGGAGGGGGTGGATCGATGACTCCTTTCTTACCATTGCCAAATTTGTGCAAAATGTGGCTACTATTTATGATTGCCTTGTGCTGGAAAGGAAATTTTTTGGGTGGACAAACTTGTGGATTCCTTTCCAATGCTCTGGGAATCTAAGTCCCTCTACTTAACCGGTGCAACTGCCGTATATGCATGTGCATGAAAAGGTGGATTTTTGTGGTGGCCTTTTGGTTGGGGATCCAACAGGGGCACTCCACTAACCCTGTGGCAAATGCTTGCAGTTATCTGCAAGGGGGGAATTTTCTATGAAGGTGGGAAAGGGAGTGAGAAGAGAGGTAGGAGAACTAATGTTGCAAGTCGAAAATCAGATTCCTGCACGCACTAGTTAGAAATTTCAACACATGCATTCATGAGAAGAAACAACTCTGCAAATGGCAACAAGATGAGATAAGATTGTGAACTCAAAGTTTCTAAAATCTCCTCATCAAAGAGGCTACAAAATCCTTCTTCTTGTATTGATGCTTAAACAAAAGTTGTACATAATGAGGGAATGGAGGAAATTTGAGAATGGAGCAAATTAGAAGAAAATGGCTATCTCCTTTGCTTTTTCTAAGTACAATGCACTCCTGAGTTTACAAGATCAATTGCCAACCCTGTACAATGGTGTGAAGAAGCCATTAAATATCTTGCAAGATACGGTTACAACTTCTTCTTTGTTAGCAAGAAACGGTTTACAATCTTTTCAGTCACTCGCGTCCATTCAGATTCTTGATTCGCGAAGAAACGCCAATGGCGGAAAAAACCAGACTTTTCACAATGTAGCCATTACACTCGTTTTGTACTTTGAATTTGAACCATTCATCTTGCCTTTGAAACTTTAAACCAGAGCCGTCCACGTAGGAGAAATTTACTGGAGTAGGTGTGGATGATGCCTTTTGCATTTTGTGACTTTATAGAGATTTGGCATTTTTTACATTTTTGGTCCGCCCTTCTGCTTTTGATATGAGCCTGACATGTGGCTTCACTTGAGTGGAGATAGAGTCACAGGTCACTTTTATAATTTTATCTTTTTTCAATGAAGGCTCAAAAACACAAATTGCTCTGCAGGCCCGCCTCCCTGCTTTGATTCTTTTGATGCGGGCTCAACATTTGACGTTTTCCTTTAAGCCTGATCGGGGCTATGGGCCACTTTATGCCTTTTAGCCCTTTTTTACAAAGAGGCTCAAAACCTCGAAGTTCTCCGCAGGCCTGCTTCCCCGCTTTGACTTTCCAACAGCGGGCTCAAGATTTGACTTTTTCCTTTGTGTTTGGCGGGGCTGCGGGTCACTTTTTAACTTTAAGCCCCTTTAATGAAAAAGGCTCAAATTCTCAAATCTCCCTGACAATCCGCCTCCCCGCTTTGACTCTTTTGATGCGGGCTCAACATTTGACTTTTTCCCTCTTAGCATGATCGGGGCTGCGGGTCACTTTATGACTTTTAGCCCTTTTGACAAAAAGGCGCAAAACCTCAAATTGCTCCGTCGGCCCGCCTCCAATTAGATATATCCACGTACCTGTGGATAATGGGGCCAAAATTTTATGGGGAAGAAAATGCCCATCATTCACGACTGTGGAAAAATGCAGAGAAGAAGAAAACTCCACCATTTTGCGCTCGATTTTCAAATTTCTTTCCCAAACCAAGGGATTGAAAACAATACAAGGTTTGATGATCCATGGCCATATAAAGATTGACAATTTCATTCAAATGAGGACAACAATAGAATTTTCACGCGTCCAGATGGGGAAACGGAAAATTTATCAAACCACGCAGACTAGAGAGTTTAAACAACTTCAAAGCATGAATTCCTCTATCTTTTCAGACTTCCAATTTTACTCGAACAATTCTGGAGGGCGTGAGATCAAAATTTTCGAATTTGACTTAAAAAATGAGGGGGGGATTTTGAGGGTGACAACACCTTGATACTTTTTGTCTTGCTTTAGGATCCAACATTCATATGGCTAAGACTTTAGGTTATCAAAAAAGTTGTGGGCCGATGCTTGAATGGTTAAAAGCTTACCCCTGGAAGTGGATTGGAAGAGGTGAACAATTCAAATTCTTGGGCATTCCGTTTTCCTTTGACAGTGATTCTATTACATTGTGACAGTATGTGATCGACAGAGTAAAACATAAAGTTTCTCAATGGTCCTCTAAACCCATTTCTTTAGCCAGAAAATTCCAAGTGTGTACCAAGATCCTTGCAGCGACCCATGTCTATTATTATGCCTGTTGGTGCCCTTCTTGGGCTTCCTTCACCAAGCTTTCCAAGTTGCTTCGGGACTAACTGTGGTGTAAAAGTCTTGGCTCAGTTGGCTTTCGTTGAGTGGCTTGGGACGTTTGTTGTCTTCCCCATGATCAAGGTGATATGGGAATTATCAATGTTTACAGGAAAAGTGTGGACTTATGTTCTAAGTGGGTCGTTTGATGTCTTTCAGGCGATTAAGCCTGGAAGATACTACTTTGACATTGTATTACGTCTGGTGCTCCCTACGACAAAAAATGTTGGAACAATATCTGCATACCTTGATTATCACTAAGGCCCCTGTTCAGATTTTTGGCACTTTCGTGGCCAAAAGCATATGGAAAACGTTTGAGTTGGTGAAACCCCTATTGCATTGGATTAGCGACGACTTTCATTCTGGGATCTCTTTCAATTCATAGAATATATGGTGGTTTCCCATCATCTATGATGATAGTCTTCTGCTTTTGGAAACTTTGAGAATCAAATCTCTTCGACTCTCTTGCAAAGGAATTCACACCATTCTAGATTTAGTCTCCTGCAACGACTGGGTGTCATGGCCCGAGCTCAAGACAAAATTTAATCTCGCCAATTCAGACCTCTCATCTATCTGCAGAATTCAAGAGTTAATGCCAGATGTTATGCTCTACAAACTTGGGCTTAAACCCATTAATGCATGGTGGCGAGACTAGAGATGGAATAAAAAATTTACCTTCTTTTGCTACAATGTTGACACTATTTACCAGTTTTTGAGCCCAATCTCGCTTGCCATTGCAAAACTCAATGCCCACTGGGACTTGTATTTTGCTCATTCCACCTTGCTGCGCAAACTTTCCTGTGCTTGGAATTCTCTTATGGAGCCCAAAGTTAAGCAGTTTTGTGGTGCCTTATTTATCAGGGCCTTCCTGTCAGTGAACGATTAAGTCACATTGGCATCCCCAATCCTAAATACCCTTTTTGCTGCACACCTGAATCTTTTAAGCATTTATTTTGGTCTTTCCTCGTGCCCAGGTGATCTGGTATTGGATTCATTCACTCTTTTAACCCTTCCACCCTGAATTCTTTCATTGGCGTATAAATTTGTTTGGAGATTTCAACTCTTAGCCTCATTATATTGATACTATGTGGCAAATGTTTAGAGCTTGCATTCTTTTTCATATATGGAAAGCACAAAATTCTATGTTATTCTAGCATGATCATTATGTTGTTGTGTTTCCCACTAATGACAAAGTGGTTCTCTTGTCTACTGTGTGCATAGAATTTCAAGCTCAAACGAAGAAAATTACCCTAGAGTTTGCTCATTTACAGGTGTTGCTTGCACACTGGGGGAGTGCGCCATTCACGATGAGTCGAGTCCCTTTGGACCCTCTACCACCGCCACCACAACCTTCCCTACCTTAGTGGCCGCCTCCACCAAGACTGCGTCGTAGGAGCCGCTCTTGCAGCCACTGCTCTGCCTCTCCTCGGGGTTGTCCTTTAGCCCCACCCTCTTAAGGTCTGGGTTGGAGCCCTCCTCCAAGGGGGAAGGGCGCTGCTAGCTCTTCACGATGGGCCTCTCCTACGCTTGTTGTTTAGACTTTGGATGGTGCTCTGCTCCCATGATGGGGGATTATTGTTCCATTGCAGATGCAAATGCTCGACCATGATGGTTGGTAGGTGGATCCTCCTTCGGAAGAACTTTCTAGTGGAGTGTACATCCCTCCCCGGGATGATCCTCCCCCTCCTCCCACATTGGTGACATGTGCCTAGTGCTCTCCTTTTTTATGTAGTTCTCGTAATCTCTGGTTGCCCTTTAGGCATTTTTTGTTGCCTACGTGGTTGTTTTATAGGACGGTGAGTTTTGCGATCACCCGCTAATGTAACTCTCTTATCTTTTATTAATATAACGGGCAGTTCCAATAGTAAAAAAATTGTTAGACGGGATTTTTTTAATCTTTTTGATTGTTGTAAAATCAGTTCAGTACCTTCTTTTAAACTTGTGTATATGTCCGTCTGCGGGGAAATTGTAACTGGTGTAAAAGTTTCGGACTCCATTGCAGAGGAGGAGAATAATGCCTTCCATCACTAGACCCTCTCGCCAGACAGATTATGCACTCATATCAGGGGAATGCCCTCTCGTTATCGACAATGGCGCCTTCAATTTCCGTATCGGGTAATTGTAAAGCCCTTCTTCACCGTGCTTTTTTTTCTCAATTTCTCTGTATGTTTTTGCAGTCGGATTATGTTTGATGTAGGGTTTCGTTTGCACGCCACAACAGGTGGGCGGGAGAGGTCGAACCTCGCTTCTCGTTTCGGAACGGCATTCACAAGCTTCGCCACAAAGCATCCGGTAATTTAATTACTTTAATAAAAAAGGTTTTTTTTTTTTTCCAGAGGTTTAACACAGTTGGACTCTCCATATGGCCAGAATGCGATGAATTTATTAGGCACATCTTCTCATGGCATCAATCCGCTATGGCAAAAATGCAAGTTTTTTATGGAGGAAAATAAGAGAAAACACACTAAATTAAGTATTCATAAAAGTAGTTGACCTATAAATTTATAAACATTGGGCTGTGGTAATTAATTGAAAAAAAATTTAAATTTGGAAAAATTGGGCCGTGTAATTGAAAAACGTATAAATCGAACTTGACAATTTAAATGCCAGTTTGAGGGTGTCGTTCCCGTGTTTGACCACTTGATGCAGAGCTCCAACACAAATTCATCCATTCATCATGTTAATAACATTCAAAAGCATTTATACAATCTAGTTCACTGTTTTAGTGGTCTTGTTCCAGAGTTTAGAATGACTCAAATTGCTAAAACTTGATTTTTCAAGCAAAACAGTGCACTTCAACTCCATGCCCTGTCCTCACATCATGTACACATGCTCATTCAACTGTCAAAAAATCCAAAATCTTGAAAAACTTCACTTACCCTGTCTTACCTCCACACACCCATTCCTAGCTTCTTGTGCTCTAGCTTCCAAATAGGTAAAGTTGGGCCTTTTGCATTCATTTTGGTGTCCACAATTCAAACATAAAGATTTAGAGTATTATTTTTTGATTATTAACAACTAGAGAAAGCCCCACACCAAAGTTCAGCCCAAGTTTACCGACAAACAACAACGGTCGGTAAACTAGGAAACCAAAATATATTAAAAAAAAAGATGAAGTCAGCTGACAAATTACAATGGTCAGGACGCTGGTAGCAAGAATGCAAGTAGCAAAACAATAACAATAGCAGAAAACAAAAAGCAGTAAAGAAGAAAGCAAGAGAGCTAGCCACCACCAGCATCTTTGGCCATGTCATCACCAGACGAGAGGACCACAGGAGAGCTACTATCCCTTTGCATCATCTTCCGAAGTCATGGCCATCAGGGTCTCAGCAAGATGGGAGTCTCCAAACTTGGTGGAATCAATATGGAGACACTCACAGATAGCATCCAACTTTCTTCCCTTGATAATTTCCTCTTTAGCTATTGTTTCCACCTCTTTAGCTATTCTTTAGCATCAATGTTTAGAGTAACAGTTGCCTTGCTGTTTTGGAAACTATTTCCTGATGTTTCCAGTTAACACTATACCTCTTGTTTTTTTGTTTTAGAGCCTTGCTATTACCATTAACGTTGAATCACAATGGTCGAGATGCCAGTAGCAGAAAACAAAAAGCAGTAACGAAGAAAGCAAGAGAGCTAGGCACCACCAGCATCTTTGGCCATGTCATCATCAAACTCCGAGAGGACGACAAGAGAGCTACTAAGTACTATCGCTTGCATCGTCTTCCAAAGTCATGGAAATCAGGGTCTCAGCAAGATGGGAGTCTCCAAAGTTGGCGTAATCAATATGAAGACATTCACAGATAGCATTCAACTTTCTCCCCTTGATAATTTCCTCTTTGGCTATTGTTTTCACCTCTTTAGCTATTCTTTAGCATCAATATTTAGAGTAACATTTACCTTGCTGTTTTGGAAACTATGTCCTGTTGTTTCCAGTTGACACTATACCCCTTCTCTCTTGTTTTAGAGCCTTGCTATTACCATTCCTGGAATCCTATTTCCAGTTGTCTCCCTTTTTTTGAAATCTATCAAGCATAGGTTTGCTGTTGAAATTCATTCTCTTGTAGCTACAAAGGTCAAGTCGGAACTCTATCTTTATAAGTTGAGTGCAAGGTACTTTTTTTCCTTTCAATTTTGCATTCGAGGAGGGTGGTATTTTGAATTTCATGTTTGTAGGGGCAGATATGGGTTTTAACAATGCAAGATGCAAAACATATGTTCCCAATACGTATTGAAGAATTCCTTTTCATGAAGGAAAATCTCAATGATTTTATGCTAGCATATGAAACCAAAGTATTTATAAGAAGCCAAGGAGTCAAATCATTTGGTTCTTTATATTTTTGTTAGATTTTAGTTTGACCGTGAGAAAAAAGCTTACAACTAGAGGATGCCACGACACATCCAACTATGGTAAGAAGAACTGGTTACTATAAAGAAAATGCCATGGCACATCCAACTATGGTAAGAAGAACTGGTTACTATAAAGAAATTATGCAAGTGGTTCACTTCTGAGCTCTGAAGAAAATGCTATGTACTGAGATTAAATTTTAGATGTATGCAACATGATGTAATCTGTTTGTAATCCACAAACATGGGCAGAGATGCCGATATCCACGTAATTCAGTTGTCTTCATTAAAAAAAAAAAAAAAACTTTAGAGTTTGAAACATATGTATATGTAATAAAAGGATTCAATGATTCATAAAATACAGGGATGGGGAAGGCAGTGGCAATTATATAACCAAATGCAAAAGATTCTGGACACTAAAAAATTATTTATATATATGTTTTTGAAAGATGCCACACATATATGCAAGATTTATTTACATCTGTGCCCACGTTGGGTTTAAACCTGGATCTTTACGTTAATACAAGCCTGTCACCTTGCCGCTTGCTGATAGACCACACACCTGTGGGCTAAAATTAATATAATTATATCTGGATTCTGAATCTTTTGAAAAGACTTTGGGAATTTTGAAAGAAAAGAGTACATGCTCTAGGGTAGAGAATTATTATGGAAACGTGGTATTAAAACATGGTTAAATATTGTAGTCCTTGGATCATTAATGACGAATGCTTAAATGAAACCTCAAAGGGCTGTATAGCAATGGACAATGTTTCATTTTATAAATGATATAAATCCTGACATTTGAGGCCATAATCTTTGTTTTTTAGAACTCATAAAGGGAGTTGTTGATAGATGAGTGAGGGCAGGTGTGATTCTTTCTTGATTTGATTGGTGATGGAAGGAAATTTAAGTAGGTAAGGAGGATGGAAAGGAATTGGGAAGAAATGTGTAACAATTTGTGGCTACCCTAGTCTTTGTGTGTGCAGTTAAGAACTCTGCATTATTGGTTGTAGATAGTTAACAAGAATAGCACAAGCCATGAAAAATAACGAATAGATAAAGATTGGAAGTTAGAAGACTACTTGGCTGGTAGGAGAATTATCACACACGAAATAAAGGAATGCTAAAAGTATTAATGCAGAGCATAAACTTGTCACTAAATCCTTTCTCAGAGGCATTTTTGTTTCTCAGGTTCCTTCCCTGACCCAAAAAATCTATTAGAAAAATGAATGCATCAGCGAGGATATAAAGCACGGTGGACACATGTTTTAATAATGGAATGGATCTGCTTCAATCTTAGATGTTGCATGATATTTAATGAGGCATAGAAGAGAATAAACATCAATTATTTTGTTACATTTAGCCTGGTTGCAGTAATCCTCAGATTGCTTCTGTAGTTGATACACAATTTCAATATTTAAAACTTAATTTTATTAGTCAGCTGATTTTCAGAAAACTACAGCTAGTTTTAATTTCAGTTCATGGGATCACACCATCTCTCCCCTTTTCAGCATTTTTTCAGCATTATTAAATTTCAAATCATGCTTGTATAATGCTCGGCGCTATATCTAGTCTCCTTTGCATTTACTCTAATATTGTACATACAATCATCATGAAGTCACAAGAAATTTGGTTACTATGCCGATAGGCATTTCTACTATGGCAGCAAGGGGAGAGATGTAATGGTGTGACCATGCCAAATTTTATTCTCTACATTAAATTTGACGTCCATTTGACTGTCACTTTACTTTTTATTTTTTTAACTGCGAGAAGTCAATAAAAAAATAGTAATTTATTTTTTTAACTGCAAGAAGTCAATAAAAAATAGTAATATCTTGCTACAATGGTAGCAAGAGGTGTGATCTTATGGTGTGACATGGCAACAAGAAGTAGTGGGATCTAATGTTGCGACCGTTGCAAATTTTATTCTCTACATTAAATTTGACTGTCACTTAAAAGTGTTTGTTTTATAACTTTGAGAAGCCAATTTAAAATGGTAATAGCTTGACCATATGTTAGACTTTGTGGCTCTTTTTTTACAAAAAGTTTTTTTCGTTACCATTAAGTGAGGAATATAAAGAGAATGCTATAAAATTATTAATCAATTTGATATGCATAAAATCCAAGATAAGAGCCATGAATTTGATAACTATCGGCAATTTTCAAATAGATGTATTTAAGATATTTGTTTTAGTGTTATTTTTTGATTTATCTCATTTTTGTGAGTGCCTAGTGGATATTCATAATGTGTGTCACATATTTATTTAAAATAAAAAGAACAATAATAGGGGAGGTATTATGTATAATAGGTTATAACTTATAGGACATACTGAGTTTGATATAATTGCAAAATAGCGGGTTGTTCTGGAAAATCGGTCCTTTTGATTGTATATTAGTCTTTCTTAGTTCCTTTTAGCATTGGAAGGGATGGGTCTTTTTAATGCCTAGAATACAAATGTCTCATTCTTCTTCAGTTTTGTTATCTAACTTAATTTATAACTGGTATTATGGGCTTCAAACTAATGAAAACATCTTTCTCTACCTTCAGATAAAGGGAGTAATTAGATGCTGTTCTTGTATCACATATTCCGGCTGCCCTGATCTATTCATGAGCAATGGATAGGATGCAAGTTAAAGTGGAGAATGAATAATACATGTTCAGTTCCACTCTAGCATAATTTTGATATTGAGTAGGTCTCGGTTTCTTATCGGTTTGATTTGAATTCACAAATCGGTATTCTTATTTACTCCACAAGGTTGGGAAGACCTTATCTCTTTAGAAGCATAAGTATGGATGATTCCATTTTACGTCAAGATGCCATAAATAAAAGCAGCTATGAGATTGAATGCCTTATTTAATAAAATTCCCCTATTCGATGATTTCATTTTATAAAATTAGAGAAAAAGACTTAAATCTTAAATTGTGTTTAGAATAGGAAAGAAACATTCATTTATTTTATGGATGTGTAATTATCAGCATGGGATTTATTTTGTTGTGGTGAAATAATTTGTGATGGTGGCCAACCATCAGAAAACTTTCGTTTCAATTAGTTATCTCTCAGATTCTGGTTGGTGTGGGATGTTCCCTTTGCACCGATTTAGTTTAGGAGGCTTGTTTGTACATTGTTCCGCCCATCCATTGTCATATCACAGTTATGGGGTGGGCTCCAATGGAGCAACCATGTTGCCTGTGGTATCCCTTTTTATGATTTTTCTCTATTCTGTTTTTTTTTGTAATTTTCTGAATTTAGGCAAGCTGAAATATATCTTAAACAACAATACGCAAACAGAAACTCCAAATCTGACAACCACCCAACTGTAATATTTATACAAGGAGCTGATTATAAATTCAAAACTGATTACAACAAAAACCCTTACTGCAAAAATCCCACAAACAAATGAATAAACTCAACAATTAATACCAATCAAGGTCCAACAGCTTGGAAACAAAGTACAACAGGCCCCAACTGGTACGGCAGGCTAGAATATGCTGCTGTAGATGTACGACAGTCCCTTATGGAGTGTGATGCTGGCTGGAATGTCCATGGTGGGGACAAGGAGGCAGCAAGGAGAGCGTACAACAATCCTCAATTTTGATTGACGCCAAACATAGATATGGGGTGAACACCCCCCAAATAGCCATGTGGGTGTACGACAACCCAATTAAGGGAACACCAGCTACCGAGGGTTTTGAAAACAACAAACATCAACCTAAACCCCAACGCAGCAGTCTAGAAATTATTTCAAACCCTCACAAGGACTGGAAAATGATGGCAATCCTCAATCACATCAAAACTGGAATGCAAATCATTGTAGTAGCGGTATGGATCACTGTAGCAGCGGTATATATTACTTTGGTGGTGGTACGTACCATGGTAACAGTGGTGCAAATCACTGTAGCAGCAGTACAAATCATTGTGGTAGCAGTACAGATCACTGCAGCGGACTGGAAAATGATGGCAATCCTCAATCACATCAAAACTGGAATGCAAATCATTGTAGTAGCGGTATGGATCACTGTAGCAGCGGTATATATTACTTTAGTGGTGGTACGTACCATGGTAACAGTGGTACAAATCACTGTAGCAGCAGTACAAATCATTGTAGTAGCAGTACAGATCACTGCAGCGGCGCTGCAGTGAACTGAAAATGGAATAAAATTTCAATATTCGGCACAAATATGATCCCCGGATGGAATCAACTCAATGGGTTAGAGGTTTTTCATCCTCTACACCTATATATCAGAGGGTTTTTGTCCTTAGATGAAGATATTGAACATAATGGCTCAAGCTATGGATTAGGGTTTGATAGTCCAAGATGAATAATGAATACTTACTCTTGTTAGCCACACTTCTCCTTTTATAATTTCTCTTTTCTGATTTCACCCTAAAAATATTTAAAAATAATTTTAATAAAATATCACTTTTCATCCACTTAATGATAATTACTTTGGTCCCTCTTAATAAATAATAATGATACATAAGTGTCATTTTCACGATATAAAATAAAATTAACTTAGGACAACTTAAACTACCATCATTAATTTATTCCCCTAACTTTATCCCTTAACTTTAGGGAAATAAGGAATAAACTATGGGTCTTCTGACTAGATTAATTCCAAAAAGGGGACATGATAGTCTGCCCTTCCTGGTATCACTTGCCCTCAAGCGATTGCAGATTAGGATGTTAGAGGATTTTTACACCTTCCCATGTAGCATCTTCTATTGGGAGATCATTGTAATGCGCTAAATATTATATTTTGTTTATGTTCCTCAATTTCTTCTCTCTGACATCAATAATAGCTTCTGATACCAGGATCAACTTACCTTTATCATCTAAAGGAGGTAACTTAACTGAAGGAATGATGTGTTATCCTAGTTCCCTTTTAAGGCACGAAACATGAAATACATTATGAATTATGTTGCAAGTTGGAAATTCAAGCTCATAAACAACTTCTCTAATCCTCCACTTAATACTGTAACGGCCATAGAAACGAGGCTTGAACTTTTTAGCTCTACTTTTCTTGAGAGAAGACTATCTATAAGATGAAAACTTCAATAAAATCATGTCTCCAACCTCAAAATTTCTCTCAATATGATGCTAGTCTGCATAAAAATTCTTCTAATTCTGTGCTCGTTGGAGATTTGCTTTGAGTGTCTCCAATATTTATTGACTTTGTACAACCAAGTATCTTTCCCATGGCACTCTACTATCTGTAATAACCAAATCCACAAAATAAATAGCATCATAACCATATAAAGCCTTGAAATGATTCATACCAATGGACGTATGATGTGAGGTGTTTTATCAATGCTCCCCATATAGAGCGATTTGATCTAAGTTGTTTTCTACCCTACTACGTACTTCCTCAAATATCCCTCTATCCATTTATTCATAGTATCTATTTTTCCATCTGTTTGAGGGTAGTAATTGGTACTAGGAGTCAACTCGGTTTGTGTAAAATGAAAGAGATCCTACCAAAATAAACTAAGAAACCTATTATCCTTGTCACTTACTATGTTCCTAGGCAAATTCTGAAGCCTGAATACTTCTTTGAAAAACAAATCAACAATTTGTGGTGCCTTAAACTCATTTGGAATAGCAAATAAGTGAGTATATTTAGTAAGTCCCTCCACACACACACACACACACACACAACTCTTACCCTGAAATTTTGGAAGGCCTGCGATAAAATCCATAGAAATGCTCTCCCATTTTTGATTTAGAATTGGTAAAACCTGCTAGAAATACTTGTTCTGATTTGTTTTGCTTGTAGGTAATACACTCTCTAATGCATTGAAGGACTTCTCCCTTGAGTCCTCTCGAGAAAAATCTATCCCTATTTTCTTGCAAGTCTTGAAATACACTAGGTGACTAGCCAAAGGTGTATTATGTACAACTCTCAAGACTGTATTATTATTATTATATTTAGGAACAAGATAAATTATATCCTTATAAAGTGTTGACAAGGCTCTTCATCAAGTTTTGGGAAAGCCATGGATATAAGAAGAAAGCCGTTGAAGATAAAAAGAAGACATGAAAGACTAAACAAAGCCATGAGTAAAATAACGAAGTCGTAGGTAAAAGGATGAAGCCGCATAAGATAAGAAGAATCTGCGGGTAAAGTAGGAAAGCCACGATACATAGGATAAATCTGTGATACAAAGGAGAAAGCCACCGAAGCCGATACAAAAGCTGCAAAGTAAAGACATAACAAGATAGAAGTCGACTGAGGCATAACAAAGTTATTCATATTACGAGGTTGTTTTAGGATGTTCACGAGATCTATATGAGCATTATAATATATTGTGGAAGTCGTAAACATATCAAAATGATATTAATAAAGAATATATAATATTTTACACAAGGAAAATACATAAACACCATGTTATATATGTAAATATCCACTAATGAGCAGTTAATAATGTAAATAAGTGTTAACCAATGGTTACCACAGGTCATTATGAGTGAAAATACATAACTTTTTCCTTTTAAAGGCTATATAATGAAGTAAAATGAGAGGGGAAGAGAATATCATGAAAATGAGAGAGAAGAGATGATATAAACATGAAGATTAAAGAGAGAAATCAATGTACAAAGTAAGAGATGTGAATATAATTGATATAAACATGTATTTCTAAATTTTATATTAATGTGATGAATATATACGTGATATTTGCGGTTTGAACCATTAATGTGTTGAGTGATATGTTTATTCATGTTTAAGAAAGGATAAATACTTATGTTATAAGAGAGAGCTACCCTTCTTTGTGACGTTAGCTTTAGCTGGGAAAAAATGAACTTATAAGACCCACAATTGCATCGGGTCTTAGACAAACATAAAGGATGAGATTTTCAATTACCTTATACCTGTCATCTTATACTTTTCCTTCAAGGATATCATTGGTGAAAACACTCTTTTCATAAAATGATATTATAATAACCTTCCAATCAGTAGAGCTTTCAGACATAAAGCATAAAAATAGTTTTCTAGACAAGGCATCAACTACAACATTGTTTTATCCCTTAACATAATCTATGTCAAAATTATAGGCCTAAAGTTTACTCACCCATTGTTATTTCCTATCATTCAAGTCCTTCCAGTTGAGAAAAAATTCAAACTATTGTGATCCGTCTTGAGCGCAAATCTACCACAAACCAAATATTGTCTCAATTTTGTTAATGCATGCATGATGACCAACATCTCTTTGTCATATATGGAGAATCCACATACTTTATCTTTGAGTTTCTGACTCTCAAAGGCTGTGGGATGTACCTTTTGGCATCAAAATTCTGTAATCCCTTCTCCTGATGCAACATACTCTAACATAAATAGAAGAGAAAATTTGAAACAACTAATATTAATCATGAATTGATTACCTTCTTGAGTTTGTCAAAGGCTATTTGGGTTGGTTCAAACCAATTGAATGCTATCTTCTCTGTTAAATTAATCAATGGAATGACCAATTATGAAAATTATTTAATGAACCTCTTTTAGTAAATGCAAAGACCCAAGAATCCCCTCAAATGTGACATTGTGGTAAGAGGAGGCCAATCCAATATGATTAAGGCCTTCTATTGGTCCACCTAGACTCCATAAGAATTGTTAACATGGCCAAGGTACATAACTTCAATCATGCCAAACTCACACTTAGACTCATTAGCAAAGAGATTCAATCACTCCAAAATTTCCAGCATTGTAGATACAAGTGTCTTAGATGCTTTTCCCATGTCTTACTATACATCAAAATATCATCAAAATTTCCAAAACAAACTTCCTCAAGTGCTTACTGAAGATGTAGTTTATGCATGAGTATAAATTAGTTAGAGCATTTGTTACCAAAAGGCATAACCAAACATTCAAAATGCCTAAAGACACACCAGAAGGCTTTTTTCATACATCTTCATCTCTTACCTGAATTTTATGATAACCAGATCTCAAATCAATTTTAGAAAAATATGCATCTCCATGTAATTCATCAATAAAATCATCGATCATGGGTATGGCATACTTATTTTTTATGGTATTTTTGTTCAAATCCTGATAATCAATACACAACCTCATAGTACCACCCTTCTTCTTCACTAGGACAATAGAAGAAGCAAAGGGACTAGAACTATGCTGGATATGTCCCGTCTCCAATAATTCCTCGATTGCCTTCTCAATTTCCTCTTTGACTGCTCTTAGATGACGATAAGGAGTAATCATTACAAGTTTAGAGCCTAGTTCTAACTCAATTATGTGTTGAAATCCTCTATTTGGTGGCAAGCCTGGAGGTATACCACTAAACAATGTGTCATCCTTGTCTAAAATAGATCGAATGTCTGCGTGGTAGGATTTCTTATCTATGCGTAAAGTTGTGGTGTTAGCAAAACAATGGGATGCCCAAGCTTGCCCCTATATGACAAGCTCTCTCTATCTTCTCACTTATGGCCACTATAGAAGCTCTATTTGTCATGCCTTGAAGCATGACCTATTTCCCATCTGATTTAAACTTCAACTCTAGATAGTTTGATAATTTTAGGTGAATTTTCCTAAAGAATGTAACCATTATACTCTAAAGTACCACGTATGTTTCTCATATACCTATAACACATAAGTCATCACTTACTTTATGTCTCCCCAAAGGAAGATTAAACTACTAAATTCTCTTGGTACATAGAAGGGTGAAGCCATCAACTAGAGTCACATTGAAGCCCTTGAAATCCTTTACTTTCAAACCCATCCTAATTACCAATCCTTTATTAATAAAATTGTGGGTTGCCCCAATATCAATCAACACCATGACCTTTTTCCTTTATAAAACTCCCTAAACTCTAAAAGGATGATATCTAGAAGCACCAAATAATATGAAAAGGGTGACTTCTAAAGTATATACCTCTCTCTCCTTTTCATGTTCTGGTTCATGGGTTCCAATTTCATGTTCAAATTCTTCTAATTATGATTCACCATAGGATGTAATCTCAATGCAGTGTACTTCTCCACACCGAAGACATTTGTAGCTGGGTTCCCATGGATCTCTGCAAGTGAAACATAATATTTTTCTTTTGAGCTCTTTCCTTGTATTCATCTCTTTAATCACTTTTGGTAGCTCCTTTTGTTAAAACCCTCCTTGTTGGAATGACTTATTTTGCTTGCGATAAGGTGTTAACTATGGTTTCCCATAAGGTACTATCCTTGGTTGCCTAAATAGTACTTTCCTTTGTTTTCCTACAAGCATAATATACCCTTTGGAGATGATGATTCTAGGTTTAATGCTATCTTAATTTCTTCCTAAAGAGATAAAAGGTCAAAAGATTTTACTAAACACTTGAGTGGTTTAGCCAATCCTTCAACAAATAAGATTGAAAGTATTCTTTTAGTTACAATCCGATACCGTGATGAATAACCTCCAGAATCCAACAATGTAGTTGTTCACCATTCCTTCATGTTTGAGTTATGCTAACTCCTTGAAATGAACCTATAGATCTTTCATGTTGAACCTTTCTGTTATTCTTTGGTTGAATTCTTCTAGAGTAGAGATATAACCATTTCCTTGGGTGACCATACTATAGTATCACCATTCGTGTGTCACTCCCTCTAAATGAAGTGCGACAAATTTGATAACTTCTTCCCCATACATAGGATTCATAGACAAGTATGTATCTAATTTCGATATAACCAAGACCTAACAAAGTCCTTATCTAATCCATCATAAGTAGGAATGGTGATCTTACTCAAACGTTACTGAATGTATTTTAGAGGATGATCTTGTTGAGTTCTCCTTCCCCTCCATGTACTGTTCTTCATTCTTAGATCACAAAACTCTCGAAAATCAATACATGTTATACTGCAAGGCTGGGTCCTTCATATTCTGCATGAATTGCTACAAAATCATTACCTTTATGATGTTGGGGCTCTATCTCTTCTAGGTGTTCTTCTTCTTTTTGTAGAAATTTTGCTCAAAAAGTCTCAGAAGGGGTATTGATTGAGGTTTGCTCATTAATTGACGGGCTTCTTCCTTATCCTTGATTTGCCTTCTTTTGATTAATATTTTGTAGAGCTTGTACTAACCTTGTCATGGATTTTCTCAATGTCTTTTGGATTGTTCTTTCCAAATCTCTCTGACCTGACCAATTATTTCATGCAAATAGCTCATTTTATATGTAGGAGGAGTTCTCTATTCTCTATTGCCCCATGACCTTTGTTTCTTTTTTTGGTGAATAAGTCCTTCTTTTTTCCCTTTGATAATACTTGATTTCTCTTTTATTGGGCTGCATATGAAATCAAAATATTAATATCCCTCGTAGGCTAACCGAATCTTGATGCTTTGATAACATTATAATATCCCTTTTTATAATTTTTCTATATTTTTTTGTAAATTTCTGAATTTAAGCAAGCTGAAATAAATCCTAAACAAAAACATGCAAATAATAACTCCAAATCTGATAACAACCTAATTGTAATATTTATTCAAGGAGTTGATTATAAATTCAAAACTGATTGCAACAAACCATTACTGTAAAAATCCCACCACAAATGAATAAACTCGCAATAAATACCAACCAAGGTACAACAACTTGGAAACAAAGTACAACAGAAAACATCACAGGCTGGAATATGCTGCTATAGATGCAGAGTCCCTTTTGGAGTTGACGTTAGCAAATGTCCACGCTGGGGACAAGGAGGCAGCAAGGAGAGCGTAAATAATTTGGATAAATTAGAATGAGGCGAACACCCTCCAAATAGCCGACCAGGTGTACGGCAAATCAAGGGAACATCAACTACTGAGGGTTTCAAAAACAACAAACATACACCTAAACCCCAATGTAGCAGTTTGGAAAATATTTCAAACGATCACAAGAGCTGAAAAATGATGACAATCCTCAATCACACTGAAATTGGAATAAAAATCACTGTAGCAGCGGTACAAATCATTGTAGCAATGGTACAGCCGTGGTCATTGTAGCAGTAGTACGAATCAATGCAGCAACGATACGAATCATGTAGCAGCAATAATCAACAAACTGAAAATGAAATAAAATCTCAATCTTTGGCACAAATATGATCCCCGGATGGAATCACCTCAATGGGTTAGAGGGTTTTCGTCCTCCACACCTATATATCAAAGGGTTTTCGTCCTCAAATGAAGAGATTGAACACAATGGCTCAAGCTCTGGATTAGGGTTTGATTGTCCAAGATGAATAATGAATAACGACTCTTTTCAACCCAACTTCTCTTTTTGTAATTTCTCTTTTCCAATTCCACCCTAAAAGTATTTAAAAATACTTTTAATAAAATATAATTTTTCATCCAGTTAATGATAATTACTTTTGACCCTCTTAATAAATAATAATAATACATAAGTGTCCTTTTCATGTTATAAAATAAAAGTGACTTAGGACAACTTAAAGTATTATCATTAATTTATTTCTGTAACTTTATCCCTTAGCCTATGGGAAACAAAGAATAGGCTACGAGTCTTCTAACTGGCTTAATTCCGAAAAGGGGACATGACATTGCCTTTAGCCTTAGATATCAATTAGGTTTCTTAGTGCATCCTAGGTCCCTCTTCTTGCCTCCACACTCTTAATCCTCATCAAGCCTTGACCCCTTTTGACCTTACTTTTACCTTAGCCTTATTTTGTGACTCCAAGAGCCTCAAGAATGGGTTCTTCTCGGATTGAACTCGTCATGGACAAGTTTGTCTTGGACATAATTCTTCCATGTTACCCACTTTCCCCCTTCAGTAGGCTAACGAGTTCATCCATGACCAAACCCATCGAATTGTAGGAGCTTGCACAATAGATTTTACATCTTAGGTTCCTCTTCTTGCCTCCAAATTGTCACTTAACATTATGCATTGACCCCATTTAGCCTTCCTTAGTCTTCTATTCTGATGTTGAACCTTAGGGACGGTTTTATTGTGGACCGAACTTTCTGTAGAAAAATTTGTCCTAGACCAAATTCATTCCCGTGACCCATTTTTGCCCTTTTGTTGGATGCGAGTTTGTCAATGATCAAACCCATTGATTTTTCGGAGTTTGCATTTGAGATTTAGTACGTGTTTATAGAGATCTTAGACGTTAATTCCACAATTAAACACAAATTATCCTTACAATATGTCATGAATTACAACATAATGTCATGTTATCTTATTGCATGTCTACACTTAGGCCATAGGAGTAAGTTGCTCTTGCCTTCTTATAGCCTTATTAAATGTTTGTGCATAGAGGCTTATTTTTTAGAAGCTTAGTGACCTACCTAGGAGGACCCTTCCCAAGCATATATAAACTTTGCTCTAATTTTTCACTTTGATGTACCTAGGAGGATCCTTGTATTGAATGTATGCCTAGAGAAGCTCGTCTCTTTACAAGCTTAGTGACTTATCTAGGAGGATCCTTTCCAAGTGTGGATGGACATTCCTCTACTATTTTACGTCACGTTTCTTTTTGCTTTTGTAGTTTACTTTGCACACTTGAGATCCCTCCATTTTTATCGATATACATTTCATTATTTCCCCTCTTGTCTTTCATTTGCCTTGTTTTTGAAAAACATATATTTTTGGCAAATTAGTTTTTTATTGTTTATCGTCGATGACTATTAATGAAAAAGGATGAAATATGTTGTTGTTTTTCATAGTCATCAAGAATCGTGGGGGTACGGGTACTAGTACAGGGATGGGGATGCCATTCAAATAAGGGTATGCGAGTAACTAAGGGTATGGCCATATTACATATAAAAGTAGTCACCAAAAAATGTGGGCATGGGGATGGGATGGGCATGTGATCCTCTTCCCTACGCATGAGTTTCTTGGTAATTGTGGTATTTACAATTTCTTAACTTTACATAAATATTTTCCAGCATAACTCTTTTGTGTCCATACTTTATTTGGAATGCACACATCCACTTGTATTGTATTTGGGATTTATTTTAACTATGATAAACTCCTTGCCATTTTTACAATATGCGATTTTTTATTCTTTGACATTTATTTCTAGTAAATTAGATTTCTTAAAAAAAAGTGTCTCATATCAATCTGCACTTTACAGTGGCATATTTTCCTACATCTTTATCTAGGTATCCATGGTATCATACATACTTTGTTTTTTTACTCGTCAAAATTGTACTAGGATTTGCCATAATGATGAGTACGATAGATGATATAGGTCAACGTGAGTGTCAAGATGACGTGCAAGCTCCAGAGTGACACATTGTTTAGTCATAGAGGTGTTTTTTCCTCATGTTCGTATTGGGGGGTTTAGATATTCTTTAGTACTCGCATTAGTGGGTGACTATATTTGTTATAAGTAATCATTTAAATGTGTGAGAAAATGTAATATTGAGTGTAATAAGTTATTGAGAAACAACTCATATTAGATAAGTGTGAATAAGTGAGTTGTTAGGGGTGTTAAAGCAACTCACGTAAATAGTCTTTTGTTGAGTGTTTGTAGGGTTTAATTGATATGACATGACTCCTTTATAGGAGATCATTTGCACATATATTTGTATTTCTCCTTTGACTAATTAATCAGTGTTATTATTTTTTCAATCTCTACCAAATTTTGTATTTGGATAGGGAAATTTATAGCAATTTTCACAACCAAGAGTTGAGCACGGTTCCGCCCTATGTTTGTGTCATCAAAGAGTGGGAAGATTGTGACAGATCTGGTTTTAAAAATTAGTAAGTCCACCTCCCAATGGAGGAATGACAAGGATTGCCCAATGACATTTGTTAGATTATGGTACTTTAGAGCGCATTCTCTAGCAAGGTGCATGTGTGGAACCTGGGTGCACTTCATTAAAACATATAGTCATAGAGAACAATGTCCTATTCTAGGCTGTTTGGATTTAACAATTATTTTTATGTAGTTTGTTTTCTTGTTTTAGAAAAACAGTTCTTTATTTAACAATTTGCTTTTCTAAAGTTTGACTTTGTTTATTTAAGGGTGCAGATCCCTAAGATAAAATTTGGTCAAATGCCGATTTAATTTTGGGATGGATCCAGTTTTAGGAACCAAACTATTTCTAGGGTCTCTTCTTTAACTATTAAAAAGCCTAGGGTAAGTAAATTATTCATTTAGTGTGAGTTTTTTAAGAGCGTGTTCCAAAACATTGTAGCTTTTGTTTTCTCATTAATAAAATAGTGATGTGATTTGGAATAGATCTGAGTATTTTTCAGTTAGTGTTTGACTACCTTATGTGATTGTAGATTTTAGCATTTAAAGTTCAACAATTTTGATTTCTTTCAAATTCGAGCTATCTAGTTGAGGGTTCTTTAAGATCAGAATTTGCTTACCATGGTGCAGAAGAATTTCCAACATGGTATTAGAGTATAGTTTTGAAATCTTATAGATTTCATGTATGGAGAGGCTAGCTGTCTAGAATAAATACCTAGTAGAGGATTTTAGTGGGTAGTATGTCCAAGCTTCAATGATTGAAGCAAAGTTGTGTCAGTAATCGATACGTGGACTTGTGAAGGGTTATGGGGTGTGAAACCCTAGCTGATCCTGTGATCGTAGATTGAAGCTTATTTGAACAATTGCAGCAATGGCAACTCCTAGTATGCGAGGGAGTCACTTGTTGGAGGTATCATCTTAACTATGTGACATTGAATCTAAGATTGTAGAATCCTTTGGTTTGGAAGAAACATAATTATTGTACCTTTTGGAAGAGAAGGTTACACCTTCCATATATCTCAAAGATCTAGCAAGGTATAACAAGAAGCTAGAAGCTAGTGAAGGCGAAACGAATCTTGTTGGATTTGGCGAAGGACCTTATGATCCCTCATATCGCCATCAAGACGATTGCCAAGGAGATGTACGATGCCTTGGGAACATTTTACTAGAGTATGAATATATCTAGGGTGATGCTTCTAAGGAACAAGCTCAACACCACTCGCATGAGTAAGACAAATAAACCGACAAACTATCTGATGAAGATAGTAGAGCTTAGAGATTAGATTGGTGTGGTTGATTTGAAGTAAAAGATAATGAGCTAGTCCGGATTGTCTAAGTGGCCTCAGTCCATTGTGGCACAACTTTATTTAATTGATCTGTGGTTGAAAGTCGTTGCCTGACTTTGAGTAGCTGGATGCTTTAATTGGAGAAGAGACGAGACTAAAACAAGTCTCAAATAGTTGTAAGGATGATGTTCCAGACCAGGTCCTCATTGAGAAGGTGAGGGAGGGACGAAAGAAAGCATTCAAGAATGGTTAGAAGAAGAAAGAAGACTTAGGGCCTTATAATCACCAAATTAAGGATCTAAGTCATATCAAGTGCTTCAATTGCAATAAGTATGACCACGGACAAAGGAAAGGGCAAGCAACAACAATAGAAATAGTTTGCAAGAAGTGTGGAATTTTCAGGAGTAGATGAGTTGACTACCAAGCTTGACACAACCTTTGCCACAATGTCGTTCCTTTCCACCAACACAGTCTCAAGTGGTGGGTGGTATGTTGATAGTGGAACCTCGAGACATATGTCTTTGAATGGGGCAACCTTCTTTAGATTGAAGGAACAACATACCTATATGTAGGTGGAGCTTGGTGACGATGCCAAGTACTCAGTTGCTTGGATAGGGTTTATCTCTTTTTGCATGCTACCAGGAGATGTTCAGGAGCTGCATGAGGTATTTTATGTTTTTGGTATGATTGAGAATCTCCTTTTAGTTTCTTGTCTGACAAATTTAAAGTGCTGGGTTGAGTTTGATGATTAACAAGTAATCATCAAGAAACGTATCCCCTTCTTGGTCGAGTCTTGGCGAAGGGAGTTCGAGAGGGTGGTTTGTATAGGTGGTTGGCAAATCGGGTGAAGCGAAGAGCTTTATTGACCAACGATGACAATTTGAGTGAACTTTGGCACAAAAGATTTGGGCATTTGAACTATGGATTGTTGCCTCTTTTGAAGGACATGATGGTTAGATTCCATGAATTTAAGGTGGAAAAGAGGGGTTTGCACTCGGCAAGCATGCCAAGGCCTTTTTCTAAGCGACGAGCACAGGTCAAGGGGGATTTTGGATCTGTTTCATTCAAACATATGTGGGCCTATGCCATCAAACTCGTTGATAGGTAATCTGTGCTGTGTTACTTCCATTGATGATTCTTCCAAAAAGATGTGGATTAATTTTAGTAAGACCAATGAAGAGATCTTCAACAAGTTTAAGGAGTTAAAAGCCCTTATAAGAGCCAAACATGTAGTAAGATCAAGGCAATGAGATCAAAATAATGGAGGGGAGTATGCCTTTAATGACTTTGATTCCTTTTGCAAAGAAGTAGGGATCAAGAGGGGTTTACAATACTATACAACCCACAACAAATTGGGGCTGCAAAAAGAAAGAACAATTCCATAGGAGAGATTGCTAAATCTATGGTTCATGAATTAGATGTTCATATGTTTCTTTGTTCGGAAGCTTGTAGTGTTGTAGTCTACATTTTGATCACGTGTCCTTCCGTGTTTAAGGACAAGACTACAATGGAAGCTTTTATAGGGAGAAACTAAATGTTTCTTATTTTTCTCGAAAAGAAAGTTGCACTTCGATCATCAGGGCCCCCGATGTGATTGAACCCCAAGCTTCAAGTGCGACTTCGTATTCTGTTCTGAGGAGCCTTGAATAGGGAGCATGCTCATAGTTGAGATGGGGCCGTCACAGAATATTTGGGAGTTTTATTTTCATTCATCTTCCAAAAGAGAAGAGGATGAAACTTGAACCCTCCAGTTTGAAGGGTATTCTAGTTGGTTACAGTGATATCTCTAAGGCTTACAAGATCTATGTTCCATCTCAGAGAAAGATAGTAGTGAGCTGAGATGTGAAGATGGGCGAGGATGCATGGTATTCCAGATCCCAAGAGCTTCCAATAGCAATTGACGAGGAGACAACACTTGCTGTGCCAAGAGTTGATCCATAAGTTTCAGGGAGGATAGGTTCAAATTAGGCAGGTTCCAATACAAGTATAGAGACAACTTTACCCCCCCAAGACAACTTGGAAGCCTAAATGGCTTCAACAAACATTGTAGGAGGTAGAGGAGCAAGTTGGTGTTCCAAAGACTTCTTTTTGGGTATGTGATCCTCCTAGAAGTATTATGTTATGCCAATATCTTCCATCATTGATTCAAATCCTTCTAGTTATGGAGGCAACAAGTGAGTAGGTATCATAGGATGCCATAGTGGAGTACAACTCTATCATGAAGAATGATGTGTGGGAGATAGTGCCGAGATCAACGGGAAAATCGGTGGTGGATTCCAGGTTGTTGTACAAGGTGAAGCATGCAGTTGATTACAACATAGAGAAGTACCTGACTTTGTTTGTAGCTAGAGGGTTTTCTCAAAGAGAGGGAGTTGACTATAATTTTTGTGCATTAATCAGATGAAAAGGTTTGAAGTGCATGGGTGAGAGACCCATGTTGTAGGTTGAAGGAAGCTCTTTACGGGATGAAGCAGGCACTTGTGCTTAGTACTCCAAGATTGATAAGTGCCTATAAGGTTTGGGCTTCACCAAAATAGCTGTATGATGCAGGAGCATCATCTAGGAGGTTTTGTACAAAACAATTTTGTATCTAATTTTATGTTTAGAGATATTTAGAGTAGGGTTGGATAAGTAGGAGGTGTTAGATTTCAAATTTGAGATCAAATTGAGCTTTCCTGCCAAAACTCATATCTGATATTCTTTCTAGTGTAACCTCCTCATTTTGGCAATTTTGTTCATGTTTGTGTCTTGGTGATGGTCTAGGCTTGGTTAGGAGGGTCAAATACCACTCTTGAGTGATTGGTTATGAGTAAATAACATCTCATCTATGTTATTGTTATACAACTCTGCCTCAAGCATGTTATTCAAGCACACTAACCTGAGTTAATAGGCATATTTATGTCTATTTTGCTATTGTAACTATGTAGAAAGTAGTTAGGGATAGAGAGCACTCAAAGTATGTAATGAGGAAGATGAGAAAAGGTAATTTTTCTCTGTAAAAAAAACTTCTTGCATTGAGAAACCTATGCTGGAAGACTGCGTAACAGGGTTCTCGTATCAAATTTGTGAAGAGAAGGATAATTTTCAAGCATTATACTCTAGGTTTCTGAGTGGGGAGCACAAGTAGATACTGTGGACATCATGTTTCCTGAGATTGAGAACCATTTTGATGATTTTGAGTAAGGGAATTTCTACAAACATACAGAATCCTGACTGTGTAAAAGCAAAATCTTCCTTTTCTAGACTGGTAAACTCCAAATTACAAGTCCTGTGAGTGATTTTCATAGTTAAATTAAGTTTTTGAAGGTGTGGATTGGTCATACAGACCCTAGCATCAGTTCTAAGAGCCTTGAAATTGAAATTTATTTTAGAAACCTTAAAATCATTCTTTCTCGAGCCTGTGTAAAACCCTACCTAGGGTTTTAGACAAATTTTGAGTTTTCAACAGTTAAAAACCATTTCAAAATCTAGAATTTCCTCTGAAGTCTCTGATACACTTGCTCCACCTGTTCAAGGGGGTTTTGTGTCATGTTGAGTCATTTGGTACGTGTGGAGGCATTGTTCACATAAAACTCTGTTTTGGAGGCCTAAAGAATTGGAGTCTGTGATAGGCTATTTGAAGGGGTTGTATTGGTTTTTAGAGTCTGCAATTTAGTATTGAGTTGTAACTCAATAATGGGTATCTAGAAAGGTCCATAGCTTCTCCTAAATCCTTGTGAATCTCCCAAAACAATAAGCTTTGTGCAAAACCAAGGCTAGTAGACCCTTGCTTAAAGGAGGAAGATACATTAAACCATAGCAATCTCCTAATCCTCCTGCATTATTGTAGATCTCAAATTGTATTATTTATTTGATGGATTTGATTTGTTGGTTTTGGACGTGTATGTAGATGACATGATATTTATAGGGATTTCAAAGAAGCCCACTGCAGGGTGCAAAGAAGAGTTGTCCAAAATTTGACTTAAAGGACATTGGATTGATGTACTATTTCTTGTTTCTAGAGGTGTGTCAAAGGATAAGTGAGGTTTTCCTTGGGCAGGGAAAATACAAAGTCAAACCCATCAGCACTCTTATGATACCGAGTTTGAAGTTACATGCTGACTTGGATTCAGATTTGGTAGATCCTTTGGTTTACAAGAAGTTGATTAGGTCCTTGATGTATTTGCTTAATACCATACTGGCTATATGCTTTGCAGTGAACACTTAGGGCCAGTTCATGGTTGTGCCAAGGTAGATGCACTGTGTTGCTGCAAAGCATGTGCTCCAGTACGTGAAGGACACATTATATTTTTATCTGAGATATGTAGGGGATGATGAGTCGATGCAGGATTTGTTGATTATGACTGGGTAGGAGATGCAGGTGACAAGAAGACTACTTCAAGATGTTGCTTCAATTGGGGTTCAGGAGCCATATCTTTGTTCAATAGGAAGGGAACTTCAGTGGCATTTGAGTTCAGTAGAGGAAGAGTACTTGGCAGCATAATTGCTAGTTGTGTAAGCTTTTGGCTTCACAAGCTGATTGCAAAGATGAGATGTGAGAGAATGGAGCCTACAGTCATTTACTATGACAATCAGATTTGTATCAAATTCTCTCAGAAGCCAGTATTACTGTGACAATCAGAGGTGTATCAAATTCTCTTAGAATCCAGTATTTATGACTGCTCCAAGCGCATTGACATCAGACATCACTTTCTTAGAGACATAGTTAAGAAGGGAGCAATTGCTCGAGACAATTTTCTGTCAGATTGGTAGGTTGCAGACATTCTGACAAAGCCTCTAGCTAAGGGGAAGTTTGAGATGTTAAGAAAGAGACTAGGTTTGGTGGAGAACACATTCCTTGGTGAGAGGGAGTGTTAGACTATTGTACTTTAGAATGCGTTCTTCAGTAGGGCCTCTGTGTGGAACCTAACCACACTTCAGTATAGTGTACAAGCATAGAGAACAACAGTCCTAATCTTGGCAGTCCAGATTTAGCAGTTGCTTTTATGTAGTTTGTTTACCAGTTTTAGAAAAAATAGATCTTTATTTAGAAGTTAGCTTTTGTAAATTTTGACTTTGTTTATTTAGGGGTGCAGATCCCTAGGATATAATTAGGTCAAGGGTTGATTTAATTTTGGGATGGATCCAGTTTTAGGATCTAGACTATTTTTAGGGTCTCTTCTTCAGCTATAAAAGAAGGCTCTGGGAAGGTGTTTTATTCATTCAGTGTGAGTTTTTTTCAAGAGTGTGTTGCAAAGCATTGTAGATTCTGTTTTCTGATCAAGAAAACATTGATGGGATTGGAGCAGATCTGAGTATTATCTAGTTAGTGTTTCTCTAGCGTATGTGATTGCAGATTCTAGCATTTGAAGTTCAGCGGTTTTGATGGCTTTCAGTTTTGACTTATCTTGTTGAGGATTCTTTAAGATCAGAGTCTGCTTACCATGGTGTAGAGGAATTTTCAACATCACCCACTAAAGAGAATTTACCCGTATTGAGAGGTTATCAGTGGCTAGACATCAGTTCCCAACCCAAGGGGTTCAGTAGGAAAATAAACAACTTTGCACACTAACAATTTGGGCAAGGGTCTCTTTTTTCATGCACGCACACAGGTACGGGGAAGGTTTTGGTTCTCTTGAGATGTTAGTGAGCACCTTGTTCTTTTTGACTTTACATTACTTGGTAGTAATGGGTATGGAAATTCGCACAAGTGGCCTTTACTTATCTTCTGCCATTTTTCCCCTTCCAACAGTAGACTATATATATTTGTTTTTCTACATTCTCCTGTAACTCTGCAGAAAAAAGGGACAGAGTGGAAAGAGCTTTCAGTTCTTTATTTTTAGTCTATTCAAGGGCATTCTATCGATGTTGAGGAACTTTCCCTTGTCCGCAGGCCAGGTTATGGAGGCAGGCATGTATTACTAATTATTTCTTTGCCACCAGAGATACATTGACCGTGGAGGTACTTCCTCCTAGGATTGCCCAACTTGGCTCTATCAGCCTTGGACATTCCCTCCAAGAGTTATCGGATCTTACATTGGCCCTTTAGTTGTGGTAGAAAATGCTGTTGTTGGTTCTTTGGGTCCGAGTCTTGCTAAACACGTATGACATTGCTGGTCTCTTGTCATCTCTATACTCCCTTGAGAAGTCCTACCCTCACAGAACTATCTGTACTCATCTTTTGTGATTTGAGGTTTAACCACTATAGGTTTACCCTATTATTATGTTCATGTTTCTTTAGTTCTTTGTACGTAGTTACTTTGTTGTAATCTAAGATCTCTTTACCCTAGCACTTCTCTTTTAAAGATTTAAAACTGAATGTAGTCTTCGAGTTACATTTACTGGATTTTGGTTATTTGTGGACATTAATATAATATTCTTGGTTTCTATTTTTGAAAGAAGCAATTTCCTGATTATCAATGGGACAGAAACATAGGAGGATTGACAATAAGCTTCTGATTCCTCTAACTAGCAACCAATCGTGTTTTTGACTCTTTCTAAATGTCAATGATAAACTTTCAGATAGGCAGTGCGCTGAGTGAATGCAATAGAAAATTGGATACAGATGCAGGGCGGCCCTGCTTTTTAATGTTCCCATTTGCATAAACAGATAACTATTTAATAACTAAATTAAAAGGTTTTTGGATGAATAAAATTTTCTTTTTATTTTGCTAAAGGTACCTATGGTTAAGGGACCCCAGACCCGAAAAGTTGGTAGGATGCCAACACCCAATTGGTATTTTATTACTCCACATTGAGTCAGTAAAAAGAAAGAATACCAAAACCATCCACGAGGCTTATACAATAGCACCCTATACACATCAAATTTATTAAGCAATATCCACCCAAGCTAAAGATTATTTATCAACCAAGCAGCAGTTTAGACCTTACCACCTGGAATCGGCAAGCTTATCTAACAAACTCAATCACTTGAACTGGGACACAAAATAAAAGAACTGAAACATTCTCAGTTCTCACGAAATATATCTCTGAACCAGTAGCAAAGAACATTTTTCTCTCTCAAGTCCTGCTGTCTCACTCTCATGCATAATCAGATGACTGAGTTTGAAGCAAACAGTAAGGGAAATAAGTATCATCTTATCGTCTAGTCTTGCCAAGCAAATAAACTCATTCACTCTCAGCATAGGAAAGAAAATTCAAACATTAGCAACCTGACACTAATCTCACCCAACCCTCATTTTTTAGCTCACAACATGCATTCTTTTAGCTTCTTAACATCTCCCAATCATGAACTCTCAACGGGCATGCTCTCAGCTCATCAGAGTCTCATTCTATAGTCACTTGCAGATCATTTCTAATTGTAATACCCCGCCTAATTTTAATCTATCTTCATTTGATTTAGATGTTGAATTGGTCTTTGGTGTTTTGGTGGGGATTCGAAATATCTTTTTCTTGCAGTTTTGATCCTTTCCCAACTCATATTATCAGCATGGTGGGTAGTTTTGGCGGTGCCATTGCTTTGCAATTTCCCTACCCTTACCTTGTTCCTAGCATTGGTAGGACTTTTAGGCAGCCTGGATAAATTTGGTCCGGGGCGGCTGTATTTTTTTCCAAAAGTAAATAAATATATTTTTTAATTTTGTTTGCAATCAAAATACACCCTTTAATGTTATTTAATATTAAATGTTTACATTATTTTCTGTATTTGTCAAATTTTTCACATATATAAATTATACTCATATAATATGTATATAATTTGCATAGAATTTTTCCGAACTTTTTCTAGACTTCCGAATTTTTGGATTTTCTCCCCTCACAAATGGATCCGGATTTCCAGACCTGGTAACTATGACATACAGGATGTATCTGGATATGACCAGGAATTTTTAGAGTTTCCGATACTTATCTATGCCATATCATACCTGGATACATATTAGATATGTATATAACATGATGCTTCGGAGTATCAAGTAACTTATCGTGTCATCATATAACACCTATTGCAAAAGCTATTTTAAGAACCTAAAAAGTCCTTGAAAATAATATAATCTTAGTTTAGATCAGTTTTCTCCATATTCATGCTCGACTCTACATATTTCTCCAAAGTAAAGACAATATAGAACAATAAGATTCAATTTATGTAATTTTCATCCTAGGGATCGTGACAAATCTTATTCTGATCGTGCATAAGAAAAACAAGATTTAGTATGCAAGATAAATTTAGGGAAGGTGCCCAAGATTTTTACATGGAATTTCTTCCCATAGGTTCCTGTGGAGGATATCCATTATCTTCAGATATAGAACTCATAAAAACAAATTACAGGACGTATCCTGTCCTTATTAACAAGCAAGTGAACCTGAACTTTTCAATCTTCAAATGGTCATACCTTGCATAGAAAACCACATGTTTTGAATGAAATGACGAGATCTGTGCTGTGAAAATCTAAGCAAGATGAAATATTCATTTAATGTACCATTTATTGAATTGCTTAACAATTTGCCAACAAGTACAATATGAAGGATTGTTGTTTGCTTGCTGATCCTGGTTCCATTTGATCTATATCTAATTCCTAACTGCTTTTTCATACTGGAATATCAATGAAGAGAAGAATGCCTTGGTAGGGGTTTCCAAATTTAGATACCTTCTTTGTGTACCCTAATTTGGTCAAAGATTTTATCTCAAATAAGTTATCTTTTGAATATGTTTTGAAAGATGAAGTGTATGTTGGAAGTGTTTGCAATTAGTGTGCTTGGATTTATTTTAAGTTTCTTCACAATTCTCATTTTTCATATCCATGGTACTTGCTAGGATTCCAATCCTGGTATTCCTTGATTCCTTAGTATAATATTTAGCAATTAACTTGTAGTCTAGTAATCTAATGCTCTTAGGGTCTTCACTTTTCTTCTTATGTCTATGTACTCTTCTTGAATTTCATTTTAAAATAATAATTTCTTATTAGTTTCTTAACAGACTGTCCCAAAAAGGTACATCTGACAAGGATTAAAAGTAAAAATGATGAAGGATATATATTTGATACTCATTGCTATTGTCTTTACCTTTCTTTGGGTCTATTTTGGAATAATTGTTTTCCCGATTGGAGCAGGAGATACTGTAAATGTCATTGGAGATTTTGACCATGGATTAATGAAATTCTTTGAGTCTGGGCGCTCTAATTTTCGATCAGCATTTGATGGGAATGTGGTGTATCAGTTTGAGTATATGGAATATGTAAGACCACCTTTCCTAAGCTCTTCATAGTTAAAATTTTCTTTGTGTGCGTTGGACTTTTATATAGACCCAATCCTTATTCATGTTCTCTGGTTTTTTTCATTCCTCAAAGTTTGATGGTGATGGCACTCTACAAATTCCTTCATGGTTAATTTTCTTTTGAGGGATGTAGTCCAAACAAAAAAAAATTAAATAACATATAACGATAATTCTAGCATACATACAAGCACAGCTTTTGGATTTGTGTTATATTTGTTAATCCAAATATTCCAAACACAAATACATAGAAGCACGTCTTTTGGAGTTGTGTTATATTTGTTAATCCAAAACAAATCTACTACTTGATGCTAAGGTCATTTTCATCAGAAACTCAGGGTGTATCTTCTAGAGGGAATCCTGTGATTTCCTGTGTTGCTAGGGAAAAATACAAACAAAAGTTTGAAGTTGCATATATTTGTTGCAGTTAATATTTTGATATACATGAATTCTTTAATCCAAAAAATAGAACATAACTTCGATTGCCATAGAGAGTAAAAGGTCCCGCTACAAGTCCAGAATTTCAAGATTTTAGTAAAAGATAATAAATTATGAATCTTTACCTTTATTGGATCACAGCATACATTGGGCTACTCCAGTATGGGTCAAATGAAATAAAATTATTGGCTTGGCTTTATGAGGTTTTTTTTTCCATTTTGTATCTGGGGGGCGGGGTATGGCCCTATGGGTAGATCAATGCAAACTTATATAGCATTGTTACAGATGGATGCAAATTTTAGTTTTTGCTTGCTTAGCAAAAGTTCATGGTTTATTGTATGTATATATGCAGGAGTCCATCCATCTGCAAGCCCTTTGTAAACTTACAACATTAGGATGATATGTTTCAAGCAATGAGACTCTCCAAGAATAAAGGGTGATTGTATGCTATTAAAGCCAGTCGTGTTTCTCTCAATCGCCTTCTTGGGTAAAGATAAGTTGTATTTATTATGAGGGTAATCTATTATTGACAATCCTATAGACACTTTATGGACAGAGCTCCTACTGGACATAGATTGTTGTTTTGATGTATTGAAGGAGGAAATCCCATTTTTCCATTTATAAATTTTGAAGCTAAGCTCTCCGTTGAAGGTCATTTTAACATTACAAATTATACACTGATTGGTTCCATGCTAAGACACATTTTGTTGGAAATCGAAACCAATTTCTGGGTCTCAGATCAATGCAAACTTATATCAACATTGCTACAGGTGGATGCAAATTTTAGTTCTTGTTTGCCTGCAAAAATTCATGGTTTGTTGCATGTATATATGCACAAGTCCATCCATCTGCAAGCCCCTTGTACACTTACAACATTAAGGCAATATGTTTCTAGCTATGTTTCTAGCAATGAGACTTTTCTAGAATAAATGATTATCGTATGCTATAAAAGCCAACGTGTCTTGGTATCACCTTTTGGGGAAAATATAACTTGTATTTATTATGAGGGTAATCCATTATTGACAATCCTATATACACCTTATGGATGGTGCTTAACCATATTGCCGACTGAACGTAGATTGTTGTTTTGACGTATTGACAAAGGAAAACCCATTTTGCCACTCATACATTTTAAAGCTGAGCTCTCTATTGAAGGTCATTTTAACATTACAAATTATACACTGATTGGTTACTTTCTAAGACACATTCTATTGGAAATTGAAACCGATTTTTTGGGCCAGAGAGAATTGGAAGCGTATGATTTGTTTGTTTTTGTCATTATAGCCTGACCAAGCTATATTTTCATTTTGATCTGCCAATGTCACACACACAAAGAATGCTCTAAGTACCATAGATATGCTATAGAAAATACAATGTTTTTATTTCATTAATATAAAGTTTATGTGAAGTGGTATATGACTTTATGTTGCTTAGGTGGACGTACTTGGGCTTCATATACCCTTTAGGAGATCATTAATTACACTGGTTCAGTGACGGAAAAGTAAGTTTGTTATGAAATTGTACCACTTTTTCTGTTCTTGCTTTAATCCACCGGCTTTAAATTTGAATGACTTGACTTTTGTTGGTCTATGGGTCTTATGGCTAGAGATAATTTATCTAAATTGGTGGTGGTTCATTTTGTGCCCTCAAATAAAATCCCATCAGCAGAAAGTCATGTAGTAGCTTGTAGCATTTGCTCCTCTCTTTGAAGCTCTAAAAACACCTTTTCTAGTTCATTCTGAACTAATTGACATCAAACCACTGTCTTTAAATCTCCATGGGTCTAGAACAAGGTCATTGCAGTAATTCATCACCTGATAGGTGTTAAAATGTGACAGTTGGCTTGGCTGACACACGGTGGTGTCACATTGGCCAAAATTAAACCAATTTTTTTATATAAATATCCCTGCCTAGTAAGCATACATTTGCACATAGAACAAATCATAGAAAGACAAGTAGCTAAAATCAGTTGGGTAGAATCCAGGCAGCTTGGTGATGAAAAGTGGTGCATGAAAGTACACTCAATTTTGAGTTTTTGAATTGTTTTTGTTTTTGGGGTGGATTGGTTGTTTTGCAATTGTTCTTCTAGGAGTCATAAAATGGGCATACAAAGTCCAGTTTTGCTCCCACATAAGCTGTTGGAAAGGTCTCCTCAAACTCTACGTGTCAGTGGTGGAGCTTTCAGCTTTTGGAAACATCAAAGTTTTTGTTGAAAGCTTTGAAGAATGACATTTATTCCAGGTCTTGTCAAGCTTAACCTTCACAATTTTAGTCTTTGGGAGCAAATTGCTAAAGAGTAGAGGCCTGTAAAGAGTCAATATTGGGGATGAGAAGTGTCCAAGTAGTCAAGATAAGTTTTCTAAGTTCCATAACCGCTGGAATGAATCTGTTCAAGTGATTTGCTCTCATATTGCCAAGGAATCAAGATTTTCCATATTCACCGGTGAAAGGATTCCCAAAGAAACATGGGATAAGCTTAAGATGCTCTTCATCAAGCCAAATAAAGACCGATACATTAATATCCAATAGGTTCTTTTGATCCTTGATCAACTAGGGTTTGATTGAAATGAAGACTATCTTACCTGGATCGAGGAACTTCTGTTAGTTGGGCTTGAAGGACTATGGACCTAAACACAAGGACCCTTAGTTAATTGAGATCTAAGTCTCAAGGTTCAAGTTTGAGTTCATGTTTGACAAGGATTAAGTTCAGTTCAAGTTTGCAATTGGATCAAGTTCAAACAAAAAGTCTGTAAGTTCAAACAGTTTTTTTCATACAGTTTTTCTTAAAAAATGATTAAATATGTCATAGGGATAGAGTGGATAGAGTCTTCTGTCCTTTGCTTTCAGTCTGTATATGTATATATACACACATGTATAAAATAATGGAAAAGCATGCTAAAATCCATGTAAAACTAATGGATAAAGTTCGAGTTCATGTTTGACAAAGATAAGTTTGGAGAAGTTCAAAATTTTTTGATAAAATTCAGTGTATACACGACATATATTGAGATCATAATTTAGAATCAAAAGGCCCATATGATGTTTTCCGTCCTAGCATTCTCACCATGCAAACCTTGATAAAAAAATGAAGATAAGCTTACTTTTGATAAGTTTTGTTGCATTTTGTATTCACCTCATTTTTCACTCTTACCAATGATTTCTCTTTGCATGTTGGTGGCACACTAATTTCCCAGAGTGTGTGCCATAAGGGGCATAGTAGGAGCGGGGTTGTTCTGATTGGTAGTACCCAGTGAAATAGTTTTTGTGCATGGCATTGCCCTAGCTTGCCTCCTTACTACCTTCTTATTCTCTCTTTGTGACCACTTGATATCCTTAGTATTATCACCTTCACATCTGTCTATAGCACCTTCAAATCTCCTTTTCTGATTGTTGGCTTTGCCTCTGTTCTCTTTCATTTCCTTACCTTTTAGACGGATTATTTGTGGTCGATTGCATTGACCATGGATTGCACAGTCAACTAGAATCTTATTTCCTGCTGATTGCATCAACCATGGTTAACTAAAAGAGATTGTGACTAAAGATTATGTTCTCTTATGAATAGGCATCATTGTTGTCATTTCTCTTTATCACTGTCACATAGTCAGCTTTGTTTTCGTTTGTAATTTGCCTTTAAAGGTCATAGAGGCTTAGGGTTTAGTGAAGCTTGTACTTGGAAGTCTACTTTGGAACATTGGGTTACTAGGAGCTACAAGAATAGGAGTTGTACCAGTAAGGTCTACCTAGTCTTTGGAGTCCTCAACTTTAGTATAATCAGGTCTTCTACATATCCCTCTTGTGATCCACCCACAACAATTCTCTCATGAGTTGCTACTGGGAGGGTTAATGCACCAACAATGTCTTCTTAAAGGTAAGTATCCCTAATCCTTTCTCTTTCTTTTATATTAGTATGATTGATTACATTTGATGTATTAAGTATTAGATTAAGGTAGTGTAACATATCTTTGTCTATTACATTATCCCTTGTAGCCCTTGCTTATTATTGCCATATGGCATTACAACCCTTAGTCTAGACTCTAGACTTAGCTCTTGCTTACTATCATTACTCTTACAATCTTACGATTCTAGTGATAGCCCACCCTCTATCTTAGGCATTGGATTTGGAACCCTACGACTTTGATATGAGTGTGAAAAACTGTCATCTAGATCCACAACTATTACACCCCTTGGCGTTATCCTTGGCATGTGTGTTGGCCTTGGAATGGTCCTCTAATTATATCCTAATCTTTATTATTGAGAAGAGAGAGGATAATCATATTGACCATCTTAGGAAACATACTTTTTGGTGAACCTGATGTGAATTGTACGCCACCATTGAGTGAGTTTCACATTCATCTTTATCTCTTATTTTATTTCCTATGATATCCTTTCTATTTTTCATCCTAGCTTATTAGTGCTTAAAATACAAATTGTGCCTCTTTTCCTTGATTAGAACCCTTTTTGTAGAATGTAACATGGCCAATACTAATTCCAAGAAGCTCTTGCCTAATATATCTACTAAAAAGGTTTCCACTAGATCTCACTCAAACAAACCTATACTCGAGAAGAATTGGAGCAAGAGAGGGAAGAGGAAGATAACATCTATCCTACAGTGTAACATCTCTATAACATGCAAAATACAAATTGGGCCTCTTTTCCTTAATTAGAACATTTTTACGTATATTTTTACATGGCTGATACCAATTCTAGGAAGTTATTGAGATAATACATCTACTAATTAGGTTCCGTCTAGGTCTCACATAAATAGACTTATACTTGAGGAAGAATTGGAGCACGAGGGTGAAGAGGAGGATAACATCTATCCAAGTTACAGATTGTCATGCAAAAATTTATCCAAGATTTTCCAAAATTTGTTGGGGAAGCTCCCCAATCCATGCAATAGTGTATGGGCAAGCTTCTCAGTCAACACAATCCTATTAACATCATGTTTTCAACTATTGGATCAAGTTAAAGCATGACTTGCCCTGTCTTTTCATCTCATACACACCCTACATCTTTAAGCATGGTAAGGGATACCCTTAACAATGCACCTCCTCAACCCAACAATACCGATCAAAACAATCCCCTCATGGATTCAACTCAACCCATCTTACAGCTGTTGGATCAAATAAACCAACAACTAATCACTAGTAACAACATTTTTTCAAATGCAAGTCAACTTGGCTCAAATGACTAATAGACCACAACATATTTAGTGGGGTGTGCCAAATCAATGGTCCCTCCCTCCCCTTCTTGATCCTAATGGGAATCTAGTTCTGTAACCAAACACCACTTACAAGGTTCTTCAATCAGTTGAAAGAAAACCTTTAGCTCCTTATATTACCGTGATGGATATTGGAGCAATCACTCCAACCATCACGTATGATAGATCAACCGATCTCACTCTTCGTCTTAAGACTTTTGACAGTGTCTACAAGAATTGGATTAAAACAAATTCTTATGGAACCACCAAGCTCTTATCTAAAACCCTTATGGGTGATGCTTTAGATTCGTACCATACTTTTCCATTTTGCTCTATTGTTGAACTTGAAGGTTTGGTCAATGCCTTAGTTGAAGAATTTCACTATCATGATGTAGTTGAAAGCAACATTAATGCCTTTGTTAATTGTAAACAATTCGAACATGAAATGGCTCATACCTTTATGAAGCATTTGAAAATCTTGGCTAATAAAACCAAGTAGATAATCTCCAATGATATTCTTTTTCAACTATTTCTCACAATTTTAAAACCTTACCTTCAATACAAGGCTAGGTCCTCTCCATCAACTTTGGAGGAAGCCCTTGAGCACGTCAAAAAACAAGATTATCTCATGTGAAAATTCAATAAACCTCAACGTAAACAACCACAAAAGACTTTTTGAGTCCGCATATGATCTCAGAATTGTAGTGCCATTAATGGAGTCAAAGACTCATACATTATGGTGATGCTTCTAATGGAACCGTTCATAACATTGATACCTTTGAAGGTTTGATCCCCCCTCAACATAAGGTAGGCTTCTTTCGTCCATCCTACCAAGGGAATTGTCATCAACCTCTCACAAGGGAAGAGTTAAGGCAACGTCTACCTAGGCTGTTCTCACAGCCTATGGACACCTCCTAACCTCTTTTTCCAATGGTATGATGAAAATAAGCTATGTTGTTGGCATGCCAATTGAGGTCATTCTCATGAAAATTGTCAAGCGCTTAGTCATGGTGTAAGCCATCTTTCTTGAATGTGACTTCGATCATGATGCCATTATAAGAGAAAGACATGAAAAAGTGGTCAAAGCACGAGATATAGCCAATCAACACTATTGCTGTGATGTTGTGCATAAGACTTAAGCCCATCTGGATATAAATCGGTATTTATTTTGATCCTTTTCCTAATCAATTGAAGGTTGATAAATCTCATCAGCCCATCAAGGATATGCAAAAATCAACTCTTTCAACCAACGCCATTGAAACCGCCTATAATCCTACCATTGAGAACACTAAAAATGTGGTTAACATATGAGGTATGAAAAGAGTGTTTGCATTGATTCCATGTATCCCTCAGCTCAACCTAAAACCTACAGGACTGTTGAGGCCTATTCTACAAGTCAGACTCCCTTGCAACATTTTCCAAAAATTTAATTTTTTTGAAAACCGTTTCAAATCAATGCCGTCGGTCATCCTGAACTTACTGATGTCATTCTATGCAAATCTTGCTTCTTCTGACTGCATCGGCCATCTGATTTCTATAGGGCTGATGTAGTTGAATGAGTTGCCTTAGCCATCTGACATGGTCGATGCCGTATAGTTTGAACAAAAAAATCTTAGCCCAACCCGAGTCCTCAACCTCTCTAGAGATTATTATGACTAAGATTCCTTAGGTTCAGACTAGCATTGTACAACCTAACTTGGAAGAATGGGACCCAATCACGGAGCTCTCCAATCTCCCAAGTTAAATTCTCTTTTTCGAACTCATAAGAACATTGCCTAATCATCATAACTGTTTAATGGTTGCCCTCGTTGACATGAATATCCCTTATCCACTAGCTTTGGAGCAAGAACCTTTTTAGCATGGTTCGAATGAGAGCATACTTAAAAATGCCGAGCTCTATCTATCCATTTTACCATCAGCTTTGTGATCTCGGATGAACTCTTGTTTCATGCCGATGACCCTTCTGTCTTCATTTCCATTAAGGTTGACAATGTGCAAGTCAAAAGGGTTCTCATTGATGACGGTTCTAGCACATGTCACTGCTTCAAAATACATCAAATCCTTAGGCTATTCAACAAATAATCTAAAGTCACCCCGCAACACATGTCAAGGGTACAACTAAAGGCAATTGCCCCCGTTGGGCTACATTTGGTTGCACATTACCATGCCTCCTTGCACATGGAGAGTGGAGGTTACGATCTTCAACTTTCCTCTATCTTATAACTTTCTTCTTGGCCAACCATAGACACATCGGATCTGTGTAATTTCTTCATCCGTATGTCAATGTGTTAAATTTCTGCACCTAGACTTCATGTATAAAATTCAAGGTGACACAAACCTATGGAAATTTCAACATCAGAATGTCTTTAAAATCCCCGCTCTCGAGGAACTACCTTGTGTTCTCTTCAGAGAGTATCAATGCTTTAATTAATTAAATCCATCTAAGGATATAACAAACATGCCAAACTTGTTGGGAGGACTCCTGAGAATCTCCTCGATTTGAATGATAATGAGCCCAATGAAATCAACCTTCAATTTAAAACCTTTGATATTCTTGACTCTATCATTGCACAGTTGTTTGCTTCTTTGCAGCTCCATTCTAACAAGAAGGAAACTGACACAATTCCTGTTATGGTTTCAACTATTTGTGTTGATTTTCACTCCGATTCTGAGGGCCAAGACTTTGAGCCCGAAGATGACGACTTGATTGACAATGAGGATCATGTTGCCCCTATGCACATCGGAGCCTAAACCAAGCATCATTTTGGTTCATCTAGTTGGATCTCCCATCCTTGATCTCGCTCCCCAACCATTTCCCAAAACTAACATTGATATGGTTCCTTTGATTAAATCTTTTATTCTTGATCCCCCTTGCGACCTAGAACCATAACCAAAAACCATGTTGGTTCCTCCGATTAGCTCTCCATTCATAGAACCGATCCTTTTTCCTTACATGACATCTTTACTCCCACCTATTGTCACAACTACTACAAACTTCTTTGATGAGCCTACTCTCTTTTGCGCATGGCATGAAGTGTCGGGACATAGTGTTGAGGATTGTCAATCCTATAGAAAACACATGAAGCTCCTTCAAATATAAGAGCATGAAAAAGAGAGTTAGTAGTATATTCGTCCTCCCTCTTCTCCATAACAATTTTGTTTGCATCACGGTCCTTGCTCGCATTCTAATGCCACTTGTTGAGTACTGTGACAATAGCGTTAGCCGTTATTACCCTCTCCCCCACCACAAGTCGAGAATTTGGTTTCCTCTTTACCTTTTAATTTGGTTCCCAATCACGGGACCGTAGACCTTTATACACAGTTTAGGCTAGTCGAGGAACAACGTCTTGGCCTTTATCCTTTTTTAGCCAGAGGCATATTCTCCCTTTAGCCTTTCCATTGCTCCATTTATGGACGACATTCACCAGGAGGTTTTCTCTTGAATCTCCACGAGGGTGGAGACCATGGTAGCAACACATGTATGCTAGAAAATCTCAAAAGTTCTCATAGACATTGAGGACACTACGATCCTTACACGATATGACATTCAACATGTTTATGATGTGATAAGAGATTTTTGAAATTCCATTGCATGCCCTCTCTGATTTCATTGTTGACTTGTCCATAATGACATTTACTACTAGCCTTTATTTTCTCACTATACTATCCTTTACTGTCTGAATATCTCGTTGTCTTACTTAGTGCTTGGATATCTTGTTGCCTGAATATCCTACAACTCGAATACCACACTTTTTGGTACTCCTTGAATATCTCGTTTTAGTTTTTACAAACTGCTTTTGATATCTTATCCCCCTTGGGTATATAAGGCATTGGTCACATTTTGAGCACTTTGGTAGTTTATTTTTGCAATCTCTTTTTACAATCTGCCTTTGACATCTTTACCTCTTGGGTTTACTTCTCCATTTGCTTCTTCTTAGGACCTTTTGGTATGATTTTATCACATTTATGACACTCTTTCTCACTTGGGTTTTACTAGTCTCTATGATAATGTTGGACCTATCATAGGTTTGCACTCCTATCTTATGACATATCTAGTGATCTACAGTTATTACACTGCTTAGTTCATATCTTTTAGCCTTCATTCCCTATGAAGTAGACCTTTCTTTGTGGTCAACTACTTACTGTTTCCTTCATTCTATTTCTTCTTCCTTGTAGTTTTCACTTTTCTTGCTCCCTCTCTCATATGAGACACACTTAGGTTGGAGATGAGACTGCACTCTTTTCTTAGGGTGGGTCTAAAGGTTCCTAAGCAGCCTGTTTGTTTGTTTTCCTCTATAGGGGTTAAGTGTAAGCTCTCTAGTGTTGTCATCCTTATACTCATTTGATCAACCTTTTGAATCTGTATGGAGGTGGAGCATAAAAAGTCGAAAAAGTCAAAAGCCATAAGAGCATAAAATAAAAATCAAGCAAATCATTAAAGTCAATTACAAAACAAGACGTGATGTCATTTGGCATACCCTTGATCCTAGTTGAAAGCTCAAACTCCATAGTTGGCCCCTTCATAGAGCTTGAAGTCTTTTGGGGTGCGGTAGGTAATACTGATTAAGATAGGAGGCCACATATCTATCATTAGTGCCCTTGCCTTTTTATGTAAATACCTAATCCTCATAGCAGGCCTATGGCTTGTTAAGTGTGGTAGTAAGGAATGAGGAGCCCATCATGGGAAGTAAGAACCTTTGTGTATCGCATACACTGACATGGGATAGATTTATGCCCACTAGTTTACCTTAGATGAACCTGCATACCTGGGTTCCATCATACCTTGATGACAAAGACCTTTAGTCATGTCCTATTGATTAGAGCATCTCATTCTCTACTAAGGATCTTGAATCGGCATTGTGGCACATTACTTTTTGTTTTTGTAATCATTCCCTATATTCCCTTCGATGGATATTGCCGGTAGTTGACCATGTCCCTACTCGTTTGACATCCAATTCTCTATCTTGCTACATATATTTATCTCCCTTAGTGTTGGCTCTGGCCAAAGATTTCTGAGTTTACATTGTAAGACCTTCAGGCCTTCCTCACAAATATATCCTTCGCATTCGTAACATCTCCATTCACCTTAGTCGTGACATTAGAGTGTAGTGTTTTACCTCTTGAGAAAGTCCATCGCAAGCATTGATTTGGTTTTTTACTCATTTTGGTGCTGGCTTATTACTACTCATATTTTTTGTTTTCTTTAACCTTTCTTAGATTATATTAGATGTTTAATTTCACCTTAGCCACATTCTTTTTTTACGAGATCCCGTATTTTTTACATTGGATGTCCTTATTACCTTACTAATATCTTTGCCAGATCTTTTTTGCTCTTTGATTTACCTTTGATTTTATTAGATGTCATTTTATCTACTTCTTCTAACACCTTTTCATTATTTTCATTACTTTTTACATTTAATGTCTTTCAGTCTACTTAACATAACTTTTGATTTACTAGATTTTCCTATTTATTTTTATTTAGATGGTTTATTTCTACCTACTTTACCGCTTACCTTTTCATTCTTAGTCATAAGTGTTATCACATTTGCAAAATAGAATGAAAACATAGATCAATAAGCAATATACAAGTAAAAATACCCAACATAACACCATAATTTGCTTATTTTCTAGGCATGTGGGATCAACTTTATTGCTCATCTTCACACCGTAGATCATTATTATCGTTATTTTCCCTATTTATAGGCATGCTAGGCTGGTTACTTATGGTGGACACACGTGCATTGTTTCTATATTTTCTGGCTCTAATTTGGTCTTTCTTTTAGGTATATGAACTTGACCTAGTCCTAGTTTTACGACCCACATATTACATACCATAAGCTATCCGGGCCTAGCCTAGCCGTCTTTCCTGGACCTGTCCAAACACCCCTTATTAGATACCATTGGCTATCTAGACCTGACCTAGCCTTATCCTCCAGACCAAACTTGAGCTATCCTAGTACCCTCCCATGAGCTCTCTTTACATTGGTGTTACTTATTTATTTTATGAATTTATCTTCTAGTGTTGTTTCTTCAGTCTTGTATCACTTGGGTTCACTAAACAACTTTGCGCCCTCCACGGTCAAGGCATGAGACCAATTCATGGGAAAGTAAGTTCATGTAAGAATATATCATTTGGTTGAGTTCATTTTTTTTATCACTTATTCATTTATAGTAATTTCCTTTTGATTTCAATTTACCATGTTTCTTTCTCTTGTGTTACAACATTGTCACACACGATGATATTTGGTAGGGGCATATGTATACACTTTATTTTTCGCTCGTACTAATTATTTATCTTTGTAGGTTGTTGGTGCATTAATCTCCTTATGTGCATACCTTAAGAGATGGTTGCGTGCGTGGTTGGGTTGGTTGGTGATACTTGGTGAGAGATTTGTGTTGACATCTTTGTAGCTCGCACTAGCATGTCTCCTTACTACCTTTCTTACCATCTCTTTAGTACCACTTGATATCCTCATTATTATCACATTCACATCTGCTTATAACACCTTCATATCCCTTTCAGATCACCTTTATATCTCTTCCAAGTGTTTCCTTTATTTTCATTCTCTCTCCTCTCCTTACCTTTTAGTTGGACTTTGTGGTGACTCCATTGCCCATGGTCGATGTAGTCAAGTAGAATCTTATATCTAGTTGATTGGTCGATGCCAGCGACTAAGAGAGATAGTGACATAAGGCTAAGTTCTCTTGTAAATGCATGTCGTCATTACTCTATATCATCATCACATGGTTTGTTATGTTTTTGCCCAAAAATTTGCCCTTTAAAGTTTAAGAGGTTTAGGGTTTAGTGGAGCTTATACTTGGAAGTTTTTTTTGGAGCATTGGGTTACTAGGAGCAATAAGAATAAAAGTTGCACCAACAAGGTCTACCAAGTCTTTGGAGTCCCCAACTTCGGTCTACGTAGGTCTTATACCTATCCCTCTTGTGATCCACCGACAACAACTTTCTCAAAATGTGGTACTAACCCTCGGGTTTAATGCACCAATAGTGTCTTCACAAGGTAATTATTCCCTTTCTCTTTTGTTTATGTTGGTATTATTGATGTTTGATGTATCATGTATTAGACTAGGGTAGAGTAGCATATCTTTGTCTATTATAGTATCGCTTACATCACTCACTTATTACTGCCACATGGCATTACAACCCTTTGTCTAGACTTAGCTCTTGTTTATTATCATTACTCTTACAACCTTAGGATTCTAGTGATACCTCCTGCACCCCATCTTAGACATAGGCTTTGGAACCCTGCGCCTTTGATATGGATGTAGATTGTTGTCTTCTAAACCCATGACTATTACACCCCTCAACACTGTCCTTGCCCTACGTGTTGACTCTAGTATGGTCGTCTACCGATATCCTAATCTACATTATTGAAAAGAAAGAGAGGATAATCCTATTGACCATCTTAGCTAACTTACACGTTCTGATTGATGAACAAATGAAGCCATTTCAAAATGGGAAGTATTAAAATATAAGGTTTATTTATTAGTGTTAAATTAATATTGGTTAAATATTATCTACTTAACAGTGAAACTACTTCAACCATTTTGTAACCATCTTTCACATAATAAAATGATAGACATACAAATGATAATGTGTGCATTCTACTTTCTCTTCATTTCTTCCTTGTGCACATTTTCCAACATTGGTACAAAGCTTAGGGCACAAACTGAGGATGAGCGAAATTTGAAGAGGACATGGCTGCGTGAGGCTTTAAGGACGAAATACAATTGACACCATTGCAAAGTTGCAAAAAAAAGCCATGAAAATAAAATTCGAGGGCACAATTTTAGCTGTGTTTTAATATGAAATTTAGGGCATTTCAAAGTGTTAGGGCACACAAATAGGAATTTGCCATTTTTGAAGATTTTTTTGGGGTTGTTTGTGCAGTTAGGGCACGAAAATAAGACCTTTTAGGAAAAAACGTGACAAGCAGAATGCAACAAAGAAAAATGTGATTTAGGGCACTTTTTTTTGTAGAATACACAATCTAGAAGCACAAGAGGAAAAAAAGTGACTTTCAAAGGTAGCTAGTGCAAAAAAAAAGAAAATAGTCATGCATTTCTAGTCTTGTAATTTTTCAAGAAATTTCTGGAAGCAAAAGCAAACCCAATTTTTTTTTTTTAAGAATGGAGTTTTCTTTACCAGTAGACAAATATTGTGGTTTCAATTTCTACACCTCAAAAGTTAAAATGAGACGTAATTAATGAACAAAAATTTGTGGGGTATAGTTAATGGAAAAGAAAAACCACTCACCGATGCTACTAAATTGTTAGAGTGGAAAAGCCGCGATGATAAAGTGAAAGCTATAACTGGGCTTGCTCTTTCTTACTCTGAACTCCATATAGATTTAGATAAATCGTCCAAAGAAATCTAGGATAACCAAAATAGGTTGTTTGGTGAAAAACAGTGAATGCCAACTTTTCTTTAAGGCTTCAATTGTTTCAATTCAAGATGACCTATGATGTTACTATGTTCAGTCATATAAACAATCTAAGATCTCTTCTTAGGAAACTAGTAGAAGTTAAAGCTCCAGTAGATGATGCAGACTCTAAAGCCATTCTATTAAAAAGTTTGCCCTTTTCATATAGCAATGCCATTTTTACTCTCAATCAAATGCTTTCACAAAGCTTGAAAGATATGATTTCAGCTCTCTCGGCTGAAGAAAAGAGAACAACTGCAGAAGAGACAAAAGGTAATCCTTCACATGAAAGTGCTCTATACTACTGCATGAGAGATAATCACAAAAAATCAGACAAGGACACTAGGAAAATTGAGTGTTATTATTGCAAGAAAAGAGGTCATACAACCTAGAATTGTCACATTTGAGTTAATGATGTTCTCAAAGGCAAGCTCAAAGATAATCCAAAAGAAGCAAATGTGGCCTTTGTTGATAGTCCACTAGGCGTTGAAGATTTTATTGATGAAGAAGAAGAATGTGTACTCTAAGAAGTTAGTGTTTTGAAGACAATAAGTGATTCAATGCAGGTAAAACTTGACAAGGATGGTTGTCCAGATAGTTTGGGAGTCTGTAGATTTCGGTAATTTACCCTTATGAGGGTCACGAGACAATGAGATGAAGCACTGTGAGAGTAGCTCAACATGGAGGGTTGTCCAATAATTCGAAAGATTCTCTACTTTGGGAGTTTGGGTAGGTGGAATCTAGGAACTCGAGAATTCAGCTCGGGAACTACACCTTTACGAGGGTTAGGAAGGTAGCTTGATGGAGTTCTACTTGGTCATTGAATTGTTCAAAACAAAAGCTTTTGAAGATTGTAATTCTATCTTCTTTTAGTGTCAGCCTTAAGAGGGAGTAGTCAAATACAAGGCTTATTTATTAGTGTTAAGTTAATATTAGTTAAATATTAACTAATAAACGGTTGAAACTACTTCATCCATTTTGTAACCATCTTTCACGTAATAAAATGACGGACGCATTATGATAATGTGTGCATTCCGCTTTCTCTTCATTTCTTCCTTGCGCACATTTTCCAACAAGAAGATAGGTGTAAAGGAGAAAACAAATTTCATAGAGGCAAGCATAGAAAAAAATAGACAATGGGAATGGAAAGAATGAAAAGCATGACCGGAAATGAAAGAATGGAGATGGATCCAACAATGACGAGAAAGGGAAGACGAAACCATGTAATTGTAGTAGAAAATTTTGAAATCATTAGAACAAATGCTTCCAAAAATCGAAGGATCTTGAGGAAAAGTTCAAGAACTTGGAAGTGCACCTAAAGAAAGATCAATGACATATATACTTCACTAATGAAAATCACGGTAAAGCTTTCTTTGTAACCTATTGGGCTTTGCATATTCATTCACTTATTTTTGAATGGAGTGTTGATCCATGAATGTTGTCATCATATGGCCATGGATAGTTCTCTTTTTATTGCTCTTGGAAGAACAAAAGACGAGAAGACATTTTTTGCAAATAAGTTCTATCTTTTACTGGTGTAGGAAACTTCCTTATTGAAAAGGGAAATGCTAATAATGTAGATCTTGATTCAAGCCTCAAAGCTAACTTGCCTTTTTTTCGAAGTGGAAAAAAGTTAGAATTTTGGTGCAATAAGTTTGTGAAGGATATTAACGCTATATTCCAAGCGGTTGCCTCCGGCTCTTTTGATACAAGTGAGAAATTGTACAAGTTTACTAAATTCATGATGGACCTTGAAAACTCTTCTCTTGTGTTGCTGTAGCAGACAAGGATATCAACAACCAGGGCGGGCTTTTAAAGCAATTCAATGATAATCTTCAAGAAAAGTTGTGAAATATGATGGGGGAAGTTGTGAAATGGCTTGCAGGTGCATCCAATTTCTACAACAAGAATCTTTGTGGTAATAAGGATTTTAAGACTTTTGATGATGTCATTTTTGTTGATAATTATGCCTTAGTTAATGACCATGAAGAGGTTGCTTTGGTTGGATTTAAAAGAAATATTAAGGGGTTTGGTTTTAAGGTGCTTTGGAAGATGGACTATAGAGGAGAGCTAGGGTCACACGGTTTGGGCATTGACACATTGATTGAGCCAAAAATTGGACCAATAAGAGCAAATTTTGGATGTAGAGATGATTGACCTTGGATGTTTAGAGATGATTTATGGGAAAGAAGGCAATGTCGATCAACAAGATTAAGATGTTTACTCTTCTAATGATGAGGACGATGAATTTATGCTGATAAGTCATATTTTTACGTCATTTATGTTTTTGATGGAGGTTTGAGCTATATGTACTTTTTATGCTTACACGAGAATCAAGCACTCTTGATGACTAGTTTGATATATTTACCACCTATGCCTACTTGAGAGTTGGCAATTGTTGATGATTGGTTGTGATGCGTCTTCTTTTCCTACAAAAGAGTTTGGCTCTATTTCTTTATCACCAACATGAGAGCCTGACATTATTGATGGAGTTTATGCATATCTAGAGGTAAGTTTTTATGAATTCCCCTTTTGACTTCATGGGACATTGATATGTTTTTGACCTTTTAGAATTTCATTTGATGTATGGTTTCCCCTTTTGACTTCCTGGGGCATTGATATGTTTTTGACCTTTTAGGCTTTTATTTTATGTATGGTGGAACCCATTCCATTATAACTTTGTGTTTTGGGGGCTTTGATTTTTGTGGCACATCGATCAAGAGTGCAGTATTATAAATTATTTACACCTTTTTAAGGGTTTGTTCGATATTTGAGCATGTAGGTGCGTTTGAGGACGTCACATTGAATTGTTTCCACCTTAGTGGCATTCACACGAATATGAATTGGGAGGGAGGGAAGGGGGAATGTTGAAGCAATCTATATATTAAGCTTTCAAAAAGTTTAGGCTTATAAGTATTACATCTATGGAAGAAACGACAATCAAGCAACAAATTTCAACTAATGAAATGATGAGTAGTTGTGTTGGTGATTTATGAGAATTCACTACCATTCTCTATGGTGACATATCTTGATGATGTTCTTCAGATCTTGATTTTAGTTCAAGGCCGACCCTTCACATCTAGAGGTGTGGGAGTATTATCTTCATCAAAGTGTGGCCCATGTATGATTTTCTCTTTGTGGCCTATACTTGCTTGCTAGAGAGCACCCATTTCGACTGCTTCTTGTGTTATTCATGATGGAGTGCTTATATTTCTTTCCTCTCATGGCATCAATTAGTGGTGGAAGCAACATTACTGACTATGTAATGGTTTAGGGCATTTTAGTAATTCTAGTGGTATTCATGTATGTAATGGTCATTGATGATTAGTAAGCGTTGTAATTATTCAATGATTAACAATCATTGTAATTATCCATTTTGGAGCTCATATACTTGCACATATACTAGGGTAATTTTCAAGTTCACGGTTTCCCATGGATTACCTTGGCTTTGAGTTGGAGAAGCGTTGTTGGTCAATTGGTTTGTAATGGGTTGTGACTGATACATAGGAGATTCATGAGGGGCATTTTATTATGGTCTCATCTTTGCTTGCGAAGCTTCGTTCTTGACTCATATATGAGCACCCTTCACATTTTGTGTTGATTTTGGGAGAGCAACTTTTTGAAATATGATGATTGTAGTTGTGATGATAGAATTATGAAGATTTATCCTAGTCTCCTGAGCGAGTGCTTGTGGATCTTGATGTGATGGTTCGACATATTATTCCTTCCTGCGGCGATTCACCTTCTATTCCTAGTAACAAACATCGTTGGCCCTCCAATGTTGGGTGTCTTTGGCTACCTGTGGTGATTCAACATATTACTTTGTCATAAGGTGATTCAACTTTAGCCCCTTTGTAGACGAGCACCTTGGTTTCTTGTGACAAGACTTACACTATTCAAAAAATTCTGATTCCTAAGCTTTTTGCCATAAGATTTCAAAATGTTGTTTTTTGGCGTCCTAAAATTGTTGCTGTTTTTATTCTATATTTCTAAATTATTTTTCTTATTTTAGTTTTTAAGTTATTTTGTAAGTTTTTAAATTTATTTTTATTTTGAAGATTTAAATATTAGTTTTAATATATTCTTTTAACACCTTTCCCCCCTTTTGTCCCCAAAAGTTGTTTTTCTTTGCGTTTTGAAACCTCGTTAAAGGGTATATATAGTAGTATATTTTTTTTTCTACAATTGTTCATTCTATACGATTAATCTAGTACATTTAATTCTTCATTTTATATAGCTGTAGTGGTATGTAAGATTTGATGTAGCTCACCTTTGCTTTCCACCTTTCTCAATTAAATTTTGCTCAGTTGTTTGACTGTGAGCTTGTTATAGGTGTCATTCACAATGTACGTGAATACCAATCTATATTGTTAGCAGGAGGATTTTGGTATCTTTTCTCTAATTCTAATAATTTGACAAACATTGTAATATCAATTCTGTACTTTCCCTATGAACACTTACCACTTGTTCTCTCCATGGTGACCTATTCTAAACATTTTTACATTTAAATTATTTGAATGTTTCACCATGTGGAGTATTTGCATACTCATCACCATGTTGACTCTTTCCATGGTTAGTCATTTCTATATGATCCTTAACTCATGTACATTGGTGATAATCACAAAGCAAGAGGAACCACAAAGACACACACACACACCTCAAAGTATTTCTTCATAATAAATATGGGAAAGGAGCAATGATTTTAGAAAATCCATTGCTTTGCAAATTTCACTCTCTACCTCTTTCCCAATTGGCAGAGCGTTTGGTGAGGGTAGGCCTTGTAATACTTCCTTGTCTCACAATTATTATGTTGGATTTTTATCACAACCCAAAATTTTAGTTAATTTTAAACAACTGTGGCTTTTGCAGTGTAGGATTATTTGGATATTTTGATTTTGTGGGATTTCTCACTTCGTGGAGTGCAAGGAAAGGGGACCCACAAAACACACAAGCATCTCCAAGCATTTATTATTATGGGTAACAATGATTTAAAGAAATCTACCACTTTTTGGTGTTTCACCTTGTAGCCTATTTCCCAATTAACAAAGCTTTTGGCACGTGTATGTCTTATAAATCTTCCCCTCCCACAATTATTTTCAATGTGGGATTTTACAGTAACCCGGCATTTTTGTTAATTGTATATAATTGTGGATTTTGTAGTGTGATATTATTTTAATATATTATTTTTGTGGGATTTTTCACTTCAGGGAGTAAATTTATACTGAGGTCATTGCCACGATGAAGATTTTTTATGAGTTTATTTGTTACGTTGTTTCCCTTCATAAATATGTAAAGAAGTTTTGCAGAATTTATTTATGTAATGCTCAAATTTGAGAATCTATTGTATCCACTAATCATGATGAAAACTTCAACATGTCAAGATCTGCAACTAGGCAAAGATATTAACAACAAAACTGCACATGCTTGCATATTTAATTTATATTTGAAACTTCATATGGACTTATATTTAGAATTAAATCGAGACATACATCTATGCAAGATGAATATCTTATCTTATGTTTTTGACAGATTCTAGACTACGCATTCGAGAGAATAGGTGCCGAAGGTACAAATTCTAACCTTAACACTTTCCGTCAACAATTAGATTTTCCATATTCACATTGTAACAATGAGGATTAAATTGCTTAATTTGTTGCAAATTTGAAGTAATATTTGAATGGTAGTTGGAGGTTTGTTTTGAGCTCTCTTTGTGCTCCCTCCCGAGCATTGTCTGGTGATCCCAACATTAAAAATCTCCTCTCTTAGTGGTATCTTGGCTATTTCAACTATTAAAGATTTTGCTCTACTTCAAGGAATAATTAGCTTTATTACATCTAGTGATAAAACCTCCAAGGGATTGGGGTCATTTTCCTCTTCTTCATTTTTTTGTCACCTTCTTTTTTATCTCATCTCCACTCTTCATCCTCCTGATAACTAGGGGTTCTCAAGTAAAGATGCTTTATCCTCAAAGGGGAACTTCTCATCACACGCTCCATCCAATTGTGTAAAAAAATTTGGTCATACTAAGTTGGATCTAAAAGGATATTAGCACTTGAGGCCTACATTGTAGAAAAATCAATTTAAGCAAATATGTAATTTTAGTAAAAATTGTAAATTGGGCACATATGCAAGGTTGTATTAACAAATATAAGTGTGGAGAGGTATGGGGCATGTTCAAATGTCATAATGGCATGATATGTTTCACTTGCAGCCAAGGTGAGTCTCTAACTCATTCTCAATGAATTATCAGATTAGAAAGCAGAGAGGTAGGGAAGATTTATTTCGTGTTTTAAATTCATTTTAGCAATGAAAAATGCAATGCATTTCTAAAAAAATAAATGCGGAGAACTTCAAGTTTGTGTCTATCTTTTTTACTTTCTATTTGACGTTCTTATGAGTTCTAAATATATTGATTTTTTCAGACCCTGATTTTTATTACATGCTCTTGTAACTGTACGATCGAGAAAGAAGCTGTGAGGTAGTGCAGTTAAGATAGGCTTGTTGAAGCACATATCTAGTCTCTAAATTACTCTGAAGGGTTCTACAAAGCCATTTTTGAGCTCAAAACATCCCACAATCTTTTCAACCACTCTACGAGATTGTATTTGTTCAGTGTGTGTGTTAAGTTTGTGAGGAAACCCTGGAGAATTGCTTTCTTTCCATTGATGATCCTGAGATCTGTGGCTTCTAAATTTAACAACAATTTTTCTTTATATTTACAGCCAGACCTAGAGATGGTTTTGGGCAACCACCAAGCGAATTTTTCTGCTAGAACTAGAGACCTTTGGGAAATTGTGTCATGACTCCAACCCTAACTGTTCAGATTACTGTAAGCCTTTGGTTGGAGCCATAGGAGCATTCAATTTACACGGCAAGGATACAATGTGGCAAAAATCATAAAATGTAAGTGTTTTCAATTACATGACTTTAAAGTGGGGATGTGACAAGCGTTTCGCATACACTTCATGATAAAAGGTGTGCCATGGGATGTGATTCACTAGACTAGACTCTTAAGTGGCTTTAAACTACCCAAACTGGCCTAGTGGGGAGTTTATCTATTGTCTAAGATAAGTCAGAGAAAGCAAACCTAACCGTCATGCGAGTAAACAAAAGAGCTGTTAAAAGCAACTAATCCTATCTGTTTTAAAATTGGAAATGTGAGAAAAATCACAACAAATTAACTTACATGTTTTTGTGTTACTTGGAGATATGGTGGTGGAGCAGTCCTCATATTTTCTTGGCATTCTCTTGTAGAATGACACATGTGAAGTCAATATTGCTGATATGATTTTTGTATATAATGAATGAATAATTCAAATTTTGAACAATATGCAAAATATAACACAACACGAGATATTGGTGGGCTAAGATGCCCTAATATTCAATATATTCAAAATAACAGATTACCCTTAAGGTATGGCAACACCATACAATATTCTGCAAGGAATAACTTCACGATCTCCCAATATGGGAATTCCCCTTCAAGGAGGACAACCTCCAATATTTTTTTACCAAATAGAAGATGCAACTCATACATAACATATCATAATGATACTCATCTCCTTTATATAGGCATACATTCCTCTTAATGGGTGGATTACACCTAATCCTAGTGTAGGTTGACTCATTATCCAATATAATTACTTCCTACGACCCCCATTATTTTAAACATATAACTAAGGGCGATATGTGCCACATGTCGGCATCTCCATCACCACATATACATTATAATATCGTATCCCAAGGTACATAACATGCCCTCCCTCCTTGACATGTTTTGTCCCCAAAACATGAGAAGAAACCATATAATGAGTGTGGTTCAAATCATTGCACACTTGTTGCCATGTTTGATCATCCAACCAACCATATGTGATCTTAGTGGGTAATACATCTCTAGACTTGGCTCCATAATCCGCTGTGCTACTCTGATTCCATACATGTCTATATTTGTTCCTCCTTGTCATCCATGCATAGCCATAGTAATTATTCATGTGATTCCATATCGTATAATTTTTGCTCCATTGATTCCATGTATAGTTGTAGTGATTGTTCCTCCAATTCCTTGTATATCCATATATGTTGTTGCTATCATGTTCCTTAACATGCCTCTATGATTGTTGTCTCATGATTATGTGGGTGTCTATATGCTGCAACCTTAGTATCCACAACCTTATCAACCTTTTCCTCAACTTTCTTTTCCTTTTCCACCCTTTTGTTTGTTATTTCCTATTTCTCTTGAGTTGCTGAATCATTATTTTCTTCTTCTGAACCATCCTTATACCCTTCTTCCCCATTTTCAGAATCATCCTCATGCACTATCTTGACCTGTCTTTGTTCTTCATTAAGTGTGATATTCTGTAAAGTTACCTTTTTCTTCTTGTACCAAATCTTCATAACTTTGTTTTGCTTATTAATATTAATTGTTCCCAAGGTCTCTAACCAAGGATATCTAAGAACAATTTCCATACCATCCATATCCAAAGCATAAAAATATGAATACAAAACATATTTGTCCATAGTAAGTTTGAAATTCTCAAAAACTTGAATTTTCTTACCATCCACTTCAACTTCCTTAATATTTTTTATTGGAACATATAAATGTTGAGCCAAATCCATGTTGATGAAGTTATGTTTATTGCTAGGGCCTATGGAAACATTGACCTTCTTCCTTTGAATGCATCTATGAAATTGCAATACTGAAGCTTCCTTTTTCAATGTTATACTTTCTAAACTATTAACCTTTACTTCTCTATCCCGATCCTCTACTTCTCCATTTGCTTCATCTGTAGCCGCTTCATCATCTTCTTCTTCTTTATCCTCTTGTTCTTTTTCCTCATCTTCTTCTTTATCCTCATGTTCTTCTTCCTCATCTTCTTCCTTTTCATCCTCAATTGCAACATCATCCCTTTCTTCTTTTTGTTCCCATCTAGCTAAGAAAATTTGTTCTTGTTCCTCCCAAGACCAAGCTGACCTTTCCTGTGCCAACTAATAGCACTGAGTCCATGTTAGACCACCAAGACAAAAACCCAAACGAAAGCATATCTTGTCATATGAAAAATAAGTTTTCTTATATTTCATCCACCATTCTTTAACATCTATCTCACCATCTCCATAGAAAGATTGCGACTCCATGCACACAAAATAGGGTTTCAAGAACTCACTCTTTTGACCAAACTTTTACCTACCAATTTCGGCTAGATGTCAGCCTAAAATCAGAAAATACAAAGAACATACCCTAATTATATTTTTGAGAGCTTTCCGAAAATGTAAAAAAATAAGAAATGTTCTGAAAATTGCTGCCTATGAAGCAAATTTGTTAAAATCCCTAAAATTACGATAACTTCCTCAAACCAACTAAAAATATTATGAAATTTGGACTGTAGCTTCCTTGAAAGGTTTCACCAACTCCAATAAAAAATTGCAGAAAATTTTCCAACCGTTGCCAAGATATCAACGAATCTTCAAAATTAGGGTTTTGACCCTAAAATGATGATATCTCTTGCAAAATAGGTCCTAAAAAGCTGAAATTTTTAGGGTAGCTTCCTTGAATGATTTCACCCCTTCACGTTTTTTTTTGAAAAAATCACAGTTGATCTCAAGATATAGGCAAATCACTGAAATTAGGGTTTCACCCCAAAAATTCCAAATCGATGCTTTGATACCACTTAATATGATCTTTGCAAAATTGCATATAATAAATGAATAATTCAAACAGTATGCAAAATATAACATAACATGAGATACTGATGGACCAAGATGCCATTATATTCAATATATTCATAATAGAAGAATAGTAATACCCATAAGGTAGGGCAACACCATACAATATTCTTTAAGGAATAACTCCACGATCTTCCAATATGGGAATTTCACTTTGAGGGGGACACCTCCAATATCCTTTCACCAAGTAGAAGACAACTCATACATGACATATCATAATGATACTCATCTCCGTTATTTATGCTTACATTACTCTTAATGGGTGAGCCAACGCCTAATCCCAATGTAGGCCGACTCATTACCCAATATAACACCATATATTATAAACATATAACTAAGGGGGATATGTGCCACATGTTGGCATCTCCATCACCTCATATATATCATATCCCAAGGTACATATCAATTGCTAACTACAAATTCCTAAGATTCAATGAAGAGATCCAATGGGGAAAGGGATGGCTTTTTGAGCTAGTGTGAACTCTAAAAAGGGAGCCTCAAGCTCAGCCTTCAAGAGCCAAGAGTTATTTTACCATACCCAAGAGAGCCACTTGCTTGAACTTGACTTGGAGAAACTTTTCTATGCACTTGTATGAGCAAAGCTTGACCTTTTCTACGAACATTGTGCCAACACGCGATTCTCTGAATCGGAACATAGTGCTTTTAAACGTGTTGCAACATAGAATGGTGGTGGTGATGACCTTCTATACTAGTAAGAGCAGGTATGTTTAGTGAGTAAGGGATTATGTTTAGTGAGGATGGGATTTTGCATGAAATTTAATAGATGGCGCAAAATGGATGGTACATCAGCTTCTTGATCAACCTAGGATTGGATAGTATAGTCCCATTGCATGAATGTGTCAATGTTTAGTAGCACTCCCTAAAGTGATATCTTCACATTAAAATAATGTCTTGAAGTTTCTAAAACTCTCATGGCCATTGAATAGGGTGGTTTAGGTAAAACATGGAACATAAATTTGCTGTTTTTGGTTTGGTCGTGGGCTTAAAATATTTTTTGATGAAAAGGATGTACAGAATGGTACCCTCATAACGGTACCCTGGCACATCCTTTTGTCCGCCTCGTAAAAAGTGATTTTATTCTGTTTTAGGATTCCAAAATGGTCGTATGGAGACTAGAAGAGTCTCAAAAGGGATAATAAGGTATAAACTATGTCACAACTTACAAGGTACGCCAAATTTTATTGACAAAGTCCGAATTTTGCCAAACTTCATTCTCATCGAACACGAACTCGAACTTTATCCATTATTTTTGCATGGGAAGTTTTTGACATGATTTTGCATTATTTTATAAATGTGTGTACATATACATATACCAACTGAAAGCAGAGGACATAAATCTCTCTCCACTCTGCCCATCTGACATATTTATGCTTTTTTTTTTTCAGAAAATTAAAAAGATATAATAAATTATCTGTTTGAACTTACATATGTTTTTTTTTCTTGAACTTTTTTCCTTGGTGAACTTGAACTGAATGTTTTCCTCGTCGAACATGAAATCAAATTTGAACCTTGTGACTTAGGGTATACTGAGGTGAATTGGCTGCACAATTGCTCACTTGAGGGTATGACTAAAGAAGATGACTTGATCACTTATCCTAAGCCTACACGTGCTTCCTTAGCTTTCTAGACTTCGACTCAGGAAAATTGGGGGTTTATAGCGGATGACTAATGGTGCTTGGACCGGCACGTGATACCAGGGTGGGAATTGCTTTCATCATCGAGTTGCGCATCCTTGCCAGGATCAGATGTGGCTATACTTGTATTTGACTGTCATTGCCTCAGGGATATGCGGCTATCTATGCATCATTACCGGAACTCTTTGGTGTTGGCTTGGCTTCGGAGGTGGACAATTTTGCAGTGTTATAGGGGAAAACATGACATATTTAGGAAAGATACATAGAAAATAGGAAAAATAATTTGAGACAACAAAATAAACATATATTATGTATTCAATATGAAAGTAATGGCAACTGTTATAGAAGTGTTGACTCAAACATTTTAATTTTCAATGCCATACAAGTTTCAACTGCCAATCCCTAAAAACTTTGGCAGAATTTTATCATTGAAAAGCTGCCACATTGTTTTGAATAAATTGTGGTTTCTTGTCCGTGTGCATTTAAAACACTGGTTTTCTGAATTACACAATGGTTCTTTTTTATTTTATTTTTGGAAAAACAGCGGGTTTGATCAGGTAATTCTTGGGTTTGATAAACATGCTTTGCGGCAAAATTTCTGATCTGTTATTTCTCGCACCCTTTTGCCAAGTAATGCTACTGTGGTTGGAGCAGAAAAATCTAGATTTTAGATCTGAATCTCAATATCTGAACTGAAAAAGAATTCTAGTTTTATAGAAGTTGCTGCAAAATGCCTAAAAATTGGAAGAACTGTTCTGAACTGGAAATAACAAAATCTGAAGATTAGCAAAGGAAATCAAAACTAAATGTCTGTTTTTTTGTCCGGTTTTGGAAATATGAAAACAGAACAGAACTTTGCTATTGCTGGAAAATGAGAATAATCAATAAAAATTACCTTTAAAGGAGAGTAACTTTCCTGAGAGGGCATGGTTGCTGACTCTAGCTGACTGTGGGATAGTATAGACTTCGCCTTGGCCCAACGCAATCTTCCAACTTGTGCAAAAATACTGCTTTCTGTAAAACACGTTGTACTCTGTTGCCTAAGTTTATTTATAACATAATCTTCCAACTTTTGCAAAATGAATGTGTTCCTTAACACATGCTGTACTCTACTACCTAAGTGTTTATCTATATCATTTTGCCCACTTTGGCTCTTTTTCCTATTGCATGTGGGATACTTTTTAATAGACCCACGAAATTGGTCCCAAATGGACCCACAGAAGTGGTTCTTATGGTATTCAAGTTGCAATTAAGGAAAAAAATCGTAATAGACTATGCTGATTGAAGCGAACAAGTTTAAATAGCATAATCATTACAAAAAGGTTCAATAACAAGCTCACTCCTTCAATTGCTTTGCCCACAAAGCAATTGCAATGATCTCTTTGCCTCTATTTGGTGGTATCCAATAAGGCAACTCCTGAAATACATCCTTTGTCATCTTAAGACACTTGTGAGGAATGATGACTAGGTGGGATCCATGTTCATATCAATGATGTGCTCTTTTACCCTATCAGATGACAACGCACGGGGTATATCCTAAATTACATATGCAGACTCTTCAACCAGTTTTTGCAGTCCCTTCCGTCTTGCTGGTAGGTCAAAGCTTACTACCAAAATTATGGTTGAGCTCATAGAAGTCAATCTGCAAATAACCTTCCAATTTATCACCATGCAATTGGCCATTGGCCTTATGTATGCAAGGTTTGAGATCCTACTAAACCTGCAGAAACTTTTATTGATTGAAGAGCACCATAGACAAACTTGGGTTTTTCTTTATTCCGGAGAACCAAGTGCTTCATCATACTTCTGATCACCTCTATTTCAACATGATGACATCGCATAGGCATGTTAGCGAGATTTACTAAATCAATCTTCTCCAGCAATTCAGAATTTTGCATCTTTACATCATAGAAACCTGCGTCAAAAAATTGAGCTGTAGATTTTGAATCTCCAGAGACCTTGAGATCCCCATGAAATGATCCTTGTTTGAGACCCTTCGGGATTTGGTCACACTATTTGTAGGATTCCTCTACTTTATCCAACCATGTTCTGATCTCCAAATGCTCCCTTTGTGTATAATGTGGCGATCCTTAAATCTGATTCAGATTTTCATTGAAGTGAATTCTGATTGAAATATTAAAAAATCATTGGAAATGCACTCACAAAAATCCTGAACTAATGCTTGTGTCCACCCCTGAAGCCTGGAAAGTGCTCTAATACTATTGCTGGTCTCAACTTTAGCCGCTAAACTGATGTAAACCTTAAGGTAGGAACACTATGTTGGAATAGGAAAATCTACATCTGGAAATGAAAAAGTACCAAATCTTTGGAAATTTCTTAAATTTCAGTGTTCTAATGCTAGATCTGAATGTCAATATTTGAACTAACTTAGAATTTTATAGAATCTGCTGTAAAATGTTCAAAACTAAAGCTGCTGAGGACCATAAATAACAAAAACTGGAAATTACTGAAAGAAATTGAAACTGAACTTCTATTTTTTTTTGTCTTTTTGAGATAAATGAGAACAAACCAGATCTTCACCATAGATCAATTATAACACAGAAAGGAGAGTAACTTTGCTGAGAGGGTACTGTTTTTGGATAGTTTTCCAACTTGTGCATAGGAACTACTCTCCTCAAAACATGCTTTGCTCTACTTCCTAAGACTTTATTTATAATATTTATCCCACTTCGACTGTTTTGTCCCTTGCATATGAGATGATTTTCTAATTCCTAATAAAAGACCTTTAGGTAATGTCGGTGTCCCACCCATGAAGACAGGAAACTGCTCTGATACTACTGCTGTGATCTCAACTCTAGCTGCTAAAGCTGCTATAAACCCTAGTGTAGGAACTCTATGCTGGACTGCAAAAATATAATTCTGGAAATGAAAAAATACTTGTCTTTGCAAAGTTCTAAATTTTACTGTTATAACCCTAGATCTTAATCTCAGTATTTGAAGAGAGCAATAATTTGGAAATTTATAGAATCTGTCATAAAATGTTGAAAACTGAAGCTGTTGCGGACTGGAAATGACATAAACTTGAAACTACTGGAAGAAATTGATATTAAACCTTTATTTTTGTCTTTTTTGGAAAAAATAAAGCAAACCAGAATTTCATCATTGATAGAAAATTAGATCAAACATTACAAAAAAATGAGAGTAACAAAAGAGAGTAACTTAGCCGAGGGGGCACTGTTTCCAGATTGGCAGATAGTCTTCCAACTTATGCAGAGGAACTACTTTTTATGAAACACGCTCTACTCTACTCCACTGTAGCTCTTTTTCCGTTTGCATATGAGATGATTTGCAACGGACCTGCGAAACAGGTACCAAATGGACCCACAAGATATATTTACAAAAAAATTCTAATGGACTGTACTGACTGAAGTGCCAATTCTGAATATCATAATGGTTATAAAAAAGGTTCATAGTCATAAACATTACCAATCACATTCTGTAGTAATAGTAGTTATTGTTTGCAGCCATACCAAAAACTTTTTAACAGCCCAAAGAAAAAACATTTTTGCTGGAAATCCTGGTTTGGAAAGAAAGCTTCTGGAAAGGGGCCGTTGTTTGAGTTCTGGAAATTAAAATCTGAAACATTGGGTTAGAGATGTAATGAAGAGGAGGAATATCAGTTGAATAGGGGAGGAATGTTTCTGGGTTTGATAGTAGAGTGCTGTTGGCTAACAGATCAATGTAAAAATTCGAAATTCTTATTTTCCAAAGTTATGTAGTAGTTTAACTTATTGATTTGATTTAAATGTGCGAGGAAAAGATAAGAGAGCACAGCTATTGCTAAGCATGCACATTCTTTACTCTTTTGAAGCCGACTTTAAAATATATTTCATTGTTTTGCACTCAAATTTAATAAGGATAAATATATTCTGGAAGCAAAAGCTAGTGACTGTATGCACCAAAATAGCGCAAGACCTTTTCCAGGTGTACTTGACTTTCTGAGGTTGGGCCGATACAACTGATGTGAGGATGATGTGGAATTAGTGGCTAATGATGTGGATGTGGAGGATGTTCTAGCCTAAACCAAATACACTCTACTACCTTGAATTGTTCATCCAAAGCGGCGAACTGGCTACACTTGCATGTCCTACAATAGTTGGTCTCAATGAGGGTCAAATATCGTAGTTCTTGGTGAATGTGTGTTCGAAAACAAAGCGAAACTAGGTTGGGCTACATGGAAATTGTTGGTTTTGTTTTGGCTGGTCTTGCCTAGGAATGGTCATGCGTGTGCGTAATGAGAAGAAAATGGGGCGAGGCTAGACCCGAGGATGAAAATGTAACTCAAATCTTGAGGTTAGCCTGTAATTGTTTTGAGGTGGTGGATCTGCTGGCTGGCTTGCTCTCATGTCTGCAAGGCTTGTGCGTCTAAGATGTGGAATTGTTCAATAGTGAAGTTGGTTGTGGTGGTAGAGTGAAAGACCTCATGTCTCAGCTTGGAGTTGATGTTATATTGTATATTGTCCTACTCAAGTGGGAATTGGAACTCGAGGGAACTGCCGTACCCTGCCTAGAAATGCTTGGTTGTTAAGTGTCATCGAAGTGTGTGAGGGGGCTGCCTTATGGCTGTGCTAGCTAGATCGGGAGCTACACATATATAGCTTTAACTTCAATGGACAGGTTATGTGGGTGTTTGAGCTTGAACAAGAGTTGTTGGAGGTTGATTTGCAAATGTTGTTAGGAATGAGATACTTGCTGGTTTTGATGTAAATAAATTGAAAATTACAGCAGTGTTATGCGTGTTGGTTCTGGAAACAAATGGTCTTGTTTACATAGATAGAAGTGTTTGTTTGAGAGTTGAATTGTTGTGGATGTGTGGGCTGAAATGTAAGATGAGACAAGTTGTTTTGTTTTTCTTGGGGTTTATAAATGCAAATCTGAAATTTGAAGGTTGCTGGAACTTACTTCTATTAACCACAAATTATTAGATTCACGCATAAACCACAAAGCAAGAAAAATCTAACTACGAATGCAGGATGGTTTCAGATTTTCAGAACTTTTAATGATGAATGCGAAGTACAAATATCTACTCTAGCTTGCTGGAAATGAAAAGATGATTTTGAGATTTGAATGATGCAAGGAATTTTAACAGAACTAAACTTTCTCTAATGCAGATGCAAGAAAGTAAATTTTCCTTTCTCTTATGCAGATACAAGAAATTAAACTTTCTTTTCGTTATATAAATGCAATCTGAATGAATTGGTTTTTTTGTGTTGCTTTTCTCTTTTAAATAATATGACAGAAGATGATTGCTAAACTACCTAAGTGCAATGAAAACAATAAAAACAAACAATCTGAAATCTGATCTTAGATCTGAGCTCAAAGCCAGAGCCAAGGAATGAATCCAATTAAACAAGAACGAAAATTAAAAACCCTATATCTATCTACTTCTTTCCTTTCGTTTTTTTTTTCTGTATATTTGAAACAAATACAATTGTAAAATCTAATTTTCTAAAGCAAATAACAAAACAATGAGACTCCAACCTCTTACCACGAAGAGGAAAATGGCTAGAAGTGATATGAATTGTACACTTAGTCTGCCTCCTCTATGTTTTCTCAATTTGACTTGGGTTTTGCAGCGGTGATGGTAGAAGGAAAGTAATTGGGTGGATGCAGAAGAAGACTAGCAGCAGTGTAATAGCTTGCTCCAAAGTGACCAAGAGAACTGGCTTGACTTCCTTTGGATTCTCCTTTTGTGACAACAGACAGAGCTGAACTTTGATTGAGATTTTGAATGGCAATAAACATCAAAGCTGATGGTGTCTCACAAATGCTTGCAAAGAGCAACTGCTTTAGGTAATTGCAGCAGGAAAATAAGTTTGGAAATGGCTCTCAAATCAGAGAAATATCCAAATTTGATCTCTGCAAATGAACTTTCTCAACTCCAATTTTTCCAACCTTTAGAAATGAATGCACAATCTCTTTTTCTAAAGAGGGGCATTTCTCAAAGTGAAATTGATAAAATCCAAGTGGGAGATCAAATTTTGATCAATGGTTGTAATTGAATGCAAGGCGGATGGATAAACAGGATGAGTCCAAAAACGTATTCAAGGGATAAAATTTAAATAGTGCATGCAAAGTCACATAACCGCCGGTAAAGGGGCAATTCTCAAAGTGAAATTGATAAAATTCAAGTGGGAGATCAAAACTTGATCAATGGTTGTAATTGAATGCAAGGGAGGGAAGTGGAGTTGGCAAGGAGTGAGTTGGAGGTGAACTGGGATGCTTGGAATGCAAGGTGGATGGATAAACATGACAAGTTCAAAAACGCGTTCAAGGGATAAAATTTAAAAAGTGCATGCAAGATCACATAACCGCCGACAAACATAGGTAGTGGTTGCTTAAACACTGTGGCGGCTACCGAGTTTGTTAGTGATGTTGTGCAAGCACCACTACGGCTAGTGCAGGTGCTGCGACAGTTTGCAAAATCACCTTGACAACTGTGCAAATCACCACGGTGGATCCGGTGTAAAGGTGGAGCTAGAACAAGGCAAAATATTCAATTTTGGCAGTTAGGGCATGCACTAAAGAGCAATGTGAGCAAGAATAACCAAGGATAGACAAACAAATGGCAAGTTCAAGGCTTGCAGGAGGGTCTTAGCATTTTAATAATATTTTGGTGGTCCTGACATCATCATAGGATTTTACGAAATATTGCACCGTATGAAATTTGGGAGCATACAATGACTACACTAATTTACAGAATTATTTGGGACATAGTTGACCCCTAGATTGAGGGTGGTCATGAAGCCTGATAAGTATGCTGAGTACAAAGCTAAGCTCAACAGAGTTACAAAAGAATCAAGTAAAAGCACACTAACGAGATAAATAGAATAAATAGTTTCGATTCATTAGGAAACCTTGGAATTTCAAGAAAGGCTTGTAAGATGTGAACTATCAAGGCAAATGAAATTAGCAAACACCATGAAGTATAGCCTAGCATTTTTTTTTTTCTGCAACTCTTGATGTATTCGTGTTATTAAAAGTAATTTATAGCTCTTTTATATTGTGCCTCCCTCTTTGTGAGGTGGATTTGATTGAAGGGAAAGGTAAGATCCTAAGAGAGAGTGCAATCATGACTAACCATTCATTTTCGTTATTCCTTCAAAGGAAAGTTTACAAAGTATTTTTTCATCGAACAAATTTTTCAGTAGAGTAATTTCAGTGTAAGGGAAGCAAATGATAGTGAAAATTCAAAAATAAAAATAGAATGCCAACCCCAACCTAACAAAAACAACTCATTTATAAATTAATACATATATTTATCTAGTGTAGTAGTTTTAAAACTGTTACAAACTAGGTATTGAAGTGATCATTTGAGTCAAATGTCCCAACTAATTAATTAGATAGTGACCAATTAAGTAAGTCATATGGTCCTCTTGTTTGATGGACCACCCCCTCTTTGAGACCCCCTCTTTGAGGTTGTGGATGATGGATATCCACGAGTGACTTAAGCTCAAACATTCATCTTTGTTCAAGTTGTTTAGATACGCCATGATCACAGTAGTCTCTCGAAGCTGACGTTTGAAGAAAGGATTCTCTATTGTAATGACTTCCACATTGTCAATGCAAATATGGTGATTCAGTCCTTTTGGGTGCTTTGGTAAAGTTAACGTTTCACCTTTCTGAGTCAAATATTTGTGGTGTGCTCATTGATTCTTGTTTGAATGGATCTACTAGTCTGCCTTGTATTAGGTCTTTCACACGGGCATGTCATACGACAAATTTTGCTTTTTGTTTTAGGATCCAATGGACGTCTTGACGTTCTTAATTTTTTGAGAGATGGCCGCTGACTCTTTATATGTCAGTGCTTGAGAATCGTAGCAATCTTACTTGAGATCCCCTCAATGTAAGGCAGGAATGATTTTGATTGATCTGCATAGTCCCAATGCTGCAGTTTTGACCTTTTCACTATCTGATTTTTCCCCTACCCATTTTCCTTAAAGACAATTTCCAAGTGTTTTTTTTTGCTCCAAACGATTCTTGTCTAAGATCGTAGTTGCCAATGTTTAAAGGACCCCTTACTTTTGTGCCAGATGATTGTGAGAGGAGTTTTGTAAGTAAAGATCAATGTGTGCACTTTTTATTTAGACCTCGTGTGCAAGAGATCCTTCCCCTTTCCTTTTTAGGAGAACATTTAAAAAGGGAAGACATCCTCTATCCTCAATTTCTTTGGTGAATTTTGTGTTAATAAATACAACGTTTATGCAAACACGGAACTCCTCCAACTTTTCCTTGCCACAAAACTAAGATTGGTTCATCCACATACTTCTTCCATCCCTTGGGTTCAATTGGAAAAGAGCTAAGATCACGCTCCTCGAAATGCACCATATGGATGGTGGTCAGAATTAGAGATAGAGGTGAATCCATCGTGACACCTTCAGTATGCTTATAAAACCCTCCTTGAAGATGGAACAAAGTAGATCTCAAGCACATTTACACCAACTTTGCTGTCTCCTCATCTGCGTGTTTTCTAATTTATGGGATACAGTCAATGTTGAGATTAAGAAAGAAGATTTTAAGCTCAACAAGTCAGCTGATCACAAAGCTAAGCCAATGGGGTGACAAAATATGATATGATTGCGAGAGGAAAAGTTGTGACCATTCATTATTATTACACGTAAAAGATATAATACCTCATTCACCGTACGGAGTATGTATTTGAGGCACAGGATATGTTGAAAAGTTGAGATGAACTAATTGATGATACATGGTAGATACATTTCAAAAAATTGTTCAAAGATTTAGAAAGGCAGTTCAGTTACCAAATAAGCTGCAAAGCTAATAATTAGATGAAATCGTTCCTGAAAAAGAGCTTATGTCATTAACTCTCTGATGTCTACCAAAGTCTTATTACAATCTTGCGACAACAGCGAATATCACTAAGCCACATCACCATTATCTTTAGAAAAGGTAGTTGAATGTGAAATTTAACCAAAAATAATCTAGGAGATGGGATGTCACACGTACGAGTAACTGGAAATGTACCAATTAAGTTTAAAGATGTATACAACATTACGAACGCCATGTATTTCCTCACAATGGCCTTTCTCTCTTTAGGAAACAAATTTTGGAGGTGTAATTTTGTGAGGAGCAATGTCTTATCAAAGACAGACAATGGTGTCATGAATTAGTGATTGCAACCAGAAATCAAGCTAAATGGCTGTACAAGGTTGATGTTGTCATGGGAAGTCAAATGTCTGTGACAGTGGCACAAAACTCTTCCAACATCTTGTGGCATTGGATGTGGAAATTTGCATTTTGCATATCCTGATCACCTTATCAAGAAGGGCATGGTTCATGGAATGCGTAAAATTAAATGGTGACAAGGAAATTTGTAGACTATGTCTCTGAGCAAAGTAATATATTGAAATTTTAGAAGGTGAAGGAATGACAAAGCATGTGTTGGACTTTATTCATAGTGGAAAAACATCTGATGCATTAACAGGATTCAAAGCAGCGGTAGAAAGGTCCACTAGTCGGAAAATAAAGGACTTCAAATTAAATAATGCAACAACATGTGTGTGTGTGTGTGTGTGTGTGTGTCCAGTTAGATTGAGGTTGTCTTTAATGAGTGTTTTTCAAAAAATATATGATTGTATTTTTTGCAGACCAAATAAAAATATTTAATGCATTAAAAGGATTCGAGGAAATGGTAGAAAGGTCTACTAGTTGGAAAGTCAAGGACTTCAAGCTAGACAATGCAACAAAGTATACTTCCACTGAGTTTTCATGTAAGATACAAAGACACGTTTTAGTTCTATACACGAATAGCAAAATGGAGTGGTAGAGAGGAAGGATAGATCAATTGTAGGATAGCTAATAGCATTCTCAAAGAAAAAGATCTTCGTGGAGGAGAGGCTGTCAAAAGACGATTTGCATGCCGAATTGATCCCTCTAAATCTAATTCATCAAATATTGGAATTAAATATGGAAATGCAACAAGGAAACAAAATATACTGAGGACCTATAATGTCCCCTTTTCATAATTAATTGATTCTAGGTACCTGAAGCCTATTTTTATTATATCCTGTAGGCTAAGAGGGAATTAAAGAGGGAAATAAATTAATTTAAGTGGTCGAAGGGTACTTAAATATTTTAATTGGAAACATAACACTTAAATTACAATTTTAATAAGTGGGGGCCAAAAAACAAAAGTGAAATAAAATAATTATAAAATGATGAACTTCTGTTGTGAGAGCGCCAAAAACAGAATAATAATTAAATAAAGAACTTATATTATGGGGCACCAAAGATAGAATGGGTTGCATGAGCATGAAACTTCTATTTTTGGATGGGGCGCCAACATTGGAGAGGGAATAAAGTAATTTTTTGTTGTTTATTGAGCATGCATGTAACTCCATAAGGGGGCGTCAACTTTGGAAGAAGGCCTTAAAAGTTATTAAAACAAATTTTGGGGATTATTATCAACCATCTTGGAAATTTATCAACTTCTTCATTATCTACAAGTAGCTTCTACTTTTGCATCGGCAATAGAGGACAAAAACCCTCATTTGCACATAGATATGAGGACGAAAACCTCCTATCTAAGCGTGGCAATTCCATTCAGGGGTTGCAGTGATTATTCAAGGTACAAGTATTCATTCAGTTCAGCTAGGGCATCATATTCAGGTTTGTTTAATGAATGTGCAAAGGGCTCCAAATGGTGAGGGAAGATTTTTAGGAGTGAACCTTAACCAACCCTATCAAAGGACAACCATTGGTTCTACTATTAGGCCTTTCCAGCCTAACTTCCTACGTAGAGAGAAAACAATTCGGGAGGCAAAAATTCGGCCTACCATAGCATATGAGGAGTACAAGGTACTTCTCGATGAGATTAGAGATGCCATATTCCTCATCAAGTTTATTAATCTGAAGGAGAGTAGAGGTGGACCATGAGTTGAACCCAGGCCACTAACTAATCAGAGAGACCTGCAATAAGCTTTAGGGAAGTTGGCACTCCCTACTTTTGATGGATCTAACAAGAGTTCTCCCTTAGTGACGAGGAGAGAGAAAAAAATCGTGGGGTATGAATCGAATAAAGAAAAATCAGATCTACAAGAAGGTTTTGGGGTGGAGTTCCAAGAAGTCTATGTTGAGGGGCATGAACATGAAAAAAAGGCTTTACTAGTTGCTAATGTTGATTTTTCAGTTTGCTGGAATTTTCAAAACAAGCTATGGGAAGCAAATTGACCGTGTTCATGACTTTAGCAAGAATCATGCAGATTTTTTATTGACTTCTAATGTTCGCAGATTCACTTGTTGAATATGAAAAGTTCAAGGTGAAGAAGAAAGCTAATCCTAACTCAGAAGTTCCGAGTCACAAGGTTGGGGATGTTGAAGATTTCTCAACCAAGCTTTTGTCGGAAAAGGAAGGTGAACAAGTGTAGGACAACCAAAGGTACAAAAGTGTAACGGATTTGTTGCTTTCTGCTAAGTCATTTTAGATGTGTGGTCATTATGGACAACATAATGGAAATGGTGATAAGGTGAAGAACACTTTGAGTGGCAAAGGGTGTGTAGATATGTTCATATAGTTCTAAATTGTTTGAACATGAGAGTTTGGGATCCTGGTATTTACAGAAGGGACTTGCAATTGCTTGAGGGCAAACAATTCTGGGAAGGGCGGACTATAATGTCCCCTTTTTAGAATTAATTGATTCTGGATACTCGAAGCCTATTCTTATTATTTTCGGTAGGCTTAAGGGGAATTAAAGAGGGAAATAAATTAATTTAAGTGGTCCAAGGGTACTTCAATATTTTAATTGGAAAAAAGACAATTTATATTTTTAATAAGTGGTGGCTAAAAAGAAGTGGAATAAAATGATGATTTTCTATTGTGGGGGCGCCAAAGATAGAATAATAATTAAATAAAAAACTTCTCTTATGGGGCACCAAAGATAGAATGGGTTACATGAGCATCAAGCTTCTATTTTTGGATGGGGCGCCAACATTGGAGAGGGAATAAAGTAATTTTATATTGTTTATTGAGGATGCATGTAACTTCAAAAGGGGGCGTCGACTTTGGAAGAAGAACTTAGAAGTTATAATAGTAGATTTTGGGGATTATTATCAACCATCTTGGAAATGTATTGACTACTTCATTGCCTACAAGTAGCTTCTACTTCTGCATCAACAATAGAGGATGAAAACCCTCATTTGCACACATATGAGGATGAAAATCCTCATATCTAAGCGTTGCAATTTCATTTAGGGGTTGCAGTGATCATTCAGGGTACATGTATTCATCTAGTTCAACTAGGGCATCATATTCAAGGCTGTTCTAACATCCAGTACAACGAGTATAGCTTGGACGTCCTCCTCTGGTAACTAAGTTCAGTACTGGCCCCACATCTGGAAACAATTTTCAGTCACAGAGTTTGCATGTTCTAATCTTTTGTGAGAAAAAATGTATTAAGACATTCTAGTGTTTTTGTTAAAATTGATTTGAAATAAATAAATAAAGTCTGTTTTTTCCTGCATATTGCGGTTACTGTTTTTAATTTTAAAAAATCAGATTATTGCAGCTGTCATAGAAGTTAGTATTTCATACTGCTGCCCTAGGGTATCGTGCAAAAACACTTCTTTAGTTGAAATTTTCAAAATCCTCAATTCTCTTGTGTCATTTGTTTTTTTGGCAAAAGCATTTATTTTGCTGTTGAAAATACATATCAATGCATCATGCTTATCGAATGACTTGCAAACAGTCTAGAAGTACATATCATCCTTATGGAATTGGCTTGTTTGTATTAAGACATTCTAGTGTTTTTGTTGAAGTTGATTTGAAATAAATAAATAAAGTCTGTTTTCTCTTGCATATCGCGGTTGCTGTTTTTTAATAAAAAAATCAGATTAATGCAGCTGTCATAGAAGTTAGTATTTCATACTGCTGCCCTAGTGCAAATATCCAAATTTATCTTAAGTTATTTGACAGGAATACCCTAGATACTATATGACATGGAAATGTCTGTCCATATATAGATATCAATATTAGAAAACAAGGTGTTAAAAATACACAGTTTTTGCTAATAAGAGAACAAAACATGATAACATTGAAGTAATTTAAATAGGTTTTCCTATTTCAAAACTATCAGTTTTTTCATTTTTTTTCGTTTTTTTTGTGGGGCGAAAACACTTATTTAGTTGTTGAAAATTTCAAAATCGTCAGTTCTCTTGTGTCATTTGTGTTTTTTGGCAAAAGCATTTATTTTGCTGTGGAAAATACATATCAATGTATCATGCTTATCGAATGGCTTGCAAACAGTCTAGAAGCACATGTCATCCTTATTGAATGGCTTGCAAACAGTTTAGATGTACATATAATTATCATATCGAAGCTTGACATTATTGGGGTCTGCAAGCTCTCCAGGATCATTAGATCTAGATTGACCTCTTTCAGGATTTAATCCCTCTCCCTAATGATAAACTAATTGCTTCTTCGAAATCATTTAAGAGTGATTAAAACTTGCTGCTAAGCAATTATCTGTTCTCTTATTTGCACGATATGGATGCATTGTCAATCACTTAAAAGACTCATAAGTAGGGTAGGATTCAGCTAGAAAAGTCTGAAAAAACAGCCTTCTTTGTGGAAACACGAAAAGAAAAGAAGAAAAGGAGGGTTGATATTAGAGGCATGCCTTTCTAGAGCCTTTTCTATCAGACCCAATTTTTTGTCGCTGTTTTTTATCTGTGTGCGTTGACACCGGTCACAAACTTTCCCTTTGTGTACTTGTGCAGTGCTTTGGGACTATTTGATGTAGGAGCATCTACAAGCAAGTTCAAATTTTGTGTAAATCTTCATGGAGGAGTTAGTTTTGGTGTTTTGTAAGGATTCCCACCTAATTGGGATCCTTCTTGGCATGTAATAAGGTCTAGTGCGGTTTCCCTCCAAAAGACCAAGTTTGAATATTTGAATTTGTCAAGTAGCATTAAGGGGTCTAATGTTAGTGGTGTCATTAGGAAGATGTTTCAAATGATGTAAAAGGGACAAAGAACTTGTAATTAAGCATCTTGACCCACTCAAGTCAGGTTATAGTGATAAGGTCACTCTAGTTAGGTAAGTTTAGTTTTGTAACTCCTCATTCTTGAGAGGATATGAAGAGAAATTCGAATGGGGAAGTTAGAGATCAGTTTTTAGGAAGTTGGAAAGTCATTTTTGAGGAATATGGAGAGACACCATCGAAGGAGAGGATGAAGAGAGCAATTTAGAGTATTCTTAAGATGATTTAAATAAGTCATCAGAGCCATGATGCTCAGGGAGTGGAGAGAAGGAATGTAAAGGTGAATTTTACTATGTAAAGCTCCTGTGGAGCAAGGAAGACAATTTTGTAAGCTGTGTAAATAAAGGAAAACAAGAGATTGTTGGTGTTCATTATGAGAATCTATAAATCATGTTATGAACTGGTGGTTAAATTTAGAATAGCTTTTATCTTCTTGTGATCATGGTGGTAAGGTTTGTGTTGATCATTCTCTAGAATGCTTGAGAGCTAACTCTAGTAGTTATTTGAATGTGATTTAGTGATGAAAGAAGTGTGCAGGTGTTAAGGTAGGATCTCAAGTGTGTAAGAACAACAATGCGAGCCTTAGAAAGTGGGTAAACACAACCATGAATGAAGAATCTTGTATTAACAAGTTTAGAAGAGTACGTGTGAAGAAAGAAGCAAGGATTGTGGAGCTAGAAGTTCATGCATGCAAGCTTTCAAGGAAGGAGAAGGTCACTAATGATGTGAGAGTGAGGTTTGGATAACTTTCTAACCTCATTTGTTGTTTATAAGTGAATTTTGGTTGAAAAATGTCTAGAAACAGGGTCCTCCATGCATGCAAATAAGACAAAGCTTATTGTTGGGAGTCATGCATGCAGATTCATAGGGAAGAGTCAAAAGACAAAAGCTTAGGGATGTTGTTATAGAGCTTTAGCAGTGGATTTTAGGTCTTGATGAGAAATTTTGAGCAAGTTATGAATTATTTTCATACTTGGGTCTTTTAAAACCCTGATCTATGGTTTGGAAGGTGATTTGCCTATTGTCTACGTTTTACCCAGTAGAAAGTGATGAAACTTGATACAAAAAGACTGAGAAAGATAAGCTATTAGATTTTCTAGGTTTCATGTGATTTGGTGTTGTACGGACATAGTTATTCATGACAATTCTATCTAGGCCTTTTTGAAGACCTAATTGTCGCTGGAGGTAGTAAAGACTGTGCAATTGCCAATTTCTCTTAAGGACCCATCTGAAAGTTTTAACCATCATTTGTAGAAGCCAAATGGGTATCCAAAAAGTGTTGGAGTTTAGAGTGAAATTTTGTCTACGAATTTTTATCAAGAAAACTCGTTGTATGCAGGGCTAGAAGACCAAGAAGTCAAAATAAGAGGGAAACAAGGTCTATTTTGATATTGACTTATGATTTCCAAGGTCTGAGTGTAGACATGCATGTGATTCCAAGCTAAAATGATGTTTAGAAGCCCTTGGATGGGTTCAATCAGTCAGGGCTCAACTTTAGGTGAGCTAGAGCCAAGTACCTAAGCTAGTGTTGAGATGGAGCTAAAGTATTTGGTATGGATAGAGTGGATGTGGAAGGTCATGAGTGTAGGTTACCATTGAATCTCTTATAGTTTATGGTTTTACTAGTGATTGAGTTTGAGGGAGAGTATGATCATTCATCTCAACGATATATATGGAGATGAGTGGTAGTGTTCAAGGATTTGAGGAGTATAAGCCTTAAGGCACTCTTGTAGCATTGAGAATGTACTTCCAAAGTGGAAGGAAGAACTTTCATGTTGAAAGCAGGTATAAGCATGTTTGTGAAGCCATCAAGATTGTGATCTTATTAGTGGTAAAGTCCTTAAGAAGATATACACCAAGCATGGTCAAAACATGGCAGATTATAGCTCATTTTCTTAGGTTTTCATGATTGTTGGATGTTTGAGCAAGGCAGAGCACATAGAAGGTGGAGACTAGTTGGAAACATCAACCAAAGGTCTCAAGACCTTAAAATTTGCGAAGTAGTCAAGTCTTCTCAAGTTTTCAAAGTTGCTCAATGGTGAAATTAGCATGAATCATGGGCCTAACCTTGTACTAATTGGTTATTATGAAGTTTTGAGTGCATGTGTAGAATTTTCTCTACATCACTATTGCGCAACATTGCACATACCTTTTGCATGCTCACATAGTTCCTTGGAGATATTGCACAGGACTTTCACGCCACACACACTATTGCATGCATCTTCTAAAACTGCATAACTTCTTGCACAACCTTGCAAACTCAACGACCACATGTCAACTCCTTGCTGCCATATGGTATGTGAAATGGTACTTTCCATGTGTGTGTCATGTTAGAATGCTTGTCAGCATACCACGTGCTGCAAGTTCAACCTCCACACTTGCAAGAAAACCAACACCAAAATATGAACCATCGTAACCGCTGTCTGTTTTCATTGCCTTCTTGTATTGATGTATATATAATAATTGTCTAGCTCAAAGGAGTGATATAATGAGCACAAACCATATAGTAGTGAATTCTCACAAGCTTTGAGTATCTTGTATTGTTCACACACATTTGAATCTCGTTCCGGTAGAGGCAAATCAGTTAGGTAGCATCTTCCCCCTTTTTGATCACAAGAATCCTCATTTCTAGCCTTACTGAACATTGCAAACCATTGTCCTTATTGCTATTCTTTCTTGTTGGATACAAGTTGCACCATTTTGCCAACACTTACACATTCGAATGTGTTTTGGTTGACTATTGTATTAGTTCTTCTTTGCGCATTCTATAACCCACAATCTTGCAAGCCAAATTACAAGTTTGTTCCTTGCATTGACATAATGGGTCTTGTGGTGTGGATCTTTGATATTAGAGAAAGAGCTCTCGTATGTCTCTATACACACACATCATGACAATTACTTAGATTTGTTTTAGAGTATTTAGAAGAATGTTTTATCGAGAGTAAGATGGTTCATGCCTAGAAGAATTTCTTTGGGGCATCCCTATAAATCCAGAAGCACATTTGAAAAGCTCTTGAGGAACAATGCACCAAACTCTTTGGATAATTTTGTGAATTCATGATGCACCTTCGTCCAACACCATCTCATTCTTCCAAGCAACATGTGTAATTGCGGTTTTAGTAGCAAAGCTCTTTCAAGTTTCGAATAAATCTTGATATCCCAATGTTCGAAGACAAAATTGATGTCCTAATATTGGATAAATGGATTTGAGAACTTGAGGCTTACTTCTTTGTCAACCACATCAATGATGAAGATTAGTTCACAATCACAACAAGAAAGATGTACATTTTAGTGTCATTGATGGGAATCCTACAATGCGCAACACAAGACAAACTTCGAGGCCATTGAGACTTGGAGTTCATTTGTTAGCACCATGCAGGAGTTTTACCCCTCAAACACTATGAGGATGTGTATATGAAGTTCTAGTATTTGCACTCATGCAAGGAGCAATCAATTGGAGACTACATCAACAAATTGCACGACTACACTTTGCATATGTACAAGGACTTGATGTAGCAACATAAGATTGTGAAGTATAACTCCCACCTTATATTTGCTTGAAGATGGAATTTTTGACTTTCAATACATTGGGGCACACATACCGCAATGCTCTACCAAGATCAAAGCCAAGACAATTATGATTTTTTTTCCTTTTTTAATCCAATGCCACGCGCAAGGGTCAATCTGCACACAATTTACCATCTCACCCCCATACGGAAAAGAAGAACATGCAATGCAAGGTACAACCACCTAAGAAGGCTACATGACAACTTAAGAAGGCCGCACGACACTAGAAGGCTCTTGTGCCTTCAAGGTCTAAAAAAGGAAAGAACCAACGTGACAAGTGACAACGACACCGCACATGCTCACGCGACGAATTTGGATGCCACAGACAACAATCACTGATTGTGTAGTCAACATCATGTTTTGTGCAAGAAGAGAACACTAATCTAGATGTCACTTGTTTGAGTGCTAACACCATTGTCATTGACACTTCTTAGGAAGAAGAAGACCTCTTTCACACCAAGTGTTGGGTTAAGGGTGAGCCTCTCCCCGTCATCATCAACTGTAGAAGTTTGAAGAACATCATTGAACAAGATGCAATCCAATGCTTAGGCCTTACCACTGAAGCACATCCTCGACCATACTCACTAGCATGGCTCTAGTTGGGGAAAATATCGAAGTTAGGCGATAATGCGCTTTTATGTAGAAAATCAAGCCTATGGAGGACGCAATCATTTGTGACATGCCACTAGAGGTCTATGGAGTTTTTATCGAAAGGTCATCCATGTCAAAGTTTGCATCTTCAACATTGTGAATTAAGTTCCAATGGTTAAACTCACTTTGGTCTTTGCCAAGCAATGCTACAAGCTCATCTTGCATGTGCCAAAGTTCGTGCTACTCATGGTCTACCTAGAGACACCTGCGTAGTGGAGGAAGCACACATTTACAATGTGCCATGTTGTGCAAACATCATTGAAATATTAAGTTGAAAAGTTCTTGCAACAATATGGAGGTGTCTTTGTAAACTAAAAGGCCACCAAACACATTGCATAGTAAGGCAACAAGTCGATTTGGTTCTCGGTTCCCCTCTTCCAAATAGTCCATTGTACAATAGGTTCATTTAGGAGAATGATAAAGTCTACCACCAAATCCAAGAATTTCTTGATTAGCGCAAGAAATGCCTAGCTCTTCTCCTTGTGGTAGCTTGATGGTTCTCACGCCAACGAAAAAAGGAACGTGGCACTTATGCATTGACTATTGCGCTCTCAACAAGATCATGGCAAAGAATCAATGTCCATTGTCGTGCATTGACGACTTCTTGAACCAGCTCCAAGGTGCAAAGTGCTTCGCCAAGATCGACTTGAAGTCGGGTTATCATCATGGACCAGTCCATCTTGAAGATATATGGAAGACAACTTTGAAAACAAAGGATTTTAAGAATGATTGCTTATGCCTTTTAGTTTGACCAACAAACCAAAACATTCATGCGTTTGATGAATGACACACTTTAACCCATCATTAAATCAATGTCTACTTAGATGACATCCTCACCTAGAACAAGACTTGGGAGGAGCATGTGGAAGTGGAACACATCTCGTGTGTCTTAGACACATTGTGCAAACACAAGTTGCAAACCAACTTAGCCAAGTGTACATTTGGCACTATGCAAATATAATACCTAGCTATCAACTATCGTGTATGCATCCATGTAGATGCAAAGAAGTTCAACGTAATCCAAGATTGGCCATCTCTGCACAATCTCACAAAATTGAGGTTTTTTTGGAACTTGTTAATTTCTATCGCAAGTTCGTTCGCAGGTTCTTACACATATCATGGTCTCCCATCTATATCATGCATGTTGAAGCTAACCTCCATTGGACACCCGTGCAACAATGTGCCTTAAAGGAACTCAAGCAACACTTGTTTAGGCAATCCCTGATATTATCCAACCCTTTGAGATCAAGACCAATGTATTTGACCATGCACTCGGCAAGTTGTCACATGTCCTGGACATTTGGTTGTGTATCACTCTAAAAGATTCAATGACACGGCTCAACACAATTACTACTATGAAAAAAAGCCCTACACCATCATTCAAGCAGTGAATCAATGATGCCACTACATCTTGGGTAAGGAGATGATCATCCATTTTGATCATAAGCAACTTTAGTTCTTGCACACGCAAGCAAGATGGAAAATGTGCGACATGAAGTGAATGACTTACTTGCAGCAGTTGTATCTGATGATCAAGCACAAGAAGAAAAAAGACTAAGGCAACAAATTGCCTCAGCTGCCTTCCATTGCAAATGCTTATCACAAAGCTTGACACATGCAGCCATAACTTGCTGATTGGGCATCTCTCTGCTCAGTAGATAGGGGCTTCGTTGAATACAACATCCTTCATGCAATGTAAAAAGTTTCACGAATTCCGCTTATGTGACAAGCTTCTCTATGATCTTGGACATTTCTATTTTCTTGTTGGCACACTTCGCCAAAAACTCATCTGGTAGGTGCACCATACCAAGACAACATTATACTTCGGTGTTACCAAGACATTAGTAGTGCTTCAACAACATGTCTAATGGCCTCACATGTGCATAAACATTGAGTGCCACATCAAGTCTTGCATTTCTTGTTGCCTTTGCCAAGCCCATGAACAAGGAGTTGGGATTTTGCATAACTTTGTTGGTTCCAACCTAAGTCACCGCATTTGGCGAACAACATTTATTTAATTTGAAATTCGTTGAATCAATATGCAGACCAAGAAATTCGTTTGAATTCGCGATTTAATTCGTGCCTATCAAATTATGTAGGTTTTAAGGCTTCATAAATCACTTCGCGGGGGTTTTCTGATGGGAAGAAGTGGCGAGATTTGAAGCTGCGACAGGTATGTGAAGTGGTGCAATCTGAAGCAGAAATTACAGTGACGGTCATGCAGATCTGGGAGCGTTTAAATTTGCCCTTCGAAGTGGACTGTCGAGCGTCCATTGCACAGAAATTTCCGGAATTGTCGAGCGTCGAATGTGCAGAAATTTCCGGAATTGTCGAGCATCTATTTGATCTGGTTATATTATTACGTCTTAGTGGTCAACGATTTATGTATTACCATAATAGTCACAAATACATATACCTTTATAAGTTAGGTCTCATATAATTTGTCACTTATATAATATAATATACTAATACGTATTAGTAATATTTAATAATAAATATATCATAGTAAGTGAATTAGTATGGTAAATTAATAAATTAAATTAGTTAATAATAATAATAGTAATAATAACAAATTAATAAATCCTTTAGTCGAATTTAATCACAAATTTTATCTCAATTTTTTTTGTATTGAATTTCTAACGAATTTTGTACCCCACGAATTCGAACATGAATTTGAATCTATCAAACACGGATTTCATGGCTGGACTGCCTATGTCGAAGCACTAGAATGGCTCTGTGTTTGTCATGAAGGATAGGTTTACAAAGATGACCATCATGGTTGCCTACAAGAAGGGCTGCACCAACACACAAGATAGCGCACAATCTTTCTTCACCCATGTTTGGATTCGCTTTAGATTCCCAACATCCATGGTGTGTGATTGCGACCCATGCTTTGTACGTTATTTTTGGAAAGCATTATGGGAAAGGATGGATACACAATTGGACCGGTCATCTATGACATTTCATCCATAGATAACTGCACACTTGTTCATTTGTTGCACTTGTACAACAGTGCACATCTGCACATTTGGGATTATAATCTGCTATATTTTCAAGTTGCCTACAACAATGCTTTTCATAGTTCTATGGTGCATAGTCCATTTTAGACATTACTTGGGTTCCAATCTGCAGCACTCCTAGACATCTACTGCACACCATCTGAGAGGAGTCATGGTCACTAGAATGGGAAGTGGACAAGGCACACAAGTCTGTGCAACACATCCAATCTGTTTACCAGTTGGTTCAGCGGATACTCTTGTGCCAACAACAGAAATACAGAGAGCACCTTGATGCGCATCGCACACCTCATGAGTTCAAAGTGAGTGATAAACTCCTTGAGCCATACTTACCTCTTTTGCTTGAGCCAACATTGACTCAACATCCTTCTGATTTGGGTCCCGAACATTTGCATGATAACACTGAAGATAACGATATATGCTATACCTGTTAATGGGTCAGTTGTTCTATTTCCTTGACTATGTTAAGGCATAAAACTAAAACGAACCCTTCTGAATTTGAATTTGGAAAGGAATGCCAAAGGAGAGCTCACACATACACCGTGTTTAAGAGAAATTGTGGGTGAACCATGGGCCGTGCCTAACTTGCTCATCAAGCTGAAACTTTTATAATTTAGATGATCACATCCCTCATTGCATAATTGACTAACATCATTGTTATGTGTGACACAAGCGTGGCAACAAGGGGTAGAAAGCAAGATTTTATTTCTCAAATTGGTGCTCTGGCCTACTAAACAGAATGCTAAAACTGGAAAATTCTCATTAATTTTCTTTATCAATGCGAGCAAGCTCATAAGGCTGCAGTTTGTTCATCTCATGTTTGATGTGGGAAATATGGCATCATGGCTTGAGTAGAGGCCTACTAGATATGATTTCACGAATGTGATGGATAGGATCATATTCAATAGCTTTTCCAAGAAAAGTTCGAGCCTCCATTGATCTGTGTAAGTTTTTTCATTTTTCCTTTAGCGTCATTAGGCTCTGATTTCATTCACTTCACAATGCACAAGAGGCTTTTGCTGCAAGATAAACTAGTAGAAACAAACACTACTGGTGTAAAACTTTCAAGACAATATTTGGCTATTAATTTGGAATAACTAAAAAAAGGTAAAGAAACAGACTTAGCAGCAGAGGATAAACGTGCTTATAAACACAATACATAGGTCTGTGTGAGACTTCATCCCAACCTAGAAAATCCTAATTTCATGAACAAGTCATAAAGTCATTGAAAGATGGCATATAGAAGCAAATTAGATTTTGACACAAGGAAAGATTGATGTAGAAGTTGAGATCGGTCTCCTTGTTAAATATCAGGCCGAAAGGAAATTGTTCGTTCCAACACGATTCCCAATATGGCTCTAAAGGGCCCTATAGATTCTGTATCTGACCTTATCGCAGAAGACCAGTTTGATATATTTAATGAGAATTTTCTGACAAAGCCTAGGTTTCAAGCGTGCACTGAATCTCTCTTTCTGAAAGGAGAAAACCCTCTTTGAAAAATAACAGTAAATGCTCAGAAGCAACAAACTCATGGCATTGGTAGCAAGCAAAGAAAGTGTAGAGATAACTCAAAGCAAGCAGTGGCTCTAATATTATGCTACGATAAAGTAAGCATGGTGGAAATGAAAAAAAATTGAAGAGAGAGAATTCACACAAGTAAGACACCCAAAATATGCAGGATGCCAATGGTACCAAATAATCATCCTCAATGGTATATGCTATAATACATGAATCCAAGGTATCCACTTTGAGAGACCGTGCTCTCAATATTTAGACTTGCACATAAGGTATGCACAAGTGAAGAAGACGATTCCATAAGCATGCATAATTTCAAGTGGACGACTCCACAAAGCATATGCAAACACAAGTGGTACCATGCATAAGTGTTCATAAGTACAAGCAACCAATGATATGTGCGGAAAAGACAATATTCACTCACCAACGAAGTATAGCCAATTTTAATTATCAAGCTCCAAATTATCAGTAATTATATGCAATTACCATCACCAATATATTCAAGACTTTATTAATCGCACATGAAAGCATTTCCAGTCATCGAGGAAGTCAATCCTTCTATGCAGTTAAAAAATGATTTTTAACCCTTTCCTGTATATTTTTCCATGTGATCGCCCACAAGTCAGAAAAGAAAAAAGGCCCCTAAAAATCAGTCTAAAAGCTTGAAATTCTGGAGTGTGCTCCTTTTTAATTTATGTGATGAGAGGTGAAAAGAAAATTAAAAAAAAAAGAAATCAATCTTAAGTTTTAATAAAGTTTTGACTTTAGAAATGATGTTTAAAATTGTACATACGGCTCTCCTGAACCTTCAACACAATAATAAAGAATCTTTGAATCTCATCCATAGTAGTTATTGACTGTGGTGATTTTTCTGCTGTGTTACCACGAAATGCCTAGGGCCCCCGCGTTTCCTCTTAGAAACATTTCTGGTACGGAAACGGGGATGAAATGTCCTGGAAATGCCTTGTACGTTTCTGGAAATGTCCAAACAGTTCCGCCGCATTTTTTTTAAAGCTTTATAACTTAAAAAAAAAAGAAATTACCTACATTTATTGTACCTAAACCTAATCTACCTAACCAAACTTGCTAAAGACACTTCCTAAAAGCTATATAATGACATCTTTGGTCCGTTCTAAAGCTAGTGGGAGTGGAGCTGTCAGTGGTGTTCATGGAGATGATTATGAGGAAAATCTAGATGATATATTCTAAAATCTAGATTATTATCATGTATATGTGAATCATTGAAATTGTAACCATGTTGAATGATGAATCTTTAGAACTTCAAATTTCAATGAATACAAAATATTTTGAGTGCTTTATCAGTTATCTCTTATGGTCCATGGAGTGCAATTTTAAAATGAGTACTGTGCATATATATATATATATGTAAAATTTAATTTTTTTATAATATATTGTATGGACGTTTCCCGTAACGTTTTGTACCCAAGGTTTTTTGAAAATCGGTGTTTTTGCGTTTCGTACCCGTACCCATTTCCGTTTCCTGGCAACGTAGTTTTTCTGTACTACTTCAAAGTTCACACACTCTATGCTGATCTTTGAAGTTTAAAATGTCTGAAGAAAAATCCGAATTGCCTCTTAATTGGCCGTTTTAAATTATTCTCCTCTCACTCTCGTTTCCCTTCAGAATTGACTTTCTAAAATAGAGCCAATTTGTCTTTCCTGCTATGAATCTAGGTAACATGCTTAAGCACTGGCTTCTTCTCATTCACACAGGAGTAAGAAGACACTGCCATGAATGTAAATGTAATAAATGCACCTTCTTGGTACTCAAAACTGTTTAAATTAAAGTAAATTGTCATTTTCATGGGCAACAGTTAATCCACAATGAAAATATATATTCAGCACTCTGAACATGAAAACATAACGACTGCATACATTTAAACTTCAGTGCTAATCTTTTTGTCTTCTGCGTACTTCACAGTTTGGGACAAAACATTGATATTTCTTTGGTTTTAATTATGGGCTCAAGATTAGTAATGATCAAGACTTGTGAACTTTATTTTAATACCCTCTGCATTCATGTTCATCACATGCTTGATATTGGTTTCTGTTTTCTTTCTCCTCCAGTTGAACTCCTGTTAATCTCCTCCAATAAATCCCTAGTCTCCTCCGCCTGAAGACCGGCTTTTAAGTCCACCTGAAAACAGTTTATTATATGCCTCCCTGATTGCCGACTCTGTGGATTCACCCTTTCTCTAATACCATATTAAGTTCTTGACATGGATAAACGAGAATCTCGTATGGGGTTCATTGGTATATGAAGCAATTAGATGATGCCTCGATTTCCTCTAGGCTGAATATAAACTTGGGATACATAGTCTACGTTTTCAAATTGCATGTTCCTAGTTGAATAATGCCAAAATAATATGCCCTTTGGTTGAAAAGTAAATGCTTGTACATGCTGTGAATTTTACAATGCCAAGTTGAAATTTTAATTTCATGTTCAGAGAAAGATCTATGGTTAATACTTGTATTGCCAAATTTGTATATTAATCAATTGCAAATGATTATTTAAAATGGAGGACAGAACAGGTTGGGCATCCCATTCTGATCACCGAGTGCCTTTGCAATCCAAATCAGTCCCGCAGTAAAATGGCTGAGCTTCTTTTTGAGACATATGCCATCCCTTCATTAGGTAATTTACATTTTCCATTTTAAAGAAAACATTTATAAAATTATAACTGCTCAATTAATGTGTTGCTGAAACTTTTTTAGTACTTTGATTGTGCAGTTAGTCATATATCTTCTATTTGATGGATTATATTTTTGAGCACTATAGAAGGGTTTATTGTTCAAAATTTCATTGCATCAAGGCATGATGGTATGAGTTTATAAGATGGTGTAACTTGTTATAAATACCAAATGATATTGTGGTTATTAATGTATTGTGAAGAAACATATAATCTCCTTAATGTATTCAATTGCCAATTCTGCAGCTTTTGGAATCGATGCTGTCTTTAGCTACAACTACAACCAGCAACTGGGAAATTGTGACAGTGATGGCCTGGTTATATGTTCAGGCCATAATACAAGTCATGTTATTCCAGTAAGTTTATATGTCATTGGCTACGGAATTTCAGATGACAATGGAATAGATTGCTATTGTAAATTCATTGATAAAAATTTGATACTCTATACCTTGGTGAAAGATTGTAGGTATTCAAATCAAAAGAAAACAAGAACATGAAATATAGATGTTGAATGATAAAACTAAGTCTTCTATTTTTTTTCTTGGTCTTGGCCTTTTCAAAAAATCCCCTTTCAATTGTCCTTACCTTCTATTTTTCGTTCCAGTGTTACCACTTTGACAGATCTGTGACAAACAGTATGGAGGGTGACGGCCAAATGGTTACTGCTTCTAGTTATTGAGCAAACAGAATGATTACAATTCGAGATAAATTTTCTGATCCTTTAGATTGCTCGAAGTGCAGAAGGAGAGCATACGATTGTTCTCAGACTCAGAATTAGACAACTTAGACACTCCAAGACTCTTAGACTTCTTTTATGTGATGTCCACTATGGCTTTTGCAACTATCCTTTATATGCAATTGTGGATGGGGCCTTATCTACAAATAGTAGACAGTGTCTGCCACCAAATTGCTAACACAACTCACACTAACAAAGTATCTTTATAAAGTGGATTCCTGGTAATGTCATGAGGTCTTATCTGTAACGTTAGCCAACAGTGTCTATCATGCATTATCATACAAACAATTCTCAACTACATAAAGTAACAACTTTATTCCGATGATGATGATGACATGTCCATCATTTGTTCAAGAAGACTCCTTTCTGTCGTGGTTTGATCCTTGGTCCTCAAAAAGTAAATATTCTGCTTCATCAACCAAATTGTTAAAGGAAAAAGGACGAAATAAGCATTGGATCCCAAAGATGAATTGAATTTCCCAGTAAGGATATTGGTAGTATTGACAAGGTGTCATATTTAATTGTAGATTGGATTCCCACCGTAACTTTCTTCTAATAATGTAGCATGCTATCATGTCATCAGTCAGTTGTCAGTAATGTGTGCCTATACTGATGGTTGGTGGTCATATCCTTGTTACAATGTTTATTAGATGCTGGTTTTGATAGGCATCTATTTGGATAGTCCACAAAAATCTTGGTCTGCAAATTAGATCTACAATTTTTTCAATCAATAGTGCACTATTTAACCTAAGAATGGTTAAATTACCTGAGGTGCCAAATGTTTCAATTCAGCATGCATTGCTGGCTTGTAAGTCAATGGCAGCACTTTGAGACGTTCTTGCATGCCTATACCTTTCAATTATACCATACCTGAAAATTTGAGAAATTGAGACTGAATTGGAATAGACAACCAATCAAACCTTTTACATTCGAACCGTGTCATTCTAAAACTCTGTGGGTGAGGTCCTTGATTCAGGTTCATGAGGGAGAGTGAGTGACTTCTACTGAGCCAATCTGCAATCACATTGTCTTTCCCTAGAATATGTTGTACAATGTAATGCAACTGATTGATGAAGTTCTGCCATCTCAAATATTTACCCCTACCATCTTTTTGGCCACAATCTTTTTCTTTAAATTTCAAGAATCTTGTACAGTTTGTTCAGATGATAAAATTGTTTAAGTGCATTCGCCTGAGTGCATACTTCTCAAGACACTTCTTGACAACACAGATCTCTTTATTTGACAAGATCCACTTTTTCACTTCTTCTAGAAAGACACTAAAAGCAGATTCACAAATGTATTCTTTATTATCTTCTAGGCATCACAGAATACCTCCCCATTAATTATCTGAAGCATTTGTATATAAAACATAATTTTCTGTGGCTGGAACATGTAGCTGGGGCAAAGTTGAGACTTTCTGCTTGATCTTTTTTACTGCTATAGTATGTTCAGAGTTCCAACTGCATTTTTTATTCTTCTTCAACAATTGTTGGAGAACATCTGTCTTTGCCACTATCCTGGTAGAAGTTTTTCACATAGTTCAAGATTCCCAAAAAGGCTTGCAGTTGTTTCTTATCAAGTTGATCTGGGAATTCAAGAATCTTTTCTTTAATGTGAGCCTGGACCTTTTACTTAGAAGGTTCAACCTCCATACCTAAAATTTTACAATCCTTTTGGCGTAATTGCATTTTAGTTTCAGACAAGACTATCCCTGCGTCTTCAGCTCTTTCGTAAAACTTTTGGAGTTGTTCAAGGTTTCTTCTAGACTTTGACTGAAAATTAGTATATCGTCAATACACACACAAAGGAAGTCAGACATTCCACTGAAAACTTCATTCATATGGTTCTGAAAGTATGTTGGGGCGTTCATCAAACCAAAAGGCATAACAACTGATTCTAAATGACTAAATGGACACCTGAACGAAGTCTTCGGAATATTTGATTCTTTTACCCTAACCTGGTAGAACCCTGACATGCAGTCAAACTGGGAGAAATAGTTACACGTAGCAACTTTCTGCAGCAAGTATGTCTTATCTGGGATTGGATTAGGATATGCGACAGTACTGACATTAAGAGGTTTGTAATTAAGTACCATCCTCTTCTTTCCTCACTTCTGCTCAAAATGCTTATTCACCATGGAAGACTAACAACAAAAAGGAGATTTGCTTGGTTTGATCAATCCTGCATCCTGTAATTCTTTTACAGATTTCTCCATGTCATCATAATCGTGAGCACGAATAGAAATTTTCTTTCTGGTTTTCATATTCTTTCCTTCAATAAAATTAATTTCCATTGTTCGCATGGATTTTCCCCAAAATTTTTGACGGTCATTGGAACATCTGTTCCTTGATTCTGTCCATACCGATCCCCGCACACCCTTAAATCTTGAGAGTGGCCCTACCCTTCACGAGAAGAAAGATGTGGTAATCAATGAGGAAAGAGAGATTCATATGTGTAAGCCATGACCTGATCAACTTGTAACATCGACGGGGTAGGAATGAGATACATCCTAAAATCATAACCCTGTGATTTAGCTTTTGGCCAAAAGTCTACAGATTTCAGTAGGTACCCACCTACTCCCAGAAATCCATTTGAATGCTAAAGCATGAAGAATCTAAAGCGATAATTCAATCACTTGGTTATCTATCACCTCAGTACTATCACCCACTACGCTTAACACATCTCACAACTATACACTCTTCTCAACTAGCAATTGTACGCAACAACACCTCTCGATTCCGAAGTTACCATTAAAGGAAAAGCTATGTTTTGAACTAAACAACACCATGACTCCAAATGTTCCATGTTATTTGTTGCAAAATGTTATAAGGGTTCTAGTTCCAGTTTACTTATCCCCTACAATACCAACAACCTGTGACCAGTAAGTTAACTGTACCAATCTTCCTAAGTGTCCCATACCACCTATGAAAATAAATATTGCTTGCCTCCTAATTCCAGGTTGATGCCATATACGGGGGTGGGGGGGGCGGGGCGGTGTTTGATAATTTTTTTTTGGGTTTTTGCTTTCTATGCCTGGCTAGTTGATAATTTTTATTTATCGGTTCTTATATGATGTTAAAGGAATACAACCAATACCACATCTAGCATTTATAAGTGTACTAGACATACTTCCACATATCCTACTAATTATCATAGTTAGGTTTCCTCTTCTCGATTGTTAACTAGACTCAAATCCTCCATTGGTGTTGCAATTCGTAAAGTTTGACTGAGTCAAGTTCATAATGTAAAGCCTTCAACACATAAGTTTATGTAGAAGGGAATTTATTGTTTTCATTCAAAAGTTTAATATTTATTTATTTATTTTTATTTTTATTCAAGTATCATGGAATTTAGTTACAGTTTCCAAAGTTGGTGAATCTTCGAGTAATCTAACGTTACGATTTATCGTGGTTTGAGCTTTCATAATTTACTAATTGTTTTATCTCAAGCTCAATTTCTTTATCAATAAGAAAACCATGTCTTAAGTCATAAAGCCATCCTTTTGATATTACCAGGCTTGTAAATTAACTTCCATATCACAATTCTATTCTCTTATAACTCTTAAACTTGACCGATTCTTTTCTCACTCTTATCATATTAATTATTGTGTAGATCAAATAAATAAATCCCATCCCTTTTCTACTTCATTATCCTAGCCGTTCGGTCTCTTCTATGTTTATGTTAAAAAGTGAATGTTTTCCTTACAAGTACTATCAAATTTTATTGTTTGACAAATTTAATAATAAGAGACTTGGTTTTTCTACATAGAATTAAAACATATGCAAAAATGATTTGTAACCAGACCCGAAATATAAAGGACTAAACTCATTTAACTTGACATAGAAGAAAACTTGGTATTTATGCAACTCAGGCTCTGTGACTTTTCCTCATTTTTCCTCGGCGCCTATCCTCGTGTATCTTCCTTCTATGCATTTGCTTTGTCCATTCCTTCTGTCTCTTCTTGGACGCCCCTCTCCTCTATTGTCTTTTCCTATATCTGCTGTGCGCTCCTCCTCTTTATTCCTCCTGGACGTCTCTCTCTCTCTCTGTATATATATATATATATATATATATAAAATTTTTTTTTTAAAAATTTGTAACTCCTTTCCCTCAAGCTAGACGCATTTCCCCAGTTTCTGTAGTACAGTTTTGGAACCAGAAGTTGTTGAAAGCAAACTCAAAGCCTGTGCCAACTCAGTATGTTCTTTTTCCTCCCATATGTTCTGTCTCCTCTCCACCATATATTGAAAAAAACCAATGAAAACAAAGTTATCCCCCATGACTGCTACTTTGTTTCTTTTCTTTAACCGCCCACTCTCAGTTTGACCCTAGATGCCTCCTTGCATGTGTTTTTCCATCCCCCCATTTCGCATGCCCAAACTGGTTGTAACGGGGAGTAGTAAAATCAGCCAATGATTTTTAAGTATGAGTCTTGCCACGCGTAAGGTAATTCACTACCATCTTTTTAAACTCCAAATCTTCATGCGTTGCAATTAAGGTTCTTTAGAAGTGATTAATATGATCCTCTTAATTAAATGCCAATGCCTTTTAATTAAAGATTGGGAATATTTTGCTTAGCTAACTCGGTGGGCTCTAGAGTATGTGTGAGCAGCTTGGTAGGTGAGAGCTAGGGTGTTCAAATTGAATAGGTAAATTAGAAAATATGAGCTAGAAGTAATGTTTAATAAGTTTGAGCTGGGTTGGGCTTGACTCTACAGGGTGAAATGCCATTCATACCCAGTTAACTCGATAGTGGAAGTTCGTCTAGCACTTAGAAGTAGGAGCTTAATTGAATCGAACATGAGTTTGGCAACATTACCTCAGCTAGCTCAGTTGGGCTTAAGCAAACCATTTAAATTATAGCAAAATAACTGGGGTTATCCCCATTCCTTTTTTTCAAAGTCATTCGCTAACCTGGGTTTCAACCGTACACATTATATGAAGAGATATTATATTTGCAAACATATTATTGCGGCCTAATGACAACCATATCGGTTGGCTGTAATGTGTGATTGACATTGTGATTCTCTTTATGAGAATTCTTATCATCATCAGATCATTGAAAGGAATTCGAACAACCTTGTCGCACAAGTGACACATTTAACACAATATTGGAATAAATGAAAAAGGTTTTATTGAGCAACATATGATTTAACTAGTTATTCGAGCACTTTCATACGCATACCATCTCTCTCTTCCAATAACTGCATCTTTCCTTCTCTCTCGGATGATGCCCTTTCTCATTTCCCGAGAACTCCTACACACGCACAAGCAACAATACCAAGTGCATTACATGTCCAAAATAGTAAATCAACTTTCTATAAATTAGAAACGACATGTTACAACAATAATCCATAACTGCAATTCATCTTTCAATAATCATCTAATAATTGTTTAATTACTGATAATAAATACTTTTATCCAAAACATATCGAAATGTTAAACAAGCATGATCAATAAATCAATAGCATACCATCTCTATGGTGATCATCGCCACTCAATTCCCCAAGTGTATCAAAATAATAAATGACCCGTTTTGGGATGTGACATCGAGGTTATTGGTATTCATCAAATATTCTCATTCTAGAACAATCATAGTGCAAAAGACTTTAGTGTGTGTTTATCAATTTCAGATGAAATAGCATTGCACATGAAAAATAACTAGAGACAAAAGCATTAGACATAGGATGTAAAACTTGCATAATAAGATGGACGTTCTCTTTATGACTTAAAATGTGTTTGAAATCAAAACTGACCTGTTTAGAATAATTGAACATAGAACCAAGCTTGCAGCCTCGTTTGATTTTTCCTCGGTACTTTGAGTTCATTTGAGGACCGAGCACTTACATAAACAAAAATGTTTGAGTAGGGGCAGGTTCCTGAAAGTAGGGAGAACTTAGAAAACAGTCGTTCAAACTTATCACATGGTACTTTCATCATCCCACCTGTGCAGAGGACTCAATTTGATGCCTACTAAAAGAACGATATTTGCAGCTCGACAGTTTCAGACACGGACAGACCAACAGTGTTAAATTGCGGATCGGAGTCTCAAGGTAATGTTTGCAGACCAACTCATTTGCAGGGAACACTATTGTGTGCGACGAACAACTTCGGAATAAAAAATGCATTTAGGGTATGGTATGAGTTAAGGGTTTTCCATTTTTTAAAATGTTTTTTATTATAAAAAGTTCTATGCATCCCACTCACATGGCAGCATAATGAGAGGGTATACATCCCTGTGCTATCCCTTGTTATAAAGGGGATGGCCTGGGAATCTCCCCATTCTGTCACCTTGTCTCCATCCCCTAGGATATTGAAGTCCAGGGATGCGCTCCTGTGGAACATAGCCATAAGGAAGTTGAGGTCAAATTACTGCAATACGATGAAATTACACCCCTGGAAAAATGAGGTTACCATTTACCCACAATGTACAATATCCATAAGAACACTTGGCCCACTATATATATCATTAGACAAGAGTAATCATAGTCAAACTAGGGAAGGTGATAAGTGATGAGTTATTGGTGCCAATCTACTCATCACTCTTGTTTTTCACAAGTCACTCAAGCTTCTATTGGAGCTGTGTTAAGAATCCCGGTCTTTTTTGATTTGTTAGTACCTTTTCATTGATACATGGGATCTTAATAAATATTTCAAATATTTTCTGTTTTTGAGGGTGTTTACAAGTATGCCATGATTGATTGGTGTCTTCTTAATTCTTTTCTTTCTTACTTTAGGACATCACACTAACATGCACTGTAGTGGACATTTTCATTACATTTTCCGAATACATTGTTGACATCATTTTCTGAGGCTATTTTTGTTTAGTATTTTGACGGTGTGTTTTGTACTTCAGTTTCTAAGGGGCGAGCCTGTTGTGGAAGCATGTTGCAGAACTAACATCGGAGGATCTCATATCACTGACTATCTAAATAAATTACTTTTGCTTCAGTATCCATATCACCGGTGAGATTTTGCTTGTTTTATAGTAGCTATGTTTCAGATTTCAATATTCTATATCTTTCTTTATATGAAACGTAAACCATCTGCATTAATTCTAAACAGTGACAGCATTACTTTGGAAAAAGTTGAAGAACTCAAAAAGGAGCATTGTTATGTGGCTGAGGATTATAGTTCCGAGTTGCAGATATTTGAGGTCAAAAGAAAGATCTTTTCCTATACATTAGTAACACTTAATTTTACATTTTGCATCCTCTGTATTTCTCTTTATCAATTATCTTTTTTTTAAAGGTTTATCACTGCAATTCGGCCTGTTGTATTTGGTATTGCATATACAAATTTTTAGTTCATTTGTAATTCAAACTCTTCATTTTTTGCATTATTCTTTATTTGGGTTCCCTTAATGCACACACCTACCAATGTTTTTTAAATACTTGCTCCAGGCATGAAATTCAAAACTTGAAGCTCGCACACCATATGTTCTGTGACTGCTTTCTACATGTCTTTGATTAATTTGTTTTTGTTAATTCTTTATCATTTGCCTATTGTCATATCGACTTACATCTGTGTGTTGGTTTTTTGCTATGTTTCTCCAAGTTTCTGGGACAATTATTCCTTGAATTTTAGGGATAGCATAGGTACGGTCAGGGGACATAATTACAAAACGTCTCGGGGATGTGAGAAAAAAGTGCATAAAAAATGTGGACGCGAGGGGGGTGTCTCTTTTGCATCCCTGTATCCGTGTGGGACACTGGATTTTTGCACCATGAGAATTCAAATCAACTTTACTATTATTCATTATGCACAACCTAAGAAGTATCTTTTGAACTTGACAATTATTGCATAACCAACAACCCATTTGCTATCCTTTCAATCTAATAACCATCGAGTAATGGAAGAACAGTCGGGTTTCCTTAAACCTTTGGCGATTGCAAGGGTGATGAACAAGCCAAGTGATAGCCTTTGCACCAATGATTACATTTAAAAGATTTTATTGGATCTTCATATGCTGCTCCTGGAATTGATCGGTTTTTGTATTGAATGTTGGGGTTAGCAATCCATTCAAACATTTCTCTTGGTACTAAGTAAACTTTAGTCCTAATCTAATGTATTTCTAGAATCTCATAAGGAAATTTAATGTTGAATATAACCATATACATTTCAAAAAATTTATTAGAAATTATAAATTTTTAAGTGTTACAGATTTTCATTAGGATGCACCTTAGGATTAATCTTTCTAACATGCACTGAATATTTTAGTGAATGCAATCATTCTCTAGAATGATTAAACTAGCAGTCTAGCTATATGGAAATAAGGGTAATGAATCATACTAAAGAGGATATACTTCTTCCAAGATATGCCTTTAGTCTCCCACTAGATATTGGCATCCTTGTAGCTTTAACACTTAAGGATATCTTTGAGAGATCTACTTCGTATGCTCTTGTGCACCTAGATTCCCTCAGAAAGAAGACTAATAATCAAAGTGTTATAACTAAGAGGAATGCATGATGGTTAGATGAGTTGCTTGGGTGCTTCTTGCACATCTCTATGCAAATTTTTTAGTAACTAACACATCCTCGAGTTTGGTGATTTTAAAATGATAATTGACCAATATGCCTTTGACAGGTCTCATTTAGGTTGCTTGTATTGCAACTGTGGCTTTACAAGTGCTTGATTGCCCAATGTTTGTTTATTACGAAACCAAGGAAATAACAGAAGAATAAGTAAATCATGTTTGTGGAATTTCTATGCATGGAAACTTTACTCCAATGCAATAACCAAGAAATAAAAACTCTGGACAAATTTATGCAGTGCAAAAGGAAAAAATAGAAGACAGGACATTTGCATTGATATGCTCCACTGATTCTGCTCTGCAAGAAGAAATCATATAATTAGCTTAAAACTTAGGATACATGTTTGGCTCTTAACAAGCAAAATAAATGAGAATCTTCTTGTATATCTTTAAAGGCAATTTATTTGTTTCAGTGTACTATCTGTAATATTCTTCACGAGACAATATACAAGAGATATCCACAATAGCCGGTAATATTTGTCTGACCCAAAATTAAGACTTTCGATGTCCACTGACAATATTTATTTAACCAGAACTGCCTGACCAAAATTGTGGGGTCTTTAATTTGTATCTACAATAATGAGATGGGGATTTGTTGAATGAATACTGGGCAGTAGAATGCTTCAGATACCTATGAACTGAACTTATACATACAATAGGCCATTTAGGTTATGATTGAATGCAAAAGTTCTAGCGATTGCTCAAACTTTTCCATACGAAGATATGGTGATTCCAAACATAGAACTACAGGTGAAAAAGATTGTCTCCACTGATTTTCTTCCCTGCAAATATCCAATAGTGGCAAGGCTTTCCATAAGGGATTTGCAGCAGCTGGTATTGTAGTCCTATCATTCAACCATGAGCCAATATTTTCACCCAAAGTATTAGCATTATCTGTTTTAATCTTCAAGGCATTTGTGATGTGAGTTCGACCATAATGTGGCCGTGATAAGCATTAAGACATGTTAAATGGGTTCAATATTGCTAGAGTAGGATTATAAGCTTATAGGTGGAATTTCTTTGCTGCAAAAGTCTCTGCAATCCACTTTGCATCATCAGTAGACTTTTCTAAAGTCCGCAAATCCAAGGTTTGTAATCTGAGTAATCTTCAACTGCTGCATATGAGCATTAGCTGTGTTCAACTGAGTCTACAAATCCACGATTCTTTGTTTGGATTTTAACATTTGTCTCTGTATCACTTGAGCAGTAGTTTCTGCAAAGAAGAATTATTTCTTCTGGGCCTCTCTTTCTTTCAGTAGTTCATTGCTTTTTGCATTAAACAAATCACCTATTCGGTCCATTTATTTTTAGCATTTCCACAAAATTAATTATGCTACTCCAAAAGGCCTCTCTGCTGCAGTAAAGCCTCAAATTTACAACAGTCAAACTTCAAACACATCGTTGACTCTCACTGACAAATCCAAATGAGAATCTCTTTAAAAATAAAAATGGTAAAAATTTACAAAATGTTTGTTTAATCTATGGAGTATTGCTCACAAAATAGTATACAAGTAACCAAAGTTCTTAGCAACACCATCTGGATTCTGGTCTAACTTGCCACAATGCATGAAGAATCTGGCATAAATTACATGAATCTTATACCACCCTGGTTGAGTCTTTCTTTTACTACCAGGCCTTGCCAAAGCACTAACCACCCAAAGACCTTGTTTTAAAAAAAAGGTTACTAATTTTCAAATAGAATGGGAGTGTGTTTTACCATTCTTCTTCTGGATCATACATCCCCTATTTCTTATTGGATATTTTCTTTGCAAGTGGTATTTTTACATTTGTTATAGTTCGATTTCAATGTTTTCTTGGTTGAGATTTTTCTTGTGATTGAATTATCTTGGAAATGTTTGTAAGTTCTATGATTTTGGTCTTTGATCCAGAAACATGCATAAGATTGAAAAAGAAATAATCAAAATTCATGCCTGTGAATTGTTTTTATCAATATTGACTCCCTATCTCAAAATGAAGTGTCTTCCCACTCATATATGTCAACTATTTTACAGATATATGATTTAAAAGACACTTAAGTTGTAAGAAGAGAATTTGGAATCCACTTTCTTATAACTATAAGATGATTTATGCATTATCATTGATCTTTATTTCATAGAATTTGAGAGTTAGTTGTCTTTAAAAATGAGACAGATTCCGTGGACAAAATACTGCAGTGCAGCCATGTTTTTTACCTCCAGGGATCTATTAAGTACTAATCTTTTTGTTTTTTGAGAAGTTGGTTAGTGACCACTGTGCTAGATGCTGAATTCTATGCATGGATTTGTTAATGCTAACTGAACAAGAAGCTAGCTACAATCACACAATCTTCTTTCCCATGATTAATAATGCTTCTTGGGTTCCAAGTTGTTTGGTACTGCCCATCTTGCCTGGGAAAATTATGAATGGCTACTAAAAAATAAATGATACTTTCAAATGTTTTTACAAAAGATTTTATAATGTTTTTGGATTAAGTGCGAGGAGATCTAATGAAAGCAGCGGATTTTGGTTAAGTACTAATTATCTGTTTGTTCTTGAACTAAAGCGTGCTTGCAATATTTTAAATTAAACATCATTGAACTCTTTCATACTAATAATTGTATCTCAGAAAGCTTCAAAGGGGGCTGAAGAGAAGACTAGATATTGGCAACTACCCTGGGTTCCATCTCCTCAAGAAAAGGTGATAACGGAAGAAGAGCTGGCAAGGAAGGCAGCTATCAAGGAAAAGCAAGGACAACGCCTGCGTGAGATGGCAGCTGCGAAACGCTCCTCAAGAATTGCAGACTTAGAAAGTGAAGTCGAGGGATTTGAACAGCTCTTACAACGATTAGATTACTTGAATGAGTCTCAGGCAGATTCATTTATAACTGAGACTGGTTTTGGTTCAAGGCAGGAAATAGAAAGTGCTCTTGTAAAATCCACAGCCTCCTTGCGAAAGCTTAAGGGCGAGCCGACTGAAGTTGAGAAGGAGAAGGAGGATGTAGCAATGGAAGAAAGATACCCTCTTATAAACGTTCCCAACAGCATGCTGACATCCGAGCAGGTGAATTTTTTTTGGTATTCTTATATAAGGTCATTATCTAGCTGTAAAAGAAATTGATAGTACTGGAAGTGATTTGATCTTTTAATATCATGTCTATTATGCCCATATTTCTCCCATAATGCCATGTAAGATGAGGTTTCAAATGCACAAAAGACAAATTGTTGATTGATGAGCACATAACATATGGTTGGAGCTGGACCATTGTTGATTCTTCATCTTGCACATTTTTCGTAAACATAGTATAATGTTTTTAGTATGCTCTTTTATTGAATTCGATTTCCTTACAGACTAAGGTTTTCATTTTTTATTTTTATTTTATCACCCACCTCAAATATTAAGGGAGGGCTGATCAGGTGGCTTTGCAAATCAAAATTACTCGTGTTTCTGAGCTTTATGTTCTTGTGGACATTTTGTTTTTAACAGATAAAAGAGAAGAAGAGGCAGCTGTTCCTCAAAACTACATCTGAGGGTCGTGCAAAGGCGAGGCAAAAGCGCCAAGAGGAGGAATTGCAACGAGAAAGGGAAAATCAGCTAGATGAGGAAAGGCGCCTGTAAGTTGTTTTAGCTATTGTGATTATGTTTTTGAAACCATAGATATCAGTTGTTCATGTTTTGGGCTTCTTTTAAGGCCCCTCCTTAAAAATGATTCATCTAATGACAACATTTATTCCTATTATGGGTGTGATTCAGGGAAAATCCTGACCTTTACCTTGAGCAGTTACGTGTAAAACAAGCAGAGCTTGCTGCAAAAGTTGAGCAGCGAAAGCGTTCAAAGGTGAATGGTTTTCCTCGTACAAACAACAATGTTACTATAACTGGAGGGGTAGGACGTGGGGAAAGGCTCAATGCAGCACAGAGGGAGCGCATGAGGCTTTTGACTACTGCTGCTTTTGATCGAGGGAAGGGTGAGGACACATTCGGACAGAAGGATGAAGACTGGCAACTCTATAAGAAAATGAGCAAGGACAATGATGACGACGACGACGACGGCCCAGATCAGGATGAAGCAGAACTTACTCGTTTGAATACACGTCTTCAGGTTTGGGCATGTCCTCTTAGAAACTTCATTTTACTTACTCAATAGTTTATCAAGAAAAGTAATGCATCTCATATTATCATATAACATATCTTCTCTGGTAACAGGAATTAGACCCGACGTTTACATTCACATCAAATGATATCATGGGTAGTCAGCCTACTTTGGATGCTCAGCCACCCCGCCCACTTACTGCAGAGGATTTTCGCATCACACTAGGGGTTGAAAGATTCAGATGCCCTGAAATTTTATTTCAGCCTCATATGATTGGTATCGATCAGGCAGGACTTGATGAAATGGTAGGAATTTCAGCCCGAAGATTGCCTTCTGATCATAGTGCAAATGCTGTTATGAACAGTACTATTCTCTTAACAGGTGGTACTTCACTTTTGCCTGGGTTGGATGCTAGGCTACGGGCAGAGATACAGAAAATAAGGCCTTTAGGATCTACTGTGAAGCTAGTAAGGGCATCTGATCCACTTTTAGATGCATGGCATGGGGCATCCCATTATGCTGCCTCCCCATTCTTTAATACATATTCTTTTAGTAAAGAAGACTATATGGAGAAGGGGGAAGATTGGCTGAGGAAATACAGATTAAATTATTCTTTTGTAGCTTAAATGTTGTCCTGGTTAAGTAAAATTTATTTCCGATCAGTTGTAAATTATAAGATTCACAACTGCTCTGTTCTACCTCTGTTGTAGAAGCATGTTGTGAATGATTTGTATACCTAAGGGGGTATATCTTAGATGATTTTAGCCAAATCTTCTTCGGGATGGCATATACCAGCGAAGTTCTCTAGATTTTTTTTGTTAGTTATAAAGATCGTTTTTCTTTTATTTATCTGGAAAGTATTCACATTTACATTTGTTGAACTGTTGCACCCTTGATTCTATAAGGCTGCACCGTTGCTTTATATTAGAATGAAGATTTATTTGCAATTCAAAGAAATTGTTTGAAGTCGTACATCTTTTCCATCTTTAATCTTCTCAAACAAGGACTATATATCAATTTTGTCAGAATTTCAGAACAATGAATTATTTCTACGGTGTGCACTTGACCCAAGCTATAATAGATCCTAGTCATTTCTTTATTCTTCTCTTTTTTCTAGGCCCCTTTTGTTCTTAGAGCACATTAGATCTTACCCTCTTGAAAGGTTATAATCGCCTGAAATGCCCCCTTTGAGTCATAACAACATACAAGTACCACCCTAGCCAACTTTCTCACGCACACCAACCTCGCTGACCTGCTTATTTTCACCCACATTATCCCTCATAAAGCTAATCCATGTACATGGCATGTTAGACAGGCCACATGGCTTTTTCAGCTCAAATATTTTTTGTTGGAGTTCCCGCTCACCGTAATCATGATCTCATCCTTATTTGGATACCTTTGAAAAAATTAAGTTACTTGATTGGTTGATGTTCACTTCTCATTCACTCTAAGAAGACATGGGTTCCTATAAATACCCAAAATTTTGGATGTGAAATTCATAGGAATGTTAATGTCACACATCTCTTTGTGCAACTTGAAATAGACCACATTAAAATTCTTCGAAGTCAAAGGAGGAGGCAAGAATCAAATGATTATTCCCTTCTTGAAAACTATAGAAGCACCAAACATGTCACTTGTTTCGAGTGCTTACCATGGACTATAGACAAACTTCTTTTTAGTGGAAACACCCTTTTGGCTTCAATGATGAGTGAAACTTGTCTTCAAGGAGCCCCGTATTTTGGGACCCCCAAGGAAGTCATAAGGCTGATATTGAGTCCTATCAAAGGGTGCCATGAGCTCCATCAACCTAAGTCCTAGCTTAAGTAAGAACAATGGAACCAACTCATAAACATGCATAAATGGACTTGAGAAACGGTAAGGCCCTTGCTATTATTTTTCGTCATCTCCCTCAAGATATAGTAGTTATTTGCATGTGTCCATAGAGTCTTCCCTCGGCTCTTGTAGAATTGTGATTTAGTCGATGGGAAAATTATTGTTCTACTTTGATTAAATTGATTTTGTTATAATTTTATATCAATGAATTATTTTCAAGGGTGTGCACTAGACCCAGGATAATAATAGATCTTACACTTTTCTTTATTATTCTCTTTTTTCAAGGCCCCTTTTGTTCTTTGTATCACATTAGATCTTACGGTATTGAATGGAAATAATCACATGAGGCATAACAACATATAAATAACTCCATAGCCAACCTTCTTCGTGCTCCCCACACAAGCTTGCTTCGTTGACCCTACTTATTTGCACCCACATTATTCCCCATAAAGCTAATCCATCTACATGGCATGTTAGAACCACCACATGGTTGTTTCAACTCAAATCTTTTTTGCTGGAGTTCCCACTCACTTTGCTTGATTGTGATCTCATTCTCTTTGGGTCCCTTCAAAAAATTTGAGTCACTTGATTGTTTGATATTCACTTCTTATTCACTCTAAGAAGACGTGATTTCTGATGGATGCTCAAACATTTGGGTGCAAAATGCATATGAATTTTAATGTCACACATCTCTTTGTGTAATTTTGCTTAAAAATGATGATCATTTCAAAAAGACCACATTAAAATTCCTTGTAGTGGAGGTTTATAAGAGCAAAGGAAGATGCAAGAAACATTGTCTGCGTAGTTTTAGAGGGCAATGTGTGCAACATAATAGACAATTCCCTTAGAGTGAGAAAATGATTATCACTTTCCCTACAACCATAGAAGCACCAAATACGACACTCACTTTGAGTGCTAACTATGGACTATAGACAAACTTTTTTTTATGGCAACATCCTTTTCACTTTATTGATGAGTGAAAATTGTCTCTTGTGAGACCCTTCTTTTGGGCCTCACAAGGAAGTTAATAAGGTCAATACTTAATCTTATCTAAGGGGTGCCATGAGGTCTTTCAACCTTAAGTCCTAGCTTATGTTTGATAGCTTACTCCCATCCTCACAACAATGGAACCATTAATCATCACATGTATAGGAGGACTTGAGAAAAGGCAAGACCCTTGTTATTAATGTTGTCATCTCCTCTAAGGTCCATAGAACCTTTCATCAAGACTTGTAGGTGGCAACAAGATGCTCTAAAAAATAAAACCCACACTTTTCTTCTACGAAAAACACTTCTTACATTTGCTAGGCCCTTAACCTTTGACATGTATTGGGATATGTCATTGACTTATGACTAGCATAATCTTTGACTTGGTCATATTATATTCTCTATTTGAATATTAGTTGTAGTTGGCCTATAGAGCACCCATAGATCAGTATTTCTTATGCATGTATGTAAGGTTTTGGTGATTGTCTTATGGAGCAAAGTGGTTAGCATGCACGTGCGTGCGTGTGTGTGCGTGCGCACGCGCACCCACATACACACCCACCTGCACATGTACATACACCCACACACATGCACACACACACGCTGTCATACACACCCAAACACACATTCGTGCACGCACAGACACCCAAACACCTACACATGTGTACACGCACAAACCCACACATTACACATGCACATGCGCACATGCATACCTGCACTCGCATGCACACACACTGAGTCACGCACGTGCACACGCACATACACACACACTGATTTCATGTATATTACAATCTATTATTATGATTTGGCTTCATTTATATAGTGATTTCAGTACAAGTGGGGTATCAAAGCTTTGATTTGTAAAAAGTTATGTGACATACCAACACAACTAAGGGGAAAATGAAAATCGAGAGTTCCGGAGGAGGCAGGTTTTTCTTTTACCTAATTTTTGGTTGAAACCCCAAGAATCTTGCATATCGCACAAAATGATCACCAAACACTTGACTAGTACATCATGAAATAGGCCTCTAGCCTGGTGTTGAAGGATGAAACATTAACCTCTTGCAAACAACCTTGCAAAATATATAAATTTAGTTTGGAATCTCCATGTGAAAAATGCCTAGGGGTTGAGATGAGTCCCGCCACCTCAGACCCCTACTCTCATGCAGTGATAGTTTCGAGCCATATTCAATTTCACGTTATCTCGTTGGGAAGCACTTTTTGTGCGTCAGTTCTTGAGACACTTTGGCTTGCAGTGTCAAATTGTAAGCCCTCAAACTACGCTATCTCTATTTGAATATTAGTTGTAGTTGGCCTATAGAGCACCCATAGATCATTATTTCTTATGCATGTGTTTATTATAAGGTTTTGGTGATTGTCTTATGGAGCAAATTGGTTAGCCTGCACGTGCGTGCTTGTGTGTGCGTGCGTGTGTGGGTGCGCACGCGCACCCACATACACACCCACCTGCACATGTACATACACCCACACACATGCACACACACACACACACTGTCATACACACCCAAATACACGTTCGTGTACGCACAGACACCCAAACACCTACACATGTGTACACGCACAAACCCACACATACACACGCACATGCGCACATGCACACCTGCACTCGCATGCACACACACTGAGTCACGCACGTGCACGCACACACACACACACACACACACTGATTTCATGCATATTACAATCTATTATTATGATTTGGCTTCATTGGTATAGTGATCTCAGTATAAGTGGGGTATTAAATCTTTGATTTGTAAAACGTTATGTGACATACTAACACAACTAAGGGGAAAATGAAAATCGAGAGTTCCGGAGGAGGCAGGTTTTTCTTTTACCTAATTTTTGGTTGAAACCCCAAGAATCTTGCATATCGCACAAAATGATCACCAAACACTTGACTAGTACATCATGAAATAGGCCTCTAGCCTGGTGTTGAAGGATGAAACATTTGCCTCTTGCAAACAACCTTGCAAAAGATATAAATTTAGTTTGGAATCACCATGTGAAAAATGCCTAGGGGTTGAGATGAGTCCCGCCACCTCAGACCCCTACTGTCATGCAGTGATAGTTTCGATCCATATTCAATTTCACATTATCTCGTTGGGAAGCACTTTTTGTGCGTCAGTTCTTGAGCCACTTTGGCTTGCAGTGTCAAATTGTAAGCCCTCAAACTTTGCTAATTCACTTTGGAATCGTGTCTCTAAAATAAACATCATTTATTGGATTTGAATTTCGTTAGCTCCACGGTGTTCTCGCCATACAAAATAAGAGCTTAGAAGTGGCTGCTACCTAATTTATGCACTTTTTGATTTTGATCAAAGTCACTTTAGCTAATTTAAATTGAAAGATCATTAAGTGCTTTGATATTCCTAAAATGCAATAGGTTAATTTGGACACAAAATACTTTACATACACACGTATTTATTTTGATTCCTCTTAAGACATACTTTACTTACTTTGTTTAGTCTTAATAGGAAACAAATAAAGTTAGAAATAGAAAGAAACAAACCAATGAATAAATTTAAATTGTTTTGTTTTCCAAACCTATATTGTTATGTTATTCTCCTAGTTGAACTGAAACTAATTAAAAAAACTATTTAATCCAAATGAAATAACTTTGATTATTTTCTGAGATGGTATTTGTTTGTTCGTGTAAGATAGGACTTGAATAAAACTATCCCTTCAACGAATTCTCTTCCTAACTTATCGTAAGTGAATATACCACTCCATTATTTTGTGTGACTTGTGTGGAGTGGGCCATGCCTATGCGACCTTTTTTTTGGTGCTTAGATGACCAAGCCTTAATCTTGGTTGACGTCTCTTGTAAACTTGTTAAAAATTCTTAACTCTAGGTGCTTCACAAGTTGTACTTTGAATTCTTGGAATAAACCTCCTTAGGCATCTGGTAATAAACACAAACATCTTAGCACGTAACAAATGGTTTAGTCGATTCATTGTGGGATTTGTGCCCCATTTGAGCTTAATGTTTTCTAATGTACTAAGTGTTTTCAATGTTCTCCTATTTGTGCCCCATGAAGTTGGAATGAACCTTTCCCTAAGACTTTCTTGAGGACGCTTAAGGGCGATTTTTTTTATTGCCAAAGTGGCCTATTGTGTTCAACTAGACTTTGGTGAGTGTGTAATGTGTAATTTGGGATCCCCCCTCTTTAAAGTTATGGTAAACCTTGGATTACTTATATAAAAGAAAAGTGAGGTGTTTCTGTGGGAGAAACATGTTAAACTAGAAATGGACCTCCATAACATGAAAACAAGTGTCATTGTGCCTCTTTAATGTACTTATACATATGTGCATGCCAAACCTATGTAAGGATGTTGAATCAAGAAAATTAAATTGTCATTATTACGTCATGAGTGGTGTGGACCGTTGACTATGTTATGGTACTGGTGTAGAGACCTTTAGAAGCAAACTAAATCAGATTGTTGTCATGTATGAGTGATGGATAAGTCAAGAATTGAGATATTCATGATGATCTACACCTTAATCAAGGAGATCATTGTAAATTAGTATTATTGCTAAGCTATGGATAAAATAAAGAATGAAAATCAACATAGTGTATTTATATATGGTGATTCATACTTGTGGAGTGTTGTAATACCAGTAGACTTATTGGCCTCTCAGAGTACTACAGTATGTGTTGCTCATAGAAGAAAATATATTTCCTTAGTTTTAGCTATGTTTTATTTGTTAGAACATGTGTACATGATATATGATGGAACATAGATCAATTGTAGAAATTTTTCGAATAAATTATTCAATGATGAGGAGAAAAATAAATACAAATTGTTGACGGTTACAACCAACCAAATACCCACCAACATGCATGCAAAACTATGCATATACCTACGCGGAGGAAAAACTAGATCAAGGCATAACCGACAATGGATTAATCTTTGATTGATGACAGGTTCTTGGTTTTTAATTATTATCGTGACTCAAAGTTTATGGATTTTTGTGCCACTTGGCTATATATTGTCAAGAAGGTCATGTGGTTTTCTTGAATGGTTTTGGTGAGTTGGCTCTATTATGTTGTATGTGGATATTTGTTTTCCCTGGACCTAATACAATTCTTGTGCACTTATAGGGGTACATCTGAGTTGACATGGCCTATATGTTTGGTGTTGCAAGTGACATGGCCTTGGTTTTTATGACATTTTAGATTCTGTGATGATATTCCTAATCCTTGAAATATAAGTACAAATGTGGGGACTTCACAAGGTTGGACGGGTATGGAGATTTTTTTAGATGCATCTGGGTATTCTATTTCCTTGTGAGAGGGATGGATATAGGGAATTGTGGTGGCTTTCCTTAATTAGATACAATGTGTGGGGTTGAGGTGACTGGCCTTTATTTTTCTATAGATCGTAGAGTGACCCAACTTCACTATGATATTTTATTGCATAATGTATGTTTTGGGAGGTCTATAGAGTTTGGTGAGTTACTTCTACTAGCTCCATTATTTAGTGGTTATGACATTTTCTTCTGGTGTGTGACAATATTTGGCATCTAGAGATTGATTTCCTTCTTTGTTACTTCCTTGGACCTTGATCATTCTCCACTTTATTTTGTACTGCATTATAGATACATTGTTGACCTTATATCATGATACTATCACTTATGTTAGCCTTAGAGCTCTTACTCTTGTTCTTTGTGCTTTAGACATTTGTATATACTCATCACAATTTTATTGATGCCCCTATTTATTCTCCTAATAATTGTTGTTTGTGTGACACATGGTGGGTGGTCATATGGACACATGCAAATGTAGAAGCATTCACAAGGTCATGGTCTCATGCTATTTTGGGATGTCATGGCCTTTGGTATGTATAGTCCAAACTTTTCAAAGAGGATGTTGAAACTTTTAGAAACATCACTAATAAGTGTAAATCCAAAATTCTCAAACCTTTGACTTTTGTACCAAAATGGAGGTTGTAGATCAATGTGTGGGTGACCTTCAAAGTGTATAAAAAGTGGAATTTTAGCATATTGTAGATGCAAAGGGCATGTGGTAGGCATGTATGGAAATTAAAACCTAGAGGTGGTGGGGATGCATTGTCATGTGTTTTCCAACATGCCAATTATTTTGGTGAAATATCATTTTGCAATGTAGCGCTTAGAATACATCGATCGCATGGAATGTGAAAACAGAGTTCTTGGATCAATCTTGGAGCATCTCCTTGGGATTGCTTATTCGTTTGATCATAGGTATAGATCTCTCTCTCTCTCCCCCTCCCTCCCCTTCCCCCCTCTCCTGTTAGAAATCCTTTTGTGCTTTCACTTCCATTTTGCTTGGAAAAGTTGTTGCTTTAGTGTGTGAATTGTATGATGATTGTAGATTGTTTGTCGTGTTTATTAACATGATGTATTAAAGACTTTTTGCATAGTGAAATTGACCATGGAAAATGATCCTTATGGATATACGAACCACCTTGAAAACACAGTTGACTAGTACATCATGAGATACACCTCTAGTGTGGGCGTTTGTTCACATGAGTTATGCAGGACAAAACATTAGCCTCTTCAAAATCACCTAGATAAATTTATAAATTCAGTTCGGAATTTCCCTACAAAAAATACCTGCAAACTGAGAATTTGTGTTCCACCAACTCAGACCACTGTTTTTTGTACCGTGATAATTGTATTCATATTTAGTTTCACGTTATCTTATGGGTTGTAATTTTTTTGTGCCAGTTCTAGAGCCACTTTGGCTTGCAATTTCCAAGTGTAAACCGTTAAACTTCTCCAATTTGCTTCATAATGATGTCTCTAAAATGAACGTTGTTTATCATATTTTAATTCCGTCATCTGCTCAGTGTTCTCACTATACATGAGAAGATCTTAGAAGTGACCTCTACCTTATTTACACACTTCTATATTTTGAGTGCAGACCATTTTGTTTCCACTTTAACTAAGTTGAACTGTAACACCATTAAGTCGTTTGACTATGCTCAATAAATCTTTTCTAGTATGATATGATTTATTGTGTTGGAAAGTGTTGTTAACACTAACATATTCTTCAAAATCTATTAGGAATTTGAATTGTGTGAAGCAAATGAAATATTCTCACTTTCTCTCTTCTCTCTCTAAAACTTGTAAATTTAAAGGAAATGAGAAATTAATGCGTGGAAGTATCAAACACTCGTTGTCTCTCACTTTTTTTCAAAATCGTAAATGAAATAGTGTGATATCACTCTTAAGTAGGAATGTGAGATCCATGCTAGCGTGCGTTGACCCATGTTGTTGCAGGTGGTGGAAGTAGAGGAAAAATACAAATGAATGGCATCACTCAAATAATGTATTTATCATTAGTTTTCTTAGAATTGTATTAAATTATTGTGAAAGAAAGATTGCAAATTTAATTTAGGAATGTAATCAAAATGAAAATAGGATATTCTCAACTTAAATAATAGTTGGTTATTTGATAATGCATGCAATAACAACAACATGAATATTATGAAAAATTAAATAATAGTTGGTTATTTTTAGGAAGACTACCAAAAAAGATTGAGTACATTGATTCAATATTTTTGTAAGCCTAGTGATATCAACAGAATGAATATTTCAGGGATTTAAAAAAAATATGTTGATTGATCAATTCCAACAACTTGCCTATATAATGCTTGATCATTCAAATTATTGGATAATCTTGTTATGTGTGGATCAATAACTTAACTATGGAAAACAATTGGTTTTAGTAATATTTTGCAGTAAACAATGAGTGAGTTTTTTTCACTAGTTGATGTATGTCAAACAATGATTTTGAGTTGAATTTAAGATAAGAAAGTTTTTGGCACCTTGTCGTTTATAAAGTCAAAATTATGAAACAAACTTGACAAAATTTTGGAAAATTATTTGAGAATTTACACATCACGATACAAAGTGAAGACATTTCCCTTTGACATGGCTTTGACAATATGGAAGTTGATTAATGAAAGGAGAGGCGCTGATAACAATGCCGCTAACACAACATATGACCTTGTTAGAAACATTGATGGATTTATTACTCTAGTTGAATGTCAGTAAAGTCAGAGAAATAGTCAAGTAATTGATGTAGATTTTTCAACATCAACAAATTAGAATCTTTCATTCATTGATATGTGATATAGATGTTACAGTCACCACAAAAACTATGGAATGTGTGGTGACATCTCAAAACTCATAACTTGCTAGTATTGTGTAACACCGGAAATATTTCATAGCATAGTTGGTGTTGCAGAATGGAGATCCTAAGGACATGTTCAATAGACGTGCCTTTTGGATTTTACTCGTGATCATTGGTTTGGTCTTAAGGCACTTGCTTGGATTATTTACTTCTTTCTACACATATAGATTGTTGGGAAATTGATAATGGGATGAATGCTACATAGGAACAAAATACAAGATGTGAGTTTGAGAAGAATGTGAAGTTGAATTGATATCCTATATTTTGGGTATAATATAGAGGATTCAAGTAGTTATATATTATGAACCGCTACTTACTGAATATATTTCACATCATCATTATCCTTATGTTGATTACATGGAGAAAACCTAAAAATGAGCCATATATAGGGAAATTTGGGTTAGCTCCTTGGTTTAATATATTGTCCTTATTGTTGATTCAAAAGAGTGAGTAAACATGTTGACATAAACTAGATGTTGCGACTTTATTAAGCTTGTTTTGTTTAGATAAAGCTAACACACACAAAGATGGATACAACAAATTACACATAAATACTGAAGTTGCATTATTGATTCACATTCATATCTTTCCATATTTGCAAGTAAAATGAAAAAGGACACATTAATTTATTCTATAACTTTGCTTCTTTATTTATAATCATTCAAATAATCATTGCATTGTTCATATTATAGCCGCAATACATAAACATACTCTACTTCCCTATTATATTCTTCTTCAGCTTATTCTCTCACATACATACCTCTCTTCCACTCTATTGAAAAAATTACATATATTCACTCTATTCCATCACATACTCCACACTCTCTACTATTGCAGCCTTATCCTCTTTGTATTTGTACATTTTACCTTCGTTTTCCAACAATGAAATCTATTAGATGTCTCTATTGTACAAGCAGAGTCTTCATCTTGACCCACGAAGTAAGATTTCTTTTAGGTGTGACATTCTCCAACTCATGGTGTTTTGTGCATTCAATGCATGGTCAGTGATACGTGTATAATAATAAAACCAAGGAAGAACCTTGCCAACACCATCCCTAAATTTAACCATTTCATCCTCGAGATAACATGATATGAAGAACATGTAAAACATGTTGAGTTTCATCTTAATTACAAGTAGTTTAAGAAAGGATGACACCCAATGTTGAAGCCTAGCGACTAGGATACTAGTGGAGGTTCTACTTGATATGACCCCTTCCACATGGTCACACAAGATAAGAAATGTGTCATCTCTTGTTATTCAAAATAAAATACGATGAAGGGTTTATTGGGTGTAGTTTGAGTCCCATATTACAATATAAACAATATACAACAAGGGGAAACAAGAATTATCCATTGTCACATGATAAAAGATCTCATCATCCTACTATAGTTCAATAATGATGAATAGTATGGTGATACAATTTAGAAATTCATTCTTGTTCCAGAAGTAAAATATCCTATTCATTACACTACATGTGTGTTTTGCATATTAGAGTAGTTTGCTAGAATGATTTTTTAGAACATATGAAGACAAATTTCAAGTAGACATTCAAAATGATCGAAAAAAACATTACCTATACATGATCCAAGTGATTTTCTTGGCTCAATCAAGATAAATTTCTATAATATTAATTTTTGTTATCACATACATTTTGACTATATTTCTAAATTAGATTTTACAATTTTTTATTTGGAATGAATTTATACAATTTTAAGAAAACTAACACTAAATACAATCTTTAGATAATACCAAGCACTTACATTTTTATTATAACATTTGCCACTTGCAACATTTATCAGTACAAATGTTGGTACGGATCCCAATTCCCTATCTAGCAATAATACTGCACAATTTCATTTACAATAAAAAAAAGAGATTAAAATTCCACAAGCCATTTCTCATTTCCTTTATATTTCCCAGTTCTAGAGAGACCATCCTCATTGTGTAAACCACACATTAGTTGAGGAATTTCACTCAAACAGTTCTACCAAACTATAAGCAAAAGTGACAGGATGGAAGAACATAATGAGATAACATTCCTTGCCGCCTCCATATTTTCACTTTCAAATCCTGTAGCTATCCTAACCAGCTCAGAAACTCTACCACCTTTTAGACTTTCATGAAAAATACAGTTTGGAAAATCATTTGAATGAAAAAAATCCTTCTCACTTCAATTTACATTAAAGCGAAGATTCGTTACCCTCCAAAATGCTCAGATATTCCAGCATGTCCTCCTTGAAGGACCATACAAATAATCTGCAACAAGAATGCTCGGTATCAACCAGGCTTCAAGCTTTAGCTATTTTAATGGCAGGATGTGCAACTTGCTAGTGGAATGCTCATAACACCAAGCTAAAATATAGCACTACTTGTTGACAATTGTTTCAAGGGAGCCATGATAATAAAAACTTACGAACCTTTCCCTTTATTTTACGTGTTACATGTTCTTATTATGCTGTAATAAATGGAGTTAAAATAGATATTTCAATACATATAATAATAATAACAATGATAATAGTAAAATTGTGAAAATAAATAATTAAACAAATAAATTAAGATGAAATAATAAATTAATATTAAAAAATTGAAATAAGTGGGTTGATGGAGAGAAATGAGTAGTTGGAGGAGTAATGACGATTGGTTGATGGTTGACAAGGGCAGTGAAGTATTGCCTCCAACTTTCCTTCACCCCTACCCCTTCATACATCATGTTGTGAGTTTGAGCTTGATATTTATGGTGGACAACATTGGCAAAATGGAATTGGATCTTTGACAAGCATTGTAGTTACAAGCGTTCTGAGAGTTGTAGATACTTCAACGGCATGAGTTTTTCCATAGCATTGTGCCCAAAAGTCTGCATGGACGACCCTTGTTGGCTTGCTATTTTGGGATGCCATGGCCTTTGATATACAAGCACATACATACTGTTAGCTTTCTTAAAATTGTATAAATTCGTTCCAAAGAAAATTTTGTAAAATCAAATTTAGAAACGTAATCAAAATGCATGTGATAACAACAATAAATATTATGGAAATTTATCTTAATTGAGCTAAGTAGATCACTTGAATCATGCATAGGTAATGTTGTTCTTGATCATTTTGAACGTCTACTTGAAATCTATCTTCATCTATTCTAAAAAAAACTCATTCTAGAACACTACTTTAATATGCAAAACACATGTGGTGTAATAACATTTGCTGCTTGCAACATGTGTCAATGCAAATGTTGGTAACCATCCCAATTCTCTATCTAGCAATGATACCACACGATTTCATTTACAATAACGAGAGAGATTAAAATTCCACAAGCCATTTCTCATTTCCTTTATATTTCCCAGTTCTAGAGAGACCATCCGCATTGTGTAAACCACTCATTGGGTGAGGAATTTCACTTTAAAAAGTCAACATGCCATGTCTACCAAACTGTAAGCAGGCACAAGTGACAGGATAGAAGAACATAATGAGATAACATTCTTTGCCGCCTCCATATTTTCACATTTTGAATACCTACTCAACATGAGATATGAATCCACTTTCCATATTGAATTGATGAAAGCTAATGCCCAATTACAACACTCCCTTTGGCAAAGTATGGGAGGATTTACAGAGTCTGACTTTATACCAAATGCATTCATTTTACAAGTCTGCAAAGCCTTTCCAACAACCTAATTTTCTGAATATGCTGGAACAGGCGAAATGATTGGACTAGGAATCTGTTTATTGATGTGGATTGCAATGATTATGGACACTAATGAAGTTCACATGAGATAGTAGATGGGGAAAAACAACTGCTGCAAATGACATTCCATGTCTAGATGTGGATGAATAGTAAAAAAAGAGTTTTCAATTAAATACCTGTAAGATGGCTTGTAGGATTGGTGACCATAAATGGGTCAGCAATTGTTAAAATATGCAGCTGCTGCTACCAAAGCTAAAACAAGAACTACACAGCTCCCTTAGAGGCATTAAATCAATGACATTAATGAAGAACACATGAGACAATCAATTGGGCAAAACAATTACTAAAAATGACATTCCATGAGTAGATGTAGATGGGTATCCATGCATATCAAACGGGTATCCAAAATAAAACCCTGAAGCAAGTATTCACCACCTTAAAAAACAAAACCAAAATAAATTATAATTATAAGAGACAAACCACTTAAAGTTGTGAAAAACTTAAATCTATGACCATTCAAGGCTATTAAAAATAGATAGAACTTTTATTTTAAAGACAAAATTCATTTTATTTCTGTAACCATTGTTTTAATTTTATGGGATCAATATTTGACCAATTATAAAAACCAAAATTTCTTACGTGAGAGTGTGGAGTAAACATTTACTGCCCAACTATGAAATGATAAGGAGAAAGAAACAACCCATTTAAGATTCTGTTACAAATCAAATCTGTAATAGAATGACCCGAGGTCTAAAATGATAAAAGAGAAGCTCAACACAGATTGCATGAAGAGACACATAGACAAATAGGTACAAAGAATTAAACATAAATGCCAAGAATTAAACCTAAAAAACAGATATTTAATTAAAATAGTTCTGTAATTTTTGTTACAAATAGTTATGAAATGATTTTACATTTCAAATGAATGAAAAAAATAGTATATATCAATCCTCATGTTTACCCTCAATCTTGACCTCCATTAATAATTACAGTAAAATGGGCACCCTCGAAATTATCGTTGGGATTCCAAAAAAAAAGAATCCAGAAATAACTCAGCATCCAGTTCAATTTCTGTTATTGCTATGGGTGAAGAGGAAGAGGAAAATTTGGAATACCATGCATTTAGATCATCTTCAACCGCTGTTCTCTTAGGATTAAGAGTGGAAAATAGATCATCTTCTAGTTCTATTTCAAGAAATTCTGAAAACCATGTGTCTGGATCATCTGCCATACTCTGAGGAGGACTAGGAATTTGCATTCTTGCTACTTCATTAGAATCGATGGCGTGAGGAAGAAGAGAATTTAAATATGAAAGCAGAATAGTTGATGATAATAGTGGAACAAGATCAGAACTCAACTTTGCACCCTCTAACATAATGTCATCTTCCTTTAATTGGATTTGTTCTTCATTTGTTGTTGCCCTATTTAAATATGTGTCATCTTCCTTTAATTGGATTTTTTCTTCATTTGTTGCTGCCCTATTTAAATATGTACCCTGTGCAACAACTAAAGATAAGTCTCCATGTCCATCTGCAACAACTGAAGCTAAGTTTCCACATCCATATTCAACTTCCTCCATTTTCCCAATTTGTATTGTTACATCCGCTACAAAATAATTTAAACCCGATGATGGGTACCTTGTTTTAATTCTTAGAGCATGTGCCACAATACAATAGAGATCTCCTTCCACCATTAGATCATCTTGCAAATGTATATGGTTTTCTTCTAACCCAGATTTAGTGAAGGTATTACATGAAATTGAGTTGTCATGGAATGGTAGGGCCAAATCAATGCCTGCACATGAGACATGCTTAAACACTTCCTTATCCTTCTTCTACCGCTTTGCCTTTATTTCACTATATTTTGCTACCAACATTGTTTCAAATAACCCTTTACTCCTCTTCTTCAGCTTTGTTTCCAACATCTTTTTAATCCGCACCTCGTACCTACAACAAAAAGAGGAATCCAAATTATTTTGTTTTCCCTGCTTCTCAAACAACTATCACTTGAAAGAGGTCACTTGACCGTGTTGCTGTCTCACAATCGCAACATTCACAGAGCCCTTGTTTGGTCAGTTGAGCATTCACAGGCAACATTCACAGAGCCCTCATTTGGTCAGTTGAGCATTCACAGGCAGCATTCACAGAGCCCTCATTTGGTCAGTTGAGCATTCATAGGCAGCATTCATAGAGCATTCATAGGAAACATTCACAGAGCCCTCATTTGGTTTGCAAGATTTAGAGGCCAAAATTTAGAGAGCAGAATAAACAGATCAACAAATGAATACCACAATCACCTGTCTCACACACGCAGCATTCACAGAACCCTTGTTTGGTCAGTTGAGCATTCACAGAAGGGCAATCGCAAAATTCATAGTTGAGCATTCACAGAGCAGCACTCATTTTGTTTGCAAGATTTAGAGGGAAAAATTCAAAAAGCAAAATAAATAAATCAACAGAGGAATACCACAATCACCTGTCTCACATTTGCAGCATTCACAGAGCCCTCATTTGGTTAGTTGAGCATTCAAGAAGAATTCACAGGTAGCATTCACGAGCAGCATTCACAGTTGAGCATTCACAGAGCAGCATTCACAGGTAGCATTCACAGAGCCCTCGTTTGATTTGCAAGATTTAGAGGGCAAAATTCACAGAGCAAAATAAATAGATGAATGCCATAATCAACTATGTGCGGGGAATATAAACAGATGAATGCCACCGCCTTTGATTTCTCTCACAACAATCACCTTCTTTTTAAATTTCCAATCCAATGGCGGAGCGTAAGTTGTAATACCGCGGACACTTGTTTCTTTTAATTTTTCCCAAAGTTTCTAATTATAATTTCAACTAAGTTTTGTCGGTGCCTTAATAAAATTGAAGGTAATAAATTTACACATCGCAATTTCCCGTCTCAATCACTAATTGCAAGCCATCAGGTATATTTGGATATGAAATTTGTTTTCAGGATTTTTTGGTGTATTTACAAGTGGAAATTGATTGTGTATTTACAGAATTTGTTTCATTTCTATTTACGGATAAACTCCATGCAAGATTTCTAAATATAGTTTCTTTATTATTTATATTCTTTTTATATTGTAGCATTGGGTAGCAGCAACTTTTTAACATTTTAATATTATAATTACGTAAACACAAAGAAATTAAGATTTCCCAAAACTAAAATTCTCATGGAAATTCTATTATTTATATTGTTTGAATATAATGTTTGGTGTGATTATATAAACATATAAATACATATGTCACTTGCAAATGTGTCTATATAAAATAATTAGACACATAAGAGATGTCTGGAACTATTAACTTAAGGATCAAGAAAATAAAAAAATTGTTAGTTGTAAATATCTTGCACCTTGGTGAGGGATGCCAATTGTAACATGTCAATCCTCATAATTGGGTTAAAAAAACACATATCCTCTTTCCCAAATTTTTTACATTCCAAATTCTTTAATAATCATTATATTTGAAGCTGGTTATGTTATTTTTAACGTCTATTATTTTAAAATATTTGTGTTGTGTGGGAAGTATCAGGGAGTGGTTCAAAAAGATTGGAGAGGACCAAGTGTATGGGTATTCACATAAATATTGTAACAAATTTTTCAAAATTCATAGAATGTTATTTTCTAATATTATATATTCAATGACAAGAGCAATAGCTGATTTTAGAAATACCAACATTGTCATGAACCAATATCATCGTTGTAGTATAAGAAGGTTTAATGACATGTCTCGCAAAGAAACCACTATGGTTATGCTTGTTATAATATTTTGACTTAAATACCTTGTTTAAGAGGACAATTAACTAATGGAAGACATAGGGATAGAACCCTACAAATTTTATATATCTTGTGAGCTATTTATGACTACCATGCTTTTGAAAACTTTGACTTTGTTAGTGCTATTATTGTCAAGGTTTGAACATGAGACATGTTAATGTTATTATTATTTTCTCATTTTCCTAGCCAAACTCGTGCCTTTTTACACCTTTATCCTAGTCCAGTATTATTTTGTGAACAAAAACACAACTTTTCTTTCATGTATATATGGTGCGACCATAATAGGGATTGCCTACACCTAAAAATGGCAAAGGGAAAATGTGCAAGCTACATCTACTAAAGACACATAGAAAAGGTTTTTGACCTTGAAATCAATGGTCCGGGTTCTATATATTGTCACTCTTTCTTCCACTAATAAATGAAAAAAATGGATTCATTACTATGTGGTTATTCTTGATATCAATTGTCATTTAGAAATGGGACCTAAAATTGTATGGATCTATTTTTTATGTTGGACTCAAAAATGTATAGAACTTGTCATTCTGATCCAGGACTTCAAATCATATGGCAAGGGTTTTCATACTAATGCTTCTTGCCTAGAATTTTAATAACATGTATGTTTCATCATCACCTTTGGTTACACAAGAACACAACAAACTCTGGGACTCATACTTGGCTCGGTACCAACCCTAAATTAATTGAATAAGATGTAAATGTGAAGTGTGAAAAAAAGGATTTATTAGTGGCTTATTATCATTATTTCACATATTTAACTTTCTTATATATTTTGCAATCTAAGGATATTAGATGTAAATTTTCCTCGCTTTTTATATCTTTTGTTTTCTTAGACTCTTATTATCTAGTCACATTGGATGCCCACTTTACTCTCTTTTCACAACCTTTATTTTCTTAGATTTTGTTATCTTGTGACATTGGATGTTCTTTTTCTTTACTTTATTGTGTCTTTTGTTTCTTTTACTTTATCGCATCTTTTGTTTCATTATGTGTTATCTACTTACGTTAGATGTTACATCCTATCAACCTTATAAATTTTACAATTACCTTTAGTCCTTTCATTTTTTGTGTTCACATTTGTGCAAATATAAGAATGAATACAAAATAATACATCTCATAAAAGCTAATTACAACATCCAACAATATACAAAATAGAGTTAAATTGAACAAAATGTTGTCATATATACTTATGCAATGTTTCTTTACATCCAAATACATGTAGTACATCATATGAATCAAACACCACCTTCACCCCTATCTGAGCGAAGAGCTATGAAATGTGAGGATGCATCATCTCTAGCAATCCTCAACAATTAAGGTAAGGATTGTGCCCTACATATCAATCCTTGAGACTCTCCCCAAGTGGTGGTGGAGTATCTCTACAATTGTAAAATGTTTTCACCAATAACTTGTTCTCAATGAATGTATAAACTCATAGTTGAGATATGGGTTTGATGCTCCTCTAAATAGGCTTGTTGGGTATTTATAACACGTCACAAATAGATATAAAATGATTTTACTTTTCAAATGAATGAAAAAAATAGTATATTCCAATCCTTATGTTTACCCTCAATCTTGACCTCCATTAATAATTATAATAAAATGGACACCCTCAAATTTACAGTTGGGGTTCCAAAAAAAAGAATCGGGAAATAACTCATCTAATTCAATTTCTTTTATTGCTATGGGTGAAGAGGAAGAGGGCAATTTGAAATACCATGCATTTGTATAATCTTCAACCGATGTGCTCTTAGGACTAAGAGTGGAAAATATATCATCTTCCTGTTATATATCAGGAAATTCTAAAAACCATGTGTCTAGATCATCTGCCATACTCTGAGGAGGACTGGGAATTTGCATTCCTGCTACTTCATTGGAATCGATGGCATGAGGAAGAAGAGAATTTAAATATGAAAGCAGAACAGATGATGATAACACTAGAACAAGATCAAAATTCAAAACTACACCTAAATGGGCACCTTCCTCTAACATAATGTCATCTTCCTTTAATCGGATTTGTTCTTCATTTGCTGCTGCCCTATTTAAATATGTGCCCTGTGCAACAATTGAAGCTAAGTCTCCATATCTATATTCAACTTCTTCCATGTTCCCAATTTGTATTGTTGCATCTTCTTCCATTTGCCCAATTTGTATTGTTGCATTCAACAGTAAAATGGGCACCCTCGAAATTATAGTTGGGATTCCAAAAAAAAAAGAATCTGGAAATAAATTATCATCCAGTTCAATTTTTGTTATTGCTATGGGTGAAGAAGAAGAGGAAAATTCAGAATACCATGCATTTGGATCATCTTCAACCGCTATGCTCTCAAGACTAAGAGTGGAAAATAGATCATCTTCTAGTTCTATTTCAAGAAATTCTGAAAACCATGTGTCTAGATCATCTACCATACTCTGAGGAGGAATGGGAATTTTCTTTCTTGCTACTTCATTGGAATCGATGGCGTGAGGAAGAAGATAATTTAAATATGAAAGCGGAATAGATGATGATAATAGTGGAACAATATCATAATTCAAATTTGCACCCTCTAACATAATGTCATCTTCCTTTAATTAGATTTGTTCTTCATTTGTTGCTTCCCTATTTAAATATGTGTCATCTTCCTTTTATTGGATTTTTTCTTCATTTGCCACTACCCTATTTAAATATGTACCCTGTGTAACAACTGAAGCTAAGTCTCCATTTCCATCTGCAACAACTGAAGCTAAGTCTCCACATCCATATTCAACTTCTTCCATTTGCCCAATTTGTATTGTTACATCTGCTACAAAAAAATTTAAACCCGATGATGGGTACATTGTTTTAATTCTTAGAGCATGTGCTACAATACAATAGAGATCTCCTTCCACCGTTAGAACATCTTGCACATGTATACGGTTTTCTTCTAACCCAGATTTAGTGGAGGGTTTACAAGAAATTGAGTTGTGATGGAATGGCAGGGCCAAATCAATGCCTGCACATGAGACATGCTTGAACACTTCCTTACCCCTTTTTTGCCGCTTTGCCTTTATTTCACCATATTTTTCTGCCAACATTGTTTCAAACAAACCTTTACTCCTCTTCCTCAACTTTGTTTCCAACATGTTTTAAATCCGGACCTGGTATCTACAACAAAAAGAGGAATCCAAATTGTTTTGTTTTCCCTACTTCTCAAACTACTATCACTTGACAGAGGTCACTTGACCATATCACTATCTCACAGTCGCAGCATCCACAGAGCCCTCATTTGGTCAGTTGAACTTTCACAGGCAGCATTCATGAGCAACATTCACAGAGCCCTCATTTGGTCAGTTGAACTTTCACAGGCAGCATTCATGAGCAACATTCACAGAGCCCTTGTTTGGTTTGCAAGATTTAGAGGGTAAAATTCACAGAGCAAAATAAATATATCAACAGATGAATACCACAATCCCTGTCTCACAATCGCAGCATTCACAGAGCCCTTGTTTGATCAATTGAGAATTCACGGAGCATTGACAGGCAACATTCACAGAAGGGTGATCACAACATTCACAGTTGAGCATTCACATAGCAACATTCATCGAAGGGTAATCACAGCATTCACAGAGAGCCCTAGTTTGGTTTGCAAGATTTAGAGGGCAAATTTCATAGAGAAAAATAAACAAATCAACAGATGAATACCTCAATCACCTGTCTCACAATCGCAGCATTCACAGAGCCCTCATTTGGTCAATTGAGTATTCACAGAGAATTCACAGGCAACTTTCACGAGCAGCATTCACGAGTAGCATTCACAGTTGAGCATTCACAGAGCAGCATTCACAGAGCAACATTCACAAGCAGCATCCACAGAGAGCCCTTGTTTGATTTGCAAGATTTAGAGGGAAAAATTCATAGAGAAAAATAAACAGATCAACAAATGAATGCCACAATAACCTATGCACGGGGAATATAAACAGATGAATGCCACCGCCTTTTATTTCTCTAACAACAACTGCCTTCTTTTTAAATTTCCAATCTAATGGAAGAGCGTAAGTTGTAATACCACAGACACTTGTTTCTTTTAATTGTTCCCAAATTTTCTAATTATAATTTCAACTAAGTTTTTTCAGTGCCTTAATAAAATTGAAGGTAATAAATTTACACATCTCAATTTCCCATCTCAATCACTAATTGCAAGCCATTAGGTATTTTAGGATATGAAATTTGTTTTAATCAAGATTTTTTGGTGTATTTACAAGTGGAAATTAATTATGTATTTACAGAATTTGTTTCATTTCTATTTACGGATAAACTCCATGCAAGATTTCTAAATATAGTTTATTTATTATTTATATTCTTTTTATATTGTAGCATTGGGTAGCAACAACTTTTTAACATTTTACTATTATAATTACGTAAACACAAAGAAATTAAGATTTCCCAAAACTAAAATTCTCATGGAAATTATATTATTTATATTGTTTGAATATAATATTTGGTGTGATTATATAAACATATAAATACATATGTCACTTGCAAATGTGTCTATATAAAATAATTAGACACATAAGAGATGTCTAGAACTATTAAATTAAGGATCAAGAAAATAAAAAAAATTGTTAGTTGTAAATATCTCTCACCTTGGTGAGGGATGCCAATAGTAACATGTCAATCCTCATAATTGAGTTAAAAAATCACATATCCTCTTTCCCAAATTTTTACATTCCATGATAAAATTGAAGGTAATAAATTTATACATCGCAATTTCCCGTCTCAATCACTAATTGCAAGCCATATGGTATTTAAAAGTGGAAATTGATTGTGTGTTTACAGAATTTGTTTCATTTCTATTTACGGATAAACTCCATGCAAGATTTCTAAATATAGTTTATTTATTATTTATATTCTTTTTATATTGTAGCATTGGGTAGCAGCAACTTTTTAACATTTTACTATTATAATTACGTAAACACATAAAGAAATTAAGATTTCCCAAAACTAAAATTCTCATGGAAATTATATTATTTATATTGTTTGAATGTAAAGTTTGGTGTGATTATATAAACATATAAATACATACGTCACTTGCAAATGTGTCTATATAAAATAATTAGACACATAAGAGATGTTTGGAACTATTAACTTAAGGATCAAGAAAATAAAAAATAGTTAGTTGTTTTATGTAAATATCTCTGACCTTGGTGAGGGATGCCAATAGTAACATGTCAATCCTCATAATTGGGTTAAAAAAACACATATCCTCTTTCCCAATTTTTTACATTCCAAATTCTTTAATAATCATTATATTTGAAGCTGGTTATGTTATTTTTATGTCTATTATTTTAAAATATTGTTGTTCTGTGGCAAGTATGAAGGAGTGGTTCAAGAATATTGGAGAGGACCAAGTGTATGGGTTTTCACATAAATATTGTAACAAATTTTTCGAAATTCACATAATGTTATTTTCGAATACTATATTTTCAATAACAAGAGCAATAGTTGATTTTAGAAATACCAACATTGTAGTGAACCAATATCATCGTTGTAGTATAAGAAGGTTTAATGACATGTCTCGCAAAGAAACCACTACAGATATGCTTATTAGAATATTATGACTTGAATACATTGTTCAAAAGGACAATTAACTAATGGAAGACATGGGGATAAAACCCCACAAATTTTGTATATCTTGCGAGCTATTTATGACTGTCATGCTTTCAAAAACTTGACTTTGTTAGTGCTATTATTGTCAAGGTTTAAACATGAGACATGTTAATGTTATTATTATTTTCTCGTTTTCCCAACCAAACTTGTGCCTTTTTACACCTTTATCCTAACCCAGTATTTTTTTGTGAACAAAAACACAACTTTTCTTTCGCGCATATAAGGTGCGACCATAATAGGATTGCCTACACCTGAAAATGGCAAAGGGAAAATGTGCAAGCTACATCTTCTAAGGACACATAGAAAATGTTTTTGACCTTGAAATCAATGGTTTGGGTTCTATATATTGTCATTCTTTCTTCCACTAATAAATGAAAAAAACTGGATTCATTACTATTGTTGTTATTCTTGATACCAATTGTCATTTAGAAATAGGACCTAAAATCATATGGATCTATTTTTTATGTTGGACTCGAAAATGTATAGAACTTGTCATTCTGATCCAGGACCTCAAATCATATGGCAAGGGTTTTCATACTAATGCCTCTTGCCTAGAATTTTAATAACATGAATGTTTCATCGTCACCTTTGGTTACACAAGAACACAAAAAACTCTAGGACTCATATTTGGCTCAGTACCAACCCTAAATAAATTGAATAAGATGTAAATATGAAGTGTAAAAAAAAGGATTTAAGGGTTTGTTACAAATAATTATTTTAATCCAATGAATTCACAATTAGTCATACATAATCAGAACAACACATGTATACTTGTAATAATGATAAACAATAGAATGGTAGCTCAAATACCTAAGAAGAGATGAAGACTTAGCTATATATATGCAACAAATGAGATTTCGACATGCAAACATGTGAAATAGGTTGATCAGAAGCTAGAGATGTTTCATTCTTGATACTGGAGAAAAACATAACTTCGTACATGATTATAAAATTTTGATACGGTCTTGCCCTAATTTTCTAAGGTCTTGATTGGAGTTTTTGTGGTCTTGGACCCTTTTGTAGTCAAATTTTATAACTTTATGTGTGTTTCACTTGCTTAGAAATGTGCTTTGTTGTATGTCACTCTTGTTCGCACAACCTCAACACAACTTGTAACAACCTACAACAAAGTGGAAACCCTAGATACTTGCAATACCATGCATCAAAGCATTATATAAAAAAAGGAGAAATTAGTGTGTGGTGAGGCTAGACTACCCATGGTGGTCGACCCCTGCCGAACCAATCCAAATGTTACACTGCATGCCCTTGAGTGGCATCAAATCTCATTCAATTCTACTAGGTACTTGTGCAAGTGTGAGTGTGATCTAAGTCAACACCCTATAATTTATCTTTTGTCTCTTAATACAAATATAATGGGTTAACTATAGAGTAGATAATGTACCTAACATGGTATTAGTGTGCTTCAACTATTAGACTAAGCCTTATCACTTGGAAACCTCTGACAATGCTTGGAGTGAATTTGCTCTTGTTAAGACATTACTCTAGGAACTCTGCATGCTATGAAATGGAGGAAGTTAAACTATTTAACCTAGTTGGGTGCTTTAGAATTGTATTAGTGATTGCTTAAAAAGGATGTGCAACTACTTTAGAAAGATTGAGTAAAGTCTTGAGTGCTTTTGGATTGATATTTGTAATAGGATCTTAGTTTATCTAGCCATTGTGTCCTTTCAGACCTCCTTTGGTACTTTTCATTTTTAGCATTTCCCTCTTAGGCTTTATAAATATGATATCACGATTTTTTTCAAATAGCACCTCTAGGAATATCAAAGAATGTAGGTTTGTAGGTTCTTCTCTATAGCGGTGAAATGCAATATCTCTAGTGTTGTTATTCTATGTACCCATTGCTGGACTTCCGAATCTGTATGAAGGAGGAACATTAAAAAACTATTTTCAAAATTAAAAAGCCAAAATATCAATGCCAAAAGATAAAAGTAAAAATTCAAACATAATATTTAAAAGGCATGATCATATCATTGGTATGCCCTGTCTCCTAGTTGAAATCTCAAACTCCACAGTTGACCTCACAATAGATTTAGAGGTCTTTTAGAGTGTGAAAGGTTGTTAGAAGAGATTTGGAGGCTAAATATCTACCATTTGTGATACTTGTCTTTTCATGGAAGTACCTAATCCTCGTAATTGACTGATTCTTCTGTTGGGGTCCTTGGGAATGGAAAACACATCATGGAAAGGTACAGATTTTTTCTTTTCTTGCATCTCATGGCCGAGATGGGATAGTTATCATACTTCACTAGATTTCCTATGTCGGACGTTGAAAAATATGGCTCCTTGAAGCATAATATGTTGAAAGCTCATAGTCGTGTGAATTTTGTTAGTGTCTTATCTTCAGTAAGGATTTCGAATTGCTTACATCGTGCCTCACATTCTCCCCTCCAAATTCACTCATACATTTTCTTGATTGATATTATTGTTGGTTGACCATGTGTCACTTCTTTATTTTCCTCTTTTATATCCTACTTTATATTTTTACTCACTAGTGTTGGCTTCGACTAAATATTTGTGAGTTTAAGAATGTAAGACCTCATTGAATCAACTAGCTCTTCCTGATAAATACTCCTCTCAAACTATTTCCTTGGCATCTACACCACTTTTGTCACTGTAATTTTGACATTATATGGTTGTGGTATTCCTTTGACACAGGTTCGCACAATCATTGATTTGGTGTTTCTCAATTCTTTGCTTATTAGTGGCTTATTATCATTATTTCACATATTTTATTTTCTTATATATTTTGTAATCTAAATATATTAGATGTAAATTTTCCTCGATTTTTATATCTTTTGTTTTCTTAGACTTTTATTATCTAGTCACCTTGGATGCCCACTTTACTCTCTTTTCACATCCTATTTTTTCTTAGATTTTGTTATCTCATGACATTGGATGTTATTTTTCTTTACTTTATCACATATTTTGTTTCATTATGTGCTATCTACTTACATTAGATGTTACATCCTATTAACCATACAAATTTTACAATTACCTTTAGTCCTTTCATTTTTTGTGTTCACATTTGTGCAAATATAAGAATGAATACAAAATAATACATCTCATAAAAGCTAAGTAAAACAGCCAACAATATACAAAATAGAGGTAAATTGAACAAAATGTTGTCATATATACTTATGCAATGTTTCTTTACATCCAAATACATGCAGTTTATCATATCATCAAACACCACCTTCGCCCCTATCTGAGCGAAGAGCTATGAAATGTGAGGATGCATCATCTCTAGCAATCCTGAGTAATCAAGGTAAGGATTGTGCCCTACATATTGATCCCTGAGACTCTCCCCAAGTGGTGGTGGAGTATCTCTACAGTTGTAAAATGTTTTCACCAATAACATGTTCTCAATCAATATATAAACTCATAGTCAACATATGGGTATGATGCTGCTCTAAATAGGCTTGTTGGGTATTTGTAACACGTCACAATGTCTCAACATCTCCCTTGGACACAATTGTAGATGACGAAGGACTTGGATCTTCCTTTTGTCACTATAAAGGTTGTGTTGCTTCTCCGATAAGTGTAAACGCTCTTTCTGGACGTCTAGTTGATGGTGTCATCAAATCATGTATAGTTGCAATATCTTAATGTGGTAAAACACTATCCAATATTTCATGGCGTGTGGCCTCGATGAGCAAGTGACAGTCCCTTATCAGGTTCCCATTTCAAATCCTACTCTCAACAGTCTCTAGTTGCATTCAAATCAAATATTCCAGAGCTCCATACACTCAATTTTACGAAATCACAATACATCAAATGAAGGGATTGGACTCATATATATCTTTCAAACCAAAAATATCATAATTTCAAAAATTATTCATCTAAGTTTTCAAAATCCCGATATCTTATTAAATACATCTCTTAATGGACAAAGCAAAAGAAACATTAGAGTTTTAACATTGTAATGAATTTAGTATTTTTGAAAAAAAAAACTAAAATTTAAAATTTACTTATCTTTCAGGTCTACAAGGCTAATTTAGTGACCTGTCTTCGTACCTTACACCATATACCCAACCCAGTATCTAATTTTCCTCCTCAGGATTGTTAGACAGGGTTATTTTTCCATATATGCACTATATACGTTTTTCTTTGGATCATTCAAACCTAATTTTGTCACTCTTTATAGCCTATCCAAACCTGACCCAACACTGTTATTCCTTTTTTGGTCTTCTATCCTAATGTACCTTCTCTTTGTTGGTTATCTAAACTTGCCCATGTAATTTTATCTTCTTTTTGGGTCTTCTGAATATAATTTTACCCCTCCTTTATAGGCTATCTAGACGTGTCCTAGTACCTTCCCCTCCTTTTTCCCCATAATCTTGTATTGCATTTTTATTTCAATCTTGTACCATTGGGGTTAACATAAACATTTTTGTTACCCACCACAATCGAGATGAAGGATCATGCATGCATTCACTTTCACATAAAGGTGAACAAGGGAAATATATTTCATTGTGTTCATCATCTCAATTATTTATTATTGTCATTTCCTTTGATTTTTTTAATATGTTAATTTTTTGAAGTATTTTTTCATGTTAAACTATAGTGACACATGTCAAGTGGGTCATATTTATACACCTTATTTTCACTTACGATTTATTTTACAAGACTCGTCATGTATTAGTTTACTTGAATTTACATCCTAAAGAGTACATTTAGGATTAAGGTAGGCTGAATTGTAGCATGCCATAGGAGATTGTTGTGGAATTTATCTTCCTACCACCACTTGCAAACTGCGTTTTCATCAGCTTCAGCTTAGCTTCATAGGTTCACGTTCCCTTTGTTTATAGTATTCCTTCATTAAATTTCACGTAGTTGATCCATCGTTGAAATCCCTTCTTTCACCTAACATCATTAGTCAAGTTGATAAAATCAACAGAAACTAAGTTACTACTTCTAGGGTGTAACTCCGTATATATAAGGTTCTCATTTTTCATTTCTCGATATATCATCGAACAATTCACTCTAAATTCCCTCCCAAATCTGACTTAGAAGGAAAAGATAACTTAGAGTTTATAGGAGCTTCTATTGAAGAAGACAACTTAGCATTGAACCATTGAAAAAACACTAACAATAAATGTTAGACAAATAAGGTGTACCTTAGGTCTTTGATGTTCCTAGCTTGAGATTTACTTAGGTCTTCTACCTTAACATCTTGGAATTTTCCCACAACTACCTCTTACAAAGTACTAAAATTCGAAGGAGCAAAGGAAATTAATGCACCAAGTCAACGAAAAATAAGTTTCTCTAATTGTAATATCTTTCCCTTTCTTTTGTTTATGATTGTCCTTTGTATCATGCACTAAATGTTATGCCCGTTCATTGTTGCTCCTGGCAGGCGGCCTGTCCCCAAAGCGTGGGGCTCCAAAAATAAGATAAAATAATTTTTTTTTTGCTATGGTAGCTGGCAGTGGGTGGAAATTTATGTTCTGTCCTTGCGTGAGGGAGATGGGAGTCGGTGGAGTTCCATTTTTCCTCACCTGGATCTCATTTGGATCCTCATTCAACGCGTATGGTTGGGAGGCACATTTTTTTGAGCTGCAGGCATTGATGGAGGGAGAAAAACGTGTTCGAAGTGTTGTTTTGGTCCTTTTTCGCAGTGTTGTTCCTGTCCCTGCCACGGACCTTCTCTGTCATGGCGTCTTCTTCCTTCTTGTGTGCGTGGGTGTAGGGGAGCTTCAGGCTGGGGGAGCAGGCGTGTTTTCCCCTCTTTCCTTGGGTGCTGCAAGGTGTGTTCTTGTCGAGGATCCACAGCAGTGCCTGCAACAGTAAATAGCTAGGCAACAGGCGAGCTACAGTTCGGTAGAAGCCTTCAGGAGCGCCTCCAACAAGCAGTTCGTCCAACTATGTTGTTTTCTGTTCAGTTTAGAATGCATCCTCAATTCGGGATTTCTCCTTCAAGATATTTTCATCAAAATCGATTAAGTGACAGTGTGAGTGTTACCAGGAGACCCGATGAAATTTTACAGAGATCCTCTACTAAGACCTTGCTTGTTCCATGATGTTACTCATGGAAGAGGATCTCATCGAGGTGGATTTGTTTCATATCGGAATATTCATGAAGCACAGTTTGCTTGCAAGAGAGCTTTTAGGAGATCGATGAAGGATAGAGGGATTAAAAAAGAAACTTGGTGTAGTTGGATTAAAGGCAATAAAAGGTGCATGCTTTTTGTGTAGGTCACAGATCACACCCGTGGGCACAGGAGATCTATGCAATGTTGGAGAAAATGTCTTGGGAGATGAAGGTAGCAGGATAAATTTAAGATCCAGAGCAAACGAACATTGAAGTGCATCCTGGGAGTTTGAATAAATTTGTTGGTATCCATAATGCAAGTTATCTCCATGTCAGTAGCTGTAACAGTTGTTTTTATGCAAAAAAAGATGACGTCGAAGGCATCTCTCCAAGAAAAAAATGGTGTTGCATTGTCATTTATACAAGTCGAGGGCGTTCATTTTATTACCCCTCTCACACTCATCTTTTGCTAATTTCCATCGTCGCCCAAAATGCATCACATCTTGCACAGCATTTGCAACCATGGTAAAGGCCATCAGAGTACACGAGCTGGGAGGTCCCGAGGTACTTAAGTGGGAGGACGTGGAGGTAGGGGAACCTGGTGAAGGAGAAATATGTGTTAAACACAAAGCTATTGGTGTGAATTTTATTGATGTATACTTCCGCAAAGGCGTGTACAAAACTGAGCTGCCTTTCATTCCCGGAAGAGAAGCAGTGGGACTGGTAACTGCAGTAGGACCAGGACTAACAGGAAGAAAGGTTGGTGATTTAGTTGGATATGCGGGGAATCCTATGGGTTTATACACTGAGGAGCAGATTCTTCCTGCAAGTTTTGTTGTACCAGTGCCATCTACCATTGATCCTATTGTGGGTGCTGCAATTATGCTGAAGGGTATGACTGCTCAGTTTCTTCTTCGGCGTTGCTTTAAGGTGGAGCCCGGGCATACAATTCTTGTGCACGCTGCAGCTGGAGGAGTAGGATCTTTGTTATGTCAATGGGGTAATGCCCTTGGTGCCACTGTCATTGGCACTGTATCGACCAAGGAGAAGGCCGCACAAGCAATTGAAGATGGATGCCATCATCCCATTATCTATACCCAGGAAGATTTTGTAGATTGTGTTAAAGAAATTGCAAAAGGACAAGGTGTGCAAGTCGTTTTTGATTCTATGGGCAAGGGATCTTTGGAGTGCTTGGCTTCTAGAGGTTACATGGTGAGCTTTGGTCAGTCATCAGGTGCAATTGATCCTGTTCCTCTGTCAGCCCTTGCCCCAAAATCGTTGTTTTTGACACGACCTTCCATGATGCAATACACTGCAACTCGAGAAGAGCTCCTGGAAACTGCAGGAGAATTATTTGCAAATGTTGCATCTGGTGTTCTAAAAGTCCGTGTGACAAAGACATAACCACTGGCAGAAGTTGCAAAGGCTCATGCCGACCTCGAGGGTAGGAAGACAAGCGGTTCAATAGTTTTGATTCCTGATAACTAGCTGATGTGGAAAAACATAGATCCAGGAGCGTGATGTTATCATTATGTCTTGTGTCCGAGCTTCAAATCATGGAGTTGGCTGTGTAGCTATTTTTCACCGCGTGTTTGGGGCGCTAGCACGAGCTCGCAGAGCACTTTGGGCTAAGGACAAGCAGCGGCATTGAAACAATCATATGCATATGGAGATGGCGTTTTAAACCAGGCATGTTAAACCTGCCCTTGCAATCTTCTGCTATCCTTTTTATTATGTCATGAATTGAATGTCCTTCTATTTTCTTTTATCTGTTATGGCATTTAGAATGAGCTTCTGCTTTTTCCTTGCTCCTCAAATAATTGCTCTTTGGCTTCGAAAATGTTTTTTTTTTTTGTAGCATAAAATTATTTCATAATGGACAAAATGAATGAACTAGGTAAACAGTAAAACTTAACCTTTGTTTATGTTATTAGTTACTGCAATTGTCTGATCAATAATGGTAATTTATGAAAATCTATCTCAAACCGATTACAATTCTAATTCTTGTTTTAAAAAAAAAGATTGGCTAGGTTGCTTTATGACTGCCTGATAATGCTTGTATTCTAAATGGATGTAATAGTGAAAGGCAGAAATTAAAATTGTAGAGTTTTCTCTCTCTTGGTAAAGTGTATGATGTTATAGACGTTCTATGTAAATTATTTTTCCTTGTGAAACGAACTCTGTAGTAGCAGATGTTTCCTTTGGAGCGACTGTGAGGATAGGTCGAGTAGACTGTCGTGAGATAGATGGGTATGCCCAAGCTATTCATATGTTGATTTAGAGACAGAAGAGAAGGCTTAGTTCGTAAGAAGAGTATTTTGCTTTGCTTTCCTCCTTCGCTGACCATAAACCTTGTGATTGGTGACTCGTGTTGGGTCGCGGTAGAGGATCTTGTGTCGATTCACTTATTTTTTTTAACAGACTATCCCTTGCTGGTTTAAATTCAAGTATCGAATGAAATGGGTTTCTATTAAATCCCTTCGGCAGCTTAGCAAACCTTCAATAATTCAGGTAGGGACCTTCTGAGTAAGTGTTGACTGAGGCATGTGTGAAAATAGAATGGTTATCTTTCTTCGAATTGGGTTAGACTTGTATGAAAATGGAAAAGGTATGAATCGACTCAGTTACATATTTTAGTGAGCTAAGTCCTTAACTCTTACAATGATCATACGAGGGGTGGATTACAGGTTTATTACTGATTATGTGATGTAAGATAATAACAACCTTTGGTGAAAAGACGTCTTCTTGATCCTTGCCTGTGTAATCCAACTATAGTTGTTGTATGTAATTTTAATTGGATAGAATCTAATTTATTTAACTTCTTGATGAAAAATAATTAGGTTCGGTGAGAATTGCTTGGTATATTGAACCTTCAGATAGCTAGTTATAATGTTGTGAGTATTATATGTATGTTGGTTTATTCAGCCGAGTGAAGTTAACTTTAATCTTTGACTGATTTGTGTTCATATATGGTTGGGACCTATATTCTTCCTAAAACATGGATGTGCGTTAATGCAGTCTTGTTAACAAGGAATTTTGAATATGTGAAGTCTTTTGACTGATCTTTATCTTTTGGTTAATAATATTAGAATGATGTTTGGGTGTTAGATTTCAATCACGTAATCCATAGGATTACATGACTGAAATCTCGATACTCTCAGCCTGGTTGTCTTCACCAATAAGGTCTCACCTTGTTTGTCTTTGGAATATCTCTCTCTCTTGAATATTGGGATTCCTCCTTGTTGGCTGGTATAAATCTCGTCATCTTGTGAAACATATTGATTAGTGGTTTGTGATTTGATCCATTCTTGAGTTTAGAATTTTACCTTCATGATATTATAAAATGCTAGCTTACTGTTGCTATGGGTAGTCTTAACATGCTCAGTTCTTGCGAACTGACTTTAGTTAATATTTGTGCAGATGGATTATGCGAGTAGACTAGAGGAAAAGAGTGTAAAGGTTCATCTGTACAATTTATGAAGTTCCTTGTAAAAATGTCGAATGTATTGTAGAGTATTGTTGTTGTAACTGTTAAAACTTTGGCTTGTTTGGTTATCATGTGAAAGATGAAATTTGATTACCGCTTGGTTATGGGATATTCTAGTGTATTTTAAATCCTTAGAATAGTAGCGTGGCATGTTCCATGTTATTACGCTCTTGTTCCCTAGTCATGGATTAATAGAGATGGTATGTCCCTTTGTTTGTGCATCGTGTTGGGAAGAATTGATGTAACCTTGTTTTGTTTTCGCAAGCGAGTACTGTTAAACTTTGCTCTCGAGTTAGAATGTTAACTTGTAAATCCTTCTAAGGCATAGTAGCAATGAGTTTGTAAGTACTATGAAGTGAGCTGGATAGTCCTTATAAAAGTTAAACTAAAATTTATATATATGAATGTATTAATGTAGATGTGATCTACTTGATAACCTTTGAGACCTGGAACAATCAAGAGGAAACTATCTTTGTAACGAAATATGATTACTTATTTCTTTCCCGAGCCAAACCAATAAACATTATCCTTTTACGGTGAAACCTTAAATGATCTCATGGTGAAATCAATGGTTAGATTTTAGAAAATGATAGGATTTAATAAGTAGGAGTGAAAGTGATTAATAAAACCTTAAATGTCTCTTTATCGTTTGAAATGTTCCCCTTTGTCAAACTTAATTAAGTAAAGTCTAGATGGAACATTTAACCAATCTTGATAAACTCTTAACTTCAATGAAAGATTGTTAGTAAACAATGTGACCCTGAAGCTAAATTCTGTTGTCCTGTTCTGTTAACCCTTGCCTTGATTCATGGTGATATTTCTTAAGCAAGGTCAAAGTTTGATCCTTAAACAGGAAGGTTATTGTTATGAACCCTAAGCGGTACTTTCCACTCAATCGGAGCTTATGCCTTCACCTGTGCAATAGAGGTGTGGAACATGTGTTAGTGACTTGAGCAAGATTAATTAACCTTGTAAGAAATGGAAAATGTTCTAAAATCAAATGAATAAGAAAGATTTGGACATAAAATTTGATGATCCTAGTTTAGAAAGCTTGGCCTTAAGCTATTTAGTCAATAGTTGAAAAGAAAGAAGTTCTCCCTTGTGAAAGGAATTGTGTGAATCATTACATGAAATTTTATAAGAACGTAAGTTAAGAATTAAGAGACATTTTAGTAAACAAGAAAATTTAACAAGAATTTCCTCATGGGATGCCCTAAATGTAAGTGTGTCAAGTGGTTGGACTTCCATGTTGTCTGGTATGTATTGTCCTTGATAGGTGTGAACGTTTCCGTGCTGCCTTTATGGCCATCCTTGTATCAAGTTGTTCACAGTGTTAGTTGTATACTTGGTGACGACATGTTGCGTCATGTTATGTGTCAAGCAAGTCAAAAAAAAATTATCCTGTATTTCACTATGTTGTTCATGTATGTGATTTTGGGTCGTTATACTAAATAGGATAGGGTATTATATCTTTATTTTTTGCATGATATTTTTTACTTTATAGCTTCGTGATTGAATGTGTATTCCCCTTATAACTACCTTAAATCCTCATATGCATAGAACTATTGTTCTATGACCTCAAACATCTTTGCGGACCAATAATTTGTGTGTGTTGGCCGAAGAATAGTCTTCTACCTTATTTCGTTTTAGGGGATCCCCATAGACGTTATATTGAGAGACAACTTAGCATTTAATCCATTGAAAAACATCAGGAATAAAAGTTAGACCAACAAGGACTAGCTTAGGTATTTGATGTCCCTAGCTTGAGATTTACTTAGGACTTCTACACATTCATCTTAGACTTCGCCCTCATTAACCTCTCACAATGTATTAAAATCCCAAGGGGATTAATACACCAACAAGTCAACCCCAAATAAATTTCTCTAATCATAATTTATTTTCCTTTCTTCAATTCATGATTTTCCTTTGTATCATGTACTAAATAGGATAGAGTGATATATCTTTATTTTTTACATTATAGTTTTTACTTGATAGCTCTCTATTTTTACTCAAGGCACCCCTTGACCTAGTAAAGTCCTACATCTCATATCCTTAATGATCGAATGTATAGTCCCCTTATAGCTCCTTTAAAACCTCTTATGCATAGTACTCTTGTTCTATAGCCTTAAACAACTTCGTAGCCTGACAATTGGAGTGTGTTGGTCTGAGAATGGTCCTTTACCTCATCCTATTTTAGAGGATCCCAGAGACTGTTATTGGCTTGCATATATAAAATTTTGTCATAGAAGAATATTGCTCCTTTTTAAATAAAGAATTATTAGCCAACGGATAGACTATTTTCCTAGAGGTAAGATTGAAACAATATGATAATGATGACCAGGGTTCAATTTCACTAATATGTTTTGTTTAAAATAGTTATTGTGATGGAGCCAAATTATCATGATTGTGATGATATAAAATTAGATTCAAAAACAATATTAAAAAAAGTGATTGAGGCTTGAAGTGAGAATCTTATGAGATTATTAATTTCTCAATATGCTTCATACACATGACAAAACATACAATCGTGAAAAAACAAAAACAAAATATTGATCCTTCTAGGCACATTTGCATGTATATAAATACAATCACAAGTAACTAAAATTTAACATGTGTGCCCTCACATAGTTTACAAAATTTATTTTCCAATAAAATCCATGTCAAACACAGATGCTTAACTACATGCATGTCTTCTGTTATTTTCAGTTGTGCAATTCACAAATCCTCTTGTTGCCTCAAAATGACTGTCTTTAGGTTAGACCTTCAATTTAAACAAATTATTATATATATACGCCTTTTCAAAAAACAATATTAGCATGACATTAAATAGGGAAAAAAATCTCTAAATGTAGAGGAAGGAAAACATTATGTTTTTCTTCAACTCTTGTTCCTAGAAGAAATCATCCACTATGATAATAAGTAAAGATGTGGCCTACATAGAATGGTGTTTGTGACATCAACAATATGCACAAATTTACTATTGTGTCAGTTTACTCTTGCAAGTTAGTTGTGAATTGGGTCATTCTCTCAAATAGGTTTTGTTAAACACAATACAAACACACACTTTTTGTCTTTCCACTAATAATTAACATTTACGTCCTCCTTATAAATCTTCCATAATGTTTTATGTTAATTTCCCATGTAGTACTCAATCATTCTTAATAAGTCATCGATTCCATGATATTATTCCTCTATACCTTTTTTACATTTTTTCAATCCTGGAAAAATATTACTCTATTTTTTTTGTACATTTTTTCAATCGCCGCCTCTAGCCAATGAGTATTCCCTTGCAACACAAGCAATCAAGTATGCTACTTAGAATTTTCTTATATAAGGTCATTATTTAGCTGTAAAAGAAATTGATAGTACTGGAAGTGATTTGATCTTTTAATATCATGTCTATTATGCCCATATTTCTCCCATAATGCCATGTAAGATGAGGTTTCAAATGCACAAAAGACAAATTGTTGATTGATGAGCACATAACATATGGTTGGAGCTGGACCATTGTTGATTCTTCATCTTGCACATTTTTCGTAAACATGGTATAATTTTTTTAGTATGCTCTTTTATTGAATTCGATTTCCTTCCAGACTAAGGTTTTCATTTTTTATTTTTATTTTATCACCCACCTCAAATATTAAGGGAGGGCTGATCAGGTGGCTTTGCAAATCATAATTTTCTTGTGGACATTTTGTTTTTAACAGATAAAAGAGAAGAAGAGGCAGCTGTTCCTCAAAACTACGTCTGAGGGTCGTGCAAAGGCGAGGCAAAAGCGCCAAGAGGAGGAATTGCAACGAGAAAGGGAAAATCAGCTAGATGAGTTAAGGCGCCTGTAAGTTCTTTTAGCTATTGTGATTATGTTTTTGAAACCATAGATATCAGTTGTGCATGTTTTGGGCTTCTTTTAAGGCCCCTCCTTAAAAATGATTCATTTAATGACAACATTTATTCCTATTATGGGTGTGATTCAGGGAAAATCCTGACCTTTACCTTGAGCAGTTACGTGTAAAACAAGCAGAGCTTGCTGCAAAAGTTGAGCAGCGAAAGCGTTCAAAGGTGAATGGTTTTCCTCGTACAAACAACAATGTTACTATAACTGGAGGGGTAGGACGTGCTGAAAGGCTCAATGCAGCGCAGAGGGAGCGCATGAGGCTTTTGACTACTGCTGCTTTTGATCGAGGGGAAGGGTGAGGACACATTCGGACAGAAGGACGAAGACTGGCAACTCTATAAGAAAATGAGCAAGGACAATGACGACGACGACGACGACGACGACGGCCCAGATCAGGATGAAGCAGAACTTATTCGTTTGAATACACGTCTTCAGGTTTGCGCATGTCCTCTTAGAAACTTCATTTTACTTACTCAATAGTTTATCAAGAAAAGTACTGCATCTCATATTATCATGTAACATATCTTCTCTGGTAACAGGAATTAGACCCCACGTTTACATTCACATCAAATGATATCATGGGTAGTCAGCCTACTTTGGATGCTCAGCCACCCCGCCCACTTACTGCAGATGATTTTCGCATCACACTAGGGGTTGAAAGATTCAGATGCCCTGAAATTTTATTTCAGCCTCATATGCTTCGTATCGATCAGGCAGGAGTTGATGAAATGGTAGGAATTTCAGCCCGAAGATTGCCTTCTCATAGTGCAAATGCTGTTATGAACAGTACTATTCTCTTAACAGGTGGTACTTCACTTTTGCCTGGGTTGGATGCTAGACTACGGGCAGAGATACAGAAAATAAGGCGTGTAGGATCTACTGTGACCCTGAGTTATAAATAGCAAATAGTTTGTGATAGCATGAACTCTATATAACGTAGAAGGTATAAACATGTAAGCTCTACATTTGTAGAGCGAGACATTGGATGTATGGGCCTTATGAAACAGATCTCTTGTCTTCCCAGGAAGCTTGTGATTATCATGGAAAGGTTTGTTTTGAAATGCATGATTTATGGTGGCCATTATGAAGCACAAAATAGTAATGAAAAGTATTAACATATTGTCAAGAACTAAAAGGAAACACTAATTTTATATGAAGTTGGGACATAGTATTATGGGAATTTTTTTAAAAACCAAAAAACATGCATCTTTGTTAATTTGGGAAAATCTTCATAAGCATAATGATTCCTCTGTATTAACTTAATTATTTAAATCAATGAAAATCAAGAAATTGAAAAGGGTTTTAACCAATTCAAACTTTTAAAAGCAATGCAATATTAATTTTATTATCAAACACGATCCGAGAGTGCTTTGTCGGCCCAGCTTGAAATGCCAATAAATTTTATTAATTCCTTTTGTAAACATATTTTGATGTATTTAGCCAATAAATTGTTCTATCTCATATGTGTCATTTCTTAAGACAATACAAAAAAATTTCAATATTTTATTAAATTTGCATAAAACAACAATGATTTAATATATTTTTTATATTAACAATCTTTTGTCACATTTATCATGTTGCGAATTTTGTAGTTGATGTGAAGACATAAACTATGAATGTCTTTTTAGGTCAGCTTCAAACTTTTTTTAGACAAATCAAACCACTTGTAATCTGATCTCCCTATTCATAAACTTTCCCAAGAAAGCCTCTTCAACATTTTTATAGCACGTGATTTTTTTGATAGTACAACATAAGCTTTCACAAATCATTGGAGATCAAGCTGCACTTGAAGTTATTTGACCAATCAACTTCAAATCAAATATTTCAGTCCAGTAATCATCAGGATCCTTGATAAAAGCCAGACCTTTCATTTTCCCTGCAAAAGAATAATATATTTCTCAAAAACTGCTGATAAATCATAAAATGCATTTACATTACAATAAAGTATCAACAAACTTATCCTGGTTATCTATTTTTTCAGTGTTAATTAGGAGTAATAATTCTCTGAATAGCAATTATAGGGGGGCCCTCCCCTGTTTTTATAGATCTTAGGCCCTATGCATGTAAGATGTAATGGACGACCTCCATTGTAAGTTCTACAGTCATAAAGGGTAACCTCTTGTGATAACTAGTATTGCAATGAAAACAAGGAGCAACCTTTTATGTTAAGAAAGTCTTGTAATGAAAAACCTTTTAAGGTTTCATCATCTACTTTTAAGCAATGGCTCTCAAGATGTCAGCATTTCTTTCTTCCCCTTCCTAAGGGAGAATCCACATGCACCACAAAGGATGTGGCATAAAATTTAACACATTAAAATATATGCTAAACTGGTATTTTTAGGAAAACAAGACCATATCTAAGTAATGCAATGAAAACAAGGATCAACCTCTTATGTTAACAAAGTTTTGTAATGAAAAACCTTTAGGGTTTCATCCTCTACTTTTTAGCAATGGTTCTCAAGATGTTAGCATTTCTTTCTTACCTTCCCTCAGGGAGAATCCACATGCACCGCGGAGGATGTGGCATAAAACCACACATACAGTTTAGAATACAAGCCAAACTGGTATTCTTAAAAAAACAAGACGGGTTCAGTTGACTGGAATCCTCAATAAACATTTGTTCCTAAAAATTGCACTGTGGCACACCTTCCAATACAAGCAAAAAAATGTGTCCTTAAATAGACAGTACATATTAGGATCCATTGTTGGGCGTTGAACTATGTACAATTTTCATAGGTAAAATGTTACATTATATATTCTTTGAATGTAAGCACAAAATGTAAAATAATAGATAATATTTAAGCTTTATCATTAATATTTATGAAGTTGCTTTAACTTTTTATTTTATATGAGTAAGGATTCGTTTTTAAGAGGCCCACATCCCCTACAGAGATTATAGTTATGCACCACCGTGGTCACCATGATTTTCTACCCAGTCTTAGTCTTAATTACATAGGAGCACACTGGCTTTGACCTTGGATCCTTTGTGCAGCAAGGGCTCCAACATGGTACCAGACCACAACAAAACATACTTGTTTTGACGATTGCATGGAAGTTGGATTTCATTTCTTATCCTTCCAATGTTCCTATTTTTGGAATATTGCATATGCATGTGTTAAAAGCAAGCATAATCTTTAATTATGTCCCTACTTTGCAAAATGGGAGCTGAAGTAAAACGGTTCATCAACTGCAAGATGTGTCTAAATGGAATGGATTTGTCCTGAGAATGACTTTTAACTGGATGAAGCATACAATATGTAAAAGTCCTCAAAATGAATGTATCACTGAATTGCTTAAGACTGCAGGGGCTTATATATAGACATTAGAAATCGAAAGAAACTTGTGGTGCAACAAGACCAAGTGCTTTGGGTTGTAGTAGAATCATGTTATTTATCATTTCCTAATGCTTGAAACACATGAAGACAAGAACTAGCATTATTAAATTATGATGTAGTGCAAGCCAAACAAATCATCTAAGAGGAGTGCTCTGATTAAGTTTATAAGTGTGTACATAAGGGATTATCCCCGCACACGGAGGAAAAGTTATGTGGGCAGCCCAATCTCCCATGGATACCCTCGAAATGGTAAGCACCACATGGTCCTCACTTCCCCACTCACTTAGCATGCATTAAAAGTTTGGCAGGTCTGACAATTAAAGGTTTATCCATTTCAGAAAGGTTCCCAAAAAACATAAATGCAAATATAAAATTCAATACAATCAGAAAAATAAATTGAATTCAACAAAATAATTACTTGAATGCAGAAAAAAATGTACATAACATGAAAGGAAAGCCACTGGGAGTGAATCCGAAACAGAAGCAAAATCATGTTTATTAGTTTTACAAGGTGGGTGCCTAGGTAAATGGGCATTCACAGACTTGTCAACAAGATCAACTGAGCCTCAACCACCAACAAAGGTCTAAATCTTCAAGAATCTATGTCAATTTTTCTCCAACCCGGTGACTATGCCACCCCACTATACTAAGAACTAATTATGCTGATAGGCATTCTACAAAGGTAGTTAAGGAGGGCGAGAAGGGTGAGGAAGGGTGAGGTAGAGTGGTGGTGGTGGTTTATAACATCTGTGAGTAGTTGAAAATCAATTTTCAATCATATATTTTGCGTCCATTTAACCATCGCTTAGAAGTTTTTTCTTTTCATTTATAGTCAATTGAAAAAATATCTTGGCCATATAGTGGAATTTGGAGCCCAATTCATATCCCAAAGATTTTTTCAAGCTTGACACAGTGATGCAGCTGGATTGACACCATTTCCACCAGTCAGTGAGAAATTTGTAGAGAAGGTAATATAGTTATTAATCAATGTGTTATGCAAAAATCCAATATAAAGACTGTGAGATTGATATCCCACAACATTTTCCAGATAGATGTATTAAAGATAACTGGACTAGTTTTTATTTTAGTGCCTTGAAGCTTCTTGCTGTAGGGGTAACAATTATAAGGTTCTTCAAATGTGGCAGAGCTCTTCCCTCTTCTAGCTAGATTTCCTATCACCTAGAACTATGGCAAATCAAACTAATGACAAAATTATACATTCATTAACAATTTGCTAAGCTCCAAACCGGCACAGTTTAATTATAGTGGTGAACGATTCATATGTCATCATTCGACCAAATCAGCACGACAATTACTGGTCATGTGCACAATGCATCCCCACATAGCAGACTTTCCTAGGGCATTTTTATCTAATTATTTATAATAATGCTTCTCTTGAAGACGCAAGACTCACATGTTGTATTGACGTCACAAGAATTTACTTGTCAATCTTTACTCATCAATCAATAAATCGCGATTTGACAACAAGGAACATGTTAACATTACTAAGGCTTAGTTGTCTGGTTCAGATATGTTATTACATCTATTCTTGTTTGGGGACAATGAGACAAGGGAGAAACGTCTCCACACACTTGCGTTTGAACAAAATTGCAAGGGTATATCTCTTAAATTCAGGGGACATCTGTGTTTCTTTGTATGCAGGAGGGGTATTAGGGATGTTGTGACATCCCCACAATGGTCGAGCATTGTCATGATGTCCTTAACGTCCAGCATCATTTCACTCTATCATTCAACAGAGGTATAAGTTGAACACGCCATTACATATGGCCACAAATGCACTTAATCCAAAATGGTATGTGGAAAGGCCTAGTAGATTTAACCCCTTAGAGGACGAGGATGTGAATAAGGGATAAATGAAGGCCCTAAAAATAGTTTATACTGCAGAGGAGGTTGGAATTCAATGGCTCACACTTATTAAACTTGATGGCTACAAATCTTCAGCAATGATAGACACACTAACATTGGCACATGAGAACCCAATGAGTTGGTAGCGACTATATGGGCATCCAACTTCGCTATATTCACTTGTAATTTGCTTTCCTTTCCCAGGTTTCTAGTTTCTTTATTGCTAAGAAGAATATTTCAACATATCGTTGGATCCACTCTCTTAAGAGAAAAAGATTTACCTCTAAGACAACAGAAAAGTTTGTTGTACACACTGCCTTGCATCACATGGATTGCAAGACACCTGAGTACAAGTAAACCGCATCATTATGGTGGAATGTAGATCTTGGGAGCCAAGACAAGTTGAAGAGGACCATAATATAGCAGGGATTGATTGGGATCCCCTTCGAGAATAAGGATGAGGACGACATTCCACCGAGGAGTGTTTCACAGATGTTATTTCAAATGTCGATTCTGAATTTTGAGTTGCACCTTTCTGGACTATGATTTTTGATTTGGACATTAGCATGTTGAACAGTTGGTGTATTAATCAAAAAAATTGTAATAATAATGTGTCTAGTTCTACTATAATGTACGCTTCTCATTGTAATTTCATTGATGTATCTCAATTCTCTATCATTTATGATTTTGGATTAATGATTGATGATATTGACCAATCACAATGGTTTTATTTAGTAATTTATTCATGTCGTATAATTGTTTACCTTATTATTTTAAATTTTGGCTTATTTTACTTTATAAGTTATTTTTTAGTTTATTTGTTTATTTTAAATATTTCAATAATATTTTAATTCCATCCCCAAAATTTGAATTTTTCTTGTCATCCCAAAATCCTAGGTAACTTAACACATACTACGTGAGTTCCCAACATCCCTGAGGTGCTATGACTTACGGGAACCAAGGAAGACATGTTTTCAACATTTATAATACAATGTTGAAAACTTGCAAGAAACCATGCTTTTATGTTATTTAATTTTTTAATGTTTGTGTATGCATTGTCAACCCATTGTACCATGTTTTAAAGGCCTTGTGTGTTTTTATAGTTCCAAACATACACAAAATATTTTCCTATGATATTTAATATTCAACATAGTTTGTTTTCTAAATTGGTAAATTGAGGGATTCTCTTAGAGCCCTCATCCTAAGAATAATTCGAGAATAAGAATGAAAGAGAGGTCAAAATGAAGAGGAAAGAGATGGGAGAGGAAAAGAGAGAAGTGAAGAGGGATAAAAAAAGGAACATTTAGGAAAATGTTTGAAAACCAAGATTTGAGATCAAACACTACAACCCAAAATCAGACCCAGTTGAGTTTCTTCATAAATCTTAATCTCATCTTGTGGGAAGAATTGTTAGGAACCTTCCTCTTCTTAACTTCCATACAAACTTGTTATGAAATTATCTGTAGAGAAATCTTCAAGAATGTTGGATCATGGAGGGAATGCAAGACTAAGTGAGCTCGAGGCCAAAACATCTGCCAGGGGAAAAGAGGAAGATCTGGTTTTCGTCTTCAAGGGTGGGGGGGTTGGAATCCACAAAATGTGAAGCTAGAGGATCATTTGAAACAAGCTTTTGAAAAACAAGTGAGGTAGAATGTTGTTTGAACAGGGATAACAACAACAAGGGGGGAGAGTCCATAAGAAAGAATTTCCTCATTCCCAAGGAAATGAGATTCAACTACCACTATGATGGATGAAGGAGGAGCCATCATATGGTGATGCTCCTAAGCACCACACCACTAAGTAGGAAGAGGTTTCTTGATCTTCTTTTTCGCACCACCCAAACAAGTTGATTTTCAAGCAGGTCTCTTTGGACACTTAGTAACAAGGTGTTTGTGAGAGAAACAAGTGTGATACCAGAAGGCCACATGCTCGTAATCCAACGTTTGTTTCCAAACCCTATCGCCCATCTTAAGCCAAATCTCCTCTAGAAGACCATTTTCAAAATCAACCTCCACACAAAGTTTGGCAAATGAAGTGAAATGTATTTTGATGTTTGATGAGAGTAAAAATGAAACAACCACAGTGTGTTCCCAATAGAAGAGAAGGTAGTAGACCAGAAGGGTCGAGGGAGATTCGATAGTCTCACCCAAATGAGAGCAGAAGAAATGATGTCCAAAGAAGCGTCAAAGGAGTACCATGGCTTAATACATAGTGCAACATCCTTCCAAAAACAAGGCCCAATTCGATGAATAGTGTTTCTATCCTCTACATCTTCACATTCAATAACGATAAAACCCTATAACATAGGCAAATGGAAATCTCCTTAGAAACCAAATATTTCCAAGTATCAAAGGCCCACTTGTGGACGTCAACCAATTTAGGCCACGACTCATTGAATCTTCATATGAGCCCATGATCATTATAACATTCTTCTTGTACAAAGGACCCATCCCCAAGATTAATAATAAGGTAAACTTCATAAGCTTCCAAACATATGCAACCAACATGAAGAGATTCATAAGAAAACAACTGTTCTAAAGCAACTTTGTAGGGCCCCAGAGAGAAGAGGAAAGAGGCAAACCTATGCAAGACACCATGTTGAATGTAGTGGGTACAAATAGTCTATTTTATGTAGTCGAGGAAAAAGTCGCAAGAATTGTATACACCTTATTTTTCACTCTTATTAATGATTTTTCTTTGTAGATTATTGGCGCATTAACCTCTCTAAGTGTGTGTATTAAGGGCCCTGCTGATAAAGAGCAAGTTGGTAACTAATACCTTGTGAGAGAATTGTTGTGTGCCCCATTTTCCGTAGGTCATCCTAGCATGTCTTACCACCCTCTTACTACCTCCTTCCAACCACTTAATATCCTACGTTCTATCACCTTCACAACTACCCACGGGCCACAACACCTTCACATTTGCTCCCAAGAGTCTGCTCCACTTCCATGCTCTTTCCCCTTTAAAACCTTCATGTTGGATAGATGCAAGCCGGCGGCACCAACCCGATATGAATTTCTACTAGTCGATGGTTGTTGGCTAAGAGAGTTTGTGACTTCAGGTTATGTTCCTCTACAAATATGTGCATTGTCGTCATTTCTATCAGCTAGGATCATCACATAATCAGTTTATCTACACTTGCCAAAGTACATTAAAAGAGCTTGAAGGTCTAAGGTTTGGTGGAGCTTAGATTTGAAAACTACTTTGGGGCATTGGGTTATTACGAGCTACAAGAATAAGGGTTGCACCAAAAAGGTTTGCCAAGTCTTTGAAGTCCCCAACTTTGGTCTTAGGTCTTCCACTTATACCTTTTGTGATCCACCGACAAACATCTCATAAGATGCTATTAACCCTGCGGGTGGTGGTTAATGCATCAATGTTGTCTTTAAAAGTAATTATCCCTAAACTTTCCTTTTCATTTATAGTTTATATGATTGAATATGTTGATATTTCATCTATTAAACTAGGATAGAGTAGCATATTCTTTGTCTAATGCATTTTTCTTATTATCGGCCCTTGCCTTTATCCACCATTTGACTTTACATCCTTGTACTGGGTATCTTGCATCCACTTGCTTACTATATTTATTCTTATAACCTAATATCCTAGTAAGACTCCATTCCTTATCTTAGTCATAAGATTTGGAACTTTAAGCCTTTGATAGGGTGTGGATCATTTTCTTCTAGATCCACGATTCATATGCCTCTTGGTTTCTATCTTGGCTTGTGGGTTGGTCATAGAATAATCTTCTATTTATATGCTAATCTGTATTATTAAGAAGAGAAAATAGGAGAATCATATTGACCTTCTTAGCCCACATACAATTTGGAGAATCAGACATGAAGCTTTCTGTGAAGTTGATTGAGTTATTTTCATGATCATTTTAATCTTACTTTATTTCTTAATTCATCTCATCTTTTTATCTCATCTTAGCTCCTATAGCTTTATCATAACTTTCTTGACTCTCTTATTTATCTTTTATCACTTATGATCATGACACCTCTTACAGTTTTTCTATGAAGACTAAACCCGTTCTGATTTTACATGGGTAACTCCTTTCTCATTGAAGGAAATCAGTCGTGGTACAATTTTTTTCAATCTCAACCTAAGCCAATCATTCAATGCAATAAGGTTCAACTTACCTAATAAATCTCCAATTTCTCTTTTAGGACTTGGACCACAATGTGTATGTCACTCATAGCAAGGATGGCTCATATGTCTAAGTTCCTCAAACTAAAGCTCCTATGGAAACAACAACATTGAAATCATCTTCAAAGCTTCGGAATAATCCTTCTTCAAATTCCTAATAACCCTTTTGATAATCCTAGCAATAACACCAGTAATACTAACAATTCTCCTCCCGCTACTAGCCAAAAATCCACCGCTTGATAACAACCTTGTGATTGTCAAGTTATTGGATCAAACACCCCTTCTGTAAACCAGTACTAATAATAACACGGCTTAAATGCAAAACCAAGTTTTGCAAATGGCATCTCAACCCCAACAAATCATTATAGGTTCTACCTACAACACCTTTAGATCCACTTTTGATAACTTTCACATCTATTCCCATGAGTCTGCTCCACTTCCATGCCCCTTCCCCTTTAGAACCTTCATGTTGGACAAATGTAAGTGAACAACGTCGACGTATTATGAACTTCTACTAGTTGGCTGCCATTAGGTAAGAGAGCTTGTCACTTCATGTTATATTCCCCTATAAATAGACGTCATTGTCATCATCTTTCTTAGCTTAGATCGTCACATAATCGTTGTAGAGCAGCGAGTGATAACGTAGGACAAACAACGTCATCAAAAAGGGCAGAAAATGCCCCAATTTTAGGTCTTAGTTTCAGTTCGACATAAGGTTGAAAAGCATCATCAAAAACTTCAAAAAAAAACCCAATTTCAGTTTGAAAGCACTTACAGTGAATGTAACCACAAAATACATTTGACGCCATTACAAAGGTGAAAAAAAAACCCATGAAAACAACATCCGAGGGCACAATTTGGGTTGTGTTTTCGGACAAATTTTAGGGCATTTCAAAGTGCTAGGAATTTTGATTGTGTTTTCAGACAAATTTTAGGCCATTTCGAAGTGTTAGGGCACACAACTAGGAATTTGTCATTTCTGGGGCAGCGGGTGTAATTAGGGCACAAAAATAAGACCTTTTCAAGGAAAAACGTGACAGACAAAATATAACATAGAAAAACGTGATTTAGAGCACATTTTTTGAAAAAAAACACAATCCATAATCACAAGGGAGAAAAAACGTGATTTTCGAAGGTAGCTAGTGGAAAACAAAGAAAATACAAGCATAAATTTAAAGATTTGCAATTTTTCAAGGGTCATTCGCTACTAGGGCACACAATTTGTCAATTTTCAGTCACAGTCAGTCATCTAAGGCACAACCTACCTGGTATAATTTCATTTCTTTGCTTTAAAATAAAATGAAAATCCATTTTTAAAATCTTTCCACATTAATATGCGGATCATTCTATATTTTGGGAAAGGGTTATTTTTTGAGGTATTTTGTTAGGGAAATTTCATTAGACAAATATTCTAGCCTTAACTTTCATGCTTGGAAATTAAAAATCCAGATGGAAGACAAATCGAATGAAGTTAATGTAGCCATTGTTGAAAATTCACCAGATGTTGAAAGTGATTAACTCACAGGTAGAGAATATGTAATTTAAAGACAGTAAGGGATCCAAAGTCAGTAAAACTTGGCATGGATGGTTACCCAAATAGTTTGGTAGTCTGTGGATATCAAGAATTTACGCTTACAAGGGTCATGAGACAACTTAATGGAGCACTGTGTAGTAGCTTAGTATATATGGTTGTCCAGCAATTCAAGAGATTTTGTAATTTGGAAGTTCGGGGTGGTGAAATCCAAGAACTTGGGAATTCAGCTCGAGAGCTACACCTTACAAAATTCAAGGAGACAACTTGATAGAGTTCTACATGGTCAAAGATTACTTTCAAGGGGAAAAGCTTCTCAAAAATGCGTGATCTTATTTGGTACTATTACCTTAATCTTCTGTTAGTATGTTCTATAGTGTGAGCCTTAAGAGGGGCTATTAGAATATAAGGCTTATAAATTAGCATTATGTTAATATTAGTTAAATGTTAACTAATAAACAATTATAACCAGTTCAACCATTTTGTAATCATTTCTCACATAATAAAAAAATAGACACACAATGAATAACATGTGCACTCCAGTTACTCTTCATTTGTTCTTTGTACATTCTATTATTTCTTTATCCTCCATTTTCTAACACTTTCACATCCTCAGATACAAGACAAAACAAATTCAAGACTCCAAATTCAAATATGTTAAAAATGATAGAGGATGTTTTACAAAGGCAACAAAAATAATTGGAAGAATGCCATGCATGTAAAAGAGTGAGTATTGTCGATCATTTCTCTCAACTTTTCAAGCATGTTTCTACTCATTCACAATGATCTTTTGGTGGTCACACTCCATACAAGGTACAAGTCAACCTAAAAATCCCTATGTTTAAAGGAAAAATATATGCAAATGCCCTAGATAATTGGCTTAACCTAGTATGTCCATAATACACGGTGAATCAATTCTTTTATAAAGAAAAGATTACATTTGCTCTTCTAAAAGCTTCCTTATTTATAAAAGAAAGATGGAATAACTATTGCACTGCACATGAAGCTAGTAACTTAGATACTCATGTAAACACCTAGAATGGTTTCATAGAAGCACTCAAAAATACTTATTACACAATTAAAAACTATAATGACCACTACATCAAGTTTGTACAATTGCGCTGAGACCATGATCAATTTGTCTGATAATATACACTCGTTGCATATTTGGCTTGCAAATTGAATGTTTGAGAGTCATAAAAAAATCTCATCTTGAAGTATATCGGTCATGCTTGAGACCATACAGCCAATTCGACATGGATTTTCTTTAGATCTCATCTTTGGGAGAAGCCTCCAGATTCACTTGTAAATTCTAAACAAATCGAGGAAAAAGTCTAAAAAAGAAGAATCTAAGTCTTGGGAGAAAATGCAATCCAAACATTCCAAGTCTAGAATAAAGCAAAATCTATAACCAAGGAATTATCCTTCATGCCATCCTCAAAAGAAGACTACAATCTCAAATGACCAAAATAAGTTGTCCCAAACTGGCAAGTGGTGGACAATCCATAATAATACTAGCAGTCACTCCGCATATGAGTGGCATGCTAGGAAAACTCCACTTGCATAGCTCAAATCAGTAAGCACTAACACTACAATGCTTGATAGAGGTAAGCAAATCATGGATTCCAAGCCTACTGTTACAATAGATGCAACAAACATTGCTTCTTCCTCTATCTCAGATTCAAAGGAAGCCAAAAGATTGTTTCATCCTCATACGTGGTTCAATTGACAAACAATACACTTCGTCATTGGCAATGAAAGTCAGAAGAATCTAATTTCTCCTAAAGTATTTCAAAGATTGAACTTGCCACTAAAGCCTGACCCACAATTGAACTCTATTGAATGGTTCCACTCAAGTTTGGAGAAACATGTTAATCAGCAATGTCATGTGGTGTACAAAATCAAGTCTTTTCAAGGTGTAGTCCTTTGTAATGTTGCACCATTAGAGGTGTGTGATGTTTCACTTTTTTAACCATATATTTATCCTCATCATACACTTTATGAAGGAAATCCTAGAAATGTTGTCATAGATGTTGGTGATATGAGATATTGTATACTGAAAGTAGTTCCAAGGCTTTCACTCATTTGCGCCAAGTAGTGCAAGAACCTAGTTAGCTCTAACAAGAAGTTTGTATTCCTAATGGTAAGCCCTAAATTTAAGAATGTCCTTGTGGCTCAAACTTATTGTAGCCGTAATAACATGGTTCTTACAACAATCTTATTATAGCTAAACATCATGTTGGATGAATACAAGGATATAATTCGATCACCTTAGGAAGTGCCTACGCATTGTGCAATAAAGCAAACTATTGATTTCATTCCAAGGCTACCTCTTCCTAATGCATCTTTATATAGCAGATCATTTTTGGAGAATAAAGAGATCAAGTGGCAGATCCATGCGCTCATGGATAAAGGACACATCAATAGCCAACTCATTGCTTTATGACAACCCAATTGCGCTTGCACCAAATAAGAATGGCACATTAGGTTGTGCATTGATTATAGAGCTATCAACAAGATCACGATGAAGAACCACTATCCTCTTGCACAGATTTAAAACATGTTGGACTAGCTCTGTGGTGCCAAATTCTTCACCAAAATTGATCTCGATTTTGGGTATCATCAAAATCTTGTTGACCCTACAAACATCTAGAAGACAAGCTTCAAATCCAAGGAAGGTTTGTTTGAGTGATTAGTGTATGTGAGCTAAGATGGTCGATATGATTATCCTCTCTCTCAATATATATTATTATATGAGTAGAAGAACATGATAGAGCCAAAACACAAGAAAATATATAACCAAGAGGAGCACATAGCCATGGATCTATAAGAGAGTGATCCATATTCAATATCAAAGGTATAGGACTCCAAAACATTACTAGGATCTTAAGAATTGTAACTTTGTAAGCAAGAGCTAATGTAAAAAGTGAGGGCTAATCCTAAAACATGGGTTGTAATGCCATTAGGCGATGAGTATGTGCTATAAAAAGACCAACAATGTAATAGACAAAGATATGTTACACTATCCTAGTCTAATACTTTGAATTCTTGGGAATAAACCTCCTTAGGCATCTAGTAATAAACACAAACATCTTAGCACATAAAAAATGGTTTAGGATTCATTTTTGATTTGTGCCCCATTTAAGCCCAATGTGTTCTAATGTTAATGTGTTCAATGTTCTCCTAATGGAGTTGTAATGAACCTTTCCCTAAGACTTTCTTGAGGACGCTTAAGGGCAATGTTTTTTATTTCAAAAGTGGCCTATTGTGTTCAACTAGACTTTGGTGAGTGTGTAATGTGTAATTTGGGTTATGGTAAACCTTTGATTACTTATATAAAATAAAAGTGAGGTGTTTCTGTGGGAGAAACATGTTAAAATGGAAATGGACCTCCATATCATGAAAACAAGTGTTTTGTGCCTCTTTATGTACTTTAAATGACATGCCAAACATGAGATTAAACAACAAAACTAAATTGTCCCCTAAGTATGAGTGGTTACCGTTGATATGAATGTTACTGGTGTAAGCCACATAAGCAAACTAAATCAATTGTTGTCATGTATGAGTGTGGTTAAGTAAGAATGAATCTTCATGTGATCTACACCTTAATCAAGGAGATCAATAAATTAGGATTTTATCAAGATGGATAAAATAAAGAATCAAAATTAACATAGTGTGTTTATATATGGTGATTCGTACTTGTGGGGTGTTGTAAAAGTAGACTTATTGTTGCTCGTGTACTAAGTGTGTGTTGCTATAGAAGAAAATATATTTCGTTACTTTTATCTATGTTTTAGGTTAGAACATGTGGACATGATATATGGTATCGGAGCAAAGGCTCAAGCTATGGAACCTCTGGGACAAATATGTGACAACCCAAATGTGTGTAATTATATAACACGAGTTTTGTTTGTGTGTTGTGTGAGGGTAGTGTGCATGTGTGTAGTATGTAAGTATTGTGACATTGTACCACCCTAACTATTATACATATGTGTCCAACCCTCTGTAAGGATGTTGAATAATAAACCTTTGTTTCGTTATTACAGTCATGTGTTGTGTGGACCTTTATTATGTTAGGTCTTACAGAGACCTTTAGATGGTGATTTAGATAGTAACTTTAGGATGATGATTCAAATTGAGATTTTGACAATGACAATGTTTTGATCATTCTATTGTTCTTATTCTAAGCTATGCTCGATGCTCAATTGGATGCTGAGACGCACAATCGATGATATAATACCATGCAAGTGGCTTCCAAAGGCCACATAGTGTGTCATGATGTGAATGTTTTCATTTATATTTTTATTTGTAAACTTGATTGTATTATAACCAACACTTTTGTTTGACTTATTAATAAACATCTAGGATTTTTTCGTTAATTGTTTTATAAAGAAATTTCACAATTTGAATATGACTACTTAGCCATTTTTCTTTGATTGATGAAGGTTCTTGGTTTTTAATTATTATCGTGACTCAAATTTTATGGATTTTTGTACCACTTGGCTATCTATTTTCAAGAATGTCATGTGGTTTTCCTGAATGGTTTGGGTGAGTTGGTTCTATTACGTTATATGTGGATATTCCTTTTCCTTGGACCTAACACAATTCTTGTGCACTTATAGGGGTACATCTGAGTTGACATGGCCTACATGTTTGGTGTTGCAAGTGACATGGCCTTTGTTATTATGACCTTTTAGATTCTGTGATGATATTTCTAACCCTTGAAATATAGGTACAAATGTAGGGACTTCGCAAGGTTGGACGGTTATGGAGATTTTTTTAGATGCATCTAGGTATTCTATTTCCTTGTGAGAGGGATTGATATAGGGAAATGTGGTGGCTTTCCTTAATTAGATACAATGTGTGGTGTTGAGGTGACGGGCCTTTATTTTTCTATAGATCCTAGAGTGACCCAACTTCGCTATGATATTTTATTGCATAATGTATGTTTTGGGAGGTCTATAGAGTTTGGTGAGTTGCTTCTACTAGCTCCTTTATTTAATGGATATGACATTTTCTTCTAGTGTGTGACAATATTTGGCATCTAGAGATTGATTTCCTTCTTGGTTATTTCCTTGGACCTTGATCATTCTCCACTTTATTTCTTACTGCATTATAGATACATTGTTGACCTTATATCATGCTATTATCACTAATGTGAGCCTTAGAGCTCTTACTCTTATTCTTTGTGCTTTAGACATTTGTATATACTCATCAAAATTTTATTGATGACCCTATTTATTCTCCTAATAATTGTTGTTTGTGTGACACATGGTGGGTGGTCATATGGACACATGAAAATGTAGAAGCATTCACAAGGTCATGGTCTCATGATATTTTGGGATGTCATGGCCTTTGGTATGTATAGTCCAAACATTTCAAAGAGGATGTCGAAACTTTTAGAAACATCACTAATGAGTGTAAATCTAGAATTCTCAAACCTTTGACTTCTGTACCAAAATGGAGGTTTTAGATCAATGTGTGGATAACCTTCAAAGTGTATAAAGAGTGGAATATTAGCATATTGTAGATGCAAAGGGCATGTGGTAGGCATGTATGGAAATTAAAACCTAGAGGTGGTGGGGATGCATTGTCATGTGTTTTCCAACATGCCAATTATTTTGGTGAAATACCATTTTGCAATGTAGCCCTTAGAATACATTGATCGCGAGGAATGTGAAAACAGAGCTCTTGGATCAATCTTGGGGCATCTCCTTGGGATTTCTTACTCATTTGATCATAGGTATAGATCTCTCTCTCTCCCCCTCCCTCCCCTTCCCCCCTCTCCTATTAGAAATCCTTTTGTGCTTTCACTTCCATTTTGCTTGGAAAAGTTGTTGCTTTAGTGTGTGAATTGTATGATGATTGTAGATTGTTTGTCATGTTTATTAACACGACGTATTAAAGACTTGTTGCATAGTGAAAATGACCATGGAAAATGATCCCTATGGATATACGAACCACCCTAAAAACACACTTGACTAGTACATCATGAGATACACCTCTAGTGTGGGTGTTTGTTCACATGAGTTCTGTAGGACAAAACATTAGCCTCTTGAAAATCACCTGGATAAATTTATAAATTCGTTTCGGAATTTCCCTACAAAAAATACCTGCGAATTGAGAAATTGTGTTCCACCAACTTGGACCCCTGTTTTTTCTACCATGATAATTGTAGCCATATTTAGTTTCACGTTATCTTATCGTTGTAATTTTTTTGTGCTAGGTCTAGAGCCACTTTGTCTTACGATGTCCAGGTGTAAATTGTTAAACTTGTCCAATTTGCTTCATAATGATGTCTCTAAAATGAACGTCGTTTATCATATTTTAATTATGTCATCTCCTCAATGTTCTCACTATACATGAGAAGATCTTAGAAGTGACCTCTACCTTATTTACACACTTTTATATTTTTAGTGTAGACCATTTTGTTTCCACTTTAACTAAGTTGATCAATCTTTTCTAGTATGATCTGATTTATTGTGTTGGAAAGTGTTGTTAACACTAACATATTCTTCAAACTATATTAGGAATTTGAATTGTGTGAAGACAATGAAATATTCTCACTTTCTCTCTCCTCTCTCTAAAACTTGTAAATTTAAAGGAAATGAGAAATTAATGCGTGGAAGTATCAAACTCTCGTTGTCTCTCACTTTTTTTCAAAATCGTAAATGAAATAGTGTGATATCACTCTTAAGTAGGAATGTGAGATCCATGCCAGCTTGCGTTGACCCATGTTGTTGCAGGTGGTGGAAGTAGAGGAAAAATACAAATGAATGGCATCACTCAAATAATGTATTTATCATTAGTTTTCTTAGAATTGTATTAAATTATTGTGAAAGAAAGATTGCAAATTTAATTTAGGAATGTAATCAAAATGAAAATAGGATATTCTCAACTTAAATAATAGTTGGTTATTTGATAATGCATGCAATAACAACAACATGAATATTATGAAAAATTATCTTGTGTATGATTTCCATCTGTTGTATGGCTCATAAAACGAATATCATACAAAACAATTAGCAAATATAAATATGTAGTAAAAGTTGAAGAACTTGTTGAAGAGGTGCATGCTTATTTATGTCAGTCTTAAAAAGTTCATGGAATCCCTAAGCTTTGGAGAAGGAATAACATACATGCATAAACTATTAAAATATATGGACGCTAGGTGGATCTCATTGTATCAATTAGTTTGTTGGCTATACGATGTGCATCCATCCTTGTTAGGATTTATGTAACATAATCACATGAAAGCGTACAAGGTTGAGATTTGATACATCATTTGACTAATATAGAGACATTGTTGATGTTGTGTGGTATCATTTCCATGTTGGATGAAATTCATCAGTTAATTAAAAAATCCCAATAAAGAACTATACATATTGTTGATTTTATAAGTTTGAGGAAACGTGTTTGCCTGGCTATAGGAAAAACTTTCTCAATCAAACTATTTTTTTGGGTTCAAAGTTTGAGAGTTGGAACAATTTGATAAACATTAGAAGCCAAAGTAACTTCATAAAGTTTAATATGTTTGCAGAAATATGTGCTTTTATACGTGGATACGAGATACATATGTACTCTTTTTGAATATTGGGAAATGACAACATTGAGAATTTAAATGTCGTAGGGTTGCTCTTTAATCATATTTTATTATCAGCAAAGATAACGTTAAGAGAAATTGCAACTTCCCTACTAGGAAAAATACGAGAACATTTTAGTAGGGATGTTTTTCTTGAAACAATGGTTGTAGTAAATCTCACCTATTAGAATAAATATGACCAAAATGAAAATAATTTGTAGGAAGACTACCAAAAAAGATTGAGTACATTGATTCATTATTTTTGTAAGCCTAATGATATCAACAAAATGAATATTTCAGGTATTTAAAAAAATATATGTTGATTGATCAATCCCAACAACTTGCCTATATAATGCTTGATCATTCAAATTATTGGATAATCTCGTTATGTGTGGATCAATAAGTTGACTATGGAAAATAATTGGTTTTTTGTAATATTTTGCAGTAAACAATGAGTGAGTTTTTTTCACTAGTTGATGTATGTCAAACAATGATTTTGAGTTGAATTTAAGATAAGAAAGTTTTTGGCACCTTGTCCTAAATTATAAATTCAAAATTATGAAACAAACTTGACAAAATTTTGGAAAATTGTTTGAGAATTTACACATCACGATACAAAGTGAATACATTTCCCTTTGACATGGCTTTGACAATATGGAAGTTGATTAATGAAAGGAGAGGCGCTGATAAGAATGTCACTAACACAAAATATGACCTTTTTAGAAACATTGATGGATCTATTACTCTAGTTGAATGTCAATAAAGTCAAAGAAATAGTCAAGTAATTGATGTAGATTTTTCAACATCAATAAATTAGAATATTTCATTCATTGATATGTGATATAGATGTTACAATCACCAAAAAAACTATGGAATGTGTGGTGACATCTCAAAACTCATAACTTGTTGGTATTCTGTAACACCAAATATTTCACAGATTAGTCAGTGTTGCAAAATGGAGATCCTAAGGACATGTTCAATAAACGTGCCTTTTGGATTTTACTCATGATCATTGGTTTGGTCTTAGGGCACTTGCATGGATTATTTACTTCTTTTTACACGTATGGATTGTTGGCAAATTGATAATGGGATGAATGCTACGTAGGAACAAAATACAAGATGCGAGTTTGAGAAGAATGTGAAGTTGAATTGATATCCCATATTTTGGGTATAATATAGAGGATTCAAGTAGTTGTATATTATGAACCGCTACTTACTGAATATATTTCACATCATCATTATCCTTATGTTGATTACATGGAGAAAACCTAAAAATGAACCATATATATGGAAATTTGGGTTACCTCATTGGTTTAATATATTGTCCTTATTTTTGATTAAAAAGAGTGAGTAAACATGTTGACATACACTAGATGTTGCGACTTTATTAAGCTTGTTTTGTTTAGATAAAGCTAACACACAAAAAGATGGATACAACAAATTACACAAAAATACTTAAGTTGCATTATTGATTCACATTCATATCATTCTAGAGTTGCAAGTAAAATTAACAAGGATAGATTAATTTATTCTATAACTTTTCCTCTTTATTTATAATCATTCAAAAAATCATTACATTGTTCATATTATAGCCGCAATACATAAACATACTCTAATTCCCTATTATATTCTTCTTCGGCTTATTCTCTCACATACATACCTCTCTTCCACTCTATAGAAACAATTACATATATTCACTCTATTCCATCACATACTCCACACTCTCTACTATTACAACCTTATCCTCTTTGTATTTGTACATTTTACCTTCGTTTACCAACAATGAAATATATTAGACGTCTCTATTGTACAAGCAGAGTCATCATTTTGACCCACGAAGTACTTTTTTTTTAGGTGTGACATTCGCTAACTCAAGGTCTATTGTGCATTCTATGCATGGTCAGTGATACGTGTCTACTAATAAAACCAAGGAAGAACCTTGCCAACACCATCCCTAAATTTAACAATTTCATCCTCGAGATAACATGATATGAAGAACATGTAAAACCTGTTGAGTTCCATCTTAATTACAAGTAGTTTAAGAAAGGATGACACCCAATGTTGAAGCCTAGCGACTAGGAAACTAGTGGAGGTTCTACTTGAAAGGACCCCTTCCACATGGTCACACAAGATAAGAAATGTGTCATCTCTTGTTATTCAAAATAAAATAGGATGAAGGGTTTATTGGGTGTAGTTTGAGTCCCATATTACAATATAAACAATATACAACAAGGGGAAACAAGAATTATCCATTTTCACATGATACAAGATCTCATCATCCTACTATAGTTCAATAATGATGAATAGTATGGTGATACAATTTAGAAATTCATTCTTGTTCCAGAAGTAAAATATCCTATTCATTACACTACATGTGTGTTTTGCATATTAGAGTAGTTTTCTAGAATGAATTTTTTAGAACATATGAAGACAAATTTCAAGTAGACATTCAAAATGATCGAAAACAACATTACCTATGCATGATCCAAGTGATTTACTTGGCTCAATCAAGATAAATTTCTATAGTATTAATTGTTGTTATCACATACATTTTGACTACATTTCTAAATTATATTTTGCAATTTTTTCTTTGGAATGAATTTATACAATTTTAAAAAAACTAACACTAAATACAATCTTTAGATAATACCAAGCACTTACATTTTTATTATAACATTTTCCGCTTGCAACATTTATCAGTACAAATGTTGGTACGGATCCCAATTCCCTATCTAGCAATAATACTGCACAAATTCATTTACAATAAAATAAGAGATTAAAATTCCACAAGCCATTTCTCATTTCCTTTATATTTCCCAGTTCTAGAGAGACCATCCTCATTGTGTAAACCACGCATTAGGTGAGGAATTTCACTCAAACTGTTCTACCAAACTATAAGCAAAAGTGACAGGATGGAAGAACATAATAAGATAACATTCCTTGCCGCCTCCATATTTTCACTTTCAAATCCTGTAGCTATCCTAACCAGCTCAGAAACTCTACCACCTTTTAGAATTTCATGAAAAATATAGTTTGGACAATCATTTGAATGAAAAAATCCTTCTCACTTCAATTTACATTAAAGCCAAGATTCGTTACCCTCCAAAATGCTCAGATATTCCAGCATGTCCTCCTTGAAGGACCATACAAATAATCTGCAACAAGAATGCTCGGTATCAACCAGGCTTCAAGCTTTAGCTATTTCAATGGCAGGATGTGCAACTTGCTGGTGGAATGGTCATAACATCAAGCTAAAACATAGCACTACTTGTTGACAATTGTTTAAAGGGAGCCATGAAAATAAAAACTTACGATCCTTGAACCCTTTATTTTACGTGTTATATGTTCTTATTATGCTGTAATAAATGGAGTTAAAATAGATGTTTCAATACATATAATAATAATAACAATTATAATAGTAAAATTGTGAAAATAAATAATTAAACAAATAAACAAACAATAAAATAAGATGAAATAATAAATTAATATAACAAAATTGAAATAAGTGGGTTGATGGAGAGAAATGAGTAGTTGGAGGAGTAATGACGATTGGTTGATGGTTGACAAGGGCAGTGAAGTATTGCCTCCAACTTTCCTTCACCCCCTACCCCTTCATACATCATGTTGTGAGTTTGAGCTTGAGATTTATGGTGGACAACATTGGCAAAATGGAATTGGATCCTTGACAAGCGTTGTAGTTGCAAGTGTAAAACTAACTCCGCAACTACTACCAGCATTCACCCAGGCCATGTCATAAGGTCTTCTCTTGGACACAGGTCTGAAATGGATGGAAATATGTAAGAGAATCATTAAAGGTTGTGTGTTGAAAGCAGAATGTGCAACACCTTTTCAGGTTGGTTGTGGATTATAACTGAAGTGCTAGAAATATGCATAGTTATTCAATCTACTCCCACGTTATCACTAAATGGTTGCCTTCCTCATCCACAACTTTCTAGCCTGTGTGCAGTGGGATATTTGAAACATAGTATAAACATCCATCAAAGCATAATGGAAATGAGATTTCTATCATTTATATTAGTTGCAAGTGCACAAAAAACATGTGAATTTTTTGACCGAATGCCTGGGAAAAACACGGTCTCATGGAATGCAATGATGGCAAGTATACACAAAATGGGTTTATTGAAAAGGCCTGCAGTTTTGACAAATGTGATTAATAGGTGTAAATATAGGGGCCCCAACTTTTTTCGTACCATAATGAGAGCACTAGAGCATTCTGAAATTCATCTATGCATGATAGCAAGCACTGTTTTGCCTTATGTTGTATTTGTGACTGTCATATGGACACATGCAAATGTAGAAGCATTCAAAAGGTCCTGGATTGTATGAAGAAATGCATAAAGAATCCGTGGTCTCATGGCACTCTGTTTGAAATGTATACAAAATGTGGTGAAAGGCCTTGGAGAATTTTGAATGCCAAATGAGAGTTGTAGATACTTCAATGGCATGAGTTTTTCCATAGCATTGTGCCCAAAAGTCTGCATGGCTGACCCTTGTTGGCTTGCTATTTTGGGATGCCATGGCCTTTGATATACAAGCACATACATACTGTTGGCTTTCTTAAAATTGTATAATTTAGTTCCAAATAAAATTTTGTAAAATCAAATTTAGAAATGTAATCAAAATGCATGTGATAACAACAATAAATATTATGGAAATTTATCTTAATTGAGCTAAGTAGATCACTTGAATCATGCATAGGTAATGTTGTTCATGATCATTTTGAATGTCTACTTGAAATCTATCTTCATCTATTCGAAAAAAAACTCATTCTAGAACACTACTTTAATATGCAAAACACACGTGGTGTAATAACATTTGCCGCTTGCAACATGCGTCAATGCAAATGTTGGTAACCATCCCAATTCTCTATCTAGCAATGATACCACACGATTTCATTTACAATAAAGAGAGAGATTAAAATTCCACAAGCCATTTCTCATTTCCTTTATATTTCCCAGTTCTAGAGAAACCATCCTCATTGTGTAAAAAACTCATTGGGTGAGGAATTTCACTTAAAACAGTCAACATGCCATATCTACTAAATTGTAAGCAGGCACAAGTGACAGGATAGAAGAACATAATGAGATAACATTCCTTGTCGCCTCCATATTTTCACATTTTGCATACCTACTCAACATGAGATATGAATCCACTTTCCATATTGATTTGATGGAAGCTAATGCCCAAGTATAGCACTCCCTTTGGCAAAGTATGGGAGGATTTACAGAGTCTAACTTTATACCAAATGCATTCATTTTACAAGTCTACAAATCCTTTCCAACAACCTAATTTTCTGAATATGCTGGAAAAGGAAAAATGATTGGACTAGTTATCTGTTTATTGATTTGGATTGCAATGATTAAGGACACTAATGAAGCTCACATGAGACAGTAGATGGGGCAAAACAACTACTGCAAATGACATTCCATGACTAGATGTAGATGAATAGTAAAAAAAAAGGTTTTCAATTAAATACATGTAAGATGGCTTGTAGGATTGGTGACCATAAATGGGTCAGAAATTGTTAAAATATGCAGCTGCTGCTACCAAAGCTAAAACAAGCACTACCCAACTCCCTTAGAGGCATTAAATCAATGAAATTAATGAAGATCACATGAGATAGTAAATTGGGCAAAAAAATTACTAAAAATGGCATTCCATGACTAGATGTAGATGGGTATCCATGAATATCAAACGGGTATCCAAAATAAAACACTGAAGCAAGTATTCGCCACCTTACAAAAAAAAATAAAAAAAAGTTATAATTATAAGAGACAAACCACTTAAAGTTGTGAAAAACTTAAATCTATGACCATACAAGGCTATTAAAAAATAGATATAACTTTTATTTTAGAGACAAAATTCATTTTATTCCTGTAACCATTGTTTTAATTTTATGGGATCAATCTTTGACCAATTATAAAAACCCAAATTTCTTACGTGAGAGTGTGGAGTAAACATTTACTGCCTAGCTTTGAAATGATAAGGAGAAAGAAACAATGCATTTAAAGTTCTGTTACAAATCAAATTTGTAATAGAATGAGACGAGGTCTAAAATGATAAAAGAGAAGCTCAACAAAAATTGCATGAAGAGACACATAGACAGACCAAGAATTAAACATAAAAAATAGATATTTAATTAAAATAGTTCCGTAATTTTTGCTATAAATAGATATGAAATGATTTTACATTTCAAATGAATGAAAAAAAAGTATATTCCAATCCTCATGTTTACCCTCAATCTTGACCTCCATTTATAATTACAATAAAATGGACACCCTTGAAATTACAATTGGGGTTCCAAAAAAAAAATGAATCGGGAAATAACTCATCATCTAATTCAATTTCTATTATTGCTATGGGTGAAGAGGAAGAGGGAAATTTAGAATAGCATGCATTTGGATCATCTTCAACTGATGTGCTCTTAAGACTAAGAGTGGAAAATATATCATCTTCCTGTTCCAAGAAATTATCAAGAAATTCTAAAAACCATGTGTCTAGATCATCTTACTCTCAAAGTACAATAGGAGGACTAAGGAATTTGCATTCTTGCTACTTCATTGGATTTTATCTAAAAATGTGGAACCCATGGATAAGGTTTATCTTATGAGGAAGAAGATAATTTAAATATGAAAGCGGAATAGATGATGATAACATTGGAACAAGATCAAAATTCAAAACTGCATCTAAATGGGAACCTTCGTCTAGCATAATGTCATCTTCCTTTAATTGGATTTGTTCTTCATTTGCTGCTGCCCTATTTAAATATGTTCCCTGTGCAACAATTGAAGCCAAGTCTCCATATCTATATTCAACTTCTTCCATTTACCCAATTTGTATTGTTGCATCTTGTATAAAAAAATTAAAACCCGATGATGGGTACCTTGTTTTAATTCTTAGAGCATGTGCTACAATACAATAGAGATCTCCTTCCACCGTTAGAACATCTTGCACATGTATACAGTTTTCTTCTAACCCAAATTTAGTGAAGGGTTTACATGAAATTGAGTTGTGATGGAATGGTAGGGCCAAATCAATGCCTGCACATGAGACATGCTTGAACACTTCCTTACCTCTTTTTTCCTGCTTTTCCTTTATTTTGCCATATTTTTCTGCCAACATTGTTTCAAATAACCCTTTACTCCTCTTCCTCAGCTTTGTTTCCAACATCTTTTTAATCCAAACCTGGTATCTACAATTAAAAGAGGAATCCAAATTGTGTTTTTTTCCCTACTTCTCAAACAACTATCACTTGACAGAGGTCACTTGACCATGTCATTGTCTCACAATCGTAGCATTCACAGAGCCCTCGTTTGGTCAGTTGCACATTCACAAGCAGAATTAATAGGCAGCATTCATAAGTAGAATTCATAGGCAGCATTCATGAGCAGCATTCACAGAGCCCTTGTTTGGTTTGCAAGATTTAGAGGGAAAAATTCATAGAGCAAAATAAATAGGTCAATAGATGAATACCAAAATCCCCTGTCTCATAATTTTAGCATTCACAGAGCCCTTGTTTGATCAATTGAGCATTCACAGGTAGCAGTCAAAGAAGGGTAATCGCAACATTTACAGTTGAGCATTCACAGAGCAGCATTCACCGAAGGGTAATCGCAGCATTCACAGAGAGCCCTAGTTTGGTTTGCAAGATTTAGAGGGAAAAATTCACAGAGAAAAATAAACAAATCAACAGATGAATACCACAATCACCTGTCTCACAATAATAGCATTCAGAGATCCCTCGTTTGGCTAGTTGAGCATTCAAGAAGATTTCATAGGCAGCATTCACAAGTAGCATTCACAGTTGAGCATTCATTCACAGAGCAGCATTCATAGGCAGCCCTCGTCTGGTTTGCAAGATTTAGAGGGCAAAATTCACAGAGCAAAATAAACAGATCAACAAATGAATGCCACAATCACCTGTGGTGGGGAATATAAACATATGAATGCCACCACCTCTGATTTCTCTCACAACGATCGCCTTCTTTTTAAATTTCCAATCCAATGGTGGAGCGTAAGTTGTAAACACCGAGGACACTTGTTTCTTTTAATTGTTCCCAAACTTTCTAATTATAATTTCAACTAATTTTTGTCGATGCCTTAATAAAATTAAATTTATATATCGCAATTTCCCGTCTCAATCACTAATTGCAAGCCTTGAGGTATTTTAGGATATGGAATTTATTTTAATCAGGATTTTTTGGTGTATTTACAAGTGGAAATTGATTGTGTGTTTACAGAATTTCCATTCGTTTCTAAGGATATATATTTTTTAAGATTCTAAATATATTTTTTATTATTTATATTCCTTTTATATTGTAGCATTGGGTAGTAGCATCTTTTTAACATTTTACTATTATAATTACGTAAATGTATAAAGAAATTAAGATTTCCCAAAACTAAAATTCTCATGGAAATTATATTATTTATATTGTTTGAATATAATGTTTGGTGTGATTATATAAACATATAAATACATATGTCACTTGCAAATGTGTCTATATAAAATAATTAGACACATAAGAGATGTTTGGAACTATTAACTTAAGGATCAAGAAAATAAAAATAGTTAGTTGTTTTATGTAAATATCTCTCACCTTGGTGAGGGATGCCAATAATAACATGTCAATCTCCATAATTGGGTTAAAAAAACACATATCCTCTTTCCCAATTTTTTACATTCCAAATTCTTTAATAATCATTGTATTTGAAGTTGGTTATGTTATTTTTATGTCTATTATTTTAAAATATTGTTGTTGTGTGGCAAGTATGAGGGAGTGGTTCAAGAAGATTGGAGAGGACCAAGTGTATGGGTTTTCACATAAATATTGTAACGAATTTTTCAAAATTCACAAAATGTTATTTTTGAATACTATATATTCAATAACAAGAGCAATAGTTGATTTTAGAAATACCAACATTGTAGTGAACCAATATCATCATTGTAGAATAAGAAGGTTTAATGACATGTCTCGCAAAGAAACCACTATAGATATGCTTATTAGAATATTATGACTTGAATACATTGTTCAAGAGGACAATTAACTAATGGAAGACATGGGGATAGAACCCTGCAAATTTTGTATATCTTGCGAGCTATTTATGACTGCCATGCTTTCGAAAACTTTGACTTTGTTAGTGCTATTATTGTCAAGGTTTGAACATGAGACATGTTAATGTTATTATTATTTTCTCATTTTCCCATCCAAACTCGTGCCTTTTTACACCTTTATCCTAGCCCAGTATTTTTTTGTGAACAAAAACACAACTTTTCTTTCGCGCATATATGGTGCGAACATAATAGGGATTGCCTACGCCTGAAAATGGCAAAGGGAAAATGTGCAAGCTACATCTTCTAAGGACACATAGAAAATGTTTTTGACCTTGAAATCAATGGTCTGGGTTCTATATATTGTCATTCTTTCTTCCACTAATAAATGAAAAAAAATGGATTCATTACTATTGTGGTTATTCTTGATACCAATTGTCATTTATAAATGGGACCTAAAATCGTATGGATCTATTTTTTATGTTGGACTCGAAAATGTATAGAACTTTTCATTCTAATCCAGGACCTCAAATCATATGGCAAGGGTTTTCATACTAATGCCTCTTGCCTAGAATTTTAATAACATGAATGTTTCATCATCACCTTTGGTTACACAAGAACACAAAAAAACTCTAGGACTCATATTTCGCTCCGTACCAACCCTAAATTAATTGAATAAGATGTAAATGTGAAGTGTAAAAAAAAGGATTTAAGGGTTTGTTACAAATAATTATTTTAATCCAATGAATTCACAATTAATCATACATAATTAGAACAACACATGTATACTTGCAATAATGATAAACAATAGAATGGTAGCTCAAATACCTAAGAGGAGATGAAGACTTAGCTATATATACGCAACATATGAGATTTGGACATGCAAACATGTGAAATAGGTTGATCAGAAGCTAGAGATGTTTCGTTCTTGATACTGGAGCAAAACATAACTTGGTGTAGGACTATAAAATTGTTATACGGTCTTGCCCTAATTTTCTAAGGTCTTGACTGGAGTTTTTGTGGTCTTGGACCCTTTTGTAGTCAACTTTTATAACTTTATGTGTGTTTCACTTGCTTATAAATGTGCTTTGTTGTATGTTACTCTTGTTCACACAACCTCGACATAACTTGTAACAACCTAAAACAAAGTGGAAACCCTAGATACTTGCAATATCATACATCAAAGCATTATATAACAAAAGGAGAAATTAGTGTGTGGTGAGGCTAGACTACCCATGGTGGTTGACCCCTTCCGAACCAATCCAAATGTTACACTACATGCCCTCGAGTGGCATCAAATATCATATAGTTCTACTAGGTACTTGTGCAACTGTGAGTGTGATCTAAGTCAACACCCTTTTGTCTCTTAACACAAAGATAATGGGTTAACTATAGAGTAGATAATGTACTTTGACAATGCTTGGAATGACTTTGCTCTTGCAAAACCTTATCACTTGGATGACTCTAGGACCTCTACATGCTTGGAAATGGAGGAAGTTAAACTATTTAACCTAGTTGGGTGCTTTAGAATTGTATTAGTGATTGCTTAAAAGGACGTGCAACTACTTTAGAAAGATTGAGTAAAGTCTTGAGTGCTTTTGGATTGATATTTGTAATAGGATCTTAGTTTATCTAGCCATTGTGTCCTTTCAAACCTCCTTTGGTACTTTTCATTTTTAGCATTTCCCTCTTAGGCTTTATAAAGATGATATCACACTCTTTTTCAAAGGGCACCTCTAGGAATATCAAAGAATGTAGGTTTGTAGGTTCTTCTCTATAGCAGTGAGGTGCAATATCTCTAGTGTTGTTATCCTATGTACCCATTGTTGGACTTCCGAATCTGTACGAAGGAGGAACATTAAAAAACTATTTTCAAAATTAAAAAGCCAAAATATCAATGCCAAAAGGTAAAAGTAAAAAGTCAAACATAATATTTAAAAGGCATGATCATATCATTGGTATGCCCCGTCTCCTAGTTGAAATCTCAAACTCCACAGTTGACCTCACAATAGATTTAGAGGTCTTTTAGAGTGTGAAAGGTTGTTAGAAGAGGTTAGGAGGCTACATATCTACCATTTGTGATACTTGTCTTTTCATGGAAGTACCTAATCCTCGTAATTGATTGATTCCTCCATTCAGGTTCTTTGGAATAGAAAACACATTATGGAAAGGTACACATTTTTTCTTTTCTTGCATCTCATGGCCAAGATGGGATAATTATCATACTTCACTAGATTTCCTATTCCAGGCCTTGAAAAATATGTCTCATTGAAGCATAATATATTGAAAGCTCATAGTCGTGTCAATTTCGTTAGTGTCTTATCTTTAATAAGGATTTCACATCGCTTTCATCGTACCTTACATTCCCCCCTCCAAGTTCATTCATACATTTTCTTGATTGATATTGTTGTTGGTGGACCATGTGTCGCTTCTTTATTTTCCTCTTCTATATCCTACTTTATAGTTTCACTCACTAGTGTTGGCTTCGACTAAATATTTGCGAGATTAAGAATGTCTGATCTCATTGAATCAATTAGCCCTTCCTCATAAATACTCCTCTCAAACTATTTCCTTGGCATCTACACCACTTTAGTCACTGTAATTTTGACATTATATCTTTTGTTTTCTTAGACTTTTACTATCTACTCACATTGGATGCCCACTTTACTCTCTTTTCACATCCTTTGTTTTCTTAGATTTTGTTATCTCGTGACATTGGATGTTCCTTTTCTTTACTTTATCGCGTCTTTTGTTTCTTTTACTTTATCACATCTTTTGTTTCATTATGTAATATCTATTTACGTTAGATGTTACATCCTATCAACCATACAAATTTTATAATTACCTTTAGTCCTTCCATTTTTTGTGCTCACATTTGTGCAAATATAAGAATGAATACAAAATAATACATCTCATAAAAGCTAAGTACAACATCCAACAATATACAAAATAGAGCTAAATTGAACAAAATGTTGTCATATATACTTATGCAATGTTTCTTTACATCCAAATACATGCAGTACATCATATGCATCAAACACCACCTTCACCCTTATCTGAGTGAAGAGCTATGCAATGTGAGGATGCATCATCTCTAGCAATCCTGAGCAATCAAGGTAAGGATTTTGCCCTACATATCAATCCCTAAGACTCTCCCCAAGTGGTGGTGGAGTATCTATACAATTGTAAAATGTTTTCACCAATAACATGTTCTCAATCAAAGTATAAACTAATAGTTGACATATGAGTCTGATGCTGCTCTAAATAGGCTTGTTGGGTATTTGTAACACGTCACAATGTCTCAACATATCCCTTGGACAAGATTGTAGATGCTGAAGGACTTGGATCTTCCTTTTGTCACTATAAAGGTTGTGTTGCTTCTCCAACAACTGTAAACGCTCTTTCTGGACGTCTAGTTATTGGTGTCATAAAATCATGTATAGTTGCAATATCTTAATGTGGTAAAACACTATGCAATATTTCATGGTGTGTGGCCTCGATGAGCAAGTGCAAGTCCCTTATCAGGTTCCCCTTTCACCTCCTACTATCAACAGTCTCTAGTTGCATTTGAATCAAATATTCCAAAGCTCCATACACTCAATTTTATGAAATCGCAATATATAAAATGAAGGGATTGGACTCATATATATCTTTCAAACCAAAAATATCATAATTTCAAAAATTATTCATCTAAGTTTTTAAAATCCTCATATCTTAGAAAATACATCTCTTAATGGACAAACCAAAAGAAACATTAGAGTTTTAACATTGTAATGAATTTAATATTTTTGAAAAAAAATTGAAATTGAAAATTTACTTATCTTTTAGGTCTAGAAGGCTAATTTAGTGACCTACCTTCATACCTTACACCATATACCCAACCCAGTATCTCATTTTCCTCCTCAGGATTGTTAGACGGGGTTATTTTTCCATATATGCATTGTATACCTTTTTCTTTGGATCATTCAAAGCTAATTTTGTCACTCTTTATAGCCTATCCAAACCTGACCCAACATTCTTATTCCGTTTTTGGTCTTCTAACATAATGTACCTTCTCTTTGCTGGTTATCTAAACTTGCCCTTGTAATTTTATCTTCTTTTTGGGTCTTCCGAACATAATTTTACCTCTCCTTTATAGGCTATCTAGACGCGTCCTAGCACCTTTTGTTTTTTTGCATAATCTTGCATTGCATTTTTATTTCGATCTTGTACCATTGGGGTTAACATAAACATTTCTGTTACCCACCACAATCGAGACAAAGGATCATGCATGCATTCACTTTCACATAAAGGTAAACAAGGGAAATATATTGTATTTTGTTCATCATCTTAATTATTTATTATTGTCATTTCCTTTGATTTTTGTAATATGTTGATTTTTTGAAGTATTTTTTCATGTTAAACTAGTTTGACACACGTCAAGTGGGGATATATACACCTTATTTTCACTTACGATTTATTTTACAAGACTTGTTGTGTATTAGTTTACTTGAATTTACGTCCTAAAGAGTACATTTAGGATTAAGGTAGGGTGAATTGTAACACGCTATAGGAGATTGTTGTGGAATTTCTCTTCCTACCACCACTTGCAAACTACCTTTTCATCAGCTTCAGCTTGGCAGCATAGGTTCATGTTGCCTTCGTTTATAGTATTCCTTCATTAAATTTCACGTAGTTGATCCCTCATTGAAATCCCTTCTTTCACCTAACATCATTAGTCAAGTTGATGACATCAACAGAAACTGAGTTACTACTTCTAGGGTGTAACTTCGTATATATAAGGTTCTCATTTTTCATTTCTCGATATATCATTGAACAATTCACTCTAAATTCCCTCCTAAATTTTACTTAGAAGGAAAAGAGAACTTAGGGTTTATATGAGCTTCTATTGAAGAAGACAACTTAGCGTTGAACCATTGAAAAAACACTAACAATAAGATTTAGACAAATAAGGTCTACCTTAGGTCTTTGATGTTCCTAGTTTGAGATTTACTTAGGTCTTCTACCTTAACATCTTGGACTTTTCCCACAACCACCTCTTACAAAGTACTTAAGGTCGAAGGAGCAGGGGGATTAATGCACAAAGTAAACAAAAATTAAGTTTCTCTAATTGTAATATCTTTCCCTTTCTTTGGTTTATGATTGTCCTTTTTATCATACACTAAATAGGATAGGTTAGTATATCTTTATTTTTTGCATGATAGTTTTTACTTTATAGCTCTTGATTTTGCCTAAAGGCACCCTTCGATCTAGTAAGATTCTACACCTCATATGCTTAGTGATTGAATGTGTATTCCCCTTATAACTATCTTAAATCCACATATGCATAGAACTATTGTTTTACGGCCTCAAACATCTTTGTGGACCAATAATTTGTGTGTGTTGGCCAAAGAATGGTCTTCTACCTTATTTTGTTTTAGGGGATCCCCATAGACGTTATATTGAGAGACAACTTAGCATTAATCCATTGAAAAACATCAAGAATAAAAGTTAGACCAACAAGGACTACCTTAGGTAAATATTGAAGTCCCTAGCTGAATTGTCTTAGGACTCTTACCAGTTTCCCCCTCTTAGACTTCACCCTCATCACCCTCATAAGGTATATTAAAAGCCCAAGGGGATTAATACACCGACAATTCAACCCCAAATAAATTTCTCTAACCGTAATTTATTTTCCTTTCTTTAATTGATGATTTTCCTTTGTATCATGTACTAAATAGGATAGAGTGATATATCTTTATTTTTTACATTATAGTTTTTACTTGATAACTCTCTATTTTGCCTCAAGACACCCCTTGACCTAGTAAAGTACTATATCTCATATCCTTAATGATTGAATGTATAGTCCCCTTACAGCTCCTTTAAACCCTCTTATGCATAGTACTCTTGTTCTATAGCCTTAAACAACTTTGTAGACTGACAATTGGAGTGTGTTGCCCTGAGAATGGTCCTTTACCTCATCCTATTTTAGAGGATCCCAGTTACCGTTATTGGCTTGCATATATAAAATTTTGTCATAAAAGAATATTGCTCCTTTTTAAATAAAGAATTATTAGGCAACTGATAGACTATTTTCCTAGAGGTAAGATTGAAACAATATGATAATGATGACCAGGGTTCAATTTCGTTAATATGTTTTGTTTAAAATAGTTATTGTAATGGAGCCAAATTATCATGATTGCTATAATATAAAGTTAGATCTAAAAACAATATTAAAAAAAAAAAATGATTGAGGCTTGAAGTGAGAATCTTATGAGATTATTCATTTCTTAATATGCTTCATACACATGACAAAACATACAATCATGAAAAAACAAAAACAAAATATTGATCCTTCTAGGCACATTTGCCTGTATATAAATACAATCACAAGTAACTATAATTTAACAAGTGTGCCCTCACATAGTTTACAAAATTTATTTTCCAATAAAATCCCTGTCAAACACAAATGCTTAACTAAATGCATGTCTTCTGTTATTTTCAGTTGTACAATTCACAAATCCTCTTATTGCCTCAAAATGATTGTCTTTAGGTTAGACCTTCAATTTAAACAAATTATTATATATATACGCCTTTTCGAAAAACAATATTAGCATTACATTAAAAAGGGGAAAAAATCTCTAAATGTAGAGGAAAGAAAACATTATGTTTTTCTACAACTCTTGTTCCTAGAAGAAATCATCCATTATGATAATAAGTAAAGATGTGGCCTACATAGAATGGTGTTTGTGACATCAACAATATGCACAAATTTACTATCGTGTCACTTTACACTTGCAAGTTAGTTGTGAATTGGGTCATTCTCTCAAATAGGTTTTGTTAAACACAATACGAACACACACTTTTTGTCTTTACACTAATAATTAACATTTACATCCTCCTTATATATCTTCTATAATGTTATATGTTAATTTCCCATTTAGTACTCAATCATTCTTAATAAGTCATCGATTCCATGATATTACTCCTCTATACCTTTTGTATAATTTTTCAATCCGGGAAAAATATTAGTTCTCTATACCTTTTGTACAATTTTTCAATCCCCGCATCTAGCCAACAAGTATTCCCTTGGAACGCAAGCAATCAACTATGCTACTTAGAATTTTCTTATATAAAGTCATTATCTAGCTGTAATATAAATTGATAGTACAGGAAGTGATTTGATCTTTTAATATCATGTCTATTATGCCCATATTTCTCCCATAATGCCATGTAAGATGAGGTTTCAAATGCACAAAAGACAAATTGTTGATTGATGAGCACATAACATATGGTTGGAGCTGGACCATTGTTGATTCTTCATCTTGCACATTTTTCGTAAACATAGTATAATGTTTTTAGTATGCTCTTTTATTGAATTCGATTTCCTTCCAGACTAAGGTTTTCATTTTTTATTTTTATTTTATCACCCACCTCAAATATTAAGGGAGGGCTGATCAGGTGGCTTTGCAAATCAAAATTACTCGTGTTTTTGAGCTTTATGTTCTTGTGGACATTTTGTTTTTAACAGATAAAAAAGAAGAAGAGGCAGCTGTTCCTCAAAACTACGTCTGAGGGTCGTGCAAAGGCGAGGCAAAAGCGCAAAGAGGAGGAATTGCAACGAGAAAGGGAAAATCAGCTAGATGAGGAAAGGCGCCTGTAAGTTGTTTTAGCTATTGTGATTATGTTTTTGAAACCATAGATATCAGTTGTTCATGTTTTGGGCTTCTTTTAAGGCCCCTCCTTAAAAATGATTCATTTAATGACAACATTTATTCCTATTATGGGTGTGATTCAGCGAAAATCCTGACCTTTACCTTGAGCAGCTACGTGTAAAACAAGCAGAGCTTGCTGCAAAAGTTGAGCACCGAAAGCGTTCAAAGGTGAATGGTTTTCCTCGTACAAACAACAATGTTACTATAACTGGAGGGGTAGGACGTGGGGAAAGGCTCAATGCAGCGCAGAGGGAGCGCATGAATCAGCTTTTGACTACTGCTGCTTTTGATCGAGGGAAGGGTGAGGACACATTCGGACAGAAGGACGAAGACTGGCAACTCTATAAGAAAATGAGCAAGGACAATGATGACGACGACGACGACGGCCCAGATCGGGATGAAGCAGAACTTACTCGTCTGAATACACGTCTTCAGGTTTGGGCATGTCCTCTTAGAAACTTCATTTTACTTACTCAATAGTTTATCAAGAAAAGTAATGCATCTCATATTATCGTGTAACATATCTTCTCTGGTAACAGGGATTAGACCCCACGTTTACATTCACATCAAATGATATCATGGGTAGTCAGCCTACTTTGGATGCTCAGCCACGCCGCCCACTCACTGCAGAGGATTTTATTTCAGCCCCATATGATTGGTATCGATCAGGCAGGAGTTGATGAAATGGTAGGAATTTCAGCCCGAAGATTGCCTTCTCATAGTGCAAATGCTGTTATGAACAGTACTATTCTCTTAACAGGTGGTACTTCACTTTTGCCTGGGTTGGATGCTAGGCTACGGGCAGAGATACAGAAAATAAGGCCTTTAGGATCTACTTGTGAAGCTAGTAAGGGCATCTGATCCACTTTTAGATGCATGGCATGGGGCATTATGCTGCCTCCCCAATCTTTAATACATACTCTTTTAGTAAAGAAGGCTATATGGAGAAGGGGGAAGATTGGCCGAGGAAATACAGATTAAATTATTCTTTTGTAGCTTAAATGTTGTCCTGGTTAAGTAAAATTTATTTCCAATCGGTTGTAAATTATAAGATTCACAACTGCTTTGTTCTACCTCTGTTGTAGAAGCATGTTGTGAATGATTTGTATACCTAAGGGGGTATATCTTAAATGATTTTAGCCAAATATTATTCGGGATGGCATATACGAGCGAAGTTCTCTAGATTTTTTTTTGTTAGTTATAAAGATCGTTTTTCTTTTATTTATCTGGAAAGTATTCACATTTACATTTGTTGAACTGTTGCACCCTTGATTCTATAAGGCTGCACCGTTGCTTTATATTAGAATGAAGATTTAATTGCAATTCAAAGAAATTGTTTGAAGTCGTACATCTTTTCCATCTTTAATCTTCTGAAACAAGGACTATATATCAATTTTATCAGAATTTCAGAACAATGAATTATTTCTACGGTGTGCACTTGACCCAAGCTATAATAGATCCTAGTCATTTCTTTTTTCTTCTCTTTTTTCTAGGCCCCTTTGGTTCTTAGAGCACATTAGATCTTACCCTCTTGAAAGGTTATAATCACCTGAAATGCCCCCTTTGAGTCATAACAACATACAAGTACCACCCTAGCCAACTTTCTCACGCACACCCACCTCACTGACCTGCTTATTTGCACCCACATTATCCCCCATAAAGCTAATCCATGTACATGGCATGTTAGACAGGCCACATGGCTTTTTCAGCTCAAATATTTTTTGTTGGAGTTCTCGCTCACTTTATTCGATCCGGATCTCATCCTTATTTGGACACCTTTGAAAAAATTAAGTTACTTGATCGGTTGATGTTCACTTCTCATTCACTCTAAGAAGGCATGGGTTCCTATAAATACTCAAAAAATTAGATTTGAAATTCATACGAATGTTAATGTCACACATCTCTTTGTGCAACTTGAAATAGACCGCATTAAAATTCTTCGAAGCCAAAGTAGGAGGCAAGAATCAAATGATTATAACTTTCTTGAAAACTATAAAAGCACCAAACACGTCACTTGTATTGAGTGCTTACCATGGATTATAGACAAACTTCTTTTTAGTGGAAACACCCTTTTGGCTTCAATGATGAGTGAAACTTGTCTTCAAGGAGCCCCATATTTTGGGACCCCCAAGGAAGTCATAAGGTTGATATTGAGTCCTATCAAAGGGTGCCATGAGCTCCGTCAACCTAAGTCCTAGCTTAAATAAGAACAATGGAACCAACTCATAAACATGCATAAATGGACTTGAGAAAAGGTAAGGCCCTTGCTATTATTTTCATCATCTCCCTCAAGATATAGTAGTTATTTGCATGTGCCCATAGAGTCTTCCCTAAACTCTTGTAGAATTGTGATTTAGTCAATGGGAAAATTATTGTTCTACTTTGGATAAATTGATTTTGTTATAATTTTAGATCAATGAATTATTTTCAAGGGTGTGCAATAGACCCAGGATAATAGTAGATCTTACACTTTTCTTTATTATTCTCTTTTTTCAAGGCCCCTTTTGTTCTTGTACTACATTAGATCTTACCGTATTGAATGGAAATAATCACCTCAAGCATAACAACATATAAATAACTCCATAGCCAACCTTCTTCGTGCTCCCCATACAAGCCCACCTCGTTGACCCTATTTATTTGCACCCACATTATCCCTCATAAAGCTAATCCATCTACATGGCATGTTAGACCCACCACATGGTTGTTTCAACTCAAATCTTTTTTGCTGGAGTTCCCACTCACTTTTCTTGATTGTGATCTCATTCTCTTTGGGTCCCTTCAAAAAATTTGAGTCACTTGATTGTTTGATATTCACTCTAAGAAGATGTGGGTTCTAATGGATGCTCAAAAATTTGGGTGCAAAATGCATAGGAATTTTAATGTCACACATCTCTTTGCGCAATTTTGCTTTAAAATGATGATCATTTCAAAAAGACCACATTAAAATTCCTTGTAGTGGAGGTTTACAAGAGCAAAGGAAGATGCAAGAAACATTGTCTACATATTTTTAGAGAGCAATGTGTGCAACATAATAGACAATTCCCTTAGAGTGAGAAAATGATTATCACTTTCCCTACAACCATAGAAGCACCAAATACGACACTCACTTTGAGTTCTAACTATGAACTATATACAAACTTCTTTTTTATGGCAACATCCTTTTCACTTTATTGATGAGTGAAACTCGTCTCTTGTGAGACCCTTCTTTTGGGCCCCACAAGGAAGTTAATAAGGACAATACTTAATCTTATCTAAGGGGTGTCATGAGGTCTGTCATCCTTAAGTCCTAGCTTATGTTTGATAGCTTACCCCCATCCTCACAACAATGGAACCAATAATCATCACATGTATAGGAGGACTTGAGAAAAGGCAAGACCCTTGTTATTAATGTTGTCATCTCCTCTAAGGTCCATAGAACCTTTCATCAAGACTTGTAGGTGGCAACAAGATGCTCTAAAAAATAAAACCCACACTTTTCTTCTACGAAAAACACTTCTTACATTTGCTAGGCCCTTAACCTTTGACATGTAATGGGATATGTCGTTGACTTATGACTAGCATAATCTTTGACTTGGTCATATTATACTCTCTATTTGCATATTAGTTGTAGTTGGCCTATAGACCACCCATAGATCATTATTTCTTATGCATGTGTTTATTATAAGGTTTTGGTGCTTGTATTATGGAGAAAAGTGGTTAGCATGCACATGCGTGCGTGTGTGTGTGTGTGTGTGCACGCACGCACACACATACACACCCACTTGCACATGTACATACACCCACACACATGCACACACACTAGCACACACACCCACACACGTGTGCACACACGCACAGATACCCAAACACCCACACATGTGTACACGCACAAACCCACACATACACACGCACATGCACACATGCACTCGTATGCGCGCAGGCGCACACACACACACACACACACACACACACACACACACACACACACACACACACACACACACACACACACAAGTGCACGCGCGCACACACACACACCGATTTCATGCATATTACAATCTATTATTATGATTTGGCTTCATTGATATAGTGATTTCAGTACAAGTGGGGTATCAAAGCTTTGATTTGTAAAAAGTTATGTGACATACCAACACAACTAAGGGGAAAATGAAAATCGAGAGTTCCAGAGGAGGCAGGTTTTTCTTTTACCCAATTTTTTGTTAAAAGACCAAGAATCTTGCATATCACACAAAATGATCACCAAACGCTTGACTAGTACATCATGAAATAGGCCTCTAGCATGGTGTTGAAGGATGAAACATTAGCCTCTTGCAAACAACCTTGCAAAATATATAAATTTAGTTTGGAATCACCCTGTGAAAAATGCCTAGGGGTTGAGATGAGTCCCACCACCTAAGACCCCTACTCTCATGCAGTGATAGTTTCGAGCCATATTCAGTTTCACGTTATCTCGTTGGGAAGCACTTTTTCTGCGTCAGTTCTTGAGCCACTTTGGCTTGCAGTGTCAAATTGTAAGCCCTCAAACTTCGCTAATTCACTTTGGAATCATGTCTCTAAAATAAACACCATTTATTGGATTTGAATTTCGTTAGCTCCACGGTTTTCTCGCCATACAAAAGAAGAGCTTAGAAGTGGATGCTACCTAATTTATGCAATTTTTGATTTTGATCAAAGTCATTGTGTGATCACTTTAGCTAATTTAAATTGAAAGATCATTAAGTGCTTTGATATTCCTAAAATGCAATAGTTTAATTTGCACACAAAATACTTTACATACACACGTATTGATTTTGTTTCCTCTAAAGACATACATTACTTACTTTGTTTAGTCTTAATAGGAAACAAATAAAGTTAGAAATAGAAAGAAACAAACCAATGAATAAATTTAAATTGTTTTGTTCTCCAAACCCATATTGATATGTTATTCTCCTAGTTGAACTGAAACTAATTAAAAAAAACTATTCAATCCAAATGAAATAACTTTGATCATTTTTTGAGATGGTATTTGTTTTTTTGTGTTAGATGGGATTAATAAAATTATCCCTACAACAAATTCTCTTCCTAACTTATCGTAAGTGAATATACCACTCCATTATTTTGTGTAACTTGTGTGGAGTGAGCCATGACTATGCGACCTTTTTTTGGTGCTTAGACAACCAAGCCTTAATCTTGGTTGGCGTCTCTTGTAAACATGTTAAAAATTCTTAACTCTAGGTGCTTCACAAATTTTACTTTGAATTCTTGGGAATAAACCTCCTTAGGCATCTGGTAATAAACACAAACATCTTAGCACGTAACAAATGGTTTAGGATTCATTTGTGATTTGTGCCCCATTTGAGCCCAATGTGTTCTAATGTTAATGTATTCAATGTTCTCCTAATGGAGTTGTAATGAATCTTTCCCTAAGACTTTCTTGAGGAAGCTTAAGGGCGATTTTTTTTATTGCCAAAGTGGCCTATTGTGTTCAACTAGACTTTGGGGAGTGTGTAATGTGTAATTTGGGACCCCCCCTCTTTAAAGTTATGGTAAACCTTTGATTACTTATATAAAATAAAAGTGAGGTATTTCTGTGGGAGAAACATGTTAAAGTGGAAATGGACCTCCATAACATGAAAACAAGTGTCTTGTGCCTCTTTATGTACTTTAAATGGCATGCGAAACATGAGATTAAACAAGAATATTAAATTGTCCCCTAAATATGAGTGGTTACCGATTATATGAATGTTACTGGTGTAAGCCACAGAAGCAAATGAAATCAATTGTTGTCATGTATGAGTGTGGTTAAGTAAGAATGAATCTTCATGTGATCTACACCTTAATATCTAGGAGATAAGTAAATTAGGATTTTGCAAGATGGATAAAATAAAGAATCAAAATCAACATAGTGTGTTTATATATGGTGAGTCGTACTTGTGGGGTGTTGTAAAAGAAGACTTATTGTTGCTCGTGTACTAAGTGTGTGTTGCTCTAGAAGAAAATATATTTCCTTAGTTTTAGCTATGTTTTAGGTTAGAACATGTGGACATGATATATGGTATTGGAGCAAAGGCTCAAGCTCTGGAACCTCTGGGACAAATATGTGACAACCCAAATGTGTGTAATTGTATAACATGAGTGTTGTTTGTGTGTTGTGTGAGGGTAGTGTGCATGTGTGTAGTATGTAAGTATTGTGACATTGTACCACCCTAATTATTATACATATGTGTCCAACCCTCTGTAAGGATGTTGAATAATAAACCTTTGTTTCATTATTATAGTCATGTGTTGTGTGGACCTTTACTATGTTAGGTCTTGCAGAGACCTTTAGATGATGATTCAGATAGTAACTTTAGGATGATGATTCAAATTGAGATTTTGACAATGACAATGTTTTGATCATTGTATTATTCTTATTCTAAGCTATGCTTGATGCTCAATTGGATGCTAAGACGCACACTCAATGATATAATACCATGCAAGTGGCCTCTAGAGGCCACATAGTATGTCATGATGTGAATCTTTTCATTTATATTTTTATTTGTAAACTTGATTGTATTATAACCAACACTTTTGTTTGACGTATTAATAAACATCTAGGATTTTTTCGTTAATTGTTTTATAAAGAAATTTCACAATTTGAATCTGAATACTTAGCCATTTTTCTTTGATTGATGAAGGTTCTTGGTTTATAATTATTATCGTGACTCAAAGTTTATGGATTTTTGTGCCACTTGGCTATCTATTGTCAAGAATGTCATGTGGTTTTCTTGAATGGTTTTGGTGAGTTGGTTTTATTATGTTGTATGTGGATATTTGTTTTCCCTGGACCTAATACAATTCTTGTGCACTTATAGGGGTACATCTGAGTTGACATGGCCTACATGTTTGGTGTTGCAAGTGACACGGCCTTGGTTATTATGACCTTTTAGATTCTTTGATGATATTCCTAACCCTTGAAATATAGGTACAAATGTAGGCACTTCACAAGGTTGGATGGGTATGGAGATTTTTTTTAGATACATTAGGGTATTCTATTTCGTTATGAGAGGGATGGATATAGGGAATTGTGGTGGCTTTCCCTAATTAGATAGAATGTGTGGTGTTGAGGTGACAGGCCTTTATTTTTCTATAGATCCTAGAGTGACCCAACTTTGCTATGATATTTTATTGCATAATGTATGTTTTGGGAGGTCTATAGAGTTTTGGGAGGTCTATAGAGTTTGGTGAGTTGCTTCTACTAGCTCCATTATTTAGTGGTTATGACATTTTCTTCTGGTGTGTGACAATATTGGCATCTAGAGATTGATTTCCTTCTTGGTTACTTCCTTGGACCTTGATCATTCTCCACTTTATTTCTTACTGCATTATAGATACATTATTTACCTTATATCATGATACTATCACTTATGTTAGCCTTAGAGCTCTTACTCTTGTTCTTTGTGCTTTAGACATTTGTATATACTCATCACAATTTTATTGATGCCCCTATTTATTCTCCTAATAATTGTTGTTTGTGTGACACATGGTGGGTGGTCATATGGACACATGCAAATGTAGAAGCATTCACAAGGTCATGGTCTCATGCTATTTTGGGATGTCATGGCCTTTGGTATGTATAGTCCAAACTTTTCAAAGAGGAGGTCAAAACTTCTAGAAACATCACTAACGAGTGTAAATCCAGAATTCTCAAACCTTTGACTTCTGTACCAAAATGGAGGTTTTAGATCAATGTGTGGGTGACCTTCAAAGTGTATAAAAAGTGGAATTTTAGCATATTGTAGATACAAAGGGCATGTGGTAGACATGTATGGAAATTAAAACCTAGAGGTGGTGGGGATGCATTGTCATGTGTTTTCCAACATGCCAATTATTTTGGTGAATTACCATTTTGCAATGTAGCCCTTAGAATACATCGATCGCGAGGAATGTGAAAACAGAGCTCTTGGATCAATCTTGGGGAATCTCCTTGGGATTGCTTACTCGTTTGATCATAGGTATAGATCTCTCTCTCTCTCCCCCTCCCTCCCCTGTTAGAAATCCTTTTGTGCTTTCACTTCCATTTTGCTTGGAAAATTTGTTGCTTTAGTGTGTGAATTGTATGATGATTGTAGATTGTTTGTCGTGTTTATTAACACAACATATTAAAGACTTGTTGCATAGTGAAAATGACCATGGAAAATAATCCTTATGGATTTACGAACCACCTTGAAAACACAATTGACTAGTACATCATGAGATACACCTCTAGTGTGGGTGTTTGTTCACATGAGTTCTGTAGGACAAAACCTTAGCCTCTTGAAAATCACCTGGATAAATTTATAAATTTCGTTCGGAATTTCCCTACAAAAAATACCTGCGAACTGAGAAATTGTGTTCCACCAACTCAGACCCCTGTTTTTTCTGCCGTGATAATTGTAGCCATATTTAGTTTCACGTTATCGTATGGGTTGTAATTTTTTGTGCCAGGTCTAGAGCCACTTTGGCTTGCGATGTCAAAGTGTAAACCGTTAAACTTCTCCAATTTGCTTCATAATGATGTCTCTAAAATGAACGTCGTTTATCATATTTTAATTTTGTGATCTCCTCAATGTTCTCACTATACATGAGAAGATCTTAGAAGTGACCTCTACCTTATTTACACACTTCTATATTTTGAGTGTAGACCATTTTGTTTCCACGTTAACTAAGTTGAACTGTAACACCATTAAGTCGTTTTACTATGCTCGATCAATCTTTTCTAGTATGATCTGATTTATTGTGTTGGAAAGTGTTGTTAACACTAACATATTCTTCAAACTCTATTAGGAATTTTAATTGTGCGAAGACAATGAAATATTCTCACTTTCTCTCTCCTCTCTTTAAAACTTGTAAATTTAAAGGAAATGAGAAATTAATGCGTGGAAGTATCAAATTTTCATTGTCCCTCACTTTTTTTCAAAATCGTAAATGAAATAGTGTGATATCACTCTTAAGTAGGAATGTGAGATCCATACCAGCTTGCTTTGATCCATGTTGTTGTAGGTGGTGGAAGTAGAGGAAAAATACAAATGAATGGCATCACTCAAATAATGTATTTATCATTAGTTTGCTTAGAATTGTATTAAATTATTGTGAAAGAAAGATTGCAAATTTAATTTAGGAATGTAATCAAAATGAAAATAGGATATTCTCAACTTAAATAATAGTTGGTTGTTTGATAATGCGTGCAATAACAACAACATGAATATTATGAAAAATTATCTTGCATATGATTTCCATCTATTTTATGGCTCATAGAACGAATATCATACAAAACAATTAGCAAATATAAATATGTAGTAAAAGTTGAAGAACTTGTTCAAGAGGTGCATGCTTATTTATGTCAGTCTTAAAAAGTTCATGGAATCCCTAAGCTTTGGAGAAGGAATAACATAAATACATAAACTATTAAAATATATGGACACTAGGTGGATCTCATTGTATCAATCAGTTTGTAGGGTATACGATGTGCATCCATCCTTGTTAGGATTAATGTGACATAATCACATGAAAGCGTACAAGGTTGAGATTTGATACATCATTTGACTAATATAGAGACATTGTTGATGTTGTGTGGTATCATTTCCATGTTGGATGAAATTCATCAGTTAATTAAAAAATCCCAATAAAGAACTATACATATTGTTGATTTTATAAGTTTGAGGAAACGTGTTTGCCTGGCTATAGGAAAAACTTTCTCAATCAAACTATTTTTTTGGGTTCAAAGTTTGAGAGTTGGAACAATTTGATAAACATTAGAAGCCGAAGTAACTTCATAAAGTTTAATATGTTTGCAAAAATATGTGATTTTATACGTGGATACGAGATACATATGTACTCTTTTTGAATATTGGGAAATAACAACATTGAGAATTTAAATGTCATAGGGTTTCTGTTTAATCATAGTTTATTATCAACAAAGATAACGTTAAGAGAAATTGCAACTTCCCTACTAGGTATAATACGAGAACATTTTAGTAGGGATTTTTTTATTGAAACAATGGTTGTATTAATCTCACCTATTAGAATAAATATGCCCAAAATGAAAATAATTTGTAGGAAGACTACCAAAAAAGATTGATTACATTGATTCAATATTTTTGTAGGCCTAGTGATATCAATAGAATGAATATTTCAGGTATTTAAAAAAATATATGTTGATTGATCAATCCCAACAACTTGCCTATATAATGCTTCATCATTCAAATTATTGGATAATCTCATTATGTGTGGATCAATAACTTGACTATGGAAAATAATTGGTTTTAGCAATATTTTGCAATAAATAATGAGTGAGTTTTTTTCACTAGTTGATGTATGTCAAACAATGATTTTGGGTTGAATTTAAGATAAGAAATTTTTTGGCACCTTGTCCTTTATAAAGTCAAAATTATGAAACAAACTTGACAAATTTTTGGAAAACTGTTTGAGAATTTACACATCACGATACAAAGTGAATACATTTCACTTTGACATGGCTTTGACAATATGGAAGTTGATTAATGAAAGGAGAGGCGTTGATAACAATGCCACTAACACAACTTATGACCTTGTTAGAAACATTGATGGATCTATTACTCTAGTTCAATGTCAATAAAGTCAGAGAAATATTCAACTAATTGATGTATATTTTTCAACATCAACAAATTAGAATATTCCATTCATTGATATGTGATATAGATGTTACAGTCACCACAAAAACTATGGAATGTGTGGTGACATCTCAAAACTCCGAAAATATTCCACAGCATAGTTGGTGTTGCAGAATGGAGATCCTAAGGACATGTTCAATAGACGTGCCTTTTGGATTTTACTCATGATCATTTGTTTGGTCTTAAGGCACTTGCCTAGATTATTTACTTCTTTCTACACGTATGGATTGTTGGGAAACTAATAATGGGATGAATGCTACGTAGGAAAAAAATACAAGATGCGAGTTTGAGAAGAATGTGAAGTTGAATTGATATCCCATATTTTTGGTATAATATAGAGGATTCAAGTAGTTGTGTATTATGAACCGCTTCTTACTGAATATATTTCACATCATCATTATCCTTATGTTGATTACATGGAGAAAACCTAAAAATGAACCATATATAGGGAAATTTGGGTTAGCTCCTTGGTTTAATATATAGTCCTTATTGTTGATTCAAAAGAGTGAGTAAACGTGTTGACATACACTAGATGTTGCAAATTTATTAAGCTTGTTTTGTTTAGATAAAGCTAACACACACAAAGATGGATACAACAAATTACACATAAATACTAAAGTTGCATTATTGAGTCACAGTCATATCATTTCAGAGTTGCAAGTAAAATTAGCAAGGACACATTAATTTATTCTATAACGTTTCTCTTTATTTATAATCATTCAAAAAATCATTACATTGTTCATATTGTAGCCGCAATACATAAACATACTCTACTTCCCTATTATATTCTTCTTCGGCTTATTCTCTCACATACATACCTCTCGTCCACTCTATAGAAACAATTACATATATATTCACTCTATTCCATCACATACTCCACACTCTCTCATATTGCAACCTTGTCCTATTTGTGTGTACATTTTACCTTCATTTACCAACAATGAAATCTATTAGATGTCTCTATTGTACAAGCAGAGTCTTCATCTTGACCCACGAAGTACGATTTCTTTTAGGTGTGACATTCTCCAACTCATGGTGTATTGTGCATTCAATGCATGGTCAGTGATACGTGTATACTAATAAAACCAAGGAAGAACCTTGCCAACACCATCCCTAAATTTAACCATTTCATCCTCGAGATAACATGATATGAAGAACATGTAAAACCTGTTGAGTTCCATGTTAATTATAAGTAGTTTAAGAAAGGATGACACCCAATGTCGAATCCTAACGACTAGAAAACTAGTGGAGGTTTTACTTGATATGACCCCTTCCGCATGGTCACACAAGATAAGAAATGTGTCATCTCTTGTTATTCAAAATAAAATAGGATGAAGGGTTTATTGGGTGTAGTTTGAGTCCCATATTACAATATAAACAATATACAACAAGGGGAAACAGGAATTATCCATTGTCACATGATACAAGATCTCATCATCCTACTATAGTTCAATAATTATGAATAGTATGGTGATACAATTTAGAAATTCATTCTTCTTCCAGAAGTAAAATATCCTATTCATTACACTACATGTGTGTTTTGCATATTAGATTAGTTTTCTAGAATGAATTTTTTAGAACATATGAAGACAAATTTCAAGTAGACATTCAAAATGATCGAAAACAACATTACCTATGCATGATCCAAGTGATTTACTTGGCTCAATCAAGATAAATTTCTATAATATTAATTGTTGTTATCACATACATTTTGGCTAAATTTCTAAATTAGATTTTAGAATTTTTTCTTTGGAATGAATTTATAAAATTTTAAGAAAACTAACACTAAATACAATCTTTAGATAATACCAAGCACTTACATTTTTATTATAACATTTTCCGCCAGCAACATTTATCAATACAAATGTTGGTACAGATCCCAATTCCCTATATAGCAATAATACTACACAATTTCATTTACAATAAAATAAGAGATTAAAATTCCACAAGCCATTTCTCATTTCCTTTATATTTCCCAGTTCTAGAGAGACCATCCTCATTGTGTAAACCACGCATTAGGTGAGGAATTTCACTCAAACTGTTCTACCAAACTATAAGCAAAAGTGACAGGATGGAAGAACATAATGAGGTAACATGCCTTGCCACCTCCATATTTTCACTTTCAAATCCTGTAGCTATCCTAACCAGCTCAGAAACTCTACCACCTTTTAGACTTTCGTGAAAAATATAGTTTGGACAATCATTTGAATGAAAAAATCCTTCTCACTTCAATTTACATTAAAGCCAAGATTCGTTACCCTCCAAAATGCTTAGATATTCCAGCATGTCCTCCCTGAAGGACCATACAAATAATCTGCAACAAGAATGTCCGGTATCGACCAGGCTTCAAGCTTTAGCTATTTCAATGGCAGGATGTGCAACTTGCTAGTGGAATGCTCATAACATCAAGCTAAAATATAGCACTACTTGTTGACAATTGTTTCAAGGGAGCCATGAAAATAAAAACTTACGAGCCTTTCCCTTTATTTTACGTGTTATATGTTCTTATTATGCAGTAATAAATGGAGATAAAATAGATATTTCAATACATATAATAATAATAACAATTATAATAGTAAAAATGTGAAAATAAATAATTAACAAATAAACAAACAATAAAATAAGATGAAATAATAAATTAATATAACAAAATTGAAATAAGTGGGTTGATGGAGAGAAATGAGTAGTTGGAGGAGTAATGACGATTGGTTAATGGTTGACAAGGGTAGTGAAGTATTGTCTCCAACTTTCCTTCACCCCCTACCCCTTCATACATCATGTTGTGAGTTTGAGCTTGAGATTTATGGTGGACAACATTGGCAAAATGGAATGGGATCCTTGACAAGCGTTGTAGTTGCAAGTGTAAAACTAACTCCACAACTACTACCAGCATTCTCCCAGGCCATGTCATGAGGTCTTCTCTTGGACACAGGTCTGAAATGGATGGAAATATGTAAGAGAATCATTAAAGGTTGTGTGTTGAAAGCAGAATGTGCAACACCTTTTCAGGTTGGTTGTGGATTATAACTGAAGTGCTAGAAATATGCATAGTTATTCAATCTATTCCCACGTTATCACTAAACGGTTGCCTTCCTCATCCACAACTTTCCAGCCTGTGTGCAGTGGGAGATTTGAAACATAGTATAAACATCCATCAAAGCATAATGGAAATGAGATTTCTATTAGTTATATTAGTTGCAAGTGCACAGGAAAACATGTGAATTTTTTGACCAAATGCCTGGGAAAAACGTGGTCTCATGGAATGCAATGATGGCAAGTATACACAAAATGGGTTTATTGAAAAGTCCTGCAGTTTTGACAAATGCAATTTAGAGGTGTAATTACAGGGGCCCCAACTTTTTTTGTACCATAATGAGAGCACTAGAGCATTCTGAAATGCATCTATGCATGATAGCAAGCATTGTTTTGCCTTATGTTGTATTTTTGATTGTCATATAGACACATGCAAATGTAGAAGCATTCACAAGGTTTTGGATTGTATGAAAAAATGCATAAAGAATTTGTGGTCTCATGGCACTTTGTTTGAAATGTATACAAAATGTGGTGAAAGGCCTTGGAGAATTTTGAATGCCAAATGAGAGTTGTAGATACTTCAATGGCATGCATTTTTCCATAGCATTGTGCCCAAAAGTATGCATGGCTAACCCTTGTTGGCTTGCTATTTTGGTATGCCATGGCCTTTTATATACAAGCACATACATACTATTAGTTTTTTAAAAATTGCATAAATTCGTTCCAAAGAAAATTTTGTAAAATCAAATTTAGAAATGCAATCAAAATGCATGTGATAACAACAATAAATATTATGGAAATTTATCTTAATTGAGCTAAGTAGATCACTTGAATCATGCATAGGTAATGTTGTTCTTGATCATTTTGAATGTCTACTTGAAATCTATCTTCATCTATTCTAAAAAAACTCATTCTAGAACACTACTTTAATATGCAAAACACACATGGTGTAATAACATTTGCCACTTACAACATGCGTCAATGCAAATGTTCGTAACCATCCGAATTCTCTATCTAGCAATGATACCACATGATTTCATTTACAATAAAGAGAGAGATTAAAATTCCACAAGCCATTTCTCATTTCCTTTATATTTCCCAGTTCTAGAGAGACCATCCTCATTGTGTAAACCACTCATTGGGTGAGGAATTTCACTTAAAACAGTCAACATGCCATATCTACTAAACTGTAAGCAGGCACAAGTGACAGGATAGAAGAACATAATGAGATAACATTCCTTGCCGCCTCCATATTTTCACATTTTGCATACCCGCTCAACATGAGATATGAATTCACATTCCATATTGATTTAATGGAAGCTAATGCCCAATTACAGCACTCCCTTTGGCAAAGTATGGGAGGATTTACAGAGTCTGACTTTATACCAAATGCATTCATTTTACAAGTTTGCAAAGCCTTTCCAACAACCTGATTTTCTGAATATGTTGGAAAAGGTGAAATGATTGGACTAGGAATCTGTTTATTGATTTGGATTGCAATGATTATGGACACTAATGAAGTTCACATGAGACAGTAGATGGGGCAAAACAAATGCTGCAAATGACATTCCATGACTAGATGTAGATGAATAGTAAAAAAAAAAATTCAATTAAAGACCTGTAAGATGGCTTATAGGATTGGTGACCATAAATGGGTCAGCAATTGTTAAAATATGCAGCTGCTGCTACCAAAGCTAAAACAAGCACTACACCCCGCGCCCCCCCACCCGCGCCCGCGTGCCCTAGCTCCATGGTTTCTACGTGGGCTTCACACAGGTCTGTGAGCCCTGGGTTTGCTAAACCGCGCCGGTCAGAAAATAGGGATGGAGGAGGCACGAAGGTTGCCAGGGATTCATCCTGCTCAGAAATTCATGATGAGGTCCCTATCATTGGTAGCGGCTATGGGAAACCAGCGGTATCTGTGGGCGGTGGCTGCAAAAATGAAGAGTTAAATAAAGCACCAATCTCATGGATTGGCATGGCTTTCAATGCTAACCAAGACCCCCCCATTCAGCAAAACCGAGTTGGAGTTTCTCTGCTTGGTCACAAAACAGGGGTGCTCTCTCATGGGGCTGGTAAAGATGGTTCAGCCAAAGAATCATCATCTCCTTTAAAACTCAACACTAGTAACAGCAGGTTGCAAAAGGACTATGAGTGGATCTGGTGATGGAGGGAGAGAAACAGGGGTCAGCCAGAACCAGGACAAACAAAATAAACGACAATAGGTCCAGATCTTATGCTTCAAATAGTCTCCAAACAGAAGGAGAATGTCAGAAATGAGCTCTTGAAACCCTCCCAGGAGGTCCCGATGTATGAAAATCCTCGAGGACCCTCATCTACTTCTAAAGGTTCTTAAGGAGGAGGAAAATCTCTCCCAGCTGGGTCTCATATGAAGATTCCACAAATTTTGGCCTAAGCTTTCTCAGCTTCATGACTGGATAGCCCAGAGATGGAGAGAAAAAATACAAGGTAAGATTGAGCTTTATCCTTGTGCTAAGCTTACTTCATTGCTGTCTTTGAAACCCCTAAAGATAAGGATTTGATTTTTAGCCAACATTGGGTTTGGGGGGAACACGGGCTTATGTCCAAACCATGGTATCCGTTTTTCGACCCGTTAAAGGAGTCTTTTGATACCTACCCGATTTGGGTTCGTTTACCAGGACTCCCGTTGTAACTTTGGAACAGATCTTGTCTCATTGCTATAGGCGATACTCTAGGCTCATGTGTGGTAGTTGATGATAAGACCTCCATTCAAACCCATACTACTTATGCTCGAATCCTGGTTGATCTCGATACCTCCAAACTCTTACCAGCAAAAATCAATCTACAGATTGGTGCCCAATTTGGCTCTGGGTGCAAAGGATAGACTATGAAAGACTTGCCTTCAGATGTCGGCATTGCTTCCAAACTGGTCATGTTACAGATGATTGTGAACACTCCAAACGTAAGACCAAAACATCCTGGTGGAAGGATTCTCTACCTGAACATCTTACAATTGACTCAGATCTGGCTAAGGAATCTAGTGCCCCCCTGCAAGTTAACTCACCCATCATGGTTGATTCACTGACCAATACAGAGAAGCCTCTAGACTATTCTTTACAGGTTGCTGATTCAGTGATTAAGGATATTTAGACCCCCCTTCCTATGGGTCACTTCCCCATCAAACCCACTGCATTTTTTCTTCCGACTTTCATGGATGTGGGAAATCAGGAATGGACAGTGGTGGATAGGAAAAAGAAGGGAAATGCCAAATCAAAATCCCCCACCATTTCAGACAAGGTTTGATTCTTGTCTTTATGGGTGCTATTATTGCTACATTTAGGCAAATGGCCTGCTACGCAGTTGCTAGGCAGCTGTGTTGCTGTTATGTTGTTGTTTATTAGTTGTTTTGTAGCAGCTGGTTTGCTTTTGCTGGTTCTTTCCTCGACAGATTATTTTCTGTTGTTGGGCTTTTTTGGGATAAAATCTTGCTGTTGAGCACTTTTGTATAAGGGTATAGTCCCTTTCAAAAAACTATTTGCCCATAATAAAAAAAAACAAGCACTACACAACTCCCTTAGAGGCATTAAATCAATGACATTAATGAATATCACATGAGACAGTAAATTGGGAAAAATAATTACTAAAAATGACATTCCGCAACTAGATGTAGATGGGTATCCATGCATATCAAACGGGTATCCAAAATAAAACCCTGAAGCAAGTATTCACTACCTTAAAAAACAAAACCCAAATAAATTATAATTATAAGAGACAAACCACTTAAAGTTGTGAAAAACTTAAATCTATGACCATTCAAGGCTATTCAACAATAGATAGAACTTTTATTTTAAAGACAAAATTCATTTTATTCTTGTAACCATTGTTTTAATTGTATGGGATCAATCTTTGACCAATTATAAAAACCCAAATTTCTTATGTGAGAGTGTGGAGTAAACATTTACTACCCAGCTCTGAAATGATAAGGAGAAAGAAACAACCCATTTAAGATTTTGTTACAAATCAAATCTGTAATAGAATGAGCCGAGGTCTAAAATGATAAAAGAGAAGCTCAACACAGATTGCATGAAGAGACACATAGACAAACAGGTACCAAGAATTAAACATAAATGCCAAGAATTAAACATAAAAAAACAGATATTTAATTAAAATAGTTCCGTAATTTTTGTTAAATAGATATGAAATTATTTTACATTTCAAATGAATGAAAAACATAGTATATCTCAATCCTCATGTTTACCCTCAATCTTGACCTCCATTAATAATTACAGTAAAATGGGCACCCTCAAAATTATAGTTGGGATTCCAAAAAAAAAGAATCCAGAAATAACTCATCATCCAGTTCAATTTTTGTTATTGCTATGGGTGAAGAGGAAGAGGAAAATTCAGAATACCATGCATTTGGATCATCTTCAACCGTTGTGCTCTCAGGACTAAGAGTTGAAAATAGATCATCTTCTAGTTCTATTTCAAGAAATTCTGAAAACCATGTGTCTGGATCATCTGCCATACTCTGAGGAGGACTGGGAATTTGTATTCTTGCTACTTCATTGGAATCGATGGTGTGAGGAAGAAGAGAATTTAAATATGAAAGTAGAATAGATGATGATAACAGTGGAACAAGATCAGAATTCAAATTTGCACCCTCTAGCATAATGTCATCTTCCTTTAATTGGATTTTTTCTTCATTTGTTGCTGCCCTATTTAAATATGTGTCATCTTCCTTTAATTGGATTTGTTCTTCATTTGTTGCTGACCTATTTAAATGTGTACCATGTGCAACAACTGAAGCTAAGTCTCCATGTCCATCTGCAACAATCGAAGCTAAGTCTCCACATCCATATTCAACTTCTTCCATTTGCCCAATTTGTATTGTTACATCCGCTACAAAAGAATTTAAACCCGATGATGGGTACCTTGTTTTAATTCTTAGAGCATGTGCCACAATACAATAGAGATCTCCTTCCACCATTAGATCATCTTGCACATGTATACGGTTTTCTTCTAACCCAGATTTAGTGAAGGGATTACATGAAATTGAGTTGTCATGGAATGGCAAGGCCAAATCAATGCCTGCACATGAGACATGCTTGAACACTTCCTTACCCCTCTTCTGCCACTTTGCCTTTATTTCACCATATTTTTCTGCCAACGTTGTTTCAAACAACCCTTTACTCCTCTTCTTCAGCTTTGTTTCCAACATCTTTTTAATCTGCACCTCATACCTACAGCAAAAAGAGGAATCCAAATTGTTTTGTTTTCCCTGCTTCTCAAACAACTATCACTTGATAGAGGTCACTTGACAGTGTCACTGTCTCACAATCGCAGCATTCACAGAGCCCTTATTTGGTCAGTTAAGCATTCACAAGCAGCATTCATAGAGCATTCACTGAGCCCTCGTTTGGTTTGCAAGATTTAGAGGGCAAAATTCAGAGAGCAAAATAAACAAATCAATAAATGAATACCACAATCACCTGTCTCACAATCGCATTGATCATTCACAGAGCCCTTGTTTGGTCAGTTGAGCATTCACAGGAAGCATTCACAGAAGGGCAATCGCAAAATTCACAATTGAGCATTCACAAAGTAGCATTCACAAAAGGGCAATCACAACATTCACAGAGAGACCTCGTTTTTTTTGCAAGATTTAGAGGGAAAATTTCACAGAGCAAAATAAACAAATCAACAGATGAATACCACAATCACCTGTCTCACAATCGCAGTATTCACATAGCCCTCATTTGGTTAGATGAGCATTCAAGAAGAATTCACCGGCAACATTCACGAGCAGCATTCACAGAGCCCTTATTTGGTTTGAAAGATTTAGAGGGCAAAATTCACAGAGTAAAATAAACAGATGAATGCCACAATCAACTGTGCACGGGGAATATAAACAGATGAATGCCACTGCCTCTGATTTCTCTAACAATGATCACCTTCTTTTTAAATTTCCAATCCAATGGCGGAGCGTAAGTTCTAATACCGTGGACACTTGTTTCTTTTAATTGTTCCCAAAGTTTCTAATTATAATTTCAACTAAGTTTTGTCAATGCCTTAATAAAATTGAAGGTAATAAATTTACACATCACAATTTCCCGTCTCAATCACTAATTGCAAGCCATCAGGTATTTTAGGATATGAAATTTGTTTTAATCAGGATTTTTTGGTGTATTTACAAGTGGAAATTGATTGTTTATTTACAGAATTTGTTTCATTTCTATTTACGGATAAACTCCATGCAAGATTTCTGAATATAGTTTCTTTATTATTTATATTCTTTTTATATTGTAGCATTGGGTAGCAGCAGCTTTTTAACATTTTAATATTATAATTATGTAAACACATAAAGAAATTAAGATTTCCCAAAACTAAAATTGTCATGGAAATTATATTATTTATATTGTTTGAATGTAATGTTTGGTGTGATTATATAAACATATAAATACATATGTCACTTGCAAATGTGTCTATATAAAATAATTAGACACATAAGAGATGTCTGGAACTATTAACTTAAGGATCAAGAAAATAAAAAAATTGTTAGTTGTAAATATCTCTCACCTTGGTGACGGATGCCAATAGTAACATGTCAATCCTCATAATTGGGTTAAAAAAAACACATATCCTCTTTCCCAAATTTTTACATTCCAAATTCTTTAATAATCATTATATTTAAAGCTGGTTATGTTATTTTTAACGTCTATTATTTTAAAATATTGTTGTTGTGTGGCGAAGTATGAGGGAGTGGTTCAAGAAGATTGGAGAGGACCAAGTGTATCGGTTTTCACATAAATATTGTAACAAATTTTTTGAAATTCATAGAATGTTCTTTTCTAATATTATATATTCAATGACAAGAGCAATAGTTGATTTTAGAAATACCAACATTGTAGTGAACCAATATCATCGTTGTAGTATAAGAAGGTTTAATGACATGTCTCGCAAAGAAACCACTATGGATATGCTTGTTATAATATTTTGACTTAAATACATTGTTCAAGAGGACAATTAACTAATGGAAAACATGGGGATAGAACCCTACCAATTTTTTGTATATCTTGCGAGCTATTTATGACTTCCATGCTTTTCGAAAACTTTGACTTTGTTAGTGCTAGTGTTGTCGAGGTTTGATTATGAGACATGTTAATGTTATTATTATTTTCTCATTTTCCCAGCCAATCTCGTGCCTTTTTAAACCTTTATCCTAGTCCAGTACTTTTTTGTGAACAAAAACACAACTTTTCTTTCACGCATATATGGTGCGACCATAATAGGGATTGCCTACACCTGAAAATGGCAAAGAGAAAATGTGCAAGCTACATCTACAAAGGACACAGAAAAGGTTTTTGACCTTGAAATCAATGGTCCGGGTTCTATATATTGTCATTCTTTCTTCCACTAATAAATGAAAAAAATGGATTAATTACTATTGTGGTTATTCTTGATACCAATTGTCATTTAGAAATGGGACCTAAAATCATATGGATCTATTTTTTATGTTGGACTCGAAAATGTATAGAACTTGTCATTCTTATCCAAAACCTCAAATCATATGGCAAGGGTTTTCATACTAATGCCTCTTGCCTAGAATTTTAATAACATGAATGTTTCATCATCACCTTTGGTTACACAAGAACACAAAAAAACTCTAGGACTCATATTTCGCTCCGTACCAACCCTAAATTAATTGAATATGATGTAAATGTGAAGTGTAAAAAAAAGGATTTAAGGGTTTGTTACAAATAATTAGTTTAATCCAATGAATTCACAATTAATCATACATAATTAGAACAACACATGTATACTTGCAATAATGATAAACAATAGAATGGTAGCTCAAATACCTAAGAGGAGATGAAGACTTAGCTATATATACACAACATATGAGATTTGGACATGCAAACATGTGAAATAGGTTGATCAGAAGCTAGAGATGTTTTGTTCTCGATACCGGAGCAAAACATAACTTGGTGAAGGACTATAAAACTGTTATACACGGTCTTGCCCTAATTTCCTAAGGTCTTGAATGAAGTTTTTGTGGTCTTGGACCCTTTTTTTATTCAACTTTTATAACTTTATGTGTGTTTCACTTGCTTATAAATGTGCTTTGTTGTATGTCACTCTTGTTCGCACAACCTCAACACAACTTGTAACAACCTACAACAAAGTGGAAACCTTAGATACTTGAAATACCCTTCATCAAAGCATTAGATAACAAAAGGAGAAATTAGTGTGTGGTGAGGCTATACTACCCTTGGTGATAAACCCCTGCCAAACCAATCCAAACATTACATTGCACGCCCTCGAGTGGCATCAAACCTCATACAGTTCTACTAAGTACTTGTGCAAGTGTGAGTGTGATCTAAGTCAACACCCTATAATTTATCTTTTGTCTCTTAACATAAATATAATGGGTTAACTATAGAGTAGATAATGTACCTAGCATGGTATTAGTGTGCTTCAACTTTTAGACTAAACCTTATCACTTTGAGACCTTTGACAATGCTTGGAGTGACTTTGCTCTTGCTAAGACATGACTCTAGGACCTTTGCATGCTTTGAAATGGAGGAAGTTAAACTATTTAACCTAGTTGAGTTCTTTAGAACTGTATTAGTGATTGCTTAAAAGGACGTGCAACTACTTTAGAAAGATTGAGTAAAGTCTTTAGTGCTTTTGGATTGATATTTGTAATAGGATCTTAGTTTATCTAGCCATAGTGTCCTTTCAGACCTCCTTTGGTACTTTTCATTTTTAGCATTTCCCTCTTAGGCTTTATAAAGATGATATCACACTCTTTTTCAAAGGGCACCTCTAGGAATATCAAAGAATGTAGGTTTGTAGGTTCTTCTCTATAGCAGTGAGGTGCAATATCTCTAGTGTTGTTATCCTATGTACCCATTGTTGGACTTCCGAATCTGTACGAAGCAGGACCATTAAAAAACTATTTTCAAAATTAAAAAGCCATTATATCAATGCCAAAAAGGTAAAAGTAAAAAGTCAAACATAATATGTAAAAGGCATGATCATATCATTGGTATGCCCTGTCTCCTAGTTGAAATCTCAAACTCCACAGTTGACCTCACAATAGATTTAGAGGTCTTTTAGAGTGTGAACGGTTGTTAGAAGAGGTTAGGAGGCTACATATTTACCATTTGTGATACTTGTCTTTTCATGGAAGTACCTAATCCTCGTAATTGACTAATTCCTCCGTTGGGGTCCTTGGGAATGGAAAACATATCATGGAAAGGTACACATTTTTTATTTTCTTGCATATCATGCCCGAGATGGGATAATTATCATACTTCACTAGATTTCCTAAGTCAGGCCTTGAAAAATATGGCTCCTTGAAGCATTAAATGTTGAAAGCTCACAGTCATGTCAATTTCATTAGTGTCTTATCTTCGGTAAGGATTTCCCATCGCTTTCATTGTGCCTTGCATTCTCCCCTCCAAGTTCACTCATACATTTTCTTGGTTGATATTGTTGTTGGTTGACCATGTGTCGCTTCTTTATTTTCCTCTTCTATATCCTACTTTATATTTTCACTCAGTAGTGTTGGCTTCGACTAAATATTTGTGAGTTTAAGAATGTAAGACCTCATTGAATCAACTAGCCCTTCCTCATAAATACTCCTCTCAAACTATTTCATTGGCTACTACACCACTTTTGTCACTATAATTTTGACATTATATGGTTGTGGTATTCCTTTGACACATGTTCGCACAATCATTGATTTGGTATTTCTCAATTCTTTGCTTATTAATGGCTTATTATCATTATTTCACATATTTTATTTTCTTATATATTTTGCAATCTAAATATATTAGATGTAAATTTTCCTCACTTTTTATATCTTTTGTTTTCTTAGACTTTTACTATCTAGTCACATTGGATGCCCACTTTACTCTCTTTTCACATCCTTTGTTTTCCTAGATTTTGTTATCTCGTGACATTGGATGTTCTTTTTCTTTACTTTATCACGTCTTTTGTTTCTTTTACTTTATCGCATCTTTTTTTTCGTTATGTGTTATCTACTTAGGTTAGATGTTACATCCTATCAACCTTACAAATTTTATAATTACCTTTAGTCCTTTCATTTTTTGTGTTCACATTTGTGCAAATATAAGAATGAATACAAAATAATACATCTCATAACAGCTAAGTACAACATCCAACAATATACAAAATAGAGCTAAATTGAACAAAATGTTGTCATATATACTTATGCAATGTTTCTTTACATCCAAATACATGTAGTACATCATACGCATCAAACACCACCTTCAACCCTATCTAAGCGAAGAGCTATGCAATGTGAGGATGCATCATCTCTAGCAATCCTGAGCAATCAAGGTAAGGATTGTGCCCTACATATCAATCCCTGAGACTCTCCCCAAGTTGTGGTGGAGTATCTCTAGGATTGTAAAATGTTTTCACCAATAACATGTTCTCAATCAATGTATAAACTCATAGTTGACATATGGGTCTGATGCTCCTCTAAATAGGCTTGTTGGGTATTTGTAACACGTCACAATGTTTCAACATCTCCCTTGGACACAATTGTAGATGACGAAGGACTTGGATCTTCCTTTTGTCACTATAAAGGTTGTGTTGCTTCTCCAACAATTGTAAATGCTCTTTTTGGACGTCTAGTTGTTGGTGTCATTAAATCATGTATAGTTGCAATATCTTAATGTGGTAAAACACCATCCAATATTTCATGGCATGTGGCCTCGATGAGAAAGTGCCAGTCCCTTATCAGGTTCCCCTTTCACCTCCTACTCTCAACAGTCTCCAGTTGCATTCGAATCAAATATTCCAAAGCTCCATACACTCAATTTTATGCAATCACAATATATCAAATGAAGGGCTTGGACTCATATATATCTTTCAAACCAAAAATATCATAATTTCTAAAATTATTCATCTAAGTTTTTAAAATCCCCATATCTTAGAAAATACATATCTTAATGGACAAACCAAAAGAAACATTAGAGTTTTAACATTGTAATGAATTTAATATTTTTGAAAAAAAAAACTAAAATTGGAAAGTTACTAATCTTTCATGTCTACAAGGCTAATTTAGTGACCCACTTGCATACCTTACACCATATACCCAACCCAGTATCTCATTTTCCTCCTCAGGATTGTTAGACAGGGTTATTTTTCCATATATGCACTGTTTACCTTTTTCTTTGGATAATTTCAAACCTAATTTTGTCACTCTTTATAGCCTATCCAAACCCGACCCAACATTATTATTCCTTTTTTGGTCTTCTAACCTAATGTACCTTCTCTTTGTTGGTTATCTAAACTTGCCTATGTAATTTTATCTTCTTTTTGGGTCTTCCGAACATAATTTTACCTCTCCTTTATAGGCTATCTAGACGCTTCCTAGCACCTTCCCCCCCCCCTCTTTTTTTGCATAATCTTGCATTGCATTTTTTTTTAGTCTTGTACCATTGGGGTTAACATAAACATTTTTGTTACCCACGACAATCGAGACAAAGGATCATGCATGCATTCACTTTCACATAAACGTAAACAAGGGAAATATATTTCATTGTGTTCATCATCTCAATTATTTATTATCATCATTTCCTTTGATTTTTGTAATATGTTAATTTTTTGAAGTATTTTTTCATGTTAAACTAGTTTGACACGTGTCAAGTGGGGCATATATATACACCTTATTTTCACTTACGATTTATTTTACAAGACTCGTCAGGTATTAGTTTACTTGAATTTACGTCCTAAAGAGAACATTTAGGATTAAGGTAGGCTAAATTGTAACACGCCATAGGAGATTGTTGTGGAATTTCTCTTCCTACCACCACTTGCAAATTGCCTTTTCATTAGCTTCAGCTTGGCTCCATAGGTTCACATTCCCTTCGTTTATAGCATTGCTTCATTAAATTTCACGTAGTTGATCCTTCATTGAAATCCCTTCTTTCACCTAGCATCATTAGTCAAGTTGATGACATCAACAGAAACTGAGTTACTACTTCTAGGGTTTAACTCCGTATATATAAGGTTCTCATTTTTCATTTCTTCATATATCATCGAACAATTCACTCTAAATTCCCTCCCAAATCTGACTTAGAAGGAAAAGAGAACTTAGGGTTTATAGGAGCTTCTATTGAAGAAGACAACTTAGCATTGAACCATTGAAAAAACACCAACAATAAGAGCTAGACAAATAAGGTCTACCTTAGGTCTTTGATGTTCCTAGCTTGAGATTTACTTAGGTCTTCTGCCTTAACATCTTGGACTTTGCCCACAACCACCTCTTACAAAGTACTTAAAGTCGAAGGAGCAGGGGGAATTAATGCACCAAGTCAACGAAAAGTAAGTTTCTCTAATTGTAATATCTTTCCCTTTCTTTGGTTTATGATTGTCCTTTGTATCATGCACTAAATAGGATAGGTTAGTATATCTTTATTTTTTGCATGATAGTTTTTACTTTATAGCTCTTGATTTTGCCTAAAGGCACCCTTCGATCTAGTAAGATTCTACACCTCATATGCTTAGTTATTGAATGTGTATTCCCCTTATAACTACCTTAAATCCTCATATGCATAGAACTATTGTTCTATGGCCTCAAACATCTTTGCGGACCAATAATTTGTGTGTGTTGGCCGAAGAATGGTCTTCTACCTTATTTTGTTTTAGGGGATCCCCATAGACGTTATATCGAGAGACAACTTAGCATTAATCCATTGAAAAACATTAGGAATAAAAGTTAGACCAACAAGGACTACCTTTGGTATTTGATGTCCCTAGCTTAAGATTTACTTAGGACTTCTATGCATTCATCTTAGACTTCGCCCTCATCAACCTCTCACAATGTATTAAAAGCCCAAGGGGATTAATACACCGACAAGTCAACCCCAAATAAATTTCTCTAACCGTAATTTATTTTCCTTTCTTCGATTGATGATTTTCCTTTGTATCATGTACTAAATAGGATAGAGTGATATATCTTTATTTTTTACATTATAGTTTTTACTTGATAGCTCTCTATTTTGCCTCAAGGCACCCCTTGACCTAGTAAAGTCCTACATCTCATATCCCTAATGATCAAATGTATAGTCCCCTTATAGCTCCTTTAAACCCTCTTATGCAAAGTACTCTTGTTCTATAGCCTTAAACAACTTCATAGACTGACAATTGGAGTGTGTTGGCTTGAGAATGGTCCTTTACCTTATCCTATTTTAGAGGATCCCAGAGACTGTTATTGGCTTGCATATATAAAATTTTGTCATAAAAGAATATTGCTCCTTTTTAAATAAAGAATTATTAGGCAACTAATAGACCATTTTCCTAGAGGTAAGATTGAAGCAATATGATAATGATGACCAGGGTTCAATTTTGCTAATACGTTTTGTTTAAAATAGTTATTGTAATGGAGCCAAATTATCATGATTGTGATAATATAAAATTAGATTAAAAAGCAATATTAAAAAAATGATTGAGGCTTGAAGTGAGAATCTTATGAGATTACTAATTTCTTAATATGCTTCATACACATGACAAAACATACAATTATGAAAAAACAAAAACAAAATATTGATCCTTCTAGGCACATTTGCGTGTATATAAATACAATCACAAGTAACTATAATTTAACATGTGTGCCCTCACATAGTTTACAAAATTTATTTTCCAATAAAATCCATGTCAAACACAAATGCTTAACTACATACATGTCTTCTGCTATTTTCAACGGTGCAATTCGCAAATCCTCTTGTTGCCTCAAAATGATTGTCTTTAGGTTAGACCTTCAATTTAAACAAATTATTATATATTTATGCCTTTTCAAAAAACAATATTAGCATGACATTAAATAGGGAAAAAAATCTTTAAATGTAGAGGAAAGAAAACATTATGTTTTTCTTCAACTCTTGTTCCTTGAAGAAATCATCCACTATGATAATAAGTAAAGATGTGGCCCACATAGAATGGTGTTTGTGACATCAACAATATGCACAAATTTACTATTGTGTCAATTTACACTTGCAAGTTAGTTGTGAATTGGGTCATTCTCTCAAATATGTTTTGTTAAACACAATACAAACGTACACTTTTTGTCTTTCCACTAATAATTAACACTTACGTCCTCCTTATAAATCTTCTATAATGTTTTATGTTAATTTCCCATTTAGTACTCAATCATTCTTAATAAGTCATCGATTCCATGATATTACTCTATACCTTTTGTACAATTTTTCATCCCCACCTCTTGCCAACGAGTATTCCCTTGCAACACAAGCAATCAACTATGCTACTTAGAAAAGGGACGTTCAACATATAGTTGCCAACACCCTCAAATTTCATAGTTCCGAGGAAGCTTGTGTTGGCATAAACATTATTCAAGTTTTGAATCTCATATTGGACACACATGTACTTGAGAAAGGAGTTCCATAATTCATGAACCTCCTTATTACCCTACTTAACTTTTCATGCTCCAATCATTTGATTTTTAGTTAGGATCACGACCCCACATAGATGCCATTATAATGAGAGTGACACGTTGAGAAACTTGACCCTGATTTATAAATAGCAAATAGTTTGTGATAGCATGAACTCTATATAACGTACAAGGTATAAACATGTAAGCTCTACATTTGTAGAGCGAGACATTGGATGTATGGGCCTTATGAAACAGACCTCGTCTTCCTAGGAAGCTTGTGATTATCATGGAAAGGTTTGTTTTGGAATGCATGATTTATAGTGGCTATTATGAAGCACAAAGTAGTAATGAAAAGTATTAACATATTGTCAAGAACTAGAAGGAAACACTAATTTTATATGAAGTTGGGAAATAGTATTATGGGAATTTATTTAAAAACCAAAAAACATGCATCTTTGTTAATTTGGGAAAATCTTCATAAGCATAATGATTCCTCCGTATTAATTTAATTTTTTAAATCAATGAAAATCAAGAAATTGAAAAGGTCTTTAACCAATTCAAACTTTTAAAAGCAATGCAATATTAATTTTGTTATCAAACACGATCCAAGAGTGCTTTGTCAGCCCCGCTTGAAATGCCAATAAATTTTATTAATTCCTTTTGTAAACATATTTTGATGTATTTAGCCAATAAATTGTTCTATCTCATATGTGTCATTTCTTAAGACAATACAAAAGAAATTTCAATATTTTATTAAATTTGCGTAAAGCAACAATGATTTAATATTTTTTTATTTTAACAATCTTTTGTCACATTTATCATGTTGCAAATTTTGTAGTTGATGTGAAGACATAAACTATGAATGTCTTTTTAGGTCAGCTTCAAACTTTTTTTAGACAAATCAAACCACTTGTAATCTGATCTCTCTATTCATAAACTTCCCCAAGAAAGCCTCTTCAACGTTTTGATAGCACGTGATTTTTTTGATAGTACAACATAAGCTTTCACAAATCATTGGAGATCAAGCTGCACTTGAAGTTATTTGACCAATCGACTTCAAATCAAATATTTCAATCCAGTAACCATCAGGATCCTTGATAAAAGCCAGACCTTTCATTTTCCCTGCAAAACAATAATATATTTCTCAAAAACTGCCTATAAATCATAAAATGCATTTACATTACAATAAAGTATCAACAAACTTATCCTGGTTATCTATTTTTTATCAGTGTTAATTAGGAGTAATAATTCTCTGAATTGCAATTACAGGGGGGGCCCTCCCCTGTTTTTATAGATCTTAGGCCCTATGCATGTAAGATGTAATGGATGGCCTCCATTGTAAGTTCTACAGTCATAAAGGGTAACCTCTTGTGATAACTAGTATTGCAATGAAAACAAGGAGCAACCTTTTATATTAAGAAAGTCTTGTAATGAAAAACCTTTTAAGGTTTCATCATCTACTTTTAAGCAATGGCTCTCAAGATGTCAGCGTTTCTTTCTTCCCCTTCCTAAGGGAGAATCCACATGCACCACAAAGGATGTGGCATAAAATTGAACACATTAAAATATATGCTAAACTGGTATTTTTAGGAAAACAAGACCATATCTAAGTAATGCAATGAAAACAAGGATCAACCTCTTATGTTAACAAAGTTTTGTAATGAAAAACCTTTAGGGTTTCATCCTCTACTTTTTAGCAATGGTTCTCAAGATGTTAGCATTTCTTTCTTACCTTCCCTTAGGGAGAATCCACATGCACCACGGAGGATGTGGCATAAAACCACACATACAGTTTAGAATACAAGCCAAACTGGTATTCTTAAAAAAACAAGACGGGTTCAGTTGACTGGAATCCTCAATAAACATTTGTTCCTAAAAATTGCACTGCAGCACACCTGACAATACAAGCAAAAAAATGTGTCCTAAAATAGACAGTACATATTAGGATCCATTGTTGGGCGTTGAACTATGTACAATTTTCATAGGTAAAATGTTACATTAAATATTCTTTGAATGCAAGCACAAAATGTAAAATAATAGATAATATTTAAACTTTATCATTAATATTTATGAAGTTGTTTTAACTTTTTATTTTATATGAGTAAAGGATTCGTTTTTAAGAGCCCCACATCCCTTACAAAGATTATGGTTATGCACCACCGTGGTCACCAGGATTTTCTACCCAGTCTTAGTCTTAATTACATAGGAGCACACTGGCTTTGACCTTGGATCCTTTGTGCAGCAAGGGCTCCAACATGGTACCAGACCACAACAAAACAGACTTGTTTTGACGATTGCATGGAAGTTGGACTTCATTTCTTATCCTTCCAATGTTCCTGTTTTTGGAATATTGCATATGCATGTGTTAAAAGCAAGCATAATCTTTAATTATGTCCCTACTTTGCAAAATGGGAGCTGAAGTAAAACAGTGTATCAACTGCAAGATGTGTCTAAATGGAATGGATTTGTCCTGAGAATGACTTTTAACTGGATGAAGCATACAATATGTAAAAGTCCTCAAAATGAATGTATCACTGAATTGCTTAAGACTGCAGGGGCTTATATATAGACATTAGAAATTGAAAGAAACTCGTGGTGCAACAAGACCAAGTGCTTTGGGTTGTAGTAGAATCATGTTATTTATCATTTCCTAATGCTTGAAACACATGAAGACAAGAACTAGCATTATTAAATTATGATGTAGTGCAAGCGAAACAGATCATCTAAGAGGAGTGCTCTGATTAAGTTTAGAAGTGTGTACATAAGGGATTGTCCCCACACACGGAGGAAAAGTTATGTGGGCAGCCCAATCTCCCATGGACACCCTCGAAATGGTAAGCACCATATGGTCCTCACTTCCCCACTCACTTAGCATACATTAAAAGTTTGGTAGGTCTGACAATTAAAGGTTTATCCATTTCAGAAAGGTTCCCAAAAAACATAAATGCAAATATAATATTCAATACAATCAGAAAAATAAATTGAATTCAACAAAATAATGACTTAAATGCAGAAAAAAATGTACATAACATGAAAGGAAAGTCACTGGGAGTGAATCCGAAACAGAAGCAAAATCATGTTTATTAGTTTTACAAGGTGGGTGTCAGGTAAATGGGCAATCACAGACTTGTCAACAAGATCAACTGAGCCTCAACCACCAACAAAGGTCTAAATCTTCAAGAATCTATTTCAATTTTTCTCCAACCCGGTGACTATGCCACCCCAATATACTAAGAACTAATTACGCTGATAGGCATTCTACAATGGTAGCTGAGGAGGGTGAGGAAGGGTGAGGAAGGGTGAGGTAGAGTGGTGTTGGTGGTTTATAACATCTGTGAGTAGTTGAAAATCAATTTTCAACCATATATTTTGCGTCCATTTAACCATCGCTTAGAAGTTTTTTCTTTTCATTTATAGTCAATTGAAAAAATATCTTGGCCATATAGTGGAATTTGGAGCCCAATTTATATCCCAGAGATTTTTTCAAGCCTGACACAGTGATGCAGCTGGATTGACACCATTTCCACCAGTCAGTGAGAAATTTGTAGAGAAGGTAATATAGTTATTAATCAATGTGTTATGCAAAAATCCAATATAAAGGCTGTGAGATTGATATCCCACAGCATTTTCCAGATAGATGTATTAAAGATAACTGGACTAGTTTTTATTTTAGTGCCTTGAAGCTTCTTGCTGTAGGGGTAACAATTATAAGGTTCTTCAAATGTGGCAGAGCTCTTCCCTCTTCTAGCTAGATTTCCTATCACCTAGAACTATGGCAAATCAAACTAATGACAAAATTATACATTCATTAACAATTTGCTAAGCTCCAAACCGGCACAGTTTAATTATAGTGGTGAACGATTCATATGTCATCATTCGACGAAATCAGCACGACAATTACTGGTCATGTGCACAATGCATCCCCGCATAGCAGACTTTCCTAGGGCATTTTTATCTAATTATTTATAATAATGCTTCTCTTGAAGATGCAAGACTCACATGTTGTATTGACGTCACAAGAATTTACTTGTCAATCTTTACTCGTCAATCAATAAATCGCGATTTGTCAACAAGGAACATGTTAACATTACTAAGGCTTAATTGTCTGGTTCAGATATGTTATTACATCTATTCTTGTTTGGGGACAATGAGACAAGGGAGAAACGTCTCCACACACTTGCGTTTGAACAAAATTGCAAGGGTATATCTCTTAAATTCAGGGGACATCTGTGTTTCTTTGTATGCAGGAGGGGTATCAGGGATGTTGTGACATCCCCACAATGGTCGAGCATTTTCATGACGTCCTTGATGTCCAGCATCATTTAACTCTATCATTCAAGAGAGGTATAAGTTGAACACGCCATTACATATGGCCACAAATGCACTTAATCCAAAATGGTATGTGGAGAGGCCTAGTAGATTTAATCCCTTGGAGGACGAGGATGTGAATAAGGGATAAATGAAGGCCCTCAAAATAGTTTATAGTGCAGAGGAGGTTGGAATTCAATGGCTCACACTTATTAAACTTGATGGCTACAAATCTTCAGCAATGATAGACACACTAACATTGGCACATGAGAACCAAATGAGTTGGTGGCGACTATATGGGCGTCCAACTTCGCTATATTCACTTGCAATTTGCTTTCCTTTCCCAGGTTTCTAGTTTCTCTATTGCTAAGAAGAATTTTTCAACATATCGTTGGATCCACTCTCTTAAGAGAAAAAGACTTACCTCTAAGACAGCAGAAAAGCTTGTTGTACACACTGCCTTGCATCACATGGATCGCAAGACATCTGAGTACAAGTAAACCCCATCATTATGGTGGAATGTAGGTCTTGGGAGCCAAGACAAGTTGAAGAGGACCATAATATAGCAGGGATTGATTGGGATCCCCTTCGAGAATAAGGACGAGGACGACATTCCACCGAGGAGTGTTTCACGGATGTTATTTCAAATGTCGATTCTGAATTTTGAGTTGCACCTTTCTGGACTATGATTTTTGATTTGGACATTAGCATGTTGAACAGTTGGTGTATTAATCAAAAAAATTGTAATAATAATGTGTCTAGTTCTACTATAATGTACGCTTCCCAGTGTAATTTCATTGATGTATCTCAATTCTCTATCATTTATGATTTTGGATTAATGATTGATGATATTGACCAATCACAATGGTTTTATTTAGTAATTTATTCATGTCGTATAATTGTTTACCTTATTATTCTGAATTTTGGCTTATTTTACTCTATAAGTTATTTTTTAGTTTATTTGTTTATTTTAAATATTTCAATAATATTTTAATTCCATCCCCAAAATTTCAATTTTTTTTGTCATCCCAAAGTCCTAGGTAACTTAACACATACTACGTGAGTTCCCAACAGACCTGAGGTGCTATGACTTATGGGAACTGTTGGTGTCGAATCACAGCACCCCTGGGACTCCGCAATGCGATCGTTTGAGACTCCCAGTGCGATTGCACAACATGGAGCTTTTCCCAAGTGTGGGACCTCGCGAAATCGGAAAAGCTCTCCGGATGAAAGCCGGCTCCTATTCCTCTGTTCAGATGCACCAATGAAACGCAGAGGTTTACCCCAAAAAACCTAATCTAACTACCAAGGAGACAGGGAGAGAGAAATGCATGAAAAATAAACCTAAGCTAAAGAGGTGATGCACCGAGGAATGAAGAACATATGTTTTGCCAATTAAACACAGACCACAGAAATGGAATGCAATATTATGCACAGATAAACATATTCACAGTGAAAGATCAGGAGGATGCAAAATGAAACACATAGAGGGTTGAGAAACATCCACAGTCATGCATTTATTTGCTCCGAAGGTTGATACAATACACTGCAAAAAATGCCCAGAGGCAAAGGTGCATTACAGTTTCAAATGGGAGGTTTGAGCTCCACAACTCCACCTGCCAAAGAGAAGAAGGGAGGAGGCACAAAACAAAAATGTTCGACCTTTTAAAAAACAGCCCCTCCTTACATTATATAGGAAGAAAAGATGAGAGAGGAGAAGAATTCGCCCCCCCCCCTTTTCCCAACCACCTCCAAAACTGCATTCAATTCTTCAACAACCATGGTGGCAGATGAGATCCCCAACGCCTGTCGGGTTCGGAACTCCCTCGTGCATTTGCATCGGGCTTGGAAACTGGCTCGACATGCTTCCTTTTCATGCTCTTCCGACGTGTTTTCCCGATTTGCTTTTGCGTCGGGTTTTGGCGACCCGAAAACATATTTTCTTGTGTCGGGTTCTTTAGAGCTCCCGACATGCTTTTTGACCATGCGACCCCGACTTGTTTTCCCGCCCCGGAAACCCGATTTCCTTGTGCGTCGGATTTTTTAACCCTTCCGGCATGTCCTTTGGTGTCGGGTTTTGGTGGGCTCCCGACATGTTTCTCCTTCCGCGCCCTGTTCCTCTGCCACGCTTTTCCGCCGCCTTCGCCCGACTCCTCCGCCCGCGATTTGCCCTGGCATCGGGCCGGAGAGGGAAAATATACAACAATTTGGCGACTCAACGGGATTACCTGCCTGCTAGGTAAAAGATCAGTGGCCTTAAGCAATCCATTGGGCATGGAGTCATAAGCAAGCCTGAAAACTGATCTGAACTTTGAAAACTTCCCTCTGAGCCACTTGAAACCCACCGGACATGGAGTTGTTCTCACCAAAATGCCACTGAAATGAACTATGCAAGAGCAAAACCAGCAACACCAAAAACTATATACAAAACTGAAAATCATACATGTCCCAAATGGAACATGCAGAGTGTGAGCAAGCACTTCTTCTGCTGAAAGCAAACCTACCTACTCTACTCTAACTGGAAGCAAGGATGAGCTAAACAAACCCTGCAACTGGTTGTGCAAAATAGCTTCCTTTCTTCAAAATTGGCAGCCATGCAATTGATTTGGCACTGATCATGGCTGTTTGGATGGATGGAAAATCAACAAGAAGCTGGTCTTCTACCCAAATCATCAAGGTATCAGCTGAAGGCAAATCCAATACCTCTTTTAGTTGCTCTGCATTTGAATTGAAGAGGTATGGCAGCTGATCCTTGGTACTTTGTAGCTCACCCTCATGCTCAGAAGCAAGCATGACTGGTTGTGGCTTCTCCTTTGGCTCCAATGAAGCCAAATACCTTATTGGGCAAGGTCTGATCCGTTTGATATGCCCATAGCTCTGATTTTGTACTCCAAGAATGGAGTCTTCTTGTAGACCCTCTTGAATGGATGATGTGGAAGAAATGGTGGAATCCTTCTGTCCTTTCTCTTCCTTCGATGAAGAACATGGAAGATTAAAATCTTCCAATCTTGATTCCAAAGGGCTGCTACAAGATGCAGGCTGTTGTAAATGAATGTTCTCCTTCATGACAGCAGACTCTGGCGTTTGGAATGTGGATGATGAAAGAGAGAATGGTGAAAACTCAACCGGTTCTTCTCCATCAAAACAGTCCTCCAAATCTGATAGGTAAACTGCCTCATTGTTGTCCCGTTGTTCGTGTTCAACTTCCTCCATGGTGTCCTCTGGATCTGCAACTTGACCACCATGGTTTCCTTCACTCTCCAATATTGAGTTTGAGAGATCAAACTCCTCTTCAGTACTAGAACTCGGGAGAGGCGAAGTAGAAAGAAGAACTGAAGGTTCTCCTGTAGCCTGCTTTGTGCTCAAAGCCCTTAGATCTGCACTTTTCTCCTCCACAACTAGGATGTGCTCCTCTTCTTTTGCCTTTGGAGCAGCTTCTCCCTCCTCTATTACTCGAAGGCAATCTTGCTCTTGAATGAGCTCCTCCTCCAGCATGAAGTTCGTCAAGTCAAACTCTTCGATCTGCTGCTCTAGAGGACAAGTTGGGACTGCAAGATCTCCTTCTTCTGCTGCAACAGAATCAGTCCTGACCACCATTTGTTCTCCAACCCCAACCTCTTCTGTAGGCCTAACCATCAAGGGGATCTTTGTCATCCCAAATCTAAGAGCCCAACTCTTCAGACTTTGAATTTCTTCCTCTTTGTTGGCACTCTCTTTTTGCTGTGGTTTTCCTTGGCTGGCATTCTGATTTTCATCCTCCCAACATGGATTAGGGGATGCAATAGGAGGGATAGGTTGAAACTCAACTGATTTGACAATTTTGTGTGGTGGTGGAGGCGGTGAAACCTCTTGTTTCTTTGGAGTGGAAGGTACTTCATTTAGCTCTTGTGGAGGGGGTTTGGATTTGGAAGAGAAGAGGGCAGAAAAACTGAGATGGGATAGAAGACTAGGGGGTAGGGGGATGGATTCAACATTTAGGGCAGCAGATGGTGAGTTTAAAACTTGACACTGCTGAAATGATATAGATTGAGAAGGAGGAAAAGAAAGAGTATGAGGTGGTGTGCTTACCCATTGACAAGGTTGCAGAATACTTCTCTCATACACCTCTATTCCTTCAATCCACCTTGTAAGTAATGGCAGTGTTGCAATCATGAAGTCTAACTTCTCTTGAGAGCTGTAATGCCTTGGAAAAGGTCCCACCCATGGACAAGGTGCTCTGCAACCAATTCCAAATGCTTTCATTTGTGCCTGAGCCCTAGATTGCACCATGTTCACCTCCATCTTTTGGATTTTCTCCAGCAGATCTGCATTTTCTTCTTCATTGTCTTCATTGCATGCGTACCCTTGCTCTTGGAAAGCTCCATAGCCAAACTGATTTTGGCATTGCTGCTCATATGGGTATGCATGTTGATCCTGAACTTGACCAAAATGCTGATTTGGAGGATTTGTAAAACATGTTGGAGGTGTGATATATTGCTGCTGTTGATGTGGATTCCATGATGGAAATGAAGTCATGGTTGCACAACTTCATGGAATGGAAAAGGATGAAAGAGATGGAAAGAAAGATGGGTGGAAATGGATGGGAACGGGTCTGTAACTCAGAGAAATGGGTTGCTGATCAGGTGGAGTCGCCAGATGTGTTTTTGAAAATGCCTCTAAAAGGTTGGATGTTGCCAAGTTACACACCAAACTTGACAATATCGAAATCGAGATTAAAAATTTGAAAGACCCGGAGGAATGCAATCTTCAGTTCGAAACTCATGTCATGTTGTGCAGCTGCGGATTCCCGAAAAGCACAGTCGGAACTCAGGTCATGCGATGCAACTCACAAAACCCGAATTGCTATGTGTCGGAACTTGGAACATGTCCGACACCCCTCAAAACCCGATTTTCTTTGTTGTTGGGAATAGGACCATGTAATGCATCCCCCAAAACCCGAATTGCTGCTTTGATGTTCTCGGGTCCCGAAAACCCGAAATCACTAAAAACCTGAAATTTTGAAAATCAAACTCTCAAAAAACTAAGAATACCCTTTTGAAGATTACAGTCGGATCTACCAACTGGTGAAATTTTGACCTGTTCCGAGCGAGTTAAGCCCTTGAAAAATGATTTTGGGGTTCAGGCTAGGAGGTGCAAAATTTGAAATTTGTAAAAAACTGCAATTTTTAGTGCAAATTTCATGAAAACTCCTTCAAATTTTTGATGGAATGACCTCTTGGTCCCACCGGGCGTGCCAAAACTGTTGGTGTCGAATCACAGCACCCCTGGGACTCCGCAATGCGATCGTTTGAGACTCCCAGTGCGATTGCACAACATGGAGCTTTTCCCAAGTGTGGGACCTCGCGAAATCGGAAAAGCTCTCCGGATGAAGGCCGGCTCCTATTCCTCTGTTCAGATGCACCAATGAAACGCAGAGGTTTACCCCAAAAAACCTAATCTAACTACCAAGGAGACAGGGAGAGAGAAATGCATGAAAAATAAACCTAAGCTAAGCAGGTGATGCACCGAGGAATGAAGAACATATGTTTTGCCAATTAAACACAGACCACAGAAATGGAATGCAATATTATGCACAGATAAACATATTCACAGTGAAAGATCAGGAAGATGCAAAATGAAACACATAGAGGGTTGAGAAACATCCACAGTCATGCATTTATTTGCTCCGAAGGTTGATACAATACACTGCAAAAAATGCCCAGAGGCAAAGGTGCATTATAGTTTCAAATGGGAGGTTTGAGCTCCACAACTCCACCTGCCAAAGAGAAGAAGGGAGGAGGCACAAAACAAAAATGTTCGACCTTTTAAAAAACAGCCCCTCCTTACATTATATAGGAAGAAAAGATGAGAGAGGAGAAGAATTCGCCCCCCCCCCCTTTTCCCAACCACCTCCAAAACTGCATTCAATTCTTCAACAACCATGGTGGCAGATGAGATCCCCAACGCCTGTCGGGTTCGGATCTCCCTCGTGCATTTGCATCGGGCTTGGAAACTGGCTCGACATGCTTCCTTTTCATGCTCTTCCGACGTGTTTTCCCGATTTGCTTTTGCGTCGGGTTTTGGCGACCCGAAAACATATTTTCTTGTGTCAGGTTCTTTAGAGCTCCCGACATGCTTTTTGACCATGCGAACCCGACTTGTTTTCCCGCCCCGGAAACCCGATTTCCTTGTGCGTCGGATTTTTTAACCCTTCCGGCATGTCCTTTGGTGTCGGGTTTTGGTGGGCTCCCGACATGTTTCTCCTTCCGCGCCCTATTCCTCTGCCACGCTTTTCCGCCGCCTTCGCCCGACTCCTTCGCCCGCGATTTGCCCTGGCATCGGGCCGGAGAGGGAAAATATACAACAGGAACCAAGGAAGACATGTTTTTAACATTTATAATACAATGTTGAAAACTTGCAAGAAACTGTGCTTTTATGTTATTTAATTTTTTAATGTTTGTGTATGCATTGTCAACCCATTGTACCATGCTTTAAAGGCCTTGTGTGTTTTTATAGTTCCAGACATACACAAAATATCTTCCTATGATATTTAATATTTAACATAGTTTGTTTTCTAAATTGGTAAATTGAGGGATTCTCTTGGAGCCCTCATCCTAAAAATAATTCGAGAATAAGAATGAAAGAGAGGTCAAAATGAAGAGGAAAGAGATGGGAGAGGAAAAGTGAGAAGTGAAGAGGGATAAAAAAAGGAACATTTAGGAAAGTTTGAAAACCAAGATTCGAGATCAACACTACAACCCAAAATCAGACCCAGTTGAGTTTCTTCATAAATCTTAATCTCATCTTGTGGGAAGAATTGTTAGGAACCTTCCTCTTCTTAACTTCCATACAAACTTGTTCTGAAATTATCTGTAGAGAAATCTTCAAGAATGTTGGATCATGGAGGGAATGCAAGACTAAGTGAGCTCGAGGCCAAAACATCTGCCAAGGGAAAAGAGGAAGATCTGGTTTTCGTCTTCAAGGGTGGGGGTGCTGGAATCCACAAAATGTGAAGCTGGAGGATCATTTGAAACAAGCTTTTGAAAAAGAGGTGAGGTAGAATGTCGTTTGAACAGGGATAACAACAACAAGGGGGGAGAGTCCATAAGAAAGAATTTCCTCATTCCCAAGGAAATGAGATTCAACTACCACTATGATGGATGAAGGGGGAGCCATCATATGGTGATGCTCCTAAGCACCACACCACTAAGTAGGAAGAGGTTTCTTGATCTTCTTTTTCGCACCACTCAAACAAGTTGATTTTCAAGCAGGTCTCTTTGGACACTTAGTATTAAGGTGTTTGTGAGAGAAACAAGTGCGGTACCGGAAGGCCACATGCTCGTAATCCAACTTTTGTTTCCAAACCCTATCCCCCATCTTAAGCCAAATCTCCCCTAGAAGACCATTTTCAAAATCAACCTCCACACAAAGTTTGGCAAATGAAGTGAAATGTATTTTGATGTTTGATGAGAGTAAAAATGAAACAACCATAGTGTGTTCCCAATAGAAGAGAAGGTAGTAGACCAGAAGGGTCGAGGGAGATTCGATAGTCCCACCCAAATGAGAGCAGAAGAAATGATGTCCAAAGAAGCATCAAAGGAGTACCATGGCTTAATACATAGTGCAACATCCTTTCAAAAGCAAGGCCCAACTCGATGAATAGTGTTTCTATCCTCTACATCTTCACATTCAATAACGATACAACCCTACAACATAGGTAAATGGAAATCTCCTTAGAAACCAAAGATTTCCAAGTATCAAAGGCCCACTTGTGGACATCAACCAATTTAGGCCACAACTCATTGAATCTTCATATGAGCCCATGATCATTATAACATTCTTCTTGTACGAAGGACCCATCCCCAAGATTAATAATAAGGTAAACTTCAGAAGCTTCCAAACATATGCAACCAACATGAAGAGATTAAGAAGAAAACAAGTGTTCTAAAGCAGCTTTGTAGGGCCCCAGAGAGAAGAGGAAAGAGCCAAAACTATGCAAGACAGGATGTTGAATGTAGTGGGTACAAATAGTCTATTTTATGTAGTTGAGGAAAAAGATGCAAGAATTGGATACACCTTATTTTTCACTCTTATTAATGATTTTTCTTTGTAGATTATTGGCGCAGTAACCTCTCTAAGTGTGTGCATTAAGGGCCCTGCCCATAAAGAGCAAGTTGGTAACTAATACCTTGTGAGAGAATTGTTGTGTGCCCCATTTGCCCTAGGTCATCCTAGCATGTCTTACCACCCTCTTACTACCTCCTTCCAACCACTTAATATCCTACGTTCTATCACCTTCACAACTACCCACGGGCCACAACACCTTCACATTTGCTCCCAAGAGTCTGCTCCACTTCCATGCTCTTTCCCCTTTAAAACCTTCATGTTGGATAGATGCAAGCCGGCGGCACCAACCCGATATGACTTTCTACTAGTCGATTTTTGTTGGCTAAGAGAGTTTGTGACTTCAGGTTATGTTCCTCTACAAATATGTGCATTGTCGTCATTTCTATCATCTAGGATCATCACATAATCAGTTTATCTGCACTTGCCAAAGTACATTAAAAGAGCTTGAAGATTTAAGGTTTGGTGGAGCTTAGATTTGAAAACTACTTTGGGGCATTGGGTTATTACGAGCTACAAGAATAAGGGTTGCACCAAAAAGGTTTGCCAAGTCTTTGAAGTCCCCAACTTTGGTCTTAGGTCTTCCACTTATACCTTTTGTGATCCACTGACAAACCTCTCATAAGATGCTATTAACCCTGCGGGTGGTTAATGCATCAATGTTGTCTTCAAAAGTAATTATCCCTAAACTTTCCTTTTCATTTATAGTTTATATGATTGAATATGTTGATATTTCATCTATTAAACTAGGATAGAGTAGCATATTCTTTGTCTAATGCATTTTTCTTATTATCGGCCCTTGCCTTTATCCACCATTTGACTTTACATCCTTGTACTGGGTATCTTGCATCCACTTGCTTACTATCTTTATTCTTATAACCTAATATCCTAGTAAGACGCCATTCCTTATCTTAGTCATAAGATTTGGAACTTTAAGCCTTTGATAGGGTGTGGATCATTGTCTTCTAGATCCACGATTCATATGCCTCTTGGTTTTTATCTTGGCTTGTGGGTTGGTCATAGAATAATCTTCTATTTATATGCTAATCTGTATTATTAAGAAGAGAAAATAGGAGAATCATATTGACCTTCTTAGCCCACATACAATTTGGAGAATCAGACATGAAGCTTTCTGTGAAGTTGATTGAGTTATTTTCATGATCATTTTAATCTTACTTTATTTCTTAATTCATCTCATCTTTTTATCTCCTCTTAGCTCCTATAGCTTTATCATAACTTTCTTGACTATCTTATTTATCTTTTATCACTTATGATCATAACAACTCTTACAGTTTTTCTATCAAGACTAAACCCATTCTGATTTTACATGGGTAACTCCTTTCTCATTGAAGGAAATCAGTCGTGGTACAATTTTTTTCAATCTCAACCTAAGCCAATCATTCAATGCAATAAGGTTCAAATTACCTAATAAATCTCCAATTTCCCTTTTAGGACTTGGACCACAATGTGTATGTCACTCATAGCAAGGATGGCTCATATGTCTAAGTTCCTCAAACTAAAGCTCCTATGGAAACAATGCCATTGAAATCATCTTCAAAGCTTCGGAATATTCCTTCTTCAAATCTTCCCAATAACCCTTTTGATAATCCTAGCAATAACACCAATAATACTAACAATTCTCCTCCCGCTACTAGCCAAAAATCCACCGCTTGATAACAACCTTGTGATTGTCAAGTTATTGGATCAAACACCCCTTCTGTAAACCAGTACTAATAATAACACGGCTTAAATGCAAAACCAAGTTTTGCAAATGGCGTCTCAACCCCAACAAATCATTATAGGTTCTACCAACAACACCTTCAGATCCACTTTAGATAACTTTCACATCTATTCCCATGAGTCTGCTCCACTTCCATGCCCCTTCCCCTTTAGAACCTTCATGTTGGACAAATGTAAGCTAACAGCGTCGACCTATTATGAACTTCTACTAGTTGGCTGCCATTAGGTAAGAGAGCTTGTCACTTCATGTTATATTCCCCTATAAATAGACGTCATTGTCATCATCTTTCTTAGCTTAGATCATCACGTAATCGTTGTAGAGCAGCGAGTGATAACGTAGGACAAACAACGTCATCAAAAAGGGCAGAAAACGCCCCAATTTCAGGTCTTAGTTTCAGTTCAACATAGGGTCAAAAAGCGTCATCAAAAAGTGCAGAAAACGACCCAATTTCAGTTTGAAGGCACTTACAGTGAACGTAACCACAAAATACATTTGACACCATTACAAAGGTGCAAAAAAAAACCCATGAAAACAACATCCGAGGGCACAATTTGGGTTGTGTTTTCGGACAAATTTTAGGGCAAGGCATTTCAAAGTGCTAGGAATTTTGATTGTGTTTTCAGACAAATTTTAGGCCATTTCGAAGTGTTAGGGCACACAACTAGGAATTTGTCATTTTGGGGGCAGCTGGTGTAGTTAGGGCACAAAAATAAGACATTTTCAGGGCAAAACGTGACAGGCAAAATACAGCATAGAAAAACGTGATTTAGAGCACATTTTTTGAAAAAAAACACAATCCATAATCACAAGGGAGAAAAAACGTGATTTTCGAAGGTAGCTAGTGCAAAACAAAGAAAATACAAGCATAAATTTAAAGATTTGCAATTTTTCAAGGGTCATTCACTACTAGGGCACACAATTTGTCAATTTTCAGTCACAGTGAGTCGTCTAAGGCACAACCTACCTAGTATAATTTCATTTCTTTGCTTTAAAATAAATTGAAAATCCATTTTTAAAATCTTTCTACATTAATATGCGGATCATTCTATATTTTGGGAAAGGGTTATTTTCTGAGGTATTTTGTCAGGGAAATTTCATTAGACAAATATTCTAGACTTAACTTTCGTACTTGCAAATTAAAAATCCAGATGGAAGACAAATCAAATGAAGTTAATGTAGCCATTGTTGAAAATTCACCAGATGTTGAAAGTGATTAACTCACAGGTAGAGAATATGTAATTTGAAGACAGTAAGGGATCCAAAGTAGGTAAAACTCGACATGGATGGTGTTGGTCGTCAAATAGGACTTTTTGGAAGAGCAACAGTCAGGGGACAAGAAGTCCCTCCTCTTTAATGGGAGAGGTTCCCTTATTCAGAAACGAACTTATTTACAAATGTACAGAACATTGTTTTATGGTCAAACTTGGATATTACGAAAGTGTTTTCCACAAGGATCATCAATTACACAAGGACTGAGGAAAGGGAATAAGAAGATGAGCAGAATAGCAACATTCAGAATTATAGATAGCAGAATAATTCTTCATGTATGCGAAGTTTCAAAGAATTTAAGACAAGATCATTTGCATTGGCTGAATGAGATTAAATTTAAAGACACAAAGTTCCATAAATAACCTTCTTCAGATTCATTCATCAAGGACACAAAGTTCCTTCTTGGTTATACAAGATCACTGTATTTGTAAAACTGAACAGTATGCAATCAGAGAGACTAACGAATCAGGAACAAAATGATCTTCACAATATTAAAGGAAAACACAGAGATAACAAGAATTAGATAGACAAAGAATGGAAAGCCCTTTTGTATTGATTTCTTTAAGATCTATTTACACTTTTAGCAAATATCCAAGTTCTTCCTCCTTCTCAAAATGGCGTGGAAAGGCCATTATATAGCTTACAAGTCAGTTACTCTTCGTAACCGTTTCTTTTAACTAAGAATAGTTAAGGATCGCCAATTGCAATACCTTAACTCATTACAAAGAATACGAAAAGAATGGGAAGAAGAGAAAAGAAAGGAGAAGGAGACAGGTGGCTAGCTACTGGGAGGACCCACCATCTTTAGAAACCGCTTCTTGAATTTCTTTAACGTCTCAGCTATGTCTTTACCACGAGGGACACACCAGACGTTTCATCTTGAAGATGACAATGGATATCTTTGAAAACTGATGTAAACGGCGTCTTGAAAGCTTCGTCCTTCTGCCAGCTGTCCTTGAAATTTGATCTTCGCAACTTAAATTCAAATTTAGCACATTCGGGTCGAGCGGGAAAAACTAAGTATGAATTGCATTAGGTTCACTTGGGACATGTGAGACGCGAATGCGCGAAACACGAGGCTCGGCCGATTCAGACGAAACAGGGAGAAGACGCACAAATGCATTTTGGGACATTTGGGACGAAAATGCGCGAAGGACGCGGTTCGGGCGAACCGGCCGGAAATGGAACAGTTTGCATTTTTTGATTTGGGACAAAGAGCTCTGAAGTACGTGACTCGGGAGTTTCGGCCGAAAATGGGACAGCGTGCACTTTTTAACTTTGGGACATTCGGGACAAAAAGTTCCGAAGGACGCGGTTCGGGCGAATCGGCCGAAAATGGAACAGAAGGCCTGTTTGGACTTGGGACATTCGGGACAAAAAGTTCCGGAGTACGCGACTCGGCCGGTTCGGGTGAAATTGGAACAGAGCGCACTTTTGAAATTGGGACATTTGGGACAAGAAAGTGCGAAGTACGCGGTTCGGGCGGTCCGGCCGAAATTGGAACATCTCGCACAAAAGTTTTGGGACACTTGGGACAAAAAGTTCCGACGGGCCCGAAAATGGAACAACTTCGGGGATTTCGGCCGATCGGGGAACAGAATGCACTTTCGTACTTGGGACAGGCGGGACAAAAATGTCTGACAGGCCCGAAATACATACAAAATGACCCGAAACACAGATTTTCTCAATTTTCACGACTTAGGCACTTTAGAGAAAACACTCATAACTCAAAATTTTGAAATTTTACTTTTGATCAGAGTAGGGAATTTTGAGTGGACAATAGCTGGCTCCTTCTGGGGATGACTTGGCATAAATTCAAGGAATGAGGCAAGGCAAGAACCTAGACAAACTTGGGGAAAGCAGACCAGTGCCTTATCCATTGGGCAAAGGAGTCAAAAACAAACCAATACAGAGGGCAACACACACAACAACAGAAGGAAAACACACCAAAAGCAGAAAAGAAAAAACACTGTACAGAATATACAAAGGGACTCCCTAGTCACCTATGACTTGAACAACTTCAAATACTGCCCACTATAAGGAAGTGGGAGGGGAGAACCATCCATGTAATCAAGATAGAAAGAGTTCTTACCAGCAAAGTGTCTTATCTTGAAAGGTCCGAGCCACAGGGAATCAAATTTTCCATGGCTGCCACGAGGTTCATGTCTTTTGTCCCATAACAGCACGGTATCTCCAACTTGGAACTCTCTGAACCTAGCTTTCTTGTCAAACAGAACCTTTACCTTCTGCTGGTGAGCAGATATCCTATCAGCAACCTCCAATCTGTCCTCGTTCAGTTTGTGCAGGTACATGATTCTTTTATCCAGAGCATCACTGAAACTAGTATCCTCAATGGCCTTCATCAGGTGCAAGGCTGGAAGTTCCACTGTCACTGGCAATTGAGCTTCTACTCCATACACCACTTGAAAAGGAGACATTCCAATGGCTCTTTTAGGTGTGATCCTGTCTGCCCAAAGAGCATCATAAAGCTTCTTATGCCAGTTTCGCTGAGACTCATTGACCAACTTCCTTATGATAGTCACCAGATTTTTGTTGGTGGATTCTGCTTGTCCATTTCCCTGGGGATAATAATCTGAAGAATGAGCCAGAGAGATGCCATACCCGTAGCAGAAATCCATTATCTCAGTTGAGGAGAAGTTCGAAGCATTATCTGTTACAATCTTGTTAGGTACACCATACCTTACCAAGATGTTCTCTTTGATGAAGTTGCATACCACTTCAGAAGTAGTGCTCTTGACTGGAATAGCTTCCACCCATTTGGTGAAGTAGTCAGTGGCAGTTAGCACATGAGTGTGACCAGCACTAGAAACAGGGTTGAGTGTACCAATGAAGTCCAGACCCCACTGTTGAAATGGTTCCTCAATCACAACTGGCTTGAGAGGCAAAGAGGCCAATTTAGGTCTTCCCACAAAGGTCTGACAAGCCTCGCATTTATCCACCCACTTGGATGCATCTCTGAACAAGGAAGGCCAGTAATATCCTCCCCGGAGTATCTTGTGAGCTGTGACTGTTGATGAATAGTGCCCTCCACATGTCTGATCATGAAAAGCTGAGAGCAACTTTCTCTGTTGTTCCTTGTCCACACACTTCAGAAATCTCCCATCTAAACCACGCTTGAACAAGGCATTTTCCCACAGTACATATTGCGCTGATCTCAATTTAACAGTCCTCTTTTCCTTGGTAGTTAAATGAGAGGGGCATTCCCCATAGGTGAGAAAATGGGCGATGTCAGAATACCATTCATCGACTGAACTAAGGAATAGAACAGTAGGAATGTCAGCTTTCTCCTCCAGCAACTCATGTTTGGCTCCTTCAGCAATGAGCTCACAAAGACCTTTTCCACGAACCAGCTTGGTCGGTTTGATATCAATGTCATACTCCTGGACTTTAGCCACCCAGTTTCCTCTCTTGGACCCAAATTCTTGCTGTGTAAGAATTGACTTAACAGTTGTATCTGGAACCAGCACCATAGAGTGAGAGTTGAGGATATAGAAACGGAACTGCTTGACAGCCTTGACTACTGCAAAAGCATGCTTCTCCATCATGGTGTATTTTAGCTCATGATTCTTCAGGATATAGCTCATGAAGGCAATTGGTAGCTCATGTTTATCAGAGTCTTCTTGGGTTAAGACAGCAGCCAGGGTATTATCTGTAGCATAGCAATAGATGATGAAATCTTTGCTGAAATCAGGACAGGCCAAAACTGGAGTTTTAGCAATAGCTTTCTTGATACCCTCAAAGGATTCCTTTCCTTCAGAAGACCAACCAAATGTTTGCTTCCCTTTCATCATCTGAGAAATATTCAAAGTTAATTCAGCAAAATCAGGGATGAATCTTCTTAAAAAATTGATCTTACCGAAGAAGGAATGCACGCCTTTTTTACTGGTTGGGAGAGGAATTTGCTGGATGGCTTGAACTCGTTCAGGATCAATCTTAATACCATCCTTGGAGACAATGTGCCCTAATAGTTTTCCTTCTGTAACACAGAAGACAGATTTTTTAGGATTTAAAGAAATCCCATGCTCTCGGCATCTCAGCAGAACCGTTTCCAGGTGGTCGAAGTGATCCGCTCTTGTCTTTGAAAACACTGTCAGGTCATCAAGGTATATGACAATACATTTCCCTTTCAAGCTTCCAAAAGCCAAATCCATAGCTCTCTGGAAAGTGGCACCAGCATTAATCAGCCCAAAAGGCATTCTCTTGTAGGCAAAGGTACCCCAAGGAGTAGTGAAGGCTGTCTTGTGTTGATCTGCAGTATCAACCTCTACCTGATTGTATCCCGAGAATCCATCAAGCATAGATAACATTTCAGATCCTGTTACTGCTTGCAATATTTGATCCATCATAGGCAAAGGGTAGTTATCTTTCAGAGAAGCCTGATTCAGGTTCCTGAAATCAACACAGATGCGGATCTCACCATTTTTCTTCCTAACAGGCACTATATTTGCGATCCATGTCGAATGGTGAATGGGAAAAATAATTTTAGCCTTCAACAACTTCTGGATCTCCTGAAAGATGGTGTCAGCTATTTTTGGATTGTACTGCCTCTGCTTCTGCTTGAAAGGCTTAATTCCTGGTTTGAGGGGAATAGAATGCTGCATATCTTTTGGCTTGAAGGCTTTTAGATCTTCATAAGAATAAGCAAGAACATCCTTATACCTCCTTAGAAGATCAATTGCTTTTCTCCTCTCGTCGGTTGTGCAACATTTTCCAATATTTACTAGCTTGGGGTCAGTAGAACTCCCTATATCAATCTTATCATACTCAGCTGATTGCTGAGGTCCAGTAGAAGCTTTAGATTTCACATATCTGTCATGTTTATCAAACAACTCCTCCAAACTCACCAAACCTTTGGGAATCTTGTTTCCTTTGAGTTTAATGCACCCTTCCTGATCTGTTTCTTCTCCTTGGGTGACAGGATGGTCAGAGGACACACTCTCACGAGGCAGGTTGTCACTTCCCTCAAAATACAGTTGTTCGAAATTACCCTTGAGTTCCAGGAAGGAAAGCAAATGCTGGTCATCGTTGAAAACTTGCCAGTTATTGGTATTGTCAGGTACACTAGGCCGGTGGACCATTTCAATAGTGAACTTATCCTGAGAGAATTCAGGATGGGGAATCAGTAGTGATCCTGAGACAGCCAGTGAATCAGCCCTGCTGTTCTTTTCTCTAGGTATTGCTTCAATGGAGAAAGCATCAAGGAATTCAATTGAATCCCAAACCTGATTCCGGTAATGCTTCAGCCTCCCATTTTTTACCTGAAAAAGGCTTCTGACTTGCTTCACAATCAGCTCTGCATCACCACGAGCCAGAAGATTTTTTACACCTCGTTCTTTGGCCACTTGCAGTCCAAGAATGAGAGCCTCATACTCTGCTGTATTGTTAGTGTTTTCGAACTGCAACTTAAATGAAAAAGGGTGTAGGCATCCTTCAGGTGACACTAGCAGGACACCAGCTCCAGAACCAGCTGAGGAACAACTTCCATCAAATTCTAAAATCCAAACACCATTGGGATCTTTAGGTGATACTTTGGAGGGTTGGATTTCATCAGGGGACAGAATCATGTAATTACCATGACCCATGTCCTCATAGAGTATTTGTGCCTTAGGATCATCTGTTTTCTGCACAATATACTCAGATTGTTTCTCAGGCAGCAGCTTCTTCATGTGTCCATTGACAGGTATGAGTGCATGTGACCAATCCATTTGAATCTCTCCACCCACATCTTTACAGAAGTTCCTACTTAGCAACATTCCATAAGAAGGAGGAATGTCTGCTACTAGGATGGTAGCCAAGACTTTCTTTTCAGGTAAAGCAGCAAAAGCCACTTGTGCATCTTTAATCCTTCCAACCAAAGGCACTTCCTTACTTTCCATGGAGTAGCAAGATCCATAAGTACGAGTGAGGGTCAAGCCTAAAGCATGAGCTACTTTAGCAGGCATCACGTTATCTGAGGCTCCGGAATCTATGACACAGTTACTGAGCCTATGGCCAGCTATAAGAAGTGTTACATAAAAAGGTTTAATTTTGTCACCAGGAGAGGTGACAGCAGCTACCAGGCTAGGCTGTGGTGCAGAAGGAGGAGTAGGTAAAAGGCCTTTAGAAGTGGTCTTAGAGTTGGAATTAACAAAGTGGATCATTTTGGCAAAGGCTTTGGGATGGGTTTGATAGTACTCAGCTTCTGAGATTTGTACCTTGGTCTTTTTCAGGTGATCAACAATATCAAAGGATCCAGAAGTGGACGGGCCATCATCATTTGGAATTCTAGGCTTATCAACTTTAGGAGAAAAAGAAGAAGCAACTTTGGTAACTGGATTGATAGGACTCACCTTCTGTGTAGACGAAGTAGGGATAGGAGATCCTCTTCTTGCAATTACAGGGATAGTTGCCGACTGCTCCTTAGATTTCTTTATGGGCTGTGTCACCTTTTCCCTCTGCTTTGTCTGTTCTCGAGTCATGACAGCAAAAGATTCGCTGTTCATGTCTGCTACCACTTCATCATAATCATCAATGCCCTCAGTGGTAAAGAAATTCACTCGAGATCCCTCAAGTTCCTCTGCTTCATCATCAAATTCCTCCACAAACTCCTCGCAAGTTTCATCATCATCTCTGGCTCTTCAACTTCACAGGTTGCATTCACAGGAACCTTAACAGGAGGTCCTTCAAGTGCTAGTCTTGTGTGAGGAGCAGGCAAATGATTTCTGGGCTGAAAATTTCTTCTTGGAACATCTGCATACGGGGCATGCTGAGCCAATTGTTTCTTTATAGCTACTAGATCATTTGCAAGTTTCTGGACTAATGGATCAGTATTGGGTCCAGAGGTGGAAGAGGAAGAAGCAGCAGATTTAGATTTGGGAGGATCTCTTCTCAACTTCCCTGACATGATCAAGTCATCCTCGACACTAACAGCCAGTTCTTGATCCAGAACTAACGTTCCGAGATTAGCCCTTCTTAGAGCATAACTGACTTTGGGCGTTTGAGCATTTAGAAAGAAACATTTTTGAATTTGATCAACCGGTCGAGTATTTACAGGAATTTTGTTGATCAGTCTGTTGAATCGAGCCACAAATTCTCTCATGGGTTCTGATGGATCTTTCTTTATCTGAGAAATTTGGGCAAGCAGGGCATGCACATCTTCTGCCGGCTTGAAACGGCTTTCGAACTGAGTTCTCATTGTATTCCAGTCGGTGATGGCACCAGCCGGAAGGTGATAGAACCAATCAGCAGCATTATCTTGTAACGTCTCAACGAACAGCCTTACTGAGACGTCTTCATGTTCAACTCCCAAGACTCCACATGCAACTATGAAGGCTGCAATGTGTTCATCAGGGTGTACTTTGCCATCTCCTTTAAATTTGGGGAAGTTCTTCCGGTTACCTCTAGGTAACTCATGCAAAGGCTGAGTAAGGGCCAGGGGCCCGACACGTTGACCCCATGGCAATTGTGCCGCCATTCTTGGAAATACGGCTTGGAGGGGAACTGTAACACCAGCTAGGATCAAAGCTCGTAGATTGGGACTAGCAGGTTCTGAAGGAATACCACCCGTAGGACTTCTATCTTGAACAGGTGGAGTGCTCGTCGAACGAGTTCTTCTATTTGAAGGGAAAGGAAAACCCTGTTGCTCCAAAAGCTGAAACTGAGAATCTTCGATACCAAGGGCCCTTCTCCCTCGAGTGAAACGCGGAGTCGCCAGATCAAAGGATGATCAAAAAATTGCAGTACTGGAATGCGATTTTCCCCAGCGGAGTCGCCAAAAACTGTTGGTCGTCAAATAGGACTTTTTAGAAGAGCAACAGTCAGGGGACAAGAAGTCCCTCCTCTTTAATGGGAGAGGTTCCCTTATTCAGAAACGAACTTATTTACAAATGTACAGAACATTGTTTTATGGTCAAACTTGGATATTACGAAAGTGTTTTCCACAAGGATCATCAATTACACAAGGACTGAGGAAAGGGAATAAGAAGATGAGCAGAATAGCAACATTCAGAATTATAGATAGCAGAATAATTCTTCATGTATGCGAAGCTTCAAAGAATTTAAGACAAGATCATTTGCATTGGCTGAATGAGATTAAATTTAAAGACACAAAGTTCCATAAATAACCTTCTTCAGATTCATTCATCAAGGACACAAAGTTCCTTCTTGGTTATACAAGATCACTGTATTTGCAAAACTGAACAGTATGCAATCAGAGAGACTAACGAATCAGGAACAAAATGATCTTCACAATATTAAAGGAAAACACAGAGATAACAAGAATTAGATAGACAAAGAATGGAAAGCCCTTTTGTATTGATTTCTTTAAGATCTATTTACACTTTCAGCAAATATCCAAGTTCTTCCTCCCTGCAAAATGGCGTGGAAAGGCCATTATATAGCTTGCAAGTCAGTTACTCTTCGTAACCGTTTCTTTTAACTAAAGAATAGTTAAGGATCGCCAATTGCAATACCTTAACTAATTACAAAGAATACGAAAAGAATGGGAAGAAGAGAAAAGAAAGGAGAAGGAGACAGGTGGCCAGCTACTGGGAAGGACCCACCATCTTCAGAAACCGCTTCTTGAATTTCTTTAACGTCTCAGCTATGTCTTTGCCACGAGGGACACACCAGACGTTTCATCCTGAAGATGACAATGGATATCTTTGAAAACTGATGTAAACGGCGTCTTGAAAGCTTCGTCCTTCTGCCAGCTGTCCTTGAAATTTGATCTTCGCAACTTAAATTCAAATTTAGCACATTCGGGTCGAGCGGGAAAAACTAAGTATGAATTGCATTAGGTTCACTTGGGACATGTGAGACGCGAATGCGCGAAACACGAGGCTCGGCCGATTCGGACGAAACAGGGAGAAGACGCACAAATGCATTTTGGGACATTTGGGACGAAAATGCGCGAAGGACGCGGTTCGGGCGAACCGGCCGGAAATGGAACAGTTTGCATTTTTTGATTTGGGACAAAGAGCTCTGAAGTACGTGACTCGGGAGTTTCGGCCGAAAATGGGACAGCGTGCACTTTTTAACTTTGGGACATTCGGGACAAAAAGTTCCGAAGGACGCGGTTCGGGCGAATCGGCCGAAAATGGAACAGAAGGCCTGTTTGGACTTGGGACATTCGGGACAAAAAGTTCCGGAGTACGCGACTCGGCCGGTTCGGGTGAAATTGGAACAGAGCGCACTTTTGAAATTGGGACATTTGGGACAAGAAAGTGCGAAGTACGCGGTTCGGGCGGTCCGGCCGAAATTGGAACATCTCGCACAAAAGTTTTGGGACACTTGGGACAAAAAGTTCCGACGGGCCCGAAAATGGAACAACTTCGGGGATTTCGGCCGATCGGGGAACAGAATGCACTTTCGTACTTGGGACAGGCGGGACAAAAATGTCCGACAGGCCCGAAATACATACAAAATGACCCGAAACACAGATTTTCTCAATTTTCACGACTTAGGCACTTTAGAGAAAACACTCATAACTCAAAATTTTGAAATTTTACTTTTATCAGAGCAGGGAATTTGAGACAACTTAATGGAGCACTGTGTAGTAGCTTAGTATATATGGTTGTCCAGCAATTCAAGAGATTTTGTAATTTGGAAGTTCGGGGAGGTGGAATCCAAGAACTTGGGAATTCAGCTCGAGAGCTACACCTTACGAAATTCGAGGAGGCAACTTGATAGAGTTCTACATGGTCAAAGATTACTTTCAAGGGCAAAAGCTTCTCAAAAATGTGTGATCTTATTTGGTACTATTACCTTAATCTTCTGTTAGTATGTTCTACAGTGTGAGCCTTAAGAGGGGCTATTAGAATATAAGGCTTATAAATTAGCATTATGTTAACATTAGTTAAATGTTAACTAATAAACAATTATAACCACTTTAACCATTTTGTAACCATTTCTCACATAATAAAAAAACAAACACACAATGAATAACATGTGCACTCTAGTTACTCTTCATTTGTTCTTTGTACATTCTATTCTTTCTTTATCCTCCATTTTCTAACACTTTCACGTCCTCGGATACAAGACAAAACAAATTCAAGACTCCGACTTCAAATATGTTAAAAATGATAGAGGATGTTTTACAAAGGCAACAAAAATAATTGGAAGAATGCCATGCATGCAAAAGAGTGAGTATTGTCGATCATTTCTCTCAACTTTTCAAGCATGTTTGTACTCATTCACAACGACCTTTTGGTAGTCACACTCCATACAAGGTACAAGTCAACCTAAAAATCCCTATGTTTAAAGGAAAAATATATGCAAATGCCCTAGATAATTGGCTTAACCTAGTATGTCCATAATACACGGTGAATCAATTCTTTTATAAAGAAAAGATTACATTTGCTCTTCTAAAAGCTTCCTTATTTATAAAAGAAAGATGGAATAACTATTGGACTGCACATGAAGCTAGTAACGTAGATACTTATGTAAACACCTACAATGGTTTCATAGAAGCACTCAAAAATACTTATTACCCTATTGAAAACTATAATGACCACCACATGAAGCTTGTACAATTGCGCCGAGGCCATGATCAATCTGTCTAACAATATACACGCTTTCCATACTTGGCTTGCAAATTGGATGTTCGAGAGTCATAACAAAATCTCATCTTGAAGTATATCGGTCACGCTTGAGACCATACATCCAATTCGACATGGATTTTCTTTAGATCTCATCTTTGGGAGAAGCCTACAAATTCACTTGTAAATTCTAAACAAATCGAGGTAAAAGTCTAAAAAAGAAGAATCTAAGTCTTGGGACAAAATGCAATCCAAACATTCCAAGTCTAGAATAAAGCAAAATCCTAAACCAAGGAATCGTCCTTCATGCCATCCTCAAAAGAAGACTACAATGTCAAATGACCAAAATAAGTTTTCCCAAACTGGCAAGTGGCAGACAATCCATAATAATACTAGCAGTCACTCCGCATATGAGTGGCATGCTAGGAAAACTCTAATTGCATAGCTCAAATCAGTAAGCACTAACACTACAACACCTGATAGAGGTAAGCAAATCGTGGATTCCAAGCCTACTGTTACAATAGATGCAACAAACATTGCTTCTTCCTCCAACTCAAATTCAAAGGAAGCCAAAAGATTGTTTCATCCTCATACATGGTTCAATTAACAAACAATACACTTCGTCATTGACAATGAAAGTCAGAAGAACCCAATTTCTCCTAAAGTATTTCAAAGATTGAACTTGCCACTAAAGCCTGACCCACAATTGAACTCTATTGAATGGTTCCACTCAAGTTTGGAGAAACATATTAATCAGCAATGTCATGTGGTGTACAAAATCAAGTCTTTTCAAGGTGTAGTCCTTTGTAATGTTGCACCATTAGAGGTGTGTGATGTTTCACTTTTTTTACCATATATTTATCCTCATCACACACTTTATGAAGGGAATCCTAGAAATGTTGTCATAGATGTTGGTGATATGAGATATTGTATACTGAAAGTAGTTCCAAGGCTTTCACTCATTTGCGCCAAGCAGTGCAAGAACCTAGTTAGCTCTAACAAGAAGTTTGTACTCCTAATGGTAAGCCCTAAATTTAAGAACGTCCTTGCGGATCAGACTTATTGTAGCCGCAATAACATGGTTCTTACAACAATCTTATTGTAGTTAAACATCATGTTGGATGAATACAAGGATATAATTCGATCACCTTAGGAAGTGCCTACGCATTGTGCAATAAAGCAAACTATTGATTTCATTCCAAGACTACCTCTTCCTAATGCATCTTTATATAGCAGATCATTTTTGGAGAATAAGAGATCGAGTGGCAGATCCATGCGCTTGTGGATAAAGGACACATCAATAGCCAGCTCATTGCTTTATGACAACCCAATTGCGCTTGCACCAAATAAGAATGGCACATTAGGTTGTGCATTGATTATAGAGCTCTCAACAAGATCACGATGAAGAACCACTATACTCTTCCACGGATTTAAAACATGTTGAACTAGGTATGTGGTGCCAAATTCTTCACCAAAATTGATCTCAATTTTGGGTATCATCTAGAAGACAAGCTTCAAAGCCAAGGAAGGTTTGTTTGAGTGATTAGTGTATGTGAGCTAAGATGGTCAATATGATTATCCTCTTTCTCTCAATATATATTATTATATGAGTAGAAGAACATGATAGAGCCAAAACACAAGCAAAGATATAACCAAGAGGAGCACATAGCCATGGATCTAGAAGAGAATGATCCATATTCAATATCAAAGGTATAGGACTCCAAACATATATCTAAGATATGGGGATGGGGTCTTACTAGGATCTTAAGAATTGTAAGTTTGTAAGCAAGAGCTAATGTAAAAAGCGAGGGCTAATCCTAAAACATGGGTTGTAATGCCATTAGGCGGTGAGCATGTGCTATAAAAAGACCAACAATGTAATAGACAAAGATATGTTACACTATCCTAGTCTAATACATGATGCATCACGTAATCAATCAACCAATATAAAATAAGGGTTTTGGGTTGGGGCTACTTACATTTACGTGGACACTATTGGCACCATAATTGCCCTCTTTGGTTAATAGTACCTTGTGAGAGATTGTTATAGGAGGATCACAAAAGGGATAGGTGAAATACCTAAGTAGACCAAAATTTGGTGCCCCCAAGATTAGGGTGGACTTCACGTGTAGCACCTATTCTTGATCTCTTAATAACCCAATGCTCCAATGATGACCTCAAAGCATAAGCTCCACAAAACCCTAAAACCTCTTATCCTTTAAAGGTAGGTTTGCAAGAGCAGGAAAAGTGGATTATTTGATGATGTATATGGGAAATGACAATAATGAAACCTATAAGTATGGGAACATAACTTGAAGCCATGACTCAACTTAGCCAATGGCATTGACCATGGTCGATGCACTTAGCTAGAAAGGGATGTGTATAATCTATAACATCAACCATGATCCATGGCATCGGCTGTAAATAGTCCATTAAAGGTGAGGTGGAGGAGAGATAAGGAAAGACGGACCAAACACTTGGAGCAAATATGAAGTGATTTGAAGGTGATATGAGGTGGTAAACTGAGGATATCAAGTGGTTGCGAAGTGGTGGTAGGAAGGCTAAGGCATGCTTGGGTAAGTGCCACGATGATGTCTCATGATGTGTTGCAAACTGACCACAGCCCTGCCTCGGTGCACCCCTTAAGGCATGCGCTCGAGGGGATTAACGCATAAACAGTCTGCAAAGAGAAATCATTGCTAAGTGAAAAATAAGATGTATACAAGTAGTTGTGCCTTTCGGATTGATAGAAACACCTACTACATTCATGTGAATGATGAACATATTCCTCCAACCTTTCACAAATTCATTTGTCGTAGTCTATCTTGACGGCATCCTAATCTTCCGCAAAACATGGAATGAACATTTGTCTCGTATTCAACAAGTTCTCCACACTTTTGCAACAGCGGAAGTTGTATGCTGACATAGAGAAATGTTCATTTGCCATGCAAGAGATATAGTATTTTGGATACATTGTAGACGCACAAGGAGTTCATGTGGAACCAACCAAGATCCAAGTCATCTAGCCCACACCAAAGAATCTTACAAAGCTTCGAAGCTTCTTGGGATTAGCAAATTTCTATAAGATGTTTGTGCTTGGTTTTTCTCATATCACTTGGCCTTTGAATCAGGGTTACCTAAAGTGGCGCCTAAGCAACCTTCATTTGATCAAGCACACAATAGAAAGCATTTGAAAACTTAAACTGCAAACTCTATTTTGTGTTAGTACTCACATCACCTTAACTTCAGCGACCATTCAAATTAGAGATTAATGCATTTGATCATACACATGGAGCAGTCCTCACTCAACATGGTCACCACAGTGAAACGATTCCTTACCATACAGAAATATTCACATATGGAACTACCCAACATATGATCATGAGCTTTATGCGATAGTTCAAACATTTAAGCATTGGAAGCATTATGTATTGGGCAAGGAGACTGTGATTCACACAGATCACAATTCACTTCAGTTCCTGCCTACTCGGAATAAGTTGCAGAAAAAATGGCATCAGAAATGGTCTTCTTACCTTGAGTCAAAGGCAGCTAGCTATGCATCAAGTAATGTCCAAGGATCAGAGTAAAAATGGACAAAAACAATTGACACCATGTGTCCTATCCTGGCCTAGATATGTCTACTAAACAAGAAATCAACCCTTGGACTGACTGGCATTATCTGTTGCAGATGTTAGGAATAAATGGTGTGACTTTTGTTGATGCCGATACTTTTAGATTGTATACCTCATTGATTAACGAGAAGCATCTAAATAATGTCAACTTTTGTTGATGCCAATACTTTTAGATTGTATACTTCATTGGTTAATGAGACGCATCTAAATAATGTAAGCATGGGAAGTATGGTCTGTGTGGAGCTGAAATCAATTTAATTATATACCTTTGGGGCTCTGCGAGTTTTTGCAAAGTATATCTTTCTGATGTACTGATCGTCTAATATTATACTATTTCCTTAACAAAAACAATACAACAAATGCAAACATGTGAAAACCTTTATCTTGTTCTTTTGAACATCCTTGGGGAAAGCTGGTGACAAGAACTTCAAGATTGGAACATGATTGTTTAGAGGTGCTTGGCAATGGTTGAAATTCACATTTCCATTGAACAGTGACAACTTTAGAATCTACCTAGTAGAGTGTGTTTGAAGCTATATAGAATAAAAAGAGCAGCTTATCAGAGTCTGCAGACAGCAAGCATGAAATTTCAAATCCTGTAGCTATCCCAACCAGCTCAGAAACTGTACCACCTTTTAGACTTGCATGAAAAACACAGCTTGGACAATCATTTGAATGAAAAAATCCTTCTCGCTTTAATGTACATTAAAGCCAAGATTCGTTACCCACCAAAATGCTCAGATATTCCAGCGTGTCCTCCCTGAAGGACCATACAAATAATCTCCAACAAGAACGCTCAGTATCAACCAGGCTTCAAGCTTTAGCTATTTCAATGGCAGGATGTGCAACTTGCTGGTGGAATGCTCATAACATCAAGCTAAAATATAGCACTACTTGTTGACAATTATTTCAAGGGAGCCATGAAAATAAAAACTTACGAGCCTTTCCCTTTATTTTAGGAAAAGGAAGACCTTGGTAGGAACATTAGAATGTCTATAGTTGTGAGAAGGCAAGAATCTTGTCAATGAAGTAGAAAGCAAGAATCAGTTTATCACCCATATTCTTAACCTAGCACCCACTGGAACAAGGAATGGGTCATAATTCAGAATGGGGAGAGTAGAAGATTATCTTCCGAAGAAAATTCAAATTACTTGACAACCAGAAGAATATGCAGGAAACTTTGAATTGCGTTGCAACATACATTATTGCAACTGATGGAACATTGAGACCTTAAAAGTTAATATTCATCTGAGATTAGGAATGTTGGTAAGCGAAAACAAAGAGATTAGTTCTTGTAATATAATGAGTTTATATTATGACATCAGACCTTTGTATGATCCCTATGCTATGCTACCAAATACTCCAACCACGTACCACCCTTCCCATATTGTGTTTCAAATATATGATTTGTATTTGAATCATACAAGCTGTAACCACATCAAGGTTAAGTTGTGTAAGTTCACGAGTTGTATCGGATGGAACTGGTACAAAATCCCAGTGGTTTCCCACAAAAATAGAAAAACGAAATTAAAAATAAAAAGGAAAAGGTATGTTGATCTGTGGTCTAACTGTAAGACTGCATTTATAACAAAAAAAACGACTTGTGTTCAAAACACAATGTGTGTGCTTCCCATTTTACTATGGGCTCACTGTTAATGCAATTTGGTGAATGTTGCAGAGGAGTCATCTTTCAACAAATCCACATGCAATTGCAGTATGACATGTTAGATAGCTTCTCAGTCATATACACAAGTATGAAGTTATGAGTTTCATTCTCAGCTAATGTATCTTATCGTGCTATGAAGAATATTGCAAAATATAGTGCAAGGGAGGCCTACTACCCAATAATTAAGGGGCCTGTTTATCTATTAAAAAACAAAATGTGCATACGCAATATAAAGAGAGGCAAGATGCCTCACTTAACACACATAACTCATATTTGAGCTTATTTAAAAGGTTTTGGCAGCTTTCTATTACGAGGTGTTTTTGAAGGGCTTCTAAAGCTAATTCTTGCATGCGTGAATTCTCTATTTTTTCTTTGAGCTCATATCTTAATAGTTCTAATGTTTTAAGCTAAGTAGTCAGTTCTGGTACAGTGTGGGTATGGATAAAAAGTACCCAGCACATGGGTACGGCAATTTTTTTTGCCTTGGGTACATCTTGACTCTTGAGTACGTCCATACAAAAAATATTTTAAAATTAAAAAATATAGAAAATTATAGCCTAATAAATCAGAAATTAGAGACATTTGTCATTAATAAACGTAATTTATAAACAACTTAACCACAAGGAAAATATTATCCGAATGCCAAATGTCATAATAATCAAATATCTCAAATGTCATCTATTGATCATAATTAATTACATCAAAATTAATATTTATTGTCATCTTGCTCTTCACCAAGAGCATCAATATCAACATCCTCGAGCGCACTAGAACCACTAGTTCCACCACTTCTACTAGCTCCACCACTTCCACCAACTATATTATGCCTCCAAGAGAGTCAACATCAAACAATGACTTGTGTGAACAGGTCAACATCCTCGAGATTTATATTCCAATGCTTTGACAACTCCTCATTGTAATCGGGCTTCTTGTGGGAGATAGGGCGCAAGTTCAACTGTATGTAGACCAAGTCCTCAGCCTTTTATGCTCCGAGCTTGTTGCGTTCTTGTGAGTGGATGAAGTTGTGTATGTACTCCAATTCCGCTCACAAAAAGATGTACTTGCAACCTATATTAAAATTTATGAAAGGGTAAAAGTTAAAATTCAAGTTTTAAATAAAATTAAAAAAGATAGTTAAACATTCAAAAAAAATTACCTGTGACAAGACCTAGATTGCAAGATTTTGAACGGTTGGTGTTGCTTGGCCATGGTGGATTTGCATCCTTCTTGTATTTGTCCCACATGGCACCAAGGCTTTGACCTTGGGAGGTGATGAAATTCCCAAACTCGGTCGTAAATGTGTCTTCTACCTCAGGATCGGGAAAAATATTGACTAATGCCTTCTTGAACCCTTCGGCCACTTCCACGTCCCTATATGGTGTCACCCTCCTCAGAAAAGAAATGATATCAATTGTCTTCTACCTCAGGATCGGGAAAAATATTGACTAATGCCTTCTTGAACCCTTCGGCCACTTCCACGTCCCTATATGGTGTCACCCTCCTCAGAAAAGAAATGATATCAATGCTATAAAATCAAGAAGTTAATGCAAAGGCAAGGAGATGTAGCGGGGTGGTCATTTTGTTCCAAAGATCGATGAGGATTAAATACACTGCTTTGAAAAAAAAACTTCCTCGAGATCTTGCTCCTTTGCACCAATGACAACTTTTATCTCCTAAATCATTGAGTCGATGTCGTCATATACTTCTCCCGAACATAAATGATCTATGTCTGTGAAACGAATCATGCTCATGACAGGCTCTATGATACTCAACAAATAGTGAACACGGCCCCACCAATCATCATCTAGGACCATATTTTTCAATCTTTTGGGCTGTTTTTTATTTGAATCTTTCCATACAGCCCACATGTTGCTTATGACAATACATTGTGGTGCCTTTCTCACCTTCACAAGTCGTCTCAAGTCGATTGCATGAGGGGCGAACCCTGTCTCAACAACCTATTAAAAAATAAAACAAAAGAGAATTACAAAACATAAAAATAAAAAATCTACAAGTGGATACTAGGTATTAAACAAATTTAAAACATAAAAAAGAATTGCAATTCACTAAATAAAATAATAATAAAAAATTTACAATCACCTTCCACAGCTCCAAAGAAGAGAAGTTTCTAAACATGGCTTGGGAGAGGTAATGGTTTGTGATGAACATCTGAATCTCCTCTTCCTCGTCATACACTTAGCCTATCCACGGAATTTTTTTGCCAATCTTTTGAAGTATGAGGTTAAGCAAATAGACAATGCAAGGTGTCCAAAAAATGTGTGGATGCCTCGCCTCCACCAACATCCCTGTGGCCTTGCAATTTTTTGCATTATCTGTAATGACTTGGATAACATTTTGTCTTTTGAGACTCCACCGCCTCAATGGATTCAATGAGGATGTTGACAATGAAATCCCCATCCTTCACAAATCCCTCGCAATCAACGGCCTTCAAAAACATTGCCCCTTTAGGGCACACTACAACCATGTTGATAAAAGGCCTATTGCTTGCATCTTTTCATCCATCAGAAATGATGGAGACCCCTGTTTCCACCCATGAATCCCTAATCAACTAAAATCAATTGTCAACATATTGTTTTTGCTTGGCCAATAAGGTGGTGCAAACTTTTTCATACCCTGGCCCTTGGTAACCTTTTGGGGCCTCATTCACAGCTCTTATCACTTCCTTCCAATACGGTGACCTAACCACATTGAAGGACAATTTGTTGGCGTACAAGCAACAAGCAATATGCTCATCCACAAGATCTCTGGCCTTATTTTGAAAAGACCTCTCCTATTGTCATTTTGTTCTACTTCTCTTGCGTGAAAGAGTATCTTTATCATGTGTGGGAGGTGATGGCAAAAATGGATGTCTTGGGGCCACCACATTAGAACCGCTAACAACAGATGGGACCACTAGTGGCTTCCTTGATCCTGTCCCTTTTTTTGACAAAGGGTGACCCATTTTCACGGCATAAGCTATGTCTGCTTCCTCTTGTTCTTTGATAAATGCAAAAAAATTGTGTTTTTGACAATGGAGCAAGATGTGTCCCCTTACATCCTCTAAGACCCATATTAGGTATGTGACATAGGTGGGCCTTCACTCGGCTATATGAACTATGGTGTGTAGCATTGCACCAGTTGCATCTCCATTTAGCCCCACCACCACCTACAACTAAACTTGGAACTGTTACATGCCTCCAGAGTGGTGATTGTTCATCATGTTCAAAGTGAACTTGTTCTTGACCCACTGAACCAGAACTTGTTGACATGGTAATTGTAAAAATGTAGCTACAAGTTCAATAAACATGCAAACTATCACCCAAAAAAACCCTGCAACTTAGAAAAAAATATACACCTTAAATAGGGCAAAAGAGCTGCACGGCACAATGGAACAAAGGAACAATTATCCGCAAAGCAAGCAAAGTTAAAAATTGCATAACAAAGAAGTTATGCAAAAGATTCAAACACCGAAGAACAAAAGTGGCACTTAGGCAGAAAAATCAGCGAAACAAGTAAAGGATCTGCGAGAAACTCCACAGAACACAAACGGAACAGTCAGATAAGTCGGCCTTTGGAGGAATTGTTCTTGAGTTCCTTCAGTTCTCCGATTCTCCGCTTTAAAGCAGCAGCAAGGATTCAACCAAGAAAATATCCGGAATGTCGTGCTAGGAAGCTACAGGAGTCATCATTTTGGGTTCAGACTTGGAGTTAAACCCTAATTTTATGATTTTGATCAAGTCCAGAGTGGAGATCAAGTTGAAGTAAAAAGGAAGTCAAGCATGCAAGGGCATGATTAAGGAGAGTTGAATCTTCTGTTAAGAGAGCATGAAACAGGACCTGTTGAAGATCTTTTGTCTAGTTTGAGCCAGCAACCTCTAATGCCATGCAACCTCCTATGTCATCCTACATGAAAATAATAAACTCTTGCATGCTTTTCTTTTACTCTCTATAGTTATCATCTCATATACATACATACATACATATATTATATACTGGCGAATATTCATTTAAAAGGACACCTCTGGCTGGTCGTGGTTGAGCCTTGTTGGTTTTATACTTGTTGCACCTTTTGGATTAATAAAGGAACCATTTTTACCTTCTCACTACCTGTGTATTGCATAGAATTGTGACATAGTTGATTTTATCTCATGATAGAAGTATTTATCTTTGATTTACCTATTTCTTTACCTTTATGCAGGGATGCATTAATTTGCAGGTCATAGTCTGTGTTTCCATAAAGTTCAGTATTCAGCAGTGGAGTTTCGCCATTTGAGCCCTTATAAAGCCATTTGCTGCCCCTTCTATGTGTTGTCATAACTTTAAGCCTCTCTATGAAAGACTTATGCAAAAGTATGTCAAATTGTGAGCTGTGTATGGTGTGTTGGTCCCCTTATCCTCTTGTGTATTCTCAGGCAAGTAGAGGTCCTCAAACATTTCCGTGCATCACCTTGTTTTCAACCTTTTATTTCAGCCTTGTGCTTAGTTCCTACCCCTTTTCCTTGTTACAGCAGTAAAGCAGAGTTAGCTTTTAGGTGTTACACAAGGGGAACCAGCCCTCTCTGGAGACTCACTCCAACTCTAAGTCCACCCATAGCGTAGGAGTGTTTCAATTTTGTCAGTTGCAAGGAGGCTCATCACACAATTACCCCAAAGAGTGCATTCCTTCGTGACAACAGTACTTAATTAAATTCTAAGGTTATTTTACTCAGAAATTCAAGTTCAGAATGTAACTCCAATTCAATATAATATGTAATGGTCACAAGGTCTGAGTTTCACCGATTTAAACGTGGTCCATTTTTGTTCATATTGTGATCTAGTAGGATAGCAAAAGAATCAAGATAGGTTTACTCAAAAGACATTCTTTTAATGTTGTTGCCCCTTGCAAATTTTTCACAGACTCTTGTCTCAACCAAACAACCTATTGGTATCTTTGTAACTATTGAGTAATAATACAAACCCACTTATATTACAAAAAGAAGAAGGTTAAATGCAAAGCCCATACCATTCCACAATCTACCCTACTTTGTAAAATAAAAACAAACATGTACCATCATCTGGCTTTTTTGCAAACTCGACTCCAAGCTTTTCAAACCTTTCACAGGCTTTGTATGTATCATCTACAGTAATGCCAATGTGTCCTGCAAAAAATGAAAAGATATTCTATGACATGTGCAATTTAGAGAGTTTAAACCACATTCTCAACTATGAACCATGTAATTATTAGCTGGCTTCCAGTTTAAGCCTGACAATAAACATATTACAAAGTATCAATTTTAGCAACTTCATGAAAATAAATTTTAGGACAATAATAGTTATTGAGTACCAAAGCCACGCGGTTCAGAATTCCCATTGTGATAGCCTTTAAAGTCAGGATCAGATTCAGTTCCCCAGTTACTGCGTGTCAATAGAATCAAAAGTATTAGTACTCTTGCATGGCAATCTATCATGTACTATCTGAATGTATCAACCCCAGACAACTAAGCCTAACAAAAACAATGGGGTCTAGCTAATTTACTGTGTAAGCTCAATAGTGGCCTTCCGACTGAAAGTCCAGACCGTTCGCTCTACTGGACCAGATGGAATACTGTCACTATCCTGTGGAGAAAATGAACAATATTAACTCAGTGCAAGGCAAGTACTCTGGAATGTAACTCAATAATGAGATGAAAATGAACAATATTAACTCGGTGCAAGGCAAGTACTCTGGAATGTAACTCAATAATGAGATGGAAATGTGCCCAGTATTTGAATATAATTAATCCAAATACATCATTGAAGTATGGAATAGGAATTTACCTCATACCCCATAAAGTAGATACTAAACTTCATATCCGAAAAATCCAATCTTTTCAGCAATCTGGGACTCATAACAAGGAATAGCAAGTCAGATACTCGTGAAAACCACCATTTTAAGTGAAACTGTCGCTGTAAATGAATGAGGTGCTACTGTTAGTAGAACCCAATTTTGTACTACTGAGGATATAAATCTTTGCTTGACTATAAAATTTTGGTTATTCTAGGCACTCACAGTGCCGGCAATTGAGCACTTCTTTACTCCTCAGTAATTAATTTACTCAGAAAAAATTGTGCTGTATTGGCACCAGTGCACCAGTGGATGTATCTGAATCGGAATAGATCATCAATAAGATCAACATGTTATGGGCTAAAATTTCTCGAACAGTCTAGTGCCCTTTTATCAGAGACTGTGTGGTGGCTTCATGGAAACTTAACTAGTTGCGGCCATGAGCAGTCTCATTTCATCTTTATTTCATAAAAACATGATATGCATTAAATGCAAAAACATTAGAGCAAAGCTACTAGAGTCCAGTATGTGCATAAAAACATAAATTCAATCGCTGTAAAAGGAAGACAAACTGCATCCCTGCATATCAATGGGATCTTCTTCTCTTGTAGTTGTTTTATACAGCTAATGTCATGGCCCAGTGATAAGAAAGAGTTATTTCAATGATGATGACTTGGGTTCGAGCCCTGCTCGGAACTATGCCCATGCTAATGTGATTGTCATAATGTGGACAACACTGAAAAGTAATCTAAGATTGATAATGAATTCTCACATGCACTAAATAAGACCGCGGGTGTGAGAATTACAAATTTACAAAGCCAAAAATAAATAAATAAAATGCAGAGTGGGTTACAAGTAAGTTACTTCATGCCCAGTATGCGTGAGTAAAAATCCAAGGAGACTTTCGGATCTTTGATTCTGTACATCTGCAATTGGGAGGAAAAACGATTCAATCTCAATAATTCAAAAGAATGTATGTTCAGAAATCAAAAAGAAAAAAACCTCAGTTCTGAGAAACTGCCGATTCCATGCGATTCAGCTCTAATTTATGTTATCCACTGGCCCCCCAAATGGTAAAGGAACAATAGTCTTGCCTCTGTATACGAGACGAGGGTTTCACATACCTAATCGGGCAATCCTCAAAGGGTTTTTTAAACCAATTTTAGCAAAACAAATAATCTAAAACAGAAAATGAAAGCTGCCTAAACTTACTAGATATAAACAAATCCGCTATTGTTGTATTTTGAGTGGTATAAGTTTCGAAGTGCTGGAAAATCATGAAATTAAATTAAAAAACAGACATTGATGCATTTACTTACAGTCTGTTGCATAAAATAAGATTTTGTAGCTTCATCTGCTTTGTCATGCAGTCCTGGATTGTTAGCAGCGCTCTCTTTAGCATTGGTAGCCATTGTAGCAACCTTTGTCAATCTGTGTTTTTGCTGTACACCCACGGGAAGAATAAATTTTAGTAACCCTGTAGAAACAAGAGCAAAAATGTAATATAAACAATGAATATATGTGTAAAGATGAAATGCGGCATGGGTGAGGACGACTACATAGGAATATGATGTGGGTTTGGGAGGAAAGAAAGAATGTCGCAACGTGGCAGCTCTTGAAATAGCAGGTTTGCAACACCTATATAATGTAGAAGGATACGCAGAGGACAAAATAGACATGGTCATTGCCGTGGCCATGGTGTGCAATAGGATGAGGATGACATCTGTTTTTTTTTTTTTTTTTTCAGGAGGGGAGAAAAATGGTACTTCAGTCAAATTTTTCTCTCTTTTTTTTGGTTCAAGGTCGGGATTAAATCCTGAATTTTATTTTTTTATTTTTTATTTTTGATGAAAAGAGGTCTTATATTATATTAATGCAATAAGATACTTGAGATAGCTTTCAACAAAAAAGCAAGTGGTATGAGAGCACGCCCCAAAACCACAAACAAGCTAGGCTGAGCCTAAAACAACAAGAGTCAAACTAGGCCGAGCCTAGGAGATAACAACAAAAAAAGCATCACGTGAAAACACTAAAAAGGCACTATCAAGCAGTAACAACAAACATGCCCGAGGCAGGTGGATACTGATCATCCGACCACCCCGAATCAAGCAGGACCTTGCCTGCATCTGGAAGCTCCCAGCCAGCAGTAAGTTTTCCTCTGAGTCCCCTTCCCTGTGCGTAGGAATGGCGAGGTTGAGGTGAGGGAGCTTGTCAAAACGTGGCGGAGGTGGCAGTGGGTGTCGAGCGTCCTATTGCAAGGCAGTGGCAGAAGGAGAGCCCCACCCATGTTGGTGAGGTGGCGAGCCCTAGCCCTACTGGTGAGCTAACAAATGTGGCAGAGAGCCCCACCCATGTTGGCAAGGTGGCGAGCCCTAGCCTTGCTGGCGAGCCGACGAATGTGGCAGAGAGCCCTGGGCATGACAAAGAGCCCTGGGGAGTGACTATGCCGATGTAACAGCCCCATAAGTGGCAGGTGTGGTTGAAAGCACGACGCTAAGATTGAGTTGCGCTGACCACCATGGGCTGAAGGTGAGGAAAGCCTGGTGGCAAATGGAGGCACTCAGGCAACATTGCAGGGGGCTTCCCCCAATGGCGTACCGCAGGGTCTGAAGGTGGTCCACCTCCAGCGCCACCCCTGTTTGTCTGAACTTGAATCTGCAAAAGCAGCATTCGAGATCACCAAAGACTTATTATAAATCGAGAAAGATTGATCAACTGCAGAATTAACAAAGAAAAAAACATTTCTTTCTTTCCATATCCAAAATAGAATCTCCCCTCTGAAAACATGCCAAATCTGGGTGAACATAGGCAAAATTTTGGGATTATCTCCCAAGAGGATATGCTACCAAGTGAAACAGTGGGGTCATGAGGGAAAAAAAAGGAATGGATCTAGTTCTAGGCAATTTGAGCTTTAGGACAGAACCAGAAGATATGCAAAAGTGTTTCCAAATGCCCACAGAAGGGACAGTTGGGAGTCAGGATCCCAATTTGAACAAGACAAACCTCGATAGGAAGGCCTTGGTGTAGAATACACCAAAGAAAATGAGCAATTTTGGGCTCCACACATATAGTCCAAACAATCTCAAATCATCTAACCCAGGTAGACAGAGTGGCGTGAATTCCCCAACAAGTATTAAGTTTGTCCACCATGGGCAAATGGGGCAAGAGCCAATGATAGCCTTTATTGGATTTGTAGTAATAGAAAGGAGTATCAGTATGCCACTTCCAGTCTGTCCACCATGGGCGAGAGGAATGCACAACAATCTTATGCAACATGTGATCAGGAACCGAATTGATCACAATAGTGAAAGTATCTTGATCTCGGTTGGAAAGCCAAAACAAAGCTTTAAAATTCGGCCAAGAGTACCAAGCTTGAGCGTTCTTGCAAAATAAGTCCTCGATGGTGCGAATTCTGCGCTTGAAGAATTTGAGCGCGGAGATTCCCAAGACCTCTGCTAAGCATTTATCTTGGGATTGAAAAATTGGCGACCACCAGAGAGATTGTTGATTGAGAGAAAGCCCATTACAAAAGCCATCCCCCTTCCATAAAAGCCATGGTTTGACACATTCCCACGCTTTCCAAATACTCTTAAGCACAAAGGTGCCAACAATTTTGATAGGCACAAGAGTGATGAGAAAATTGACAAACCCTAAGCCTTTCCACGTAGGGCGGCCATAAGGAGAACCTTCCTCAATGCCATGTTATATAAGAATCTTCCAAACTTCTTAGCCAATAATGCTTCTGATAATCCACTTAGCACAAAGAGCTTGCCCTTGACGTTGAATGTGAATAAGCTCAAGGCCTCCAAAATTGCAAGGCAGACAACATATATCCCAGGCTACCCGATGAAAACATTTTCCAGTAGAAGCATTAGCCCATAAGAAAGCTTTGAGCAATTTTTCCAACTTTTAAATGGAGGCTTTGGAAGGAACCCAACAAGACAAGTAATAAACATGGGTGGCAATAAGAACATTAGAGCATCTTTGTAATTTTCCAGCTAGGGATAAAGGCCTAGTGATCCAATACTCCAATTTTTTCACTGCTTGTTGAATGGCATAATGCCATAGTTCAGCTAGGGAAGCTTGAAAGGCAAAAGGAATACCTGAAATTTGAAAATCTCACCATGTTGAAAAATTTTCCAATCAAAGGTTACAAGCCAGACAGGTGCCAGAAGGAAAGATTGTTGGTAACATTGGGTTTTTTTCGCCATTGAATGGATGAGCCATAAACTAGGCAGCAAGTATCCAAACATTACATAGCATTGCTAATGTTGGTCTCATCCTCAATAAGTGTAAGGAAGGAATCATCTGCAAAATGCCCATTGAGAAGTTGTGAATTGGGCTTATCAGGCAACGAGATTGCAAAGGGTGGTTGAGCTTGAAAGACAAGCTTGTAATGGCGCACAAAGGCTTGCAACATAAGTTGGGTCCAGGTCATGGCGAGGATAATATGATCATAAGCTCTCAAAGTCAATGTCCATGATAGCTTCCATGCCTTCCCACATGCGATGATGTTGAGAAGGCTTTCTGGCTCATGCAAGAGAAAGAAAGAATTCCTTCGAACACTCATGATCTCTTTGTTTAATCTTGAGCCAATGCATCTTGAGCCCAAAGATCTCCATCGCAGTCTGCCTTTATCATTAGCATTATAGTTATGTTGAGCATTCTTTTGCAGAATTGGATTTGATGTCAACGAGCAAAGGGTTGCAACTTGCAATTGCAACATAGAATAATATGAGCTCCATTGTCCAGAGAAGGGATCGCCTTCCTTCGACAAGAGCCACCACCCGTCGCCCGGCATTATAGAGAGCTGAGGTGTTAGAGAAGGGATCGCCTTGAAGAACCACTGTCGCCCGATTGAGAGCGGGGTGCCAAATTTTTGCCAGCTATCGGTCATAAATTCTAAGAAATTTGGTAGTCCGAGTCAACACATCTTTCCACTATTGTATCCAATTGGCTTGCATAGGTGGATGAAACCACTGATAGTGACTGGGTCGTGGAGTTAAATTCCAAACCCGTTTGATATGATTGACAGTGGGGCCATGTTGTATTAGGGTAGTATTAAGAAAGAATTGGCCTTTATGACAAAAGGGGCACGCACCATGCCAACTGATACGAAATTGTATAGGAGAGTGGTCTGAAAGGACAAAGTCAAGCAAGACCTCCACTGGCATAGAATAAATGTTATTGAACTCAAAGAATTTTTGAGTTGACAGCATGGCCCTGTCAAGCCGATTAAGAACACGATCTATCCCTCCACGAAGATTAGTCCATGTGTACCAAATTGCAGAGGTGGGAAAGCGAGATGCGTTAAGATCAAAAAAACTTAATTTATTTCACATGAAGTACCACACTTCCCTTTCACCATGTGTCCGCCTCATAGGCAAGTGACCACATTTATCATTAAGGGATTCAACCATATTAAAGTCTCCACTTATTACCCAGTTGGCATCAGGAATGGAGTTGGCTATCCACTGCCACATATCGTCCCTTTCGGCCACATCATTCGAGGCATAAATATTTATGAGCCCAAAAGGGTGACATCAATATTAAAGAGGACCCATATGACACGGTTGGTGGGGTCGATTCCATGGTCAATTAATTAAGGGTCGCCATTTGGGAGCAAAAACCGAAATTAATCCCCCATGCCTTGCTTCATGATTGCTACAAAAAGCCAAGTTGTCAAGCCAGATGGATATGCATACCATCTGTAACTGGAAACCAGTAATTTTTACTTCTTGCAAAAACAAAACATCTAGATTTGCACATCGTTGTCAAGTTTCACGCACCACATATTTACGACAAGAGTCTGTAAGACCCATAACATTCCAAGATAAGCAATTCATGGGAAATATTGGTCAAGAGCCATATCCTCATCCTCCAAGCCCTCAAGGGCATCATATTGATTGTGCAAGAAACGAGCAGCATTGTGCTGTAAAAAATCCTGCAGATCAACTTTTTCCGGTCGGTGTACTCAATGTTGTATTCTGCTTCAGTGAAATCCATGTTGCGTGTTGGGCTATGGTCCTGAGAGATGCAGGAGGGACTTTGGGGTCGTTTGGAAGGCCCTTGTGAGTTGTTTGGCAATAACAGTGGAATTGAATGTGGAATGGGGATGCGAGAAACAAAATTTGTCTGGTCCATGAGAACTGATGCCGCAAGGGGTGTGCTGGAATACTTTGGCAATGGATTAGCCGATATGGTAGTAACAGTTGGTTCTTTAGCATCAGTTGTAGGCTCCTTAGTTGGGATACTAAGAGATTGTTCCTTACCATTGGTTCTCGATTGCCATGGGAGCCAGAGGCTTTGGATTGCTGGGTTTTGATCTTATTTCACTGGCCCCCGACAACTTTCCACCTTCCTCTTGTTGGGGTTGACTAGCTCGGGAGTTGTTTTGGCCATAGGGCGGTTATGAGGTACATAAAGTGGACAATCCTTGATCTTGTGATTAGACGTTTGGCAACGGAAGCAAGTGTTGGGTAAATTGATATACATGACCTGTTAGGAATAGTGTTTATCACCCATTTGAATATCCACAAATTCTTTGAGATCTTGTGAGAGATTAATCTCAACGTATACTCGCTTTTGTGGATGAGCATGGTAAAACTTATCAGCTTCCAGGAAAACTACCTACCCAAGCGAGGCGGAAATTTGAGGAAAAAAAGGCACACATGATAGAGGGAGACTAGGAAATTCAACCCAAACATGCACTTTAAGGGCGGTATATTCAGATACCACAAAGTCCTTATGTTAGAGCTAGGCAGACTCCATGAGGAGTCCAGATTGTGTTAACCCAGGATTTGAGCATGCTTTCAGAGGGGATTCGACCCAAAAAATACCCAATGAGACAAAATTGTTCTAACCATTGACATGCAACATTAAATTCAGGAATGGGAAGAACTACATCAGGAGGAGAAATATTACCTTGTGAAAAACCTTCAGGACAAATTTCCTGGGTTGCTTCGTAGGCAGTATCATTGCTTGCTCCACTATCTCCTGCCATGGTTGAAACAATCAGTTTTGAAGAAGGTGAGGACATTATATAAGGGATGCATAGAGGGCGAGAAACCCTAGGAGAGACTATAACAATAAATTCCCGCATAGCCTAAAAAGGCCACGGTATGGTGGTTAGAAGAGAGAAACCCTAGAAAATCTAACTCCAGTTTTGTGCCAGAGTTGCTGAGCATTTTCGCCACTTACAAAATTTCTATATCATCTTTGTCAGTATTCTTTAATTTAGATGTTAGGCTTTGTCAAAGTTGTTTAAGGGAGATCTCAACCTCATATTTTTCGAAGAGGCAAGATACTTTAGGCCTTTTCACTTGACAAGAATTGATCTATGGTGGGTTCGCCTCACAATTTTACCAATGGACCAAAGAGCTCATGGCTACTTGTGATCAATTTAAGTTTGACTCCTTAATAATAAAAAGATGGCACTTAAAGGTGTATGTGAATGGCCGATATCTATCAATGTTTATGTGTTTATTTGATAGGCACGAATATTTATAGGTCTATAAGTTCATTTGTTAAAAAGTGTTTTATACAGGGTCAAGTCTATAAATACCAGTGTTATTAATTATTTCCATGTACTTTTAGGTATTGTTTTAATAGTTAGTGAATATGGATAGCCAGGAAAAATAGGTTATGATGGTTTAATTACGTAGATAGGCATTCTCTTTAATTGGGTGAAGGGTTCCCAACACTGATAGTGTGAGGTGATCGGTCGCTTTGTGGAGGCTTGTTGAGGATGCATTGATGCACAAAGTGTTGTCAATCAACCATGTGTCCACAATGTCCACAATGTCCACATGTGGATCTATGGCAGTTTATTTTAAATGTAAGGGTATGTCATAGTCAAACTCGTTTTAGCAAGGCATTTGCCAACACGAGAGGCTAGTTGCAGACCCATGGATGGAAGCATCCTCTAGATGGCTTGCACCTAGAATGGGTTGTCATTAATGATGTGCATCATTTTCTTACATATGGTTGTTAGCACTAGCCTACGTGGGTTTTTTATGGCCTCCCATCGTATTTGTTGCCCAGAGATTGTGTTTGCTTGTTTTTAATAGAGGAACATGATAATTTATATTTGTGTTCCATGAGAGTTTCTGTCCTAGACAATTATGTGGATCTGGGTTTTCTTCTTTGTGTGGTCTACCCTATTGCAAACAAAAGACTTCTCATCCCCTTGTAGATGGTTACCTCTATATATACAAGGGGTTTGTTTGTTTGTTTTGTTTTTTTGTTGCACTATGTTGAACCAATAGTTGATTACCTTCACCATTTGTTTATGAAATCATACTCGCAACTACTATATGATTTGGGGAGCAAGTCGAATTTTGGAATCATGTTTCTCACCTGGTGTTTGAAGGTGGGTGGTATAAAATTATGTGTCTACCTTTTTCTGCAAGATTGGCTCGTTATACTCTTTTATTTGTTAATTTGAGTGGGGAGTAAATATATGTGTATAATGGTTGATTAAATGAGTATCCATGTGTTATTTTGTTAGGGTTGTAAACAAAACTCATGTGTGGTTAATGAAATGTTATTTGTTCTGGCGGGTGCCACTACCATGTTGGACAGATGTCCAATTTGTTGTGGCTATTACAATACGTGTCAAAATTTATCCCTAATATAGTATGGCTTTCTATTGTGAAGTGTTTTCAATTTTTATTGTGTTTTTTCTATTTTCTATCAAATGTTATGTTACTTTAGATGTTTGGTCAAGGGATTTGGAAAATAGTGTCATGCTAAAGTGGACAATAACATACATCATAGACTAATGAAAAACTTTACTTCCTAGAAACATATTTCCTACTTCACTATGTTTACAAAAACAATTGTGGATCTTAATCTAAGATGTTTGCTTCCTTGCATGGGTAAGAAGTGGAAGCAATGTCATGTAAAGCCTGTTATATTATACTGTGATAACATAAGTGTTAAGTATGAGTAAAAAATATATAAGATGATAAGTTGCATTAATGTATGAACAAAACATAATTGGAGGTATGATATCAATGAATGATGTCAAAAATGAAAGAACTTGTCAAATGAATATGTTTTCCTTTTGTCATTTATAAAAGACAATGAGGTAAGCAGAGAAGAAATTTGAGGAATGTACAACAATGATTAAATATAACAATTGGTGAAAGAGTGAGTTTCTTGTGATATCTATTACATTTTTTGAATGAGTTGTCGTGATCCATAAACCATAAAGCAAAGATGAGAGCATAAACCACATTCAAGTCGTATATGTGTATTATATGGTATGTGTACTCTTTCCTACAATTGATTTAATATAAATTGAATTAAATCTATTTTCAAAGTAACTATTGTATTGTATGATATACAAATAATAAAATATAGCAAATGGACAAACAACAAGCATGCAATAATATGAAACCCTAAGTAAGAGATGAGAGAAGGTGACTTAGCTTATTTGTGAGTGATATGGGAAGGTGAATAGCTGAAACAAACTAGAAGCAACGTCATCAAGGCTCACTGGAGGTTCTGAGACCCATAAATGTGCAGGACAAAAGCGCCAAGGGGAAGATAGGAGCACCCTTGTGTGCTAGTGACTGGATCCAAACCCTAGTGTCCACCCAGATGCTCAGGTTCTGATCTTTTTTGTGCAAGAGGGACTTCATTGTTCATTTTTTTTTCAATCTGGATTTGTTCCAATGTCAGTGTTTGCACCTATAACCTTCCAAATAGATATCTAGTTGCACATGCCCACAAACCACATCATCCTAAAAATAAAGATGCAATATGTGGAGTCAGACTAACCTTAGCGGTCACCCGAATATTGAACTTAGTACCGAAAGTTGCACTACATTTTAGATTCCATGTAGTTTTTTGTGTAAGTGTGCGTAATGATGCCCTAGGATGGACTTGTGCAAGTTACACAATGATATAGAGCTAGATCTAGAATGTAGCAAATGTATAGAATGTGTGAGATGAGATAGAATAAACTTCCCCTTTTATGTTGTGTATGTAGAAGAATGCAACCCTTTTCCCTTAAGTGAATGTACTAGATGGATGTTTTCTAATGCTCTTTGTGCCTTTGAATGCAAGCTTAGGTGATAGTATGTAATGTTTAGTGTTTGGTCCTTTATTTTAGAGCTATAACTCTGTGTGTGTGTGTGTGTGTGATTCCCTTGTTTGAATTTCGTAATTGCCGAGTGGACAAGTTAAGCATGAAGTGATTGTAATGTGAAGCGTGGAAACTAGGGAAGGGAAGTGGACCCTAAGGGTGAAGTGTATACATAGTATCCTGTTGTTGGAGCTTGTGCTTGCTGGTGTGAGATGCTTCTTGTTGTGTATAAGGACAAACCTGTAAAAGAAGAGCGAGAGAATAGTCAAAGTTCCGTACATGAGAAATCAAAGTGACATGTGTATAAGTAAGCAAAAGTGTAAAATTATGTAAAAGGAAAGTGTGCATCTGATATGTAAGAGAGTATGATATAGAAAACTTGTCTTCTTTGCTTGGAGTTGCTGATTTTGAATGCCAATGGTGAGGTTTTTGGGCGATCTCATGCCGAGAGCAAGTTTTTTGGGCGATCTCAAGCCAAGAAAAGAGTTTTGGGGAGAGAGGTCTAGTTTTTCTCTCCTTCCATGACGCTTGTCGAATAAACACCATTGCAGATGGTTCGTCCCTTATTTTTTCCTATTGTTCCTGATTGTAACCAATTGTAACTGATAGATTTTGTGACTAAAGGCAAGTGCATGTTACTAGAGAATTGATCTGAAAATTGTTGTAAATTGTGTTGAATAGAGAAATTGATTGTTTTTACCCTAGGACACAAGCACCCACCACTATTGACTAGGTCTGGGTGCTGGTGTCTACTATGTGTTTTGGGCCCAAGTTTGATTTTGAGCCAATATGTAACTATGTTCATGTGTTGATTTTGTATTGTACCGTGTTGTATTGAAGCCCTAAGCTATTATAGGGGTGATTTATTCACCCAATAGATGCCCCCCCTCATTTGGGGTGCATGTGATGACTAAAGGAAAATGTAGTCCAAATGAGAGGACCTAAAGCTGATAGGCATATCCTATAGTGGATACATGCAAAGGGTAGGGGATGTGCATAGTAGAAAATAAGGCACATGCAAACAATATGGGCTAGTAAACAAGTGTTAGTTAGAAAAACAACAAGCATGCAATAAAATACAATGTAACAAGCAACTAGTAAGACAAGATCGACGGCGAAAAGTGGGTTGCATACATGGGAAATCACTCATAATGTCACAAGACAATCAGGTCCGAAGTGGCCAAAAGCATACAATGATCAAGCAAGACATAGGGCATAGCACACAAACAATATGAAACAAGAAGTGACATCTAGCCATGGTTGTATTGATCATGCAAGACAAATGTTACACATGAAGTACCTGTTAGCATGTTAGAAAGATAAGTAGTATGTCAAAGCATGTATATATCAATGAAAAGGAAGTGATGGTAGCAAAAATTAGGAAATAATGTAACAATAGAACCTATAGAGTGTAGATTAGAAGAGTAGCAAAGGTATATGCTCCCAAGAGCCTCGACAAGACTGGTAAAGAGCTATGTCGAGCATCATGCATTATGTGTGAATTTGTAAGAGATCCTACATTCACCTCAAGATACCAAGTGAATGTGCATGTGTATATAGAAAAAGATAATGACATACTAAGAATCTGACTATCATAGTAAGCAAAGTGCAACATGTAAGTAGTATAGGCTAACAAGAGTAAATGCAACCAAGTTATACAAATGTAGTGCAAGTGTAATGGTGTGTTGCGATGTGTAATATGTGAAGAGAGGAGGAGCCACGTTGCCCCCCAGTGAATGCATATGAGATGAGGTTCATTTAGAAATACCCCCTCAATAGTCAAGAATGAATCATAGAACAAGAGTGTGTCATTAGGAAATGAGTGTTGTGTATGTATGAAAGATGTTAGAATTTTTGAGAAATATAGACATGAAGCACAGAGCGTGAAATGTATTAAATATTCTATGAGCAGATACTAGAGACAACTGATAGTGATAGGGGGAGTGCGAAGCCCCCCAAACGTGTGAGTAATGAAGATCTATGTGATGATGTGAGAATGAGCATGTCATGTGTCATAAGAAAACATATGGTTGCCACAATGGTAGGTAGGAGCAAGAGTATGGCCAACATCAAATTTTGGGCTTAACAGAGGAAATGCAAGTAAGTGATTGATCGCAACTTGTTTTGAGTGAATTGGTTGCCTTTCTTTGGATGTTGGTTGCTTATTTAAGATTGGTAACGTTGTATATGACTTGGTAGGAGGAGGTAATGGGGAAAGGATTTTTAAAGGTGAGTTCTTATTTGGAATTAGTAACATTGTAGAAGACTTGATATGAGGTGATATTGGGGTAAGTATTTTTAAAGGTGGTATGACACTAGGTTGAATAGGTGGCTCTTGGCTTACCGAAGAAGGAACATTAGTAATTATGGAATGATGCTCATTAGACATAGAGGGATCAGATTTGGGAGCCTAGTGGGATTTAGCAATTAGAGATGTATCAGAATGTTGTGTAGCAAATGAAATAAAACCCCAATGTTCAAGGTGCCTAATTTTTCATTTTAAAGCATAAAAATCATTGTCATGATGTACATTAAGTCTGTGATAATTGTAAAATGGGCGACCTTTGTATTTGACAAGCCAATAAGAAGGGTAGTACTGGGTAGGTGGAAATTTGATAAATTAGTGATTGAGGAGCTTGGGAACAATAAAATGTTGCTTAACATTTAGTTCAAACTTGAGAGGTGTCGGTAGTGGAAAGGATTGGGCTTCTTTGATATGAGCACATGTAGCGGACATAGGATTAGGATGAGGTGTAGAAGAAGAACTAACATGGACATGAGAAGTATCCTTAAAATGTTGTATTTCAACTATGAGAGATGTAATCGTGGTTTCCATAGCTTGAAATTTATCTTGAAATAAACAGTGTAAAGCTTGAATTGACTTGAAGATGGGATGATTGGTTGTGGTATCACAAAGGCTAGGGTCGTCGGAGAGATGATTGATAATGGAACTTACTTGTGCAGGTGGCGTATTGTGAGGGAGGTACATAGTATCTAGGGATTTTTGGAGAACATCTTTGCAAGGTTGGTGCATTTTAAGTAAGTCATGTAAGGAGATTTGAAGAATTTTAGGAGCCATGAAAGAAGATCCAATAAAATAGTCAAAAGAGGGACCCAAGTGTTTGATCACGAGTGGGGTTCACCAAATGATTTAATATAAATTAAATTAAATATTTTTTAGAGTAACTACTGTAGTCTATGAAATACAAGTAATAAAATACAGTAAATGGACAGGAAACAAGCATGCAATAATATGAAACCCTAAGAAAGAGATGAGAGAAGGTGACCTAGTTGATTTCTGAGTGATCTAGAAGTGATATGGGCAAGTGAATAGCTGAAACAGACTGGAAGCAACATCGTTAAGGCTCACTTGAGGTTCTGAGACCCATAAATGTGTCGGACAAAAGCACCCATGGGAGGACATGAGTTCCCGGGGGTTAGTGATTGGATATGGGCTCTAATGTCCACCTAGATGCTCGGGTTTTGATTTTTTTGTACACGAGGATCTTCATTGTTAATCTTTATTTTTTTCTCTAGATTTGTTTCAATGTCATTTTTCACACTTGTAACTCACTAGATAGATACCTAGCTGCACATACCCACAAACCACATCAAATCCTAAAATAAAGATGCAAGTATGTGGATTTGAGCTGACCCAAAGAGAGAACTTAGTGCTGAGCATTGCACTACATTTTAGACTCCATGTAAGTTTGTGTGTAAATGTGTGTAATGATGCCATAGGATGCCCTTGTGTGGGTTGCACAATGATAGCGAGCTAGATCTAGAATGTAACAAATGTATAGAATGTGTGAGATGAAATAGAATAAACTTCCCCTCCTATGTTGTGTATGCAGAAGAATGCAATCCTTGTCCCTTGAGTGAATGTTCTAGATGGATTCTTTGTAATGCTCTTTGTGCCTTTGGATGCAAGCTTAGGTGATAATATGTAATGCTTAGTGCTTGGACCTTTATTTGAGAGCTATAACTATGTATATGTATATGATTCCCTTGTTTGAATTTCCTAATTGACAACTAAAAGGCCAACCCAAAATTGTAAAAGGTAACCCAAAAGTAAAAGAGACCCAAAAGAGTATGAAGAAAGCAAAGAAGTTTAGGAGCACCCAAAAGGGACAAGAGTGCTTGGGCACTTCTATCCTAAGTGGGCGCTAGTGTCCGAGGCCATAAAAGATAAATCAGTCAAATATTGACAAGTCTGTAGGGTGTGTAAGGTCAATAAGAGTATAAGAGAGAAAGCAAAAGACCCGAAATATGTTGTAAATCACTAGTTTTCTTTCTTAGGAATCATGTATATATTAGTATGCTCTAGGACCTATAAATGTACCCAAGTGCATAGATTTTGTGTCTACAACAGTCAAAATATCTACCATGCTCTATACTTGTGTCCAAGCTTGGGATTCACCTCAATCTATAGATATATCTTTAGTTCCCGCCTTTTAGAAAAATAAGGACGTAGACGGAACAAAAGAATTTCTCCATGCATCCATTCAAAAATTACATAATTTGCTAAAAGGATTGAAAATACTTTAACCCATAATTTAATAAAAGGAGTGAAAAATACAACACATATACACAATTGAAAAATATAGTAATAATATTGACTGTAATATTTATGTTAGTTAGATTTCCCAAAAAAACTAAGTAATAGTAGTATTTTATTTTTTATGCCCTAACCACCTTATACCAAAATCCCATATAAATCATTGAAAACCCAAAATCCCAAATAAACCCCTAAATACCCAAAATAAACACTCTATGAATCCCCTTTCTATATATTTAATAATGTAGAAGACATTTCAATGATTGGGAAACAATCACGGCTAACTCATTTATCTCCCCTAAAGAAATACGAGAATTCCTTTCAACACCCTATTTTTTGCCACAAACGATCTCAATAACAACCACAACAAGGCTACATTGAGGTCCTTACATGCCCCGATTTCCCTTTGCAATACAAATTTTATAAGGTGATCATCATCTTATGATCATGATGACGATTAATTACAACTTAAAATTCTTCTCTATTAGGGGCAAAAGGTTATGATTATTGCAAACATGTGGGTCGAGCCTTGCATTTTCAACAGATTGATTAGCCACATAATTTCAATCATATATAGACCTAACCTAAGGTTTCGTAAGTTGTCACTTTTAGCAGTTATCAAATTAGAGAGATACATTGGTCCAAAGTGGGATGTTTTCTAGCCACAACATATACCTATGCCCCTAATTTCATGGGGTAATCATAGGAAACTCCCTCTTAAAATGGTGCGGGCTCTCACAATACATAAAATTAGGGATTGACTTAAGCAATTATTAACATCTGAGGTATAGAACATTAGGATCTTATTTTCACAAAATCCTCTAGAGTATGTATCATCAAAGACCTCCGCACATTTCCTCATTTCTCCTTCAAATGGTTCTCCAAAATTCATACACTCGTCTTTGAAAACAAGAAGAGACACACCTTTAATCACTCGATTTTATGGATGTTGTAGAAAATTTATATAAAATTTTCATTTATATAAAATTGGTGCTTTTTACAACAATTTAGGAGATTAAAATTTTGTCACCTTTAATTTTTTCCCTCGCATTGCATTACATTCACACCTACTCACAACATGTTTGCAATTTTGTTCAAAATATTTATTATGCCATCCCCAACATACGAGATTGGCTCATTATTCCTTCAAATACATCTCTAGTGTTTTGGTCACACACTTTTGTCTTGTATAAAATGATAAGAACAAAATTACGTCTTTGACATAAAATTTCCTCCTCACCAAAACACAAAAAATTCCCTTCATTACACCACCACTACACACCTTTATCTCACTACATATCCCCCCTTACTCCTCTACACTTAACTTCCATGTTCTTATCAGTATGTCTAGTTATTTTTCCCACCCCTCCTCACATACTCAAACCAATTTCCACCTTTTCTATCAACGTTTTGTATTACACCTCCTTAGTGCAATTGTTAGTATTATAGATATTTTATATTATATAATGTTCATTAATTATTTCATTTTTTTACACACGTGCACTTAATGACTACTAATTTTTTGTTTCAAATCATAAAAAATTTAGAAATGTTTGTTGTAAACTATATACAATATTGATCTCTATATAAGTTTTCGTTGAATGAGAAAAAGTTTAGAAAAACTCTTTTGGAAATTGTCCTTTGAGAGAACCACTTAGAAGGTAGAAATCATATTGTAAGGGATTTGTATATGCTTTGTGATACAAGTAAATCTAAATTGATGTATTTCTAGAAGTTTTTGTTACTCAAAACAAATGTCCACATTTACATAATTAAACAAGTGTCATGTAGTTTCTTATTCTTATTGAAGATATTGTAGTTGAAATTAAACATAATTCCTAGTAATTGATATAAAATTATAACTAGTATAAATATCTTAAATACATCTATCTCAAACGTGTTGAGAGAACAATCTTGAGGGTCTTTAGAGATATTTGATTTTTCACATAACATTGATTAATAACTCCATTACCTTCTCTATCAATTTCTCGTTAACTCGTGAAAATTGACATCCATCTAGCAACATGATTATGTTGGGCTTGAAAAAATGATTCTGGAATAAAATGGCTCCAAACTCCACTCAATGGTCAAGATATTACGATTTTTTATCGACTTCCATAAGCAAATAATGAAATAAAAATCTAAATGACAGTTAAATGGATGTCAATTGTAAAATTCAAATGTCCATTTGTTGGTCAAATGGACATCAAATTTAAGTTTAAAAATAAAAGTGAACAATTCACACCCTTACATTAGTAGAAGATGTTACAAAATAATTTGACTTAGACATAAGTGTTGGTGTGATAATTAATGCCAATGGCTCGATTCAACCAGCCATGTGCTCAAAATCATATGAAATCCATTATGAAAAGGGTCATTCATTCAAAATCATATAAAATCCATTATGAAAAGGGTTTGTGCCATTTGTTTACACCCTAAATAAATAAATAAGGGGTTGGTATTAGATTAGGTTATGTTTATACCATAATTAAATTATGTTATGGAAAACACAAAAATATAGGATGTCAGGGTTTGTTACAGGAGATTATTTTGATCTAATTAATTCATAATTAACCATGCACAATTAGAATAATGTATTAATACTTATAACAATGATAAATGAAAAAATTATAACTCAAATAAACAAGAGGAGAAGAAGACCTGAATGTATAGGTCAGAATAGAGGAGATATGGGTGTGCGTATAGGTGGAAAAGGCATATCATAAAATGTAGACACTTCGTTATCAATACTGGAACCATAAATTGAGATGATTCGGGACCATATAACCTATTTATGACCCATCCCTATAACTGTACGGTTTTGATCAAATTAATTCATAATTGACCATGCATAATTATAATAACACATTAATTCTTACAACAATGTTAAATGATAAAATGATATCTCAAATACACAAGAGGAGATGAAGAATTGGTTGTATAGTTTAGAATAGAGGAGATATAGATGTGCAGATAGGTGGAAAAGGCATATTAGAAACTGTAGACAATTCGTTATCAATGTTGGAACTAGAAATTGAGCTGGTTCATGACAATATAACTTATGTACAACCCATCTTTAGAACCATACGATCCTTACTAGAGATATATGGTCTTGGATCCTTCAGTAGCCAGGATCTACATTCATGTGTGCTTTAATTGCCTAGAAATGCACTTTATTGTATGTCACTCTTATTTTCGCAACCTCAAGATGACCTGTAATCACCCACAACAATGTAAAAATCATAGATACTTATGATACCCTTCATGAAAGCATTATATACAAAAGGATAAATCACGTGTGTGGTGAGGCTAGACTACCCTTTGCGACCGACCTTGTTGAACTGATCCAAGTGTTGTAATGCATGCCCTCGTGTGGGATCAAGCCTCATGTAGTTCTCTTAGATGTTTGTGCAAGTGTGAATGTGATATAAGTCAACCCCCTATGAGTGCCTTCATGTCTCTTGACACAAAGATAGTGGGCTAACCATAGAATAGAGAATTTACCCATCATAGTAATAGTGTGTTTTAGTGTGCTTCAGTTGTGTGACCTAACCATTTGTACCTTAAAACCCTTTAACAATGCTTGGAATGTCTTTACTCTTGTTAACACATGGATCTAGGACCTTTTCATGCTTGTAAATGGAGGAAGCTGAAATCTTTGACCTAGTTGAGTGTTGTAGACATGTAGTAGTGATTACTCTTAATGATGTGCAACTAATTTAGAAAGATCTAAGAAAGCCTTAAGTGCTTTTAAATGGTAGCTTGTAAGAGTGTCATGTGAGTTATAAAGTGATATTGACATACTTCTATAGGCTTCTGTAGGTGAAATATTATTATAAGACCAACCCTAAGAAGATGAAATGATGCAAGAAAGATATTCAGAGTCAATTAATAAGAAGTTTTAGGACCGTACAAGTCAGTCAGGGTTGTATAACACACATTGACAAAACTGTATGGTCTAGGACATGAAGCATGTGATGTGAAACATAAAGTTTTAGGATGATGCATATAGATAATTTACTGCATTATTAATTCATATTTCTTGAAATTGTTACAAAGCAAAGTGTGAAGATGAGAAAGTTGTAAAAGAGCTAGAGAAATGTATTGATTGGCCTTAGAATGTTAGTATTTGTCTTAGGAGGGTAACGTAACAAAACTTGTCACTACCAAAAGGATAAGTTACCAAATTTGAGTGTCTACAAGTTCTTATTTATTTAAAGGTGTAAGGGTAGTACATATTGAATATTCTGATTAATTAATCAACATTAATACATAAAACTAGAATATAACTCCTAGAGTAATTTTAAAGATATATCGATAGAAATGATTGCTCAAAACATAAGAGGAAAAGTACACTTATCTAATTATAAAAGAAAATGTGTGATTTGGGAGTGAAAAGTGACTAATTTAATAAAAATAGAATTAAATCTAATTTCAGAGTAACTGATATGGTAAAATATAGTAAAGATGCAGATGGTAAACACTCAAGCAATACAAAACTATGAGTAAATGGGAGAGATAAATGACTTAGCTGATTCCTATGCGATCTGGGAATGATCTGGGTTGGGTAAAATCTTGGATAAGATGCACAAAATTCCATAACTGCTCCCTGTGAATTCAAGAACCTTAGAATGATGTTGGAAAGGGGCACCTAGTGCTGGACAGAGGCGGTACAAAATAGAGGTACCAGGGCACCAGTGACTGTGCAAAGACTCGGGATCTTCTTTATTATGTGTTGTTAGGGTTTCACTGCTAATTCATGTTAGTTGCATGATATTCATTTTTTGATTGTTTAAGGTACCTGCAACCTATAAAAAACCCCAGCTACCTGCACAAGCCCCCAAACACATCAAATCTAAATGAAATATGCAAAATGTGAATTCAAACTTACCTTGGTGGTCACCCGAAGAGTGAACTTATGATCGAGTGTTGCACTACATTCCAGAATCCATGTAGTTCTTTGTGCTTGTGTGTGAAATAGTGTCTGTAGGTTTCCCTCGTGCTAATGGCATTAAGATAGTGGGTTTTAGCTAGATAAAATGGAAATGTGTGATATAGAATTCAACAATTCCCCTTTCTATGCAATGTATGTAGCCCAAAAATGTAGTCCCTTTGATGGTAGTGATAGTATGTAGATGTGATTGCACCTTAGAATTGCCAACCAAAATAATAGAGTGTATGTTGTGTTTATATATGGATCTCTTGTTTGAATTTAGACACTAGTGACACAAAATGTCGACTATGAACATAGGATGAAGATTAGAAAACTAGAAAGGTTGATCACAAATTTCAAAATGTGTAAAAAAAACAAAGAGGATAGAAGCATCCAAAATGAACAAGTGTAGACACAAAATCACACACTTGGGTACATTTCTAGGTTCTAATCACATACTTGCATTCATATGATTCCTAAGCGAGAAAAGTACTAATTGACCATTATCTTTGGCCACTTTGCTTTCTTTCTAGTTTCCTTCTTAGCCTTACACACCCTATTGCCCATTCTAACTTTTGATACTTCAGCTTTTCTAAGTCTTGACACTAGTGCCCAACCAAGATTTCAGTGCTCAGGTACCCTTGTCCCCTTTAGGTGCCCCTGACCTCTTTATATCTTGCTCACCTTTTTTGGGCCTCTTCTAGCCGTTGTACATCTTGTTTTCTTATGGGTCAGCCTTTTAGTGGTTCATTACGAAATTCAAACAAGGGAAACATATAAATACAAATGCTATGTGATCAAATTAAAGGACCAAGCTCTAAGATCATGTACTACCATCGCCTAAGGTTGCATCCAAAGGAATTCTAAGAGCATCAAAGCATCCATCTAGCTTCATTTAAGTGACAAGGGAATGCTTATTCTGCTTATACACATAAGAGGGGAAGTTTATTTTTCCATCCACACATCTATTTACATTGATACATCTAGTTATTTCTCACTATCATGTACATCTTGTTGATTCAATAAAATCTAAATTTATTTTACATGAATCTAAACACACAACTATGATATAAATGATATACAGTAAAATATGAATGCTAACAATTTATTTGATCTTATTAATAAAAGGAAATAAGAGGGATAAGGCACTTACCTTGATCTTGTTTACCTCGTAGTGACATGGGACTGAGCAGTGTGATGAAATAGGAACACAGACTGTCATAAACATGTACAGAAAAATGTAGAAATGCTCAAAATAGCCAAACAAGGGTGCCTAGGCAACGATAGGGGTGCATGTGGGTGCCTAAGTCCTCTCTGTGGGTGCCTGAGTTTGCATAAAATCTTGGGACCTGGTTCCGATAGTGTTACTAGGGATTCACACTTATTCACCTTTTATCACTATGTGGTCGCACAATAATCATCGGAGCTGCTCCAAACCTGTAATGAAAAAAGCACTTGTAAAACCCTAAAATAGACATCAAATCCTTAAAAAATATGCAAAATGAGGGGTTGGATTATCCTCAGTCGCTACATGATGTGAATCCAGCTACAAGAGGTTGAAATACCTCCAAAGCACACATAAACATATTTGTAAATAAAAACCAGGAGCTTCAAAAGAGCTTACTTCTCATTCTAGAATCCACACTGATCTATTACATCATTACAATCCTCCTTTTATTTCATGTCTACTCCAAAAACCCTAAAATGCCAAAAATTACCTACTAGCAAAACAACTCAGATGGACCCCAAATTTTGTGTGCCAAATATGCCTTCATAAATTAGGGCTCATGCGAAATGTGGACTTATTCTGACAAGCACAACAAAAGTTATTAAAGTTCTAAGACCTAGTCAAAAGTGAAAAAAACATTACGACCCAATTCTAGGCCACTAGATGAAGGAATCCGGGCTTGAAAACATGCCAAAATGGGCACTACCTTTCTAGTGAAGTTAACCCCAGGATAGTACTAATGTATATCTACCACCCTATAAAATTTTAGCATGATCCAACGTTCGGATCAAATATTATGGTCTCTGCAAGTTATTCTCCCACATCATTCTCCCCTGTTTGAAAAGAATTCAGCTCCTGTGAATTCTGTTGATGGAACTCATCTAATTTACACTGTCAATTTTCTTCAACTCCCACTTAGGAATCCAAGTATTTTCTTCTTGTTGTAAACCTTCCCACTGTACCAAATATTTGTTGTAGCTCCCATGTCTAGTAGTGATTGTCTTTTGGTCCAAGACACACATTACCCTCTCCTTTTTCTTCTTCGGCATCTGTTGCTCCCAATTTATATCTTCCTCCTCTACAACATGTTCATCATGACCTGGAAACTTATATAAGTCAGAAACATTAAAAATGGGTGAGATAGAAAAGTTTTCATGTAGCTCCACCTTGTAGGCATTATCACTCAATTTCTTCATAATCGTATATGACCCAATATACTTATAATTCAATTTATTATATGTCCCCTTTGGAAACATCTCCATTCTGAGATAAACCATTACCATATCTCCTTCTTCAAATACACTTTCTCTCCTACTAACATTTTCATCCTTTTTATATTATGTGTTACTAACTTTCAGCTTTTCCCTCACTTCATCTTGCAACCGTAGAATGTGCTCTGCAAATGCTTCTGCATCATCACTAGTTTCATCTTCACCGGGTAGAAAAATTAGGTCTAGGCCCCCCTTGGGATTCCTACCATATACAATCTGGAAAGGATACCTCCCCATTGACCTATTTACCAAGCTATTATAGGAAAACTCAGCTTGAGGTAAAGCTAAGTCCCATTGTTTTGGCTTTTCTCTAACTATACAATGCAGGAGATTTCCCAAGCTTTTGTTCACTACTTCTGTTTGCCCATCAATCTGGGGGTGATATGCACTACTGAATTGTAGCTGTGTCCCCATTTTCTTCCGCAGAGTCCTCCAAAAGTGACTCAAAAACTTCATGTCCTGATCTGAAGTGATCGTTCTTGGAATTCCATACAATCTAAGCACTTCTGCAAAAAACAAATCTGTAGTTCTGGAAGCATCATTAGTTTTTTACAAGAAATGAAATGTGCCATCTTAGAGAATCTATCAACCACAACAAAGATAGAATCATTCCCTCGCTGTGTGTTAGGAAGCCCTAACACGAAATCCATACTCAGATCAACCCACGACCCTGTAGGGATAGGTAATGGCATATATAACCCATTATTCTGTGCATGGCCCTTAGCCATTTGACACACTCTACATATTACTACAATCCTACTTATGTCCCTCTTTACCTTTGGCTAGTAATATTTTTCTATAACAAGAGAAATTGTCTTACTTATACCAAATTGTCCAGCCAACCCCCCACTATGTAATTCTCTTATAATATTTTCTCTCATTGAACCAATAGGGATGCACAATTGTTTCCCCCTAAACAAATAACCATCTTGCATAAAATAATCAAAAGAGTCACTACCTACTGTAGGCTCCTTAAGTTTTCTCACAACATCACCAAAATTTGGATCACCTTCATACAATCCCTTAACTGCCTCAAACCCTAGTACTTTATTTTCCATTGTTGTCAAAAGGGCTACACGCCTACTCAAGGCATCAACAACTTGATTCTACTTACCAAACTTATGATTTAAAACAAAAGTATATTCTTCCAAAAATGAAACCCATTTTTCATGACTACTATTTAGTTTCTTCTGTTTTTTTACATACCTCAAGGATTTTATGGTCAGTGAAGAGCACAAATTCCTTTACTACCAAGTAATGTCTCCAGTTCTTTAATACCTGAACAATAACATAAAATTTCACATCATAAGTAGAATATTTCCTCTTACTTCATTTAGATTTTCACTGAAGAATGCCACAGGTCTTCCATCTTAACTCATCACAGCTCCAATGCCAACATGTGAGGCATCACAGTCAACCTTGAAGACCTTGCTAAAATCTTGCAATACCAAAACAGGTGCTTCTGACACTTTCTTCGTCAAAAATTCAACACTATCTGTTGTTACCTTGGTCCATACAAACTCTCTCCCTTTTGTACACTCTGTTATGGGTGCAAAAATGCTACTGAAATTCCTGATGAACTTCCTATAAAAAGTTACCAATCCATGAAAATTACGAACCTCTATCACATTCCTCAGAATAGGCCTTTCCAAAATTGCCTTTCCTTTTTCCCCATCTATCCTCACTCCATCCTTTGATATGACAAACCCCAAAAAGACAAGACTCTTCTGAAGAAATATACACTTCTTTAAGTTTGCATATAGAATCTCTTTACGTAACAAGTCAAACACCAATTTCATATGCAATAAGTGTTCTTCCACTATCTTACTGAATATCAGAATATCATCAATATAGACAACAAAAAACTTACCATTATATTCTCGGAGTACTCTGTTCATCAACCTCATGAATGTGATGGGTGCATTAGATAGCCAAAATGGCATCACCATCCACTTGTATAATCCATATTTTGTTTTGAAAGCAGTTTTCTATTCATCCCCTTCACGGATTCGGATCTGCTAGTACCCACTTCCGTAGGTCATTCTTGCTAAAATATCAGGCTCCTGCCAACACATCCATCATATCATCTAATTACGGAATTGGGAACCGATACTTGATTGTGATCTTGTTTATGACTCTGCTATCTAGACACATTCTCCAGTCTCCATCCTTTTTGGGAGTCAATGGAGATGGATTTTCATGTGGGCTCATGATTTCTCTCACTAACCCTTTCTGTATTAGATATGTCACTTGTCTGTTCAAATCTTCACTCTATGTTAGGCTCATTTGATAGGCTACCTGGTTTGGAAGGGCCGATCCTGGGATCAAATCAATATGGTGCTCTAGAGGTAACCCATCTGGTAGCTCATCTGGTATGACATCTTTGTATTCTTTTAGTACCTTGTCTACAACAATAGGTATATTAAATTCTTCTATCTCCACCTTCTTTGACATTAGTGCATAACACCATCCAGCTTCTTCCATTTCTATAACAAACTCTTTTGTAGCCAATAATCCCTCACTCTTCTCTTCTTCCTTGAAAGGTAACAAGACCACCTTTACACCATCCTTCCAAAAGGTATATGTATTTTTCCCTCCATCATGTGTAACCTTTCTATCATATTGTCAAGGCCTACCTAGTAATATATGGCATGCATCCATTAGGATACCATCACACCACACCTCATCCTTGTAGGTATTCCCAATTGAAAAATTTATAAGGCATATTTTATCTATGGTTACCTCATTTCCTTTCTTGAACCATGATATACAATAGGGATATGGGTGCTTCTCACATTTTAGATTGAGTTTATCAACCATTACAGTTGAAACCATATTTTCACAACTACCACCATCAATAATAATTTTACATACCTTTCCTCCAGAGGTGCATCTTGTTCGAAATATATTTCTTCGTAGGAACAAATCAGCACCAACAACATCATGTTCTTTCTCCTTCCTTGGGACAATCATCATTCTCCTTATCATGAGGGTTTCACCCAAGTCTGCAGCAACCTCCATTTCTTCTTCCTCTTCAGCTTTAACCATATTTAGTCATGGTTATTCTCCTTTCCATCTATATTATGTAGGATAGTGTAGACTCTCAAAATATCTCTGTCCCTTTTCACCACATATATAACATGTATATTACCTTTGGGGGCTATTCCAGCCCCGTCCTCTATTATAACCTCTTCCCCTCTGAAACCCCCTACCTCTTTGGTAGTTACCATGGATTTGACCAGAATCTTCATGCCCTTATGTGTTAGAGGATTCACCTTTTGTAGATTCAAATCTACCCCTGCCTCTCATTAGAGATAATGATGGACCTCTCTTCACACCTCTTCTAAAATTATTCCTCTTGTTCTTTTCTTTTGCCTTTAATGCGAGTTGATAAGCATCATCCAAGCTATGGATCAGGAGCATACTCAACTCATCTTGTATGGTGTAACTCAACCCATTTATGTACCATGTAGCCTTATGTTCTTCAGATTCTTCCCATTCCACCCTGATTAACAACTTGTAAAATTCATTAGTATACTCCTCAATGCTAAGATCCTTTTGTCTCAGGTTTTGGAATCTTCAAAAGAGTGTCTGAGCATAATCTATAGGAAGAAATTTTTCTTTCAGCTTCTTTACCATTTTATTCCAATTTCGAATCTTGCCCTTTCCATTCCTTTTTCTTTCATTTTGTGGGTGATCCCACCAGATCAGTGCATGTCTAGCCAACTTATTGCATGTAAACTTAACCTTCTTCACCTTTGAAAGGGTTTTCCACTCAAAGAATTATTCCATGTGATTTAACCAATCAATCAACTCCTCTGGTCATAACCCTCCACCATAATCATGAACAATAATATTGATGTTATCATCCTTTCCCTCTAAAGCTTGGATCAATCTCTCCTCAAATGGTCTCTCATTTAATGTTTCTTCATCTCTCTCATTATCTTCTTCATCTCCTCCTTCATTCATTAATGGAGGTCCTTCTTTAATATCACTATCTGGGCCTGCATCCCCATTTGGATATCTCCTTGTAAGGCAGGTAACTTCTCATTTGAGCTCAACAACTTGTCTCTATATCTCTTGTATATGCCTATTCATCTAGGCATAACCTCCCCTCCTGCATCTAGCCATGATCTTATAAAATAGAGATAAAAAAAATTACACAGAAAAATGTAATATGTTACCTTAACTATTTCGGCAAGATCAAAAGCCTGCTCTGATACCAATTAATGTGAATCCAACTGCAAGAGGTTGAAATACCTCAAAAACACACATAAACAGATCTGAAAATTAAAACTAGGAGCTTCAAAATTGATTACTTCTCATTCTAGAATCCACACTGATCTATTACATCATTACAATCCTCCTTTTATTTCATGTCTACTCCAAAAACCCTAAAATGCCAAAAAACCGTAAAATGCCAAAAAACCCTAAAATGCCAAAAATTACCTACTAGCAAAACAACTCGGATGGACCCCAAATTTTGTGTGCCAAATATGCCTTCATAAATTAGGGCTCACGTGAAATGTGGAATTATTCTGACAAGCAAAATAAAAGTTATTAAAGTTCTAAGACCTAGTCAAAAGTGAAAAAAACATTCTGAGCCAATTTTAGGCCACTAAATGATGGAATCTGGGCCCGAAAACCTACCAAAATGGGCACAACCTTGCCAATTAATTTTCTCTCAACATAATGCTAATGTATATCTACCACCCTGTAAAATTTCAGGACGATCCAACGGTCGGATCAAAAGTTATGGTCTCTGCAAGTTATGCTCCCGCATCACCACAATGGTGGACTTACAACTGATCATTGCACTACATCTCAGATCCAATGTATTTTTATGTGATTGTGTGTGCAATAGTGCTCCTAGGTTTCCCTCGTTCCAATGACGTGATCGATAACAGACAATATCTAGATAAAAATACAAAAGTGTGGATGAAATAGAATGAACTCTCCTTCATATGCAGTGTGTATGCAGAGTAATTGCTCAAATGCAGTCCCTTGCTCTATGTAGGTAGTTAGCCCTTGATACGAATAGTCCATGCCCATATAATGGTATGTATGTTGTGTTTGTGTAGGGATATCTTGTTCAAATTTCAACACTAATGACCCGACATACCTAACTAGTACCTCGGGAGATGAAATGGAAAAACGAAAAGACTAACCTCAAATGCCAAAAATAAGATTAAACACAAAGAGGATATGGGTGCACCCAAGATGGACATGAAGTGTCAGGTGCTAATGTCCATAGTCCTAAGTGAACTAGTGTCTATAGATAAGTGATGGACAAATGAGTGATAAACTGAAAGAACATGGATCCTTGAGATCTGACAAAAACTATGTGTGTGAGTCATAAGTGTACACACATACAATTAATACAGACCAAGGATAAAAGCAGATGGACTATGAAATGGGTCATTATTGAATAATTTTCTTACACAATATCCATATATAAAACAACATACTTGATGGTATACTAATAGTAGTAAGTGTGTGATTTTGTGTCTACACTATGCATAAGTTGTTTCCTAGGGCATTGAATTTTTACATTTCACACACTCACATCAGAATTTTATGGACCCTTCCTGATTAATTGGGTTTTGGTTTGACCTAAATTGTCAAATTGATTCAGTTGGGTGATCATCTATGTCAGTTTGAATCCCCATTATCTCTTCCTTCTAGGAAACATAGAACTATATAAGCCCTTCATGTATTTTGGTGCTAGATATTTGAAATGCATGATCATTTTAAAATCTTCACTCTCACCTGATTACAGGTGAATTTTACAGGCATAGTACAACACATAGGCAATCAACGGTGAAGGTTAGTGACCATCTTCCAAATTTCCATCTCCCACTTAAGTTAGATTTTCAAAAAAATTATCCATGCACCCAAAGATGGAATTTATGAACTTTGGTGCCCTAGAAACAGTTTATGGCACCCTGAATAGAACATATTCTAACACTCCTACAATTTTTTGGGTTTGGTTGCAAAACTTCATTAAAACCATCTAATGCCCTGTTTCATCCAATTTTCTCATTTTTATACACTCATTGATGATTACATGGGGAAAAAATGAAGTAAAATTTTACCAAAATGCTCTCATTTGAAAATAGAATTTCAAGTTTGCATTGTAAATTTCTTATGTTGAATGATAATGCTACTTTACTTGTAATGTGAGAAGCATATGACTCTAGCTATAGGGAACCATTTTTTCCCTATGCTTTTACAAAATTCCATTATTTGTTAAATCAACAGAAGTGCTTGTGTCTAGAGTGGAGACTAGTATCCTGGCATAAATTTTGACTATAAACTCTCCTCCCAAGACAGACTTTATTTTAGGGATCCTTTTATGACCTGATGAGAACTGGAGTATTTAATTCTCACATGTATCATATTCATAAGAGAATTAGAAACTTTATTAAAACCCAGTAGATGGACAAAGTATCATGTCACCAATCAATAATTTACCTTTACAAAGAGTTAGTTCTCATTTGCATATAACAACATACCATGCCAAATTCTCTAGACATAAAATTTAGTAGTATGATAACTATGATAAAATTTCACTTTTAGTCTCCAAGTATCGGATATAGAAGAATATGAAATTTATAAAATATAGGTGCTTCGTATCTGGAACTGTGACTACGAAATTGGATGGAGGAAGGAATCAAATAGTGTATCCTAGTAGAGTAGATTCTATCATAATTGTTATTATAGATGTTATAGGTTTCATCATAGGAATCTCTCCACATATGCTTGATGATCATCTATTTGCATATGCTCAAAACACTCTATGATGACCTAGAATTCAAATAGATCACCATAGACAATGGCTCCATGTGTATCCATGCTAAATGACTCTCAAAGGAATCTCTACCATTCAGTAGTATACACATAGTCAAGGAATGTGGTCAGTGTTTGAGTAAGGAGCACTCTTGTATTACTTGATATGGTAACAGGACTCTAAAGAGGCCTCAAATCATACATAGTTCTTGAAAATTAGTCATGTGGATGAATCTATATGGATTCTGTTACTATAGACACTTAGTCTCACTTTGACATTCATTAAAAACTATGGCATCAAACTGCTTGAGTTTGACTTGGATTGACTTGGGAGGTCTATAAAATGAAAGGCATGGCTCTTGAATCTAGTTTAGTTGGCTTCGTACCTATGTATGGGATGCTCCCAGGTTGTAGTATTATTTTGAAGGAATTTAGAAGAGATTTGAGCCCTTTAGGAATGTATTTTGTAATGAGTTCTCTTGAAAGTGTTGGGCTCCTTAATTGAGTGACTTAGAGTTGCTTTTATAGGTGTTTGTAACTTTATTTTTGCATTAATTTTTACCTAAGAAATAAAAACCAACCTAAGAAAATATTTCAAATTGGAGAGATGATCATTAAGTGGCAAGAGATGGGAACATTTGGCATGGGACCAAACTATGCGACAATTGGTTATCCCAACTAAAAGAGTTACTAGATATCCAATTCAAGGAATTTCTCCTGACATTCAAGGCAAGTTTCTTGTGAATAATGAAACTACTATGGACTCCCATGTGATACCTTATGTGAGTGACTAAGTATTGTTCATAGATAATAAAGTGTTGAAAGGGAAACTAGGGATCGAGTACATTTGGGTTGGTACATGGTGTCTATAAGTATTGTTTAAGATGTAATGTCAAAGTTGTATTCATTGCCAAAGGGTGTATAGGTGTCTGCAGGTGTTTGTATTATGTCAAGTCATTAAATCAAGAATATTGACAGTACTTAATTGGTATTGAAATACATTAGTGTGTACATGAAGCTGTTGTCTGTAGCATGGTGTCTTAGTGCAATTTGCACTTAGGTGTTAGGAAATGATTCAAGGTAAGAAAGGTATAACAAAGAGTGCAGTCCATAGGTCCATCAAAGAAATTGGACTAGTGTGTCTAACATGTTGAATAATGTGATGTGTGGGATGTTTTAATGAGTATCTGAAGTTGGATATCAGGTCAAGTAGATGTGAGATATGTGTTGAAACAAGCCATTCTAGGGATACATCCTAGTTTTCTTTGTTGAGATAGTAGATGGTATGGTAGCATGAAGTGCTGAGGAAGAGCATGGATTTGAATTGAATTGTTGAAGAATTAGGGATGACTAGTCCCCAATTTTCTTGATGGAGATGCTGAAGTCAAAGTGAAATTGAGTGTCATTTGACCCAATACCAAAAAGAGTGGTTCCACACGTGGGGTTCATTAGCTAGGCAATATCCTAGCACGTGGGTTCATATTGAGGTAATTAAAATTAATAAAATTAAGGTCAATATACCAGTAGACATCAGGGGGTGAAAGGGTTTAATTTATTAATAGTTTGAATCAGGTATTGGGGGTAGGTTAGAGAGGTGGGCCAAAGGAAAGGGAGGTTTAATTTTAATATAAAAATAAAACATTTGAACCCTAGTTTTAAAAGTAAATACCTTAAAATTATAAAAAGTGTGTGTTCATAAAGTTAAATTATAATCTCTTTTTGAATAAGGAAATCTCAATTAAGATATTCTTAACCAATAAATAATAAGATGGTAGAAAACTAGGATTGAGTATGTTTTTCAGCACAATTGATATTATTTCATCATCTTAATTATTTGAAGAACTATTGATAAATGATTAAATCTTAACATTTATAAGGTGATTTGTAATAGGTCTTCAATGGATTCAAACTATATTTTGAGAGGAAATGCATATTAAAAAATTTGAGTGAGAAATATGATTTTTTAAATATATTCAGGTAGAAATAAAAAGGGGTAAATAAAATTGTAATTGAAAATGGGTAAGTGAGGTACATGGAAAAAATAGGGGTATTTTATTTTTAATAATATAACGGGAGGGGGTATTATAAATAGAATAATTTAAGGTAAAAACTAGAATTAAAGGTATTCTTTAATACCCTTCGAACACACATGCTATACTATACTTTTACTAAGTAAACCCCCCGTGTGGTTCCACAAGACTTTTGCCCAATAACCTCGAGAGAAGGAATGTTGCCTCTGATTTTTCTAGTCACCTTGATATCTTATAACAAAAGTGAAATGAAGGTTGTTATAAGGTTTTATGGTCACCTTGATATCTTCAAATCCCATGGACCACACTATTGGAAATAGATCTATGCCCGAGTATAAAATAAAACAATTTCAAAAGGGAATGAATAGTTTCATGAGCTCACTATACACATGAAATATTTGCAGTCAGACACTATAGAATCCATTCATCATTTTCATATAATGAGAATAAAAAGTATTCCCCCAAGTTGGACCCTCTAGGTTAAAATATGTCCCTATCATTTATAAATGATTGTTGAAGAAGCTATGAAACACTCAAAACCTCTAGTTTCTAAGTGATAGAATCTATGATTTGAAATGACATTGTAAACCATAATATTTGAGAAAGTGTAATGTGAAGGTCCCCAAATTTGTATCAGAATTATCCTGAGCTCAATTATCTATGGCAAATTAAGCATGTTCATAGGTGTGTTAGATAAGTCTACCCCCAAAATGAAAACATCCATCCTACACCATAAAGTTGCAGCAAATTTGTTCCCTACAGGATGATGTTGTTACATGAGCCAAATGATGTAAAACCAATTACGTGTCTAGAATATATTCCTGAGTATGTGTGCATTAGTGATCATGAAAATATATGAAGTTTAGGTTGATTATGTGTGCAAGAAAGTGATTGAAATAGGTCTTCCAAGTTGATCTACCGATAAACTCCACTAGAGGGCTAAAACTCGAACATGTGAGGTGAGTGAGGTGTTTGTGATTAGAATTCTCAACTCAGTGTAAATGATGTGCTATCCACGTCAGACATAACTAATAATCTACATTGAGATCTGAAATGTTGGGATGTCCTAGGTGGCCACCATTGGTTTGGTTATAATCCTCAAAGGTGTTTTTCATGGTTAATCCCTAATGGCACTAATCAACCCTATTAGGTCAATCAATAAGGTTATTGCAAAAATCATATGAAAAAGTGTAGTCATTTATTCATAGTGAACATATGGTTCATGAGTGAAATGAGGAGGCGTATCAGGTTTCCTTTGATGTGTTCCAAGTTTTTAAAGTTCTTGCAATTGAATTTTTAGGTTTTAGATGATATTGAGATCAAGAATAGTTCTTGAGACCTAGGATCTGGTTTAGGCAGTTTCAGATATGGAGGTGTTTTGGTGCTTTTGCTTTAAATTGAAGGATGATATGAGTTTTTTTTATTTAGATGAGGATGGTATTATTCCATTGATATGTTAAATTATCATTGGTGAAGAGTTTAGAGGTGTAAACCAGTTCACTTTTGGAGGATGAAAATTAGGTGCCTAAGACCTAGTAGGTGATGTTTTCTTCTTGGTGTGTTTCATGATGAAGATTGATGTTGTAGAGTTGTTTAATCATGAATATGATATTGAAAGGTTTTTTTTCACATGTATGATTATTTTGGAGTCATTATGGATGGGCCTTATACATTTGAAATTTAAATTCTAATTGTTGGAGGAGATGTCTTGTTTCTAGGCCCAATTGAGAAGTTTGTGTGCTTAGGCCTAGGTCGACCTATATGGTCTCTTTATGTGATGTATATGAGATTGTGGTGTTTTTTTTTAAAATTTATATGATCAAATTTAAATTTCTTAACTGACATAAGGTTTTTTTAATTAGTAGAATCATGTATAAAAGGTGTGTTATGCTTTCTCATTTGAGCTAGTGTTTTGGAGAGTAACAAACGAGATAAATGAGAGTGTGAGAGATGTGTGAAGGATATAGAAACTAATAGAGAATATGAGAAGGGATTAGAAGAAGGAGATATAATTTCACTTGACTTAATCAACACTATATGGTACATGTATGAGCAGAGTGGGAGAGAGAGTAGTTTTAGAAGGTTTTGAGAGGAAGGAATTGAAATAGTGATCAAAATCAATTATTGGAGCAATGAATACTTAAGTGATCTTCATATTCAGGTAGGTGCTTAGTCATCTTAGGGGGTTATATCCTTCTTGTAGGATCGGTACCCTACTAAACTAGGGGTTGGTGCTCTTTGTGGGGTTGGTGCCTCACTAAACAAATTCTTTGTATTGTGTAATATATGTAAAGGTTTGGGTTTTCTTCCCCTTGAGGGTTTCCCACTTTATATCTTAAATTCTTGTGTTCTCTCCTACTTCATGCTCTTATGGATGGTTATTTCATGTTAATAAGTTCACATTAATGCATTTTGAATGATTAATGGTTCACACAAGTTAAATACAATTGAAAGAAAAATTTAAAGGACCAATTTACCCCCAGCCATTGTGCTTCAAACAATTTGTATCAGAGAAATTTCCTTTTGAATCAAGTCTAATAGCTTGGAGGAGATCCTTGAAGCAAAACAATGGGTAAATCATATGATGTTCAAACAAAATTGATGCATTTAAGAAAAAAGAATGAAATTTCCTAATCCTTCGTCAATGGATTACGAGAATAGATCAATTGTATGGAGGTTGAGCATGATCAGGACATTAAAGAGTTGGAATCTTAAGTTGGGTTAGTGATAGAAGATCTAAAAGTAAAAGAGGAATAATGTAGCAAGCTCGAGTAAGTAGAATTCCTAAAAGCCAAAGATGAAGATTGCCTCAGATATGAAGATGATATGAGGTCCTTGAAGATAGAGTTGGAGTAAACATCTAACAGGTTCAAGACATATGAGAGGTTGGAGAAGAGCTTTGAGGCTCTAGATGGAATGTTGAATAATTAGAGGTAAGCTAGTGACAAAATAGACCTAGGTTTCAAAGAAGACCACATGAAGAGTTGTGTAGATAACAAGGCGGGTCCAAGTACCTATGAATACATGAAGGAGAACAAGGAGAATACCAAGAAGATAAATTCAAAGAGGTGTAACCCTGTTAGACAACCAAATTCAATGAGGCATGGTTACTCTTTTAATGGGTATTGTTATGTTTGCAATGAATTTGGACATAAGGCAAGAGAATGTGAAAGAAGGTTCTCTAGGAATAAGTATTCATGGGATCATGAAAGCTCCTTCAATGGATATTGTTATGCATGAAATGAATATGGTAATAAGGATATGGACTGTAGAAGGAAACTCATCTCATATTAGTCAAGTGGTAAGAATAGTGTCTTGTGTTATAATTGTCACAAACTAGGTCACATTGCTAGATATTGATATCAAAATGAATCACAAAGGTACAACAACTGGTTTCAAACTCCTAGAAGGAAATATAATAGAGTGTTCAATAATAATGTCAATTCTAAAGATGAGCCTAAGACAAGCAAGTTTGATTTTATGAACAAGAAGGTTGATCCTAAGCACGAGGATAAGAAAGTATGGTTGTCAAACAAAGTCAAAGAGGAACCCAAAGTATTCAAGATATTCTTAAAATTAGAGCATGCATATAAAGAAAAGGAGATAGTCAAGGAGTCTAAAGCTGACCAGTCATCAAGTCAAAAATAAGAAAAAATAGAGGATGTTGTCATCAAGCTTGAAAAGCCTACCAAGAAGAACACAAATACCTCAAAGGCTAACTATAAGCAAGATGAGAAGAAGGACATGGAGATTTGGGACTCTCCTGACGAGTTCATATTATTTTAGTGCCCTAAGAAGCATGGGGTATCTTCATCAGGCTTCATGAAGACATTCATCAATTAGAGAAACATAGGTGTGCTTTGTCTAGAGATCTACAAGGTATGCTTATCATATTGGACTTATTGGTGTTATGAAATATCTGTCATGACGTATGTATTCTTGTTTTTGGATATGATGTGTTGTTGATATGTTCAAAATTATCTTGAAGGCTTGTTGGAATCATGTTACTCAACCTATAGGTTATTTAAGAGATGTTCCTGGTTCAGTCATGAAGTCATGGGGTATATTATAAGAGTATATTGTTTTGAATAATGAATTAAGTGTATGAGGTGTCAAAAGTTGTGAAAATTAGAGTTGAAGGTGTGATGACCTGGTTAGTTCATGTCACAGTAATGGAAAATGTGTTACAATGTCAAAGGAATTGTTGGCATCATGTAATATTGATGGAAGTTGTGTGTGTGTGTGTGTGTGTGTGTGTGTGTGTGTCAAGAAGTCTAATGATTTTTGTAATAGTGTACAATGTTCAAAGAAGTTTGACTATCCTCAACAAGTTGGATATGTTGACAGTCACAAGGTGTAAAGAAGGTTAGCTACTATTGGTATCATCCTGAACAAAATTTGATTAATCATCCAACAACTTAATCAAGAAATATGCGATATTCAATCTTCAGTTAACGAATCACCCCTAAACAATTATCTCCTAACCAATCCCAAGCACAATTTCCCCTTCCCAAGGTCTCTAATTCTCACCCCGTTGACATCCTCCTTGAGGAAACCAACTCATCTCAATCCACAAATCGACCTAATAACATAAACCATTATCCCTACAAGCCAATTATGTTTACTTTGACCACCTCACCAACTTTGACCTAGACAAAGAGGACCTCCTTTGCGTACTTAGTAATCTAGTTACCAATCCCAAACCCACACAACCATCCCAAATTTCAACCTCTGAATCCCCTATCAATCATCATGACCTACACCTTCCTTCCATCAAAACTCATGTAGATAATCCATCAGCATCCAAAATAACAACTTCTAAATCCAATCATCTTAAAAGCTATAATCAAATCCCATTCACATATCCAAAACAATCCCACCAATGTAACCCAAAATTATTATCCCCACATCTCATCTTGATTCTCCATCCCCGTCATCCTTATCATCCCAATCCGATCCTATGGAATTTCTCCTTGATAGTCCCACATCCCCTAATCCACAATCAAATTCAACCTCTAAGCTATTTCATCCCTTCCATAACCTAAGCTGAATCCTATCCAAACTATCTTATCCACCATGAATCCTAAGTCACCCCCATCCCCTTCTACCCATAATCCTAAAGCATCTAATGTGGCTCCTATGCCACCCTCATCATCTACTCCTATGTTAATCCCTTCATCCCCTAAAAATAACACTATCCTATCCTCTAATCCTATTTCAAATCCACCATCCCCCCAATCCTAAAACATCTAACGTGACTCCTAAGTCACCAGATCCTAAATCTCACAAATCCAATGCCAATCCTATCCTTAGTCCATATCCTACCCAATCTACTAAGGCACCTATGCCACCTTCATCTACTTCATCCCCTAATTCAACCAAATCTAATGTGGTTCCTACACCACACCCATATCTTAATTATCCTTCATCTCCAACATCACCCAAACCTAATATTACACCCAAATCTACCTCACCCCCTTCATCTAAATCTACCCCATCCCCTTCATCTACATATATCAATCCCAAACAATCTAATCATAAGACAAACACCTCTACCTTAACACTACATAATCTAACCAATCCAAAATCCACCAAATCTAGTTCAATTTTCAAGTCCAAACCATCCACTTTGGCCCCCAGGTCTAATCCCTGCCCTCCATCTTCTAAGCCACAACAACATAATCCAACTCATAAATACAAATCAACCAAAACATCTCATAATCCACCTAATCCTCTACCTTTACTTCCTACTACCTCCAAACCATTTAACCCAAGCCACTTCACTCCTTTAGGATAATATTTTAACACCATATTCCATTGTGTAACAGACTTCAACATGAGTAATCCATCCCCCAAACTTCATCACTCGAGTTGAAAAACTGGTCATTTCAAGAGCTTGTTAGCACCAAAAATCACTTATTCTTGCTGACTTCTATTTGCAGTTTTGATATTCGATTAATCGTAGACAAAAAAACTTTATTGACCTTCTGTCCAACATCTCATTACCCAAGCCTAATTTTAGTATCAAATTGTACCTCTGAAAATCATCCACCACCCATGGTTCCATACATGCATATCATAGCACGTTCTCAAGAATGTGCTTCCAAAAGACCTTAATCATGCCTCTAACAACTGAATTTGGACATGTCATCACACCTTCCTAATGCTCTCTAAATTTTCACCATATATAATTCATTGCCTTCTCACTACTTTTCTAATAACATTAATTTTGTCCTTACACTAAGCCCATGCTTTGTTAAGTTTGGTCTCTTAGTGGATGAAAAGGCCTAGTTGAGCATGTTTCCAATCTCATCATGACTGTATGGAATCATTTTCCCTATTGTACTTCATGAAACTATAGCTTTATATATCTTCACTAATGTGATTCCATTAAGGAATTTACCATGTTTAGTCTATCTATTATCATGCCATTCATGAACCCATCATACCAAGTCATCATACTGACTAGGTCGTTACTGGACCAAGCCAATTTCAGTGTCTTCACACTTGAATACCAAGCCAACATCCCTCCCGTTACTCCATAACATCACTCATTCCAAGCATCCTCTTGTTGATCATATCATCCCAACCTTTGTAGCCCAATGATTCATTAATGAGTTTACTCCTTTTTCATCAACTACCAAACATCTACAAGAACCTACATTGAGCACATAATATCGTCACCTTCACACAAATGATGGAAAACCTTCCTGGTTCTTCTTCTCCTTCCATGGAACATCTAAATGAACGAGTTACATACAATCCATTAGAATCCTTACATCATCATTCATGAACATATTACGAATCCATTTATTGGTTTGAACACATCACCCAAGTTGCATCGCATTATAGCTCCCAAGTTAATAGTTTCTCCTTTAATTGGCTATGTTTTTTGTTTATCATTATTTCCAACATTCAAGTACCATGTGAATCCCCCTTAGACATATGCCCATTCACATGATAATAATCAATATGAGCCTAAATCATCACAAAGATGTCATTGGGCTAATGTCTATTGACACTCTAGCCAATGTCATCTCCACACTCATTTCCACCCCCCATCCAACCACTAGTGATTCTTAACCCCTTGAGAGTTCTACATAGAGTGAAATCTCTTTATGTAAAAAAATAAAAAAATCAAAATCAAAAGATCAAAAAATCATATCAAAATAAAAAATATCAAATAAAATCCACCTCAATACTCTCTTTAGGGGTGTTTCCAGCAACTCTACTGAGGCTATGGATGCCTGACTGGCGACAAAGAAATGAACGACTTAACCTTTCATTCACCTTCCATCAACCTACTTGACTTAATCACTCCCTATACATTGGTTAGTTTGTTTCTACAAACTACTCATCAAGTCTTCACTTCAAGTGATAATTAACCATCACAATCATCTAAACTTCTATCTTGAAGATACATAGGGCTTGTATGTTACCAGGATTTGTTTAAACCTTGGTCACACTTTTGTTTTAGTATGAATCTTGCCTTACAACATGTGTCATTAGGCTAATATTTTGTTCATGACTGATGTTATTTTCCTTCCATCCATCACATCCACATCCTTTTTCATTGGATCAAACATCCGTGAGCAGACGACGATCCTTTCCTTTTCCTCCAATCCTCCTCATGTCCCTTTTTAACTATCATCATCATTACCGGGGGAAGCCTTATTACCATCTGCTGAGGGAATCATCCATTTTAGATACAACTCACTTCCCATCCTACCCTACACCTAGGGGCATATTGAAACCATTCATCCATCCACACATGCCATCCTACTTTATACTTGGGAGCACACCACATCTATCCCTAAATCCATCCCCCTTATACCTGGGGGCATATTTAATCATATTTTATATCCCTTATCTTATCATATCCCTCATCCTATTCATCTTCCATCCCACATCCCATATAATTCTAAGCTATCAACCAATCCCCATCCTATCCAAACTATCTGATTTCCCTCAATCCTTCCCTTTCATCCTACCCAAACACACTTTGGGACTTATAGAAGAAAGTCGCATCCCACCATACATCTATTCTTATCCCCCCATGAGCTATCCCATCCTGAATCCTTTCATCTTGCCTAATATCAACAATTCCCCCCATCCCAAAATCATAAATCTCAATATCCAACATCAAATAATATAAACATCCCAAATCTAACATCTAAAAATCAACACATTCACAAAAAAAAAAATGCAATGTGTGTGCTTTTTCTTGTGTGTTTTTGTTTGTTTATTTGCATTTACATCTTGGCCGATGATATGAGGCCACTTTTGTTTCTTTTTTGCATGGTCCAATGATACGAGGACCATTTTTTATAATAATTTGTCCAATTATATGATGACCACAAGGCATTTGGATAATTTATTCATCTATGGTCTTTAATGTCTCAGTCCTATCTTGCTTTATGTTATCAAAATCATAAAATTGCTATTTTGTAATGATTAATAGTAAAAACTTTCTATGAAAGCATACCCCCTTCTATGAAGTTCTTTTAGTCTTATCATCATCCACATTAGGTAATCCTCATCATCATCTAATCGACTAAGTCTAACAACCATCATCGATTCTTAATGCAAGGCCGACTCAATCCAATAGAGCAACGAGTCCATAATCTTATCCATCTAATGCAGCTCACCAAGTATCTAAAATCCTCAACCCCCTAGCTGGGGCATCTTCTTTTAGATCCTCTAATTTTAAGAAAATGATCATCATCTGAATTCCTCCTCATCCATGGGATAAACATATTCACAAATTAAAAAACCAAAATCATTATTTTATCATCCAAACATCTCTAATCATCTAATCAAATCAATACTCAAATCTAACATCCTGAAATCCAAAGAAGGCTCCACTAATCCAGATCGCCTAGATGTTCACCCTTGTCATGCAGGGTTGACTTGAGGCATCCTCCACATCCTAAATCCTAAATCTTCAAGTTGTCATACATCATTGACTATGGAATCCAAATGCCACAATCAATATTTAATAGCCATCGAATCTATGCTACCAAGTAGTTCTGAAATTTCCTCACACAAGAAGCTCTAATCTTCTACTCTTCTCATCCTCTCTCCTAATCCTCTAATCTTCTACTCTTCTCATCCTCTCTCTTAATAATCTAATCTTATCTTAATATCATCCTCTTGTGAAAGTATAATCCTATTGACCTGTCATCTTTTGTACATGAGTAATCCTCAAATCCAATCATCCTAAATATAACCCCTTAACTGGGGCATTTTCTTAAACAACGATTCCACTCATTGTTCCTAATCCTCTATTTCCTAATTTTTTTCCTCCGTAAAACCTATTTTATCTATTAAAAAGGGCCTCATACAAATTTTCAAGTGGATAATCATCTGTTCCTTCTCACCAAAAAGAGTTGATTTTGGCATCAATTTTACCATCCTAACATATTCTCTTCTTTTTCTTTGAACAATCATTGCTACATAATAACCATTTAAAGAGGGGCGAAATGTAGACATATAAAATTTTGAAATAGTTAATTTTGATTAACTTGTCCCGCAAATATCCCAACATAATCCATATAATAATTAATTGCAAGATTAATTATTATTATTTAATCCATTTTATTATATTTCCACTTTTATCATTCTATCATCATTTATCATTTATCCTATAATTTTATCATTAATCCTTTTATTTCCTTATTATATCCTATCATTTCATCATTAACCCCTTAATTCATTATTATATCATATTATCATCATAATCCTTCATTAACATTTTATAGGAATTTAATATTCCTAGATCTCACCTACCACCTACCCTACACATCCCTACACCTAGCCTTTCCATGTAACCTCACCCCTAATCATCATTTATTAACCTAATCTAATTCTAATCCTAATCACATCCTCACACCTCTAAATCTAGAGGCTTCTATTTCTAGAAGCCTCTCTAAAATTCCATCCATTTAAAAATTCAAATAAACCTTCAACTCTCCATTGAATCTTCTCTCAAATTCTAAAAATATCCATTCTAGAATTCTCCATTCCTCACATGCTTCCTCCACCCTTGATCCAAATCCAACATGGCTTCGTCTTAGCCATTGAATCCTCCACCCACAAGCTATAAATTGACATCTTCTCTTCCATTATAGCTAGATAGTTAGCAAACCATTCAATCCATCCATTTGATCCTTTTAGCACTAAATCAATCCATCATTTATCTTTAATCCATCTACATTCAACCCATCATCATTTTCATCAAGCAATCCAAGAAAAATCAATAAGAGGTGTTGCCCAAGTGACTCCAAAAATTTGAAGCAAAACAAGTTCAATCCACCATCTTGAGCACATCAAAACATCAAGGGAGATCTTCATTTGGTAAGGGAAGGTATTGCATTATACTCCCTTTTCATCTAGCTCAATTTGAGGTAGTGATAAAGATTGTTAGATTAGGAACTGATTTAATTTGCTTTCTAGTTTGCATAGTGCACTAACATCTCTTTTTCATCTACATTTTAGAGCCCATCGTGGGGCTTATCCCCCAAATTTTTGGTTGTTTCGAATAACATTTTATATTTAAAACAAGCTATCCAAATTTGAAATTTTTTTGATCAAATTTGCACCTTAAAAATTCAAGTTTTTGTGATAGTGTTCCATTTTAGCGCTTTTGACTTGCCATTCAACACTTATGTAGAAGAAACACTGATTTTGACCTAAAACAGATCTTTTGTACGTGATACTAACTTCTGTGGTCATAGGGATATAATTTGGAGCTTTTGTAAAATCTGTGGCACTTTTGCAAAAACATTCAACGCTTTTGTCTTCTGATTATGTTTTCTATAGGTTCAACACTTTTGTTATAGTTTGGCACTTTTGTTTTGTTTTGGCACCTAACACATGTCCTTGAAGTGGTAGCATATTTGTTATTGGCGCTTTTACACTAAATTGCACAACCCATTTACTTGCAGATTAGTTCTTTTTGGCGCCTATGTCCTGAATTGGCGCTTTTGTTCTATTTTGGTGCCTTTGTTTTGATTTTTTTGCCTACCTTCCAAGATCCAAAACACATTTGTTCCCAAACTCGAAACGAATGCATTTTCTTCCTGGAGAGTAGTGCATATCAAAAATATCTATGCAATGAAAGTGTTAATTTAGAATTTTATATTATGATTTATTCATGTCTTTCATTTTCCTAAATCTTGTCATTTTAACTACACATTGGGTTATATTTTCTTGTTTCAAACTACTAAAACTTTTTTTGCATCTTCCTACGCTTACCAAAGATAAAAAATCAATCTAAAACTACTAACCATTTGTTTTGTAGCACGATCAGTCGAAGACATTTGGGGTTATCATCAAACTACTAACCTTTTTTTTGTAGGGCCTCCTCTTGAAGACCCAATCATCAAACTACTAATCTTTATCATTTCATTTCATTATCATCCTTTTTATGTGATTTCCTTTGTTTCATGTTCATCCTGAAGGCAAAACCGTGTATGCTCTCCTCTCAAATCCTAGGATGATCTTGAGGATAAAAAGTTGTTAAAATTCCTTCCTTTATTTATTTTTACGGGGCAATGTGACATGGAAGTAATATCTATGCACTTTTCATAGTCCTAGGGGTCTTGTGAGAGTGGGCTTCATCTCCACGCACGTAGACACACCCGGTATTTTGACAGGGTATATAAATTAAAGACATTTTTCATTATTGGCTAAGCGTTTGCTTATTTTAAGAGCACTGCGAAGTGAAGGGCTTCCACATCCCAAAACCTAGGTTTTAGATAAAATCCTTGCAACACAGACTTGGGCCCCACGTACCACAAAATATATCGAGGACTCCCCTAGTGAGCTCATACATCCTAGACTAGGAAACCATTTGACCACATAGCAAGTTATAATACAAGGAGGCCGCACTCCCTAAGATCATTTGCCAGCTGACCCCACATCAAAACATAGGTGGATATCCAATTGTGCCACCATTATTGCTGTGTGGCATTGAAAGAAGGCTATAGTTTGATTGAAATCCCACTTGACTAGTTAGGGTGTGTGTTGCATGTTTTTTGTTTGTGCGTGAACACCCTTAACCATCCCATCACATTAAAATTTTAATTAATCAAACATTATCATAATCATCCATCCTTAATCACACAATCCTTATCATAATCCCATCACCATCCTTAATCCACAATCCTAATCCAAATCTAATCCCCCACACATCCTATCAAATCATGGCCTTTGATCCTCAATCCCCATCCTCTCCAAACCAACATCCAAACCCCTACCTCTTTTCTAAATCCATCAACCAAGCTATCCCATCATCCCCCACCCATAAAATTCAACCATCTTGCTTTAATCATGAGTTCCCACACACTATCCAAACACCTTAACAAACAAATCTCAAATCTAACATCCTACCTTTACCAGTATTCTCCTCGTCATCCAAATCAACCATCACATATCGATCATAACATCTTAATAACAATCCAACAACTTAATCAACAAATATCTGATCTTCAATCTTCAATTAACCAATCACCCCCTAAACAATTATCTCCTAACCAATCCCAACCACAATTTCCCCTTCTTAAGACCTCTAATTCTCACCCCATTGACCTCCTCCTTGAGGAACCCAACTCATCTCAATCCACAAATCGACCTAATAAACATAAATCACTATCCCTACAAGCCAATTACGTCAACTTTGACCACCTCACTAACTTTAAACTAGACAAAGAGGACCTCCTTTGTGTCCTTGCTAATCTACTTACCAATCCCAAACCAACACAACCATCCCAAATTTCAACCTCCAAATCCCCTATCAATCATCATGACCTACATCTTCCTCCCATTAAAACTCATGTAGATAATTCATCACCATTGTTGGTCATCAAAAAGGACTTCGTTGAGAGCAACAGTCAGGGGACAAGAAGTCCCTCCTCTTTAATGGGAGAGGTTCCCTTATTCAAAAGCTAAAACTTATTTACATATGTACAATGAATAGTTTAAATGTGGAACTTGGATATCATGAAAGCGTTGTAAAATAAAATAGATCATCAATACAAAGTCTCAGAGGAATGAAGGAGTAGAAATGAGAAGAAAGGCATTTTCCTAAACTATAGATAACAAAATAATTCTTTATGCATGCCTAGAATGAAATTATTTGGAATAAACCATTTGCATTTGAATCAAAATAAGCATGCTATTGTAAAGACACAAAGTTCCATAAATAACACTTACAAGAATGCAAAGCTTCTTGAGCATAATATAGACAAATGATTCAAAAGCATTCAACAGATAGTGATAAAAGAACACGACCAGATAGACATAGGAGGGAAAAACTCTTGTATTGATTACAAGTTTGGTTTTCTCTTTACACTTTCAAAAATAAGCCAAGTTCCTTAGCCCACGAAAATGGTAGAGAGAGACCATTATATAATTTTACAAATAAGTTACACTTGGTAACTACTTCTTTTAACTAAAATGTTTAGTTAAAGGGATGCTTAACACAAAACCCCAACTAATTACAATAAATTTGAAAGGGTGAGAAAAAGAAGGAGAGAGAATCCAGGAGGGGAAGACAAGTGGTCATGACTGGGAAGGGCCCACTAACTTGAGGATCCGATTGTCTAAACCTTTTCAAAGCCTCAGTTATGTCTCTGCCACGTGGAACCGATGTGTTGGAAGTAGCCTGGGTCCAAGATCCTAGACATTTCTCCATCTCCTTATCGAACTCAGTGTGCTGGGGGTATGGTACTCCTTATTTGCTTCTTCAATGGCTGAAATTGGAGAGATCAGATTTCAAACTTTATTTGGATCTTTGGTAATGGAGGTCCTCTTTGAACAAGTTCCCTTTGACAAAAGCACCTGAATTGAGCTTTAATTTCCTACAGAGAGAAAGGTAACACCTGAGGTCTCATTGTGGAGGTGGTAGTGAATATCCTTGAAAGTAGATATTACCAAGGTCTTGAAAGCCTCTCCCTTCTGCCAGTTATTCCTTAGTTCTCCCAAAGCTTCCTCCAGCACTTTGATTTTCCATTCTACGCTGAATACCCATGACTGTGACAAATTATCCTTCACATCATCAAAGACCTTACTTGCCATCAAAATATTTTCATCAGTCTGCCCCATCAATTTTGAAGTTCATACTATGCAACTTGCTCCAAAGTTTGAGCTCTTTAGCCATGCTTCCAATTTGTGGAGGAGAGCTTTTGTTGCAGATTATTTACCTTCTCATTGAGACTTGAAAGCTTCACCAATGAAATTCAACCCTACAAGGTAAGCATGTCATCTACCATGGCCTCCATAGCCCTACCATAGATGGAGTACCTATGTATATCCTTAATGCTCTGGACTTCATCTTGACTGAGGATCACATGTGGTGGAAGCTGTAGTTTACAGCGGGGGTAGGGTCTAGAACTTTATCTTTAGATAGCAGTGACTTGATGAAACTAGAAAGTACTTGAGCCTACTCCTCCAATTGCTCTATAGTTTGTTGCCCTTTTTCTACCCTCCCAATGACCCTGGTGACTGTTTCTTGGAGGTTGTGTATTTCACCTTCAGGAGTGGACTCTCCATGGAGATCCTTGAGAGTTCTGCAATCGGAGGCCATGCAAATCTTGCTATTGGCTTAATCAACTTTGGGCTTGGCTATCTCAAGTAATTGTTGACCTTGGGCATCTGTCACTATCCTTGAGGTTGTTCTAGCTTTCTTGGCAGGGAGCAGAAGGATTAGTACCCAATAAGGCTAATTTTTCACAGCATCAAAATTGGGCCTGTGAGATTTTTGAGAAGAAGACTTCCTCTTCCTACAATCAACAAACTGTTGTACCCATGGCAAATGTGGAATGAAGAGGAAGATATGGAGAAGCAAGAGATACCAAGAGTGAGAGAACTTCATGGCACAGAGAGTTCATTTGTTGTTGTTGCCTCCAATTGAGGATGTGAGTGGTTCATGTGTGAGGCTTATTGGACAGAAGAATCCATGGTACTTGGAGGCTTAATGCTATGAATTTCCTAAGTCCTTATCCATTGTTTAGTTTCAGAAGCATCTGCAATCTGATTTGGTGATTTCACTATCTTCACTCTCACTGGAGAACAATGATGTTGGTGCATCAGCCCAGAAGGTAGTTCTGAATGTTTTGGCAAAGGGTCTTCTTAAATGGGCTCCTTTTTGACCTCCTTCACCTTCTTTTGATAGACCTGAGTGGAGGACGAAGGAGTGGAGGATGCAAGACCTTTACTTGATGAGGCAGGAGGAATCTGTACAGGTATCTCTGAATTGGGTGTTTGTTCCTCCTTCCTCGGGGTCCCAGGTGTCTTTGGAAGAGGATTCTCCTGACATTCTTCCTTAACTCACAAATGACTTCCTATCAACCATCCACTTTAGTCCTTAACTAGGACAGGGGTGTTGGATTTCAACCAAATCATCTTTCTCCCTCTTAAACCAGGTCATTAGATCCTCTAAGGGAGTGTGTTTCCCCTCCATCACCTAGTTTCATATTCATATGACAACAGTCTCATGTGTTGTCATCCTGAAGTCCTTCAGGAATTTGATATACAAGTTAAGCTCTTGAATTAATTGAAGAGGAAACCTACCATAATGCCTCCTTCTGGCCTCAAAATCATCTATACAGTCAACCCAATAATCTTCAGTGTGTCCCTATGATGGTAGTTGATTCTAATGTTCAACTCAATGAATTTCTTCAAGTCGAAATAGGTTCTAGGCCTGAAGAAGTGGACAATGATGGAAGCTAGGGCCCTCTGTATGTTCTATGGCATCCTTTAGCAGTTTTGCATGTAAATTTCCCAAAGATATGGGAAAGTGTAACCCCAAATGATCTTCTTATCCCTGCAGGTTCTACTGCAATTTATCTAATTGTCTGCATACTTTAATCAGGGCCATCTTATCATTACAAAATATGGGGAGCTTAAGAGGAGTGTTCATCATAACCTGCTAGCCTGATGTAAGAGAACCTTCTAAATTGAATGAAGTAGGCTCCATACTTCACAATCAGGCTCATGGAATTCATCTGAAAACCTCCTTGCAGTGTCTAAGCTCTCTAGAATCCACTTACAATGTACATGGTGAAGGCATCATTCACCCTCCTGAAATTATGGTTGCTAGTGTCCACAGGTGAAATGAGGGCAGTAAGAATATATAGGATCACCCTTATAAGCATCAATGTATGTAAAGCCAAACCACTGCCTAGATGCCTGCTAAGGTATACATTTAACCTAGGAAGTCATGTAGAACTTTTTTAGTTTGTTGTACATGGAACAATCTGCTATCATCAAATTCATACAGATGATCTCTGCCCAGTTGATGTTCTGAGTACCTTCACACACTATGTTGATAAGTGGGCACATCCAGAAGTGAAACTCACTTAGTAGATGGCAAGCCCATGACAATCGAGCTAATCATTACATTATGAAGTCTGATAGCTCCTCATTGAAATCAGACCTAAACAAAGCTTTCCTTACAGTCACTTTATGCCCCTTTCTTAGGGTTTTTCAACGATGACTTCGCCACTCTGGCTTTGTATTTCTCATTGTCCTAATCAAAAAGAGCTTGTGCTTAATTCTGGGATATTACCATAGAATTGTCCATCTCTGGGATTCTTAGGGCAGTGGCAATGGTGGCGGGCATCCAAGCTTGGAAGTTGAGCTCCCAGTGCACGTTGGTACAATTCACTCGTATCAGGATTGAAAATGATCATATTCCCCACAAGTCAGTACCTATGCCCAGAAAATTACACCAAAATTGGAAAACCAACAGAAAATGCTAGGCCACTATCATTAATCATTTGCGCCATTGGAGAAGGACTCAGGTCTGTCAATCTCTAAAGTCCAAGTGACGAACTTCACTGTCCCCGATATCGGGAAGAACGGAGGACTCGAGTGGAGAAACATGCTCGCAAGCCTTGGAATTTAATCTTCATGTTGATAGTACTTAGAAAAACAAATGCACAGCTTGAATCCACGATGAAATTATAGGGGGGAATGGGGACGCGAGCAGAGATTTCAATTACAAGGGTTAATGAGCAAATGGCAATGAGAAAGTAGTGTGTAAAAAAGTCCGTAGAGGGGCAGTCCTATTAAATAGTCCCTTTAGGAGAGAGAAGGTTATAAATGCACATTAAATTCATATCCATTCAAATCAAAAAGTGAAGCATTAGGGAAAAAGCGGGAAAAATTAGCCCGGATGGCCTTTGGTACATTGTGGGACACGCGGGACACGAAAGCGCTCCATTAAACGGCCGATGCGGGGCGACGTAGGGACAGAATGCACAAATGCTTTAACGGGACATGAGGGACCAAAGTATGGTGAAGTGCATGATGTGGATGACGCGGGTGATCGGGAAACAGGGGAGCCCAAGTGAACTTGGTACAATTGGAACAAAAAGTTTGACGGGCCCATAAGTTAATAGATTTCAAGAGAAAGAGGTCGATTGGCGAACAAGGAGCCCAAGTGAACTTGGGGACACAAGGGACAAAAATGTCCGATGGACCCGTAAATCACACAAATGACCTCAAAAAAACATAGAATTTTCCAAACTTCTCGACTTTCCTCTTTACCAGAACATCAAAAAAAGGTGTCAAACTCAAAATTTTTAAGGCTATGGACTGTCTGGAAAACAGTGGAGCAATTTTGAGACGGACTTAGCAATCATCCAAAATATCACACTCCTAAATCCAATCATCGTTGAACCTATAATCGAGTCCCTATACATTGGCTAGGTTGTATTCACATACTGATCCATTCAACTTCAAGCGATGAATTAACCTATCACAATCTCATCACACTATTGATCTTACATAGACATAAGGCATCGTCATCATTCTAGGTATCTGTTTATACCTTGGTCACACTTTCTGTTTTAAAGTCCCACAGTCTTGCCTTATCCACATGTGTTGTTAGGATCATATTTTTTTCATCACTGATGTCATTTTCCTTCCATCCATCACATCCACATCCTTTTTCCCTTGGATCTAACATCCATGGGAAGATGATGATCCTTTCCTTGTCATCCAATCCTCCTTATGTCCCTTTCAGAATGTCATCATCATGACTGGGGGAAGCCTTACTACCATCCATCGGGGGTATCATCCATTTTAAGATACCCCTCACTTACCATCCTACCATACACCTAGAGGAAAATCGAACCCATCCATCCATCCACACAAGCCACCCTACTTTACACTTGAGGGCACACCACATCTATCCCTAAATCTACCCCCCTTATACCTGGAGGTATATGTAATCATCTTCTATATCCCCTATCTTAACATATCCCTCATCCTATCTATCTCCCATCCCACATCCCATATAATCCTAACATATACACCAATCCCCATCCTATCCAACCTATCTGATTTACCTCAATCCTTCCCTTTCATCCTACTAAACACACTTTGGGACTTATAGGAGAAAGTGACATCCCACCATACATCCGTTCCCATCCCCCCATGAGCTATCCCATCTAGAATCCTTTCATATCCTTACCACCACCTATCCCATCCAAAATCAACCCAACATCCCAATCCACATCCAAAATCCAACAAAAATCTCCAAAAATCTATCCCAACATCAAAATCCAATAAAAAATCAAAACATCCAAAATCAAAAAATATAAACATAAAAAAATCTAAAATCTAAAAATAAAAACACAAAATCCAAAATCTAAACATCCAAATCTAAAAAAAATACAAAATCTAAAAATAAAAAGAATTCAAAAATGTACAAAAATAGGATATGTGTGTGTTTTTGTTTGCTTTCCTGCTACATTTACATTTTGGCCGATGATATGAGGCCTCTTTTATTTCTTTTTCTTTATGCATGTGTCCAATGATATGATGACCATCTTTTTTTGTACTATTTTTTCCGATGATACATGGTCCAATGATATGAGGACCATATTTTTTATTAATTTGTCCAATGATATGAGGACCAAGGACTATTTGGCAATTCAGTCATCATGGTCTTTATACCTTGGTGTATCTTTCTTTATGCCACATCACTCACAATTTCTAATGATGATAATAATGGGAACTTTATGGTAGCACACCCCCTTCTATCATCATATTTTAGCCTTATCATCATCCACACCTAATCCTCATCATCATCTAACCAACTATCTAACCTCCTCATCCTCCTATCCAATCAATCCTTTATCAATCAATCCATATCCACATCCAAATCTTATCAGCTCACATCTAATATCCAAAATCCTCACCCCCTAGCTGGGGCATCTTCTAACATCCTCTCACCAATCCTCGATTATAGCATACTAATCCATCCTCAATCTTATAATCCTTGACCCAATCAAAACCAATCGTTAGGGCTATCATCCAATCATCCTTAATTATGTAACATCTTCAAATCCAACATCCTCAAATCCAACCTACCCCCTTGACTCGGGAATCTCAAAATCTAACATATTCATAAATCCAAAGGGCATCCTCTAATCCAAAATCCTAAATCTTCACCCTTGTCATACATCCTTGAATGGGGAATTCTTAAATCTAAAATACAATATAAATCCTCTAAATATTCTACCTTCTCATCTATCTCCTAATCCTCTAATCTCGTACTCTTCCCAAAATCCTCTAAGATTCTACTCATCTCCTATCTCCTAATCCTCTAATCTCTCCTATTCTCATAATCTCTCTCTCCTAATCCTCTATCCTGCATCTCCCTTATAATCTCCTAAATCCTATCCTAATCTCTCCCCTATGAGGCATCCTCTAATCCAACTCTCACTAATCCTGCTAATCCTCTACATCCTTAAATCTTCTCATCCTATAATCCCTCTCTCATCTACTCACTTCCGGACTCTCCTCTTTTTGAGTGGTTACCCGACTCATTCCTTCCCCACCTAACCCCTCGAGGGGGGCATCATATCACCATCCTAACATATTCTCTTCTTTTCTTTGAATGATAATTGCTACGTAATAAGCATTCAAAGAGGGGTAAAATGTAGACATCTAAAATTTCTGACATGATTAATTACGATTAATTGTCTCGCAAATATCCCAACATCATCCATATAATAATTAATCACAAGATTAATTATTATTATTAATCCATTTTATCATATTTACCATCATTTATCCTATGCATCTTATCCTTTCATCATTAATCCTTTTATTTCCCTATTATATCCTATCATTTCATCACTAATCCATTAATTCATTATTATATCATATTATCATCTTAATCCTTCATTATCATTTTATAGGAATTTAATACTCCTACATCTCACCTACCACCTACCCTACACATCCCTACATCTAACCTTTCCATGTAACCTCACCCCTAATCATCATTTATTAACCTAATCTAATTCTAATCCTAATCACATTCTCACCTCTAAATCTAGAGGCTTCTATTTTTAGAAGCCTCTCTAAACATTCCCTCCATTTAAAAATTCAAATAAACCTTCCACCCTCCACTGAATATTCTCTCAAATTCTAGAATTCTCCATTCTTCACATGCATCCTCCACCCTTGATCTAAATCCAACATGGCTTCATCTTAGCCATTGAATCCTCCACCCAAAAGCTATAAATTGAGCTCTTCTCCTCCATGAGAGGTAGCATGGAAGTTATAACAAAGTTCCATTCAATCCATCCATTTTATCCTCTCAGCACTCAATCAATCCATCATTTATCTTTGATCCATCTACAAGCAATCCATCATCATTTTCATCAAGTAATTCAAGCAAAATCAACGGGAGGTGTTGCCCAAGTGACTCCAAAAATCTGAAGCAAAATCAATTAACAATCCATACATCTGAGAGCACATCCAAATCATGAAAGGAGGAGAGTCTTCATTTGGTAAGTGAAGGTATTTCATTTCTTTCTCCCTTCCATCTAGCTCAATCTAAGGTATTTTTGGATAGATTAGGTTTAGGAATCATTTTTTTTTTTTGGTTTCTAACTTTAATCTAATCTTCTTAACATATACACCTTGTTTAAATTTAGTAATTGACAACTAAAATGCCAAAAAATATGAAAACAAGATGCCCAAAATATAAAAGAGGCCTAAAAGAGGAAAGTAAGATACAAAGAGGTCAGGGCTGCCCAGAGGGGATGAGGGCACCTAGGTTCTTGTGTCTTGGCTGGGCATTGGTGTCCAAAGTCAAGAAAGATAAAGTAGTAAAATGTCATACTGGGGTCAGTGGGGTGTGCAAGACCATAGAGAAAACAAGAAAGAAAAGAAAGAAGGAAACAAAAGATAGATGTCAATTACTATTTTTCTTGCTTAGGAATCATATGAATGATAATATGTGATTAGGACCTATAAATGTACCCAAACATGTGATTTAATGTCTACATTTACCCCCACTTTATGTTGTTGAGTGAATTTTTGATAACATAAAGTAGATAAGATAAACGTACTTGATAAGCATCTTGATCGATGGTGAAAGCGTGCCGAGGAGACAAGGAAAAGCGTGGAGTGATAAAATGAAGCATGGAAGCTAAAGAAGAGGAAGTGACCCTAGGGGTGAAAGTGTATGTGTTATGTCTCATTGTACATGTTGTCATTGTCACTTGATGTGTTTGATGATGTGATTGTTGCTTCCCATAAGATATGGACCTGTAAAAGAGAAGAGAAAAATAGTAATCAAACTTGTGTATATGAAAAATTCAATCCAAGCATATGTAAAAAGTGTGTAAAAATGTGAAAAAGTAGTAAAAGGAACATGTGCACCTGATCCGTGATGAGTGAAAAGGGATAGAAAGTGATCCTAATAATGCTGTATAAGAGCAAGTTTTTTTGGGTGATCTCATGCCAAAAATGAGTTTTTTGGGTGATCTCATGCCAAGTGTGAGTTTTTTTGGGTGATCTCATGCCATGACAAAAGAAGTGTTGGGGAGAAAGGTCTAGTGTTATTCTCCATCCCTAACTGATTCCTAAAATTTATACACCACTGCAGATGGTGTGATCCTGATTTGTTATAATTCGATCAAGTTTGATCCAAGTAGAAAATAGAAAAAAAGAGATAAAATGCATTCTGATTATTGGAGGACTGTGCCTGTTTTGTGCAAAAATTTGTGAAAACTTCTGAAAAATGTGTTGATCTGAGAAAAATCATTGTAACTTCCCCTTGGTCATAGGCACCCAAGAAGGGTCAGGAGTGCCCAAGGCTACTCATGTCTGTATCTGGGCGCTGGCATCATGTGTTGTGCTAAGGACCCAAGTCAGATTTTGGGCCCATGTTTACTAATTGAAGACTGTGTGTGTTCTTGTATTGTGTAGGTCTGAATTATGATTATGTACTATTGAATGGGGTGACTGATTCACCCAATGTATGCCCCCCTCATTTGGGGTGCATGTGATGTCGCTAGGAGGATGAGACCCAAAGGAGAGGACTAGACGCTGATCTAAAACTGATACCATCTAGGGGGAGGGAATGTGCTTGGTAAAACCAAGGCACATGTAAACAAAGTGGTTGGAAACATGTGTTAGTGCAAACAAGAAAAATACGCATATAGAAGACAATGTGTAATCTAGTAAGAAGACAATGTATGTAGACCGTGAAAAGTGAGTTTCAAACAAGGGAAATCACTCATAATGTCGCAAGACAGTCAAGGCCGAAGCAACCAAAAACATATAAGCAATGAACAAGCAAGACATAGGGAAAAGCTTGCAAATAATGACATATAATAGTGGACAATTTCAAACAATAATAAACAAAGTATTAGACACCCATGGTAACAAATAGTTCCTGCAAAGTAAACATTGCATATGAAGCACCCGTTAGCATGTTAGAAAGATAAAAAGTATGTCAAAGCATGTGTATTGTATCCGATATGAAGTAGTGTTCTAGTAAAAATAGGAAGTAGTATAAAATTAAAAAATGGCACCTATAGTGTGTACAAAAATAAATGCCCCTATGAGCCTCAATGGGACTAGTAAGAGGTATAGTGCCAAACATCCATGTTGATACGTGTAACGATCATGTGTAAATTCTACATTCACATCTAGAAGGAAAGTGAACACAAATGTGTATAATAGAAAAGATAATGACATACGATGTATCTGTCTAACATAATAAGCAAAGTGTAACATGCGAGTCTAAGAAAACAAGAACAATGTGGAACCAAGATATGCAGTATGCTATCTGAGTGAGCAAGATGGAATGACATGCAATGTGAGTGTGATAGGAGCACCGATGACCCCTCGAGTATGTATGTGAATGTGTATGAGTGACATGAGGTTCATTTATAAAATGCCCCTCGAGCAATCAAGAATGAACCATAGAACAAGAGTGTGTCATCAAGAATGGTTTGAATTGTGCACTAGAAAGATATGATCAATGAATCATAGAGTGTATAGAGTGAGTGAAGTGTGGTTAGGTTCATTTCAGATTTAGACCCTCAACAATTCGAGTATGAACCTGTGGAACTAGAGTACGTCATAGGGAAGTGTGTTGTGTGATGAATGTGATGCTAGAAATATGTTTCGTGAATGTGCCTTGAGTGTGAGATTTTTCATGTGTAGTGATGTGAGGTTAATGAATGTAGTATGCCCTCAATAGTCAAGTGTGAACCATAGCACAAGAGTGTGTCATAGGGTAATGATGATACAAGTTTATCAAGATGTGTACGAGATGCATGTGAAAGACTAGATGCAAAACACTAAGCATAATAGTAAAAATACGAGACACCGGATAATGCTAAGAAGGGGGAAGAATAAACACAATGCCCCCCAAGTGTGTCAATGATGGAGCTCTATGTGGTGATGTGAGAGATACCATGCCGTTGTGGGAGATCATTATTTGTGTCATGATAAGAGAGAGATATCCAACACAATGGTAGGTAGAAGCAACAGTAGGACCATGCCATGGTGGCGGAGTTTGAAATGTGTCTTGGCCATCAGTATAAGGAGTAGTTTCTTTGACAAAAGTGATTGGTTAGAGCTTCTGTGGGATTGATGAAACTGTAAAAGACTTAATAAGAGAAAAGGGTCTACTGATTTTGGGAGGTGATTTCTTAGTTTGATTTAGTAGTGCCATAGATGAATTGAGAGGAGGAGGTGTTAGACTGATTTTGAGAGGTGGTTGCTTAGTTGGAATCGGTTGAATAAGAGGTGCTTGATTGACCGAAGAAGGAACATTAGAAGTTATAACATGATGCTCATTAGACATAGATGAATCAGATTTAGGAACCCATTTGGATGCAGCATTTGGAGATGGGCATGTAACAGAATGTTGTGCAACAAATGAAATAAAACCATAATGCTTAAGGTGGCCAATTTGTCGCTTAAGAGCATAAAAATCATTGTCATTATGTCCATTGATTCGATGATGATTGCAATATGGATGACCTTGATATTTTGCAATCCAATAAGGAGGATAACAATGAGTAGATGGCAAGCAGATCAATTGATGAGTAAGGAGCTAAGGAAGAATATCATGTTATGTAGTATTGAGATCAAACTTGAGAGGTGCTGGTAATGGTAAGACTTGAAGTTCATTGATATGAGCACATGTATAAGACATAGACGGAAAATGAGATGTAGAAGAAGAACACACATGAGCTTGAGATGTTGAATTTCAGATTTGAGTGATGTAATCATGGATTTCAAACCCTAAAATTTATCTTGAAATAGAAAATGTAAAGCTCGAATTGACTTGCAAATAAATTGATTGGAAGTTGGACCAAGAAAGTCATCAGAAATACGATCAAAGATGGAACTTATTTGTGAAGGTAACAACGTATCAAGAGGGAGGAAGATAGACTGCATGAATTGTTGGAGAGCATCTTTGCAAGATGGGTACATTTGAAGTAATTGATATAAGAGGACCTTAGGAGCTTTAGAAGCCATGAAAGAAGACTAGTTAGAAAGAGAAAAATGAATATCCAAGAGTGTTCGAAAGATGGGTTCACCAAATGAATCGATAAATATTGAATTTGTAAAACCCTAATTATAGATTCACAATAAAATAATAAGCAATAAAGTATAGATCTGATGCAAGCAATAAGCTAGATAAAAATGAAACCCTAGGTGCAAGAGAGGGAATGAAAGACTTAACTGATTTCATGATTAATGCCAAAATGTTATGGACTGGAGAACTGATGAATAGGAGAAGGACACTATCACAATCGTGCATGATAAATTCCATAACTATCGGATATGCTTGGACTTGGCTAGGAGTGCCTAGGCACCAGAGTCTGCTTCTGGGCACCCGTGACTATGAAAATGGTCAAAATTTTAATTTTATTGTGTCCCACCAATGTTGCTAACCTTTACCATTTATCACTAGAAGATCACAAAGTTCATCTGTAACTTGCAAAACAAATGATTTGCTGAAAACCCCACAACACATCAATTCCTAAAAAGAAAAAGATGCAAATGGGGAGTCAAACTAACCTTGGTGGTCACCCAACAGAGTGAATTTACGACCAAGTGTTGCACTACATCTCAAACTCCATGTAGTTCTGTGTGCGTGTGTGTAGAATCATGCCCTAGGAAGCTCTTGTGTAAGATGCATTTTATAACAAGCAATAACTAGATGTAACAATGTAAGTATACGTGTGCATGGAAAAATGAAATTCTCCTCCTATACGTGTATACATAATAAGCAGTCCCTTGTCCCTTGAATGAAGCTATATAGACACTTTGATGCTCTTATAATACCTTTGGATATAACCTTAGGTGATGATAGTAGATTCTTAGAGCTTGGTCCTTTATTATGGTCAAATAGCTTTGTATTTATATGATTCCATTGTTTGAATTTTGTAATTGAAAACAAAAATGTTGAACCATAATAATTTTTTTAAAAGAGTCCCAAAAGAGGTGAGCAAGATACAAAGAGTTTGGGGGAACTCTTAGGGGATGAGAGTGCCTGGGTGTTGACGTCTTGACTGGACGATGGTGTCCAGAGCCAAGAAAGATAAATAAGAAAATGTAAAACTAGGAAGTGTAGTATGCAAGACCAAAAAGGAAATAAGAAAGAAAGAAAAGAGGACAAAGATGGATTTCAATTACTAATTTTCTTGCTTAGGAACCATATGAATAATAGTATGTGATTAGGACCTAGAAATGTACCCAAGTGCGTGATTTAGTGTCTACAAGATTTACTATTATAGAGTTGAGTTACTAGTTTCATGAAGTCAAACAAAGTGTTACAAGTAGCTTGGGATGTGTTCTTAGTGCTCATGAACATAGTTGTGTAGGTTTAGTACAAGAAATGAGTGAAATCCTTCTCCAAAGTGTGTTTACTGCTTAAGGGCTTAAATGTGCAAAACCAGTCTTAGTGGTCTGAAGGAAAGTGAGATGTTTTGCATGGTGTAACAGTGAAATTTGAGCTTGGATAGTTGGTAGAGGTATGATATGATGTGTTTGAGCCCTTAGTGTGATCAGATGAGGTGGTTTCATGTTGAAGTCGTAATGGCCTAATCAACCCTATTAGGCTTGGCGAGAAGGTGGTTTGGAATAGTTGTGTAAGTGTGATTTTTTCCATATGACTTATGCTTGTGATTGTTTGAGGAGGTGTATCACGTTTCTAGTGATGTGTTCCAAGTGGTGGTTGTGCTTGGAAGTTTCCCTGGAGGTGTTAAAAGTTGATGATCTCAAGAATGGTTCTTGAGACCCAAGATTTGGTTTGAAATGTTTAAGAGATGCAAGTGTTTCAAGGCCTTATGCCTTGATTTGGAAGTCGATGTGAGTTTTTTTAGTTTTGTGAGAACAATACCTTTATGTTGATGTGTTATATGTTTCATGAAGAGGTGATTTTCTATATGAACTAGTTTGATTTTGAAGGATGAAAATTAGACGCTTAAGACCTAATTGAAGGTGTTTACAAATTGGTGTGTTCCATGATGAAGATGGTACAAAGATGCTTGAACTTATTTGTGATGTTGAGAGGTTATTGGTAACATGTGTAGAGATAATGGAGTCTTGGTGGTGTTGTTTCATGTGTTTGAAGTTCATGATATGATTGGTGGGAGTGAAGACCTTGTTTTAGGCATTGTAAGCTAGTTTGAATTGTTTAGGCTAATGCTGACCAATATGGTCCCTCTATGTGATTTATAAGAGAGTATGTAGAGTGTATTTATGTTGACATTACCGAACTTAATGGTCTTATCCAAATTATGGTTGTTTATGGGATGAGTCATGTATAAATGTGTGTTATGCTTGCTCATTTGAGATAGTGATGAGGATGGTGTTGTGAGTGAGAAAGAGGAGAGTGAGGAGAGTTTTGTAGGGGGTCAAAAGAAGAGTAGATAAGAGGATGAAAAGGTGAGAAGAGAATAGGTGAAGAAGCTACAAGGTCAATTGACCTAATCATCATATGAAGGTGCATTCAAGAGCGAAGAAGGAGAGAGAGCATTTTGAGAGAGTTTGAGTGAAGAGGAGCTAACAAAGTGATCACAATCAATTGTTGAAGCAACAAGTACTCAGGTGATATTCATATTCAAGTGGATGAGTTATTTATTGGTCATCTTAGGGGGTTATATCCTCCTTGTAGGGTTGGTACCCTATTAAACTAGGGGTTGGTGCCTCACTAAAAAAATCCTTTGTATTTTGTAATATATGCAAAAGTTCGATTGGTTTTCTTCCCCTTAAGGTTTTCCCACTTTATATCTTGTATTCTTGTGTTCTCTCCTGCTTCATGCTCTTTTGGATGGTTGTTTCATGTTAATAAGTTCATATTAATGTATGTTGAATGGTTAATGGTTCACACAAGTTAAATACAATTGAAAGCAAGTTTCTAAAGGACTGATTCACCCCCCCTCTTAGTCATTGTGCTTCCAACACACACATAGTAAAGTTCATAGGATGCATACATAGAAGAAAACATACAAGCAATCAAACAAGTGAATATAATAGTAAACAGTATCTAAGTGACACATAAATCAAGATAAGATAGTGTTGCACAAGATACTTATGTTAGTTATACGAGTTCAAAAATTATCATAGTGTACAATATAAAAAATTCAACAGAATGAGGACGTGAAATTAAATGTATTGAAACAAGAGCACCTAGATTAAATTAGTAAGACCACTAGGATGGACTCAAGCTAGCACTTGCCATCATGTATAATATTGTGTGTGTCTTGCATCAATATCAAGATACCTCATGAATACATATGTGTAAAGAGTATATAGAAAATATGTTATCTATCAAATTGTATGACAAACAACAAATGTAAAGTAACTACCTAACGATTCAAGTCACATGTAGGTCTTGATTTTTTATTTGGAAAGTATTTGGATGTTTTTTATATTTATGTGATTATTAATTTAATTTATTTTAAAATAATAGTAATAAGGTGCATGACTAATCCATCAAATCCTTATTAGGGTCGAGCATAACCAATCCAAGATAAACTAAGTGATATAACCAATGAAGGTAACATGTATCAAAGTGAATAGCCCATCGAAGGAAAAATAGGGTTGTAATGTGATCTTCATTAGTAATAGGTGTGTCAAGTGGTGTCAGAAGAGTGTGTCATTGTGTCAAGTTTTACGGGCACATAAAATAAGAGTATCATAAAATGGTGATGAATATGCCATTATGAGGGAACAAAACATAGTGTTACTCAATACTTAGAATTGTCTTTAGATGTCGGAACCATGATGCTCTTAAAAAATGCGTATGTTTGATCAAGTTTAGTTACCCATATTGTCATTTGTGTAATGTACAAGCCGTAAGCAACAAAGATATCAATAGAACCATGATATTGATGAAATTGAGAGTCATATACAAGGTATGATAAAGTATAACCAAATTCCTGTTACACAGTAACAATGCATATTTTGTGTGGATCACTTTGATCAATTTGGACACTTTCCCAATACTAGTGATGTAAATTGTAGTTGTAGTATGATAGGGGTACATGTTTTATGAAATAAGATAAGGCCATTTAGTTGGTTATTGAGGCACTTCTACACGAGGCTTGATGATTTTAATGGTGTCTTGATCCTTAAGGTTTTGAATGTGGGATATTAATGCTTGAAAATGATTTACGACATGTCCAGATATATGATGATAATCACAAAAGGGATCTCTAAGATGTTGATGCTCAAGTTGTTGGATTGTTCATTGTAAAACATATAAATCAACATAATGATATTTGTTAATACCATGATGATTGTAAAATGACCGACATTTGATTTTTTCAAGTCGATAAGGGGATAATAATGAGTAGGTAAAAAAGTGATTTCTCTTTTTTGAGAAAGTGAATCTTTCATTCATTTTTAAGTTTTTAAGAATGTTTTCTTATTTGACATACAAAAAATGAATGAGTATTGTTACAGGTGGATATTATGATTTAAATAACTTTCAACATTAATTGTACAAATCGTAATAACAATTTTCAAAGTGACTATTGATTTAACAAATGCCAAAACAAGAGAGAAAGAGTGCACTTAGTTGATTCTATGTGGATCTAGAAGATTCTAGGTGGTTTGAGTGTAAGAACATGAAGATCTAAGGTTGAAAATACTTCGTTGTTGAAACTGTAACCGTACAACTTAGTCAAAAGTGTCCATACGGTCTTGACCCTTTTATAAGGTCTTAGACCTACTTAGAGTCCAGGTCTACAAATTATTGAGTACTTCACCTGCATGGAAATGTGTTTTGTTGTGTGCCAGTCTTCTTCACTCACCTTTAGAATAGCTCTTTAAACTGTGCTAAAACCCTAGAACCCTTGAAGTGTAAGAAGGGGTTCTTGCCAAACAAAGTTAGGTGGGTTGTGGGAACCCTTGTGCACCACTGACATCACCACTACTCTGAAGAGGGATCAAAATACATGTCATTATCCTAACATGTGACATCTATTGTAGTGCAATCATAATTGATAATTGTGTTTTGACAATGCTTCACTTGAGTTTCACACTTGCTCAAATATTTGGGAAGGATCATTTTGCTTGCTTGTAGGATGAAGATGAAGACTCCTAGACCTGGAAAGAGACTTCAAACCAGTAGAGGGTGTTTCCCTAATGGATGTGCATGAGTTATTTCATAGTTTAGGGAGCTTGGATTACCTTTTGTGCTTACTTTTACATGAGGAATTCTTAAAGTGCCAAATCACCAAATGAGGTATGATTTACTTGCTTATATATGCTTCCAAAGGTTGTTATGTCATGAAAGGTCGACCAAGGGGGGATATTTATTCATAAGAATGTGACGGAATTAAAAGAATTAGTTCAACACATACAATACAATAGGTTCAAGATTGACATTTGTCAATACTGACCGAACCCGACGTTTTTGGACTAGAGGGAAAAAAACATATTTTGACTTTATGGACATGAGCATGGATATTTTTGGATGTATTTTATGTAGATAAACTTCAAAGACTGATGATAGAAAGGTGTGTAAAGATAATAAAGTGCAAGAAGTGGTATCAGGGTGTGCTAAGCAAGAGTGAGGAAAGTGCATTTGTCCTTGCAAGTGTGCAATGTCAAATCAACAATGTTAAAGGATAGATTGCCAAATTTGAGTGCATACACAAAGTGATTCATCGCTTACCGAGTAACTAATAGAGAATATCACGTTGTCAAGTATTATTTACAAATAAAAAAGGTGCTTTCTGATGTGGTTGTCATAGTATTCAAGATAGATCTTTTGGAACATACACATTGTTACCACAATGCATGTCTTTCACTTCACTTGTATGAGAACATGCATCATGCATAACATTTATATCACATTGATTATTGGTATCCTTAGAACTAGTTTGATCATGATTCATAGAGACATTGTGGACATGGGCATTGGGGAAATCATTTAGATGTGTTATCTCGTCCTTGAGAGATTTGATCTCAGTACTCATAGCTTGAAATTGGACTTGAAAACACATGGTGTAATGCTTGAGTAGACTTTAGGATAACCTTATGAAGTATGTCATAATTACTAATAGAAGGGATTGAAATATGTCTCAAAAGTGAATCCACATGGGAAGGTGTCGTATCAACACGAAGCATTGTTTGTTGTAATACTTCCATCATAGTATCTTTGGATGTGTGATAATGTTGAAGCAAATCATACAAGGATACTTGGGAATTAGTAACATGGGACATGATGGCACAAAATGAGAGAAAATACTAATTAAATAAGAAATTTTACTAATCAACAAATGGAAGGTTGAAAACTAAGAGACTATGAAGGACAAGACCCAAAAGTGATGTTTAACAAAAAATGACCATTGTCAAATTAGTAAAACAACCATTTATGAAAATAAGTAATGAATTCAATGAAAAAAGAGAGGTATTTTCAAATTTGAATGCGGAATAAAAACCTTAGGAATTTGCAAAAAAATGCATATTTTTTATCATGCCCACATTACTAAAAATTATAAATTTGTAGTTTTAAAACTTGTGCTAAAATTATGCTAAACAAAAATATTTTTCTTTTAATATATAAAATAAAATAAAAAACCCTTGAGGAATTTGAAAATATAGCTGTTATGCATGAGATATGTGATGAACTTGGTGATTTCATAATTAAGAGGACCTAAAAAGAGACCCAAAGGAAAGGATTGGCCATTAGAACTTAAGGAAAATTGTGAAAATTAAACTCACGGTATGTGACGGATGAAAATTAGTTTTGGATGTGAATATACAATTCGAAGACAAAACCCTAGGGCAACTAGGGTTTGGAAGAAGGTGTAAAATTCAATTACGAGCTAGGTTCACTAAATATTTACACCCTAATTAAATTTCAGCGTTATGGGAGTACACAACAATAAAGAGGATGTAAGGGTTTATACGAGGGATTATTTTGATTATGGTTTATAAAACGATAAGTAATAACTCAAATACACAAGAGGAGAAAGAGACTTAGTTGTGCATGTTAGAACATAAAGGATCTAGATGTGCAGGCAAGTGGAAAAGGAAAGTCAAAGTCAGGGAGTGCTTCGGTGCAAGTTTTGGAACTAAAAACTAAGTAGGGTAAGACCATATAACGAATGTACAATCTAGACTGGAACTATATGGTCATGACCTTGACCTGTATGATTTTGGATCCTTTGGTAGTTTGGGCTTGAAACTTTCCACATGTTTCGCTTGCCTGGAAATGACCTTCATTGTATACCACTCTTTCTTGCACAACTTCAAGATGACTTGTAATCACCTGCAACATAGTGGAAGCCCTAGAAACTTACATAACCCTTCATCAAAGTATTATCAAACCAAAAAGAGAAAACATGTGTGTGTGGTGAGGTTGGACTACCCTTGGTGGTCAAATCCTAGTTATTGAGCCAATTCAAGTGTCACACTACATGCCGTTATTGTAGGATCAAGCCTTATGTAGTTCTCTTTAGTACTTGGACAAGTATGCAAGCAAACTAGCCAACCCCCTAGGGGCTCCCTCATGTCTCTTGACTTCAAGATAATGGACTAACTATATAGTATAAAATGTACCCAATGTGCTAGTAATGTGCCTAAGCTATGTGATCTAACCTTTTGTTCCTTGAAACCATTGAACAATGTTTGGAGTCACTTTGCTCTTGCTAAGATATGGTTCTATGACTCTTGCATGTAGGAAATTAGAAAACCCTTGAGTCATAGAGCCATAACTTAGCAAGAGCAAAGGTTGTGAAACGAAGTGCAAAGGTTGTTTACTGCTTTGGTCTAATAATATTCTTCAGATTGATGACAAAGTAGTGTAAAGCTAAACAAGTCACACAAGAACTAGAGAGATGAACTAATTGGATTCTGAATGTGAGTATTTGTCTTAATAAGGGAACATGGTCAAGATTAGATTTACAAAAGGACACGTTACTAACTTTTAGTGTCTACAACCATACAAGAAAAACACATATGGATTGAAAAATTAGAAACTGGAGAAGACCTAGGTATTACAATTAAGCACACTTAAGAAAGAAAGGAAACAACATTCAAATCTAGACAAATATGCAACAATTAAACCCTAAAAGGAACGCGATTCACCATAAGATGAAACCTATAGGAAGTGTGAGATAACATTCACTAAAATGTAGTATAAAAATGAACATGAAATACATCCAATTTTGCATCCCCAATGCATGTAAAATATAGTAAACATCGAAAGGGTGTTGGTCTAATGATGTGTATGATGGTGTAAAAGGTGTTGCCTAGCCATCCACCAAGGTTCATATCCCAAGAGATACCAATAACTAAGGGATGAGGCCGGGATTATGCCTTGGGTGAATTTGGCATAATGAAACCCTTGGTAACTAAGCCTAAGAATTTTGTGCATCTAATTCTTGCGATCTTGGATTCAATCAAAGAAATAGTTAATAACGACTCCTTAACTATGGCAATCAAATATGTAAGGAAATAGGGAAATACACGGCTATTATCTTATTCATGTTATGTTGCAAACTTATCTCCTCAACCGGGTGTGTAAAAGAGCAACCAACACCATCAAAATGATCCCTTGTAAATATGAGCAAACAAGATGCCAAGGGCATGTGAATGCTCCTAACAACATGTCATGACCATGCAAATGTTCCTCGTAAACCACTGCCACCTAGAATTTTCTATTTTGGGTGTCTTTTTTTGCTTTTGCTTGTTGCATCCTTGTCCTAATTTTATCCTTGACTTATGTCTTTCCTATAACGAGCTAGATCCAAGAATATTAAGGAAAACAAAATTTGAGGGCCTACATTAGAGTTTGTGCAGTCGGTGTGAACTAACTAGCCCTCTAATAGTCACACCACTTAGATTGGAACAAAGATGTCAATAAGCATAAATTGCATAATATTTTAATCTCTAGCTCGTGCAACATATGAATGCTAGCTCAAATATTGACAAGTGCTTAGATTGTTAAATGAACTACACATATCTATTTCTATATGACTTAGAATTCAAAATCAACGATAATGACACCCATGCTAACTTCTAATAATTATGAGCTCAAATAATGATAAGTGCTCTAATGATTAATAGATTGTTAAATGAACTACACCAACTATCTATTTATAGGTGACTTTGAATTCGAAACAACATCATTGTAGTCATGTTGACTTCCAATGGATGTGACTTTAGAAATGGGTGAAGGAGGGGAATAAGGGGTACATGACTTAAAAAGGGGCCTAAAGAACAAGACAAGTCTAGGGTAAGATAGGAGACAAATTTTGGAAAGTTAAAAATTGATATGAGGACCAATCCTGCCCAATTTGAATCAAATTACCATTACACATACAACTATGCCAATAATCATAAAAGTTAATAAAAGATCAATTAATGTATCTAATGAAAATTGCTTGTAAAAGCCATCCCAACACAGAATACATGATTGGGTTAACTTGACATTGGCAATAACTTTAAGGCTAGGGTAATTTATTAGGTGCTACATCACTAAAAGCTTTTCCAGTGGGGAAAGAGACTAGAGGATGAGAAGCCCCCTTGTCTTGTAATTAATCCCAATAATATACAAGGAAAAATGTCATTTGGAATGTGCAAAAGTGGGCACCCTTGTCTTATAAATAATCTCAATAATATACAAGGAAACATGTCATTTGAGTAATAACTACTCAAGAGATCAGTTGATTAATAACTAAAACACAAAATGTAAAATCCCACAAAAATTAGTATCTAATAAAACCAATTTGCCACCTTGTTGGATACACTTCATGCAAAAATATGTAACAATTAGGAGAGATTGTGAAATGATAGACAATATCAAAGTCCATGCCCAAAGATATGTCTACAATAAATCTGAAGTGCTATCAATCTTACCATAGCACAACATATCTCTTCAAATTCGTTCAAGCATTTTGTCAAACAATTCAAATATGCCAATAATCATAAAATAATGCTCCATTTAAGCTAATGTAAGATCAATTTGTCATGATGTTATTCTTCATCCAAAAATCTATAACAATTACAAGAGATCGACATTTTCAACTCAAATAAACAATTGTGATGTATGGGAACGGGAACACTCAGTGGAGATTTATGAGTTCCTGAAACAATATACAGTTCTACCACAATCCATGTCCAGAGTTATGTCTACGACAAATCCAATGTGTTATCAATCTCACTATAGCACATCACATATCTCTTCAAAGTTGTTGAGGCATTTGTCAAACACTGGCCCTGTCAAGGTCTAAGAACACACTCAAGGAAACACCTAACAGAATCAAAATTAGCATGGTTTTCAAAACAAGAGCCTTTCATACTAAATGGAAAGCCGACATAACATGCATATGAAATGCTTAGCCCACGAGAAGGAAGAGAGGGAGCTTTTCCACAGTACAATCCAACCATTTTTAGTGATTTCGAATAGATTCCAATTCCTCCAACTGTGCCATTTAGTTTTTAGTTTTAGACTCGTACATTTTAAATACCACTGGAATCTTTTAAAAAGATTTCAAGTATATAGAGCTCTTTTCTCAACAGAAATTCTTTTACAAAATGATCCAAATAAATCTATATCGCAAAGGCAATTAACATCCTACAGAAAACATTGGTCAATACCTGATTTTCATCTAAAACAATAGCAGATTTCGCTGAACGGTGGAGGGAACCAAAATTCCCCATGTTTGCAAGGGATAAACCATCACTAGGCAAGGTGGTTTAGTCGGCAAGCAGAGTTCCACAAAGTTTCCTTGTAAAACAGCGGCCCGACACCACATATGACTTTTATTCCCCAAAATTTACATAACTATAGTTTTGAAAACCAACTTCTAGAGGGCTATGATATTGACGACGGCTTATATAGATCTTTTCCACTCTAGTTAAGCTTTAAGTTGAATTCTCCAAGCTTTGCTTGATTTAGGATATCATGTGCTAGTATTATCTTTGCAAATGTCTTTGTATTGAGCCTAATAGCGTTATAAGCATGCAAGTTAATAGAAAATTATCAAGTAATCAGGGCGTATAGTAAAGAAGCACAATTCTATCTGTTGTAATTGAGCTTCTCATGGTAATTGGGCTTAAAGAATTTCTGGATGCTCCCATGGCATAAATAACAAGAAAAATCAGTAGTATACCATTGTGCAAGCATGAGGAATGTGATCATCAAAGCAATCGGTTTCAAATAAATTGTCAAAAAAATTGGTTTGAAATAAATAGATATATAGGTAGTAGGATTCTTGTTTAGCTAAGACCATTTTAGTTCTTGACCAGAATATTTCCACAATGGCAATGAGCGATCTGAACCCTCACATACATACAACTCTTTTTGTTCTTGACAAGGATATTTCCATGATGGCAACATTATTGATGAAAAAGTTTCTTGACCATAATATTTCCACAATGGCAATGAGCGATCTGAACCCTCACATACATATACACAAATCTTTTTGTTCTTGACAAGAGTATTTCCATGATGGCAACATCATTGCTGATAAAATTTCTTGACCATAATATTTCCACAATGGCAATGAGCGATCTGAACCCTCACATGCATACATACAACTCTTTTTGTTCTTGACAAGATTTCCATGATGGCAACATCATTGCTGATAAAATATGAAGGCACAAAGAATGACTATATGCAATCAGTGACCTGAACCCTCACATATATACAACTCTTTAGTTCTCGATAAGAACATTTACAGCACTGCTGATAAAATATTAAGGCACTAAGAATGACTATATGCAATCAGCGACCTGAACCACAACTCTTTAGTTCTCGATAAGAACATTTACAGCACTGCTGATAAAATATTAAGGCACTAAGAATGACTATATGCAATCAGCGACCTGAACCCTCATATACATACAGCTCTTTAGTTCTTGACAAGAACATTTCCCCAAAGGCAACGACTATTTTGTTGACAATTTCTTGACCATAATATTTCCACAATGGCAATGAGCGATCTGAACCCTCACATAAATACATACAACTCTTTTTGTTCTTGACAAGAATATTTCCACAATGGCAACATCATTGTTGATAAAATATTAAGGCACAAAGAATGACTATATGCAATCAGTGACCTGAACCCTCATATATATACAACTCTTTAGTTCTTGATAAGAACATTTACAGCACTGCTGATAAAATATTAAGACACTAAGAATGACTATATGCAATCAGCGACCTGAACCCTCATATACATACAGCTCTTTAGTTCTTGACAAGAACATTTCCCCAAAGGCAACAACTATTTTTGTTGACAATTTCTTGACCATAATATTTCCACAATGGCAATGAGCGATCTGAACCCTCACATAAATACATACAACTCTTTTTGTTCTTGACAAGAATATTTCCACAATGGCAACATCATTGTTGATAAAATATTAAGGCACTAAGAATGACTATATGCAATCAGCGACCTGAACCCTCATATACATACAGCTCTTTAGTTCTTGACAAGAACATTTCCCCAAAGGCAACAACTATTTTTGTTGACAATTTCTTGACCATAATATTTCCACAATGGCAATGAGCGATCTGAACCCTCACATACATACATACAACTCTTTTTGTTCTTGACAAGAATATTTCCACAATGGTAACATCATTGCTGATAAAATATTAAGGCACAAAGAATGACTATACGCAATCAGCGACCTGAACCCTCATATACATACAGCTCTTTAGTTCTTGACAAGACCATTTCCCCAAAGGCAACAACTATTTTTGTTGACAATTTCTTGACCATAATATTTCCACAATGGCAATGAGTGATCTGAACCCTCAGATACATACATACAACTCTTTTTGTTCTTGACAAGAATATTTCCACAATGGCAACATCATTGCTGATAAAATATTAAGGCACAAAGAATGACTATACGCAATCAGTGACCTGAACCGTCATATATATACAACTCTTTAGTTCTTGATAAGAACATTTACGGCACTGCCGATAAAATATTAAGGCACTAAGAATGACTGACTATATGCAATCAGCGACCTGAACCCATATACATACAACTCTTTAGTTCTTGACAAGAACATTTCCCCAAAGGCAACGACACTGCTGATAAAATATTAAGGCACAAAGAATGACTATATGCAATCAGCGACCCCTGGATTGTATTCCAAATTTGGAGATAAAGTAACAATCAATCTCACTTCTCTACAATAAACATTCTATTTCAGACTACTCTGGATTGCAAATGTGAATTTCAAACACCAACTGTGCTGACATCAAGACTGAACAGTATACAGAAATCAAAGAACATATATGATGTCAAACCCATAAATTACACGGCCGCCAAACAAGGTGAAAATTGACTAAGCTTGCCACACTTTCTGGAAAGCTGGCCTGTCACCATGTCGCCGGCCAAATAGGGAGAAATTCCTGCAGGACAAGGCAACTGTTTACTTCAGTTATATCCAATAAATAAACATTCCCAAGGAGTTATAAATTGCTGAGTTAATAGGAGTTACGGACCTTTTGTGTCCTTTTGCAACTCATATCAGGCACACTGTAACCTCAAATAAATAACACATTCAAATCTCGCTGTTCCACAGTGGCTAGGCTAGGAAGTTCAGAAAATAAGTTGCTCTTCCTCTGCCTCCAACTGTTCTTTATAAAAATATAAATCTTTAACTTTTGGCTGCCTGCTGGATTTATCCAGTAGTAAAATAACAGATTTTGGACAGGAACGGGCTCTACAAGGAAGGGAAGGGTTGAAACACAAATATCATCGAATCTGAGTTCGTCCTAGGGACCATATTCCAGATTCACGAACAGTGCTCTGTAAAAGGAAAAAACAATATCTTAATTTCCGGGATAGAAAAGGAGAACCAAATTAACAACATAGTACAATTACAGTATTTGTACCTACATAAATGCAATATAGAAGTTCCAACTATACCTGTGACTTTGGAGATGGAAAAATATTCCAAAATCTTAAAGTTTCATCCCCTGCCCCTGTGACAATTGTCTACAAGCAAAGCCGAAAAACATTGGTTGATGAGTTGTGCATCCTTTTTATCTTTGATACGTGAAAACAATAAATCTACAACTCTTGGAATCTAGATGAAAATTGAAAGAGAATTTACCTGTCCATCAGGTGAAATGGCAAGGTAAAGAACCCTTAGTGTATGGCCTGTCAGAGTTGCTAGCTGATTTACCACACAGTATCATAGAAACCCAGGTGAGGAATGGAAATTTTAGGAAAAAAGTTTACGCTTCAAGGAAGTTCAATTAAATTTAGATAAACTTTTGAGATTAATTGCTCCTAAGATATACTACTAACCTTTGTCATGGTTGGATATCGCCATACCATTATCTGGTTCTGAGAATATCCGTGAGTGCTCACGAGTTCGTTGACATTTTTGCACCAAACAAGATTACAAACCTGCCAATAAAGCAGGAAGCATGTAAGTAGACAATTAGAGAACATCTTGACATTAGCTACTACATGAAATCATTAAAAGTTGAAAGTATATACCTGACTCCCAGTATCCACACAGTTCAAACGAGTATTTGTTGCTGTATTCCAGAAGCGAATACATCGATCTGCTGTCCCACCTCCAGATGCAAGAATTCCATTTTGATGGGGAGACCATGTAATGGCTTTCACAGCTGCTGTGTGCTCACTAAATCTTAACAATGGTTGTGCTGACTGTTGATTCCATACTAAGAGCTGCCAACATGTGAAAAAGTTTACGGTTCAAAACCCTCATAAACCGAGGTATTGTATAAAATGGATCAAATGGGATGCATCATTGAACTAAAAGATGAGAAAATTCCAGACCTGATTGTCATTTCCGCCTGATGCCAGTTCACGGTCATCAGAAGACCACTTCAGTCCACAGACCTGAAAGCAAGATACAAGTTGATAATAAACCTCTACGAATTTTGCTATAGTTCAAATATGGCAAGAGAAAATGGAAAGAAATTTATTGAACTATGCCTTAAGCATTCTACAATAGCAGAAGTTAAGCTTTCTCACTTACCTCTGATTTATGTCCAAAAAGCTTTCTCACATAGTCATCTTGAACTCGAATGTCGCGATGAAGAATATTTCGATCCCTACTACCAGATGATAAGATGTGAGAACTCCATGCTAGTGCCCCTGCTCGTGTGTAGTGACCTCCCATGGTCCGCACTTTTTTACAGCGAGTTGCATCCCAGATCTATGAAATAGGAGTTGGAAAATCAACCAGTAATTGAACAGGTGAGATCTTCAAAGCTACCACTTTAGATTATGACATTAATACATCAAAAAAGTCCAAGAGATATTTGGAAAGAGGGAAAGTAAAACCAGGACATTGAAGTAAAATACTAAAAGCTCTCCAGATACAGAAAAAAAATCAAGATTCATGGTTGGTTAGTTAAAGAGAAATCCATTTATTGATTTTGTTTTATTTTTCACTTTTGGAGACAGACCCATCAATCGAAAGCCTGATATTCCTTTCCATTTCCAAAATTACAGAGCCCAACAAAATAGCCGACTAGTTTTAGGTTGTATAAATGCAAAATTTCAATTATATGCTCCAAGACTTCGAATGTCCAACCGGATAGAAAAAGATGTACCAAGGCGCGGTCGATCAGTTGTTTCTCTAGCATTTTTCCTGCAAATGATCTTAACTTGAAGGCTTCAAAGAGATTTATTTAATCATTAATGCATTACCTGGACCTCCCCGATATTTGTACCTACAGCAAGATATGTGCCTTGTGGAGTCCATCCAACCGAACACACGCTATCATTTGCTCCTAAATCACACAATTTTGTGACCTGTATATCAAAACAACAAAATATGACGGCATTAATGGCAGGCTAGAAATAATCCTTTCAAATTTACAGTTTACATGAAATACAACCATACAATTAATAGTGTGAAATCTTTGGTACAGAATAAAAATAATAAAGCCAGCTTTACATTGGATAACAAGCGGCTAATTTCTACCAATCTTCAAGATTTGCTAAATTCTTTGTCAATCAATTTTGCCAACGCACACTGGAATTGAACAGTATGAGAGGCTTTCTTTTATCCTGAAGTAGCTGATGGTCGACCCACTTTAGATTTTGCAGGTTGCTGCAGTAATTAAATTTAGGTGAAAATTTTCTACATAATTTATAGGAGATGCATACCAGAGAACGTTTTACTCTTCCATTTGCAGCTTCTCATTGAGTTCTTTCAATGCAAATCCGGCCAGATCAGCATTTTTGACTTTTTAACTATACCATAACAGATGGCTAATTCCTACCGATCTTCAAGATTAGACTTATGCAATTTATTGCATCCTGCTTCATGCTAGACTCTGTGTATCAATTTTGACAATGGGCACTAGATTTGAATAAATTATGACTTTAGATTTTACAGGGTGTTACAAAACTTCAATACAGGTGAAAATACTGCGTTTAATTTATTGCAGACATATGCCAGTTGAAATCTCCAGAGAAAGTTTTACTTGTCCATTTGTAACTTCTCATTGAGAATTCTTTCATTTTTGACTATTTTATTGTACTTTTATCCCTTTCATAAACTACTCAACATGATAACTGAAGGAGATGCAACAAGTACTGTGATTTGTTTGCTATCTTATCTAACATTGGTACCATTAAATAAGAGTCAAGATATTTACATTATAATATTATATTGATAAGAAATAATTGGCATCAACGTAGCAGAGAGAGGAGCTGATAAAATGTTCTGTGATTGATTTTGAGTACTTAAATGTTAGGTGAGGCATGCATTCTACTTTCTAATCTACTCCACACATCCTAATCTGTGAAAACACAAACAGTAGCGTGCATTCTACTTAATTTCTATCCTACTCTAAACATTCTAATCTGTGGAAACACAAACAGTAGCATGCATTCCAACTACTCTCTAACTTACTCCAAATATTCTAACCTGTGAAAACACAAACAGTAGAGATACCTTCAAAGTTTAATAATTTCAGAAAATTATATTATAACTTACTGGTGCATGTACTCCATGATCTGTTTCCTACTTTTCATAAAGTAGCTGAAGACCCCCACTTTAGATTTTGCAGGTTGCTATAAAACCTAATTTAGGTGAAAATACTCCATATAATTTATTAAAGAAATATGCCAGTTTGAATCCTCAGAGAAAGTTTTACTTGTCCATTTGTAAGTTCTCATTGAGTACTATCAACCCACATCAGGTCACATCAACATTTTTTACTATTCTTTTATCCCTTCTATGAACTAGCCAACATGATGTCTAAGGACATGCAAGCAAACAGGTACTGTGATTTGTTTTCCATTTTATCTAACATCGGTATCACTAAATAAGAGTCAAAACATTATAGTATATAGGTGAGTAACAATAGCATCAGCGTGGCAGAGAGAAGCTGGTTAAATGCAAACAGGTACAGACTGATTTTGACTACTAAATGTTAGGGGAAGCATGCATTCTAACTATATTCTAACAGCAGATATAGCTTTAAATACTTCAGAATCTAATTATTTCACAAAATAAAATAATACCTTACTGGTGCATGCACTCCATAGGTAGACACAGGTGCCTAAACCCACTGCAAGCACGTTATTGGATGACCAATCCACTAGATTGAGGTAAAAATCATCTTGAAGGGCAGGGGCATCCAAAACCTGCATAAACCCAAAGCAACAACTTCAGTAAGAACATCAGAACTTAGATAAGCTGGCTAGATTACTAACTTGATACAACAAGCACACCAGTTCCCTTAATATCTATGGCTTGTACAGTCAGACATGAGCCCCTGTATATTTTTAGACATGAGCCCCTGTATATCTTTGCATAAATTTAACAACCTGTTGCACCAATTCCACAAATAGATAGTATATATATATGATACAGTCACCTGACTATTCGAATATATTTTTCATTTAGAACTTTCCCTCTGCAAATCTTGCAGAATTACTCATGAGCTTTTGTGATTGTAATCTACACAACATGGTATAAATAATGAGCAGGAAGCATATTTGTAAGAAGCTGAAGAGGGGGAAGACAATAGTCTAATTTGTCAACTTACAAACTGAATCTTGTTGTAATCCAGCCCTCTTCAAGATTTAGATGAAAATATGAAATCTTCCTTGGATTAAGGAATATGAAAAAACAATATATTCTCACTTCTAGGCACAAAACATATACAATAAGATCCCATCTTTCCCTTTTGTGTAACATTCCCTGATTTTTTTTGTTCCCTAAAAGAAGACGTGCATTCTACAAACCTCAGTCTAGAAGAAGAAATATATGATCAATTTTGTCTGTCCAAATGGTAATCCTCCAGCTAGTCATTAGCGTGCTAAGTTTTGATCAATTTTCCGATGTAAATCATTTAATAATCACAAGAAGGCACCTTGAGGTCTCTACAAACAAAATACTCACATGATCCGGCCCAGATAAAAAATATCATTATCTAGACAAGTAGAAATTACATGATAAACGTCCTTGTCCAGATTGTTGATTCTGATTTAGACGAGTGCTTGTTCAGATAGTCAAGATAGAAGTCTTTGTCCAGATTCAAGATACAAATCTCTTTTTGTTATTCAATAATTTGGTGGACCTTGGATTAGACTGATCTCAATGTTCTTACATACAGCATTTCTCGTGGAGAAGAAATAAGATAGGTAAGAAATAACGGCACTCATCAGTCAATATAAATTGACTTCTATTGGCATGCAAATCCCCTGTCCAGACTCCAGACAAAACTGTTTACAGATATTTTCCATCCACAATATATGGAAGCCCATTGTCCCAAAAAGAAGATTCTAATTTTGAGATTGAGATTGTAAGATTGATAAGAAATAAAATAGATATAGATCACCTGAAAAAGCACTCATCAGCCAATATAAATTGATTTCTATTGGCATGCAAGTCCCCTGTCCAGACAAAACTGTTTACAAATATTTTCCATCCATAATGCATGGAAGCCCATTTTCCCAAAAAGAAGATTCTGATTTTGAGATTGAGATTGTAAGATTGATAAGAAATAAAATAGATATAGATCACCTGAAAAAGCACTCATCAGCCAATCTAGCATTGATTTCTATTGGCATGCAAGTCACCTGCACCAGACAAAACTGTTGTCACCATTAAGGTATATTCCATGCATAATGCATGGAAGCCCATTTCTCCCACAATCAAAATCTAAATTCTGATGTTTGTCAAACTGTGAGATCTAAAATTCTAATACACACCCTACATTTCTAGCATGACTTTGGCCCACACGCACCACCAACTTTGTCACCATTAAGGTATATGGTGCAAATATGGAAGCCCTTTCTCCCACAATCAAAATCTAAATTTGTGTTTGTCAAACCTGAGATCTAAAATTCTAATACACACCCTACATTTCTAGCATGACTTTGGCCCACACGCACCACCAACTTTGTCACCATTAAGGTATATGGTGCAAATATGGAAGCCCTTTCTCCCACAATCAAAATCTAAATTTGTGTTTGTCAAACCGTAAATCCAAACCCTAGCTTTCTTCGTATGTGAAATGTCCAGCACAACATGACAAGACAAATGCTGTCATATAACCAGCAATATATATAGTTCAACAGACACATGCTGTCATATAGCCATTATCATCCTCTACCATTAAATACTACCGTAGGGTTCAACAGCAAAGCAGTACAAATATAGAAATATTTTGCCCAAAGAAATTCTGATTTTGAGATGTAAGATGCAATATGTCTATACATCATTATATTTGCACCATATAGCGTGGTTCGGACCCACTCAAACTACATATGGTCTTCTTAACAGGCAGAGAGGTGTATATAGGATGATGGATAGGCAGTTCCTTGTAAGATGATTCAGCATTACTAAGAAAATTCTCTAGAGATAGGATTTACTGACCTTATGACCAATAATTAAAACCTTCTACTATTGAGGACATTACCCAATGATTCAAGGGTAGACTAATAAGTATTTGCTGATGATTGAGCTCTGACTGTCACCAGCGAAACAAATATTAAATCATTAAAAAATTAGTAAAAAATCTCTGATCCAAGGGGAAAGCGATTAATTTTTTTAGCTGCAGGGTAGCGGAGAGGGCACATTTCCTTGCAGCTCATGATGAACCGAAACTGCACTAGATATAAAAACTCTCAACCCTTAAAGGAAAACATCAATGACCTGGGGAAATGTATTTTTCCCCGTTCATATAGCAAAAATTGCCTTAACTATTGGAAAAAAAATTCCAACCCTTAAATGGACCACTCTATACAGACTTTTGGACCATTGACAAAAGGAGGAATGCCTTTTTCGCTGTCATTCAGTCTGTAGATGGTGCAGATTGACATCTATATTGATATAAAACATGTACCAATTACAATTGATCTAACACAAGCTTAATAAGTTAATATGGTGTATTTTAAAAAACAAAATAAAAAGAGAGAGGGTTCTTAGATCTATCAATAACCTACCTTGTAAGGTGAGCGAGTGATCTTCCTGGGAGGCTTTGGCGGAGTACCAACATTGGGGCTAAAAAGCCCCTCGCTTCCAACTGGACTATCTGAGTAAGGCGACCCAGGGACATATTGATCACTCTTAAATCTGAACAGATTCCTGACAGGACTCAGAGGTGACTTAGTGAAATCCCTGGAAGAAACGCCCGTAGCCTTCTCAGGAGTAGCAGGGGACGCAGGGCCAACAACATCCGTCCCAAACAGTTCGTTTCTCAACACCATGGAATACACAGAAGCAGAGGAGGGTGATCCATCTTCCTTAGCTGGCGATGCTTCTGCAGAGCAACGGGTGGGCGAAGGCTTGCTGTCAATAAGAGCAAATCCATTTAACCTGGAGCCTGATCTGCTGGGAATGAATCTGTCGCTGTAGCTAATAGTTGATTTCCGAGTTGGGGAGGGGGTACTAGGACTCGAACCTGTGACCCCCCCACTGGAAATGCCTAGAGAAGAATACCCACCTGCACTGCCTGTTTGTAAATATAAGGAGTTTCTGCACATTCCAGGCGGTAGATTCAGGCCTGATTGCCTCCTATTGCTTTGTGAATCCATTTTTACAGTAATTTGAGCAGGATTATATATGTAATCTGGAGAAGCAAAAGCAAAGGTAGGAAGTTTTCGACCTTTCCAACAGCTCTTTTTTTATCCTCTTGCGCAGAAGAAGAAAAAGAGAGGAGCAACTGGAAGTCTAACACCAGAGGAGTTGGGGTTCCCAAGAGGCCATATAGTTAATTATGGCATGCTTAATATGCTCTCTCTCTCTCTGTCCGGGCAACACTAACGGATAGTCTCTGTCAAGCGAGCGGCCTATAACGGTAACTAGATTTGAATTATATGTCACCCAGTTCGATGTGCAAGTGGATTTTGCTTTCACCTTTTTAGCTGTGTCTTAAATATAAGTAAAGCGAAAAACAAAAGCTAAAACCCTTTTCCCTTGTCACAAAATAGAAATTGAGATTAGATATATGTTTCCAGACATAATGTGCAATTATAATTATATATATATATAGTTTGGAGTTATAATTTTGTTTTGGGAGGAGCATTATAGCTTGTGCACCATAACTTGGTGCCCACGTGGAGACAATAGAATGCCACGTCAGCTCACAAAAAATGTAGGAGAGATAGGTAATACATTTTTTATTCTATTAGCATTGTTACCCACTAAGCATTCTCCCGTAACATGTCATTAACTTACAAAAAACAACCAAAGTCTGGGACGTGAAAATTGAACTTGCGTTTACAAATACAAAGGGAACTAATACTTGTCATGCTACTGTCTATTAATGAAGTGTTGGTGGACAGGTTGCATTGTCAACTGTTGTTATACCCTACACCACGACACCTCACCTATTGCCATTAATATTAATTAATGGTATGACCTGAGCCCATTGTTGCGTTTATCTCTTGTAACACGTGATGGCCAAGGCACCAAACCTCTGTAAACATTCACCCTTGGTCTCTCTCACTTTGTTGTGGTGTTTCACATCAATTCGCAGGGTAAGATGCCAAAGCACTTAAGTTGCACCTAAACCAACACTTGCATGTGGTTTTTTTAGCTCTGACATGTGAATTTATCAACATTTGAAGCTTAGTGGTTTGACAAGTCTAGATTCTACATAAGAGGGTAAACTTATATTCTTGAACTTAGCCTAAAGCTTAGAAGGAACACTATACAATTTTAATGGTTTTCTGGGTTGTCTTTGTTTGATGTGTAGGTTGTGCTGCCAAAAAATAGTGTTTTTAAACACCCCACATCTATGGATTTCATTTGTCTATCCTTCGGCATATGTAGCTCATTTTAATCAAGAGCAAGCATGAAATGAAAGAAGGGTCCCAATATAGGTGAAGTTTTTAAAACTTCACCATATATTACGGTTGGCTTAAATATTTTTTATATTTAGTTTTTAAAGTTTGCTTGAGTATGAGTATTTACTTGTGTTTGTTTGCAGCAGTATAATTCATAAAAACATGATTTGAATTTGTATGTGTGAATTACATTCATACAAACATGTATTGTTTGGAGTGATGCTTATTTAGTTTGGTCCAAGTGAGAAAAGTATGTCTACAAATTCGTCTGCACATGCCTGCGAATTTTACAACACATGAAGCTTAGTGGTGTGATGGGTGTGGATTTTATAGAAGAGGGCAAGGTTAAATTCTTGAACACAACTTAAAAGGCAAAGAAGGAGCATTGTGGGGTTTTGATGGTTTTCTAGGTTGTTTCTTTTTTATGTGCAAAAATGTGTTAACCAAAACAAAAATGGTGTTTTAAAAAAAGTTACAGATATGAATTTTGTTTGTTTATTCTAAAGCATTTGTAACTCATTTGATTTGGTTAAGTGAGAATAGTATGCCAACAGATATGATTTGTATGCATATAATTCATATAAACATAATTTACTTTATTTGTATGAATTACATTCGTACAAACCATTTGGTTGACAATAATTACTCACATTTAACCATATCAAAATAGAAAAAATAGTTTGAAAGTATATAATTTTGTATGATGAGATCTGGGTCACAATCTGTATCAACTAAGCAAATTGTTAGAATGCCTCTACATGAGCTTCGGGTAACTAGATATGAATTAGTACCATAGGTACTTTGACGGGTCTATTCCATATATTTACAATACTCACTAATTTCATTGTAAAAGGCACATGATAATATGGTTTATATTAGCTAAATGATTTACATGACATGAGATTAGACGTGACTGGGAAAATTGGGGTGCAAAACAAGGCCTATCTCCCATAACAAATCATTCCTACAACAAAAAACTATGTCTAGTCTTGAAAATCCATACAAAAATTTACATACTTATAGTTTGTCAAATTGCCTTTGATAAAAACATCATAATGTGAGGCCTTCAGACCACCGTGCGAGGAAATATTTCAGAATCTCCTTCATTGCTTGATGGTATGCTTGTGTATGCAACTTCTTTCGCTTGTTTCTTAGAAGGTCTTGTTGGGATGTTGCTCAATGTCATTGGCATTGTTGTAGTTTTAATCATACCACTTGTCATTGCTTGCAAATTTAATCCACGTCCTTGTTGAGAAAAACATGTCACCTGCAATTGATTACTTGAATGAGATGGATTATCTAGCGTATAACTACATATATTTGCAAAGGAAGGAGCATAAACGTTCATAATTTATATCATAGTTAGATGTTGGTCTAGAAATGGGTTTGTCATGTTTTTAAGCCTTCTCCGCCTCTCCATTTCCTTCATTTCTTTCTCATACTTCGTCATCCTTTTTTCTTTCTCTTTCTTTGGACTCTTTTTTATGCTTTTCCCTTTGCCAGTGTTCTTCTTTTTATTTTGTTTCAAATCATTTTCAATCTTTTTCTACTCCTTCAAATCCCTCTCAATGAGTCTAAATCCATTCTTTTGTTGTATCTATTCTTTCTTCCTCGTTTTAATTTCCTATGTCTCCTACTTTTGTGTTTCTTGATCTTAAAACATTTGAAAGAAGTCATCTCCTATTAAAATTTGAGATTGTATACTTAATATCATTGCATCATTTGTCGAGCAAGGAGATTTTTACATGAGCCTCTCTATTAAAGCTTAAGGAAACTACTTAAACCCTTTCTTGCTTGTTGTTCTTGACGTTGATCACATTTTGGTTCTTGGTTGTTACATGCAACAATGTTTTTTCTTGCTTCCAAATCAATTGCATCATCAAAATCCTCAAATTCACCTATAACAATATAGAAGTGCACCACCTTTTCATTAGGTAGAGTAGCATATGGGGTGACATTGAAAGGCCTACATCTATATTGGGAAATTCCAAATTTACACCTAGTTGTGCATCCCCCTCCTTGATCCATTTTGGTTGGCTTACTTGTCAAGGTAGGTTCAAACCCTCTCTAACTACTTGTTCTTAAACGTTAGTCACATGCACAACTCGACTCATTTCTTCACCAACTTGATTACATGTTTGGAATTGTGTTACATGTGTGACTTAGTTAATACTAGGTATAATTGGATCTATAATGTGAGGTTGGTCTAATCCTTGTGCCTCATTTTCAAGTCAAGTACTTACGACATGTATGTCATCCTTTGCATATCCATCCAATCACATAATGTTTTCAAGAACACCTCTATCATAGTCATCTCAAACTTAAAATTCTTGACTTGGCGTCACATCTTCTACAAGTACCTCTCTATTGAGTGGCCATATACATGTCCTATTAAAACCTGAATTTATGTTTTCTATAGAAAGAGACTTCTTGAAAGCTTTGCTACCCAACTGAGCCAATTCAGCTTGTTGATATCAAGTGCATGATTTTGAGCCATCCATGTTGATATTTCAATTTTGAAATAGTTCTTGAATGACAAGAAGACGCTCACATCCAACAGCTCTAGCTTGTGGGAGGTATGTAATGGAAAAGTTATAAGATCAATTCCTAAATTCCTAGTCTTTTAAAAAATTGCCATTGTTACATGACTGTTGTGACCATCAAATATCGACAAGTGCCTATTGGTAGGAAAAAAATCCACCTTGGATCAATCTATTTAAATGATGTAGCTAGTTTAAAAACAATTCTTTGGTCATCCAAGCATTGGGTTATGTTGTCATGCATGCTCATGGTTTGTTAGCAGGGGTCCCTAATTCATAGCATCATGACTTGTAATGAGTTGTAGTGTATAATAACTCATTTATTTCCATTAAAAATACATAAAAGAGGTAACATGACTTAATTCACAACTGCACAATAGTTACAGACTAAACATAATTCAAACAAGAGAAAGATAGTGATCGAGAATACGTATAATAAATAAATATGAATGCTTATTAAATGAATCAAAACACATACATGCTTTAGAATGGAACATAAAGGAATCATGATGAAATTCTATTAGGATACAAGATATATCTTTTGCGCATTACACTTACATAGTTATAAATAAGTACAAGAGACTTTTGAGTTACCAATCCCGTCTTCTTCCCTTCACACAGAAGAGGCTCTTCCCAACACTTTCTCGGACTTAAATAGTTGTCTCTTCTTTAGATAAAAGATACTTCGACAATATGGGAAATGGATTGTGATACTCTTTTTGAGTTTTCTCGAACTCTGACCGTGTTTTATATTATGATAACTACGTGCAGTTAGCACATACGATGTCATTTAATAGTTTTCATCCTCTACGCACTACTTAACCACCCTTTGGAGTTATCAATTAAGTAGACTTTCTAATAGACTACAATTTTAGGTTTTCAATTTGTGGAAACTCCCTCATAGACTTCCCTTGTGGGTTTTCAATCTATGTGGGCTTGCATATAGATACCAAAAAAAATTGTACAATTATACTTCAAATTATTTATTACATGCCAAAAAATTGTGTTGATACTTTTCCCTATGGTTGTTGTTTAGGTTGTTTGGCTTGTCATAGTTAATTGACTAGAGTGAAAGGTGGTGGTGGCATCATCTATTACTTTGAGTCTGTAGAGTAGAATATGTAGTAGTACATACCGTGAAATATTCTTCATTATCTTCACAGTGGGAAGGAATGTTTCCAAGTCTACCTTGTGTTGGTGCCTGATTTGGTTCTGTTACAAATCATGACATGTTTCATATATTTCCCTGAGTGTGTTTTGTGTAATTTTCCATTTTGAACTCACCCTTTAACCTTCGAAGTGTGATCAATTTTCCCTACATCCCATATTAACTAAATATGTTGTGCTCTCGGTTTAAGAGTTTGTATCTTTTCATAACAAACTTAACGTTTCTCATGTTCCTTTATTTGATGAGATAATTTTCAGGCTTGAGGAGCATAGGAAATACCACGGGTATCTTGAATATATTATTGATCCATAAAAATAAGGCCTTATGCCTTTGAAAATACATTTCTTTCATTTTCATAAGTTTGAAGCTCTGTATGTTTGTAAATTGCCATTATATCCCCGACGCATGATAAAAGAATATTCAAAGAATCTAGGGGTACGCGGGACTTTGGCACAATTTTGCATTTTTGTTGTGGAGTTACAAATTGTAAACACATCCCTGAATCCTAAAGGACAACAAATGGGAACATGTGGGGACATGCAAAGGAACGATGATGAACAAGCGGGTGTAGACACAAAATCACACATTTTGGTACATTTCTAGGTCCTAAAAGCATGCATGCATTCATATCATTCCTAAGCGAGAAAACTAGTAATTAATAACTATATTTGGCCTATTTTCTTTGTTTATTGTCTTCTTTATGGTATTTTACACCCTATATATCCCAGTCGGTACTTCACTTGCTTATATTTTATGGCTTCGGACACTAACGCCTAGGTTGGATGCCAATGCCCAGGCGCCCTCGTCCTTCTGGGTGCCCTTGACCCTTTTCTATCTTACTTGTTTCTTTTGGATCTCTTTTATCTTTTGGGCATATTATTTTCTTATGGGTTGGACTTCGAGTTGTCAATTACAAAATTCAACCAAGGGAATCATATAAATTCAAAGCTATGTGACCAAAATAAAGGACCAAGCTTTAACCATCTATTACCATCACCTAAGATTGCATCCAAAGGCATGTAAGAACATCAAAGGCATCAATCTAGCACTTATACAAGGGACAAGGGACTACATTTTATGCATACACGCATATGAGGGGAAGTTCATTTTTCCATCCACACATCTATTTACATTGGTACATCTAGCTATCACCCCTATCACGTGCACTTACACAAGGGATTCCTAGGGCACGATTATATCACACACTCACAAGAACTACATGGAGTATGAGATGCAGTGCATCACTCGGTCGTAAGTTCACTCAATCAGGTGACCGTTGGGGTCAGTCTGACTCCCCATATTGCATATTTTATTTTTGGGATTTGATGTAGTTTGAGGGTTTAGCAGGTTATCATCTCTTTGCAGGTTACAGGTGAATTCAACGATCATCCAATGACATACAAGTGACCAAAAGAGAAGGTTAGCGATACTTGTGTGACACAAGGAAAACCAGTTTCTGAGCTCCTACACAGTCATAGGCACCCAACAGAGGTCCTTGACGCCTAAGTGCCCTAGTCCCAACATATCCGATAGCTCTAGAATTTTACAGAGGTAATTATGAAAGTCTGTTCCTCCTGTTCATCAGTCGTTCCAGTCCAGATCATCTTTAGGAAAGTGTTAATCAACTAAGTCTTTCTTTCTCCCTCTTACACTTAGGGTTTCCTATTTTACTTGCTTATTGCTTGTGTCATCTATATTCCAATAGTTGTTTATCATATGTTTATCATATGTGACTCTACAATTAGGATTCTACAAATTCCATATTTGCTAAATCAGCGGGGTTATCTTTCACTGGAGTGGTTTGGAAGTTCTGTAATTCTTGTGAAGATGTAAATTATATCCTTAGCCCCTAGGCCTGATGAGAGGGACACATGACAGAGGCCTTGAGATTTGAAGCACTACTGCACCTAGTAGTTTGCATCCTTGCACTCATGCAAGATGTGAGTTTGGCCTCAACATCTGATTAAGTAATCTGGTCAAAGGGGGCACGTGGAAAAGTAACGGGAACCATAAACGGATTTTTAAGTTGCACCTTGAATTACTACACCACTGTATGCATGCAAAGTGCATTTGAGTTACTTAAGCCCGCAAGAGAAGAGTACATGGAACCTCCATAACAAATAAGGTACCAATGGTTAGAAATATAAATTTAAAGAAAGGAGGAAGTGCCACTAAGCCCTTCATGTCATTACTGCAGGAATGTGGTGGCATTATATAACCCGAGGTAAACAGAGGATCGAAACTTTGCATTAAAATTGTGAATTATGGAGGTGTTCAAAACCCTAAATGATTTCCAGAGCCAGATGTGATTCTACACAATCTAAGACAAGGCGTGAGATGGTTCTTCTCCTCTAGATTAGTTTGTAAAGTTACTTCAACAAGTAAGTACCTTAGCTTGACAATTTCTCCATATACTTATACAACTATTGAATCCTAAAAAACCTAATTGTGTGAGGCATGTTTCCATTAGAGGCTATAAGAAGCTTTATTCTCTTTTGGTTGTCAACCCAAGTTGATCAAAATATGAAAACATTATCGAGTTATCCCCAAACCACTTCCAACTTAACATCCCCTTGTGATAACATAACCAATAAAAACCTGCTTGAAGCTAATTTGGTTGATTTCAACTAAAGGTTGAAGGCCCTTGAAAGAAGTGACGTGATGAAAATAATTGATAATAGTGGGATAACATTGGCTTATTCCTTCCCTCCTTCTACTTAGTTCCCTGAACTTGTGTGGACATGTATGCAAAATTATGACCATGTGACTAGGGAGGTTAGGGATGGAAGTGATACCTTAATATTATCTCTTACTACATAAACAATTGACAGGATGTTGGGTATCCTGAATGTGGGGTTAGTTTTAGACGCATAATTATTGAAAGGGGAAAAATTAATGGAATACTAACTCTGGGAAATTGACCAAGATGATGAATGAAAAATGGCTTATAAAGACAAGGGCCTCTACTTCTAGGGTTCCAAAGAGGTTGAGTAGGGCAGATGTAACTGAGGATATTGAGGATTGTTTTATAATACTTAATAGAGTTGTGGTGAATGAGTCCACTTACTATTTTCATGACTAGATGTGTTACTTTATTTTACTCATTGGGTCAACAAAGCCTTCCATCCATTGGGGCGAGTTAATAAGTAACTCTATCCATGAGTAACTGATGAATGTAACTATCATCACCAAGGGATAATCTACTAGCCTTTTTGAGTTCCATATGACTTCTTACTTGGTGTACAACATTACATTATGTAGAATTTTCTTCGATCTCAGGAAGGAAAAGATGCTAGTGCATTTAGGTTATATGATGTATACCCACAACTAAATTTAGTTAATTATGGAGCTTATTTTAGAAGGGTATTTGATACCTTTTTTGCCCCTACAATATGTTTGTTTTCTCCCAATTGGCTATATACAAGAATGCCTCTAGAGGATAAGAAGAGTATCACTAGATGGGGTTGTTATTTCATACAATTCCCCGCCTTCTCGTATATCAGAGTCAATGGGTTCACATGTGACCCTTTTATGTTGCCTAGACATATGGATGATAAATGGGTTCTCTTGGACTTGGTTAGGCAACTTGTTTACATGCATTAGATCTTAGCTGTAAAGCAAAAAACCAACATAAAGTTCCCCATCAATGTTGGCAGGTACACTTTCCCCACTTTGGTCAAGGTAAAACTTGTAGAAGTAGAAATGAATAGATTCTCAATGGACAAGTTTTCTATAAGGTCCAACTATGATGTGAAGTGGTTTATGCACCAGGCCTTGGATGCCTCTTCAGAGCATAAAACCCATTATGAGGATTATTAGATGGACTGCATGGATGAGAAAAAGGTCAAACTAAGAAGCCACTCTCGGATGAATTTGATATAAGTTATCGATTACAAAATTGTAATGGTACCTCAAGGAGTGGTGGATGATGGGAATGTAGTGAGCTAACAGTACATTCAATGTAACATAGTAGATCAACCTCTTCCATTTGTAAGTTGGGTTGCTTTGTAGATGAATTCATTGCATCATAGGAAGGCTAATGTAATAAGGAGAACTTTCAATTGGTTGTTTGGTCAAAGAGTTGACATAAGTTAACAAAACACCATAGTCTTAAATGAGTATACAGTTAGTGGCATAAAATATGGTGTGTTGCCTAATTTTAGAAAAGACAAAGGTACAATGCAAGGAACCCCTTAGATATCCTTCAAAACGCCTCTGACTGCTCAAGCTAGGGATGAACTGAGTGTCTATGCAAGGAAGACAAGGACTTGTGTGTCCCAGCTAGCCTAGAAGACTGAAGATATCCTAAAGAGGACTAGTCCCATTGCTATCACCCCTATCCAATTGATTCCAACTTCTGTCTCAACACCTAAAGTCTATTCTTCAAAAGGACAGAGCAGAGGAAATGCTGATCAATCAGTCCTCTAGGAGGGATTCTAGTAAGAGAAAGGTTAGAGAAGAAACCCCTCCCCTAAATGTTCTATCAGGTGGACATGTCTTAAGGCCCATTAATGAAGAAGAGGAAGAAGTAAAGGAAACAATGCCTCCTCTCATCAGGCATAAAAGGTAAAAAATAAAAATTCTACTATAGAGGAGGCTACCATACAAACAAAGGTTGATGTAACCATTGATGAGGAAGTGCCAATTTAGGAACTTAAGGAGCCTATTCAAGTTCCTATTCCTCAAGTTCCAAAGCCTCCTATGCACATGCAAATGCCTGGTAGGAATGTAGTTATGACTCATGTTGTCGCAACTGAAATTCAGATGCAAAGGGACCAAATGGCCTCACCACCTGTGGATCTAGTGGCCCCAGGGACATAATTCGATAAGGGAATAGAATATCAAGAAGAGAATTTGGAACGTGAACAAATGTCCACTGATTTATTAAAGGGTTTAAGCATAGACCGAGGAACTGATGTTTCTCTTGATACTGAGAAAGAGATAGTAAATATTGAGGAACCTAACATCCAAGGATCCAAATGTGTTAATAAAGAAGTAAATCAATTAGATGTTGGAGGCATTGGTGAAGTTACACTAACATATACCAAACAACCCCAAGTGACTAAGGGGGCCAGTTGACATTGTTTTAGAGAAAGTGGAAAATTTCATTCGCAGTTGTCAGATTCAATAAGATGGTCAAAGGTCAAAGCCTCATCATTAGAGATCTTCCGTGGGGGCTGGCAGGAGTTGATTCTTCATCAGAGGAGGATTCTTCATCAAATAGTTATTCAACTGCCTTTTCTTTCTTTGTATTTTCCCCTCTTCCTTCTCTCTCCCTTTCTAATTCTTCATTGTGTATAATCATGAAAATTTTTCTTTTTCACTTAAGCAACTTTCTAATGTTGCATTGTTGAAGTCACTTTTGATTTATAAAAAAGGGACTTATTTTCTCACTTCCTAGGAAGATGGAAAGTTACAAGTGGAATAGTAACATGAAGAGTCAAGTGTGGGGTAGATGAAGGGTTGCAATGTAAAGATATAAATAAGGGTGGCCTCCTCACTTGTAGAGGACGGTTATTGTTCTCTAGCTCTCATATTCTCTCTAGAAGCGAGATAGATGAATTCTTCCATTTCCTAGTCTAATGCATTCCTCTCCATCTCAATTTCACTCCATAAGCATGTATTTGTTGAATATAATGCAATGAGACTTTGTGCTACTTGTATCTTGTTCCTTGTTAAATGTGAATGGTTTCTTCTCATTGAAATCATGGTTATATTCTAATTTTGAGGCAATAAACTCTTATGTGATATTTATTGTACAAAACCCTCCTTGTTATTCTCTTCTTACATCTCTCTTTCTATATGTTTTCTCCCTTGTAGTACCCATAAGAACTTTGCCACATGCGTAGGGAAGTAGTCTTGTGTGATCCTCGGTCGAAAGACACCCCCCCGAGAAATCAGAATAGTGTAAATATTTCTTGTTTTCAATAAATGGAGCTGCCCCATTTAAGCAAAGGGACCTAGTCCCACACACTGTTGGTGAGAGAACTCCAATTTTCCCACCTGACAAATTATTTCACCAACACTTCATTTGTTGGATTCTTTTGACACTAATCACATTGTGTGCACCTCATTTTGCGTGTGAGAGACATCATTAGAAATATAATGTAGGGCACAAATTCTCAAATATTACATCATCAAATCTTTCAATGTCTAATTTCATATTTGAAAAAACAATAGGTCTCATGAATAGCCACAACCCTTATGAAAAATGCATATAATTCATAATATTAGTATAATTATATTCAAAATACTAGCTTCAAAGGATCTGTAATAGAATTTTCTTAGACTTTAATGATAATAATTATTTACCATAGCATTTGTGTTGTTGAAATCAACTATGCTTTGTGTGTGTGTGTGTGTATGTATATATATATATAAAGCATTTAATGATTCAACGGGTAGTGCATGTAATTTGAATAAATATAGAAGATGAAAAACCTTGCTATAGTGGCAAAATACACATTTTTGAGTAAGAAACAAGAAAATAATAAGCACATCACGCCACATCGCTTGTTCAAACCTTGACGATAACATTTCTAGAAGCAATGAAGTCGAAAAAAGTGTAGTGTCAGACCAAAATCTTACAAGATATAGAAAACATATATATAATATTATAAAGTAACATTTAATGAATTAATAGTTGTTGCATTTACTTTTGATAGATTCCTTACAATATTTGTGAGAATACTCATACACTTATCTTCTCTCATCTTCTTTCACCACTCTCTCATAGTGCAAAGCCCAATAATATTAAAAATTCAAAATAACAAGTAAGATGATACACATGGCAATACCTCGAACCTTTAATGTTGGGGAGGTGATGTCAAATAAAAATCCACGAGTAAAAATCTTATCGATGATAATATTTGCTACCTAGGCTAGCATAGAGAATGGCCTAAGATAGAGGTCTATAAATATGGCACAAAACCACCTGACTTACCATGTTTTTAGTTATCAAATGTAATTTTGGCTCGAGATGGAATGCTCATGTGTTTTATGGGAGTTGTGTTTATCTCTATCCCAATAGTCTTGATTTTGAAGAAGAATTGCCTCAAGATACCAAAATGGATCTAACTCCATACTCGGCTTCGAAAAACACCTATCTCGCCTTGACTGTAAAGATTGCATCTATCTTGTTTGGGAAGTGCATACTTCTCCCATCGATCTCGCTTTCGAAGCAACGAATTGGGAAACCAAGGATCAAAGAGCGACAACAATTATTGGTTTACGTCTTTCTGATGCCAAGTGATGTCGAGTTTTATCTAGACTACATTGAACAAGTTGTTTAGATCTTAAGCTGGAATGGCCCTAAAACAAAAAAGTGTTTGGATTAAAAATTGAAGAATTCGACATGGTGCAACACATCAATAAGATTTTTTCCATTTTGAATCAATTAGCTAGGATAAAAATTGATGTTAGTGATGACGATGCAAGAGGTGTATTGTTGAATAACATGCCAACTAGTCATTATAACATGGTCTTCACATAGTAAAATAAATATTATCTTAGAGAATCTAATTTCTTCTTTGAAAGATGAAGAAAATAGAGTAAAAAAAAAGTATTTAGAGAAAAGTGTAATGTATAGTAACAACAAATTCAAACAAGAGAATTGTATCTTAAAAACAAATTCAAGCAAGGAACAACTTCTAAAGAATCAAAGAAAAAGTTTTTGTCATTACTCTAGAACTCTTAGACATGGTATGATGTATTGTAAACAAAGAGCACAGGCTCTCCTTGATGGAAAAATGAAAAAAAATGTCCTCATTACCAACAACAGAAATAAAGAAGGTGATAAGAAAGCAGATACTCATCATTCAAGTGATAGAGACTCTAGTGATGAAGAGTATATGTATTAAATGTGTACAACATTCACTGGAGGATGGAGGCACAGGATGTTGGTGGTCCAACAACATCTCTCACATTGCTAATGATGGTATAGTGACACTTGTATTTATTTTTAGTTTATATGGTTGAAAATAAAAATAAAAGTGCATACATGTTCACATGTGAAGTTTCTTATTTTTCCCTAAGGTAATGATGATGCAGAGATTCAAACCATGAGTAATGAAGCAAGAGATGTTCTTAACAAATTGACTGGTTAGGTTAATGTTCCCATAATTGGTTGGTAGAGTTCCCTATTCATTGTTAATGTATGGTTGATGTTCCCATGGATTGGTTGATGAAGTTCCATGTTCCTGGTTGATGTGTTCCCACAATCAAGTGCAAGCACCAATGCGGCACACTGGAAGGTCAAGACCATGTGCAAGCTCCGGAACGACATATTGCTTATTCAAAAGACAGTGTTTCTCCCCATGTTCACACTAAGGAGGAATGTTAGGAATATTATGTTATTACTCACTTGAAAGTGAGTTAATAAGTAAAATAATTGTATGTGTGAAGAATATTGTAATGAGTTGTTATATGAATAAGTAATAACTGAATGATTAGAATGAAATTTTAGAATGAGTAATGAGTTTTTAGAATGAAATTTTTATTTAAGATAAATATAGGAAGTTGGCATTATATTTCAAAGTGATAACTGAACGATGTCAATAAAAGCATGTAGATCATCTTTTTTAGACTATTACAAACCATGTATGAAGCGCCTGATTACATGGTGAATTATTGTATGTTTTCCTATCTTGCAGTTTGGATCTGGTAAAATGTCAAATGTTTTTTTTTTCTTACATTGTAAAATTTGAATGTGAATGAGATCTATTTTTTAAATATTTGATCCATTTGTTTTGGTTCTTGCTCGACACAATAAATTTGTATTGCGTTGAACTTGATTGTTTACCATTGCAAATATATTTGGCCAACTAGAATCTTTAATCTGGTTTTTTCCTTTTTCATTCTCTATTTGGACTAGAAAGAATTGTATCTCTCAATGAACAATTTAAGGTTGAAAATAAAATAAAAATTCAAACCGGCATTATGTAGAGCTGCTTGGGGTATTGTGTGAAAAGATTAGGAGACGACAAGCAACTGAAAATGTGCTTACTTTAATGAAAAATGCAATGATAGCTCGTGACATATCTTTTCACGCTCCTTTCTTCTAATGGCATTTTGCACAAAGCATTAAGTTTTGCTTCTGTAGAATTCAGAGGACTACTTGTATAAGCCTTGGCACTAGCACCTGGATTTAGGGATACACAGATGTGTTAGAGGCACCCTAATTTAATGTTAAGGGCTTTCCCATCCGGAACCCTTGAGGTAGATGACAAATATACACACACTATTCTTGGTACATTATTTTCTCTCGTCCATAATATTCCAGTTGCTGAATAATCTGAAAGTTTGGAATACTTACCAAAAACAATTGAAGAATGCTTGCTCTCGTTATTTAGATGCCTCGGTCACCATGACACAATAAAAAATGTGGATATACATGCTCAGCTATTATATGTCTACGTTGTCTATTCCTGAAAGTCCATTGTTCCTAGCTATTTGCATATCATCTCATTTCTACGTCCTAAAAGCAAACCATTGTCATTATGCTAAAAGCACACTTCACAGCGACACTTTTCTGATTATATAAAAAGGTGACCTGCATGCAACTTTGCAGAGATGCAGGACCTTCATTTCCGTTGCAACCTTGCATGCAACGGCTTCGTGACCTCCAAATCCCAGAGCATTTGCTTCTTCTTGTGATGACACTCTATGAAAAGGTGGTTGGCCAAGTCTGAACTCCTACTGGTTATACAGGTGATATCAATAGCACCACTGGTGTTAAACAAGGCTGCCCACTTTCTCCTACTTTATTTGGTCTCTACATTGACGAACTAGAGCATATCATTGCAAATTCCAGTCTTAGAGACGATGTTTGTTCTCTATATGATATCATCATTTCTATTTTATTATTTGCGGATGATATCATTCTCATGTCACATACTGTTGCAGGCCTTCAACGACACCTTGACATCTTAAGTTCTTTTTGTGATACTCATGGCTTACAAGTGAACTTAAAGAAAACTAAGGTCATGCTATTTAATACAACCAAGAGGATTGCCCTATAGCAACTAACCTCATGTACAAAGGAAACTTGGTGGAAGTAGTCTCCTCTTACACCTATCTTGGAGTGACTTTCATGGGCCCTCCTTTGAACACGCTTCATGCAGCAGAAGAGAGATTATGTAAAGGTTATGCAGCCCTCAATACACTTGAGAGACAATGTTTCCAGCTTCAATTTCAAGATGCCAACGCAAAATTGCGTATTTTCCCAAACTCTAGTGACACCAACAGTGGTTGTATGGTTGTGAGATTTGGGGACTTGATCTTCGGCACAGTAGTTGGGCTCGTGTTGATAGAGTACTCGTCTCCATGCTATCCAGGACCCTCCGGGCAAAACGCTCAGTTCCACATGCAATCATCTTGGCTGAGTTTGGCATGCACCCTCTCCGAATCTCAACTATATTTCATCTTGTGATGCTACTCCATAGACTAAGATGTATGGTAAATACACCAATTGGACAGAATAGATACCCCTTCAAGGCTCTCCAATCATCCATGAGGCTATGTGAATTGGGGATCCAAAACCACTTGGTATGCACATTGTACAACACCTTCCTCCAAAGCATTGGATTGGATATTAATTGTGTTCCTCCTCTCACATTCTCTATTAATTCTCCCCACATGCCTAGAAGGGAAATTCATAGAGGAATTAGAGAGGAGATCTACAAAGCTTACATTAGATCAACATGGATTGAACCATTATAACCATTGCCAACAAAAATGCACCACTATTTGGAGCATTATCTCCAAATTGAAGATAGACGTTGTTGGTATCCAGATTTAATCTCCATCACAACTTGAACAGTATCATGAATATGCACAAGACACTCAAGGATAGATAGATGTTTTGTATGTCGTTTGTAGCCGGGGAGAACACCTATCTTCTAGTTTGTATTCAAGATTTGAGGGAGTGGATAGCACCTTCATAAGGGTTTTGATCTAACCCTCACTATTTTAGGTTGTGCCTATCAACCAAGGCAAGAGAACCTGTATTGCAGCCCCTATATGGTAAGGAGATGAAGATATCCTTGTGTTTTGCATACGGTGTGGAGGAGGCTTTGTGAAATCATGATCAAATGTCCATTATCCAAACTCAAAGGAGCTGTCACTACTAAATGATGGAAATGTTCTCAAAACAAAGCTAGAGCTGCTAAAGACATGATAAAACCCTGATCAATTTTGTGCATCTTTGTGAAAGGATTGAATTATTTTGTGTACACACAATGCAGATACAGGGGTATTGTAGGTAGGATGAGTTAGTTTAAAGTGAAATTTTGATGAGAGATATTGGGACAAGAGTAGTTAGGAGTCATCACCTTCTTTAGGAAACCTTGGAAAAGAATTACAACACCTAAATAGCAGAGATATTTCAATGAATTTGCAGTGCCCTTTCAACCAGGATGTGTGCACATATGGATGCCCAAATCTGCACTATTCCATACAAACTTTGATAGCCTGCCACAAAGGCTTGAAGCAAAATATCAATAAAGCATTTAGAACCCTTTGTTAGATCATGTCCTAAGATACACCCAAAGGTTTACAAATACCCTCACTTTGCAAGGAATGTAAGATGAATTTAAATTTGTTTATCTCCACTCAAATGAGTGCTCTTCTGAATGGAAGATTGCAGATGCCTTCAAACCCTCTACAAGAAATGAGACCATGCATGACCAATAAAGATCCCAAACACAAGATTGCAACATGAGCATGAAACACAAATTGAAAAACATACTGAAATACAAGTGCATGCAAGCTTTGCCAAGAGATAAACCCAGTTAATCCAAGAATTTGATCAAATATATCAGCAAGGGAATGTTATTTAGACAATCTCAAAGCTTGTTGATGGCTTTACAGCTGAAACCAACTCAACATGATGAACATTTGATGCAAACTGGAATCAAAATGGCTCTCAGGCAGTTTCTCAAAAGGAAATGGACTTCTTCTAGTTTTCCCTGTGAAAGCTCTTCTCTCTCTTCTCCAAAATTCTCAACAGACCTCTAAAATGTTTCCAAAACTACATCATATACCCTCTGCCAACTTGGATCCTTGCATCCCAAGCAAAGAATATGCCAAAGGGATCCAATTTGTTACAAAACCCTATCCATTTGATGAAAAAATGATATAAAACTGTGAAACAGCTCGCCAAATGCCAGAGATGCACAAATATTTTAAAATATTGCATGAACTCGGATCCTTATCCATCCCAGGGTCACGTTTTTGGCATTCCACCATGCCAGCATGCATTTGCAATCATTTTTCACCTTTTTCCCTCATCATTTTTAACTCTGCAACTTTTCATTTTTACCTTTCACATGTTTTTTTACGGGCTGAGAAAAATATCTCACGAAAAACATTATAGGGCACCGAATTAGCTCAAATAAATGATGCCATTGTGTTCAGAAGGCCGAAGGGATGCAGATTCATATAAAATTTCATGTGTTTTGGTGCAAAAATGACGATTCCACACTTCTTGGAGCTCCAATGGTGCCCAAAAAACGAAAATGCACCGTTGCCATTGATTAAAATCAACTTTAAATGCCAGCCCTCCACGTGGCAGATCCAAATCCTCTTCAAAAGCGCCCAAATTACCTTTTCGCCTTTACACAAGGTGCGACACGTGTCCAAATGTGATTGGGGCGGGCCCCCAATCCTAAAAATGCATTTTGAACTTTTTCTGCCTTGGGAAAATTTTCCCCGCGAGCTCCTGGATGCGCCACGTGTCCTTCTGTGGGCCTTCACCAAAACCGTAGGCCAGTTTGACGCATTTCGCCACCTTTTGAAAAAAAAAGGATAATTTTCTAAAAATTCTCCGCGCCCCCCAACGCCCGCTGTCGCTTATGCCATGTGGCGGTTTCCTATTCGCTACGGAACCGACCCCTCCCTTTTTCCATTACTCCTCCGCGAGTCACAAAATCCATTGTGGGCCTGCGCTTATTCCTTTTTTGTTTGAAACATGCCACGTGTCGCCCCCTGATTGGATGTGAGGGCACACTTCCAAATTTTCCAGCAGGCTTATTTCTCACCTTCAAATTTTTCGCTAAAATTTTACAAATTTTTTAATTTTCTCTCCGCGCTCCAAACCTCCGCCAAATTTAGGACACGTGTCCTGTTTTCATTGGATGCGGGCCTATTCTTCATTTTTTACTCTTTAAACATAGAGGCAAAAAAAAAATCGCAAACTCCTCCCTCGGCCTCTTCCTCCATTTTGCCTCTTGGACACATGTCCATTCCTTATTTGTTGCGGGCCTTCGGGCAAACATTTTAATTTTAGCATTTTGAAGTTAAAAACTTCAAAGTCTTTAGAACTTCCGCCCCTCCATTTCATCCCCGCATACGTGTCACATTCTCATTGGTGCGGGCCATTGGGTCCAAATTTTTCTTTGAGGTTTTGAGCCAAAAATTCGAAAAATTTCAACTCTTCGCTCCCTTGCTTGACATCCTTGTGCCACGTGTCGCCCTTCCATTGGGCGCGGGTCTTCGGGCCAAATTGTAACCTTAAAATTTTGAAGTTAAAAGACTTCAAAATTTCCATAAATTCCGCCCATCCATGCCACCTTTCTTGGACACGTGTCCACCTTGTATTGGGTGCGGACCCCTAGGCAAATTTTTTCTTTTTGCATTTTGAAACCAAAATTTTTCAAATTCTTCTAAGTTCCCTCTATTCCGGTCGATCTCCTTGGACACGTGTCACCTTTCCAATGGTTGCAAGCTCGCGGGCCAAATTTTTCCCCTGACACCCCGAGCCAAAAACACCAAAATTTTCCAAGTCCTTTACCATCCACCTGGCCCTCCTGGACACGTGTCATCATTCCATTCGCTGCGGGCCTTCGGGCAGAAATTTGATTTTGAAAATTTTTCGAAAAATGAAAACAAAATTTTTTAAGTGACCTCCGCCACTCGCTGCTCCATCCGACCAATCAAAATATGCCACGTAGGCACACTAGGCAAATGCGGGGCCGCGGAGCAAATTCTCTCTTCACCAAAAATTGAAAATTTGACAAGTTATAACATTTCTTCCGACCACACCCGGCCAATGAGAGCCTGCCATGTCAGCATAAACTTTGCAATGATAAATTTGACAGGTAGAAGATGCCCGTACACCCGTCAAAATGCAGAAACACAGAGGAGGCCTCTGAAATCGAATTTTTTCCACAAGGAAGGCAGCTTTTTCGCTTTAAATCAACTGAATCACGTTTTCACAATGATTTAGGCCTGGGGACTAGGATTTTAGCAACAGATGACTCGGATTCCCTCCATTTCGAGTTTTTGCACGAACTTGACAAAGGAAATAACGGCTCATCCCGAAAAAAGAAGAAGTCAGGGCACAACAAAGGGGAAAACTGGAGATTTGTTTTTAAAATGGGGCAGAATAACAACAATGAGGGCATTTGAAAACATCCAATTGAAAAAACGAGTTACAGATCTTCAGCTCGAGCCACAAGGACGTTTTGGAGTAAAAAATGGAACATGGAAAATTAGAGTAAAGTGTGCAAACCCATAAATTGCACCAACAAACGTGTCATTCCCCCCAAATACATCAAGTTCCCACTGGGTTTGACATTCCCCTTGGGTCAGCTATGAGTTTGCTCTCATCAGCTTCGTATGGAGACAGAGCACTACATTCCTAGGGACCAACGCACTTGCACACTTTGCAACAATGAACCTGAATCAGAGGAGCACTTTATATTTCGTTGTCCTCTATACGATGAGATCCGTGGCAAGTACTATTGTCTCTTTCGAGAAACTCAAGGCTCATTACGTGCCCTTATTCATTATGAAGACCAGAGGTGTGTTGCTTTATTTATCAGGGAGATGACCCAACATAGATATGGCCTCCTCAAACATCATCATGGCAGCCTTGGGTTCCAAAATATTGGTGCATTCCTTCAGCCTTCTACACAACACTGGAGGCATAAACGGGCACATGACTTCACACAACAGTCACGATCTACCAGGCATAGAACCTCCTAAGCTTGGCACATAGACTTGTTGCTTCCCGTGTCTTTCCTGTTGCTTCTCGTATTTTGTTTTGTATTTGTTTTTTTCCTTCATGCATTGTCTTCTTCTCTTTGCTCCTCTTGTAGTCCCTTTAACCTTTTTGGTTACTTCTGGGCATTAATTTTTAAATTTAAATTTCCAAAAAAATAGATCTACCTTGACTAGCCTTGAAAAAGGCCAGGTCTCTAACCATAGTTTTAAGTTTTGTTAGTCTTATACTGCTACACAAAGGTAGAAAGAAGCATTTAATAGAAATGCACTTTCAAAACTAACATTATCCCCATCCAGCATTATTTCAATTACAGAACTTCAACGTACACGTTATGTCAACAATGTCCTTGTCAAAATACGCAAAGCTCTCTTGTGTGGAAATGGTTTATTTTAGACCTTTACAAATCAAGTATATCTCTCTTGAAGAAGAGCGTGTTGCTTTTGGCCTTAACCAGGATATCTTTTTGAAGTGCTCTTTGCAAAATTTGGGAAATCCTGCATAAACAGAAAAAAATTAGAATAGCCTACCTTTTGCATTAAAATTTGTATAGATAAAGATTACACTAGAATTTAGAGAGTAAATACCCTGACTTTCTTCACATTCAAGAAGCTTAATGACAAGACTTCCACCCGATTGGAGCATGCCCTCCTGAGCATCAGACCCCCAAAAAAAGGGAGCTTCTTCATTTTCTGAAGAGCTATCAACCATATTCTTTGCAGCCGCCAAACGGATTTCACCCAAAGCCAAGGTAAGTGCACGAGAACCCAATTCACAGGAAAAGGCTGCATCTTTTGTTCTTATTCCTGAAACTGGAGGACACATGTCTGAGATAATAACTGAATAACCCTTCCCCTGCAAAAAAAGGAAATAGGCTTAGACTACAAACGTTAAAAGATTATGTGGAGCACAGAAAATGTACTGTAATGGAATGTGACAAATTAAGAAAAGGAAAGTCCATCAATCTCAATTTGAGAAAAATTGTTTATCTAACAGACGATTTGAAATGAGCTAAAATGGGCAATAGATATGATATCTTTAGAAATCATTGGCTGCATAAAAGCTTCTGCAGAAACAAATTCATGTTAATGGAGCTGTGCAGCTTGAATAGTTTCTAGCATTTGGAAACACCCATTTAGTTTTCCTGTTATTTTAGTTGGTATTTAGTCATACTCATTAGTCAACTTTCTTCCATTGCCCGGCACTGCATTCCATATTGTATTGCCAGATGGTAATGCCTTCCTTGCCATACGTGTTATTTAAGCATGGCAAACAATTAGGATTAGTGTTAGACATGCTTACTGGCGAGGAACTTTATGACTTCAAAAGAAGCTAGATTCTTCAAGCTTTACTTCATCTTCCATTCACCTTTAATTGCCACTAAGCAAACACTAAATATTCCTCTGTCAAAGAATATATTCGTTAAACAGTTGTATTAATAATAATAGACATTATCAATGGTTAACTACAAGAGATGGGCATGCAAATAGATGACTGTTGATATTAGTAGTTACTGTTTAACTTCCTGATGTTTAGGAGTTCTACTATTTCTAACATATACTAGCTGTACAAGAGGAGATGGTTGGAAGAGTCAGTCAGATGTTTGGCCAGGTCCCTAAAGCTATTGAGTTTGTTATTTTTACATTCTACTGCTACTTCTTTTCTAAAGACACTCTACAAAGTTGTGTGGAATAACTATAATGGGATACACATAATCATGTTGCATCGATAAGTCAAGTTCTCCAACCACGTTTCAGAAAATTTCAGACCATTACTAACCCTGCAAAATTAACAGCTGTGATATAAAAAACTTTTATGCGATAAAATTAATACTTGTGGCAATGGTTGATAACATGTCCATACCCTCGTACCCTTTCTTTTACGAAAATGTTGTTCATCGTCATTCGGTGGTTTTGACACGGTAAAACTCAATTGTTAAATTTGCTAAAACTCCTCTCTCCTAGTGTACAATTGTTCAAATAGTAAGAAAAATCAAAACACTAGAGCCCATATAGTATTGCAAACAAATGCCCTTAGTATTTTTCACATGTACTTCTCATAGTCAGCAGGAGGCTTTAGCATAGGGATGAGAGCCCAATCCCTATCCCATTTTAGTGACTATATTTATATATGATATAGCTATATCCTTATTCATTTACTCATGTAACCTGATTTGAAATGGTGTCCCTGTCCTTGTACCCCATATCTCCAAGGGACTATGGTACTTCAACAAGGAACTCAAAAATTACATATTAAAACTGCTAGAGGAAAAAGAAGTGACATTGGAATGAACAAAATGGGCAACTCCCCATTAGGAAAAAGTAAAACCAATAAACAAGGGCCTAAAAGTACAACAGAAGAAAACTGAGGAGCTTGGAATGCATTCTGCAGTTGCTATGCAAAGATGCAACTATGGGCACATACCATCATATGTTTCCCTGAAGAGCCATAAAGGGGCTAAAAGCAAACCTGAATAAAATCCAATCCACATCCATGGCCTTTTTGCAAGGAATTTGTAAATTTGTAAGGGTTCCTTAGGACCTCAAAAAATGAGCTACAAATGTTTTAATAGGTAAACAAAAAGATTGTGTGTAATAATTGATAGAAATTTTTCCAAAGCCAACAGACTGGCAACAAAATTAGGGGTATTGTCAATGATTGCATGAAAAAGACTTAACTCCAAAATTCAGAATTGCTTGAAGCCATTTGGAAATATATTCAATTATTTTTTTTCTCATTCGCGGCAGTTACAGCCTTGACGAGTATCTTTCATCTTTGACATGTTTTGAAAGATGTTGATCAACATCCAACCTTAGCTATCCAATAGTTTGACAAAAAGGTACATGTAAAGGAATTTCCAAATTTGTAAGGGTTCCTTAGGACCCTCAAAAAATGAGCTACAATTTTTTTAAAAGGTAAACAAGAAGCCTGTGCTTGATAATTGATAGAAAATTTTCCAAAGCCAACAGACTGGCTAAGACAAAAATAGGAGCATTGTCAATGATTGCCTGAAAAAGACTTGTCATTCCAAAACTTGGTAGCGCTTCAAGCCATTTTCAGTTGATTTTTTCACATTAGCAGCAGTTACAGCCTTGAAAAGTATCTTTCATCTTTGGCATGTTGGAAAGATGTTGATCAACATCCAATCTTGCCATCCAGTAGTTTGATATTATGGTACAACTTGTTCATTCCCACAACTCATCGATGAACTCTAAAACAGTTTCCATAAACCAATCTCTTCTTAAGAGATGAATGGACTTTGAACAACAATCTTTGAATCATTGCCATACTTTCTAATTGGTACGTCATTTTCTTGAATGAACTATAGCTCTAGAAACTTAACATCTGGTTTCAAAGTACTTTTAAATGATTACTGAGATGAAGGAGAAGACTACACCATGACAGTGGAATACTGAAAAGACATTTAGGAAACTGAAGTATGTTTATTTGAGTTACAGGACATGAATAAGCTCAAAAAGTACCAGCAAAGTTGCAAATAAGGCATGCTTCTAGAGTGCAGATAAGATATCCTGCGACTGGCGATTTAACAGTTCATATTGACCATATAAGCTGAAAATGCCTATTTGGTTATGTTTAGTTCCCAATCTTCTTTCTGCCACCTATCTAGGCATGGACAATCCCAAACTTTGATGGAAATAAATCGATGAAAAGAATAGAATCTTAAGACTATCAATGCGTTTGAAATTTTTTCATAACCATTGACATTGCAGACTAAGTTTCTTTGTAAACTATGAAAAGTGACTCCCTTGTAGTATTCATACCAAAATATATTTAAAATTGTCGTCAGTTTCAAAATCTATTGAAAACTTAATGTCATAGATCTTCATCTGACAGTATGTGACAATGCATGATAAATACAGGCTATATTTTTTATTTGTTCACTGTTTGGGCATTGGAAATAAATCTAGTGAAAAGAATAAAATTTGAACACTATCAATGCAGACAAAATTCCTTTTGTAAACTACGAAAAATAGCTCCCTTGTAGCATTCATACCACAATAAATTTAAAATTTCGGCAGTTTCAAAAGCTTTTGAATACTTAATGTCATAGATCTTCATCCGACATTATGTGACAATGCATGATAATTACGAGCTATATTTTTTATCTGTTCACTGTTTAGGCATTGGAAATAGTAATTCTTTTATACTTTATATATTTTTAATACCCGCAACAAACATTCTGGTCCCCCAATTGGAGAACTTTATGTAACACTGCATATATTCACAAAATGGAAAAAAATAAAGAGAACTGAAATAACAACTAAAATAAACTGTAAAACCAATAAAAAGCTTAGAGCGCAGCTCTGCCAGTTCATTTTTTTATCCACAATGGTCTCTCCAAATAAAAGGGCCTTCACTTAAAGGCTGAAGTCATCAAAAGTGCTTGAACATTCCTTGAGGGAATTCCATAAAAATTACATGTTATTACATAGAAACTGCAATTTTTAAAACAATTTACAGAGCTCATATGGTTGCATATTCTGTTGTGAAAAAGTGCTACATAACACAGAAATACATAAAATGAATGGAGCTGAGGCTATAAGAGATATAATGAGGAGAAGCAAAATGGGCTTCATCGTTTTATCACACCTTTAATGCCACAGAGAAAACTCAATAAATCTTTTCTGTCCTTTTGTCCGAAGCTCCACATTTCTTGACATAGCTTTGCATGTTTAGAGTTTTTTCTAGGGGTGATGCCACAGTTAAGCATGGGCAACAAGATTCATCACAGAATTGGCGAAAGAACGAATCTTGGCTTGATTCAAAAGACTACATCTTGATTCAACATAAGAATTACAACTACTGAGCAGTGAGAATAGCTTAACTAGGTTAACAATCTTTATGATGTCTTAAAACATTGCCGAAGAATGATTGCATAACGAAGCTATACAATCTAGTTGGTTATTAATCCACTTTCCATGGTGTAATAGAGTACAAATACTATGCTGGAATATTTCAGATGATCAGAAATTATGCCAACGCATTTTCCCTTGGCAAAATGGCAATCTCCATTTTCCACTCCCTTCTAACAGTGGTAACAGTGAAGCATGGCTCTCTCTAAATCCAAATTCAAAGAGGCAGAAGAGACCTTGGAGAGTGTTTAACTTTCAGTCAGCCCATGACTTCTTCCAAATTTTCGTCCTCTTTTATATTTATTATTGATTCAAACATTTAGAAAAAAAATCTTTATGTTAGCATTTGTTTCTGACCTTGTTCTAAACAGCTTAAAAACCAATGACATCCCACCAAGAAACTAATTGTGAAGCTGAAATAATTCTAGATCCTCATTTATTGTCAATATAGCAACATCCTGGTTAGTTAGAATGGTGCCAACAAAATACAAATGTTTAAACAACGCTTACAAAACCACTTTAGATTCTTTTGTATATGGATAGAAAAGGATGGTGTAAAGATAAAAACAGGGGTACTCGTTTCTAATTCAAATCAAATTGTATATTATCCGATTGCAACATATTATTGCATTACCTGAGGTGAAAGTCCTCTTAATCGTTCAGATACAGGTTTCATAACATCCCCACAAATTGTTTGTACACGCTCATCACAGTGAACTGAAGGTACCTTCACCTTCTGTTCTGAAAACGCATAATTTCACAGGCATCAGTTATCTTCATATTTTGCAAAAGTTATAACTTATATATAATATTACACCATAACCAAGAATATGAGGAATACCCAAAACCTACCTTTACATCAACCCCAATGATTGCCCCGCCATAGCTCGGGGGGCCCAAGTTCTGGCAAGCAACCTGCATTTGACATAAACCAGAGACATTTATTACACTGAGGAAACTGTGATATGCGTCCTTACTCAAGCATATACTAAGATAACTGGGTCACTTATAACCTCGAAAAATGTCATAACCCATGTCCAACCCAAGGGCCACGTTGCAGTGTTTGGCAAGTTAACATTGTGATGCCTAGTACATTATAATAAACTAAAGTATAACAGTTTTGCAAAATATTGTGGAGTAAAGAAAACTGAAAAATTGTTCAAGTGAATTAACATGCACTGTAAAATCTCATGAAGGATTGTACAGCAGGGGGATCAATCGTGATGATGACGTCTTGGGTTCAAGCCTCTCACCGTGTTAGTGTGACAGCAGTAATGCAGACCGCTTTAAAGAAGGCTAGATGCAAGTCCACAGTGAATGTAATTGGAGATACTAAAAGAAAGATCTTGTCAGATATTGCTTTGTTAATGCCTTTAGGAATCTAGTTTTTAACAGTTACGATATGTGAATTTTATACAAATTTGATGTATTAATGAAATGAACAAATAAATATTCAGATAAAGATCTTGTTATCATTTTTCGAGTTATAGATTTTGTACAACCTAAGTGAGCCTGACGGCAAAGGTGTGTGTACTCCACAGAGGAGGCACAAGTTTGAATCCACGGGGGGGTAGGGTTTGTATGACTTGTTGAACAATATATAAGGTAAATGGGAAAAGAAAATATCTCGTGGGCTTCACAAGGCGGTCTCATACACCAAATTGGTGCCTCACTCAGTAATGACCTAGAACCATAGTTACCAAGTCTGGAAATGTGGATCCGTTTGGGAGGGCAAAAAATCCAAATTGTTGGAAAAGTTCAGAAAAATCCAGCCCAAAATATATATATATATGAGCTTAATTTTACAAATATGCAAAATTCACAAATACAATGAAAAACTTTAATAAGGTGATGCAAAATGTTATATTATTTAATTATAAGGTTTTTGGATGACTGTTTTTACCAAAAAAACTACAAAAAAATATAAGATAAGAAAATAATTTTTTCCTGAATTAGGACTGACCCGGACCAAATTTATTTGGGCCGGCTGAAAAATCCAGATCCAGCCAGATTTGGTAACTATGCCTAGAAGTTTGAACACCACCTTAACCTTTTTTAGCTTTATCCTTAAACAGGAAACATTAACACCTGCAAGTCCATTCAGGGATGGAGTGGTAATCTGTGGTGCTTACTGTGAGGTGATCCAGGCTCAAACCCAGTATATTGGCCTGCTTCCACCTGGCTGGTAATGTGGGCTGCTCTAATTGTAATGTGTAAGTGTGAATAGTGACTTCACAAGCTCAATCTTAAAGCTGTAATTTCCCAACTCAATGTATATGTCAAAATTAATTCTAATATAAAATTTGTTTATGCCTGAAAAAGTGGCCCTAAGTCTTTAATTGAGATGGTGAAACGAGAAACTGAGAGACTCATGTTATAGTATAGGGGACGCATCTCGGAGATAGGAGATGGGGACAGGGACAAGGACAATGTCTGGGAGACTTCGTTTGGAGTCTCTCGTGTCTCCCACAGGCATCTCCTCCAAAATTGTCTCTTACTTTTTCTGTTCTTTTGATAAGTAAAGGGGTTGTATTCCAATCCAAGCATATTAAAAAAGATATCAAAAAAGACAGCCAATATACATTTCAGATGGCCTCCCATATCCAAGATAAAAATTACATCAGGAGGGGCCACCCATAGAATTATCAAATTTCAAAAAATTGTATACAGGGCCAAAGATATCAGCATACAGAATATACTTGGAGCTACATGACAGCCTGAAATACATCAAAGAAGAAGAAGGCCGAACCACTAGAGGCCAACTAGCAGGGAAGCAGAGTTCCATTAGCTTCCCCCACTCCCATGTCCTTCACACAAACCTTATCATAGCAGTAAGAAAGTTTACTGCAGCCAGAATTAGGCGGCAGTAAAAAAATCCTAAAACAGCTTCTTCCATCACATTGTTCTCCATTTCCATACAGAAATAAAGAGTATAGAGGGGAAAATATCTGTCCTAAATTTGATGTATTTTAGTTTCAGAAATTCAAATATATAGCTATTATTACCCAATGTCTGACCATACGCATTCTTATCTCCTGAAGACTATGATATTATAACAATATGAAATAAACAAGGCATTTGAGCGAATGAACCAGTTCTAAGTTTTTTGGTATAGAATTGAAATCATATTGCATATCCAAATGAAAGAAACCAGCAAAGAGTCACATATAAAATTGCAAAAATAAGTGCCAATTTGTCTAGCGTAATTGGTTTTAACAAGGCAGATGAGGGGGATGAGGGGCAAGATGTGACAAATTGATGGATCCCGCAAAAATTTAAATTTTTCACTGGGGAAGGAGACCGTTGCGGGGAAGATAGCTGCGAATGAGGGGCCTTGTCCAAGGGAGCTCGCCTCTGGTGCGAACAAGATTCCACTTGGTCTAGGCAACGGAGTGGAATGGGTCGGGAAAGGAGCGGAGGATTTGGTGTTGGAGGAGGTTTCTTCTCTGGTGAAGAAATATGGCCCTGGTGCTGTTGTAAAATCTCTGACCTCCCTGTTAGGAAGCTTGGCGGTTAAAAATTTGTTTGAGGAGGCAGATCCTGGTAAAAGGATTGAGTGGCATTCTCGGGTGTCGGATAAGGAGGTCCCTTCTATTCCAATGGAGCGTGAGGTCAGTGGGCAGTTTGATATGGAGGAAATCAAGGTTGGGGGAATAGGTTTCAAAATCTCCACGGACTCGATGCTTGTTGATCTTCCGTTGGGGGCAAGGCAGGATTTTGTGGATGTCCGAGTCAAATGAGCAATTTGTTGCAAATTTGTGGGGGCTAAGTTTTCCAGGAGGAAGATTCTGAATTGGGTCTTCTGGTTTTGGGGTAAGGAGAGTAAACCCAGGGTTTTCTTTCTTCCGAAAGGTTTCTTCCAAGTGTTGTTCCATTCAGAGGCCTCTTTGGAGAAATTTTTTAAGGGGGGACCCTGGTTCCTCAACTCCTCCAATTTATATATGAGACCTTGGTCCCCTGACTTCAATCTACGCTCGGAAGAAATTAATTGGGTCCCGCTCTGGTTAAGTTTTCCTAATTTGCCCTCAAAATTCAGGAATCCGATTTCTCTAAAAGCTTTAGCCAATTCCCTTGGAAGGTGGGTGCCTATTTTCAATCCGTCTCTCTTAGCTTGGAGAAATTCTTCAGCTCGAATTTGTGTAGAGATGGATTTGTCCTCTCCTTTGCCTAGCTCAGCTCTGTTTTCCTCTGACAAGGGTTCTAGGCCGCAGTTGATTGTTTACGAAGGATTGAATGTGAAGTGCTTTTCTTGTGGAATTTTGGGTCACTTAAGGAAGGCTTGCCCAAAGATTAGTCATTTGGCGGTCAATTTTCCTTCTTACCGGTCAGTTGATTTGCAGTTGGCTTCAGCTCGGCCCTCCGTTCCTTCCCCCCCTTTGTCCAATGCTTTGGTAGGAGTTCCAGAAGGGCAGGCCGGTTCTTGCTTGGCCTTTGTTGGCTCTTCAATGAATTTGACCCCTCGCTCACTCTTGAAGGAAACTGAGAAGGTACATAGGGATTCAAGGGCTCTTGCCACCTTGATAAAGGAAGGAATGGTGTAGGGGCAAGCCTCTTCGTTAGAAATCCTTAATGGATGGATTTCGAATAATGAGATCTTGGCTTTGGATATGCCCATCCCCTCAGCTAGGGCTTTGGAAGATGGTGAGATTATTCCAGAAGGCTTGGCTTCGGACTTGGCTCTCTCCAAAATTGCTTCCAGTCAGAAAGGCATGGAAGTGGCCTTGTGTGGCTCCACTGGTAAAAGGGGAAGAAAGTCTAAGCAAGAGGTTGCTCAATTGGAAGTGGAGTCAGGAATTCAAAGTACCCTAAAATTTGATATAGCTGAGTCCGGGAAGGTGAAAATCCTTCCCTGTTTTCAATGAAGTTGCTTTCCTGGAATGTCAGAGGCCTCAATTCCTCTGACAAGCAGCGCTTGCTTAAGCCTTATATCCTCTCCTCAGAGGCTAGACTGGTTCTTTTACAGGAAACAAAATTGTCCATTGCTGAAGCTAAATGCTTTTGGAGGAGATCCGACAGAGGTTGGAAAGGGGTCTTCTTGGGCTCGTCTGGCACTTCAAGGGGGCTTGGTATTCTATGGAAGGATGGCTTTGTCAATGTGGAACTGCTTGCTCAGTCCCCTAATTGGCAACTTGTAAGTGTTTGCTTTCGTCGCTCTCAGCTAAAGTTCTTTCTTTTTAATGTGTATGCTCCTAATAGTATCATTGGAAAGAAAAATCTTTGGGTGGATTTGCTTCATTTGGCCTTTGCCTTGGGGGATCAATTGTTTATTATGGGAGGGGATTTTAATGCCATTTCTGGTAGTAAGGACAAGAAAGGGGGGATTATTTGAAATCTTTAGTCACAATTAGACTTCTCTTCCTTTATTAGGGATGGTGCCCTTTTAGATCTTGAGCCTAAGCAGGGTTGGTTTACCTCGAGCAATATAAAAAAGGGTTTTAGTAACATCGTTACATCACTGAAAGGCTTGATAGATTTCTGGTTTGCTCTATTCGGTCTCTTAAAGATATAGTTCTGGAAAGCTCTATTCTGCCTTGGTTTGGGTCGGATCACTTTCTGGTGTCCCTTGTGATTAATTTTGATGAAGCCCCTCGTAGATCACCGTTTAAATTCGAGCTAATATGGCTCAAGGATGCTTCCCTCGAAGGGTGTATTGATCTTTGGTGGAATTCTTACAAAGTAAAGGGCTCCAAGATGTATGGGTTGGCTCAAAAGCTGAAAAGTTTAAAAAAGGATTTGCAAGATTGGAATGTCAAGTGCTTCAAAAATATTTTTCAAGAAAAAGCTAGGGTTGAATCTGATCTGAAGGCTCTTAATTTGAAAGTGTTCAAAGAAGGGATGAATCAGGAGGATTTTGCTTTAGAAAAAACTCTCCTAGGTGAGTTGGGAGAGCTGCTCCTTAGAGAAGAAATTTATTGGAAACAAAAATCTAGGGAGCTGTGGCTAAAGGATGGTGATAGAAATACAAAAAAAATTCATGCTTCCGTAAAATCGAAAAGGAATTCAAGCTTCATTTCGGAAATTAAGAACAGTGAGGGGGTGCTTCTAGTTGATCAAAATGATATAGTCAATGAAGGAATCAATTGTTTCTCCTCCCTGCTGGCAAGGGATCTGGCCTCCTTTGATGAAGCTCAGTCTTCCCTTCTGGATTGCATCCCCTCCCTTATCTCGGAGAATCAGAATGCTGCTCTTCTGAAGCCTTTCACCTTTTCTAAGGTTGAGAAGGTTGTTTTCTCCATGAAGAAGAATAAAGCTCTTGGCCCGAATGGCTTCCCTGCTGATTTTTATTAGAAGTTTTGGAAGGTTGTGGGTTATGATGTTTGGGCGGCAGTTGAGGCTTCAAGGACGTCTCGTTCAGTGCTCAAAATCTTGAATAGTACCTTCATTTGCCTCTTTCCCAAATTTAATCAGCCCTCCTCTTTTGCGAATTTCAGGGTTGTCTCCCTCTATAATATGTCTTACAAAATAATCTCCAAGGCCATTGCCCTTCGCTTGAAATCAGTTATGGATCCTCTGATATCCCATGAGCAAACTGAATTTGTGCCGGGTAGATCCATCCTTGATGGTGTTATTCTGTCGCATGAGTTGACTCACTCCCTTTCTTCTTCGAATTCCCCTGGTATGCTCCTAAAATTAAATATCAGCAAAGCTTATGATAAGGTTAATTGGAGGTTTCTCATAAGGATTCTTCAAAAAATTGGCTTCTCAAAGAGATTTTGTGATTGGATTTTCAGTTGTGTTTTAGGCCCTTCCTTCTTTGTCTTAATAAATGGGAGTGTTGAGGGTTACTTTGTTAGCAATCGGGGAATTAGGCAGGGGGACTCCTTGTCCTCCTTTCTTTATATCTTGGTTGCGGAAGCTCTTGATAGGTCTATTAGAAAAAAGATGGTGGAAGGTAAGATTAGAGGTTTGAAGATTGCGGAGGGAATTCCTTCTTGTTTGGTAGGGCCTGCATCCGGGAAGCTGAGTTAAAAGAATCTTTGGATGGATACTCGAAAGCGGCTGGGCAGGAAGTTAGTCTGTAAATCTTGCATCTTCTTCTTCAATGTCTCCCCGTGGCTTGAAGCTCGAATTCTGAATATTTTCAATTTCAAAAAGGGACACTTGTCCGTCACATATCTTGGTATCCCCTTGTTTAAAGGTTCGGGTAAGGTTTCTTTGTGGAAGGATCTGCTCTTCTCTTTGGAAACCAGTTTTATTTCTTGGAAGGGTAAATGGCTCTCCCTTGCTAGTAGACTGTTGCTTATCAAATCAATTCTTTGTGCTTCTCCTTTGTCTATGCTCTCAGTTCTCAAAATTCCAAAGGGAGTGTTGGAGAAATTGAAAGGTATGTTAAGAAAGTTTCTGTGGCAAGGCCTCTCCAGAGAAAAGAAAATTCCATTGATCAGTTGGGATGCTTTAACCAAGCCCAAAGCTAGACAGCCTGGAAACGCCTTAGGGCCCCCCATACCAGCTTGGAAACGTACCAGGTACTGGTATGGGGTATGCTACGCTGTGGGTACGGCTGGAAACATACCCACAGGGATAGGGTACGGTCTGTGTACGGTTGGTACGGTCCGGGTACGGTTTTGCCATACCCGGACCGTACCCTGTTCCTGTGGGTATGTTTCTAGCCGTACCTATTTTTTTCCACGTCTTTTTTAAACCGAACTTCATCAAAACTTTTTTAAAAAAGCATTTTTTTTAATTTTAAAACTTTCTAAATCTAACCTAACCCTAAACTACCCCCCCAAACACTTATATAAACACCCAATCCCTCTACTTTTTTCTCACACTCAATATTTGATATTTTGCTTGAGCTTGAAGGAGAGAGAGAAAAAGAGGTTGAAGGAGAAAGGAAGAGCTTGGAGGAGAGAAAAAGAGCTTGGAGGATAGAGTGATTGAGCTTGAAGGAGGAAGAGAGAAGGAGAAGCAAGTCTACAAACATCAAGGAGGATTTTTCCAGGTATTTTACATGCATTCAGACATTTTTTTTTAATCTTTTGAGCAATGTTTTGTATATGAATATGATCAATATCATGAATGATGTGTTTCAAACACATCATTCATGATTATTGATCATGATCTAAATTTATTTTTAATATTTAATAATTTATTTATTTTACGGTTATTAAAATATAATATATTATTAATTTTTCTATATTTTAAGTTTAATAGTGAAGTTTTATTTAATTAAACGTCTACACTCTGTGTATGCTCTCACCTCGCACCATTTATGGCGAACTTGGTGATCAGAATCAGAGATTGACGTGTAGGACTAACTGTTTAATTTTTTTAGTTAGTTGTGTTCATTTTTTTTTTTTTAAAGTTTTAAATTGAATTTGTTAAAAATTTAAACGTCTACCCTCTGTGTATGCTCTCACCTCGCACCATTTATGGCGAACTTGGTGATCAGAATCAGAGAATGACGTGTACGGGTCAACAAATTATTTTAATATTTAGCAATGTTTTAAAAAATATCTCTTATTGTAGGTTATTGAATTAATCCTACAATCATGGCATCCAGTTCAGCTTCAGTGGGGCAAGAGGGGGAAAATGTTTCGGGTGGTATGGCAGTGAAAATGGATCCAAATTATCCTTTATGGAGACATGTGGAAGTGACAGAGTTTGTTGCCGGTGGTGGTGTCTGTGTTTGGACGTGTCCCCATTGTGCCGTCTCATTTAAATCCTCATATACCCGTTTGAGAGCTCATTTGATTGGGGTATCAAGGACGGGTATTAGACCATGTAGGAAGGTGGAAAAGAAAACCATAGCCACGTACCTAAAAGAGCAAGAGGATGCAAACATTGAAGCAGCAAGAGCTCACTCTAGAATTGTTTCTTTACAACAGAGGTCCATGGGAAAACCACCAACATCAACACCATCATTTCATCCTTTCATTGAGATTCGTGCTAAAACTATTCCAGTTGATGACCCTTTTGATGCAGATACCTCAGGGCCATCAAACAAGAGAACAAAAGGCCCATTAGAAAAAGCATTTAACATCGAGAAGAGGGATATTGCAGATGAATTGGTGTCTCGGTGTATATTTGCATGTGGACTACCATTCAATATCTTGAGATCACCTTATTGGCAGCAGATGGTGAGAGGCATTAATGAGGCACCACAAGGGTATACAAGCCCTAGCTATAATAAGGTTCGCACTTCTCTTTTGGCAAAAGAAGTGCAACACATTCAGACATCTCTACAGCTAATTAGAGATTCTTGGACTGATTCAGGAGTCTCTATTATATCAGATGGATGGAAAGACACCAGAAATAGACCTCTCATCAACATTATTGCAGTTTGCCCTAAAGGGCCAATGTTTCTGAAGGCTGTTGATTGTGAGGGGGAAGTAAAAGATGCCCAATTCATTGCAAATATTCTCATTGAGGCTATTGAATCAGTGGGTCCGCAGAGGGTTGTCCAAGTCATCACGGACAATGCCAAAAATTGCAAGGCAGCGGGATTGATAGTTGAGGGTAGGTATGAGCACATATTTTGGACACCATGTGCAATACACTCCCTGAATCTAATGATGCAGAAGATTGGAAAAATTGCATGGATTGAGCAAATATGCACGGAGGCAAACAAGATTCAGATGTTTGTCACCAATCATCACATGTCTCAAGCCATATTTAGAAGATTTTCAAAGTTGGAGTTGTTGAAGGTAAATGAACAATTCATTTTAAATTTAATATTTGATTTTAAATTTTTAAATCAATTTCAAATTGTGTTGTTATTGAATTGTTTCCATTTTTTTTAATAGGTTGCTGAGACTAGATTTGCCTCTCACACACTCGTCTTGAGACGACTTGTGAAAGTGAGACGTGCGTTGAGCATGATGGTGATTGATAATGTTTGGACCATTTGGAGGCAATCTAACACAGAAAGAGCCCAAAAAATAAAATCATGGATCCTTGATGAGCATTGGTGAGGAAGAGTTGAATATTTGTTGAGTTTCACAGAGCCTATTTTGAGTATGATACGATTTGTTGACAAAGATAATGCTTGCATTGGAGATATATATGATGGCATTGACTCCATGCTTGAAAAAATCCATGATGTCATACAGGCCAAAGAGCAGGACCCTGAGGAAATTTTTTATAGTGAAGTTAAAAATGTGATCGTGAAAAGGTGGAACAAAATGACCACCCCATTGCATCTCCTTGCTTATGCTTTAAATCTCAAATATTACAGCACTGAAATAGTTGGGAGAGCTGGTAGACAACGACCATATGATGACCACGAGGTTGCAAATGGGACGAGGGCAGCATTCAGGAGGTTGTTTCCTGATCCAGCTACATCACTTGCAGTTCGCCAAGAGATGTCGATGTTTGTAAATGGACAAGGTAGCATGGGAGAGGTAGCGGCTATTTGTGACAAACCCACCACGGATCCAATCATGTGGTGGACTTGTCATGGCCATGATGCCAAGTTCTTACAACCAGTTGCGATCAAATTTCTCTCACAGGTATAAAGTTTGTAACTTGTTATTTGATATTTTAATTACCAATTACGAATTAAAATTCAAAATAATATCATTCTTTTTTAATTAATAATTTATAATATTAATACTTTGTTTTTTGTGACAGGTGGCTAGTAATTCTTCTGCAAAGCACAACTGGAGTACTTATGGCTTCATCCACTCAGCCAAACGCACCATGTTGGCATCGAAGAAGGTTGAAGATCTAGTATACGTTCATTCCAACTTGCGCCTCTTAACCCACAAGACGCAAGAGTATACTAGTGGTCCTAACAAGCTTTGGGACCTCCAACCTGAAAACACGGATTTTGAAGCTTCTGCTGCTTGTTTGTCCAATGTTTCACTTCTTGGCATGTATGAGGAACTTCTAGGGAGCCCTTCGGAACGGTTCGAAAGTGGAGCTAGTGGGAGTGGAGCTGCAAGTGGCATCCATGAAGATGATTTTGACAATCATCTAGATGATATGCTCTAGAAGTTGAGAACTTGATTGTACTATCATGTTTTGATTCTTTGAACTATCATGTCATTCTGTATCATTATGAATCAATACAAACTCAAGTCTCAATTGTCAAAGTATTGGAAGTTTGAAATTTGTTTTCATGTTCTATGAATGATTTTAAGTTGTATTACTCTATGAGTATTAAATTTCCATAAGTATGCAATGTATGAGAATTAAATTTCAATAAGTATGCAAATGCTTCTTTAAATTTATAATTTATATACATATTTATATATTTATACACACACATACACACACACACACACACATACATACATACATATATATATATATATATAAAACGTACTCAAAAGCGTACCATACCCGAGATTTTTAAAAATTTTCTGTTTCAGTGTACCGAAACCGTACCCGTACTCGTATCCAGGCTGTCTAGGCCCAAAGCGTTGGGTGGTGCAGGGATTCTTAATTTGGGTTTGCAAAACTTGGCACTTGGGGCTAAGTTGGTTTGGTATCTAATTTACAATCCAAACAGTCTTCTTAGTTAGGTATTCGAGAAGAAGTATCTGGGGGCCCCGCTAACAGAATCCATTCTCTGGATTGAGAACCCACCTAGGGGTTCCCATATCTGGAACTTTATGTTTGATTGTAGATCTTTGTTTTTATTTAATGCTGATTGGAGATTGGGGAATGGGGAGAAAGCTCTTTTTTGGGATGACCCTTAGAATGGTTTTCCTACCCTCAGAGACATTCCTGAATTTGATGGCATTAAAAGGAGGTTGTTGGAGGATTGGGGGTCGTTCGTCTCAAATTATGGGCTAGTGACTGATACCTTTCCCTCCGTGTTACAATGGAAAAGTGTGGATCATTTGAGTCTCTCGAATGATTTAAATGCTAAATTTTTGTCTATTTTGCAGGAAAGACAAATTCTGATTTCAAACAAACAGGATGAAATAGTCTGGACCGCTGCTCCCTAGGGGTCTTTCTCCCCTCACCTGGGTTACCACCTGTTACATGAGGTTGTTGCAGCTGAGATCCCCATTTGGAAGGATTGTTGGGAACCCCAATGCCCCCCCAAGGCGGACATGTTTGCATGGTTGGCTTTCAAGGGTAAGGTTCTTACTCAAGAGAGAAGGAAAAAATTGGTTTTCAAGGCCCTACCAGGTGTATTTTGTGTAAAAGGAATGAGGAAGATAGGGATCATTTGTTATTACACTGCCCCTTTGCTGTGGAGTGCTGGAATTGGCTCTGTCTCAGGCTCAACCTTCCCTGGGTCCAACCTAATTCTCTTCCAGAAGCTATTTTAGCTTGGTCAATTAAATCCCACTCGGGTGCACTGTCTTCCATTTGGTTGCATAGTATTGTGCTCTTGTTGTGGCACATTTGGTGGGAAAGAAATAAAAGGATGTTTGGGGAGGAAAGTTGTTTAGTGGAATCGGTCCTGTTTAGGCTTGAGGGTGTTATTTCGGAAGTTGTGTCCTCAAGTTGGTCTAGATACTGCCCATTCACTTCACAAGACAGGGTGTTAGAAAGGAGTTGGCCTTTGATTACCAAACCAAGGGATGGTGCCCAAAAATCTTCCATGCCCTCCTCCCTGGCTAGGAAGCTTACAAAATGGTCCCCCCTCCTCGTGGCTTTTTTAAGCTCAATTTCGATGGGGCTGCTAGAGGGAACCCAGGAGCTTCCGGTGCTAGATGTCTGGTTCGAAATTCTTCAGGTGAGGTGGTGGGAGTTGCTTCCTATAAATTAAAAATGGGCACATGCAATGTTGCTGAGGTGCAAGCTCTCAATAAGGGATTGCTCTTAGCCGCTTCACTTAAAATTGATAACCTAGAAATTCAAGGGGATTTCTTGGTAATCATAAACACCATTATAAAAAAAGAGCATTGTCGTGGAAGCTAGATTTGGAGGTGCAAAAAGTGTTATGGCATCTGTCCAAATTCAATAATTGGAGCATTAGACATGTGTATAGAGAGGGTAATCAGTGTGCCGATTGGCTGGCAAATAAAGGTATTGATCAAGATCTTTGGGAGAAAGTCAATAGTAATTGCTCGGCGTGGGAGGGTCTACAAATGATTGTCTCGAAGGATTCGCCCATCATGGAAACGACAGTCGTCCTTCCCCGCATGTGAGGAGATTGGTTGTTATTTAAGTCGAGTGGGAGGCTCACCTACTCTCATTTCCCTTCCACAACAAGTATGGCTTTTCCTCGAGCTCCTGTGCTGACTCTATCGTGTGATATGAGGGAGATGGCCTTTCGTAACAAAGTTACCGACTGTAGGCTGAGGAAGATATTTTGTATCTCTAGCACTGACGATTTGGAGTCTGTTAAACAGGTTTTGGGGCTGGATTTCTTAAACACGGAAGGATGGCCGAGAATCAACAGCAGCATTGCTTCCATTTTCGTCGAGAATTTGTTGGTTTTGCGTCCCTCGAAAGCGGAGGTGGTTAAAGTTGCTACTCACTGGCTTTGTCCCGCCTTTTGTGGGAATCTAGCCTCAGAGGTTGCCAACTTTAACTTGGTGTCTTGGCCTGCAAAGGAGGCTGCTTCGGGTTTTTCAGGCGGTGGTGTTTTGGCTTTTTCTGACCTAGAGAATTGCTTCAAGGTTCTATTGGAATTTGCAAAATCCCTTGTGGTCTTTACGAGGGACAAAAAATCGGCTCGAGCTCGAATCAAATTACCTGATGTTAAAGCACTCGGCTTACCTTTGGAGCCGGTCCCGAGCTGGTGGGCGGTGCTGCGTTCCACTGTGGGGGGTGCCTTTGAATATCTATGGCATGGCTAGCTCAAAGGAATCTCGGATGATGGCGATTCAGATGGGGTGCTCAGGCTAGATCAGGACCAACCTGCTGTGGGCATCAATGTTTCGGTAGATGATGTCTTTTAGGTGTAATCAAGGACCAAATATAGTATATTGTATAAATTGTGGTTTTTGTTAGTAAGCCACTTATCTAGTTGTGGATGTGTATGGTTTCACCTGAGGTATAGCCTCCTTTTTGTATACAGGGAACGGGTCCCTTCAACCCGCCTTATCTATAAAAAAAAAACAAGGCAGATGAGGAATTTCAAGTTCTCTACCCACGATCAAGATTTTGTGAGGCACAAGTTTGAATCTTAGAGATGTGCAGTACATGCAACCTGTAGTCTAAGCATACAGTGAGGTCTATTGGGTAGTCTCCTACGCTATAGTATAAGAAAATTAACTGCACATGACAACCCAGACCTTAAGAGGAGCTTTTTGTTAGCCCTACTTTAGAGAGGAGAAACAGGTTCAAATCCTAAGGGAATAGGGTACATACACACACGAATAATAGTTGCATAGTCATGTGCCTCCTTGCATACTCATAGTAGGCTCATACAGAGCAAGGGTTGGTCCCAAAAGTGCGGGTCAGCCACAGACCTACTCTATAATGGGTAGTGCACTCATGGACCTTAAGGGAAGGTATCAAGAGGTCGACAGGGGGTAAGGCACGAGATATAGATGGGGCTATAGGATAAATATTAAAAGTAAGGGTTTGGAAGTTCACATTGCACATTAAAAGCATATTCAATGATGTCATTTAGGATAGCTTTCCGGTAGATTGTGTATACACTTTAGTTTTCACACTTACTAATGATTTCTCTTTGTAGGTTGTTGGCGCATTAACCTCCTTAAGTGCATGCCTTAAGGGACGTATCAGGTGCTGAGTTGGGCTGGTTGGTAGCACATAGTAAGAGAATCGTCATGGCACTAGCTCTAGCTTTCCCTAGCGTGCCTTCCTAGTACCCTCCTACTACAACTCTACGGCCACTTGATATCCTCAGTACTATCACCTTCACATCATCTTTCTATAACACCTTCAGATCCCCTTTATACCCTTTCTAAGTGTTTTTTCTACCTCCATTCCCTCCTCCCCTTTTACCTTCTATGGACTATTTGTAGCCAACAACATCGACAAATGTCATTTGGTAGACATCCCTATCCATTCAATTACATTGAACATGGTTGATTTCGTCGGCTATGTTGAGTGGTGCCTTCATATCAGGTTCTCATATAAATATGTGTCATTGTTGTCATTTCTCAAATATATCATTGCATAATCCACTTTGCATGTGCTTGCAATCTGCCTTTAAAGGTTTAAGAGGTTTAGGTTCTTAGTGGAGCTTGTACTTGGAGGTCAACATTAGAGCATTGGGTTACTGTTAGTGCGAAATCACAACACCCCCAAATGAGTTATGGATTTGCTTTTCTAAGGCAGACTCATTTGGTGTGATTGCATAACATTGAACTTTCCCCAAGGTGTGGGACCTTGCAAAAGTGGGAAAGCTCTCCAGATAAAGCTGGTTTTTGTTCCTAAACTACCTGCCACGAGCTACTCCAGTGCAGGCAAACTAAATCTAACCATTCCAAGGAACCGAGGAGAGAGAAAGAGGGAAAAACAGAGTCTACACTAAAGTGGTGATACACCGGCAAAGGAAGCGAGATATTCTGTTGAGGGAGAAAGAAACAGAAAAATGGAGATGAGGGAGGTCAGACAGAAGTGACACGGCCCAAATCTGCAAATCATCCATTAAACTCCATGAAACACAACATCCTGCACCTGCAAATGTGAAATACATGCACAGAAAACCAAGACTGAAAGGGAGAGGCACGGAGAAACATCAAAACGATGCAAAGGGTTGAAGAACACCACAAAAACACGTTTTTTTTATTGCTCTAGAAGATGCACAAACCATTACATTTTTGGAATAGAGGCACAAATACATTTGCCAAATGTGGGAGAAGGTTTGCTGCTCAAAAAAGGCGTCGAGAAACAAATTTAACAGAGTTTCTCTATGCCCAGAATGTCTCCCCCCTTCAAACGAGAAATGTTACAGTATATATAGAAGGAATAGAGGAGAAGAGGGAAAAGTTGCATCCTACTCCAACCACCATGAGATACGCATTGAATCTTGCCTTGAAAGCTCAACCACTGAATATCAATGCCTTCTGCAAATCCGCCCACAATATGTCGCTTCTGGTTCCCCAACGAATCGAATCAGATATGGTAGTTGAAGACATTAGATTTTGTGTTAATGGTCTGAAAGACTTTTCTTCGTTTTACCTACCAAGGCCTGCAAAAAAATGAATTTTTAATCCTTCTATGGCATAGAGAACGTTGAGACACTTCCAACAGTGTCAGATTTGCTATATTTCGAGCCCTGAGTCAAAAGATATGCCTCTTTGAAGTTTTGCATAGATTTTGTAAAAAGAGAGATCAAAGAATCCTATACAAAAGAAAACGACTCTGTCGGGCCGTTTCTACATCTTAAATCCATTCTCCAAGTTACAGGCAGGCAGAACTATAAGATAGCAAAGTTAGACAAGAAGGGAAAATGCTACAAAGGAGCCAACAACAAGAAGAAAGAAGAATGGCGAAGATTTAAAGTCCTCGGGCTCAAAACAGTTCAGGAAAGGGTCCAAAATCGACTAAGTATGGAGGAGGCAGCGGAAGAGACCACGTATCCTCGTGGCGCTTCTCCAAAGATGGACCCAAATATAGAGGCTCAAACAAGCGCCGCATCTCCACGTGTCCCAAGGCAGAACGGAGGCAAGGTCAAATGATCAAACAGAGTCAAAGGCAGACAGGGTGGGCCTCAAAAAATTGGCTAAGTATGAATGAGCAAGCGGAGAGTGCCAAGTGTCAGCGTAGCGCATCTCCAAGAGTTGGTCCCAAGGCAGAGACCCAAGTGAGCGCGAGCTCGCCACGTAGCCCAAAGTCAATAAGTAAGAGGGACCGTTAAAAAGTTCACAAAGCAGTGGAGGTCGACAAGTGTCAACTCGACGCTCTTCCAAAGGCAAACTTTGGGTCGGGTTTGCAAACAAGCGTGGTGCCTCCACGTGTCCTCAAAGGGGGCAAAGTTAGTTGAATAGTCAATGCATAAGCCAGGCCGGCGGAGGCTGCCAAGTGTCTCAATGGCGCTAATTCAAGGGTCAAATAGAGAAAAGGGTCCTGAGCGAGCGCCAGACTGACGCGTGTCCCAAGGGAAGGCGGGGCATAGGGGAAAAGTTAGGTTTTCGCCCTTTGCCCCAAAAGGAGTAAAAGTTGCAAAATGGCCCGTGACTCCGCCAAGGAAAAAGTCAACATATAGACCCGAGTCAAAGCCAAGGCAGGGAGTCGGGGAAAAAAGTGAAAGTTTGCCTTTTGTCCAAAAGGCATAAAAGCAAAGATGGAAGCGCATTTCCCAGCCAACCAAAAGGAGCCACATGTCCATGTAGAGCTTCGGGGCCGTGGGAGTTTTCTGGATTTTGCAATTTTCACAAAAAAGGAGAAAAGTTCAGTTCTGAGCCCGCAGATCCGATTTTTGTCCCAATATGGCCGCCATGTGTCCCAATCCAAAAGAGGGCCCATTTTTCAAATTGTTTTCCTGCCCATTTGTACAAAATCGATGCAAAACTTCAAAAGGGCATATCTTTCGACTTAGGGCTCGAAATATAGCAAATTTGACACCGATGGAAGCATCTGAACGTCCTCTATGCCATGGAAGGATTAAAAATTCATTTTTTGCAGGCCTTGGTAGGTAAAACGAAGAAAAGTCTTCCAGGCCATCAACGCAGAATCCAATGTCTTCAACTACCAGATCTGATTCGATTCGATTCGCTAGGGAACCAGAAGCGACATATTGTGGGCGGATTTGCAGAAGGCATTGATATTCAATGGTTGAGCTTTCAAGGCAGGATTCAAAGCATATCTCATGGTGGTTGGAGTAGGATGCGACATTTCCCTCTTCTCTCTCTTTTCCTTCTATATATACTGTAACACTTCTCGTTTGAAGGGGGGAGACATTCTGGGCATAGAGAAACTCTGTCAAATTTGTTTCTCGACGCCATTTTTGAGCAGCGAACCTTCTCCCACTCCTGGCAAATGTATTTGTGCTTCTATTCCAAAAATGTAATGGTTTGTGCACCTTCTAGAGCAATAAAAAAAACGTGTTTTTGTGGTGTTCTTCAACCCTTTGCATTGTTTTGTTGTTTCTCCATGCCTCTCCCTTTCAGTCTTGGTTTTTTGTGCATGTATTTCACATTTGCAGGTGCAGGATGTTGTGTTTCATGGAGTTTAATGGATGATTTGCAGATTTGGGCCGTGTCACTTCTGTCTGACCTCCCTCATCTCCATTTTTCTGTTTCTTTCTCCCTCAACAGAATATCTCACTTCCTTTGCCGGTGTATCACCGCTTTAGTGTAGACTCTGTTTTTCCCTCTTTCTCTCTCCTCGGTTCCTTGGAATGGTTAGATTAGGTTAGATTTAGTTTGCCTGTACTGGAGTAGCTCGTGGCAGGTAGTTTAGGAACAAGAACCAGCTTTCTCTGGAGAGCTTTCCCACTTTTGCAAGGTCCCACACCTTGGGGAAAGTTCAATGTTATGCAATCACACCAAATGAGTCTGCCTTAGAAAAGCATATCCATAACTCATTTGGGGGTGTTGTGATTTCGCACTAACAGTTACTAGGAGCATCAACAATAGGATTTGCACCAATGAGATCTACTTTAGTCTTTGGAGTCCCCAACTTTAGTCTACTTAGGTTTTCTACCTATCTCTCTATGATCCACCCATGACAACCCTCTCACAAGGTGTTACCAACCCTAGAGGGGGTTGATGCATAGCTACGTTCCCCCCCCCCCACGAAACCCCCCAGATACATATCCGGTACGGATCTATCTCGGGCACGATGCGAAAATGTCCCAGGTACATCCAAGTACGACACAAACATACCCGGACATAGCTGCAGTTTTTTATTTAATTTTTTTATTTCTATGCAAATGATCTTATCAATTGCAAAAAAAATACACTGTTTGCGAGGGCATTTGAGGGCTCTATAGCTTTTTGGTCAAGATGTTGAGATGCTAGTGAATACCAACAAAACATGTTTTCACCTTAATTAAATTCTAGGTTTTGGGAATGCACAACACCAAAAAAGATGAGAGGGTTTGCAATAGGTAGACTATTCTGATTAATTAAATTCCAACATTAACCATTCACAGTCAGAATAATGCATTCATACTTGAAACAATTGAAATGATGATAAACGATAAGTACTTGCTCAAATACACAAGGGAAGAGAAAAACTTGGTTGTACAAGGCAAAACAAAGATGATTTGGATGAGCAAGATGGTCGAACAGGCTAATCAGGAATTGTAGATGCTTTGATGAAAGTTTTTGAGTTGTAAACTCAACAGGGGCAGGATTGTACAACTGTTGTACACTCTAGACCTGAACTATATGATCTTGACCTAGAACTATACGGTCTTGGACCCTTAAAAAGTCTGGACCTGCAGCTTCTTGTGTGTTTCGCTTGTATGAAAATGGTCTTCGTTGTATGTCATTTTTGCTCGCACAACTTCTAGATGACCTGTAATTACCTGCAACAAAGTGAAAACCCTAACACCTTGCAGAACCATTCATTAGAGCATTAATAAACCAAAAGGAGAAAACATGTGTGTGTGGTTAAGGTTGGACTACCCTTAGCAGTCAAACTCTCAACTGTTGAACCAATCCAAGTGTTGCACTACATGCCCCCATTGTAGGATCACGCATCATGTAGTTCTCCTAGATGTTTGTGCAATTGTGAATGGTTAACCAAACCCCTAAGGGTGCCCTCGTGTGTCTTGACACCAAGATAGTGGGCTAACGGCATAGTATAAAATGTACCTCACATGGTAGTATTGAGATGTGGTGTGTCTCAGCTATGTGACCTAACCCCTTGGTTGTTTGAAACCCTTGTGCAATGCTTGGAGTGATTTTGTTCTTGCTAAAACATGGCTCTATGACCTTTTCATGTTTGGAAATGGAGGAAGCGAGACTCTTGACCTAGTTGAGTGCTTCAGATTTGTGGTAAAGACTGCTCTAGATGATGTGTAGCTGATTTGGGCAGATTTAGCGATGCTTTGAGTGTTTTTTGAATGATATTTGTGATGGGAGCTTTTAAGAGTGTCACATTAGTTATAAAATGATAATGACTTGCTTTTATAGTCTTTTGTAGGTGAAATATTCTAATAAGGCCGACCTAGGGAAGATGAAACAACCCAAATAAGATTTTGAAATTGAAATCAGAGTCGTTGAATTTGAAGGTGTGGGACCATAAAGTCGGCCAACACCAAACCTCACACCCGACCCTTCTTTATGTTTTACGACCGGAGAGATGAAAACCAAAATTGAAAGTTGTGCCATGAAGAACAAAGATTTTTTTATATTGCTTTGACCAAATAATATTCGTAGAATTGGTGATAGAGCACAATGTAAAAATAAGCAAGTTGTAGAAGAGCTACAAAGATGAGATGGTTGGATTATGAATGTGAGCATTTATTTTAACAAGGGAGCATACTCAAACTTTCCATTCCACAACGACAAGTTACCAAATTTTAGTATCTACAAAACCAAGGTCATGATTTTTTTCCTTGCAAAGAAAAGCAAATATTAACTTCTTATTTGAAGGAATCCTTTTCCAAGAGATGGAATGATACAAATACCTTGATCTTGATTTCCACAACAAGCTTGATCCAAAGACTTGGAGGACAGAAAAGATACAAGGGGGGTGGAAGGATTTATACTTACTACAAAACAGATGTAGGAAAGTAGAAACGTGGGACTGGAAACCACAGGACTGTGTTTAGGTTGCTTATCACAATGGTGGTGCTCTATGGCTGAGAAATTTGGGACAGAAATACGTCAGAATTGAAAAGGAAACAAATAGAGAGAATCCAAAAATACTTAATCCCAAGCAATCTTAAAACCAAAACATTGGTTCCATATGAGATCTTATTAGTTGAAGCAAGTACTTTCCCATTGGAGGCATCAGTTGTGGTCCAGATGCTAAGTTACTTAAAGAAGAGGGAGAACATGGAGACTCAACGCTGGCCTGAAATGGTAGTGGGGGAAACATTAAGCAGGAGGAATACGAGGATGAAACAAAATAACAAGTGGATGAGTAAATAGGACTACAAGAATGTCTAAATACCAACGAGGAAATAGAATACTATATGAGAGAAAAAGTAAAAGTAATTAAATGCACAAATCAACTTGAGCTGAAGAGAGAATACCATGTCATTGAATTCCTACATAGGAGCAAAAATCAAACGGAAGGCAAAAATGTTGATAGTTCACCTAAGGACTAGCTCACATCATCTTAGATGTGAGACTGGCAGGTAGACAACACTTGAAGGAGATTGGAAAAAGAGAATGTGCCAATAATGTACTTTGGGGTTGGTGGAGATAAACAGCTTGAAAGTTGACACTTTGATCTTGTTTGAAGAAGAGAGATCAACTAAAACAGCTGACTATTATCAAGATGAGTAGCAGAAGAATCAATATCAAAAAAGAAATGGATATATCACAAGCACAGCCTAGCAGCTTCATCTCGGAGGGTAGTTCGTGCACGAAGCGGCTTTGGTACTTCTACACTATGGTCCCATAGACCGCTTCGTGCAGTGGACATTATAAAAATCTTTCATTCATTCATTTTTCCAACCAAGCAAGCCAGCACTCCACTCAATGAAGCAGGCCCAGCAATGTTGTAGTATAGAGTAAAACTAAAATAATTATAAACAAAAGGTAATATAAAACCAAGGCAAGTTAGGAACAAGGTTAAGTACCTGTAGCCAAGCACCGGGAGCACATCCCAAGTCCAGCACGGATGCACCGGGTTTTATAACCTTATACTGCTTCTGTATCTCCAACAGCTGTACAGTTAAATAAAGCATAAGCCCATTTTTAACACAGTCAAAAAAGGAAAAGAAGACGTGAATAAATGGAATTGAAAGGAGAATACCTTGAATGCAGAGCGAGCCACATAGCCAAGCCGCAGGGCCTCTTTGTAGAAAAAATCAGGGGCCCCTGCGCCGCTCATCGATGTTAACCTCTCAAACTTGGCCAATTTAAGATAAACCTGAGCTGCTTGAGCTGCTTTATTTAGAAGGATAAACCTGAAATGATTGTTATTGCAGAAATTTATGCCCTAGCGTTGAGAAGATTCATCGAAATACAATTTGGTATTGCAGAAATTTATGCCCTGTAGCGTCGAGAAATTCATCGAAATACATTTTGGTATGTGCTTTATTTGACATAAAGAACCGAAGCAGAACAACGATTATTAAATCGGCGTCCAAGTAAACTCAAATGTGAGCATATTGGTGCATGTCATGAGATTGGAATCAATCCTACCATTACCCATCTCTTCATCAAATATATGTCATTTTGTTATTCAAAATTTTAAAGGAAGAAAATATTTAAAAACTTATCTGTCTAAGGAGGCATCGGCAATATCTCGGATATTAAATTATGTGAAAAAAGTTGAAAGTATGGATAATCATTGTTGGCCCAAAATGGTTATGGAGGAGAAATCATGATGTAGGAAGAAAACTTATATGACGCAGAACAAGTGGATGAGCAAATGGGGCATCAACTTACAAGAGCGTCCTAACACCAATGAGGAAATAAAAAAAATTGTGATAGACAAATTTAGGATTGCCATGTGGACAGGGCATATTGGTCGAAAGAAAGCTCGTTACGTCAAAGAATTTAATTCCTCCTAGGAACATGATGAAAAAACATATCTAGGTGCGACCATCAAAGGCAAAACAAGGATGTTAGTTGTGTAGTTGAGCACTAGATCACATCATCTTCGGTGTGAGACCGGTAGATGTACTATCTGTAATGCCCCCTTTCCTTCGCCAAAGGCTTAAGGGCCAAGTCGAGTCCAAGCCTTGGTCCTACCCAAGGGGCTGTGGACGCTGGGAACTATTGGGTATGAATATCTAGTCCATTTTGTTATAATTCTTCATTGACATATGCAAAAAGGTGTGTTGGAAGGACTAGATGTTACGTTTTGTCATTAGGAAGGGGCCACATGGTTCTAATATTCAAATTTTGCGTTTGGGGGTTAGTTTTGGACCATGGCGACTTAAAAGGGAAACAGTAACTTTAGTTACTTTTATTTTATTGGCCCTTTCATGGAAAGAAATGTATATACGGTTTATTGGGCCTCTTTTGCCTTGGAGAAGTATATAAGGAGCTGGAAGAGAAAGGAAAAGGACTTTTTTGGCATACATTTTATTTTCCTTCACATGCAACTGTTATTTGCAAATCTACAACTTGTGGAGTGAAATCCCATAGGAACCCTAGCTTCGGTGGTGAGAGATCCATCCCTAGCTAGCAAGGCATTCTTCGGTAGTGAGAGATCTACCCTAGCTGTCATTTTTGGAGCCGCTTTCTGGGTTGTGTTACAAAGATATTATCAAAGGTTTCAGAGGAAGGATTTTGAGGGTTTTGGGGGCATTTGGGGAAGATAACCAGAGGGCTTTTAGATCAAATTTACGATAGCCATTTGGGCAGGGCTTAGCATCACTTTGAAGGCATCTTCATCAATCTCCAACCCTTTTCCAAGCCAGGCGACTTGCAGCCTTTATTTGGAGGGTTTCTAGTTGGCCATTTTCATATCTAAAGATTGAAATATCATTTCCTATATTTGTTAATGTTATTTCCAAAGTCTCATAATTTTCGCTCTTGTATTTGGAGAGTTACGAATTTTAGAAGAGTTCCAACTATCTAGGGCACGCTATAATTTTTTGGCAGCATTTTAATTTCTGTAAAATTTCAAAAACAATTTTCTTATGTCCTTTATAATAATAGCAAGCTCTCTTTAAATTTTCAAGTAATATGGGTGGATATCTTGGGAGATATTAAGTTTTTTTAGTTCACTGCCCTAACTGTAAAAATCGGCAAAAATCAGTATTTTAATCAGTTGCAAACTTTCAACATTTAGCGCATTTTTAAGTGGTATCCCACAAGGGATATTTCATATTCCTAGGGAGGATCGGGAGAGGATAACTTGTATTTTTTGTAGTAAGGGGGTGGTGGAGACGGAATGGCACTTCATTATGGAATGTATAGCTTATGATGATATTTGTATCAAGTACGAAAGCAACCTGAAAGTGGATGGCCTAAGTGAGTTATTTGAAGAGGTAAGGCTTTAAAAGACGGTTGTTTTTCTGATCAAGATCCATTGTAGGAGGTCCGATATTGAAAGAAGTCTGAAAATATCTTAGGGATATGGCTTTGGTCCTAAAGACTGTTTGGTCTCATGGATGTCATTGAAATCATTCATTCATTCATCGTTATTACTAGGAATCACACCCTAAAGGTGGAATGGAGATACTGATGGGGAAAGGGGTGAATGCAAATTAAATATATAAACATAGATTAAATGGAACAAAAAGAGGGGGTAGAAAGATGTAAAGATAAAGAGAGGTAGATATAATACATCCTTGAATGTCTTCAAACATTGGGAATAACACCCACTATTGACTCAATTGATATATTAAGAAACAAATGCAACAAAATCGTAGTTTAAGACTACACACATGTTATAGAAATGGAGATATTCAATCTCTTTGCAACACTTCAACAAATAAGTGATCTTATACAAGCTACTATAGTTACAATGGAAATTGTTTGATTAAGGATTCCACACTCTTGACAAGACTATCCATACTTGTTCAACCAAAAAAAAACTATAATCTAAGAATGTACCATGACACATTGCAAAGATGTATTGAATGGTTTGCTAGAATAAGATTCCCTAGTCAAAATTCTACTATTTCATGGTACAAGAAACCATCTATTTGACTTGAATATTATATCATTTATCATGGACACTTTACAAGTAAATGAAGTCAATTGTTCGCATTTACAATTTTTTTCGGTGTAAAACCAATTTGCACATGTACAACTTCACTATAATCATAATATTCTAACAAATGAGGTTATGCATTTACAAATGTCATTAATGATGGGACTACCACCTAGTAATGACTCAATTAATATACTAAGAAATAAAAATAACTAGTTCATTATCGAAGACTATATGCATGTTGCAATACGAATGTAGATGTTTGATCTCTTTGCAATGCTTCAGTAAAGAAGTGATATTATAGAAGTTCGTGTAATTACTATGCATAATGTTAATTAATGTCTGATTATCTTCTACACTCTTAATAATATTATCCATACATGCTTAAAGAAAAATCTAAAATCTTATAATGTATCAAGGTATCTCACAAAGTATTGTTTTATAGGATCACATGACCATGATCCTTACCATTTAACTTCAAAACCCAATTTTCAGGCCTTGGTGATAGGGAGTGAGCAATATGCTTTCCACTGAATTTTCCACTGCCTCGAAATAATCCTCATCCATCCTTTAGGATTTGTGCTTCTTTCCTTTTCTAAATGTCCATATATTTATACTTTGATAAATAGAGTAACAACTGCGACTTACTATGATCCGCGTTTATTAGCTATAATCATTTCAATCAAAATAGGAATTAGGATAGTTTGCAAAAGACCACTAATGAATTATAACATTTGAATAAAAATTGAATGTCATCCTTTCCAAGTAATACTAAAAAACTAAGGGTAAACTTACACTAGCAAATGACTCTTAATGCCATATCTTTACTTTTGTGTCCTTGGACTTTGTATACAGATTAGATTAACGAAATGCATGCATGGTTAAAAAATTAAAATTTTAAATTTTGCTATATTTTTCGGGTTGAAGACTGCATATTTAAGAGAAATACTATTTTTTTAAAACTTCAAAAGGTTGACTATTGATGCATTCCTACTTCTAGATGACAAACATTACGGTTAAAAGTAAATGCTTAAAAAATAAAATAGTGAAATAAAATTCAAAATTTAAATCTACTAACGATGATTTTCATTATTTCTTTATATTGATAGCTATAAAACACTACCTTCTTAACTTTTATACTGGATTTATGACCATTGAGTTTCATATTATGAATATATGTTATAACATGACATTAGGGGAGGAAATAATAATTGTGCACCCTTTATGCCGTGTGTTTGTTTAGACCATTATAGTCAACCAATATGTATATATACCCTCTCCAATTCATTCTTATGATTTACTTCACCCACCTATCAATGATGTTAAGGTACAGAGCTACATGTGGTTGTGATTGTGAGGTTTCCTCCATCAACACTACTTCTTGGGGTAGGTTTTATGTATGACTTTGTCTACTACATAAAATCATAACACCTATAACTATTGGTTTCCTATATATAGTCAATAATAATAATATTGCCATACATGGTGCGCATTTAGCTATAAAAGGAAATCTTAAATTTCTTGTGCATGATTATTCTTCTTTAAAGTTAAATGATTTTTTTAGGAGTTGTTTTGAATTGATTTTTATTACCTACAATGTGACAATATATATATATATATATATATATATATATATATATATATATATATCATCACCATAAGCACAAGGCAAAAGTATATGCATCATCTATCAAGGGCGTTGTTACCTGCTAGGGGAAAAACAATTTTCTTTTCTCTTTTTCTTAAAATTTCCATAATACCTTCTCTTGACCTCTTTTACCCATAGTCAACACATTACTTTATTGTTTAGAACTTGGAAAATTATAAAAAATGTCTTGAGAAGCTTCTATTACTTTAACAAGATGCAATGTAAGACTGGTCCATGAATGAAAAAATGTGATCCATAACTTCAATTGTGACGCTTTAAATTGATGGAATATAAAAATTCTTTGGTTTCATTCAATGTATACCTACGTTAAATTAAACAGAGCACATACATCCAAACTATCAACACTTTAATTCTAATTGAGAAATTAGTAGAATTTAAGGCATAAACTAAAATCCTTTTGGTGCCCAATTTATTTTTCTATAACAATGTTTAGAAAGTCCAAATTTTTGAGGAAATAAAATCATATTACAAATATATTGTATTTATAATACAAATGACTTTATTTTATATGTACATGTTATTTTAAATATTTTTAAATAGATTGCATACCTAACTATATTGTGGAAATAAATTTTCATTTTATATTTGTTGTCACCAAAAATTGCACCCTCTGAGTGATCATGCATGAAAATCAGAATTCTTGGGTAACATGGGACTGTCTCCAAATGTGGGAGTTGTGGCTTGAGATAGACCTCTGAAGAAGGTTGGATTCCTCTATTCTGTAGATTAGAGAACCCACATAGCACACCCTATTCTAATGCTAAAACTACTCCTACACTTATACATCCAAGGAACTAGGGAGAGATGTAAGGAATGAAAACCTAAGCTAAAAGGGTAGTGATAACACCAAAAGAGAAGGTTGATTGCTCTCCACAAGGGAAAGAAAAGGGAGAAGAAGTGGGACGAGAGGTCAGACAAAATGTGTCATAAACCAAATCCTTGTAGACTAACCCCTTCTGCACATTGGCAACACACGAAAATGGAGAAACCCACAAGTGTGACTCACACAACATACCAAACATGAACAGAGAGACAAGAACACAATAAGTGCAAGAATAGGGTAGAGAATAGCCACAAACACCCAATTTCATTACTTAAAGTATGCTCATTCAGATACAATGATGACATAAGGTGAAAACACATTGTAGAGACCAAGTTCTAGGTCCAAAATCGTGGGAATTCGACCACCATTTTGGCATGGTGTTATTACAACAAAAGAGGATCCTTTTAATAATGCCTGAGTTTTTTATTTATAGAGAATGGGAAGAAGGAGAGAGGGAGGGAGAGAGAAGGGCGCTAATAGGAGAGATTCAATCACCAAAGAATAATCTCTATTAATCTTGCAGGTCAAGAATAGGATGTCTGATATGGCTCCTATCACACGCCATCAAGTTTACAAGTCGAACAAAATGACACCCATATTTCATTAAATTTTGGTGTTTAGGGTGGTTGGTTGTTTGGTTTCAAATTAGGTGTGGCTCTTATGTTTCCCATGTAATTTTGATGTTTTGAGGGTTTCTTATGGCTTTCACACCCTCAAGATGATGCACATACTCATTTCCAACCCCCGCAATGCATTAAAACACCCACACTCTACTCCTTCATTCATCTGTGGATTTTCCTTGCTACGCGGCTTATGACCTCATTCTGCGATTATTTCTTTATTGTGTGGTTTTCAATGTTTATTGATTACCATCATGGCTTTGAAAACTTCCACACTTTTCCTTCACACTTTATCTTTATGTTGCGGAGGTTTTTCTTTCTTCTTGTATGGCACTTTGACCTACAATCATGTTCCTTTATTCCATGACTCTAAGAGAACCCACACAACTCTTCAATTGGGAAACCCACAAGACGCTAAGTTAGCATCTTGTGGTTTCCAAACTTATTCACGTTTGAACTTGCTTCCCAATCACCACATGATGTCTAGAGGCACCTCTTCCTCTCGTAATGCATCTTCTAACTTAGCAGGTTTTGTGGAATTGAAAAACTCTATGGAATGATATATCTTTTGAGTCCACATAAAATTGTGTTTCTCCATACTGCTAAGCACTAATCCTCTTTACCATTCCTATGCTTCATGGATCCTATCCTTAACCAATTTTCTAACTTCCTTATGGGCATGTAACCCCACGGTGCTATGACTTTCCTTTAACCCACGAGAGTTGATTTGGTGTCCACAAAAAATTGACTTCCTTAGTGTCACAAAGGCCTAACAAACCTCTATGGAACACTATCTCCATCAAAATTCCACCTAAGTCCATGCTCGATGCTCCCTTATTTCATAGGTTAAGATAACCTATAGAACACTACGTGGTTGCACTCCGTGGAATACTAACTTAGTCTTGCGTGGATTTCTTGAGCAAAAAAGGATAAGTCCCTTTTTGATGGGTTGTTCAAAATTACATGGGGTGTAATTTTGGACAACAATAACAAATATAGATTGATTCAAAACGATCTTTTGATGTGCAACTATAAAGATTGTGAGACTTGTGAGACAAGACGAAAGACTTATTTTACATATACTTCTAATTATTATCCTAATGTAAATAAATATACTCAAAATTTGTGTGTCTACCACTAGAATTGAATGCATTCATCCCATATGTTGATTTAGTAATTGTTGGAGCTCAAAATTGCACCCTGCTTTGAATCATGAAGGATTTAGAATTTTGAGGCAATATGGGTTTGTCTCCAAGTGTGGGACTTGTGATTTAAGACATACCTTTGAAGAAGGTTGGATTCCTCTGTTCTGAGGCTTGAGAAAACCCGTGGAACAAAACCTACTCTAATGTTAAAAGTACTACTCCTGATCCTATACTAACATTTCCAAGGGGCCAGGGAGAGGGAAAGATACATTAAATGAAAACTAAGCTAAATGGGGTAGTGATAACACCAAAATAAGGTGGAACTTCCCTAATTTCAATTGACACAAATGCAAGATTGTAAGATTGGGATAATGAGTATGAACACAGTTCCAATGAAAATAAATAAAGAATATAAAACATGAAAGAGGGTAGAGACATCCACATCAAACATATAATATTTGAAGGAAAGAGAAAGACCACACTTGCATTAATCGGTCCTTTACAATTTACATGTAGATTCAAGGGAAAAAAATCTCCATTCACGAGTTACAGAGGTCGAAAGCATAAAGTTTCTAGTTTCATAGAGAAGAGCCCAAAAATTGCTAAAGAAGAAAATGGGAGAAGAACCCTTATAAATTGTGTAAGAACTTCTATTTATATAACTCAAGGAATAGAGAAAGAGAGGGAGGAGAAAGAATAAAGGACCTCTGAGCTGGAATTTGACCCCCTAAAAACATGTTGAATAAGCATGGGCGTCATGATTTCTTATAGAGTTCACTTCTAGTACAGGCATGGGCTCCCTCCGATGAAAGACAACAATCATAATATGACACCTTGATTCTATTGCATGCCATTAGATAATGTGGGAGGACACCATACTTCATTAAATTTTGGTTATTGGGGTGGTTGGCCCTCTGGTTTGGAAACTGGTGCAACTTTGAGACCTTTCACGGCTTTCATTTATGCTCAAAACCCATGAAAGACTATCACCTTGTCCCACGACTTTAACCACGTCTCTTCAAAATTCTTTCCTTCTGCAAACCTTTGTGGCTTTTGAACTTTCCTGATGTACGAAAATTATTTGCAACACCTGCAAAGGTATAATTCTTCTATACATGACATTTGAATTGATGACCTTTTTCCTTTATCTCATGGCTTTTGTGATCTGCGGAACATTACACTATTAGAAAATCCACAAAACACTAAGTTAGTGTTCAAAAAATTTCAAAATTAGTTTCTCACAACTTTTACTCTTTTACCATGTGACTTGTCAAACTTCATCTCTGTGCATTTTGGATTCTCCTACATGGAACCCATTGTTTATTTCATGGAATTGACCAATTTTGTGAAGCACCATTTTCCCATGCCAAAAAGGCCAACTACTTTCACCCTTCCTTTACTCTATGGATTCTAACCTTAGATGATTTCTCCAAATTTTCGTAAATATACAAATATACGGTTCTCTAATTTGATTTCGACCTACGAGGGACTGAATTCCTTAGTGTTGTAAAGTTCAATAACTTCCACAGAACACTAACATTGCCAAAATTCACCTAATTCCCCAAACTTTTCATTCCTTTTTCCTCGGGTTAGGATAACCTATAGACCATTAAGTTCATATATTCTGTAGAAGACTAAATCAGAAACCCATGCCTTTTCCTGAGCAAAATATGGTTAAGTCCATTTTGATGAGATATTTCAAAATTACAAGGGGTGTAATTTTGCACAACAATTAGGTAACCTCTAGGGGACATATTCCTACTTGATGGTGCATACATGTTTCCTTGAAGCATACATTGGGCATGGAGTCAAACATGATCTTGAAAACTGATCTCAAACCTTCAAAACATGTCTCTCGGATTTATATGAACTTAACATTGATCGAAGATGACCTTATGGAGCTGAAAGAATATGCATTGAAATCCGCTCGAGCTATTTGATTTCTTTCCATGAACCTACTCTAAGATGACATACGTGCATGACTACAAAGAGGCTCCAAAACCTATGTACAAAAAATCAAGATCATGCATGCTACAAGTGAGACATGCATAGAGTGCACAAGAACTTATTACAAACAAGAATATCACCACAAGGATTGAGGAAAAAGTACTCAATTAATTATCAACACACAACAAGAGGAGAGAAACTCCAACAACACACAAAAACAAAAATATTTACAAGATGTAATTGAATAACTCAATGGGAGTGCTTGAGATAAATCCCATTGACTCGGATTTGTAATACTTCCCCATCAATGTTGGAAAACTCAAAGAAATTAGTTTCTTTACAGGAAGTGATGATGTATGGCCCACTCTAAAGTGCATTAAACTTAGAGTGCCATCATGGTTTAGCTCTATATATGTCCCACTTGAGGACCAAATCACCTAATTTGAAATTTTATCGCTTAGTTATCTTGTCAAACCATTGTTTGGTTGACAATTGGTGTTTCTTCAACTTAATCGTGGCAGATTGTCTCAGTTCTTTAATTTCAATAAGTTCCTCCATTCTAATTCCTCTCTCTTCTATACTCTCAAATTCCAATTTTTAAGCCAATTCCAATGAAGTTAATTCAAGTGACAATGGGATCCTAGCTTCTCTTTCATATACAAGTTTAAATGGGGAATTTCCAATTACTTTTTTTGGAGTGATTCTATCATCCCAAAGAGCACTCTTCACTTTAGTATGCCATTGCCTTTGATTAACCTCCATAGTCCTCTTCATGATCCTAATCAGGTTCTTGTTACTCAATTTCACCAAAGTATTACCTTATGGGTAATAATTAGAGGAAGTCTTCAAATAAACTCCATGTCTAAGAACACAATTTAAGATTTTAGAACCTAGGAATGCCTTAACATTATCAGAAATGAGTGTTTGAGGAGCTCTAAACCTTGTTGCAATATCTTCTAGGAAATCAAGGATGACCAATTCAGTAGCCTCCTTGAGTGGTATGGCCTCTGTCCACCTGGTGAATTAGTTTGTTGTTTTCAATACCCATCTGTGACCCACACTTGAAAAAGGATTAATCATTCCTATGAAATCAAGTCCCCACTGAGAGATTGGTTCATCCACTTGAATGGTATGAAGAGGAAGGGACACCATCTTTTTCTTACAAGTGAAAAAGGAACATTCTTTATATTTTTTGACCCATTGATATGCATTTGCGAACAATGTGGGCCAGAAGTATCCTTCTCTAATAATTTTCATTGTTGTAGCCTTGGATGAAAAAATTTCACTGGAAAAACCATCATGGAGTTCCACCAAGACTTTATCTATTTGTTCTCCATCAATACACCTTAGCAGGACACTGTTCGAATTTCTATGGAAAAGAATTCCACCGATTAATACATAAGGAATTGATTGCAAACTCAAGTTCATTATATTTGATTTACTAAAATTAGGATGATAGCCGCTAGTTGCTAGAAATGTTTTCGTATTATTGATCCAGCTGTTACGGCTAGGTTGAGTTCCTTTGTCTCATGGGTTCTCTATATTATGCAAAAACTTAATGTTTAATGGTTCTTCTATGTTGTGCATATGTCCATTCTTCCGTGGGTTTGTAACACTCCACAGATATTCCCTTTGAGGAACTCTCAAGTCCTGTGGATCTTCCATGGTTTTTCGGGCTGTTATTCCTCCATAAAGAAAGAAGCTTCTTGATTATCCTAAGAAAATAAGGCAAGTTGCTCAAATAATGTTCTTCTTCTCACTAATTTTGTGTCCTTGATGGTTACATCAAACTCTATGATTATGGTCACCCATTCAGCTCTCTTCTCACTAATTTCTACCCCCATGATGAAATCTCTCACACTAGAATGTGAGACTAGGAATTTTATGTGGTTGGTGGCTAACATAGAATTGAATTTTTGAGAGCCCACAAGATAGAGAAAATTTGCTTTTATAAATGACTATATCTGAGCTCGAAATCTTTCAATGTTTTGCTGAAGAAGGCTACAAGTGATTAAGCAAAATATTGATAAATGAATAAAATGCCTAATCTAAATATGCAACAACAATGTAAATTAAATATGTAATGAAATATAGATCTGAATCAAGCAAATAAGAAATTAAAATTAAAACCCTAAGTTCAAATGAGGAGATAAAATGACTTAGTTGATTTCACAATTTATCTTGGACTATGTCGAAGTGATGAACTGATGAACAAAGAGGAAAAAGTGTCATATAGAGCCTAAGAAAATTGTACGACTGCAATATTTTCCTGGACTGGGGTGCCTGGAATGGGTCAAGGGAACTTGCATGTGCTGTAAACCTGCTCTGGGAACCTATGACTGCTCAAACCCTTAGAAAACCTCCTTCGTAAGGTCACGAGATGTTCACTATCCTTCACTTCTTGTCATTAGTATGTCGCACAATAATCGTTTATGTCACTGATAACCTGCAATAAAGAAATGACCTGCAAAACCCTCAAAAACACATTAAATCCCAAAAAGAAAATAATACAAATGAGGGGGTGGGCTGTCCTTAGTTGTCAAATGAGTGATCTTATGACTGAGCACTACACTACATTTCAAACCTAATGTAGTTTTATGTGTATGTATGCAGAATTGTTCCCTAGGTGGCTTTTTGTGCATGTCTCACTTGATAGCGAACAAGTAGCTAGATGTAAGAAATATAAATAGATGTGTGGATGAAAGTATAAACTTCCCCTCCTATGAAGTGTATGCATAAATGCATTCCCTTTCCCTTGTGTTGATTCTAGATGGATGCTTGAATACCCTTGATAATGCCTTTGGATGCAACCTTAGGTGGTGATAGCTAATGCTTAGTGCTTCGTCCATTATTATGATCACATAACTTTATATTTATATGATTCCCTTGCTTGAATTTTGTAATTAACCCCGAAAAGGCTAACTACCAAAAAGATAAGATGCCCAAATGGCTAGAAAGGACCCAAAATATGTGAATAAAGTACAAAGAGGTCAGGGGCGCCCAAAGGGGACGAGGGCACCTAGTGCTGGCGTCTTGGCTGGGCACTGGTGTCTAGGATGAGAAATTTTGAAGTATGAAAAGATAGACTTGGCTAGAAAGAGTGTAAGACCAAAAGTGGCAACAAAAAGCAAGAAAAGATGGCCAAAAGACATGGGTTAATTAGTACTTTTCTTACTTAGGAATCATATGAATAGTAGTATGCAATCATGACTAGATAGATACACAAAGTGCATGATTTAGTTTCTACAATAGGCTACTCCAAATCTTCATGGTTCTTTTGAGTGAGAACCACGACTACACTAAGATCAACACCATAAGCATAAAGGATAAATTCCTTTGAAAATTCAGGATTGATGAGTGTTGACATCTGGGTAAACATGAATTTGATCTTAGTGAAGCTTTCTCACCCTTCCATGCTCCATTTGAAAGCTATGTACTTCCTCAGTATCAAGGTGATGGGCCTAACTAATTTTACAAAGTTAGGAATGAACTTCCTAATGAAATTGATCTTTCCAAGAAAGACCAAATGACATTCTTATGAGTTGGCAATGAAAGAGAAAGAATAACGAAGACTCTTTTCGGGTCGATTTCAATTCCATCCTTGAAATAATGTAACCCTAATTTACCTTGCAGAATTACAAAAGTTTATTTCTTAGGTCTTTAGGACACTCCAAATCCTTTGCATCTCTCAAAAACTCTCTTCAAATGATCCATGTGGTTCTAGCCCTACTTCAAGAATATTGTGATATCGTCTAGATAGATAAGGAAGAAATGATTTATGAGTCCATAAAAAGTAATGTCCATTTCCCTGTAAAAGGTGGCACCCGTGTTTGATAAACCAAAATGAATTTTTTGGTATGCACATGTTCCCCACTTGGTTGTGAATGCAATTTTGTATTGGTCCTCCTCTATGATCTTAATATGATTAAAGCTTGAATAAACATCAAGCATATGGAATCTTTCAAATCACGCCAATGTTTGAAGGATTTGTTCTATGGAGGGCAAATGATAATGATATTTTAAGGAAACCTTTTTCAAGTCTCTAAAATCTACGTAGAGCCTTATTTCTCCTTTTTATTCCTAACAGGGACCATATTCGACACTCAAGAGGATTACTTGAGAGGGAATATGTTTTTTGACTCAATGAGTTTGGATAATTCCTTCCTCATGAGAGGCTCAATCTTGGGGTTAACAGGTATTTTTTTGCGTCTGATTGGATTAGCCATGTGATCAAGATTAATGGCATATTTAGAAATATTGGGGTCAAAACCCTTAAGGTCATCATGATTCCATGAAAAAATATCACTATATTTATAACATAAGCAAAAAATAACTTGTTCCTCTTTTTGATCACATACCTTTCCAAGTAGTAGCTCTTTACCTTGTGCAATTGTGTTTGGTTTGCAATATTCTTGACCCACAGACATGCTTTTATTTCCCCCTTGACCTCATCATCAGACTTGAAAATTCCTTCAAGGGTTAATAATCCTTTAGGTTGTTTGTTTTTCCATAATTGAATGATTAGATCACCATAGCTACCTTGCAGACTAGATTGCAAGCTAGAAGAGAACTCAACCTTGTTCTGAATGAATTGGATAATCCTCTCATTATTCTCAAAAACTTGTCAATTAACCTCATAATTTGGGATGGATGGTCTTATAACCACTTTGGCATGCTTATTTCCTTGTATAAGGTCTTTCGTGAGAGAAATTTGAGATCCAACCATTGCCATCTGATTTACTTCCTTATTATGATTCCCCGGCACCACTTGTAGATTGATAGCTTTGAAACTCTCTAGAAGATCCCAAACTCATTGCCTATAAGAACTCAAAATCTTATTTTTAGTCGCACACTTGCCTCTAACTTAATGAATAACCAATTCAATATCCCTAAATATTTGGAGAGCTTTGATTTGTATCTTTGCCTCAATCAACAGACCATGAACCAATGCCTCAAACTCTGCCACATTGTTTGAGCATACAAATTATAGCCTGTGAGCAAAGAATGTTTTTTTTCCATTAGGGAAACAAGGACTACACCCACTCCAATTCCATTTTTGCTTCTAGAACCATCAAAGTACATGTTTCATAATGGATAAGCATTATTGTCTTCTTCATTACGCAACATGGGGATAGTGACATTCTCTTTATGGATGCAGTAAGTGCCCAAACCAATCTCTACAACCGTGTCATAAGGATCAAATTCATAATGCTACTTGGTCCATTCATCTAGCATAAGATCATGAATTGAAATTGATGAATGCACGATTTCAACGCATTTAGAATCATTGCCTGCTTCTCCTTGGACCATGAAATTTGCATTAATAGGAATAGGATCATGAAATTCAACATGATAAGTTGAGATATGCTCAACTTTTGTAAACCTAGTTCCATACCTTGTTCTTAAAAGCATATGAGACCAATCTAAAGAAATATATCCAGCCACCATGGTTGTGCAATCTATGGAAAGGTAGAGGGTGAACAAATGTGGCAAGTCAATCATAGAGATGTCTTGCATTATGGTTAGGCTTGAACAAGCATGAAGAATTAACTCCAAATCCTTGACTACACCCAAAACATGCATTGTTGATCCATCAAGTTGTAATACACCTTTTAAGGCCAAACTATATTAATTTCCCAGGATGTCTACAATTTTATTTGACATCATTGAGGTGCTAGCACCAGAGCCTATCATGCAATTATGTACAAGGTACTTTCCAACTATTAGAGACATGTAGAAAGAGGGAGGCTTAAAAATATCACTAACTTGCTCTCCCTTGTGCTTACAGATGATGACCATGAAATCCACTTTGTGCATGGTGGGTTCAAGAGGTGGGAGCTACTTAAAGGCCTCTTGCAAGAGATCCCTTTGAGATGGGATTGATAGAGCATCCCATATTGTGACATTAAGATTTTTCATTTTCATTTGTTCCCCAATGTTGAGAGGGGTACCCACGAATTTCTATAATGAAGGGGAGGTATGTTCCTTTCTTTTTTGTTCTATTCATAGAATATATTTGATAGGAAAAATTTGTATTTATTGTGGTTTTATAGTGTTTTGAGGATTTTGTGTGATTTGTATAAATTTTTTGTTCTACAACTAATGAGTGATCCGTAGTAGGCTGAGTGAAGCTGAATTTCTGCCCAAGTCCAAAGACTGACTAGAACTATCACGCAAAGTTGGATAAACTAGAGGAGGAGATCTTACATCCATATATCTCTTTTTGGACCTTGTATTATCTACTATGAGAAGTTATGACACGTTAAAATTGCTCGTGCCTTGACTAACCACACAAAAATATTCAAGTCTGAAGAGGATGAAGCTAGGTTCAGGGGAAGCCTCTTATAACTCTTTTGCATTAATCTTTGATGGAGCCACAACTTGTTCTTGTTGATAAAATGGAGCTTAGACCATGATATATTTCTCCCACAAATATTTCATTCCATCCTCACACACGTATTGGTTATGCGATTGATCATAATGATAACACCATTCAAAACCTTGGGCCATATTATTTTAGACCGGAACAATAACTTTGTTTAAGCTAGGAGTTAGCAAAGGTTACAAGTTTGGATATTGTGGTATTCTTGGAAAGTAATTCTTAACAAATATATGATTTGAGCATTGAAATCCTTGTTACAGATAACCCTAAGGAGGGTTAGGGTAATTTTTTGGAGTTTTAGTTTGTTGTCTTTTGAGGGAGACAATCTCATTTGTCAAGTTTTTAAGTTGAACACTAAGGATTTTAATTTCCTCATGTTTTATGGGGGAAACAAATGAGGTGGAAGATGAAGTCAATGGTTGAGGAATAAGAGAAATGGCGGGTTAAGTATCATGTGGTAATTCAGGGAAAATGGGCATTATCAATCTAGGGACAAGTTTTCCTTCTTGGATCAAATAGTTTTCAGCCCTAATGGCTATTACATAAGCATTTCGTAGTTGAATAACACCCATAGATCAAATCATTATTGGTATATCATAATTCAAATATCTAAAAAAGTATGAAAAATGCACCTTGAGGGGTCGGTCTTAGAAGGACTGGAATTTTGTACCATGTTTTCTAGAATCTAAAATTGAAATCCTCCATGAGCTCATTTGGATCCATTTTAATTGTGGTAAGATATTCAAGAAGTGAAATATTGTCTGCCTTTTCATCAAACTATTGACAAAGAGTGGTCCTAAGTTCATCCCAAGTGTGGATTGAAGTGGTTGGTAAGCTTGTATACCATTACAAAGATTTTCCTTTGAGAGATGATGCCAACAACCACACTGTGACATCATTTTCCATGACTACATTTACCGAACAAATGTTTGAAACATCTTGAACGTGCTCCGTGGGTGTGGTATAATTTTTTCCTATGAAAAAGTAAATACTCTTTAAGGAAGCTACAGAGATATCATGTTATGTGGCTAAGAGCAACGAACTACTACTGTTGAAGCTTACAAATGGAAAAATTCTATGTTGTGCCATGAATGGAATGGGTTTGAGACTTTTGATAAAAATTGAAAATGATCTACCTGGAGGTGGAGTTGAAATACTTCTACTTGCAGATAGTGCGAATCTTTGTGGAGATCTTATCTTCTTCTTCGTAGGGATATTTACAGATAACTAAATGGCTCACCTCTAGATTTGTTCAACCTTCTTTGCACTCTTCTCATGAAATGGAAAGGATTGGATTGCTTAAAACCAAGAGATTTGATGTTTGGGAGTCACCAAATTTGTTGAAGGGGTGCATATACATGCAAAAAATACTAAGTTACACACCAAAACTCAGTAGCAATGAAGTGAATCTCGTCCAACATTCCCACCAGGAGTGCCAAAACTGTTGGAGCTGAAAATTGCACTATGCTCTGAAACATGAAGGATCGAGATTTTTGAGGCAACATGGGAATGTCTCCAAGTGTGGGACTTGCAACTTGAGATGGACCTCCGGAGAAGATTTACTTCCTCTATTCCACGTCTTGATAACCTACTCTAATGCTAAAATTACTCTTACTAATAATCATATACTAACATTTCCAAGGGACCATGGAGAGGGAAAGATATAGTAAATGAAAACTAAGCTAAAAGGGGTGGTAATATAACCAAAAGAAGGTGGAACTTCCCCATTTTCAAGTGACATAGATGCAAAATTGCAAGATTGAGATCATAAGTATGCACACAACTCCAATGAAAGCAAGTAAAGAATATAAAATATATAAGAGGAAAAGACATACAGATCAAACACAAAATATTTAAAGGAAAGATAAAGACCACACTTGCATTAATCAATCCTTTACAATTTACATGCAGATCTAAGGCAAGAAATATTCCATTCACGAGTTACATATGTCGAAAGTATGAAGTTTCAAGTTTCACAGAGAAGATCCTAAAAATTGCTAACAAAGAAAATGGGAGAAGAACCCTTACAAAGTGTGTAAGCACTTCTATTTATACAACTCATAGAATAAAGAAAGAGAGGGAATAAGAAGAAGAAAGGACCGCCGAACTAGAATTTGACCCCCTGAAAAAGTATTGAATAAGCATGGGCACCATGATTTCTTGTAAAGTTTACTTGTAGTACAGGCATGAATGCCCTTCGATGAAATCCAACAATCATAACATGACACATTGATTTTATCACACGTCATTAGACCATGTAAGAGGATGCCATGATTCATTAATTTCTGGTGGTTGGGGTGGTTACCCCCCTGGTTTGGAAACTAGCGTATCTTTGAGACCTTTTGTGGATTTCATTTGTGCTCAAAACCTGTGGAAGACTATAACCTTTTCCTGTGGATTTCACCGTGGCTCTTGAAATTTTTCCCTTCCATGGACCTTCACAACTTTTGAACTTTCCCAATGCATGAAAATTATTTGCAACACCCACGAAGGTCTAATTATTCAATCCATGACATTTGACCTAATGACCCTTTTCCTTTGTCCCATAACTTTTGTGATCCACGAAACACTAAGTCAATGTTATGTGGATTTAAAACTTAGTCACTCACAAATTTTACTCCTTTTTCATGCTGCTCCTCAAAATTGTTCTCTGTGCATCACATCTTATCCTACATGGAACCCATCCTTTGTTTCATAGAATTGACAAACTTTATGAAACACCATTTTCCCATGCCGTAAAGGCCAACTTCTTTCTCCCTTCCGTTTCTCTGTAGATTCTAACCTTTGTTGATTTATCCAACTTTCCATGAATATACAACTCCATAGTGTTCTAACTTGACTTTGACCCATGAGGGACTAAATTCCTTAGTCTCGTGAAGGTTCAATAACTTCCATAGAACACTAAGATTGCCAAAATTCACCTAGGTCCCTGAAATGATCATTCCTTTGTTTTGTGGGCTAGGATAACCCGTGGAACACTAAGTTCTTATATTTCATGGAAGACTGAATCAGTTTGTGACATATTTTCATAAAAAATATGGTTAAGTTCATTTTGATGAGTCAAAATTTCATGGGGTGTAATTTTGGACAACAACAATAATATATTTTCTATTAAAAAATCAATTCCACTTAAGTTGATATAAGGAATAATATAAATTGGTCACCACATAGTCAGAAAATATATTAGCTTTAAAAAATGGGAGTCATGTCAAATTACCACAAAACATACAAAAATATCTAATTGTTTAAAAAATAGACAAAGTGTTTTCCTTGAATGTGAAACACAATCTTTTAACTTCACGTCGAATTCTGAAACATGCATGGTTAAAATATTATGATTCAAACCATGTTAAAATCCAACTTCCTACATGCAACGAAGAGATATCAGTAATAGGGCTATGAATCCAACTCTATTAGGTGAAAAAGTTTCGATGTTAGGAACATGTTTGGAAATTTTGTCGTGTGTAATAAGTTTGTGTCGATACTAAAATTGACTTATTGGCTGGAGACGAAGGAGAATACACCAGTGATTCAAAACTTAATGAACCTGGACTAGAACAAAATATTTCTAGTAACTTAAGCACTTTATCGATGGAAGATATGATTGATGGTTGGTTGTCTATAAGGATTTTGGTGATAACTGCAGTGTTCATACCAAAATGTAGCTTTGAAAAGAACTCCCCATTTTTATCATTGATAGTGAGAAACAAAGTTATCCACTGAAGGCTAATATCATTAGATTCACCTTTGAACTTCAAAATGTCCCTAACATAATGTAAACCATGTGCACATGGTATTCCAATAGGCTAGTCTGTAGAACCATCAGGAGAACTTGAAATTTATTGCAAAACACATCGTCATTTGGTGTAAACACAGTCATCTCACTATTAATGAGATCCCACTCACAGGTCTTCAACATGTTATTCTACTTTAGCAATCAAGCAAATCCCTTGTTCCCATTTTGTAACAAAACTTCATTGCTTGATACACGAGCTTATGTTATATCTATTCATAAACAAGTGTGTGTGTGCGCGTGCATGTGTGTGATGTTACATAGATAAATAATATGATGTAAAAAAATAATATTTTAATGTGTTTACCCCCCTTGTGTGAAGCCCACAAGTAAATATACAAAGTAATAAGTAGTGCTTATCAAACATCGACTAAAGCACATATTAAGTGCAAAAAAATAGGGGAAACAAGGGATTTTTTAAAAATCAAATGGGAAGAAATGTAAAGTTTAAATGGCCATGCACATGGCTCTACATACTAGTTGGAATTGGACTCTACCTTGACCACGTCAAATGTGAAATTTGAACCTGTTTAGTTGTATATTTTTTCATTGGTAACTTTGTTATTATCATTCTCGGAAAAGGGAAAGGCCTAAGAAGAAGCATACCTCACTTTTTTAATACTATAACCTCCTCTCCATATGTCAACAAAAAATACATTACCACTACTACACTTGTTCTATTATTTTCATGGTGGTATGGGTTCCTTTCGAGGAAAAATATGAGACTGGAGTCCTTTATCTTGCCATAGAAGAGTAGCCACTGGAATGTTAGGATCGAAACACAAATGAGCAATAAAATATAATTAAAATAGAAATAAAAGAAGCATGCAATCATAAGATAAACCCAAGATTTAACATGGTTCACCCAATTTCAGCTACATCTACTAGAAACACGTCATCCTTCTCCTTTATTTAGTCTTGAGGAATACAATATAATTCTCTCTCTTTTTCAAATATACCAAAGAGTAAATCCATGCACATATATATAGCTTGTGCACCTCTTTGTACAAGATTGCTTCAACCACAAACAACCTAAATATCACATGCTTATAAAATTTTGCTTCAACCACAAGTAACCTAAATATAACATGTTTATAAAAATAATAACTCTAGTCTATTAATAACAACTCCAGTCTATTAATAAGATAATGCTATTTTTATCCATGGCCATGATTTCCTCCCCAAAAATAAAACAAAGAAAACCCAAATCCCACTTTAACTTGCAATCAGGCTCCATAACTTCAACAATCTCCCACTTAGAGACTGATTGTTGCAACTGGACCACTTGTTACAGCTCACCCTCGGACTCTTCTCTAACTTGTTTCTCTTCTTTAGGATCAATCTTGAAGACCTACTGAAGATGAACAACCTTCCAAATTCTCTTTTGTCACCGTCTTTGTCAATATATCAGTAGGATTCTGACTTGTATGGATCTTCTCCAACTTTAGTTGTCCATCCTCCAAAACTGATCTAATAAAGTGATACCTGAGTTGTATATGTTTGGTTCTCGAATGGAATGTTGAGTTCTTTGCAAGATGAATTGCACTCTGGCTATCATTGAATAACATGCAATCCTATTTCTTCTTTCCCAACTCTTCCATTAACCCCTGCATCCATATCATCTCCTTTCTTGCTTCTGTAATAGTAACATACTCTGCCTCTATAGTAGACAAGGCAACAATCTTCTGCAGTTTAGAAATCCAACTAACTTTTATGCCATCAATAGTGAATACATAACCTGTGGTGCTCCTCCTACCATCCAAATCTCCATCCATGTCTGCATCAACATATCCATGTAAAGAAAAATCTGACCCTCCATAACACAACTGTCTGCTATTGGTCCCTCTCAAGTATATGAGAATCCACTGGAATGCATTCTAGTGCTCCTTTCCTGGATTACTCATGTATCTGCTGATGTGCAACCATCCCATGCCACCCTCACATGGGAAATGTATGGTCTTGCCCTAGCATACTATAATTCTATACATATAAAGAGGGTTCTTATCCAACTTCCAACTGAAAGCATATGGAACTCTGGACATATATTCAATCTCTTCATGTGTTTTAGGACATTGTTCTTTACTCAACTTGAAGTGCCTTGCCAACGGTGTACTCACTGGTTTTGCATCTTGCATCCTAAACCTGTCCAACACCTTGTTCACATACTCTTCTTGAGACAAAGTCAATATTCTACTCTTTTTGTCTCTATTGATTCTCATGCCAAGAATTTTCTTTGTTGCACCTAAATCCTTCATAGAAAATGTATTGATTGGCTAACTGTCTCTTTATCTCATTTATATCTTGCATGTTTGACCCTGCCACTAATATGTCATCCACATACAACAACAAGATAATATAGGTGCCATTATCTAGTCTTTTAAAATAAACACAGTGATCAGAATGATATCTAGAGTAACCTTGTTCTATCATGAACATGTCAAATCTCAAATACCACTGTCTTGGAGCTTGTTTAAGGCCATACAAGCTCTTCTTCAATTTGCACACCATTTTTCCTTCCCCCTGACTTCATATCCTTGTGGCTGGTCCATATAAATTTCTTCCACCAAATCACCATGAAGATAATCATTTTTTATATCTAATTTTTCAAGATGCAAATCTTCCACTACTACCAAATTTAAAACAGTTCTAATGGAAGTCATTTTAACAAGAGAAAAATTTTCATCAAAGTCTATACCTTTTTCCTGTGTAAATCCCTTCACAACAAGTCTTGTCTTGTATCAATTTTTGCTACCTTCTTCTTCCTTCATCCTACAAACCCACTTGTTCTCCAATGCTCTCTTTCATGCAAGCAATTGAACCAAATCCCAAGTTTGGTTGTGTTCCAATGAGTCAATCTCCTCATCCATGCCATGCTCCCACTTTTTCCGTGTTTCTACCTGCATTGCTTCTTCAAAAATTTCTAGTTCTCCATTATCTGTCAATAAACAATAGTAAAGCTCATACGAAGATAATCTTGCAGGAGGTCTACTTACCATGGTAGAACATCTCACAAGACTTTTTGGAGTTTGAGGCTCTTGTTGTTCTTGCCAATTTTGATTTACAGAATCAACACCGACTATGTCAGGATTGATGCCAACTTGTTGATTTTCCAGCCCTTTGAGCACTTCTCTATCTTTTATCTCATTAAGTGCTACATACTCGGACTTTTCCAACTTCTTATCCTGTAGTTGTTCCCTATACATAACCCTTTCATTGAAAATAACATCCCTACTCCTAATGATTTTCTTCTCATCCAAACTCCACAACTGGAATCCAAAATCATCAGTGTCATACCCAATGAAATTACGCTTCTTTGACTTAGCTTCTAGCTTGGTCCTATTTTCTTTATCAATGTGAACAAATGCTTCACAACCAAAAACTTTCAAAAAAGAATAGCTTACCTCCTTACTGGTCCAAGCCTCCTCTGGTACTCCACCTTCTAAAGCACTTGAAGGTCCTCTGTTTATCAAGTAAATAACTGTATCTATAGCATCCGCCCAAAGCTGTAAGGGCAATCCAAGATGCAATCTCATGCTCCTTGCACGCTCCGTGATAGTCTTATTCATCCTTTATAATGCACCATTCTGTTGTGGTGTTCTTGGAACCATATTCACCCTACGGATTCCATTCTATGAGCAATAGTTATTAAATTCATTGCTACAGTACACTCCACCATTATCTGATCTGAGACACTTCAACTTCAAACTTGTTTCATTCTCAACCAAAACTTTCCACTTCTTGAAAGTATTAAATACATCAGATTTCTTCTTTATACAGTAAATCCAAACCTTCCTAGTAGTATCATCAATAAAAGTAACATAATATCGTGAACCACCAAGAGAAGATACCTGATTTGGCCCCCCACACATCCATATGAACATAGCTCTAACATGTGCTCCTTCTTGGTTGATCCAACCTTGAGAAATATCACACACGCTTTTGTTTACCTTACACACAATGCTCACAAAAGTCCAGGTATATGTTTTTCAAAAATGACAACTTTCCATGTGAATGTAAAATCTTCATCCCCTTCTCTCACTCATATGGCCAAGTTTGTGATGCCATAGAGTTGGGTCTATACCTATAGTAGCTAAAATAAAAGAGGGATCAATACTAATATTGAATAAATACAAAGTACCTACTTTCTTACCTCTTGCAACCACAAGAGCACCCTTGGTAACTTTCCAAGTATTTGTTGTAAATATAACCATACAACTTCGTCTCCTAATTGCCCTGCAAAAATTAGATTCCTCCTCTAGGCTATGAATATGCCTGACATCTCTATCAACACCCAAGTGTTACCATTCTGCAATTTAACATGAACACTGCCTTTTCCAAACAATGTTACATGGCTCATCATCACCAAGATATACCTGCCCAAAATTCCCTTGAACATAATCTTGAAAATACTGTCTATGAGGAGTTGAATGAAATGAAGCACCAAAATCTAAAACCCAAGATTCTAATTACTATCCAAAGAAAGAATAAGAGCATCTTGTAACACATCACCTGCTACGTTTGTCTCGTTGTTCCCTTCTTGTTAATCTTTCCCTGATTTTAAAGACCAATTTTTCTCTGCATGTCCTAATTTTTCACAATTTCAACATACCATCCTACTTCTAGATTTAGATCTGCCCTTCTTAGACCTTCCACGATGTCTAGAACTTTTTGTTTTTTCCTTCTATCTTCCCCTGTTCTCTACACTTAAAGCATTACCATATGACTCACCTATGCTTTTTCTTCTCATCTCTTCACTAAGAATCACACCAATAATATCATCAAACTTTAAAGTGTTTGGACTAAAAACAAAATTGCTCACAACCATAACCAAAGTATTCGAACTTTTAGGTAATGAGCACAAAATCAAAAGAGCCCTAACTTCATCATCAAAACTTACTCCTACAGAGCTTAATTGATTAGTAACTGTGTTGAATTCGTTCAAACGATCATTTACTGAATCACCTTCTGACAACATATTAAACAAACTTTTCATGAGAAATACCTTATTGGAGGCTAATGATTTTTCATGCAATTTACCTAATTTTTCCATTAGATCTACCGTTGTCTTTTCCTTAGAAATATTGAAAGCTACCGTTGCTGCCAAACACAACCGTATGGTTCCCAGTGCCTTTCGATCAAGAACATCCCATTCTTCATCTTTCATAGCTGACGGCTTCAAAGCTTTCCCTTTCAATGGTAGATAAAGATCTTTCTGATAAAGGTAGTCCTCCACTTGCATCTTCCATAGCTTGAAAGTTTTGGCCGTTAAACTTCTCAACCATGAACTTGTTATCTTCTATCATTTCTCCTACTCAAACAAGGAACCCTTCCGTGAGCTTTTTCTGCCAAAACAAAATCCTGTTCTGATACCAGTTGTTAGGATCGAAATATAGATGAGCAATAAAAGCGGAATTAAAACAGAAATAAAGAAGCATGCAATCACAAGATAAACCCAAGATTTAACGTGGATCACCCAATTTGGGCTACATCCACCAAAAACAAGTCAATCCTCTCATTTATTTAGTCCCGAGGAATACAATACAATTCTCTCTATTTTTCATATACCGAGGAGTAAATTCATGCACACACACATATATATAGCTTGTGCACCTCTTTGTAAAATTTTGCTTCAACCACAAGTAACCTAAATATCACATGCTTATAAAAATAACAACTCCAATCTATTAATAATATAATGCTATTTTTATCCATGGCTAAGATTTCCTCCCCAAAAATAGAACAAAGAAAACCAAACTCCCACTTTAGCTTGCAACCAGGCTCCGCAACTTCAACATGGAACATTCAAACGTGTTTGTAACCACAAATTAAATAAAGGGATCCATACAAAAAAGTACACTACATATAAAGACACGCCAAAATGGAAATATGATGTCCTCCTGATCTTCACCACATGTACGACAAAAAATTTCAAATCACTGATTTTCTACAATGATGTCAACGAAGGGAATGCCTATCTGTATAATTATTGCTCGATGGCATTTATAATGTAACTAGCAATCTCACATGAGTTGCAAAATACGATGGAGAGGATAATACTATGTCTATATAAAAGTGTTGGACATCGCTTCAAATACTTATCTTTACAAAAACACCCACAAGTATGCATTCACCTTCTATCAATTAAGCAAACACCAGCTTGCTAAATAAAGTGTTTCCTTAGTAATATGAATATGGAGACCCCTATAATTTTTGTATTGAAATGTTAACCATTTGTAATATTAGAGGATGATATTATTTTATTCCTTGTGCTTAGTTGTTCCATTTTTCATAATAATGCAAGGTTTTAAAGAAGGAAGAGAAAGAAAAAGAACAAACTACAAATTCCATAATGTAAACTATATTTCCATGGAGGATCAAATAATCCAGCATACATCATGATTTCAGTGTATACATAATATAAGCATTCAAGAATAATATTTATGTGAACTATTATTATAATGGGTATTAATCATATATTAAATTAAAAAAAATTCACACGAATGAAAGGGAAAACTAAAATCACATACAAAAATAGATTTGTGCATCTTTTCAAAAGTCATATGCTTATATAAACTATGATGTTACATAGACAAAAATGACACACATCAAACACATGATTATATTAAATGCATACCCCTTTCTCACAGCCACACAAAATAATATTTGAAAACTATAAATTAAAATAAAAACAACTGAGATCTTTGTGTGGTTATTAGAGCCTGTAACAACAAGAAACATATAAACGTGCACATCCTCCATAGCCAAGAACCTTCCCGTAATTTCTAATCGGCACCTGTTGTTTGGGGCCTAAAAACAAGCACAAATCTCTCAACTCCCACATATCAGCTTTTAAATGGCGCAAATCTGAATTTAAATGGAGTAGATCAGATTTCCAATGGTGCAAATCATCTTTTGATTTAATGAAAGTTATGTTAAAGAATGAAATGAGAAATAAAAATGAAGAAACCTATTTTTTTGTGTAATAAATATTATGTATGGTGGTGGAAGAAAATCAATGTGAGTGGATACAAAATTTAATTCTAGGGTGGCCGCAACAAGTTGTTTGGGATTGTAGCAATAAAGCTGGTGACGAGCTACAACCAAGACTAGCAACTCTCCATAGTTTCAAATATTTTTTGGCCACCCACATAATTTTGTAGCTGCCTAAAGCACATTAGTTTCAAATATTTTTCTGGCTTCATTTATTGACTAATACTTGGAATGAAACTCTTTGTGGAAAGAAAACAAACGTAGGAAGGTCCGTCTAAAAAGGTTAAGTAGGAAGCCGGGGAAAAAATTTGCTGGAAAAGAGGTCACCGAAAATTCTTCATCAGAATTTGACACATTCTAGCAAGGGCATCTTCAAAGGTGGACGCCTCCGGTGAATTACTGGATCAAAGTTTATTATTAAGATATTACTTGAAAATTATGAATTTTGACATTAAAAATTGGAAGAAATAGTTATGGTCTTACTCTATTGACATTAGAAATTGGAAGAAATATTTATATAGTTTTATTCTAACACATTTTTCAAATGTTTTTAAAATTGGCAATATAAATTAATAACTAAATTAATATCATAGCAAATATTAATTGATTACATTCATACCAATAAATAATATACGCACATATATACTAATACATAACTTTATAATATAAACACATAAATAGACTAAATGCCTTATAAATTAGTTAGGCTTACTCTCATATAATTAACTAATAAACACACCAATATTATAATCTAGCATACATATCTTACATAAATCTATGTAAAAGATGTCGAGAGGTATCATTCTCAAGATGTCTATATTAGTTTTAAGACATAAGTGGAATAGGTGCCTTAAGAATGATACCACTCAACGCATTTTAGATAGATTTATCTAAGATATGTATGCTAGTAGCACTTGTTATTGTGTTTTTATGAGTCTATTTGATTGATATTTAACGTGTTCTTCAAACATGGATACAAGCTCAAATCATATGTACTTTGAACCACATATGAAATTATATTGATTTATATTTTTCTAGTAGTTAGTTTTTAAAGGAGAAAAATTAATTGTTAATAATTTCTTACCCATATGTTCTTTTGATGTGTGTCACCCCAAGGATTCCACACATGTATAATTCCATTAAAATATTTTTTTACAACTTTAACTTGATCATTATTCTTCCAAGCTAAAGCTTCCATATTTGGTGTTCCATCCAACCATAAGAAACCATGCACGTTGGAAGAACCTCTATGTTGTCATTCATATGTACACCAAAAATATTTTATCTCATAAAATTTTGTACTGTCTCTTTTCAAAACATGAAATTTTGGATATGCATATAATGAGAAACTATATGAGGATGATCAATTATGTTTTATTGTTGCACTCTCTTATGCTTTGCATGGATCTGTAGGTGGAGTTCTTGGTATCAATGTATGATGTTTTGGCTAATATAGATTAATATAAAAAGGATACTCCACATATGGTAAAAGTAGAGAAATTATGTTGGTCAGGGAATTCGGCCCTGATAGGGTTTCATGTGTGTGTTAGTGTTATTCCCTTTGTTTTCACTATGTGTCCTTAGCCATACTAGGGTTTTCCTTGCGGTCTTATCATAGTGTTAGTCGGTTATTTTCCCACTGTTAAGGCAGTGAGTAGCCTATAAAGGGATACCTCTCCATCTACTGCAACGACTATTGCAATTGGTGGTGAAAATGGGTCGCAATCATGCTCAGAAGTTTGTGTTGAAGGTCTACGACAAAGTATGGACTTTGAATCAACCCTAGATGTTGTGATTTATGATGAATTCTTAGACCCTGTTATCAAATGGTATTGTAACAACTGACTTATTGTTTATCTCTATGGCCACATTCCCTCTAAATCATATATGCATAAATGGGTTAAAAATCCAATGCGAGTCCAACGATATCCTAGTTTGAGGAATTTGTTATCTCACCAAGGGATTTTATCTCTTTTCAATTCGAGAGCCTTCTCAAGTCTAAGCCCTCCTTAAAGTTGCTTGTTGGTATTTAGGAAACACCCTTTTGGTGCTTTCCTAGTGGACTCTCAAATTTAGCCCCACCGGCCAGGTTTCTTTGAAAATATCAGTTTAGATCAAGCTTCCTGGACTCCCCGTTCATCTTTGGTCTTTCCTTCCAAAGATAGTTAAACCCATTGGCAAGGTGATATGCTATGAGTAGGAGATATTTTTTACGTCCGATTTGATAAACGATTTTGTGTCGAAGTGGACCTTGCGTAAGATATGTGGGACCACCTAGATATTCAAGTGGGATCCTTGTGTTTCTCTCAAAAGGTTTTTTATTTCAACCTCCCTGACATTTTCTTTTGCTTTCAAGCCCCAGACCATCGCATTCATGAATTTCCTCTTCTAGCTCGTTATAAACTTATGACAACACAACCTTCGGTGTTTAAGCCTAAAGGGGATCTACCGACTGATGGTTGGATTGTAGTCAGGAATAAGAAGGCTTCAGGTGAAAATCCACTTCTGTGGTGACCCCTTCTCCTTCTCCTTCCCCTCTTCTGTCCAAGGATAAGTTGAGTCTAGGTCCTTCCCCCTCATTAGTTTACATTCCTTCCAAGCCCCTCACAGAGCTAAGTTTTACCTCCATAAACATAAGTTTCCAGGAATTTAGCTTCAACGTCTCTACCTTTGAGTCACTCATGCAGTCCACCTCGAGAGGTGTCCCACAGATCGCATGGAGACAATGGGGTTAAACTCCAATCCATTCATGTTGATATTTCCGATTCAAACCAGATCTCGCTCGCTAATAATATTTCAATCCTTGGCTTGGAGAATGGAGTTCCAGATGGTCGGGGGAAGCTTGACGTGTCTGATTTTTCATGAAATTCATTTCTTGGAATATTAAGGGTCTCACATATCCCTCTCGTAAGTACTCTGTGAGGTTATCTTGTCAACATTTTAGTAACTTGGATATTATTTATTTACAGGAAATTAAAATATCTGGTTTTTTCTTCAAAATACACTAACTTGTATTGCTCCTGCTTTTTTGCATTTTCATACTCTGCATATTGATGGAAAAGGTGGTGATAGTATTTCCATTGCCCCAAGATTTTCGGCCATAATCACCTCCTTGGGCCATGATCCTTCAAATTGGGTTGTGTGGATGATTATGACGATTATTGATCTTTCTTTTAGTATTTTCAATCTTTCTGCTCTTAAGGATGACACATTAAAAACGATATTATGGAAATGGTTAGATGATAGCTTACCTCTTGCCTATTGTTTAGTTTTTGGTGACTTTAATACTATTGAACATATCGATGACAAGCTCGGTGCCCTACCTATGCATTGGTGTGTCGGCAAGTGTGTGGCTTGGTATTACTTTAAATTTTTTTGGTGGCTTTCCAATCCTCTGTTCTAACAGTGGCAATAATTTAAGTATCAAACTTTGTATACTTGGACCAATATTCGAGAAGGATGCAATCAGGTATTTAAAAGGATTGATCATCTACTTCTCTCTCAGCAAAAAATATTTGATTTTGACACACAAGGCCTCTCCCTTGTCATGGTGTGGTCAGATGTTATTTTTTTAGATCATTGTCCAATCTCTTTTAAGATCATATGGTGCAGGGCCCCTTTCAAAGTTCCTTCAAATCAGTTCTTTCTTAATGTCTCCTTACTGAGTCATTCGGGGGTGGTCCCTTCATTGCTAAAGTTTGGAACATGGCACCATGTCTGAATTTTGTTTCCAATTGGATTGAGTGGTGGGAAGCGACGATTCAACGCACCATCTAATTCCTCTACCGATTTGGTAAACAAGTTTCTCGAGTGCATAAGCGCACAGACTTGGCTCTACACAAAGAATTCTGGAGGGTTTATGTTCTCTTAGAATCCAATCATTTTGGCACCTCTCTTAAATTACAGGCTGCCAACATTAGGTATAAGCTCAAACTCATGGAATCTCACTCGGCCTGTGCCGCTCAGATCCAACCAAGGTTGTATTGGCTCAAAGTGGGAGACAAAGAATCCAAGAATTTTTTCAAATTTCTCCATGCCAAGTATGCTCATGAAGAGATTAAAGCTATTCAAGTTCCTCAGAGTCAACTCATGGATTTTCCCAATAACACTAACGCTTTTCTAGAATACTATCAATTAGTTTTCCAAGTGCAGGAGATTACTAATGAGCAAGTCACCATGATGCAACCGTGTATTGAGGTGGTTCATGTAAAACTCTTTTCTTATGATCATGCTCGATGCAATTCCCCTCTTACTTTGGATGAGCTTCATGCTACTCTTTTGTGCTTAGCCGATGATAAATCTCTTGGGATGGATGACTTTCCTTGTGAATTCTACAAAGCCATTTGGTCTTTTGTTGGCCCAACTTGCTTCATGTCTATAATGAATCTCTCCAATCTAATTCTTTAGGGAGCTCATCAATCAAGGTAACATCAAGTTTATCCCTAAATTTGGCAATCTTGAACTGATTACTAGTTGGCGGCCTATGTTTTTGAATGTTTCTTACAAAATTATTGCCAAGGCCCTTTCTCTTCGCATTGTCAATTTGTTACCTAAGATTGTTCGACCTGATAAGATGGGGTTTGTCAAAGGACATTATATTCTAGATAATCTTATTGCGGTCTAGGAAGGAATGAAATGGGCTTGAATGTCTCTGTAATGGCCCTTATTTCTTAAAATTGACTTTGAAAAGGTGTATGATTGTATTGAGTGGCCTTTTATTCTGGTCATGATCAAGGCTTTAGGTATTGGAAGAATTGATCTCATTCCTTATAAGTATCTGTGATAATAGTGTTGGTTTTAGACACGAAATATTTGGATCAATGTAGTTTGTTTATGTAAAACCTGGTGAAGATTATGCCAACAAGGAATGTTGCACATAACATTCAAAATCATTTTGATTACGTGAGCAGTGTTGATGGAAATATTGGTAACCCATCTTCATCTCACCTTTGTTTGAGTTGTAAGGTGTAGAAACATTTTATAGTTTTGTTGGGAATCCTGTTTTAGGCTCCTCACTTCTACATGAAGTATTATGTTTGATTTACACAGGGGCTTGAGATGAAGAGTTGTGCAAGTGATATATTTGCATCCACTACAAGATGAAGATGCAAAGAGATGCTTAATGTTGGCATTGGATTCAATATTTATGGTATTGTAATATGATTTACACAAGGATTTAGGAGACAAGAACTCCATCTTAGTGAATATATAAGATGAAAGTCTATTGATGTACTTCAACACCTTACATTTCTTTGAGATATGGTCGTCCGACCTTGAAATTTGGTCATGAAATTTAAATTAGTGCAATCTTTCACTGATTATACTTTGTCACAAATATTGGAACTTTATATATTCATCCTTAGTGTTTAAGGGGGTAATACTACTTCTATAGAGCATTGAGGAAATCCTACCAAGTCCAAAAAAGTGGGAAACATTTTTCATGTTGTACGCTAAATTTCTACCACTAGTGTGACACTAAAATAAACGTATTCAATGCCAAAAAAGTGATCTTATCTTTGTCAATGAAGTTTTTGAATGAGAAGTAGCCTCAAGTTAGCATAATCATTTATCCAACACCGTATCATCAATATTTCCTTTCAACATTAGGATATCAAGTTTCACTTGGGCCGTGAAAGGTATTTGATGCTAAAAACATGTGGGAGTTGAGTGGGAAAAGAAGGGTGCTCTTTCTGCATTGAGTTAAACCATCAACTAGTGGAATTAATTAAAGGTTTCATTGCATTCTGCCTCCAAATCATATTAAATGAGATTTTGAATATCTATGGTGACATTAGGTTATCTTTGGGTATAAGACATCTTTCTCTTATCACGATGTTCTTCTAGGTAGTTCGGAATTGACCGACTTCTTGTAATTATGTCTCTCTTTGCAGTTACATGTTTATATGAATAGAAAAGGTAAATATCTATGCTATGATACTAATTATTTGTTCCATAGATCCTAAGACCATGTGTGGGGGTATAATCTAATGCTAACTAGAGTAACAAGGATTATAAGAGTGTGCACGAGTTATTGAATGCAATGAACTAAACACACACCAATGAAGAAGAAGATTATTTGTAAGAAACACAACTTATATTCATAAATGGTGAATAGGGTAGTACAAAGGTGTAAAAACAATGAGTAGGAGAGAGAGAGAGGAGAGGAGAGAGGAGATAAGAGAGAGCTATAGCGAGTAGGAGAGCGAGAGAGAGAGAGATAGATATCGATCTCTAGTACTCCTCTATCCACTAGCTATAGCTCTCGATAGCTCATCGATACTCGCTCTCTCTCCTCTCTCTCTTCCTTCCCTGCTCTCTCTCTCTCGCTCTCTCTCTCTCTCTCTGCTCTCCTTCTCTCTCTCTCCTCTCGGCTCTCTCTCTCTCTCTCTCTCTCTCTCTCTCTCTCTCTCGCTCTCTCTCTCTCCTCTCCTCTCTCCTCTCTCTCTCCCTCTCTCTCTCTCGCTTCGCTCTCTCTCGCGCTCTCTCCTCTCTCTCTCTCGCTCTCCTCTCGCTCCTCTGCTCCCTCTCGCGCTCGCGCCCTCCGCGCCTACTTCGCTCCTCTCTCTCTTCTGGCTCAGCTGCTCATCTCCTTTCTTTCGTACACTAATTTTCTAGACTATTCTGAATGAATATCAAATAGATGTAGGCTGGAAAAAAATCAAACAAGATAATTTGGTGTGCTTTGAGTGAGGGCTAGCTCTATTTTTAGAATACATTCTACCTCTTGAGATGGTATGTTATAATTCATATGACAAAGGATATTACAAATGGAAACAATTGTTGAATATACGGTTACTACCATTCTATCTTCTCGTAAGTGTAGTTTGGATCCAACAGATAACATGTCATGATGATACTATGACATGACTTGGTGTTGGACATGTCATTTGGCGTGTTATTATGATACTCTGACATGACTTGGTGTTGGATGTGCCATTTGATGCAGCGCTTGGAAATAAGGTGTTGACCAATGAACAATGGTGTGAAACAACCATGCAAAAATATGCAGCAAAAAATGACATGCAAAGAAGAAAGCCTCACGTGTGAATATGTGTGAGAAAAATACAAAGGCTTGCACACCATTGTACAAACAAAAAATGGAGTACAAAAGGAAAATTGTGAGATTGCAAAATCCACAAAGGTTATAAGGTGCTAGCATAAAACTAAAGAAACTATGTGTGTTGTGAAGCATACATAAACACTTCAAATGATTACCTATCTCACACATGTGACAAAGTAGGCACACATGACACAAGAGATTATATAAGGAAAAGTGCTAATGTACTATGAGACTTAGCTAAGGAGACTAAGTGTAAGGCAAGTTGTTGGTGAGTGGAAAGATGCACATGATGGAGCACAAAGCTTTGTGTAGTACTATGAGATTATGAACAAGCCATGAGATTATGTGAAGGTGGTAAGGAAATCCACATAGAAGGGGCAATCTGTGAGGGAAGCCTCAAACACTTGAGTGAATGTTGTGAACTACTATGAGGCTTTGTCCTCGTCGTGGGATGCCCTGAAGATGATGCCAAACTCTGCAAGAGAATTGTAAATACTTTCTTGGCTATGAGATGTTGTAAGGCTACACACATATTATAATATTGTATTGCCCTTGTACAACCTAGATGCTTTGAAAAATTAAAAACATTATTTTCCACTGTTTTGGTTACTCCACAAAACTAGTCACATCTCTACAAAAGTGGGCATTTAGTTTTTTCGGCCCTTTTGACCCCAAATTTGGTTTCCTTGAGTTTTGTGCCTTTTTTGGTTTTTCTTTGTCATTATGTGTCAACTTGATCAACAATATGGTCTTAATTTGAATTCAAAAAGTTTAAAAATGCAAAGGTGCATTAATATATTTAGGACAATGAATGAGTGATAGAAAACTAGTTGCAAGAGTGATATTTAAGCTATTAGATCTAAATGCATTTTATTTTTGAAGTGTCACTGTGCCAAAAGTTGAATGCAAGCATTTAGAGATTCGTTATAGTTTATACTAGTTATTTGACAGACATTTGAAAGATAAGGGTTGGGATACTTGCATATGATTGTTGACTTGCACTGAGTGTTACTTGTGATTTTTTCAAATAATAAAGGCCTTGATATTAATGGAGGGATAACACTAGTTCCCATTAACCTTGCTCGTTTTTATGGGTTTTACAACTGAATGAAGTCAATTTTCTAGTGATATGAGACGAAACCAGACAAACTAAGACGTGGTCATATAGATTAAGGTATGAAGAACAAATTAGTGAAGTGAAATTCACGTTAGCCAAATAATACCATTTTTGTAAGAAGATAACCATTTGTTGTATCCCACTAAATTGGTAAGATCTTAACTAAACTGGTCATCATGATTTTAGAGTCTAATTTTCATGGAAGTCATTCATCATACCTTTTGAACACATTTTTACAACTTGTGATTAACAACACCGTCCATGTTTATGAATTTCAATGTATTAAGATCTTTTAACTTTAATTTCCAAAGTATTTTAATGGTTTTATAATTTCCAGTAACCTCTTTTGTACTTTCCCTTAAATCTATTTCCAACATATTGTGATTAGTTTAATGTAGTAGTATCTGCTTTCCATATTGATCCATTGCTTTGATTAAATTGTTCAACATCATCTCTTTACAAAAATTCATAATGATATAAAACAATTTTTGTACAAATAATCACGATTTTAATTTTTTTTTTTTTTTTTTTTTTTTGGTATTTCAAAGGGATTAATGAATACCTAAGGTCCGGAGTTTTGAGGAACGACGCTCTAACATAAGGTGAGCGCTATCGATCAACCTTATTTGGAACAACATACACATAAATCGTGATATTTGAATTCACAATGTGATCCACCTAAAAGGGTGACCGAGGATTTTAGAATCTACAAACAATTTAAGATGCATCTATTAAACTTAAATATTTTTAAAATAATTGAAAGCTGATAAAAGTATGAATTCTTTCAAGTATTTTGCACCAAGTATGGAGCCGACTTTTGAGATGAGCATATCAGATGTCACAATGGGTTCGCTGGATTTAAGAGGAGAAGGCTTATTTCGTATATAGTGCGGTTACAGTTCCTTAGTAATATCTTTAAAAAAAGAGAAAAAAGACATTCATTTCTGTCATAGACAACAATTTTGATCGTCATCATCGTTTATCCTCATGGTGGAAATCCCGCTGGAAGAATGGCAGACTCTACTGATAACCAGCATTTTCATAATAGTTTTTCTATTGGATATATGGAGAGCGCGTTCAAACATAGCCCATTGGATTCCAGGGAAGACGGTCATTTTGGGTCTCACTATCCACCTGGTACATCTGATCGGTGTCTTCAAATCGATGCAGTCCACTGCAAATAAGATCAAGATTTATGGAGCAAGGCTTTCCCTCTATATATTTGCAGGGTGTTTACTTCCAGGGATGGCCATGCCGGGATCCATTTCTCGCTACTTCAACATTGCAACCATTTTTGGAAGTTTGGGTTTCCACATTGCCATGGAGATTAAGAAAAACTATTATGTGTGGAAGGAGAAGAGCTTGAGGAGGTTCATCGTCTATCATGGGGTTTTGACAGTTTCCATTACATTTCTTTTCCTGTTTTTAACTTTGGTGGTTTTAGCGGGGAAGGCTATTCGTGAGAGGCTGAGTATAAGCATACCCATTATTTTATCACAAAATGATGAGAATGAAAATGTTCCAGAGGATGTGTGGGAGAGCTTTGAAGTGGAGGTGCTCAAGACAAGGATCATAGCCAGGGCTTGTCAGCCTGAATATGTGTTGGCAAGATCATTGTGCAGCACAATTGCTGCCTTCACAGCGTTTATCTGTGATGTGGTGTTTGTGTTCAAAGTTGTGTATTTGAAATCTGTTTTTGGTGATGATGATGATGGGGATGATGAAGGGTTCCTGACTGCCCTGATATTTTGGCTTCAGTGTGTTTTTATAACTATTGGGTCTGCAGTAATTTTCTACAGATGGTTGATGGCTGTGTTTTATTTTTCAACTTCTTCTTGGAGGAGGTCAAGAGATTTCATCTTTGTGGAGACCTTTGCCTCTCATACAAGAGTCTGTGCTCTGGTGTACAGTCATTACCCAAAGATTTGGTATGTCAGCAGACAAATTCTGGCAATGTATATAACAATCAGCCTGTGTATGCCATCACCCATCTTGAGAACAATGTTGTGGGGAACTTTGGCAATTCTGTCTGCATTTCTCTTTCTTGTGCCCTACCTTGTGTTGTTCTTTACAGCCATGTTAATTGGGTTTGTGTTGATGGTTGTGGTGTTATTGATGATCCGCCTTCTGTTATACATCAGCATATTCTGCTGGTATTTGTCATCCCTGCTTGTATTTCGCAGCAGGATATTGGGGCGGTTTCTGTTTAGAGTGGACATGGATGTTTGGAGGTCTGTGAGCCAGGACAGAGAGTTTGTGAGATATAGACAAGCTTTGGAGCGAGTTTGTATGCCTGGAGAAGTTCCTGCCAGTCTCTGGATAGCTGATGGAAGTTCTATTAAAAAAACAAGGCTTTGTTTTCATGAAGCTTATCAGAAAGGGCAAAATTACACAGAGCTGATTGCATTGACTATAAGAAGTGTTGATGCAAAACATGGTCCTAGAAATTATGTATATATGCTTGAGGAAATACGTTCCATGGTTTTTAAGGGATATATGCTGGGTATGAAGGAGCCCATTTGGAAGATGACTGCATATTCCATAGTGAGGGTTATTAAGCAAGTATGGAAAGCAGCAGGGGAAGAAGAAGATGACTTTGTTAGTAATGCTTACAATGAAGCAAGAGACCTGTTGGATTTTGTAGACAATCCTGAGAAAGCAGGGCAAGACCCAGTGTATATGCTTGGAGGAACTTATAATGGTGATGAAATTGCATTTTTGAAAGCAGTGAGCAATGCCCCATTCTCTGAAATGATTTTTCCAACCCAACAAAATTCCCCAGTACAAAGGTTGTATGAGCATTGCAAAAATAAGGTGTCAGCTAAGGGGATGAACCCACTTTTGCCTCCTCAAACAATAAAACTTAATGCTGCACTTAATTCCATACAAAGGATGTTTGGTGAAGCTGAGAAGGTTCTTAGAAAAGAACACATATTGGGGGAAAGCCCCCAAGCAAAAGCAGGTTATTCAGACAGGTCCATACAACCCAATTATAGCTTGTACATGGTATGCAGATTGATCTTGGACAATAATAATTACATTAATGTAAGGGATCTTCTTGATGAGCTAGAGTGCTTCTTAGGAGATGTTATTACTTCCTGCATGTTCGAGTTACCAGATGTGGTGGTGAAGTGTTGCAGAAAATGGGCTGCGAATTTCGAGGAAGAGAAGATAGTGAAAGCAATCAATATAGCAGGGACTGCAAGGGGAGTAATGCAGAAGTCTGGACTACAGCTGAGGCGAACATGGCAACTAAGGGAGCCTCCTGCTGAATGGACAGTCAACCTCACTGCTCTCCAACCTGAAGGGGCTGAAGGTTCCGAACATGACAGCACTGAATGCTCTGAAACTGCCTAATTAATGTTTTTCATATGAAAGAAGTGCACAACTAAGTGGGGGATACTCTAATATATTGTATCTGTTCATGAAAGGCACAAGGTTTTCAGTCTGATGAAACAATCTTAGGGATATGTTGTGTAGAAGATTTTGAGATCAACTTTTCAGATCATACTCTGTGATTCAATATTAATATAACAATTCAATAATAAATCATTGAGTGTGCTTATCTCAAAATCTTGTACATAATTTATGGATAAAAGATATAAACAAGATTTTGAGATCAATTTTTCAAATCATTTTTATGATCTATTCTCAACATACTTAATCTGATTCTCCTACAATGTTATTTTAAAGGAAATATAGGAGTCTGTCAAGTTTTTATATCTTGTTTCTAATTTTTGATTGGGCATGTTTAGCTTCTGAAGATCAACTCATTTCTAAAAAACAAATAGACAACGTAGTGTGTGCTTGATTCTAATCTAGAGGAGCATGAAAGCCTCATATTAATTGGTGGGTCTGGGGCTTCAATCTGCCAAAGAGGCGGGAGAGTTTTGAATGCTCAACTACGGGTTGGACTAGCAACTCACCTAGGCCCCATGACAAGGGCTACTTATATTTTAAAGAAATGTAATTTTACAAAGTTCAATTGGTTATGAATTTAATAACTTTTGTGTTTGCTTTTTGACTTATTGATTGAACTTGAGTTTTTTTAATACTAATTATTTGCTCCCTAATATTCACCCATCGATTTAATGGTTAGACGTTGTGTTTATTATTCTTTGGTTTATGAATTTAATAATGTTGTCTATTATTATTTATATTCATTTTAGATGTTAAACTTAATCATATAAAATTCAATAATTTACTTGAAAATTATAATTTATTGGTCATATGATAGAATTTGGAGACTTTTTTTTCTATAGAGATTTTTAAAAAACCTAATTAATGATACATTTAGATTGAGGCCATACGCCAAATATCAATGGAAAATTCCCCAACAATGTAATAAAGTTATAAATTAAAGTGGCATGCGACACATTTGAGATAGGCATCATGAGATTGACATCTCTTATTATTTTTTATATGTATGTATTCAAGATATTTTCGTGTTTTAGTGTTTTCATGCTCAAGGATTTGAGTTTTGGGGTCTTTGAATTTTACTTTTAAAGTTTATACTTTCTATTTTTTTAGCTTTCGGGGGAATTTTATGAGTTAATTTTTCTGAGGGGATTTTGTGTTCAAGATTTTTAGGCATAATGTTCTCGAGTTTCAAGGTTTTTAGGTTTGAGGATTTCAAATTTGAGGTTTTAGGGTTTATGGTTTATCATGTTTTTGGGGTTACTAATTTCAGGGCTTTCATGTTTTGGATTTCGATTTTTGGTTTTGTGAGTTTTGGTATTTGGGTTTCTATATTTGTGGTTTTAGGTTCAAGATTTTCAAGCTCAAAGTTTTCAAGTTTTGGGGTTTTTGGTTTTCAAGATTCCAACTTCAATATTTTTGAGGTTTTTCAAGTTTAGGGCTTTTATGTTTAAGGTTTTGGGTTTTTTTGGTTTTGACATGTTTTCTAAGTTTTTGAAATTCAAGGCATCCAATTTTCATGTTTCAGATTTTTGACTTTAGTTTTTGGATTTTAGGTTTCGAGTTTTATGGGCATTTAAAATATTAATGTATTTTTTATGTTTTAGGTATTTCCTTGTTGGGGGTTTTTTGAGTTATTGATTTCATATTGTAGACACTGAAACTTGGTCTTCAACATTAAAGCCATCAGTTTTGGCACACTTTCTTCCTATCCGATTACCCATACAACCTCTTAGCCACCTCTATCTTCAAGTTATACTTATGTAAGATCTTAATCTATATATGAACACCTTAGAAATCATACATAGACAATCTACAATCCGCACATCCTTGTTCTCTACCTCTAAACAATCGAGTCCACCTTAGACACTACCATCCATTGGTAGTGCCCTCTTCTAAGAGTAGTGTTCTAGAGTAGCAAATGATCAATTTTCAAATTGGGCACTTTTATTAGAGTGGCCTAGGATAATTCATAGTTTGGCTATAGTGAAAAATTAACGAAGAGTCACCTAGATATATAGATGTTTCCATAGGTCATTACCATTCATACTCTTGAGAGGCACCTTCGAGATCACTTTGCAGAAGGAATATATATATATAATCTTCCAAGAGTATACCTAAAGTAGTCCACTGAGCTAAATTATGAAGTACATAGTGTGAAATTTACATGGATCCAAGTGTTAAGGATCAAACAAGGGATCACTCTAGATTGCGCATTAATTTTATAATTGCACATTCATATAAGTGAGAGCAATATTCTCAACTTGATCCCTCTTCAACTTGATCACTCTTCAAGTCACCAAGCATTGTGGGGGTGTTGAGGCCAGTCCATCCTTAAAAATTTGAATATATTTTAGTGTAAATTGTTGTTTGAATGCATTGTTAAGATTTGAACAAATATTGATTGGATAATCTTCATCACGTTAGATAACATTGCCTAAGCACCCTAAGCCTATTATGCCCTTAATTTATTACATGTATTGGGATATGTGTAAATGATTTGTGGCTAACATAATCTCTTAACTAGTCTTGTCACATCTTTCCATGTTTTCATATTGTTAGCAGGGTCGACTCATAGATTAACTGTATCTTAAGGAGGGTATATATAGGATGTAGGGGTTAGTGTTTAGATCATCATTGGTTAGTGTTATGTTGTCTATCAAACATCAAGTACATGTTTTATTTTGTTATTATAACTATGAATTACGACTACTATTCTATTTATGTGTTCAGTTATGTGATTTTTTGTTAAATTAATCTAAGTAATGTTATTACAAATGATATTAAAGATTTGATTTAGGCACAAAAATTGCAATTTTTTAGGCCTAACATTTAAGGGTTATAGGAGTTGAAATATTAGTTTGCGATTTGGAAAGCATTTGGTAAATTCTATCACCATAGTATTTCTCAAGTTTTTTTTCTTATAAAAATGAAGTGAAAAAATATTTTAAAAATTTTAGACTCTTGAACATATTAATAGTCATTGGGTTCATCTTGGCAACATGCACATAATGTTACCATCCTCATGTAACCCTATTTTTAGGAACGTTTACCCTTTTGTGGTAGTTGTCACTAGAGTTGTCTCGAATAGATGATCACAATTGTATATTCCAATGATAACCCTATTTTGACCCATAAAACTAGACCCTAAAATTTAAACCCCATACACTAAACCTCAAACCCTGAATCCTATACCTTGAACCCTAAAAACCATGGCAATGTGTTCAACTAGAGGTTATGCCACAACAAGAAGGAAACCGAGGAAAGAAGAGGTGGAGTTTGAGTTAGAGGTATTAGTGGAAGTATAAAAAATCTAGGAATATGTTTAAAACATGGTGACAAAAGAGTATTTAAAACATGTTAGTGATCAATTTTAGGACAACTTAAACATGTTACAACCACAAGTGGCATCTATTTATACATCTTTGGTAAATATGTAATAGCTGGCCAATAATTCTACTATAGGGAACAAATGATCTTCTAGCAACCCGGATATGAACATGACATCATATGTGCAACTTTGATGGGAAGAATCTAGTAATTTTGATCAATCAAATGGAGAATACATTTGATCTACACCAAAATCCTTGTGTGAAAAGGTTGATCCTAACATTTTTGTATCTAGAATCAGAGCAATTCATCTGGTATATATGGTTGAGTGTTAAAAATAAGAATAAATTCTTAACTATCATGTGGCTAGTGTTTATTGATGAGCTTCATATGCACTATAGAAATAATACAACAAAGAAATACTTTAGTTAGCTACAGATTATATTCAACAAGTCTTGAACCCATCCTTACATATGGAGGACATCATAAAGGATAACCTCAATGACTTATTTTTGGGAGGGCTCAAAGATAACATAATGTTTGGTATTGGAGTCCATTATATTTTCGTGTACGGAAGACAAAAGAGATCTAATTAAAAGGAAACCATTCTTCATGAGGAGAGAGCATAATACAACATCATTTTCTTATCCTATAAGGCTGACTCCTTAATTAATTGAAGAGAAAAAATCAAAAGGATCTTGTTTCAACTACGACCATAAGTATAACTGAGGTCATAAATGTGTAGAGAAGAAATTGTTCTAAATTGAAGGTGTTAATTAAGATAAAGAAGATTATAATATGGAGGGTGACCAAGAGGAAGGTCTAGAAGGGGAATTTGATTATTCCCAACCAACCTTCTCATTTCATGCACTTTATGAAATTATTACTCATCAAACCTTGAAATATGTGGGTTTTTAATAGAAACCAAAAGTCACAATATTGATTAACTAATGGAGCATGCATAACTTCATCAAAAATAAATTATTCACATACAAGTTGAATTGTTTTGTTTATTTAGATCCATAATTTTAGGTCATGACTGTAGATTGAGGTATATTTAGTTTCTCTCGGAAATTCAATAATATCATAATATCCATGAATGAGTATAACTTATACTTTCTTATGTTTTCCATTCTAATGGGCAGATAATACATCATTCTATAATTACAATGGATCTTTACATTTGGAATGATTGAGATGAATTTCTAAGAACTACTCATGTATTTTCACTCTAAGGGAAATACATTTTAACTTTGTGGTCTAGACGATATAGTGAAAAAATGTGATTCTAGCATCTTTTGAGGCGAGTTTAAGGTAAATCTTTATGGTGCGGTGGGGTCCTCTTGCTGCGGTTGGGTTTGATGCACTCCAGAAGCGCGATGATAGATGGTGGCCGCATCACTTAGAATATCCACCTCCCTTATCTGGTGCTAACACCATCCCATTGGGATGGAGGAGTCACTCACAATGGTCTGCCAATGGATGGAAATAGTCCTCTTTCCCACCCAAATAGTTTCCAAAATGGAATCGTCAAAAGGGGAAGGCTTCCTCCCCTTTAAATGGAGAAGATTCTCCCTTCCTAGAAGCCCTAATTCTGCTCAAGATGAGAAGTACTTGAAATCAATCCAATTCATTCATTGCGGATCAAGGGGAGTCTTTTGGCAATGGATCTTCATTGCATGGTTCACCAGGATGCGCTTGGGAGGCTCCAAAATGGTCCACTGAGGATATATCTCATCATAATTTAGCGCAAGATGGTAAAGTGGTGCTTGGGGCCGAGGACGTTTTGGAAGGTCAAATTACCCTTTACAAAAGTAGGGAAATAATTGCCAAATTTATAGGGAATTATTTTTCTACAAGTGAAATATCCACTTGGTGTGAAGAGCAGTGGGGATTGGGTTTGCAAATCTGTTTCTTAGCTAAGAGTTTTTTTCAATCCTCTTTCGCAGTGATGTTTAGAAAGAAGAAGTTATCCTTAACAGATCCTCACTTCTTGCCAAGTGGGGCCTTCAAGTCAGGAATTGGGTCCCAAACCGGGACCCACTTAAGCTTGCTACTGAGTTTCAGTAGGTGTGGATTCATCTTTATGCTATGCCTCTGGAATATTGGAACCCTAAACTTTTGTCAAAAATTTGTGGGAGTCTGGGAAAAGTCACTCAGATTGATCCTAGGACTTTAAAAGGATCTTTAGTTGCCTTTTCCAGAGTTTGCATTCTCTACGACCCTGTCAGGCCTCTTCCAGAATCCATCTCTATTCAGAGTCCAATGGGCACATGGGTTCAGAAGGTGGAGCTGGAAACTGTGTCACAAAAGTGCTTCAAATGTGATAAAATTGGTCATCATCAATTGGAATGCAAAGCTCCCTCCAAGCCCTTCGGGTTGAAATGGATTCCTAAAATTCCACCTGAGGTCCCACTTGATCTGAATCCCATAGTACAGGAGTCTCCAAGGGAGGTTGTCTCTAAATCGATCCCGACCCTTTCTCCAAATACACTTCTCAAAGAATCCAAAGAGTTGGTGGAATCAGATAAGCTCTTCAATACGGTCTAGGATGGCATGGAAGCAGGTCGTGACACCTCCATAGAAGAGATGGATAACTGGAATATTATTAGGGATAAAAATCAGACTGAGCCGCAAGGAGAGATGAAAGGGACTGAGGAGTTCCCACTGCCTTTGCATGGTTCAGTCTTGGCTTATTCTTTAACAACATTTCTAGGGCATGTAATATCTCCTAAAGTTGTATCCTCAACCCCGACAGGTAGGCCCAACAATGAGTCCAGGACTGTTAAGGAGATTACAGAATCAAATTAGTAACTATTTCCACAAAGTAAGTAGGGACGGTCCAACCCTCCTGAAGAGAAAATGAGGCTCTTTTCCTGGAATGTTAGGGGCCTCAACACCCCTAACAAACAATGCTTGGTAAAGTGTTGCATACTGGAATAGGAGGTTGATATCTATCTCCTTCAATAAAGTAATATGTTTTCTGTTGATTGTCTGAAATGTGACATTTCCAACCTAAAGGGTTGCCTTGAGCTCTCAGTTGATTCAATGGGTGCCTCAGGATGATTGGGGATTTTCTGAAAAATCAATAAGGTTACGATTTCTCTTTTGAAATCCAATAATAACTTTCTCTGGTGCAAGGTATAAGTTCTTCATCTGATATCTCATTTTTCCTTTGCAATATTTACGCTCCGAATAGCTTGATTACTAAGAGGAAGCTTTGGTTCGAACTATTAGAGGACCTATCAGCTATGGATGATTCATTAATTCTCTTGCCTGGGGATTTCAATGCCATCTCTTTAGATAGAGATAAGAGGGGGGAATCAACAAAAATCCACAATCCCAAAATGACTCATGCTCCTTTATTCAGAATTTGGATCTGGTTGATTTGGAACCCAAGCATGGGTGGTCTACCTGGACCAACTAGAGGTTCAACTTTAGTAGTATCATGGAAAGACTAGATAAATTTCTAGTCAATGAAACATGGCTTCATGATCATATCCTTTTGGAAGGTGATGTTCTTCAAGTTTCAGGCTCTAACCACTTCCCGATCTCGTTGAATATCTCTTTTGACCTCCCCCCGAAGAAATCCCCTTTCAAGTTTGAATTAATGTGGCTAAGGGATTCAATTTTATTTTATATGATTAAGTATTGGTGGTCATCCTATCAAGTCATGGGTACCAAGATGTTCATTCTCTCCCAGAAATTGCAAAAGCTCAAAGGTATATTATTGGTTTGGATTCGTTTGCACTTCAAAAATATTTTTGTGGAAAAAAAAAGAGAATTGAATCAGAAATAAATATCCTCAATGAGCATATTTGTATCAATGGGATGGGTGAAGAGGAGTATCTAAAGGAGAAATATTTGATTTCTGAGTTAGGAGAACTTCTCCTAAGAGAAGAAATCTTTTGGAAACAAAAATCTATGGAAAACTGGTTAAAAGAAGGTGACCAAAACATGAAATTCTTCCACTCTTCCTTGAAGGCTAGGTGCAACATCAATTATATTTCCAAGCTTAAAATGGTAAATGCTGAATGGATTTCAGAGTAACAGGGTATCAAGGATGCTGCTATCTCCTTCTTCAATGAGTTGTTATTAGGTGATATCCAGTCTCATCGTCAGCATCAAAACTCCTTGCTATCTCATGTTTTGATTCTGATCAACGAAGTGACTAACTCCAACTAATGGCTCCATTTTCTAAAGAAGAAATTAGGTCAGTAGTCTTTTCCATGGAAAGAGATAAAGCCGCTGGATCAAATGGTTTCCCAGCAATTTTTTTCTAGGAATTATGGGACATAGTAGGAAACGAGGTCTGGGAAGCTGTTGAAGAATCTAGATCGTCTCAGAAAATCTTGGGTGTATTGAACCATACCTTCATCTGTATGTTCCCTAAAAATCTTCCAGTTGATTCATTGGATGACTTCCATCCCATCTCCTTGTGCAATACATCCTATAAAATTATTTCTAAGGCAATTTCCCTTAGGCTTAGGCCTATTTTGAACAACATAATTTCCAAAGAGCAGAGTGGCTTCTTGCAGGGTCGGTCCATATTCGATGGCATCATTCTTTCTCATGAGCTCATCCACTCCTTATCTTGTAATCACACCCCAGGTATACTATTGAAGTTGGATTTCAGCAAGGCCTATGATAGGTTCAATTGGCGCTTTATTATCTAGGTAATGCTCAAGCTTGGGTTTAGTGAAGTCTTTTATTCCTAGATTTTCAGTTGTATCACAAACCCTTCCTTTTTGGTATTGGTTAATGGATCTACGGAAGGAATTTTTCTAAGTAACATGGTATAAGGCAAGGTGACCCCCTTTCTTCCTTCCTCTTCTTGTTGGTTGTTGACACACTTAGTAGATCCTTCTTAGAAGTTGTATCTTCTAGGCGGTTGTAAGGTCTTAAAGTGGCAGACAATGCAGATCCTTTGTCGCACCAAAAATTTGCAGATAACACTTTCCTCTTTGGTGCTACATAGGTGGTCAAAGCCAAGGAAATAGACCGTATCCTTAATTCTTATTCCCTAGCTGCAGGTCAGGTAATCAGTCTTCCTAAATCCTTAATTTTCTTCTTCAATTCGTCTATTTTTGTGCAAAGGTGAATCAATCGTATTTTGGGCTTTTCGGGGGGTTCCCTACCCCAAAAATATCTCGGAATCCCTCTTTTCTTAGGGGCCAGGAAATCCTCCTTGTGGAAGGATTTATTATCAGCTTTCGAGAAAAGGCTCACCTCTTGGAAAGGAAAGTGGCTTTCATTTGCACGTAGAATACAACTAATGAGATCGGTGCTCAGTGCTTTGCCCATTTTTATGATCTCGGTCCTTCAAATGCCTAAAGGAATTTTGCACCAAATTGAGAAAACATTACGCACCTTCTTATGGCAAGGCACTGGCTCGGAGAGAAAATTTCATCTTGTAAAGTGGGAGGATGTCAAACTTCCTAAGGATCTAGGAGGAGCCAATATTTTGGACTTGGGCCTTTAGAACATGGAGTTAGGAGCCAACCACATATAGAAGATACTCTCTAATCCCTCCAGTTTGGTTAAGAAAAATATTCTTAAGAAATACCTTCCAAATATGTGCCCAGACAATATTTTGTCTCTTCACGAGTTGCCTAAGGGGTCCCATATTTGGAATTTTATTAGTTCTTGCCGAGTGGTTTTTTCTTCTCTTACTTCTTGGAAGATTGGGAATGGGGAAAATGCAAAGTTTTGGGAAGAATCTTGGGGAAGTCTTCCTAACATTTCCCTCACTCAAGATATGGAACTAGTTAAAATCGCCACTCAAGGGGCTTGGGGTGATAGGGTGGTGGACTATGGTGATCAGTTAGGGGATGGTTCTTTTTTTTGTTAGAAATCGATATAAGATTTGGATGTTTCGCAAGCTACGAAGGAACTATACAAGAGTAAACTGAGTTCACATAGAGCCTCCTTCTCGAATGAAACTGATTGGGTCATTTGGCTCGACAACAGTTTGGGGTAGTATTCTGCCAAATCAGGTTGCAACTTTCTTCTACATCTTGAAGGGCAAAGGGTCTATATCCTGGTCAGGTTGTTGGGATGTGAATTGTATCCCCAAGGCTGGTGCCTTTTGCTAGTTGGTTTACAAAGGTAAGATTATTACTTAGGTTAGGAGAAGAAGGTAGTGTTTCTAAGGTCCTTCCAAATGCTTGCTTTGCAAGAATGTAGAAGAAGATGTGGATCATCTGCTTGTTCATTGTCCTTTTTCTCATCATATTTGGAACTGGTTATGTTCGAAACTAGAATTGTCATGGGTAGCAGGGCCCACTATCAAAGCTATCTTGGAATCTTGGCATGTGCTTAAGAAATATATTTCCCTGGGCTCCATTTGGGTGTGCAGTCCTTTCCTTCTCATCTGGCACATTTGGTGGAAAAGAAACTTGTGTCTTTTTAGATGTTCCGTAGAGAGCTTGTAATCAGTTATCTTGAAGCTTGAAGTTGCCATTTCTAAAAATGTAATTGCTCGGTGCTGGAATCCCTCCAATTTCTATAGTTGGGATGCCTTTATTAGAAAGTATTGGCATTTAATCAAGCTACCTCCTCCAAGCTCACTTAGCCAGTTTGGTTTGTCAACTTCTAAAAAAAAAGCACTTAGAAATCAAGTTAGACGGTCTCCACCTCCCCTGGTTTTTGTAAATTTAATTTTGATGGTGCCTCCAAGGGGAACCATGGACTTTCGGGGGTAGGGTGTCTTCTTCAAAATGATTCAGGTAAGTTGTTTTGTGAAGGTTCCTTCCACTTGCCTAATGGAACTTGTAATCAAGCCAAATCACAAGCTCTCCTTTTTGGCATCAAACTAGTAGTGCAAAATATCATCTCCCATATCCTTATCGAAGGGGATTCAATAATCATTACTCAAGCCGTCATAAAAGGTAGAGCCCCAAACTAGGCACTCAACTTTTACATATCCAATGCAGTTTTTTAGCTCTCCAAATTGGATTCATGGGAAATTCATCAAATTTACCGAGAAGGAAATCAAGCTGCGAATTTCCTTGCCAATTTTGGTGTATCTCAAAGCCCCCTTTCCCTTTCATCCAATGATTGTGGTGAGTGGCTGGGTTTGGCTTCCATTTTGGAGAATGATGCACTCTCTCATGTGGCAAGGTAAATGTTAGTGACTCTTGCCGCGTTTACTTTAATGGCTCTTTTTTGCCCTCTTTCGTTTCATCCTGCCTAACTGTCTCTAGCTTCTACGAAATTTTCTCTCTCAATATGGAATTTGGACCATTTCCTGGTCTTTTTTGAGGGGAAAAACACAAGAAATGGAATTCTACGGGTTTATTATGTAGACCCGGTTGAAAAATGTGTTTCAACTCGACTCCATCCAGGTTTGTAGGGCCATTGAGGCCATTATCAAGACTGATTATATTTAGAGCTCAAGACGCCCTCAGGTTAATGCAGAAATTGCTTCTCTTTTTCTGACCCACATGTTATTGATTGGTGAAGACAAAGTGATGACTATCATAATTCACTCTAGCATCTCTCTCTCTCTCTCTCTGTTTATCTCTTTATGCTTGCTTGGAATCAGTGCAAGCTTCCCTTCTTCTTTGGGTTACTCTTTTGTCACACACACCTAAACAACACTATGACACACCATTTTAATCTAAACACACTCCTCTAAGCTAACCACACTTTGAGACACTTTAGGAACTCAATTCAAGACAGGAAGAACCCATCCCAATTATCAAGAAGCTATGACTTAACCTAGGACATGGAAGTTCCTTGTAGGTTTGGGCATTAGGCTTGTAGCCCTTGGGACAGTCAAGTTTGATGAGAACTAACACTATACCCCTATTCTAGAAAGGAACCATGCACTTTTGGACACCCATTTTGACCCTGCAAAACATACTACAAGATTGATGGAGGATTTTTAGGAACATTAGGCTTATGTCTCCCTTTCTAGACTATCCCAATGATGGAATTAGGTTTGTTAGACTGGGTTTAGTATGAAAAAATGCAAAAATGATCAAACATACTCCATTCTTCTTAGAATCTTGTTCAACAGAGGTAGATAGGTGTGTGAAACTTGCTCATACCCTTGGGTTATCTTGGCAACTTGTCAAAAGTGAAGAAGTTTCCTCTTTGTTGACTGTATTTATGCAAAAACAACCTATACACAGTGATTTCATGGTTGGAAAGGTTGTGGAGTATTTCATGACCCAAAACTACAGGTGCAGGGTCGTTTAGTCATGAAAATGGTGTCATGCAATTTTGGAGACCTCTCTCAGCTTGTGGTTTGATATACAACGAGCCCTAGTTCACCATTCCAATACATAAAATTGCTTGGTTCGCATGTGTGGAGAAGTTTCAAAGGCTAAGAAAAATTGAAGAGTCATGTCTTTTACCCCTTAACATACTCCAATCATTAATGTCGGGTTTAGTTACTCTTCTCGAGCTCTGCACATTGATGGCTCTCGGCTAGTCACAAAAATAGGGGAAATTGCAGGTTACAGTCTACTAAAACCTCACAAAACGTTATTCAATCACACAAAAATCATTGTCATCATTTTTATTCACTCTTAGAACACTGTTACATTATTTTGCATTCGAATCCCACTCCAAACTTCACACTACTTTGTCATACTCATGACTGCAGACCCCCTAATCCATGATTTGCTCCTATTTTTGCTACTTAGACCCAACCACCACTAACTTTAGCTAGGTCCCAAATAACCTAGATAGATTTTCCTCTCTATTCTCACTCCCATCTATCCTAGGAGAGGGCTTAGAGATATTTTCCTGAAGGGAAAATATCTTCATGCCCATTTAAACCTTTATTTTTTGCCTAGTAATCCAATTTAAGCATTATTTAGCTCATAGAGCTATTTTACAAAATCAACACATTAAATCAAATGAAATGGAGGGAAAAACATGAAAACATCTCCTAATCCCTCTCACACAATAAATTAACAATTTTACCTATGACATAGATTTCTACTTAGGATGCTCCTGCATCACAAAGCTAAGGCAGTTAATATTGCTCGCCATTTCATTCTTCCTTGCCACTTGGTCGGGCTGGAAGAGGCAATTTGGGGGTTCTCTTTGCCTTCCTGCTTCGTGCTCGATGGGGTAGACGTGAGCTTGAAAGCGGTGGACAAGGATTTGGTTCAAGAATTATAGAGGAGAAATAAGGTACTATGGAGGTTTGCTTTAGCAGTACATATGAAATGTAGATCCAAGGCGACAGAAGGTGCTTCCATCTCTCAAATTGATTTAGAGGATTTCGACAAGCCTATAGATCTAATTCCCCCGCATGTGACTTGTCTTCAAGAGTGTGGTGTATCAGAATACACTCTTCTCCTTCAGGTATCCCAGCAATAAGCTCATATCCGTTGCAGTAGCTCCATGCTTTTCCAAATTGCTCTTGCTAAAGGGGAAATCTTATGCCCCAAGACTGAGATTGTTGATGTATCTGGCTAATGGTAGAAAGGCCTGATAATATAGTTATTATATATAGTTTTTGGTTTTTTGGACTAGGGTGAGATAATTTCACAATGTCATATCTTATCACCCTTTTTTCGCTATAGATACTGGTTTTTTGTATCAAGGTGGTAGGTTTTTATGGTTACTTTGTTAACCACCCTGCCATTTTCGAATCTTTTATACATACTGTAAAATGGAGGAGACCCAAGAACCCCCCGGTTCATACCTTCAGTCAAAAGAATTTACCTTATATAAAAAAATAAACTTTGTGGTCTACGAGAAAAAATCTCCATTATTAGTTAGTTTTCACAAAATGTAGAAGATTCTCAAGAAAGTATTAGATGGATTCATGGCATAATCATTTTCCATGGAAGAAATTCTAGTGAAAACATATACAATATCATATTTACAAACAATTATTGATCACCACTTAGTGTTTTTTTGGAGAAATTACAAAATTTCTACCACCAAGAAGAGAGCATGATCATACCATTCAAATGATCCCAAGTAGTCAACCACCCAACATACCTCCTTAAAGGTACCCATATGTCCAAAAAGAGTGAGATTGAAATGATGGTGCAAGAGATGTTGGAGGAATTTATAATCTAATATATCCAAAGTGCATATTGTTTTCAAATTGTAATGGTGTACAAGAAGGATAAGACATGTTAGATATGCCCCCATTATAGAGAACTCAACATGTACACTATCAAAGAAAAGTTTCATATTTTTGTAATTGATGATTTATTAGATGAGCTACAAGGGGTTGTCTATTTTACTAAGATTGAATTTTCATTTTTTTTATGAAAAAGATATTATATTATATTAATTCAATACGATACAAGATAAATTTCAACAAAAAAGTGTGCGGTATAAGAGCACACCCCAAAACCATAAAGAAAGCTAGGCCAAGACTAGGAGAGCACGAAAAAAACTATGCCGAGCCTAGGAGAACACAATTATTTAGGCAATGCCTAGAAGAGAGTCAAGTCAAGGAACAATAGAAAACATGCCCAAAGTGGGCGGATCATGATCATCTGACTAACCCGAGCCAAGTAAATCCTTGCTAGAATCAGGGAGATCCTAGCCAGTAGGATTTTCTTCTTCTAGGTCGGCCTCCCTACGAGTGGGGATGACGAGGTTGAGATGAGGAAATTTAGCAAAAGATAGTGGTGATGGCAGATTCCATCCATCAGTAGTCTATTGAGTGGCGACGATAGGAGAGCCCCACCCAAGCTGGGGAGCCGATGACCACCAACCCTGCTGATGAGTTGGCGATGTGTTCAATGAAAGGTTTTGCAAAAGCTATTGAAATGGGGTAAGACCCCAAAGCTTTGTGCAAAGTCCCTCAATGGACCATATGATAAGAAATGAACAAGGAATCCTATTTGCATGTATTAAAACTTGAAATAAACAAGAAATCTAACAATATCATTTACCACTATTCCTTGAAAGCTTAACAAAATATGCCTACTAAAGATTTAAAGCAATCAGTTTTGTTGTTTACTCCATGAGGGTGAATGAATCTAACTAAATGGCTACACGGCCAAGTTTAGCTATTCCATTTACTAAACCTATCATGGGTGCAAGGATGAAGCTATTTTAATGGGTGGATGACCCCAAAATAAAATGCCTTATTAGCTTGGCTAATGCAAATGAGCTCTTAAGCTTTCTTAGGCTTGTTTTGGCTTTGTGTTATATAAAGTTGTAAGTTTGAATGGGTAGGCTTAGCCTTGTATTTATAGTTTTCCACATGGGAGAGATTGAAATTTGGGTGCATGTGGGACTAAAGCTCAAAACGGACTTTTAGATTTGATTAGGATAAACATGCTTTAGGCTTATTTACTCTTGGTTTAGGCTAGTTAACTAGGGTTTAGGCTAGTTAAACTTTGATTAGCAAGTGATTAGAGACTCTTTGAGACTTGGGAGGGGTATGGATAACCAATTGTGACTGATAGATAGCCTACGGAGCCAATAGAAGTGGTCTAGAGATAACTAGGGAGGTTTTGAATGGTCGAAAGGAGGAATGTTTAGCTAATAAGAGAAATATTAGCCAAATTAAGCTGATTATAAGAGGAATACGACCGAAAGAGGGTCGTGAATGGGAATTCAAGAACGGAACAAAGAAGGGTTGATTAATGAAGTGTCGTTAATCGGTTGAATTGGATGAAATGCTAAGTGTAAGCATATTTTAGGTGTCTACAAGTGAAGGACTCTTGGGATGGTGAGGTCGAGGCGACCCCTATCCACGCTGACGAGATGAAGAGTAACTTCTTTGGTGTAGACGACCTGGAGAAGGCCAAGCTCAGTTAAAATCATTATGTTGTGAATGGCTACGCCGACCGCCACAACTAGAAGGTGGGGAGCCCCTAGTAGGAGACGGTGGCACACGAGAAACATTGCACAGGGCTTCCCCATATTTTCCCGGACTTGGATCTATAGCAACACATTTTAGATCACCATAGATTTATTATAAATGGAAAAATACTGGTCAACTAGAGAATTAGCAAAGAAAAAAGTAGTTATTTATTTCCATATCCAAAAAATAATTTCCCCTATGAAAACATGCCAAATCTGGGTGAACATAGGAAAAATATTGTGATTGTTTCCTAGAAGGATATGCTACCAGGTAAAGCAGTGCGGTCTTAATGGAAAGAAAAATGAGTGAATCTAGTTTCAGGAAAGTTAAGCTTTGGGACAAAACCAAAAAAGATGAATAATAGATTCCAAATGGCCACAAAATGGGAATTTGGGAGCCAGGACTCCAATTTGAACAAGCCAAGCTACGATAGGGATACCTTGGTGAAAAATGCACTAGAGGAAGTGGGAAATATTGGGCTTCATAGAGATAGTCCAAACAGACGCAAATCAATTACTGCAAGTGGATAGAGTGGAATTAATTCCCCACTACATGTTGAGTTTATCCACCACGGGTAGATGAGGAAAAAGCCAACGGTAGCCTTTACTGGCTGAGTAATTGTGAAATGGATTATCTGCATACCATTTCCAATCCATCCACCAAGGGTGAGATGAATGCACAAAATTTTTGTGTAACATGTGGTCAGGGACCGATTTGATCACAATATTATAAGTATCCTAGTCCTGGTTAGAGAGCCGAAAACAAGTTTTAATTTCCAGCCAAGGAAGCCAAGATTGCACATGTTTGCAGAATAAGTCTTCAATGGTGCAAATTTAGTGTTTAAAAAGTTTGAGTGTGGATATTCACGAAGCTTATGCCAAACACTTATCTTGTTCTTGAAAAATCGGTGACCACTATATGGATTGGTGATTAACATAAATCCCATTACGAAACCCGTCACCTTTCCATAGGAGCCAAGGTTTGATGCATTCCTAGGCTTTCTAAATGCTCTTAAGCACAAAATTTCCAACCACTTTGACAGGAACTGGGGTTATGATCAGATTTATAAACCTCAATCCTTTCCATGTAGGGTGGGCGTAAGGTGAACCTTCTTCAATACCCCGTCGTATTGAATTTTACTTTGGTTATCATGAGGATATACACAAGACAACATTCAAAACCTATGATGGCCCCTATGAGGTTTCGGTGATGCCTGTTGGCTTCACAAATTCACTCTTCACCTTTCAAAGTTTGATGAACACTATCTTTCACCCATTTTACACTAGTTTATCTTGGTATTTTTTGTTGCCATATTTTATATCAAGACATTGGAAGAGATATTAAAACATTTTGATTAGGTGTTACTCACTCTAAAACATAAACACATTTATACAAAGACTTTGAAATGTGATTCTAGGGTGAAGGAGGTGGATGGCTTGGGTTATATTTTGTCAAATGAAGGGGTAAAAGTATACCATCATAAGATCAATGCCATGGTGGAATGGAAAGTTCCAAAATCCTTGAATAACCTTTACATCTTCCTTGGGTTGACGAGGTACTATGATCATTTTGTGAAGAACAATGACACTTGTTAGACCCTAAATAAGTAACTAATGTTTTGGGTTAATGTGTGGCCTTATTTACTTATAAGTGTAAGGGTTAACAATATGTAATTTATTCCAACTAATTAATTAATTATTATTCATTCACATAATAGAATATGCTATTAGTAGAAACTTTTGAGATGGACCAAGAGGGTGCACTTAGTTGATTACAGAACCAAGAAGATAATTTGGTAGTGTTGTATGATTGTACTAGTTGGAAATGATCTACAAGTGATCGGTATTTTAATTTAGGAGTGAAAAATGAGAAGGGGAAAAACCATTTGGGTTGTATGGAACCATTAAATAGTTTAGTAATAAAATGTTTCCATACATGGATGAAATGATGTTATAAAACTTTCTACATTTTGACAACTGGCTATGATGTGCTTCACTATGAAACCTTAGGTGTGTAGTCACTAAATTACGCACTTTCTATATACATATAGCCTCTAAATACTTCATCTATATTCATGATTCCTAAGCAAGAGAATTACTCATTAAAACCTCTTTACTTTGCTTTGACATTGCTTTTATTCTTTTCATCTTTATTGTTTGCTGCTTTTGATTGTCAACTTATAGTTTTGCATTCTAACAAACATCCTACTCAACTTTGATTTCATTACTTAACCTTTTAAGCACCATGTATAGGACCACCCTTTAGGGATAGGAGTGCCCGAGCACTATTCTCCCATATGGGCAATTTTTTCCTCCTTATCTCTTTTTTTGATCTTTCGAATGTTAATTCTTTCTTTTCTTTTATCACCCTTGGTCATTTTTTTACTTGTTAATGATGAAAATTAAAAAAAGGAGTCATATATATACATTTCTTCTTTAAGGGGACAAGCATTTAAGAGGCACATACTATTATAAGGAGCTAATATTTTATATCTACTACATCAAGGACTACATTTTGGGACTGCATACTTCACTGCATAGGAGGGCTTATTCGGAATTCCACACCACACATTTACATTAGGGTGACTGCTGAGGTCAGTCTATGCAAGTAACTAGGGTATATTTTGTAGGAACTGATTTGACATAGTGAATTTGATGCAAATCATAACGCACAAGGAGAAAAACTAAGTGCCAGAGAAAGAACCAGATCCTGAGATATTTTACAGAAACCAACGCCCAGATCAGATGCTAGTGCCAAAATAACCCTGTCCCAATGTAGATGCTCATGTCCTTGAGATTTTTGTTGCCCATTTGCATATACAAATCTTGTAAAATCTATAATCTCTCCTTCCAAATTAGTCTCCATTCTAGAATCGGTTCAGACCTACAGTTACAAACTGAGTAATTATCTAAACACTACCTATAACTCTTGCTTGCATTTCCTTTGCTTGATCTTTCTTATTTTTTGTTATATTTATCCGACCAACAATTCCCTTATCTTATATTTTAATTTTATTAAATCATTTGGTGAAACTACTCCTTACATTCCCATCATCAAATCTTTCATGGCTTTCCATGCCTTTGATTACAATGCTTCCCCATTATATACCCAGGTTAAACTTCATAATCTCCTTATTAATCGTGTCCTAGTTGATCCTATATTCGGTCTTAATGTATGCGATATTTTCTTTCTCCATCAAATAGGAATTTGTGCTACTCATCTTATTCCATCTACTCTTTGTATCCATGGATATGATAATACACCTAAACAAGTGTTGGGTACAATCTCTCTTCCCCTTACTATGGGATATTTCACTCTTTATGTTCTATATCACATTAGGCCTCATGATGTTCTTTATGCTATCCTTCTAGGTCATCCTTGGTTACATAGTATGCATACACTTCTTTCTACCCATGCTATAGAACACAATGCCCTTTCTACACATTCTTCTATGGATACTGGTATAGTAGATTGCACACCTCATGTTGCTACTCCTTGTGATATTCCTCTCATACATGATGCTCATGACATTACCTACAATGCACATCCTTCTCCTTAAAGGATGCACCCTAGTGATATTGGTTTACACTATCAATTTTCTATTGTCACCCATGATACTCCTCCCATTATATCTCACTCATGATGTACCTCTATTGATCATATGCTCAGTGCTTCCAATATTACATCTCTCTCCGCACATTCCTCATCGCAAGTTAGAGCATCGTACACTGATTTTACAATGATTCCTAATGCTCTCACTTTCCAATATCATATGCATGATTCATTTACTATGGTTACACCTTATCTTGTTACATTCATGGGGCCCATCTATTCCCATCTTTCTACATTTTTTTATGATCATAGGGGCTTAGTTCATACTACTTTATTTCCTCTAATCTTCCCAAATTACACATATTACTTGCCATTACTATTGATGAGCCTCCTGGTATTACATATGTTACACATTTTTTGACTCACATCTTGATTGTGTTTGCACTTACACTATTTACAATGAGCCCAAATTTACATCTATTATATTTTCTCTTAATGGACACACTCTTATTGCTTATAGAATTCCTACTCATACTGTTGGGATCTTGGACTCTAAAGGGTTTTCCCCTCACTATGTTTCCATCATTCTCTGGTAGTTCTTCTTCTCAATGTTGCACCTATTTTAGTTTCTCCACATGAATGACTCCACATACTATGGTACATGCACTTTCACGTGACACTAGGTCCTTGGCTCATGTTCAAATGTGTTCATCGTTTTACATTTGCATATCACAAACACCTTTATCCTTGTCTCTTCCAGCCATCTTGTCCTATTCCTAGTGCATCTTCTCCTATTCATGCTGGATCCTTAGCCTTGAAACTTCATATGGTATCTGGAGCCCTTTCTCCTCCTGTAGCACCTTTTGCACATCCATCATATTTTCCTTCACACATGACTACTATTCATAGGCCTTATCACATCTATAAAGACTATATCCCACCTCATGAGGGTAGATCCTCACATTGGTCACATGCTTCACATGCTCTATTTTTCTAAATGCTTGATCTAGATCTATCTCATATACTTGGCCTCATGCACTCTCCTGTGACCATCAGACCCTAGATAATGTTCACATGCACAATTCCTTTACATCAACTGATCAATGGCATTTTCCTAGTACTCTCATTGCATGGATAATTTTTGAATTCACACTTAGGGGAATCCTAAGTCCCCCACACCACCTGATGACACATTCTTGTTCTTGGTTCATATTTTACGTTGAGGGAATTCCTACATGAACCTCACTTTACACACACACACACACACACACACCTGAGGGTAATACTTATTCCTCCATTCTAGCTAGTTTTATTTTATATATTTGTGATAAAAAATTTAAAACATTATGTTGGATCCTGTTTGGATGCATTCCACCTTTCTTATACTACTCTATGTTGCACCTTTTCTTATCATGTGACTACGGTTCATAATATGGTTGATCATTTTTCATACACACATACACGTTCACATGGTATCCAGATCTTACATTTTTGCATACTATTTATCTTTCCTAACATGATAACATGCTAACATGTTAACATGTGCTTCATGTGTAACATTTTCATTACAAGAATCCTTTCAATCATGGTTGTTTGATTTTCTCTAACCTTGTTTGTCATTGTTTGTGGGCTACACCCTATGTTTGCTTGTTTCCTTGTTTTCAAGAGCCTTGAATGGATCTAATTATCTTGTGACATCCTGAGTGGTGTCCCATGTATGCAACCAACCACTCACCGAGTCCTTGTTTATTTTTTTCCTATATGTTTTTCCTATGTACATTTCTTGTTTGTCACTAACACTTATATGCTAGCATTTTACACTTGGTTTACTTATGCCATGGTGCTTACCATGTGTAATCCCTATTCCCCCTACAAGATTCCTATATCATATGTGCACATTAGTTTCAATCTTCCTCGTTTGGGCTCCATTTGCATTTTTTCATCTCACACACCCCAAATGAGTGAAGGAAAACATTGGGTGAAACTTTTCAGCCTCTCAACCATCATAGAAAGTAGTTACAAAAACAAAAAACAAAAACATAATAGAAATCAATTACATGATAGGTCCATAAACAAACTCGACCACAAAACTCAACATGGATAGAAGCGCCTAGAATAGAAATGACTACTTAGGAGCTAGTGTCCCATATGGGTGCTCCTGCCCTAGGGAAAAAATAGTTAAAAATCAATTTCAATAGTTACACAATCACAATTTTCTCTAGTTTTAGTTCTTTGAGGTGAATATCATTTTTTCAATAATATGATTAAACACCAAAAACTCTAAAATAAGTAGGGTTTACTGATACATGTGCTGAAAAATGTAATGTCAGTATGAATGGATACACAAAAAATTATAAAGACTCCTCCTTTCACCTAATGAGAGGACCTGTATGCAAAGAAAACTAAACGAGACAAATATTAAATAATGATTAAAAGAGTTTCTTAAAAAAGTCTGATCCCAAGAACCAATGGGTTTCCTCAAGGGATGTCAACTCATGTCTATAATCAAGCGATGTAATAATGAAATAAAATAATGACAATATGTTTAAATTTCGAGAGGGATAGAGAGATTATTCTTTTCTTGATAGGTGGTCAGGATAAGGCTGTAGCGAGATCAAGATCTTCAAAATATTCGAACTATAACTATTCCGAGACTTCCCATTCTTCTCGCATCAATTTAAGTTGTTCCTTTATGTATTCAATTTAGGGTGTGAGGGAAACGATGCACATGATAAGTTTGTGAATGATGTTGAACTGATCCCACACGAAAGGTTGTTACACGATCGAGATATTGTAGATGCTTGCAATGGGGTGTACTTATCTTGGAATAGTCATCTAAATATAAAAATTGATTGTAAAGATTATTTGTTAGCAAAAGTAGATGATAATATATAAATATCAGGGGAAATGACAAGGATTGATGACAATGGAGGGAAAAATGGTCTATTTCAACAAAATCTATTAAAACAAACCATGTTTGATGTATGACAGAGGTTGGCAATGCTAAGATGAAGTAGAGGGACTCTGGTGATAAAATATATGTAGAGAGCAGAGATTTTAGTATGTATAAAGAGCTAATGAGAGGAAAAGGGAGTTGGGGCTCCAATTGACGATGATCCCTAGTAATTTGGAAGATTGGCTAAAGAATTGAATTAAAGGCTAAAAGAAAGGTGACTATCTAGGAGGATGAATATGAGTGTTTATGAATTGTAAATAATGTAAAATATGATTGAAATAATGTAAAGAATTGCACTATACCTTGCTGGATTATGTTGAGGATAACAAAGCTTAAAATGGTAGGTTGAGTGCTAGAGAAGGACTTCCCAAGGATATTAGTAGGGTGTGAATGATCTTATAACGTTGTGAGTTCATGTAGGATCTCAACAACTCATCAACATGCCTAATCTATCCGATCTATCTCATATCTAACCAAGAAATGAATCATGATGGTGTTTAAATAAGATTAACGACATCTGTAACGATCATCCTGATCGTAGATAACCATTGATCTGGTCAGAGGGGTTAAAAAAATTATGAAAGGATGGGAAATATTTGAAACCACTTGCCATATGAGGATTGAGGTTGTTTTAGGAATGGTGAGAGGTTAGGAATCCTGATAAGAAGAGGTTAGAAGGTTAGGATGGGTAGGGTATTTTAGGTTAGGTTTTGTTTTAGGTGGTTAGGAAGGGTAAATAAGATTATGCATGGGTAAATGGGTGTTTACGATGGTAAATTAGATTATGGGATAATGGAATTAGGTTATGACTAATAGTATAAATAATTATAATGTGATTGATATGTGTAGGATCACTTAGGGGTGAAAAAGTGGTGTCTACATTTGCCCCTTTTATTGAGCTATATGTAGGCACAGGTTGTGAGACAAAAACTAGTGCAAAGATGTCTGAGTTTTATGGTAAGGATATTATCCCCCCTCAAGCCAATGGCTGATTATGTTGGTCATTGGATTGAAGAGAGTTGGATTCTGTGAATGGGTTTGCTTAAATATGATCTAGGGTCTGACTGTAGTCTAAAATTACCATGTTGGAGGAATATGTCGAGATGGTAGTAGTCTTGGAAACACTTGGCATGGGAAATTATATGGCCTTAGGGGGGTGACACTAATGTGGTCATCCTAAAGATGCATGCTTTGGGAAGATAACTACAAGGATATGATATAATGGGAGTATTATCATGTGGATGTGTGAAGTAATGATATTGTTCATCATCAAATTTGCATCCGCATCTGGATTTAGAAGAGCCAAGATGTTTGAGACCACAACGGAACCACCCCCAAGTTGTGGGACCTTTCACGCTTGGGAAGAATATCCATAGAAGGCCAGTTCCTCTACCTACCTCTAATGCTACTGCTACTCCTAATGCTGAAAGAAAATCCTAGACTAAACATGCCAAGGGACCAGGGATAGAAGGATGTGCAAAAAGGGGAAATCCTAAACTAAGGAAGGTGATAATGCTAGGGAAATGGTTGATCTCTCTCCACGAGTGGCGAATGAAACATAGCGGGCATAAGAGAAGAGGGAAGACATCATGTGCCACAAATCAACATGTGGGCTCAACATTCCATCGTGCACAACACATGAACACGGGGACTGCAAGTGGGAATACACACAACATGCAAGAAAATGCAAATAGAGAGGCAAGATGCAATGAAAATGAGAAAGGGAAAACAAGAATTCCACAAAACATGATTTTATTGCTTAAGGGATGCACAATCATTTACACTCACAATAGGAGGTGAGAATACATTACAAAGGCCATGCCAAGGTATGAGACCCATCAGAAGTTAGCCACCATTTTGGCATGGTGTCGTTACAATAGAGAGGGATCCTTTTTACAAAGAAGAAATCCACTATTTATAGGAGAAGAAGGAGAGAAGAGAAGGAGAAAGAGAGGGAAAATCAGATTCAAATATTGAACCACCAACAACCAGTGATAAATGACTACAAATCCACCTACAAGGCTATCAGATGCACTTTACCATGTCTGTTTGGCATGTAGAAGAAGAAAGAAAGAAATATCTGATTGATATCTGGTGGTTGACTTTGATGAAATGTGTGCATTGATGATTAGAAATATGTTTCCCTATTTTCTTCCTACCAAATCTTGCCTAAATCTAATTTTGAAAAGTCCAATGTGTAGCTGGTGTCAGTAGCACTCTGACAAGTCCAAGTGTTCACTGATCGGGGCTCTGTAATAGAAGATAAAAATGTCAGAATATTTCAGAGCTGTCTGGGCATGTAAGACATGTGGCACATGTGGATTGACTGAAGAAATCAATCAACTATTCATCTAATTTATCATTTCTGAATAGAATCAATTTGATAAACTAATAAACAAGAAGCTATACTAAACAAAATATTCAAGATAATCAAAGAAAACAAATGACAAAACACAAGATTTAACCTAGGAAACCCTTTTGGGAAAAATCCCAAAATAATAACTTCTCTCTCTTATTGCATTAACTTAACCGTTTACAATACAATAATGTACTTCCAAGTTATGCTTTACCCTACTGCATCTCCATCTATTTGTAAGCAAAACAGTAGGAAACCATCAAATTAGTTTTACAATACAATGGGTACCAAAACCATGGGCTAATAAACACCCATAATAGTTCCCCATAATTCATGGATTATGGCTTATGGAAGAGATATACAATACTCCTGGGTATAGAGTATAAAAAATATACAACACATTATAACAATTTCTTCCACGCGTGATTCATTGGCTAGTTGTCGGTATTTGAAACCCTATTGGTACGCTCTAATAGGTTGTGTGTGGCACACTCAAGTCTGACAGAATGAATAGTATAGTGACTAGCACAAAATAAGGTACAAGGCATAGAAGCAAGAGCCAAATGCGTAAAAGGGAAATAGAGGGAAGACACACATAAAAGTGTGTGCATAGGAGGAATAAGAAAATACTTGTAGGGGACAAGTCTGGGGAAGGGGCACGAGAATTAAATGAAGGAGGGTGTGTGGTGACATAAAGAAAAATGGTGCGCAAGGGAGCGTAGTGTATGCAAGAGTGCAAGAGGAATGCTAGGGACTTATCCATTTCGGAAGGCAAGTCTGCAGAGGTGTGCAAAGGGATAGGAAAAAAAGTAGGCATGTAGGAGAAGGCTCAAGATAAAATGGAAAAGGAGATAGAATACTGTAGAGAGAGAAGTAGGAAGGCACAAAAGGGCACGCAAAGGAACTGTAGCCAGGTAAATTGTGCCAAGAGAGTAAGCTTGAGTGTGTGCAACCTGAAATGTGAAACATCAGAGTTAGAATGGAAAATATAAGTTACCCAAATAACTAGGAGAGTTATTTGGATACTAGATACTAATGGGTCAGAGGAAGATATTCACAATGTGTGTAAAATCAGATGTATGAACAAAAAAAAGTTTTGACAAGGTGTTGGGAATCAAATCAAAGACATGTGATCTCTAGATGGTGTCGAAATGTATGTTGAAAGGTTCATGAGACGAAAATTGATAAAATGTGTAAAAAGGACTAGGATTGATGACAATTGGGGATCAACATACGTTATGGGATGATCAAAATCATTTGATGAATTTTGTATAGAGAGGAACCAATTGATAGTGGAGTGGGATATGGATTTTTGAGAGAGGGATGCTCTGTTGTAGGAGTGAGATCAAACATGCTTAGAGTTTGACTCTTTTCAGCAGTAGAGGGATAGATATTTAAGACAGTGGGATGCATTGCGAGTGAAGTATAGAGAGACGAGAATGAATTCAGAGGCCTAAGTCAATGGAGGAAAAAGAGTAGGGTAGGCCATAATTATTACAAGAGGAGTGTCAGTCGTAGGTGGAGGTCAGATGAGACCCCCAATTTTTATGACTATAGAGTGGTATAATGCCCTGGGGGATGAGATATGATCCTACATGAGTGGATTATAACATAGCACCTCCAAGATGAACCTTGATATGTAGAGTATAGAGTGAGAAATTGTAGATCATCTTAGTAGGCCACCTCAGTGAGCATTGACAATATTTAATATCCTCAAAGTTATGGCTTTTCAAGAGGGGGATGCTCTGTTGTAGGAGCGAGATTAGGCATGCTTAGAGTGTTACTATTTTCAGTAGTAGAGGGATAGATATTTACGATAGTGGGAGGCATTGCGTGCGAAGTATGGAGAGATGGGCATGATTTCAGAGGCCTCATTCGGTGGAGGATAGAGAGTAGGGCCATATGTAGGGTAGGCCATAATTATTATAGGAGGAGTGTTAGCCATAGGTGGAGGTCAGATGAGACCTCCAATTTTTATGACTATAGAGAGCTATCATGCCTTGGGCGATGAGATGTGATCCTACATGAGTGGATTATAACATATCACCTCCCAAATGAACCTAGGTATGCAAATTATAGAGTGAGAAATTGTAGGTCATCTTGGTAGGCCACCTCGGTGAGCATTGATAGTGTTACATAAATTATCTGATTACTCAGTTTACCACATAGTTGGAAGATTTTGTATATGATTTGGATGTATTGATCCCTTTTTGAGGAATTTTGTATAATTTTTTTGATGAGGTATATATATGTTTATGATTTTGTCTTCATGTGATGTTATTTACTTTGATATAATGTTATGTATGAGCTTTTGATGTGATTTTGAGATATTTGGATAATTCAGATTTATGGATATGATGTTAGCTGTTGATGTGGTGTGACTTACATATAAGGATCTGTGCATGATTTAATGTACATCATCATGGTCAAGAACAAATGTGAAATATTTTCTTTTGAAATGGATTTTATAAATATTTATATAAATAATCTAATGGTAAATTTAATATGTATGACAATACACTTTAGGCCTTGTAACAAATGTTAACATATAACTAACAATAGTTAGTCACTTGTAGGATCATGGATATATGGAATAAACTTATATACCTTCTTTCAATATGGGAAGGGTTCATATGCAATTGGTATGGGGATAATAGGTTCTCCTTAGATGGTTTATAGGCTTGTTCCCCAAATGTAATTTTATTGTGCAAACTAATCAATGCAAGAAGTTTGCTTTGTGATGGGAAAACTGATCGATGCGGGAATATTTCCTAGGATTATTTTAATTATTTTGAATTTTTATGTGAAGGTTGATCAATGTGGGAAGCATGTTGTAGCCATTATTATATTGGGTAGCCATCCTTCAAGGGATTAGTCTACAATTTTTGGATTTGTTGATGGCCATATTTTGATGTAATATTGTATTAATAACTGTCCTTCGAGGGGCCAATCTATATTTTTTATGGTAATACTTAGTGTAATAGTTGTTATATATATATATATATATATATATATATATATATATATATATATATATATATATATATATATATATATATATATATATATGACTTTGTTTGAGCTAAGAGTGGGTGTAGTAGACCATGAGGGGAGGGGGAAAAGATGTGTATATAAACTGCACATGTGTATCCTTAACATGTTTTCAAGTAGTAAAATAAGGGGAAGATGGATGTAATGATTAAGGGGTTCATACCTCTTAGGAGGAACTTTTCCATGTGGAAAACGTGATGAGAAGAGTCACGGTGCTCATCTTTAAGGTCATAAATAGAGGATACTGACGGGAGACCACATAATTCTGAATCATTACGATAGTAGGTGATAGATTGGTGATGGAATGAGATATTTGATGTGAATAATTTCATGGAAGTAGATGCGTTAAAAATAGAAAGGATGCAGGTGTAGAGAATTTATGGGTTCCTTTTCAGGTTTACCATCAATGGAGGCTAAGCGGTAAGCTACCGACCCATATTTATGATTGATGATATATGGACAAATCCAGTTTAGAGAAAAATTCCCACATTGACATCTTTCTAGAGTAGTGAGATTTTTATTCTCTTTGAGGACAAGATCACCAACATTGAATTCATGTTATTTGACATGTTTATTATATGCTATTTTTATGTGTTCTTGATAGACATGATAATGTTCAAGGACTGTTAGGCAACATTCCTCTAAAAATTTGAGTTGTGCTAAGCGCTCCTGAAGATACTCCTCATTAGAAACAAAATCTCTGAGGGAGACACAAAGGGATGGAATTTGGAATTCAATAGGGAGGACAACCTCAAAGCCATAAAATATGTTAGAAACAATAGGATTGAGAGGGGGGAATAAATTCTATAAAAAATTTCATTCAATTGTAGTTAACATGTGCCAACCATTAACCATTCAATCATCCAACAATGTGATCTTATTAACATAAAACTTCCATCCACAAGAATATGATGCAATAGAGTACACAAGAACACAAAATATGAAGTGGGAAACCATCAAGGGGAAGAAAAACCCTAAAAATCTACTTATATTACTCAAAACAAAGGAATTAAGTGAATGTTACTCATCACATGATATTTGTTTAGTGAGGCACCAACCCCACAAGGAGCACCAACCCCTAGTTTAGTAGGACACAAATCCTACAAGGAGAACCAACCCCTATTTAGTAGTGCACAAAACTTATAAGGAGGCTAAAACCCCCTAATATGAATAAGCACCCACCTAGCCACCTAAAATGGATGATCACTTGATGTCCTTGCTGCTTCAACAACTAATTGTGATCTCTTTATTAGCTCCTCTTCACATAAACTCTCTCAAACTACCCTCTCTCCTTCTTCACTCATACATGCATCATAAAATGTTGATTGTGTCCAGTGAACTTACTGTCATATTCCTATACTTTCCTTATCTTCTCATCATATTTTATGACCTACCCTTGAACCCTTATAACACCATTCACACTTTACTCTAGCTCGCTCAAACCCTCATCATCATAACTAGCTTAAATGAGCAACCACAACACAATTTTATACTTGACACTTTCTTATGACAACCATAGGTTGGAAAATACCATTAAGGTGAGTGATAGGAAACAAAAAAAAATTCCCTAATCTCTCATATAAATCACAACAAGAGGCCCAAAGGGTCTACATAGGCCTAAACACACCATACATCTCAATTAGGCCTATAAACACAACAACACCTACAACGGTCAGCATATGAAATACAATGGCATAAAAAATATCCATCATGACTCCAAAATATTCACACACTTCAGGGGAATCCTCTCATAACCTTAAGCAAATAAAATAACCTATGAAACATCCATCTTATTCATAAGACACATCAAAAAGCAACATCTATCAACAAACTCTTTAGCTCCTAAAAACCAGTCCTAAAAATTGAACAACTTCACATAGAAAAAAACCTCTTCATGGCACAATAAGAATATAAATATAAATGTATCAATGTATTTTATCTAAAATAACTCATGGGAATCACAAAAAAAAAACACAAGGCACTGAAATAGCTCCATCTCTCAAACTGCTCAAACTAGCTTTTAGGCTTCAAGAACCAATCCTGTACTCAAAATGCTCAAACACTTCCAATAAAAATTTCAAACACAACCATTATATGGAAAACTTCAACATTGACCTAACACACCACATCAAGCATAAACATGCATATGCCACTTGGAGAATATGTCGCTTGCATACATGTTCCATGACACCTTCTAGGAAATCCAAATAACAATTATTATGCCAATAGGTATTCAACCAAAATACATCACTCCAGATCCAAAAAATCACTTCAACACATCATATCAGACACCAAAAACCTATTCATGACCAAAATCCACTGCTACATTTCACATTTCATCAAAGCACACTTCAAACCACAAGATTAGTTTTAGCCCTTCTAAGCTAAAAGCGGTAGGACAACTTGGAGGACATGTTTATCAAATTTTCTCCATAGAAATTACTTAAAAATTTTCATGGCCATTTATCAAAACTCCCAAGATTTTTAGTACACTTTGTTTCATTTGACGAAACCTTTAACTCATCTCTAAAACAACAAATCTTCACAAAATAGAGATATTCTTGTACCTTATCAATTGACATGGAGCATGAAACCACCACCAACAGGAGACATACAAAATTATTTACAACCACGAGTCATCATATTTTATTTCCAAATCCATTTGGAGACCATACCATGCATTTATTTCCCATCAATCTATTGATAGGGTTTAACAAGGGTTTCATACCTGTTTTGTTTGTTAACGATGGTTCATAAATATTTGACGACCGAATAACTCCATTATTTTTGTGAAATCTTATTAACTTCATGTCTAGTCATGCCCTAAGATCTCAAGATTCCATGTAGAACACACACGTGTGGGAAAGTATAAGAACTTACCTATTGAGCTGGGAAATTCTCTTCTAAGAGCTTAGTTGAGCTCAAAATCAATTTTCTTGTTATTTCTTCACTTCCTTGACCTGGTTTTTTTCCCATATCACTGTAAAAACCTCCTCCATGCTTGCCAATGATCATTCATACTTTTCCATTCTTGAAAATCTCCACACACCATGGTTTTCCCATGTCTATCTTGTCTTGTCTCAATGTACTTGCTTCAAAGGACCTTCATTGTGCACTATACCTATGAAATATGACCTTGTATGCCTAGGGTTTTTTCCTACCAATTAGGGATATTTCTTCACTGCCCCTACATCTATCATGCAATGTCAAAATACCTTCCACATGCTTATGATTACCTTCTTTTCTCCATATCTCAAGCTATCAACTCATCCTGCTTGACCTAGGTTTAGTATTAGGCCTAAAATGGCTTCCTCCAACACATGAATCAAGAGAACTAACCTTGACAACATATTACATAATCATTAACACATTTGAATCAAAATTATAAGCATATTAGAACTCATAGATTTATTTAAACGACATTATAGATCACTCTCATTACGTAATTGCTTGACCATGCATTAAGAACCATGCTAAAGCACTAAGACACCATGACATGAATACTTCATGACATAAAATCCCTTCACTAATAATCAAACTTCATCTTATCTAATGAATGAGACCTCATACAAACACCTAAGCAATCAAGACTCCCTTTAACATCAATGCGACACTTGACACCAATGATAACAACTAAGACATTATGTCCAACAAACTAGAGAAAAGGGAGTAAGACATGTAGGAGCATGGATGCTAGCCTGATAGGCCTAAAGGGAATTTTTTTGGAGATGTCAATTCCTACCAGCTTGATCGACAATTTTCTTGGGGATTTTGTTGAGTGTTTTTTAGAGGCTTCTGCTTGACCATTTTCTTGTGGGTAAAAAGTATATGAAAATATAATATTGATGCTGTAGGCATCACAATTTTTTTGAATCTTTTTATTTTTGAAATATTTTCCATTATCTGTGATAATTTTTCAAGGAATGCCAAAGTGACAAATAATGTGATGGTGGATGAAGTTAATAATCTTATTGAATTTAGTGGAGATGAGGGCAATAGATTCCGCCCATTTTGTGATGTATTCAATAACAATGATGATACAATGATGTCATTGTGATGAATGATAGTTTATGAGGCCAATGAGATCAAGTCCCCATTGTGAAAAAGGCCAAAAATCCTAGGTGGGTTGTAGATCCTGAATTGGGATATGAGTGAGGTTGGAGTGTTGTTGAAATTTGACAAATTTCTTGACATACTTACAACAATATTGATTAAGGGTCGGCCAGTAATATCCCATCCATAGGAGTGTTTGGCAATAGCCAAAATGTTGAAGTTTCCACCACATATGCCATCGTGGACTTCTTGGATAGCTTTGGTGGGTTCATGATATTTGAGGCATCAAAGTAGGAGCCATCAAACCTACATTTGTAAAGGTCTCCACCTAGCATGACATAACAATTTGCACATTGTAGAAAATATCTTCTAGCATTCTTAGATAGATCAGAGGGGATTTTATACTGAGAAAAATAGTCATAGATTTGAGTGGACCAGAGATCTGATTGATTGTATTCGTCAAGATTAATATAAGGGAGTTCGTTGGTATGAGATGGGTGATCAAGTATATACACAATAACGAACAACTTGGAATCTTCGGTTGATAAGGGGATGAGTGTCACAAGAAAATCCATGGTGTTTGTGAATTCATTGGATGGGTGAGGAACTATTGAGATTGTATACTGATTGAAGGATTCTAGGAGGAATTCAAAAATGTTTTTGTATTTTTGTAAAATTTCATTCTTACATTCATAAATACCTTTGATTTTATTGATGATAAGCTGTGAGTGGCATAGATGTCAAGGATTTGAACACCAAGTATGACAGAGGTTTGAAGATCGATAATGAGGTCTTCATACTCAACCACATTTTTGATGCACTTGAAATTTAGTTAGAAGGATAGAGGAATGAGAGTCCCCCAATGAGGTATGATGATGATACCGACAGCTCCCCCTTACCAACATCTAGAAATGTCAAAGAAGAGTGTCATCTTGAGGGGAGTTTTTTATTGATCGATAGTGTTGATAAACTCGTTGAGAAATTGTTCATGAGGTGGTTAATTACTAAGGAGGGGAGCTTCTGTGAGTTGGTTAGTGATAGCTTTCCCCTTAATATATTTTTGTGACATGAATTTTAGGTCAAATTTAGTTATAAGCATGAGCCATCAGGTGATGAGATCACTGTGATATTGTTTATAATGCATAGATTTGAGAGGATTGAAGCTAGTGATGACAAATAAGTCTTATTATTAAGGAGATAGTGACAAATATGAGAAGCTGTAAAGTATAAGGAAAAAAAGTTCTCTACTTTTTTGTAACAAGTTTTGTAGTCGTGAAGAGTGCAACTTACATAATAGATGGCATGCTCTCTACCCTACTTAGCTCAACGTGCTAGCATAAGGCGCAAGGAGGTGTGAGCATGGGTGGGTATAAGAAATATTTTTTGAGATCTTCAAAGGACTTTTGATGATTGTCATGTCATTTTAAATGGACATCCTTTCGGAGGAGATGATGAAAAGGTTGACAGTGGTCTAAAAGTTGAGATATAAATTGATAGATTGATTGGAGTCTACCTTGAAGACTACAAAGTTTTTTGATATTATAAGGATGAGGCATATCGATGATGGATTTAATTTTGGAAGGGTCTAATTCAATTCCCCTGATAAATACAATAAACCCTAAAATATTTCTGATGAGAACACCCAATACACATTTAGCTGGGTTAAGATAGAGGAAGTATTGAATGAGGCAGATAAAGATGATGTTGAGGATGATGAGATGTTCCCCTCGATGCTTGGATTTACCCAAGATATCATCAATGTATTCTTATATAGTTTTATGGATGAGATCATGGAAGATATACGTCATGGCATGTTGATAAGTGGCCCCTACATTCTTGTGTCTAAAGGGCATGAATCAGTAGCAAAAGGTCCCCCAAGGGGTAATGAAAGATGGCTTATGTTGGTCCTTTGGTGCGATGAAGATATGATTATACCTAGAAAAACCATCCATAAGAGATAACATCTCATGGCCTACCATAAATTTGATAAGTTGATCAATGTTAGGAAGAGGGAAGTCATCTTTAGGACAAGTGAGATTTAGATCTTGGAAGTCCATGTAGATACGTAACTTTTTAGTGGATTTGGTTATGAGTACAATGGTAGATACCTAGTGTGGGTAGTTAATGGGTAAGATGAAATTAGTAGAGAGAAGACATTTTAACTCTACTTTTATGAACAAGGCTATGTGAGGGTGCATCCTACGTAGCTTTTGTTTGACGGGCTTGAAATTAGGAATTGTGACAATGTTGTAGATGATGATGTTAGGATCAATACATGATATGTCACTGTATGACCATGTGAAGGCCTGCCTGTGCTCAGAAATAAAGGTGGTGAAGTCCTTTAATTATTTTGAATCTAAGGACCATACAACTTTGAATATGTGACGTTCTTATGAATTCCCTATGTTGACATTGATAGTGGATTCATAATTTCATTAAAGAGTGTAGATGTGTCGGGTGGTAGATTATTTTGAAGGTAATTGTCCTCTACCCCCATGTAGGATAAATTGGATTCATCGTCATGGATTTGAAGAATGTTGATGGTAGGGGATTATTCCTATACTATTTTACGTTATAATAATAGAAGAGTCTTAGTATCATCATTAGTTTGATAAGTGAGTAGTCTTAAGGTGATCGTATTGATTAAAAAAAGTTAGGTGGAATGGATATGGTGTCATCATCATTGGAGAGTAAATCTGATGATGATGATGAGGGTGACAAGTGCTCTATTATAGATAATGATGGATATGAAGAAGGGAGATCAAAGCCAAGACTATATTTCTCGTGAGGTTTTATCATATTTTCCAAGGGAGGTCATGTGGACCTTGCTCATAATGACCTGAACCAAAACCTTTCTAGGTATAGTGGTGAAGGTAAGTCTGTGAAAACCAAGGCCTATCTAGGAATGATAAATCCGAGGAGAAGGACTTAACATGTTGCCAAGTTTCAAGATGAGAGGAAGGATGGTTGATGATGCCATACACTAACTACATATAGAGGAAAGGGGGCCAAAGGAAATGGCATTCCCTACATTAGGCTCGTACATAGGTTGTTTTTCAGGTCTCTTATATGTTTTAGGTGTAGGGAGAGAGTTGAGGGCTAGAAAGAGGTACCCCTAGTGCGAGATGTTGCATAACATATTTGAAGGAGTTATTATCTAGTAGCTTAGATATGGGGATGGAATAGCATGCTGAATCATGGCCCGAGGACATAGAATTTGTAGTGGAAGTAGCACATCATTAGGCCTGCAAGTCATGTGACAATCTTTGAAAGGATTTGGGTCGATAGGAATAGTAAAGGTATTACCTTAATGCTCATACTTTAGACAACAATATAATGTTGACAGGATACAATGCATGATGCGTATCCAAGGTCATCCCAACAACATGTTATATTGGAATTCTCTTTCTACAAGATAGAAGAGCTCGTGCAATCTTTTAACACTAATTTTGATGGTTAAAATAACCATGCCTAATATAGGGGTGATGATGTCATTAAAGAAACACAACATGACATGTGTTTGGGAAATGATGGTGTCAAGTAACTAGAGCTGCTTAAAGGTGCGATAAGATATGATGTTGATACTAGCGAAATTGTCAATCATAACTCTCTTAACGAGAGTATAATTGATTTGGGCAGTGATAAAGAGTGGAATATCATGGTCTTTAAGCTATAAGGATGGTATTTAAGAATCTTCAAAGGTGATAATGATAGACATTTTAATAGTACCGACAAGGTTGGAAAATGGTTATGGGTCATTTGATGGTACATAGATGGATTAAAGAGCTTCAATCATTGCTTATCAGTGTTGTGGAAAAGTTTGAACGAGCTCGTAATGATACATTTTCACAAGATCTTGGTGGAGTTGTTAAATGATGGTGTTTTGTAAGGACATAGTAGATTGGGTGTGTGGAGTGGCAAGGATATACACCTTGGCCTTGAAAGATGATGGGTTAGGTGATTCAAGAGGATCTAGGGAGATAAAGACTTTAGGCCCGTTTTGGTTTGAGGCCTTTGAGTCTTGTGCACATGCTATTTTAGTTATACTAATGAAATCTATCAAATAGAGTGGGGTCTTATTAGAGGAAGCCTTAGTTTCGTTGGATGTGGATGTGGTGCTGGGTGATGGTTTAAAAGGAGAGGCTTTGAAGGGTTGGTTTGATTCGATTGCTAGGTTTGACTATATCTGGTTATTATAGACCTACATGAATATTTACTTTGCTATCAAGGCTCTGAATTGTAACATGGAGGGATTTTAAGTCCTCAATGGAGTGTCTTGGTTTCCGATGATATGTATAAAATGCTCCATAATTATTCCAAGAGGGCTTCCACCCTCGAGAGTCAATCGAATTAATAGGGGTAACATTATGGTAAATGATTGTATAATATTTTTGAGGATTCTAGTATAGTATCCTGTCGTAGCTGATTCAAATATCAGTGAGGGTGAAGGGATCTATATATTTTTTGGTGATATAGAGGCTCGAGATAATGAGGTCTATTTTATGAGGAATGTTTAGGTGCTAGTTGAGGAATAACCTTAGGTTCTCTAATGGTAATAATGATCTTAGATGAGGAATGAGGCCCTAAGAGGGAAGGCAAGGGATGCGTATTTCTTGGTAAGGTTGTATGGAGATTATGGGGCATAATTTCTATTTTTCTGGATGAATGGTTTGTAGATTGTGGAGTGGGATTATTGAGATTCTTGATCTAGTGTTGAGTGACATGATCTTCGAAAGAGTTTTTTAAAATTTCTATGATAGGTTTCTTTTTTGGGGGCTTTCGAAGAGGTAATAGGTGAATGTGAAGAGGATGTGATGAGTGTATGAGGACTCGTGATCTTGGTAGTGACAAGACTGAAGAGTTAGATGATTTGGCTAGTGTCTCTATCGTAGAAAAAACAAATTTGGGAGGGTAGAAGAGGGAGGTATTTGAAAATATTAATAGTATGATGAGAATTAATGACATTATATAGGGGTTGATTGGTAGGCGGGGGATGATTAGAAAGAGGTTGTTTAGAAAAATCTAAGTTTTGATTTGGAGGCGCATTCAATTTTTAAGTTGCAAGTTAACTCAGTCGACGAGATCTTGAATGACGTTTATGAATGAACGACACCTTTCGATGTCGTGACCTCAAAATTGATGGTACTTACAATAATTGTTATCTCGATATTATGAGGGTTTAGATGTAGATATTTCAACAAGGTGAATATGAGTAACTTTAATCATACACGTGGATAGAAGTTTGTTGAAGATTGTGCTATAAGATTCCCCAATAGGTGTGTAGTTATGTTGAAGTCAGGGTTGTTCAGGGTACAAATGAAATTTGCATGCGACTTTTACAACAACTGCATTTACCAATCCTTTAGATTTATCATTGCTAGAGGAATTTTTAAATGTAGGCTCAAGTTTGGGTTTCTTAGACTTAAGTTTAACCTTACCATATTTGAGGGAATGAATTTCTAATTTCTAGGCCATGGTAAATTCTTTTTTGAATGTATGGAAGAATTTGATCTGGAGGCTCGATGATATATGTTTAGCGCAGGATAGAGAAAATAACTCAATCAAATCAGTTTGTGGAAGTGAGAAGGATAATTTATTGATAATCCCCCACCACCTAGTGACAAAATCTAGAACAGATTCATCTTAAAATTGTTTAATGGCATATAGATCAGTGATGGAGATATTATGTGCAATATTGGTGGAGAAATGCTCTAAGAAAAACTGCGTGAGTTGTTTAAAAGAGAAGAGGGAATATTGTGGGATGATATTTTACCAGTCAAGGGAGGGCCTTGTTAAGGACATAGGAAATATACTCAACATGAGATCTTGGGCATGGGTGACGAGATAACATGAATGATGAAAGGCCCTAATGTGCTACTGTAGGCCCTCATTAATGTAGAATTTAATGAATTTTAGGATTTCCAAGTGTGGGGTATAGGCCTTAAAAGGTTTTATTGGGTAGATGGGTTCATTATAAATTTGTATGTATGAAAGGGTGATTTAAGGACCCATAATGGCTACTTTAAGCTTGTGATCCTATTCATTAGTGCTTGCAGAGAATTATTTTGAGATGGTTGTATTATCACCAAATTACAACACCCTCTGATTTTTCATGTGTGTGTGCATAAGCTATCAGTGTAACTAGGTAACATGGGACCATCTCTCAAGTTGCGGGACTTGCAAACTTTACATAGACCTCTTAAGAAGGTTGATTCCTCTTCCTAATCCTAGCACTAAACTACTCCTAATGCAAGGTACACAACTAACTAATCCTATCCTATGATTTACAATAGACTAGGGGAAGAGAAGATATATGGAAATGTAAAAATCCTATAGTAAAGAGGTGATAGAACCAAGATAAGGGAATGGAGAATCCTCTTTGAGGGACAATGGAAGTGGAAAATGTCAGACATTTGTGACACAAAACCCATATCCATTCACCACCAAATCTCCATTAAACACAAAACCTTGACCTGAAAATGAAGGAAAACATGTACAAAATAGAACAACAACAATGGCAAGGTAAGATGAAGAAAGAAAAATGAGAAAGGGTTGAGAGAGACACCAAAATACTCAATTTTATTACTCCAAACATGTTGCAAATTCCATTACATTTGAAAATGAAGGCATTGAATCATTTACAACATCCATATGAAGGATTCAAGCTCGAAATGATTTGATTAAAAAATTGACAGAGTTTCCCCACCCCAGAATATCCCTCCTTCTCAAATGAGAAGTGGTAACAATATATAGAAGAAAGTGGAGAAGAGAGAAGGAAGAGAAACCTGAATCTATGCTCCCAACCACCAATAACTTTCATTAAATGATTTTAAACTGGCATGGTAACCTATGAAACTCATCCGCGAATGTACTCTTGGTTTTGGAAGAAGGAAAATTCATCCATGTCTTCATTAATTCATTTTTGGTTGGCTCGGACGTGTGTATTTGAACCTGGGAATTTTTTCTTTTTATTTTCTCTACCTACTCTACTTAAGTCCATTTTTTTATTATTTCATGGTGGAGAGGGGAAAAACACGAATCCAACCATACCAATTTTATTAAATTTGGCCAAATATAGAGGGAGATATGGTGGTGCACATTTATATGGGTTGTGGAGCTCATTTCCTGTAAAGTTTTGTCTTAGTTCTCTTTCTTGTGCTACATTCTACAGTGGAATACGACCATTTCATTTATAAATAGACATTTATAATGGCACGATGAAGCTTACTCACTGTGGAACAGGGTTCACGGTACTTATTGGGCCCGATTTCATTTATTTCCCCTTATATATCATCACCTCCCATATACAACGAAACTTTGAACTCCCTGGGGAACTTGTACCTATGGGGAACAAGTTACCCAGACTCTACACTCCTCTGCACAACTCTATATGCCCAGCCCCTTTTTTCATCAGCCAAAGCATCCCCCGATGAATTCATGGCCCATTCCAATTAGGCCTGCTCTGCCTTAAACACCCGATTGGCCCACATACTACTAACCTTTCCCCTTGCTCCTTTATAAATCAGTCTAAACAATCAGTTGGAGAACTCAAACCAATGGGGAACTTGTTCCCCATGGGTCCTATGTGCCTGTAAAACATCTCCGACACCACAATACAAAGGGGTTTCTTTCAATACAAGGAAAATAAGTGATTAGAGTGTAGCAGGGATCTCTTATTCCCTAGGTGCATGTTCCATCTGATCACCTTGGAGCCACAATACAATGTACGAACTCCTTTTTCCCATTTTTCTCCATTTTACTCAGCCTTTTTGGATTTTCTTAGGAAGTAGGGACTAGGGAAAATAAACGGAAAGATCCTAAAACCATTTTTTGCCAACTTCATTCAATTTTTTCCTACTTTTAACAAAAAATATTCCCCAATTTTTCTATATACATGGTTTGAATAAGGGTAAATGCCTTCCAATTGTCCCAATGTTTTTCATGTTTATCCAAATGGGCTAAGTATTGATCCCAAAAGTGTCTATCAGAAGTAAAAATGCACTAAATGAGCCCCAAATGCTCCCAAATCAAGTGCAAGTGTTCCAAAACATAGAATTTTACATGTGATCTCCAGCTTCTCCATTAAAATCCTGATCAAATTCCCAAGTCCAATTTCTCCCAAGTTTTCCATTTTTGTCAAAGGGTAAAAATGGATAACAATTTGGTGACTCACGGGGACATCTACCTGCTAGATAAGATGACTAGCAGACTTGAAGCATCCATTGGGAATGGAGTCAACCTGATACACCTAGAAACTAATCTAAAACTATGAAATCTTGCTCCTGAACCACTTAAACACTGTTGAACGTGAAGATGATATGTTTTCTCAAATTTATCAACTTTTATAAAAAAATATTAAAGTTTAGATCAAGTGGAAAATTGTTTTGAACCTAGAACTCTCTTTTCTCCTTACCTCTATAAACTGATCTATTGAGACAAGGATGAAACTTCCCTAATATTTAAATTTTTGTTAAGTATGAAGGACTAAAACTGATGATTTTTTAGCAAGTGTGAAACATGCAGAGTTTGGAATTATATGTTGATCATGAAATGTACTTGGATTTGTTAAATTGATTTCCCATGAACATTGTCACTTCCAATTAACTGTGCAAGAACAACAACACACTATGTATAAAGAGGAAGATGATATATTCCCAAAGTTGAGTATGTAGAGTGTGCACAAGAAAATTTTCTGCTGAAAGTAATCCTATCTACTATACTCTAACCATAGGCAAAGAAAAATCACACAAATCCTACAACTGACAAGAAGAAATAACTTTGCTTCCTTAAACATTTGTACTGTGTGACTGCTTTTGCAATGAACATGGTCATGTATGAGACTGAAAAAAGTTACATGGATCCAATATCTAAACCAATTCATCAAGCTATCAATTGGAAACAAAATAATTACCTCTTTTAGTTACTCTACATTTAGTGTGGAGAGGAATTTTAGCTGATTCTTGGTAGTTTGAAACTCATCCTCATGCTCAGAAGCAAGCATGACTGGTGGAAAATCTCATCTTGACTCTAAAATATCCAAATACTTGATTGGGCATGGTCTGATCCATGAATTTTTCCCATTTCTCTAAATTTCAAATCCAATAATGAAGTCTCTTTACAAATTTTCCTAGAAAAGGTGGTTGTTTGCAAGTTGATTTGTATCTTGTTGCTCATCTACAAACAACTGATTCTCTACATTGATGACTAATTTGGTAGGTTTTTTTATCATCTCTTCCTCCCCTCTCCTTATCTAATATGAATATTGTAAGATTAAACACATCGGTTTGTTATTCATGAATGATGATATGGTAAAAATCCTCCATTTCTCGCTCAGGAGGACTGTTGTGGCCAGGAGGCTCTTATTAAATGTTATATTCTATGGCATGAGGATCTTTTTGTTAGAATACATGTGATGGAATAACAAAAGTGGTAAGTTCAATGGGATCTTCTCCACCAATGTAATCCTCCAGATATGATTGAAAATAAACCTCTTCACTTTCTAGCTATGCAAAGGGTTCTTCCTCCTCCATGATGGATTCTGAATTTGTAATTTGTTCACCATGGGTATCCTCATCCTCAAACCTGAATTTTGAGAATTCAAAATCATCCAGAAATTATGATTTTTGGAAGGATGAAATTGGAGAATGATAACAAATATCCTCTATAATCTTCTTTTCACTCAAGACCTCTAAAACATAATTGTCTTCCTCCATGGCGTGAAGCTCCTCGTGAATGGTTAATTTTTTTGAAGATCATATGGAAGGGGAAGGGATGAAGAAGTGGAATCGACAATGGAAGAAGCAGGTGGAAGAAAAGAGTGTTCAACCATAGGCTTGGGTGGATGAAAAATCATAGGAATTTGAGTTGGAAAAGGTTTGGGATCATCCCATTGATAGGGTTATTTGTCCTTATATCCGTTAGTCTCTAATGCTTGAAATGAAGAAATGAAACCAATCATCCAAATGAGAGATTCACTCATTACCTCATGTCTTTATTGCGGGGTTGAGCCAACTAGGTATAGGGTTACCTAAAACTTGGTTATATAGCTTGCAATATTTGTAGTAATCCCTTGATAGCTTCCAATTGTTGCTCCATTATTTTAATCTTTCCCTCAATATCATCCTCTTTCAGTGTAAAATAGCCTCCAATATTTGCGTACCCTTTCCTTAGAATTGGTCCATAGTTTGGTGAATGGTCAAACTGACTTGAATCTTTCATGAATGGAAGGAAAATGAAAGATATGGGAAGAAAAATGGATGGAAAAGAAAGTTCTGTAACTCAGAAAATGGGATTTTTTGGATCAATGTAGTCTCTGGATCTGTGTATGATGTGCCTCCAAAGGATGATATTTTAAGAAGAACACATCAACTTGATGAAATCAAGATGTAAATCTCCTCAATCTTGTCCCACTGGGCGTGAAAAAATGTTATCACCAAATTACAACACCCTCTTATTTTTCATGTGTGTGTGCATGAGGTATCAGTGTAACTAGGTAACATGGGACCATCTCTAAAGTTATGGAGCTTGCAGACTTGAGATGGACCTCCAGAGAAGGTTGGTTCCTATTCCCAATCCTTACACTAAACTACTCATAATGCAATAAATACAACTATCTAATCCTATCCAATGATTTCTAAGGGACTAGGGGAAGAGAAGATGCAGGGAAATGTAAAAATTCTACACTAAAGAGGTGATAACACCAAGCAAAGGGAATGAAATATCCTATTTGAGAGAGAAAGAAAGTGCAAAATGCAACAAGGGAAAGCCAAATAATTGTGACACAAAACCCATATCTATTCACCACAAAATATCCATTAAATATAACAACATTAACCTACAAATGAAGAATAATATGCAAAAAATAGAACAATAATAATGGAGGGGCAAGAGGAAGCAAACAAAATGAGAAAGGGTTGAGAAAACACCACAATACACACTTTTATTGCTCCATAAATTTGAACAGTCCATTACATTTATAAAATAGCAGCATTGAATCATTTACAACATCTATGTGAAGGTTTTCTACTCAGAAAACAAATTGGCAGAGTTTTCTCATGCCTAAAATAACCACTCTTCTCAAATGAGAAGTGTTTACAATATATACAAGTGAATGAGAGAAGAGAGGAGGAAGAATCACCAAATTTTTCTCCCACCCACCAACATATCTCATTAAATGATTTGGAAAAAGCATGGGAACCTCTGAAAATCCATTCCCCAATGTACTTTAGCTTGATGGAGAAGAAATATAACCATATCATATCAGATCTGGTGGTTGAACAACCTAGAGATGCATCCATTAAATATAATAATATCATTTCTATGGCATAAAGGATGTTGAGACCTTTCTAACGATATAAAGTTTGTGAAAAATGAAGCAACAAGTCAAAATTTATGGCTATTTTAAATTTGTGCTAAACATGTCATTTTCCTTTGTTGCGTGACTTTCTAGTTTTGCACGAATTTTCCAGTTTTGTGCGGCTTTTACAGTTTTACGCGGCTTTTCCTGTTTTGCATGGATTTTCTTGTTTTGCGTAGATTTTCCTGTTTTGCGCATATTTTCCTGTTTTGCACTAATTTTCCTGTTTTGCATGCTTTTCCAGTTTTGAGCTGATTTTCCTATTTTGCGTGGCTTTTCCTGTTTTACGTGACTTTTCATTTTTGCGTGAATTTTCTAGTTTTACACAACTTTTCCAGTTTTGTGTGGCTTTTCCAGTTTTTCTCAGAATTTCCTGTATTGCGTGCTTTTCCTGTTTTGCGTGGCTTTTCATTTTTGTGTGGATTTTTCCGTTTCCATGAATTTTCCTCATTTTTAATTTTTTTTTTACCAAGTATGGATTTCTTTGAGCTTGAAGAAAAGGAAATCAATTCCTTAAACCATTGTAAGTGCCTAAAACATAAGAAATACCTGAAAATGAAGATTCTTCACCAAGATCTCATGAAATTTCCCAAGTTCAGATTTTTGAAGTTAGCCAATTTGTAAGGGGTGTGAAATTGGATAACATGTTGTTGAATGCTTGAAGATTATGAGCTAGGTTGATTATAAATATGTGGGTTAGACAATTGATAGGGTGGAGTGTAATGTTGAAAAGGAGGGAGATTCCGTTGGACGTTGTGAGCCTGTTGAGAAATCAACAATTGTGAATAATACTGAACATATTGATAAGGAATAGGAATAGATGTTTGGATGAAAGACTCTGTCAAATATGGTACAGATTGAGAAGCAAGGGTACTATACTATAATATAGGAATTATAGATGTTAGTTGTGAAATTGTATGGGAAGTGGTGATGGCGCTCGTATTGATGAGTGACATGGATGTGGGTATGGAAATAACTAAGCTCTGGATAGTGCACGTAGTTTGTGGCAAGAAAACTGGTTATGATGTGATCAAAGGACTAGTAGTGAGAGGGATAATAGCTCAGATGGTCTGAGGGGGAAGAGTAGTAGAAGCCACATGAGTGGATGTGGGTGGTGGGGTAGTGGTGTGGATGTGTTTAGTATGTGAACTAGATGAGGAAGTTGGGTGTTGAGGTTTTTGTTGACTTGTTATGTTATGTGAAGAAATGGTGTCAAGATCGAAACTTGTGACATACACAGATGAAGTAGGGACTGATGTTCCTGATTCATCGGAAGTGGAAGAATGGTGGATTTTTTGGATGATAGGCTCATGATCGAGGTAAATGAGTTAGAAATGATCGAAAGTGACAGTAGTTATAGGAGGTCATTATTCTGGATTTGGCTATTAGAGGAGGAAATCCCAGGAGGTAAAGTAAGCGTTAAGGGCTACCAGGTCAGAGTCTATAAGTTCTATAAAGACTGGATCACCAATTTTAAAGAACCATGGGCAAGATGGGTCTGGAATCTCTGATGTAGCTGACTGGGTACTAGGAGAATGCAGAGGTTCTTAATTGGCCTCTGAAGGTCATCAAACTTGATCGATTATTCTTGGAATATTATGAATACAGGACTCAAGAGAGTCTAGAGATTGCTGAAGACAATTTTTCATATCATTGGTGTTTTGAAGACACATTGTTGTCTAGTTATAACCATGAACTAATCACACAATCAATGAAGAATGATAAAATGTGTTTTTATAACAACTGAAATAAAGACACACAAAGAACCTTATTATCTTGATTAATTTAAGAAAAGTGTGAAATAAGAAAATGGCTGAAAGGGTACTAAGAAAAAGTCAACTATGGTTAGTTTCAGGTGAATTTAAGCTCAACATCCTTGATATACCCAAAGGTACATGAGGCCCAGATATGTGTTGATGTTAGTAGGAGGTGTGATATTAGGGACTACCCCCTCACTTCACGGTCATGGAATGATAAGGGTGTTAGGTGCTTAGCCAATATATTGCCCACCAAATTATTTATACTCTGCTAGGACACCGAGTTGTATTTTTCTCTTGGTGATCAAATCCAAGTAGGTCTACTTGGGAGGGATTGTTCAAATGTGAATTTGATGTGATTTGGTTGTGCGTGAAGGGAGTTTTGTGAATGTAATTTTTTTAACTTGTGATTAAAATATGTGAGCAAGCATATATGAGAGTTCATTTTAAGATCCATAGGGGAATGTTTATTTTGGTGAAAACAAGCCAGAAAAAATACAATGTTGAAAGAAATCACGAAAGAAGATAGGCGTACTGGTGATTGCTATTCCTTTTTTTTCAATTTTTTATTTTAATTTTAACGCATTTTTGAAATGACAACAAAGCAATCCAAGCTGAAAGGTTAGAGAATTTGAAAAGGAGAAAATAAAAAGATGTACAATCTAAATAAAAAAGGGACTAAAGTTCCCATCGGGCGTGCCATGATGTTTGAGGTGAAATTCAGTTTGTCAATAATATGATGAAACACCAAAAAATCTAAAAGAAGCAGGGTTTACCAATACCTGCGCCAACAAACACAATGTCAGGATGAATGGATACAAAAACAATGCTAAAGACGCTTCCTTTCACCGAGTGAGAGAACCTGTATGCAAAGACAACTAAACAAGATAAATATTAGATAACAATTAAATTATTTTCTCAGCAAAGGCCAATCCTGAGAACCAATGGGATTCCTTATGGGATGTAAACTCATGTCTATAATCAAATGATGTGATAATGAAAGAATATAATGATAATATGTGTAAAATTTAATAGGGATAGATAGATCCTTCTCTGTTTAATAGGTGGCCCTGTCTAGGGCTGCAGAAAGCGCGGGCTCTTCAAAATAGTCAAACTAGAATTATTCTATGGATTATCTTTCTTCTTGTATCAATTCAAGTTGTTCCTCAATGTATTTGATTTAGGGTGTGAGGGAAATGGGTCATAGGATGAGTTCATGAATGATGTCAAATTTCTCCCACACGAAAGGCTATTGTACGATTAGGAGATCAAAAATGCTTGTAATAGGGTGTACATGTACTAAAACAATCATATAAAGACAAGACATGATTATAAAGATTTTTTGTTAGAAAAAGTAGATGATAATAGATAAATATAAGGGGAAATGAAAAGGATTTATGAATATTGGGAATCAGCACAGATCAGGGTAAAAATGGTCTATTTTGACAAAAAAAGTAAAACAAACGATGTTTGACGCAAAAAAATAGGTTGAAAATGCTAAGATGAAGTAAAGGAACTCTAGAGACAGAATATATGTAGAGAGTAGAGATTTTAGTATGTATAAAGAGCTAATAAGAGGAAAAGGGAGTTAGGTCTCCAATCGATGACAATTGGGGATTGATGGAGATCCTTGGTAATTTGGAATCGGTTAAAGAATTTAATTATTGGCTAAAAGAAAGGTAGAATGTAAGGTGGCTATCTAGGAGGATGAAGATGAGTGTTGATGAATTGTAAATGATGTAGTATATGATTGAAATAATGCAAAAGAGTGCACTATACCTTGTTGGATGATGTTGAGGATGATAAATATTGAAATAATAGATTGAGTGCTGGAGAAGGACTTCCCACGGATATTAATAGGGTGTGAATAATATTCTAACATCATGAGGTTGTGCAAGGTCTCAACAACTCATCAACATGCCCAATCTCTCTAATCTGTCTAGTCTCTAACTGAGCAATGAAGCAGGATGGTGTTTAAATAGGATCGATAACATCCATAACAATCGCTACTGATCATGGATCACCATTGATCTGGTTAGAGGGGTTAAAAAAAAACTATAAAAGGATGGAAAATAGTTGAAACCACTTTCCATCCAAGGATTGAGGTTGTTTTAGGAATAGTGGGAGGTTATGAATCTAGGAAAGAAGATGTTAGAAGGTTAGGATGGGTAGGGTAATTTAGGTTAGGTTTGTTTTAGGTGGTTAGGAAGAGTAAATGAGATTATACGTGGGTAAATGGGTATTTACGATGGTAAATTAGATTATGGGATAATGGACTTAGGTTAGGTATAATAGCATAAATCATGATAAATTTGATTGATATTTGTAGGATGACCTAGGGGTGAAAAATTGGTGTTTATATCAGTAGTTACATAACCAGTTTCAGATTACAATCAATCACTAACAAGAACTAACTACTAATTGAAGAACCAAAGTAGGAACTAAATAAGGGAATGACACCTAGGGCATACACAAGAAAACAATATATCTAGAGTAATGTGTCAGCCATGGTAAGTTACAAATGGGTTTTGTGATCATCTACAGTGACACTTATCTATAGCAAATAATTAGAGGTTGGAGGAAAAAATAGACTGCTCTACCAATACACTCTCCCTTAGCAGCGATAAGATGCATAAACCCAAATTTTAGCACCGGGATGCTCAAATCCTTAATTTTGTGACAAGAAGCCCAAATCCTTTGTGATATTCTAACTAGCTCCTAAGCATTGAGTTTACAATCAGGAACAAATTTCTATCCTTTTCTCTTCTAACCCCTTGGTTTAGCTTTTTAAATACACATTTCCATATTTTCCAAGTTAAAAGTTTAATTACATTTAAATAGAGCATTGAATACACTTATTTTCTTTCATAGGTCGTATACTATCCCAACAAACGAAAATCACACAAGTAACCATTAATTAAATCTCAAGAATGCTTGGGAAAAGGAGACATTCCAAGGAACTATACACACACATCATTATGAATCCATGCATGCTAAGGTCACCCAAAGGATCGTTATCCTCCCCCCTCAGAATTTCATGTTACACATGTATTATTCCATTCGACACACTACAACACTTATTCAACACAATATTGGGTACAATCTTCATCTGACTCTTCAAGGTATACTTTTCTTTTCTACTTTATGCTATCGAATCCTTATTCACCAGCACAGGGGCACATGTAGTCATTAAATCACACACTTACTATGTACATATAGCCAATAAATACTTCATTTATATGATTGATTCCTAATAAAGATAATTAAAAATTAACACCTCTTTAATTTGTTTTGACATTAATGTTTTCACATAAGAATGTACCCTTTAGGGAGTGGTGTGATGTCTCCCAACTGAAAAAATAGAAACAATCCTAGGCTATGGGTGACCTGTATATTGGAGTGAGTCTTCAGAGAGGTATGGTTCCCCTAGTGCAACACCTAAGACTAATTCTACTCCTAAGACTACTCTACTTTACTGAATCAATAAAGAAAAGGGAGAGTGACTTAAGGGAAAAAATGAAAAGATGGTGATACTCTAGAAATTTTGAGGATCTCAGACTTGTTTGAACCACATAGATGGACCATAAGAACCAAAATCATCATACACAACATATAATGGATTTTCCAATGATTTTTTTTTTCAGAGAAGGGTTTGAAGTTGTGACAAAATAAAGAAGGGAAACAAATGGCTCTAAAAGGGAAATTTGGTTATTTCTACAACAAGATCTTGCACACACTTTTAAACACAATAGATGACCTATAAATTAACATATAACCACATAAAGGCATGAAAATTAAATTGTAAATCAGGATAATTTCTTTTTCATGAGATAGAATTAGCTTAAAGACATGATATTGCACAATAAACATGATGTAAGAAGGTAGAAACAACTCCTTTATTGATGCAAGAGGTGAAACCAATAAAAAATATCACTCACGACCCCTGCTCTTCCACCCAAAACTCTAAACAACTCCAAGATAATGAACAAAAAGTGTAGAGATGTTTTTTTATAATGAATCCCATGGAGTTTTAAAGAGAATGATGAATAAAATAAGGGGGAGAATTATAGACATGCAAGTTTGCATACTAGAAATAGAGAAACATGTGATGTCCGCATGTGGATGTTGCACTTTTTCTCTAAAATAACTCTTCCCACGCTCATAAAGTGATTGTGTATGCCCAAATATTGAAATTGGCATTCTCCTACATATTTATGCTATTTTTTAGACTCATGTGCATGATAAAAAAGAATTCTACTTGTTTGAAATTTCCCATTTTAGCCTATGTATGCTCAAAATAAAGTCTTTCTTGTATGATTCTTCCAATTTTATCCTTTGCATGATCCAAATTTACATTCTGATTGAAGAAATTAGGTAAAAAATATTGTTTGGATGTTTCTGTGTTGTTTTGTGCCATATGTTAGGCCTCTAGGTGAATTACAGAATGGATGGAACAAAAGAACTATTTTAAGTGGGCCTTTAAAATCCAATTTAACTAATTTTCTTTGTATTCAACAGCTTGGGTGAAAAAATGGAGAACAAAGGGAATGAAGGAATAGTTCCCTATGTTCCTCATCAAGCCGACATATATGAACCTGTTATTCCCCCTTTTAAGATTTTTTGGGGTTTCGAGACACATTATAAGTCGGTAACAATCCTTGTGGGCCTTAATCGGTTGATTTAGAGTATCAAGATATAATGGGAATGACATAATGTTCTATGTGTGCCATATGTGCCCAAATTTTCTGATGGGTGGGGAATATGGATGATTAGGGTATAATAGGAACAAAGGAATGATCAGTCAATTCCAAAATAACCCGATATCACTGATTCTCAAGTTTAATGCGGTAAATGCAGGTATACGGGGAACAACTGGAACACATGAATAGTTCTATTGGTTCCAAAAATAACTTGATTCACCTAATCTTCCTTTGTAAAATGGATAAGTTAGAGATGTGGGGAATGCGAGTAACTCAAGAACAATTCTGCTTGTTCCTTGAAAGGCCAATTTTGCCCAAATTTGCCCAATTTTACACAAAATTTGACTAATTCCTAGACTAAAGAGGCTTAACAAGATGGAGAAAATGCCCAAAACACTGAAACTTTCCCAAATTTATAAATTTTGAAATTTCCTTGATCCAAGATAACTCCATGACTTGTCAAGAACACCAACATAGCATATCACGACATCAAAATGGAAAAGGGATGATTTTGATAACAATTTATTTTATCCTTTTAATCTTTATTGCTTGCTACTTCTGATTGACAAGTTATAGTTTTGCAATCCAACAGATATCCTACTCAGCTCTGATTTCATTGTCTAACCTTTTGAGCACCATGTACAAGATAACACATTAGGGATAAGAGCACCTGGGCACACTATCCCCTATGGGTGCCTCTGTCCTCCTTATCTCTTTTTTATGATCTTTCGAATGTTAATTATTTTTTGTCTTATTTTATCACCCTTGGTCTTCCTTGTACTTGTTAATGAATAAACTTAAGCAAAGGAATCCTATGTATACATGTCTTATTTGACCTCATTAAGGTGGAAAGCATTCAAGAGGCACACATTATTACAAGGAGCTAACATTTTCTATCTAGTATGTCAAGGACTGTAGATTGGGAAAAAAAATTCACTACATAGTAGGGCTTATTATGAATTCCATACCACACATTTACACTGGGAAAAATTAGTTGTATCCCGGTATCTTCTTATGTGAATGACATTAGGGAGCTCAATAGAAAGTATTTCAATCAAACACACACACACACACACACGAACTACATTGAGTCTAAAATGTAGTGCAACAATCAGTTAAAATCACATTGGGGTGATTGATTTAATATATATCGAATTAAATCTATATTTCAGAGTAATGATTGTACCTAATTATATACAAGTGATATAATATAGTAAATGGAAAAGAAACAAGCAAGAAATGATATGAAACCCTAAGTAAACAAGAGAGATAGATGACTTATCTGATTTCTAAGTGATCTGGAAGTTGTTTGGGCAGGTAAATTAGTGAAATAGACTAAATGCAACATTGTCAAGTCTCACTGGAGGTTTTGAGACCCATAAATGTACAAAATTGAAGTGCCCACGAGAAGACAAGAACGTCCGGGTGCTAGTGACTAAATCTGGGCACTAGTGTCCACCTAGATGCTTAGGTTATGATCTTTTATTTATAGGAGGAGCTTCATTGTTGATCTCTATTTTTCACTCTGGATTTGTTCTAATGTCATTTTTCATACCCATAACCTACAAAATAGATACCTAGTTGCACATACCCACGGACCATGTCAAACATAATACATAAGATGTAGAATTAGGAGTCAGAATAACCCTGACGGTCACTCGAAGAGTGAACTTAGGACAAAGTGCTGCACTACATTTCAGAATCCCTTTAATCTTGTGTGAATGTGTGGATAATGATGCCCTAGGATGCCCTTGTGAAAGTTACACAATGATAGTGGGCTAGATCTAGAATATAGAAAATGTATAAAATGTGTGAGATGGAATAAAATATACTTCCCCTTCTATGTTGTGTATGCAGAAGTGATGTAACCTTTGTCCCTTGAGTGAGTTTACTAGATGGATTCTTTGTAATGCTCTTTGTGCCTTTGGATTCAAGGTTAGGTGGTGATAGGTAATGCTTAGTGCTTAGCCCCTTATTTGAGAGATATAACTATGTGTGTGTGTGTGTGTGTGTGTGTGTATATATATATATATATATATATATATATATGATTATCTTGTTTGAATTTCTTAATTGAAAAATGGAAGGTTGAACCAAAGGTGTAAAAGATTCCCAAGAAGTAAAAGATTCCTAATAGAGTGATAAAGGGATATAGAGGGTTAGGAGCACCCAAAAGAGACAAGAGCTATATATATATATATATATATATATATGATTATCTTGTTTGAATTTCTTAATTGAAAAATGGAAGGCTGAACCAAAGGTGTAAAAGATTCCCAAGAAGTAAAAGATTCCTAAAAGAGTGATAAAGGGATATAGAGGGTTAGGAGCACCCAAAAGAGACAAGAGCTCCTGACACTTCTGTCCTAAATGGGTGCTAGTGTTTGAGGCCATAAAAAGATAAATAATCCAAATACCAATAGGGTTATAGGGTGTGTAAGGTCAATAAAAGTATAAGAGACAAACAAAAAGGCCCTAAAGACATTGAAAATTACTAGTTTTCTTGCTTAGGAATCATATATATATACTATATGACCTAGAAATGCACCCAAGTACATAGATTTTGTTTTTAAATTTTGCTCCCACTTTATGTTGTTGAGTGAATACTCGATAGCATAAAGTATATAGAAGACGCATACCTTGTATACTATATAGAAGAGTATTACCAATAGTGTGTCAAGTGGACAAGTGAAGCGTGAAGTGATAGAAATGTGAAGCATGGAAACTAGGAAAGGGAATTAGACCCTAAGGGTGAAATATATGCATAGTAGTGTGATGTGTTTGCTAATGTGAGATGCCTCTATTTCACCGGATTCTTGATAAATTAATGAAATAGATAGAGGGTGATAGGCCAAGGAGGAATAAATGCTTGTGATGTCGGTTGAAGGTTGTGCACGTGTTTTGATTTCCTGATCCAATGTTGATTGTGAATACTCCCTTTTGGCTAGGAGGAACAACCTGTAAAATGTAAAACAATACCACTAGATAGAGTTAAATAAAACAACAAGTGGACTACCTAGCAGAAGCTAGATCTGAGAAGCTGTGATGCTTCCTAAACAGGTTGTCAATCCACTTTTTAAATAACAGTATTAATGCTATCCAAAATAAACATGAAATAACAATCTTATTGGAATTGAAACGATTTAGGTATCTCATACAAAAAAATAAGAAAGGTTAGATAAAAGGTGATTGAGGTCAAAACAGGTCAGGTGATGGGATGGTATTGGGTTGTAGGTCTGGTACAAGCTCTAGGTAAGATCTGGTAAAGATTAGGAGTGATTCTGGGTTGTTAGGGAATGGGTATGAGCTTGTTGGTCTGAGGTATGTTGCCAAACACAGTAACCGATGTCAGCTGTGTGACCAATGCTGGTTTTGCAAGATGATCGATGTCGGTTGGCTAACTGGCGTCGGTAGGGGTAGTTAATAAAAAGCTCTTAGAAATGGTCTTCAGACTCTCTGTGATTACATAGAGGCTAGAAATGGTGTGGGTGAGGTCGTGGAATGGTCTAAAAGGTTCAAAGATGATTAGGATAGGGGAAAGAATGGTAAAAGGTCTAGGTATGGTAGGGTGATAAGTTGGTGGGAGGAAGGGAGGTGTACAAATGTACAAAAGAATAAATTACTGAGATGAATAATAAATCTTACTAAAATAAAACAAAGATAAATGAAGAGATATTAGGTACTTACTGAAGAATGGGTTTGGAGAGTGCAAGTGATGAGGACGGTGATGGCGGAGATCTGGAAAGAAGAGAAGTTGTGTTCATTTCGTAGAAGTTTGAGTCTTTATGTTTTTCTGTGTGAATCCGTGATTGTGAAGGAGGTGATGGATTCTGATGGTTGGTGGTAGTGCTCCTGGGCTCTTTCCTTTACCTGAGTGCTTTAGAAATTTGACTGCTCGAAGTCTTTGTTCCTATGAGATCCTGAATTGAATGAAAACATAGGCAAAGGCTTTTGGAAATCTATTTAACCTAACCAACGATGGTTAGGGGAATGATGTTGGTTGAGGTATAACCAACATTGGTTAAGGTAGGAATATCTAGGTTGGCCAAAAATAGCTTGATTGTTGCTATTTATGGTGTGGTCTTCATTATTTTTCCGAGTCTCAAGTGATAGACCATGAAGGAATGAGTAAGATTCCTCTTAGGTTTGTTAATAGGAGTTAAGTCTAGGTTTAGACTAAGTCCTAGTTGGTTAGGATAGGCTTAGACTTGGTCTTAGGCCATTAATGGGGTTTGAGTGGGTCATGGGGTGAGGTGGCTAGGTGAGTTGGCTGGGTGAGGTGGTCAAGTGAGGATGTTAATTAAATTAATTAAAGTAATTAATTCAATTAATCATGTGCACTATGGGATATGAATAGGTAAGGTATGGTTAATTTAATTAACAAGGTTATAAGGGTAATGTGACCTAATTTCGGTGTCTATATTTTACCCCTTTTTATCGTGTAGCTTGTATTGGTAAGCGACGCTGAAAAAAAATAGGAAGTGATTGCCCCATGTATGGGTGAGAGCGGGGTTGCCCCAAGTGTGGGTGGAGGTGATCCCCCTCAAACCAGGAACTGATGAGGTGTTATACAGAGTTCGGTGAGTGGTTTGATAAATGTGTAGTTGGTGTAAGTTAAGGTAGGTGGGGAAGAGTATGGGTACTTTGGGGAAAGGGTAATGGTTAACTCAGGTAATAAGTAATAGGCCAAGGTCAAATTGGGTAATGGGTAATGGTCAAATCAGGTAATAGCTAATGGGCCACTCAGGGTCAAATTGGGTAATGGGTAAATGGGTGTTGAAAATCGAATGCACACACACGTATAGATTGCGACATGGTACCAGGTTGAAGAGCTTGCAAACTCTACATTGTCCAAGGTCAATAGGTTTATCCAAACAAGGTTGAAGTGATTCAAGTATCCAGGGTATAGGATATGGTCTAGAAACACAATGTAGGTTAGGTGCAGGAATGTTTAGGTATGATCCGGTATACCACAGGTTTGGTCAGGATAAACAACACGACAATAGGAAAGGTATGGTTGTTAGGCTAAAACAACATAGGTAATGACATCACAAGGTATAACAAGTACACAAATTCAATGGTCACACAAAGTAGGTCAGGTCCAGGTAAATAGGTCATGGCATGGGTAAGGCCAAGGTATATGTAAAATAACAAATCCCTAAACATAATTAAGGAATTGTAGGGGTAGTTTAGGCTTGTGGGTAGGGTACAATGGGTGTTGGTATTGGAAAAAAGGTATGTGGCAGTAATGAGGTTAGGTCAAAATAGGAAAAATGTGGAGGAAATGGTATTAGAAAATGACCAATGTCGGTTATAAGGTAACCGACGTCGGTTTTGTATGACGAGGTCATAACGGTTGTTAGGGTTATAAAGTTAAAATTTTGTATTTTATGGAATCATTGTTGTTGTTGACTTTGAGAAAATGGCAGAGATGAGTGATTTGTACATTTTTCGGGGAGGAAAAAGACAAGCTATTATACCAGGCTAAGGTGGAAGTGACTAAGTGTTGAGAGAAGCCAGGTAGACGGGTCCACTAGTGCATTGAAGACGTGTGATTGGTGGAGAGGTGCGAGGTTGATTTCGGTATGGAAGAGGTGGGAGAGGGGTTGGGTGGACCACCGACACAGTGGCCAGACGTGCCACCACATAGACACCATCGAGATGAGGTAGGTGACATTTTATAGCTTGTTTTTGTTTTGCTCCAATTGTGTTTTTACAATAAAGAATTTTTCGGGCGGGAATGTTAATTTTGAAATATGGGCGAAAAATAGATGAAATCAGGGGGAAAGAGGTCAAATATAGGCTAAGTAGGGGGAGAAATAAATGTGGGGTGTAAGTGTTCGGGATTAATTATGATTGTAGGTTGGTTTTTGTCAAATTTTAAGAAATAGAGGAGGGGGTTTCGGTTTTGGGGGTCACGACATAGACCGACATCGGTCAAAGTTTTGCCAATGTTAGTTAGTTGTAGCCGACATTGATCAAGACTAAGGTGACCGACACTGGTTAATCGAAACCGATGTCGGTCAAGGAGAACTGGTGACGGTCTAGGAGATCAGCATCGATTAGGGTGAAAGAGGGACTGGGGTAAGAAGGGTTATGTTGCAAAAGGAAAAAGAGGTAAAAAAGGGGTAAGTAATGTGTGGTGTAGGGGGGTAAGGGTAACATATGGTCATTGGCTAGATGAGTTAGGTGAGTAGGTGAAATAATGTGAAGGTAATGAGTCATGAGTGTAAAGGGTAGGAGGTTGATATGTGAATTAGGTAAATGGGGTAAGTAGGATTGGTGTGATTGGGTATGGTGTTGGGGTTAAACTATAATTGGAGGTAGTGAGGTCTTAATAATACTTTTTTTGTTGGATGCAAGCTAGGGAACAACTATGTATGCGAGAAAGAGTGCCACCGTTATTGGTAGATATGCAGTCGAGTGTGACTGTAGAGGAGTGAGAGCACATGACTAACATTGGATTGATTGGGATACAACACGATAGGCGTGTAATGCAAGATCCTAGTTTGATGGTCACACTCATCGATAGATGGGATTTAATGACCAACACTTTTCAATTACTAACGGGTGAGATTACTGTCACCTTAGAGGATGCATATAGGATCCTGCGGATACCAATTGTGGGTAAGCGAGTGTATTGTATTTCTTCAGAGGCCTTCGTGGAGCCTATAGTGGTTGTATTTGGGGAGGCAGTGGGTGAGTTAAGGTACCATATCGTGAGCCTCAACTACAAAGAGATGTATGTAACCCATCCTCAGGAGACGAGGTTAATTTTTTTGATGATGGAGGCAGTATGTTGTTTGTCCCTACCAGATTCCGAGGGTGGTAGATTCCTGCTATCATTGATGGGAGTTCTCCAGGACATGGTGGAGGAGTGGATTTGTTTTGTATGGGCACCGAAATTCCTGGTGCAACTATATAGGGAGCTATGGGCTTATGGGAATTTACGTCGGTTTAGTTTGTGTTACACTTTTCTTTTGCATTGCTGGGCATATGAGCAGATAATATGTGTGCGTCGAGTTGGTTTACCCTGATTGGATTGGTTCGGGGTTGGCTTGGTCAGAGTTGGCTATAGATGGTGGGTACTAGTAGATAGGGAGCATAGTGTAGTTAGGGCCACGCATGATGTTTCATATTACAGGCGGGTGTTGGAGGGATTGTCTGGTGTGGATATTGTTTAGAGGCCCGATGTTAGCTATCCCTTATACATGGACATGAAGGAGGAGTTAGAGGAGTTACAGATTCTCAAGTGGATACAAGGGCGCCGTTTCAGTGAGCACGAGATGATACCTATAGACAAGGTGAGACAACAGTTTACATTACAACAGGACGTGTCACCACCCTTCCCTTTGTATAGGAGAGATGACGTGGAGAGACCTATGTCTCCACCATGACTAAGATTGCCAACATGGTAGGAGGAGTAGACGATAGACAATAAGATTAATGATGTTAGGGTCACTGATAGATATAGGCAGTGGTGGGTGGCACAACTATGAGCGACACCCCCAAGGCTAGGGCAGCCAGACTTATCCACCATCATAGAGCAAAGGGATACATTGCAGGGTCAGGTGGCTACCTTATAGGCATAGATCACAGGGTTAGAGGCACATGTTACCATATTACAGGGTTAGGTGTTAGCACTATAGGCCCAGGTTGTACAGGGAAAGGCACCCACATAGGGTGGAGATGGAGATCGGGAATAGGTTTCCACCTTACAGGATAGGTAGCACTTTTATAGGGTCAGGTGGCCACTACACAGGATCAAGTTGTGTCCCTACAGGCCCAGGTTACAACGCAAGCATGACCACAGGTAGCGATGACAGGACATGGTTGTCAAGTATAGGTAGGGAGACAAAGAGCACAGGT